>CM060709.1:62282574-63560907 GCA_030686995.1 Artemisia argyi
ATCGCAAAGGTATGTTTACTATTTAATATTGATTAATTAATTACATGTTATATGATCTTGTTATAATTGCTTCCGCTTTGCGCACTTGATGTACTTGGTTTGTTTTATATGAATGTCATGATATCATAATTTCAACAGTGCCATCTAGAGTCGTTATAATGTGTAATTAATTATCGAAACGCATAAAAATTGGATCTTGATTCGTTTAGTTACATGTTTTTAGGGTTTTTAGATTCCTAACCCTAATTTTTTTTATGGGTCGATTTTGACCTTAAAGGGTTTTAGGGTTTTGTTTTTTGATTTTTTAATATGATTAGAAACCCTAGGATGTCATGTAATTTGTTATGCGTTTTAGTAAACGATCTTGGTGCAATATGTTAATTGTTAAGCTTAATCCATGAAAAAGTGCATATTTTGCATGGATTTTATATTGTGTGATAATTTAAATGGTTTAAATTGAATATATATATATATATAAATTAATGGTTAAGTTATATCGAAACATGTAAATTTATTAATAGATGTCAAATTGGGGAAGACTCCAATATTAAGTAATCAATTATGTGCTATGTGGTTTTTGTTTAGTTTTGGCTTACGCAATCGATTTATTGATGTATGTGGCTCACAAGATCTGTAAAGTGCATTTTTGTAGGATACCCAAAAGGAAACAATGGGTTACTACTTTTATTTCCCACTTGAGAACAAAGTGTTTGTTGCTAGGTATGGTGACTTTCCTGAAAGTGATCTTGTATCTCAAGAAGTCAGTGGGAGAGTATATGATCTAGAATATGATCAAGATAATGCATTACCTTCGGAAAATACTAGCACACTTCCTGTAGAACCTGAAAGTCTAGGTCCTCCTCCGGAAGTTGATGTAGTTCCCATTCGTAGATCTTCTAGATCTGTGAAAGCTCCTGACCGTCTATGTCTTAATGTAGTGGTTGATGAGAATTTACTAGGGGATCTTAATGAACCTACTAGTTATAGAGCTGCCATTAATAGTCCTGAAAAGGAAAAATGGAAAGCTGCTATGAACGGGGAAATACAATCCATGCATGATAATGAAGTCTGGGAAGAAGTAGACCTTCCTTCTGGTGCCAAGGTAGTCGGGAGTAAATGGCTCTACAAGATTAAGACTGACATGGATGGAAATGCACACACTTATAAGGCTCGTCTAGTTGCTAAAGGTTTTACTCAAACTTTTGGAATTGATTACGCGGAGACTTTTTCTCCTGTAGCAGACATAAGAGCTATAAGGATTCTCATAGCTATAGCAGCGTACTATGACTATGAGATTTGGCAAATGGATGTGAAAACCGCTTTCTTAAATGGTCATCTAAATGAAGACATCTATATGGCACAACCAGAAGGGTTTGAAAATCCAAAGTTTCCAAATCGTGTATGCAAACTTCAAAGATCCATTTATGGATTGAAGCAAGCATCACAACAATGGAACAAAAGATTTGATACTGAAATAAAAAAGTTTGGATTCACTCAGAATCTTGATGAGCCATGTGTGTATCACAAAGCTAGTGGGAGTGATAATGTAATTTTCCTAATTTTATATGTTGATGACATATTGATCATGGGAAAAGACATTCCAAGTTTGCAAAAGCTTAAGGCATATCTTGGAAAGTGCTTTTCTATGAAAGATTTAGGAGAAGCTGCATACATTCTGGGAATCAAAATCTATAGAGATAGATCAAGGCGGTTAATTGGATTAAGTCAAAGTGCTTACATTGACAAAATATTGAAAAGGTTCAATATGCAAAATTCCAAGAAAGGATATTTGCCGATGGAAGTAAAACATGGCTTATGTGATGAGTTTTGTGCTTCAACACCTGCTGAGGTGGCTCGCATGAGTAAAGTTCCTTATGCTTCGGCTGTAGGATCTATTATGTTTGTGGTAAAATGCACAAGGCCAGATGTGGCGTTTGCTCAAAATATTACCAGACAATTTCAACAGAATCTAGGTGAAAAACATTGGATTGCTGTTAAGCATATTCATAAGTATTTGAGAAATACAAAAGATATGTTTTTGGTATATGGTGGAGAACCAGCTGCAGAACTTTGTGTTACAGGTTTCTGTGATGCGTCCTTTCAAAGTAATAAAGATGATTCGAAGTCTCAGACGGGTTATGTCTTTGTTATCAATGGAGGAGCAGTAGACTGGAAGAGCAAGAAGCAGAGTACAATTGCGATGTCTGCAACAGAAGCTGAATACATTGCTGCTTCAGAAGCTGTTATGAAGGCTATTTGGATTAGGAAATTCGTTTCAGGGCTTGGTGTTATGCCTTCAATTGAATTACCTATTAATATGTATAGTGACAATTCTGCTGTAATCATATTTGCCAATGAACCTGGAGTCATGAGAGGCACCAGACATTTTCTATAGAAGTATAACTTTGTTCGTGAAAAGGTTAACGAAGGTGAAATAAATCTGCTGAAAGTTCACACAGATGATAACTTAGCTGATCCATTCACTAAGGCTTTGGCGAAAGAAAAGTTTAATGAACTAGCCAATGGAATTGGGCTTAAATAAGCTAGTAGTTTCATGCATAACTGTGATTAGTATTTGGTTAAAGGATATTGTAAACAATTATTATTTTAATGAAATAAAGTATGTTGGTATGTTTATTTCTATTGTTAATTATTGTTGTCCTATTTTTGCATGTTTAAATCCATGAATAAGAGTTATTATAAATTGTCTGTTGTCAGTTAATAATATGGGAATATTGTTAAATTAAGACAAATCTGAAGGTTGGTATAATATACTTAGAGTATATTGATGCGTAGTCATGCCATTTCAGACGATATTCGATGATACTGAATATATATGATGTTACTTTATGGATCTTGTCATTAAGTAAATCATAAGAAGTTATCCTTAGACTTGAGATACAAGATAACGGTCATGAATGTAGTACATTTTTGTGGAGCAACTTAACGCTAAACGTAACTAGTAGTCATAAGGGTTGTTTTCGGAAATGTTACAAAGTTTGTGTGTTTTGCTTGTAATCAATAAAGGATTTGTTTCTTCAAATTAATTTTTGGAGTTTAGTACTGCTGGGCCCCTCGTAGGGTTGTCAAAGTGTTTGCGTGGCCACGCCCAAGGTCTTTCCTAAAAGGTTCAGAAGATTTGGTAATCTTGTCAATTTCTAACAACGAGAAACAGAATGGTTAATTAAGGAATGACCTAGATCCATATCCTTATTAACATGGTATTAGAAACAAAGGGATAATAATAATGAGAAATCATTAAAAGGTTTTTCAGGAGCCTTACTCGAGTTGTACTAGAGGCATCGGCGTGTTAGTTTTATATACATTATAATAATAGTCGTGTGTTAGGATCGAACTCGAGATCACGGGATTGCACACAATACGTATGAAGAGTAAAAGAAATAATTATTTATAAATGTTATACGTAATTATTAATAAACACAAAACTAGTAACGACCGTTAGTATTTAACGGAGAATGACTAACGTCCGTTAGACGAAGATTAGGAAAGTAATACTAATGAATATTTGGAAACAAGGGAAGGTTCCGGAATCCCTTGGGGACACCTAAACCGATCGGCCAAGCGGGTAAACCCACCTCCTTTGTGCCTTGAGCTCCAAGTTTCAATTAGTATATATACAAACCCAAGATGTATTGTTTTCTCATAACTTGTACACACACATCTTGGTGTTTTCTCTCCTTCTCTTTGTCCCAAAGTCGATCCATCTAAAACAATCCCTAAGGGATTCGATTTTCATTGTTCAACTAAGTTTTGTGTTTAATTTACTTGCATAAACTTTTTCTTGAATTAGTACGTGTGTACAAGAACGTGATTCAAACACATTATTGTTTGATTCTTGGATTGAATTACAAAAGAGGTAAGGGGTAATCCTTGTAATCCACATAAACCCTAATTAGGGTTCTTGATTTGAAGATTGCAATTTGATTCTTGTTCGGGCTAGAATCACAAAGGTATGTTTACTATTTAATATTGATTAATTAATTACATGTTATATGATCTTGTTATAATTGCTTCCGCTATGCTCACTTGATGTGTTTGGTTTATTTTATATGAATGTCATGATATCATAATTCCAACAGTGGCATCTAGAGCCGTTATAATGTATAATTAATTATCGAAACGCATAAAAATTGGATCTTGATTCGTTTAGTTACATGTTTTTAGGGTTTTTAGATTCCCAACCCTAATTTTTTTTATGGGTCAATTTTGACCTTAAAGGGTTTTAGGGGTTTTTTTTTTTTTTTTTTTTTTTTTTTTTTTTTTTTTTTTAATATGATTAGAAACCCTAGGATGTCATGTAATTTGTTATGCATTTTAGTAAACGATCTTGGTGCAATATGTTAATTGTTAAGCTTAATCCAGGAAAAAGTGCATATTTTGCATGGATTTTATATTGTGTGATAATTTAAATGGTTTAAATTGTATATATAAATTAATGGTTAAGTTATATCGAAACATGTAAATTTATTAATAGATGTCGAATTGGGGAAGACTCCAATATTAAGTAATCAATTATGTGCTATGTGGTATTTATTTAGTTTATGCTTACGCAATCGATTTATCGATGTATGTGGCTCTTTTTCCTAGAAGAAGAAAGCCTTATTTGAATAAATACGTTATACACCTAGATTTGATTATTAATAGGACTTTTAAATAAGATTTGCATGTGGCTACATGTTTTATACATATTTAATTGTTATGATTATGTATATATGTTTATTTAGTTGTTTTATTTTTTATTTTATATTACTTGTTTTTGTTTATTATTATGTTAGACATGTTTATAAACGAAAAGGGTAATTTTTTGAATAGAAAAATAATACGGACTAAATAAATGGCGAAATTGTTTTGGTTTTAAGAGTAAATTTCAAAGGATTGGTTGATTGATGTTTTTGTACATAGTGTGCGAAAGGCGGACCGAAGGTTGCCATCCAATGTACTTGTAGAGAGGGGTTTTTAAAGCTCATGCACCTACCGGTTCTCTACAACTGCTTGGTTGCCGACTCTAGACTTACCTATATCACTATATTATGTACATTGTCATCTTAAGGGTGAATTCACCACAATTCCACAATGATTATCCGAAACACTAAGCTTCAGTGCTTATGCAAAAGTACGATATAGTGGACGATAATTGTTGGTAATTCTTTAATTGGTGAACCCGATACCTCAATCAAAACTTTGTTATTTTACTCTTAGCAAATTGGTAATAAAAATGTTTTGTAAAACCAATGTTATGAAGTTGTATGCATGCTTCTTCATACATTATTTTGATCACGTCAAAACTAATACCCTTATAAAATTAAGTCAAATGCCATCTAATTAAGAACACTTGAAGTTGTAATTTACGTCATGTGAGAACTTGGCGAGATTGCAATGGAGAGGTAAATTTCATAAATTCATTGCTAGCAGATCAACTGATGTGATGGATTTGTGAGTTTACAATTTTTAAGTTAGACGACTTAAATTGAGTAGTAAGTGAGATCTTGGACTCAAGGCATTAAGATGGGGATTAAAAATTCTTACAATACAAATGTTTTGTGATTGTAAATCCCATAAATCTAGGAATTGGACAAATGTTATGCCAATTATTGTACGACAAGTTACCTCATATTATACTTTCATTACTAGCAGATCAACTGATTTGATGAAACTATGTTTATGGAGGATCCTAGTTTTCAAGATCATTCTATGGATATTATTTCCTTGGGTATTTTAATTTTCTTGAAAAATTGTATTATCAAAAATACTAATGTTTTGAACTTTCTTTATCTGTAGAAATGGCTCAAACTGATAACACCAACTTTCGTTCTGTGTTCAAAACTTACTTTGAACGAGAAAAATTGACTGACTCAGAAAATTTCAATGATTGGTATCGTTCACTCAGGATTGTCCTGCGAGTGACTTGTCAACTTGAAATCTTGAAAACGCCTTGTCCTGCTTAACCTAAAGGTCCTGCAGCTACTGATGCTGCCAAGGCTGAATGGAACATTGCTTGTAAAGAACATATTGATGTGGCTGGAATGATGTTAGGGGCGATGTCCACACCTCTTCAAAGGCAGTTTGAAGAGTATTTCCCCATGAACATGATTGATGAACTCAAGAAATTATATGAGAAACCATCAAATGTAGAGATTTACGATTTGATGGAGGCTCTACATGGTTGTAAGCAGGGTGATGGTGAACCTGTGAGTGCTCATGTGTTGAAGATGAAAAGTTTCATGGATCAACTACAAACACTTAAGAAACCCTATGACAATGATATGGCTGTGAACTTAATCAATAGATCCCTTAACAAGGAATTTAGTGGTTTTGTGAGGAACTTCAATATGCATTGCGTGGGGAAGACAGTAAGTGAATTGCACGCACTGCTCATTGATTATGAGAAAGGTATACCACAAAAGGCTCCTACACCCAAGTACTTTCTATTCAAGGGGGTAGAATTAACAAGCCAAATGCGAACAAGAAGAAGGGTAAGGGAAAGAAGAAGGCTGATAAGAATAAGCAGGTTATGGCTTATCAACCACCTCAACCGAAGAAGAACCCTCCTATGAAGAATAATCCAAAGAAGGATCAAGGATGCCATTACTGCAAGGTGATGGGTCACTGGAAGAGGAATTGTCCTCTTTATCTCGATGACTTGCGAAACAATAAGGTTAAGAAGACTGGGCACATGGGCGCCAGTACTTCAGGTAACTTATTTGTCATTGAATTATTTACTTTATCTCATAAATTAAATTCCTGTATATATGATACTGGATGTGGTATTAATATTTGTAATACACTACAGGGGTTTAGAGAGGAAAGGAGACTAGCTTATGGGGAGCAATTTCTGCATGTGGGCAATGGAGCACAAGCAGTAGTTGAAGCCATAGGAGTGTTTAATTTAGTTTTACTAGATTAAACACTCCTATGCCTTCAATTTCTGCATAGGAGTGTCTAAACCAGAAGGTAAAACTAAATTAAACACTCCTATGGCTTCAACTGCTGCTTGTGCTCCATTGCCCACATGCAGAAATTGCTCCCCATAAGCTAGTCTACTTTCCTCTCTAAACCCCTGTAGTGTATTACAAATATTAATACCACATCCAGTATCATATACCCGGGAATTTAATTTATGAGATATAGTAAATAATTCAATGACAAATAAGTTACCTGAAGTACTGGCGCCCATGTGCCCAGTCTTCTTAACCTTATTGTTTCGCAAGTCATCAAGATAAAGAGGAAAATTCCTCTTCCAGTGACCCATCACCTTGCAGTAATGGCATCCTTGATCCTTCTTTGGATTATTCTTCATAGGAGGGTTCTTCTTAGGTTGAGGTGGTTGATAAGCCATAACCTGCTTATTCTTATCAGCCTTCTTCTTTCCCTTACCCTTCTTCTTGTTCGCATTTGGCTTGTTAATTCTACCCCCTTGAATAGAAAGTACTTGGGTGTAGGAGCCTTTTGTGGTATACCTTTCTCATAATCAATGAGCAGTGCATGCAATTCACTTACTATCTTCCCCACGCAATGCATATTGAAGTTCCTCACAAAACCACTAAATTCCTTGTTAAGGGATCTATTGATTAAGTTCACAGCCATATCATTATCATAGGGTTTCTTAAGTGTTTGTAGTTGATCCATGAAACTTTTCATCTTCAACACATGAGCACTCACAGGTTCACCATCACCCTGCTTACAACCATGTAGAGCCTCCATCAAATCGTAAATCTCTACATTTGATGGTTTCTCATATAATTTCTTGAGTTCATCAATCATGTTCATGGGGAAATACTCTTCAAACTGCCTTTGAAGAGGTGTGGACATCGCCCCTAACATCATTGCAGCCACATCAATATGTTCTTTACAAGCAATGTTCCATTCAGCCTTGGCAGCATCAGTAGCTGCAGGACCTTCAGGTTCAGCAGGACAAGGCGTTTTCAAGATTTCAAGTTGACCAGTCACTCGCAGGACAATCCTGAGTGAACGATACCAATCATTGAAATTTTCTGAGCCAGTCAATTTTTCTCGTTCAAAGTAAGTTTTGAACACAGAACGAAAGTTGGTGTTATCAGTTTGAGCCATTTCTACAGATAAAGAAAGTTCAAAACATTAGTATTTTTGATAATACAATTTTGCAAGAAAATTAAAATACCCAAGGAAATAATATCCATAGAATGATCTTGAAAACTAGGATCCTCCATAAACATAGTTTCATCACATCAGTTAATCTGCTAGTAATGAAAGTATAATATGAGGTAACTTGTCGTACAATAATTGGCATAACATTTGTCCAATTCCTAGATTTATGGGATTTACAATCACAAAACATTTGTATTGTAAGCATGTTTAATCCCCATCTTAATGCCTTGAGTCCAAGATCTCACTTACTACACAATTTAAGTCGTCTAACTTAAAAACTGTAAACTCACAAATCCATCACATCAGTTGATCTGCTAGCAATGAATTTATGAAATTTACCACTCCATTGCAATCTCGCCAAGTTCTCACATGACGTAAACTGCAACTTCAAGTGTTCTTAATTAGATGGCATTTGACTTAATTTTATAAGGGTATTAGTTTTGACGTGATCAAAATAATGTATGAAGAAGCATGCATACAACTTCATAACATTGGTTTTACAAAACATTTTTATTACCAATTTGCTAAGAGTAAAATAACAAAGTTTTGATTGAGGTATCGGGTTCACCAATTAAAGAATTACCAACAATTATCGTCAACTATATCGTACTTTTGCATAAGCCCTAAAGCTTAGTGTTTCGGATAATCATTGTGGAATTATGGTGAATTCACCCTTAAGATGACAATGTACGTAATATAGTGATATAGGTAAGTCTAGAGTCGGCAACCAAGCAGTTGTAGAGAACCGGTAGGTGTATGAGCTTTAAAAACCCCTCTCTACAAGTACATTGGATGGCAACCTTCGGTCCACCTTTCACACACTATGTACAAAAACATCAATCAACCAATCCTTTGAAATTTACTCTTAAAACCAAAACAATTTCGCCATTTATTTAGTCCGTATTATTTTTCTATTAAAAAAATTACCCTTTTCGTTTATAAACACGTCTAACATAATAATAAACAAAAACAAGTAATAAAAAATAAAACAACTAAATAAACATATATACATAATCATAACAATTAAATATGTATAAAACATGTAGCCACATGCAAATCTTATTTAAAAGTCCTATTAATAATCAAATCTAGGTGTATAACGTATTTATTCAAATAAGGCTTTCTTCTTCTAGGAAAAAGAGCCACATACATCGATAAATCGATTGCGTAAGCATAAACTAAATAAATACCACATAGCACATAATTGATTACTTAATATTGGAGTCTTCCCCAATTCGACATCTATTAATAAATTTACATGTTTCGATATAACTTAACCATTAATTTATATATACAATTTAAACCATTTAAATTATCACACAATATAAAATCCATGCAAAATATGCACTTTTTCATGGATTAAGCTTAACAATTAACATATTGCACTAAGATCGTTTACTAAAACGCATAACAAATTACATGACATCCTAGGGTTTCTAATCATATTAAAAAAAACAAAAATCAAAACCCTAAAACCCTTTAAGGTCAAAATCGACCCATAAAAAAAATTAGGGTTAGGAATCTAAAAACCCTAAAAACATGTAACTAAACAAATCAAGATCCAATTTTTATGCGTTTCGATAATTAATTACACATTATAACGGCTCTAGATGCCACTGTTGGAATTATGATATCATGACATTCATATAAAATAAACCAAACACATCAAGTGAGCATAGCGGAAACAATTATAACAAGATCATATAAAATGTAATTAATTAATCAATATTAAATAGTAAACATACCTTTGTGATTCTAGCCCGAACAAGAATTAAATTGCAATCTTCAAATCAAGTACCCTAATTAGGGTTTATGTGGATTACAAGAATTACCCCTTACCTCTTTTGTAATTCAATCCAAGAATCAAACAATAATGTGTTTGAATCACGTTCTTGTACACACGTACTAATTCAAGAAAAAGTTTATGCAAGTAAATTAAACACAAAACTTAGTTGAACAATGAAAATCGAATCCCTTAGGGATTGTTTTAGATGGATCGACTTTGGGACAAGAGAAGGAGAGAAAAACACCAAGATGTGTGTGTGTACAAGTTATGAGAAACAATGAATCTTGGGTTTGTATTTATACTAATGTTTACTTGGAGCTCAAGGCACAAAGGAGGTGGAAACCTCCCTTGGCCGATCGGTTGAGAACCCCCCAAGGGGATTCCGGAACCTTCCCTTGTTTCCAAATATTCATTAGTATTACTTTTCTAATCTTCGTCTAACGGTCGTTACTAGTTTTGTGTTTATTAATAATTATATATAACATTTATAAATAATTATTTCTTTTACTCTTCATACGTATTGTGTGCAATCCCTTGATCTCGAGTTCGATCCTAACACACGACTATTATTATAATGTCTATAAAACTAACGGTTTAGGAACATTCCCATCAGCATGCGAACCATCTTCAACGCAATCGGTTGACTTCCCTCCATAGTAGATCCCACGGTAGGCCCAAGACCAGAATTAGCATCAGCGTGTACATTAAGAACAGATGAAACCGGCTCCACCTGCTCCTCACTAATAACCTCTCTAGGAATTTCATCGTAGGCTGATAACACATCATTAAACTGACCTTGATTCGCATCAAACCTAGGGTCACGTCTAGGTTTGATTGTTGTGTTACCACGACCAGTAGCAGGACCACCCACCGTACTCACCAAATCGAGCCTTATTCCCAGCAGTATCATACCAATCGTGAGCATTCAGAGCAGGTCCAGGTACCAAATTAGGGTTACGCACATCATTATTAACATTAGTAGTCTGAGGAACAGCGGTGTTCTCAGCATCTATACCCTTTAAACGATTCATACGAGCATTAAGTTCGTAACATTAACCACAGGTGGTGGCCTAATTTTGTTCTCCTCTCCCAACGTCATCACAACAAATCAGAAAACCCTAACAATAAATTCGACCATAAACAAACAAGAAGAAAATAGCCAGCAGATCTTCACTTCCAAAGCGAGAAAACCCTAGAAAAAACTAGGGTTTTAAACGATTACAACACACTAAATCACCCCATGAATCAATAGTCCGATTGATAGAATTGATATATGTATAAACCGACTAAATAAAAACACCACAAACCTTAGCGATCAAATTAAATAACCAAGAGCACCGACCCACTATGGTTTAATTAATATAAGAATCTTAGCAATCCAATATAGTGCACAGACCCACGTTACGAATAAATATTAATATAATTGGTTGCATGCAAAAATAATCAACGTAGCACAAATCCTTACCCCAAGAAAGTGAATATAGTTTATTCAAACACCACCAACCCAAACAGTAGGTAGCAGAATAAACTAAGCGATCAACCAATAGGATTAAGAGTTAAAGAATTTTATTCGCTTGAATGAAAAACGATTTTGGGATTGAGGGTATCGAATTTCGCCAGAGAGAGTACGAGCATAGAACTCTTCCAAATTAACAAGCACACTTCATAAGAGCAATTGTCTACCGTTGCATTCTGTTAACCAAAACTTGGCAACCCGCAAGACAAACTTAAGCTGGTTCACAACAAAATATCCCACTTAAAAGATTTTGACATATTAATCAAACCACATGTACACATTGTCCAAACTTCAAACATTTTTTTTCCTTGTTGATGATTTGATACATGTGTTCACTAGATTGTTATGTGTTACATTTGAGCAAATTCTAGATGCATCATGCAATTCATTACACGTAAAATTTAAAATTGTGAGTAACTATTTATCGACCGCCTTGTGTGGTTACCATGCTAGGACATACATAACATATATAGTACATTTATCTATTGAGAGTAATTAGTAATGATTCTGAAAGAAACGCCCATTTGAAGCTGAAAAGGATGGTAAAAATAGAATCGCATAAAAGTTTATCTCCAAACATTCTCCTTGAATGTCATTCACATAGGATATAGGATATGCCAAGTATATGCTATACAATAGAACATACATATAGTTAGTTTCGGCCTATAAATTACAAACTGGATTCATGAATCATACAACTTCAAAATTTGTTCAAGTGTACAGATGTATTACTGGGTAATTACTCCTTTGGCAGTTATTAAGTCGCGGTTAAGACTAACTAGCTAACCGCCAAGGGAGATTTGCCCTGCGATCCATCTTTTACATAGCACGTTATACTCGAATTGAAGAAATAAGCATTTTCAACTCGATCTTTTTATCACACTATTTCCAAAAGAATCCATCAATAGTTCAGTTGAATATGCAATTTGCATCAAGTTTATGAATGACACATGCAGATTGCCGGTGCGTGCTACAGGGTACAGATTTCTTTACCAATCGCGCATGTTCTATTCACGAGTTCTTTTTCACCAACAAAGTTGCATTTGTAACCTTTAAGCTATTTTCAGTTCATATTAATACGTGTAGTTTAAATCATATATACGTATCTAGTTAAACTAGAAACGAAAGAAAGTTTTATACGGAGTATCTTTAAAGTAATAAAGTTTATAGTATATGACAGTTCTGTTCTTGAAAAAAATAAACCATGGTTACAAAAAGGAAAAACAAACAATTATAACACAAAAAAGAAGAATAAGAGAAAGTTCGCTTACAATTAATTGTTTAAAAACCTAGTACAATTTTGTAATTTCTATACAGCCATTGATAGTATACACGTAATCACATTTAGAAAATCGTTTATAAAAGGTTTCTTCTTTGATATTGTTATGACAATTTTCAATAGCCTTTCCACCAACATTTTGCATTTCAGGTTCGTCTCTTACGTACTTCGGCATTCTAGAAGAATGGATGTTTGTATTGAGTTCAAAAAAGCTACTTCAGTACCTTTACATGACAAAGAATGCTTCTTTTTACATTTATGTTGAAATCATATAAATGTTGCAAATGTATCTCACACTAATTGGGGGTCCCTCAAGTTGGCAGTGTTGACATCAATGTGTGGGAATCATTTGGTCATCATATACATGAGGCAAGTGGTCTATATTTTTAATACTAATTCGATCGAGTCAAAGCGCATCAAGATGGTAGGTTTCTAGTTTCCTCTTCTTAACTTTGTATTTCAGATTTATTTCTTTCGGGTCCCATTATCTCTTAATTATCGTTAATTGAGTGGGGCGCCTTGTTTTGTATCGTAGTTTTTTCGTGGTTTAAATAATATGTTGTCTTTCTAAATAAAAAAAAGAGTAAATTACACTGTTCATTTATATACTTTCTCCAGATTTCATACGACATCCAAAAGCGCTGATTTTTTCCTTTTTAATCCAAAATCAAGATTTTATTACGCCGCTAGTACAAACAGTTAAGTCTGGGGCAATTTCGTTAGAGTCTCGTGTTTTGTCTCCTTCCTTTGTGCATGTTACTGTGCATATTACTGTAGCACATGTACTTTTTAGTACTTTTTATATTTTTTTTACCATTAGTCCATTTTGTCTTTTTTTTTTTTGTACTTTATTTATATCACTTTATTAATATATTGTCTCTCTTTTTTCGTTTAATTGAGTTGGAAATAAACCAAGACACACACACACGCATTACTACATCATGAATTCACCCTCAAATGACGATTGAGTAAAATTACTTGATATCGATGATTCAGATCTACAACTAACTCCTTCCCTGCGTCCCCTCGACACGCATGTACGTGTGACCACAAGCACCACCCAAAACGTCGATGTTGCTAACTTAGAGGAAATTAAGCCTGTTAGGATAATACCCGGTCCTGCGGGTATTATTCAAACAGCCAAACTCCGTAAACAATCGGATATTCACGAAGGTGGGGTTGAGTCTGTTTTGTCGACACAAGAATATATTAAGAAAATTGTTGAGGGTGTGGGTGTGGATGAGGATTTCAATCGTGGTCCATGTCTTAGCGCGCTTGAGTATGTGAAAAATAATGGTGGCATTGTCTGTGGGTGTTTAGGAGATATAAAGAAGAATCTCAATAAGGGTGAACAAGTTATTGCAATAGTCAAGTCTTGTACTCCGAATGTGCTTGAAGATCTTATGGTTACTCTTAAAGACCTCTCAGGTACAATATGTGGTTCAATACATCACAAAATTGTTGATGAGGGGGTCCAAGTTATGGAAAGGATATTACTGTTGGAGCTGTTTTGATTCTTGCTAACGTCTCAGTTTTTTCGCCTAAATCTTCAATACATTACCTTAACATAACAATGAGAAACGTGGTTAAGGTTTTCCATAAGGATATATTTGTTGGTAATGGCAGTGGTAACTCCGACGAAATGATAGAAAACCTTAATTGAGATTGGGTTTCTGGTATGAAATATGGCATAAGTTTAGGGACCAATGATGTAATTTACTTTTTTTTACAGGCTACTATGTTACAATAACTAGTTTATGTATGGTTTAATTATTATTTTTTTAATGTTTTTTTTTGTACTTTAGTACTTAAGTCTTGTATATATATACACAACTTACTTTCATATACTTACACACATTAAATCATTCTTTCTCACTCTAAACAAAATCTCACTCTAAATAAAATGTGGCGTTTGTTTTTCTTTTTGATTGGCTTTGTGCCAACCTGAAATGTTGAACATGATTAAACTTTCAAGTTGATTGCTACTTAATTTCTAGTTGGACAACGTCAATCAAATAGAACATTAACACTTGAATTCTAATTCAATAAAACAACAACTACACAATATACATTTTTATTCAACATCTCATTAGTATTGTTTTTCCTTTTGGTGAAGTTTTGCAAAAGTGTATAAAGTTTAAACTATATTATGCAAGGTATGTATGAGAAGTCCCTAGGGCGCATTGGTAGAGTTTGTGTATGGTGAGCTGGGTGGCCAGGGTTCGAATCCCAGCATGAACATTTTTCAAATTTTTGATAATTTGATTATGTTTTTGCAAAAGTGTATAAAGATTAAACTATGCAAGGTATGTATGAGAAGTCCCTATGGCGCATTGGTAGAGTGTGTGTGTGGTGAGTTGGGTGGCCAGGGTTCGAATCCCAGCATGAACATTTTTCAAATTTTTGATAATTTGATTATGTTTTTGCAAAAGTGTATAAAGATTAAACTATGCAAGGTATGTATGAGAAGTCCCTATGACACATTGGTTGAGTGTGTGTGTGGTGAGCTGGGTGGCCAGGGTTCGAATCCCAGCATGAACATTTTTCACATTTTTGATAATTTTGATTATTTTTTCGCAAAATTGTCAAACAGGTATAAACTAGAAGCTTTTGTGAAGATATTTTCCAATAGTGAAAAACTTTTGTTGCATAAGTTTCAATTTTGACTACAAGTTTCATTTGCATGAGATGATATGAAAATCTTGATTTATTGTTTCTTATTAACTTATCAATAGTTCGTGTGTTTTAGATTGAAGTGTTCGTTTTTGTTGGAAATGAATAAAGATCAAGATAGTATCTATATGGAACAAGATTAAAGACTTGAAATCGAATTAGACAAAAAGTTAATAGAAAATAAACTTTTCATTCCATTACGAAGACAAAAGCAACATTAAAATGATCATGCAAAAGAAACAAGATAAAAACTAGAAACAAACTACAAACGAAACTTGGGGGATTTCTCCGGATCAAATGAAAAGTGTATGTTGTCATAATCGTAAAACTCATCATCGGATGAGTCTTCCTTTTGCTCCGAAGAAAGTTTTCATTTTTTGTTTGCCCAAATCTACTTCCATTTAGATATAGTTTTTCGCTTAGCAGCTTTGTCCTTAAGAGCTTTTTCCTTTGCTTCTTTTGCTTTTGCTTCTCTCTCTTCAAACTCTCTAAAACGTTTCTTATGTATGTCTGAACTTTGCTCACAATACCTTCGGAGTTGTTCTTCAAAGGTTTCTTCTTGCACATTCACTCTAGGGTTTGCTGCCATTGTTGGTTGTTGCTAATGTAAAGATGAAGTAGTGTGGAATGATTTTTGTGTCTACAAGTGTTATACAATTTATAGCCAAGAAGCGTTAGGCAATTGAACAGTTTCTTTTTTCTTGGAAAAGACACACGGTTGAGTGATATAATGACTAAAGTAGTATAGGGACTAATGGTTTAATGTACTAGGAACGTAGGTCAAACAGATATTCATGCCACTTTTGATTTTCCCAAACTATATTTATCACTAATCACTTATTAACCTAACAAGAATCTACTCAACAAACAACACACACCCTAATCCAATTAACTCATTCAATTGCATCTTCTTCAAAAAAAGGGATTTTAGTAAGATGGTGGTAAACGATGCTATGGTTGACTATGTCATGAGCAAATATGGCAATAAATGGTATCATAACGAGGAAATGTTTGAGGTGATTCTAGAAGACTTGTGGAAAAGGGAGAACAATCAACATGATATTGGTAGTGGTTATTGTATTATTATTATTATTATTATTATTATTATTATTATTATTATTATTATTATTATTATTATTATTATTAATTTTTTTGTTAGTTATGTGTTTATTTTCACCTCGTTGTAGATAATGGATTAGAAACTCTAGAAGCCATAGCTAAACTTAGCAAGAGGGTATCAAAGCTTGAAGTCATGTTTAGTAGTCTAAAGGAGGTAAAAGAGACAAAAATGGCCATGGAGGCAGAGGCCATTGCTAAACTTGATGATGTTTTTGGAAGGGGCAAGAAGGCAAGGAACCACACAAACAAAAGGAGGTAATACTTATTGATTCTGATTCTAGCCTTGAGTTTTATGAGGATACCCTAAAAAAACCTTATAATTATTTGGTAAACAAAAGACCTCAAAAAACATGGGGAAAAAAAATTCCAATCAGTTGTTTCAAAAAAAATTAGGGTTCCACTTCTAAACCTAAGATGGTCTCATGGTATTTGCCAACTAAGTATTCATCAACTTCTAACTCAAGTGGTGATTCAAGTTCTTCTGATGAGAGTTATGATGCAAAAGGCCATGCTCAGGTGAAGAAACGATCCTTGTCAAAGGTTTCAAGACCAAAACCCCCAAGAATAACGAATTGCATTCTAGGGCTTCCAGCTATTGGTCAAAAATGTTTAGGAAAACAAAAAGCTAAAGATGATCCTCAACCATTGAAGTTGGGAGGAAAATGTTATCTATTTTTAATTCTAGATGTTGAAGTTGGGAACAATATTTTGTGTATTTTTATTTCTATTTCGTTAGTGTTTATTTTTAATGTTATTGAACACATATGTTGTGTCTTTTGTTTCTGCTAGTTCCTAGTCATAAATTAAAGTTGACTTGTTATTTTAATGGGATACAATTAAGGTAAACAACATGGTCAAATGTATGTTGAAAATAAAACCACTTAGTTTAACAACATTACAAGTGCTTAAAAGAGTTCAAACATAAAGGTACATAAAAGGAGATAAACAAAAGATAACAAACGTAATCATCACAAGTTTACTACATCAATCCTCCATGTCTTGAAGCTTCTTGATAAAAGTGGTCAAATCATGAAGACGCGCAAGCTTCTGTGCAACACATAGCATCAACCTTGACCCCTCCAAAAGGTCTTCATGTTGCATCCTACGGAGATCACTAATGGATTCATGAGGTGAATCTAAACCACAGAGCTGCAACTCCTTAATAAGTTTGGCTCTTACATTCATCCGCTGACTAACCTCTGTGACTTTCCCATTAAGCACATGTTGATCATTAAATGTGGCTTTAAACTCTCTTTGATAGTGAACCAACATCATTTCTTTCACTACTCTTGAATTGGCCTTTTCTGCTAATTCATTACAAATAGGTAGATTCATAGTCATGATAATAGTGTGTGGTTTATAAACTCTAGGTTTTTTTTTCAAGGTAGTATATGTTTATTATCAAGGAAAGCAGTACTTAAAAAGGAGTTAAGTAATCTCTGGAAAATGAGTAATTATTCATCGAGACATTCAAACTGAAAAGTTAGTAATCATGGCATTAGCTTCCCGAAGAAACCTATCATATCAATATGGCACAAGTTGATAAATTTACAACATTTGTCCCTGAAGTGTATACAACTATAGTTTGGGAAAACCCATTTACTCCTACTCAAAAACAAAAGATAAACTTTATGGCATGAAAAAATAGTTATTATTAACTGTTGTATATTACATATACCAACTTATCATTATATGAGATATAAAACAAGAACTAAACATTGTTCATAACAAAACCCAAATGCTTTGGTTTATCATCTTTGTTCAAACCACTCTCACTTGTTATCAAAGGTTGTACATCTTCATAACCGTAAACTTCTCTTCTTAACTCTTGGAGTGTTTCAGTTGGCAATCGTATATTTGGTGGAGCATTTGGCCCATATCTCTCATATATCTCTGGAAAAATTACCTCTCTGAGAACCTTTATTGACCATTCCCATTCTTCACGGCTACGCTTTAACTTAAGCTTTTTACCATTTGACATTATGCAAAATAAGTGTTTCAGATATGTTGAAACAAGTTCTAAAAATGGGGAAGAAAATGAGATGAATATGACACAAAGACAGAGAAGGAAGTTAAAAAAAAAGAGGTGTAAAATGAGATTAAATGAGGGATATTGTTGCAAATATATAGACACGTGAGTTCCAAATTTGTGGTGGGGGTTACTCATGTTTAATACTATTTTCTACCTTTTTTAGACCATATCTATCTAGAAGACTGTACAGTTATCACTTGTTGCATGGATAACGGCAACTTTATACTTCGTAACAAATACCAAAAAAAAAAAAAAAAAAAAAAAACCTACTTGCTAAAAAAGCTAAAACTAAACATATACATAATATTTCGTTACCAAGTTAAAATACATCAAAGTTAGCTAATAAGTTCATAATATATAGACAAAAAAAACTGTGAATAATAAGCTGAAAACATAAGAAATAACTAAAAGCAACACAAAATAACTGTTGACCCACAACCTAATTGCTACATTCTTTGGAGCATCGACTTGAATGTTTCCATTCTGTCGATAGATACCCTGGTTGTGTCGACCTGTTCCATGATAACCCGGCAGCATTGCAGCTCATATCTGATCATCAACCTCTCAAATGCAATGCTCAGGTCAGCAATCTCTGAGTGTGGCAGCAGTTCCATTTCAGCAATGTAGTCTTGACGTTTTCCAGAGTCTGCTAAAATGTTGGAACACTGGGTCAACAGATCTGCTCGACGCATCCATGCATTGTGGATGTCTCTCTCAAGTTTCACTAAGATTTGGTCTTTCAATCTGAAAGAACCAGATGTTGTTGTCAACTCATCAAGTAGATTGCAAGCTCTTACCCTTTTTGGTGCCATTTTCTTTATTGTTGATGATTGGATGTAGGGTTTGGTTGTTTAGTTTTAAATAAGAGTAAGACTATTAGATACTTTTTGTGTAAAATGTGTGTGATTGTGTCAACTATGGGGAAACGAAAAGGTTAACACTTTTATTAAGGTATGAACTTGATATTTATGGCTATACTAATTTGAGATGACCATTGTATATCATTACACTCTGTGTACTATTTCCTCCTTAGTCCCCAAAGTTATAAACAAACTAAAATTTTGCAAGTATAGTATCAAATTGACACGTGTATGTTTTAACAGTGTTGCGAGTGAAATACTTTGGACTAGCGGTGCCATTTACAAAAAATATCAAGTATCCACCTTTGCAATCTAACCTATCTAGTTTCTAGAAGTGTACACGTGGCAAAATTTTGTTGTCTTTCTTTAAAGACTAATGTTGACAATATTGCCACTTGGGGAAGCTTCTCAATGAAGCGTTGCAGAATTTGTAGGTCACAGAGCGACGTGCGCGTCTTGTCAAACAATGTACTTCTCAAAAATATATAGTAAAATATATTAGAGTGTGTACTAGTCGTATAGTTTATACTTTGTTATTGTATTTGTATTTTTTAGAATGCATACGAGGTTTTTGTTGACCAATTCTTGTCACAACTTGCAACATGCAATTTACAACTTAATGTATCTTATTTATTGAATTTTCAGGTAACACTGTACATGTTATTTAAGACACTAGCAGAAAACATAAATGAAATTTATGATCAATGATTGTTATTGAAAATACGAAACACATATTAATCGGTATAATAATCTGAATCTGAATCACTCTCATATAGATTCATAACAATCTCAAGCAACATCAAATGATGATCTCTCACTTTCTTCAATGCTATTTCCTTTAGTTTTTTAGCCCTTGCCTCCTGTGCTAGTACTTTTCTTAATGCCTCTCATATAATTTGAGTTGCCATTCTTGTTCCTCAGTAGAAAATCCTTCACCATTGCCATTTCCATAAAGTTCAGTGTCATCTTTAAAGAACAATGTTGACAACTGTGTCACATTTATACCAACCAATGTTGCAAAAATCGTGAATCGGTCCCGAGGCGGTCGAGGGCCATGTAGCGATTTTTGGCCGATTTATCGCCGATTCCAAGGTCCAAGGCCGATTAATCGGCCGATTACCTTGTAATTCGCTCCAAGGTCCAAGGCCGTTCAGCTTGTAATCGCCGATTAATCGGCCTTGTAGGCCGATTTTTGCAACACTGATACCAACTCTAGAAAGGTATTGATGGCTATGAAGGCTTGCTTTATCCTTTTTGCTTTAGTTGATTTTTCCGCCATTGAACTTCTCGATACTTCAAATTCTTTGCTCAGAATCTTGGTGAATGAGGAGATCAAACATTGTTCAGTGAGGCATTGTCATCCTCACTGAGCTAAAATTCTTCATAGGATTTTGTACTTCAATAGCTGAACCGCATCGAGACTAAAACGAAGACTCTTTATCTTTAAGAACTCAAAAGGAGTTATGTTGAATAATTTTTAGCGACTAAGTTATGCTTAGGCTATTTTATGTTTGAAAATAATCAGAGACTGCTGAGTGCTGAAATGACCCAACAAATGTACGTAAACCTCTTCTTTGCTGCCATATTTACATGCTAGAAAAACATTCCAGCTTGATGCATTCCAACCTTTCACACTACACCAACTTTTTGCAATCCTTCAAAAGATTGCATCCTTTGCAAACTTTCAACCATTCCTTCCTTGAATATCATTCCAACTTGTAAACAAAATCAAAATCAACATTAATCCGATCCCGATTCTACGAGCAGGTATGGAGGAGGTTATATGTAGATAACCTTACTCATACCCAATGTTAATTGAAATCAACTTGTAAACAATCTTTCTAAAGATTAATTCTGGCTATAAACCATTCCATCTTGACAAACCAACTCTTTCTAGTTAAAACGTTGGACTTAAAACATTGGTATACTTGTTTCCAACCAACTTGAACTATTGGAATGGATCATTCAAACTTACTTTTCCTTTCCTTTTATTTGAGCAAAACACATTAGTTTACAATAGCACATATACGCATTTATCTAATGAGAGTATTTAGTATTCATATGGTCATATTAAACAAAATGCCCCTTTGAAGGTCAAAAGGATGGTAAAATAGAATCACATATAAGTATATCTCCAAACATTCTCATCGAATGTCATTCACATAGGAAATAGGATATGCCATGTATATGCTAAATGCACAAACATGCATATATTTCCCTTTGGCCTATAAATTGATTTCGAATGTCGTTTCATGAATCAACAAACAATAAGGATTGTTGAAGTGTAAAGATGTATTACTGGGTAACTACTCCTTTTGCAGTTAATAAGTCGCGACTAAGACTAACTGCCAAGGGAGATTTGCCCTGCAATCCATCAATTTTACATAACTAACTATACCTTGTTTTAAAAGTTAAGCATCTTCATTTTCAACTCCATTAGACACATTGCTGCCAAAAGAGATAAACAAAACAGTTGGAAAAATCCAATTCGTGTCAAGTTTACGGATGATACATGAACATCATGGGTACATCTACAGATCCCCTCATCCCCTCAACCGATCACACTTGGTACCCTTTTTTTCTTCACCTGTAAACTTGCATGTACCCTTCAAACTACATACTTAAAATTGCAAATAATACATTGAGTTTACATAACACAAAATATATCTAGTTACAACAAGATATATACGATAAAAAGTTCACAAATTTGAAACTACAAATTTTCAAAGTAACAAGTTTTATAGTTGTAGCTCTTTTGGAAAATATTTGGAACTGGGTCTTGTTTGATAAATGTATTGCTTGGTAACTATTAAAATACAATTTGACTTTTGGGGTCAGTCTACCTATGTTATAAAGGGAAGTGACATGAATTTGGTGAATAAAGTGCTACCAAAATAGCTCTATTTGCAATATAAGTTATAAAGTTTCATTTTTTTATTTTTTATTTTTTTTGAATAAGTCATGAAGTTCAAATTATATGATCTTATCTTCAGACTTTCAAATAATAACTTGTAACTAGTAGGCTTTTGACCTTTTTCAATATGTTTTTTGTTAACAAATAGTGAGATGCTGATGCATTTTGACTTTTTGGGCCAGTAAAATCAGTATTAACTAAATAAAACTTAGCACCAATATATACGCAATTTCATTTAACATTCCCGTATTTATAAATAGCACCTGCATTTGGGAGGAACTCTAGGATGAGTCTTATGATTGAAAATGTGACAGATCGATGGTTATTCCCACAAGCATGGCTCTTTGAGACTGGTATTATAAGAGTGATAAATTCACAATTCATTTATCCACATAAAAAGTGTCATTTTAATTTATCTAGCTTTTTATCCTTTGATTCACAGGCGAAATTCTTTGCAAAAAAGATGGATACATGTTACATAAAAAATATGGATACATGTTACATAAAAAAGATGGTATTTCAGTCACAGCTAGCTATCACGTTTGTAGCAATCAATAAATTAGTTTTGTTTTCGACTGACATGACTAGTCTCCCAGCCCAATGAGCACGGGCGGACTAAACTAAGCCGAAACACAGAGTTCAAAATATTGCAGTTTTGGTGCCGCTTCGATCAGTTATGGTAACTTATCTCTTTTGCCACTGCTGAGCTCATGGCCTTAACTAAAGTTAAACGTTCTTTCATCGTCAAATGCGAGGTCCGTTGGATCTGACATTTGATCGAACAAGAATATCATTCTAGTTCTAAGTATGGTTTCCTCTATGCTGTAATGATTTATTGATTAATGAACTATGTGTTCAAATTTTTTAGACACTCTTGATGTATAATTGTGTATTTGTTCAGGATATTAAAATTAAGGTAAAATTCTGAAAATATACTAGTCGCCCTAGTGAATATCACTTTCTAATTTTATTTTTTTTCAAAAGTCTAAAATAGACCGATGGGATGGCGACTCTTATTTTGGTACAACCTTTATTTACGTTTGACATGTGTCCTAGTCAACCGAATAAAAAAATAATTCATGGATCATATTTTGATACTTGTTGACTCATGAATGCGTTGTACAAGTTGCATAGTCATCCAGTCTATTTTTTATTTTTGAGAATTTAAGGTCTAGAAAGTGATATGCATTAGGGCGACTAGTCTACTTTTGGAATTTTCCCTAAAATTAATAATTTTTGGGTTAAAAAAAATAATAAAAAAAAAAAAAAAAAAAAAAAAAAAATGGTTTGTTTTACTTGTCCCACATAGGGCAAGGTTTAAATTAATGTCGGTATATAGTTGCAAAGCATTTACATCTGTTAATGTAGTGTTGTAATATAGTATGCATATTAGCAAGTGTTACTAAGTCTAGGGGGTCGTAGTGTAACTTTAGTTAAATAGGAATGCATAGGTCGGTTCATCACACTCTATATATATCATTATAGGTTTTCCAACGATGGGTAGTCCTGGGCATTCGGTTTTTGGGTTTTCTCCTTTGTAGCAGCCGACTACAACTCAGTTTAGAGTTGGTTTTCTTCCCCCCTCATCTCTATAATAAAGAGGTGAGGGGGGAGGGGTCATTGTAACGCATTCTTTCATACTTAATCAAAGGTTTGATTAATGGTAATTATCTTGTGCTTATCTCTTTACTTTTCTGTCAACGTTAGAGTAAGCTGCAGGTGTGGTTGTCTTCAACGATCGAAGTCATTCCGCTCTAGTAATCAGGGGTTGTAGGTTATCGAATCCTACAAGTGGTATCAAGAGTTCAGGTTTGCGAGTTCTCTGGTTATCTAGGATCGATCCAGAAGGTTTCTTTGGTGTTGGATTTTCTGGAAGGAGCAGAAGGGTGTTTTCTGTTTGGGCTACCAGGGTAAAGACATTCAAGGGTAGGAAGCAGTTAGGAGAATCTCAGACTGGAAGGAAGATCAAGAAAGGTAATGTTCTTGATCTTTGTAATCAGAGGTCTACACAACAATGTATGAAGAGTGGGGTCGCCAAACATTTGGGTGTTGCAGGGATACAGCAACAGAATGGGTTGGTTAAGAAGATAAATGTGACACTCTTGGATAAGGTACATTGTTTTCTAATTCAGTCTGGTCTGTCCAAGGTTTTTTGGGCAGAGGATACAACCGGGTCTACATATCTAGTGAATAGGTCACCATCATCAGCGAGTGGATTCAAGACTCCTATAGATATGTTAGGGTGTTTCGGTTGGCTTGCTAGTACTAAGCAAGGGATGCTTGACCCGGTTAAGGTCAAGTGCATATTCCTGGGATACCGTGAAGGTATAGTGGGTAATAAGCTTTGGAGGTTAGATGACGTTATTTCAAAGGGAGTGCTTTACAGGAATATGGGTTTCAATGAGAGTGTGGGATACAAGAAAACTTTCGTTGGTTCTGGTGTAGGTACTAGTTCAGTGCAGGTGTTGCAGGGAGTCGAGTTTGAGGTGGAACCGCTTGGGGATCATACATTTGAGGTGGAACCTCAGGGGAATGTCGGTCAGGTAGCTGGTTCACGGGAAGTACAAACTCAGGATTTGATGGACTATCATTTAGCACGTGATAGGGAGCAACACTCAGCACGGGAACTATACAGGTATAGAGAAAACAGTAATAAGGCTGCTTTTGCAGTTGCTGCAGTGGAGAAGATATACGCACATGATTCATTGACTTTCAATAATACAGTTGCTTGTGAGGTGATTTCCAAGTGGAAGACTGGATTGAAAGAAGAAATGGATACTCGGTCAGATGTGTGTGTGCTCAGCAACGGTTGCAGGAAAAGCAGTGACGACAGCGATGACTATTACTGGGAGTATACACCAGGTATGTTCATACATCTATTTCTCTATATAGATGGTATGGTTTTTTCTTGCGAATGCAAGGCTGAGATCTGGGTTACCAAGGGATTGCTGGATAAAGCAAAAGGAAATATACTTGGTATGGAGATCATCAGGAATCAGAGTGGTAATACTCTGAGGGGGTCACAGTCCAGGGTTCACAGTCCAGGGTTCACAACGAAAAGTTGGTACAGACTTTGTTGGAGGGACACTCCATACTGTCGTTGGAGGGTAGTCTATCAGGGGACTGTGATGTGGAAAAGAATGGTAAGTTGTCATATACATATGCGGTTGGAAGCCAGGAGTATCAGATGGTCTGCACGAGACCTGACATAGCATCTGTAGATGTGGGTATGTTGGATAGGTTCGATCGTGGATTACAGACATACGTACAGGTTTTTGTGAATTTTGACTACGCTATGGGTAGATCGATTACTGTCATGGGTAGATCAATCACAAGGTACGAGTTGATGATACAAGAATGTGCAGTGAGCTGGGAAGCTGAGTTTCACCACATATGGGCTTTGTTGACAACTGAAGCGGCGTATATGACACTTACGGAGGCTGCAAAAGAGGCTATTTGGCTAAAGGGACTCTCGATAGAGTCGTGATCTAAGCTAATGTTAGTAGCGGTTATTGCTACTAGTGCGTGGATGAAGGCACACCCCTATCCGAGGTTCCAGCACTGGTTGAAGCTGCTGCGTATCGGAGATGGCTAATATGATACTAAGGTGGAAATTGTTGTAATATAGTATGCATATTAGCAAGTGTTACTAAGTCTATGGGGTCGTAGTGTAACTTTAGTTAAATAGGAATGCATAGGTCGGTTCATCACACTCTATATATATCATTATAGGTTTTCCAACGATGGGTAGTCCTGGGCATTCGGTTTTTGGGTTTTCTCCTTTGTAGCAGCCGACTACAACTCAGTTTAGAGTTGGTTTTCTTCCCCCTCATCTCTATAATAAAGAGGTGAGGGGGGAGGGGTCATTGTAACGCATTCTTTCATACTTAATCAAAGGTTCGATTAATGGTAATTATCTTGTGCTTATCTCTTTACTTTTCTGTCAACGTTAGAGTAAGCTGCAGGTGTGGTTGTCTTCAACGATCGAAGTCATTCCGCTCTAGCAGTTATGCGGGCTAGCTAATGATATACCTAAAGGCCGCTACACATCAATATGTCCAAATATCCTAACAACGGTAGGAATACACTAAAAACACGTACATTTTGAAGGGAAAGAGCTCCACAAATTGTTATGGTGGTCCAATTTGATTGTGAGACAACTTCTTCAGTTGCACCCAGCTTGAATTTGACCTAGCAAAACATTACATGTCAGCTATCTAGCAACTTATATGCATGAGTTTGAATATATCCTACACTTCAGATATTTGTCAAGTGGTCGGACGCCTTTATTTTCTTATATGAGATCTTCTTATGTTTAAACTTACTATTTTCGGATAATATGTCCAAGAAGACATCATCTGTATAACCATTTTTATATACTTTATTATACATATAGTATATTAGTATGGCATATACTAGCATATTTTTCCTCGATTGAGCATATATATAGCATATGTTTGGTATAGCCCACACACCCTTTTTAGTGCAACCCAGCAAAAACAAGATTCGGTCTATTGTTCTAGCTACCAACGGTCAAAAACAAGCATCTTCCAATCCAACAAGTCACTGCTATGTGGCAGGCGGACCGTATGGTTTTGCTTACTTAAATATCATTCTAAGACCCTCAAAACTCATATTTGCTTCATGCTTGTGATATTATGTATTACGTAGAAATGCAAATTATCACAAAACGTGGAGAGGACTGAAATAAGTATGTTGGGCATTCATAGAAATAGGTACTTTTAATTTCAAGTGACTTTAAGTCTAATTAACTTATACGGAATATCAGAAGTTCAATTTTTTATTTTTTATTTATTTATTTTTTTTTAATACATGGTTCAGCAATCATTATTTTTCTTCATTAGTCATCAATCTTTGGTACGTGAATCTTCAGAGTTCAGACACACGTGGATGAGACGAAATAAGGCATAACATAGAAGACGAGTCTTCCTAAAAACTGAAACTTTATGGGTGCGTTTAGTTAGAGAAAAAAATTCTTAATATTCTATTTTTAGATTGCACAAATAAAGAGGGGATTTAATTTTTCACAAAATATAGAAAACGCGTTCATATGATATTTTTTTTCTGCTCTCAAAAAAACAAGGGGGTTACAAGGGAAAAAATTGTGTTTTGTAAAGAATTTAATGGGAACATTGATTTGAACTCAATCTCTATTTTCCTTGTTTTTTACAAGATTTTGTGGAAACAGCAGTTTTTTCTTTCAACTAAATACACCTTATATGTTTTAGTTTAAAATTTTCAGTTCTGTATTTACATCTTAAAATGAAATTTTGACTGCCATCTCTTCATTCTCTTTATCCTATCCTGATTCACCTGATACGCAAAGCACTCATCGGGAGCAACATAATCTTAGAGATTTTGGGTTGGGTTGCTTTTGACTTAAGGCTGATTGATTTGTTTTCATATGGTAAAAAATAAATTAAGCATTATAATGGGGTTTCTTTGTGCTCTAAAATTTGTTCCAACATTAATTCATAAATGCTGGTAATGGGAGCAGGGGACACTGAACATATTAGTTGCTATATGCATGAATGAGTGAGGTGTATACATTGTAGTTACTAAAACAAATTTACCGTGTTGCAGACCCTCCTTTGGTGGTCATTTGTGCTATATAGAAGTTCTACTACAGACTACATGGTGTATCATGTGCAAGTCAGGTGAGTTTATTAACGTGTCAAAAATGGTCAAGTGCATGTGGTACGAGTTGATCTAGCTGGTAAGTAGTTGGCTGAGTTTAGGTTTTCCCACGAGCATACTTTTCCACTAATGATTACTAAAACAAATTTATGTTGCAGGCTGTCTGCACTAAAAGTAGAGGTGTATAAGACTATGCATATTTTTTCTTTTAACGTGACAAAACATACAATTGCTTGTATGTATTACCAACCTTGACAATGTGGAGTTGTGCTAGACAATGAGGAATGCAAATGATGTGAAGTTACAGTTCATTTGATAAGTTGATGATTATTAAATTGCACTTCATTGTGTACTTAAGTAAAAGATAAGATAGGAATTGAACAAAATATTCCAATATTGATAGTTTATCTTTGCCTGTGGTACTGGGTTACTTTTTGCTGCGAATTTGAGTACTTTTTGTTATAGTTTTGAGTCGCTCGTTACTGATGATTTTGATGATCTGGGTCATCATATGACCACCAGCCACCTTTTATAACTAAATTCTAACTTAGTAACTGACCAATTATGAATTACCTGCTACATTCTGTTAATTACCATGCTAACGGCTTTCAACTACACTAACTTTAAACCAAAACTCATTGTATACTACACTAACGCACTGCAACTCACATGACAACCTTAAATTCGTTCAAAACCGTCTCACTTGTAAGATTTTGGCATACAATCAAAAACACATGTACACACTGAAATTTAATCTCGTGTTCTAACATTTCTTTTTTCCTTGTTAATAATGTAATACATGTCTTCACTACTTTGTATGTGTTAAATTTTTGAAATTTCAGAGCATCATGCAATTCAGAACACGTAAAACCAAAAATCACGAGTAAACTATGTATCGACCGTTTTGTGTGGGTACCTTGCTAGTGCAACACATTTACACATTTATCTATTAAGAGTGGTATTTACTAATATGACACTGAATGAAACGCCCCTTTGAAGCTCAAAAGGATAGTAAAATTAAAATAGAATCGCATAAAAGTTTATTTCCAAACATTCGCATTGAATGTTGTCATTTACATAGGAAATAGGAGATGCCACAGTATATGCTATATGTGTTAGATTATGGACATTATTTTAGTAGTCGTATGTTAGGATCGAACTCGAGATCACGGGATTGCACACAATACGTATGAAGAGAAAAAGTAATAATTATTTATAAATGTTATAATTAATTATTAAACACAAAATAAATAATAGTAATTAGTATTTAATGATTAATGACTAATGACCTATTAACAAAGATTAGGAAAGTAATACTAATGAATATTTGGAAACAAGGGAAGGTTCCGGAATCCCCTTGGGGGGTTCTCAACCGATCGGCCAAAGGAGGTTTCCACCTCCTTTGTGCCTTGAGCTCCAAGTAAACATTAGTATAAATACAAACCCAAGATTCATTGTTTCTGATAACTTGTACACACACATCTTGGTGTTTTTCTCTCCTCTTTCTTGTTCTAGTCGATCCATAAAACAAACCCATAAGGGTTTCGATTTTCATAGATCAAAATTAGTTTTGTGTTTAATTACTTGCATAAACTTTTTCTTGAATTAGTGCGTGTGTACAAGAACGTGATTCAAACACACTATTGTTTGATTCTTGGATTGAATTACAAAAGAGGTAAGGGGTAATTCTTATAATCCACATAAACCCTAATTAGGGTTCTTGATTTGAAGATTGCAATTTGATTCTTGTTCGGGCTAGAATCACAAAGGTATATTTACTATTTAATATTGATTAATTAATTACATGTTATATGAACTTGTTATAATTGTTTTCGCTATGCTCACTTGATGTGTTTGGTGTATAATATATGAATGTCATGATATCATAATTCCAACAGTGGCATCTAGAGCCGTTATAATGTGTAATTAATTATCGAAAAGCATAAAAATTGGATCTTGATTCGTTTAGTTACATGTTTTTAGGGTTTTTAGATTCCTAACCCTAATTTTTTTATGGGTCGATTAGACCTTAAAGGGTTTTAGGGTTTTGGTTTTTGATTTTTTAATATGATTAGAAACCCTAGGATGTCATGTAATTTGTTATGCGTTTTAGTAAACGATCTTGGTGCAATATGTTAATTGTTAAGCATAATCCATAAAAAAGTGCATATTTGCATGGATTTTATTGTGTGATAATTTAAATGATTTAAATTATATATATATATATATATATATATATATATTAATGGTTAAGTTATATCGAAACATGTAAATTTATTAATAGATGTCGAATTGGGGAAGACTCTAATATTAAGTAATCAATTATGTGCTATGTGGTATTTGTTTAGTTTTGGCTTACTGATAAAGTCTTTTTGTAGTATATAATTATTCCGAAGAAATACTCGTGAAAGTATTTCCCGGGTCGTTTTCCCAGCGAAGGTAGAATGGAATCGTGAATAATCGAATCGCGAAATCGTGTCGTGAAAAGCGGTGAAATGAAAAATATGATTTTGGAATTCAAGTTGTGATAAGAAATGATGAAATATGAAGAATTTACAAGCTAAGTATGTACAAATGTTAAAAACGTAAAAACGGGAATTCAAACGTGAAAATTAACGTAACGTACGAAATAAAACGCGACTTATATACAAAAAATGATTCTACGAATGTGAAACAAGTTTCTAAAAATCTAAAACTACTAAAAAGAATTTTGAGAAAAAGAAAAATATTTTTTAGACTTTTTATTTATTTTCTAGAATTTATTTTCTATTTATTGAATTAAAAAGTAATTAAAAATAAAGAAAAATAGAAAAACAAATTGGAAAAATGAAAATTAAATTCTTAAAATTCTAAAATATTATAAAAGAATTTCTAAAAATATTTTTGTAATTTTCAAGACTTTTTCTGAATTTTTATAGATTTTTGTTATTTAAAATGATTTAAAAATGAAGAATAATGAAGAGAAATTAAGAAAAATACTAAATGAACTCAGAAAATTATGAAAATTTTACAGAAATTCTAAAATATTCTAATGAGCTTGCAGAAAAATATTGGAGTGAAAAAGATAAGCAGAAGTGCTTATTAGCCAAAATCAGCTATTGGCAAGTGCTTATTTATAAGCACTTGCCAAAGAAACTTAACCAAACTCTTAAAACAGATGCAATATGATATTCAAAACTCAAAAATGCTCAGAAGTCATGAAATGAAACTCAGAAATAAAGAATGCAATCAATAAGCAATTATACTAATAAGCTAATTCTAGAGATAGTAAAGAAATTAATAAGCCAAGATAAGCAAACATGCACAACACTTATGTAACTACTAATGAAACTCAGATAAACCAAAAACAACTCAAATTCAAGCTATATCAAACAAATGCAGCCTATGAATTACTAACAGATATCAAACTGAATCACCTAATAAGCAGTCTACAAAAGCAGTCTAAATAAGTTCTAAATCAGAAAGTTAAAGAAGAAAATACTAGTCTACAATACTGAGATGCTATAAACCAAGATACTCATTCAGAAACAACCTTATGCTACTCTAAATGATGCTATGAAAGCAAGCCCAGACCTGAGGTGCAGGGGAACTAAAAAGCTCAAACAGCCAACTTCAAAGCAATTTTCTAATAAGCAGATGAAATCTAAACTAACTTTTTCTTTTTGATATTAATTGACTAACTATGATATACTAGCTACTAATCACCATGAAACAGATCCAAATCATTCACTACAGTCATAAAAACAATTAATCAACAGCAATAGAACATCAATCATTCACTAATCTCAAATCACACAAGCATAGAAATCAAACAGTCAATAAGTAACAAGCAAATATCATTAGACTCCAACCACTAAAGCAAACTGAGATATGACATATTCTAACTACAAATCTAAAAACTAATGATCTACTGAGCTATTCTAACAATTACAAAAGCAGAAGTATCAATTAAACAACATAATACAGCAGAAGTTCAGACTAACTAAAATAAGCGAATAATGAAAACGGAACTTACAAATCAATTCCCCTCAGCTAAACAGAGGGGTTTCCCACACAACCTATCTCTAGATAGGCAAATGAACACCACTGGATCACCAATCTTACTCTAGAAAAACCTTCTGAATCCAATCAACAAACACAGTTGACCAAATATTAACTGAGTTTCTCATGAACAAATGAAACTTAAAACATCCTTTTAAAAGCTATGGAACTTTTTATTAAATTCAAACTACTACAATTTACTTTTATGAAACAGATTTCCAATTTAAAACTACTTTTATCATTAACTGATTTAAAGAAATTTCTAAATTATGTATAAACTGAAATTGAAAGCTATCTTAAATGAAATGTAAACATGCTGAAATTACTTGAAAGCTAGAAAGTTTTAAGCTAAAACAATAACAAGTAAACTAAAACTAAGAGAATTGATTTAAGTAAAAACTGATTGCATTGATATTAAAACAATTACAACTAAAACTAATCTAAATACAATCAAATGAAATTTTGGCAGAGCTTGGCTACTCCAAGACTCCACACAAATTACAAAGACCTAACCATCTATTTATAGGATGTGAGGAGGGATGAGCTCACGGATTTCTATGTTGGCAATCCGTGTGGTGTGTTTGTTGATAGCCAATCTGAGCCTTTGATCACAAAATAATCATTACCCAATGATTTCTAGCCCTTGGATTACTCCTTATGACGTGGTTTGACGAATCATGAGCTGCCAGCTATCCCTATGTGTGCTTGTTTTGGTTCTGACAAGCTTCTGACATGCTCTGACCTTCTAGAATCCCTTTTGAAATGACTAATTGGCCCTTAATTGCTGTAATTATTAGGATTGGGTAATTAGGGTTCTTGGTTTACTGTAGCATGAATAGTGGGATTCTAGGTGAGGGTAAATTGGGGGGCGGTAAAGTGTACGGGGTGTGATTGTTTTTATTAATTTATTTTGTGTTTGACCCTTTGACCGGGTAGTGGGTGGGCTATGGTTTTATTAAGATTGGGCTTTGGGATTGTAGAGTTGGGCTGGGGTTTATTTTTAGGAATAGATTGGACCAAGACTTTTGTTGTTATACTTTACAGATTTTGGTAATATGATTTCCAAGGACCAAAGGTGTAATATAATGAAAATCCAAGGGCTGATTCCGTTACTTTTGCAAAGTTAATTCAAGGACTGATCTTGACAAAGTAAGATTCTTCAGGGTCCAATGTTGACTTTTAAGATCACAGTTTTGACTAATTGACCGTCTTCCACTCTCGTGCTCGGTTTCGTTGTTTTCTCGTGATTATTTGTCATTTTGTATAATATCCGTACCTGCATATCACAAACACAAAAACACGTATTTTCTTGGCATTTGTTAGCTCAAATAGTCGTTTTGGGTCGTTAATTGGCCATAAAATGGTGAGTGAATAAGCACTCACCAAAATCCCCCCGACTAAGGTATTGCCGTGTCCTCACGCAATGTGATCAATTCACGCTCTTGGGATAAATAATTTCAAAACTCTTCCTACTAACTTTGAAAAGTAGCAAGGAGGTTCGAAAGAAGTAGTAAAATCATTTATTCCCGAAAACGCTCCGTTTTCCAAAATTTTCATTTATTCCTTTATTCCACTTTCACTTTCTATTTTTGTACTTTTCATACATCAAACTTGTGACGGTTTGTTGAACTTTCATTATTTTTGCAATAATTATTAGGGTCAACGAGTAGAAACACTTCTTTTTAAGAAGTGACCATACGGATAAAAATCGTCATCCTTGATTTTTCACGAGTCCCCAAACTAAGCGTACAAACGAGATCACATCTTATCTACAAATTAGATGCTAACACTACTCATAACAGTTACTTGTGAAAACTCCTTACTCCCATTTCCTAGGTTTTGTATCTCAATATTTTATTTTGTTGAGAAATGAATTGCTTCATATTTTCTCGTTTCGATAATTTTTAAGTCCGATAGTGATACCTAAGTTAAAACGATAAGTAGTTAATCATTTTCTCTTAAGAACCACTGCAATAGAAATTCGGTCCACATCAAGGAATTTGGGGTACATACAATATCAAGGATATAAGTTGCGGAGTACGATCACGTGCACCTCATGTGACTGATTACTAATCACTTATCACATGCACCTCACGCGCCAACAACTTATTTACATACATAAGCTCTTATTCAATACAACTTTCAACTTTCATTTTTTTTCATTTTTCACTTTTTTCACTTTTCTTATACTTTTTTCATATACAACTTTCAACTTTCACTTTTTTCAACTTTCAACCTCTGTGCTTGTCTATTAGTCTTTAGTGGAATGATTATTTGTTGTAATTACTTTTATATTAGTGTTAAATGACCCCTAACTTGTCTTTTGAGTAGAATAAAAGCGCATTTGCTTGAGGACAAGCAAATCTCAAGTGTAAGGGTATATGATGAGGCGAAAAATGATCCGTTTTTAGGGGGTCATTTAAGCCCGAATCCGACTTTATTTGATCAAATATTGCCCTAAATCGTTCCTTTTGTGATTTTAGGTACTTGGAGAGTGAATTCTGGAAAAGAAGCCATTTTGGACGTTTTTGGAGCATAAAAGTGAAGAAAACGGTAAAGTCTCAATTTTCCATGCTGGGAACAGTACATGACGGCGTCAAGAGTAATTCCATGACGGCGTCAAACCTCAATAATAAAAATCCGTAGTTGATGAAGGCGTCAAGAGTGTTCCTGACGGCGTCAACATCCCAAGAATAAAAATCCGTAGCAGATGACGGCGTCACACAGGGCGTCAGAAGTAGATCAAGGCCGTCCGAGGAAGTATTTGGCGGCGAGATGACGGCGTCACACCCTTGTTCTTGACGCCGTCACCCCTATTTTCCTATATATAGTTTTCTAGTTTTTCACATTAAATGAGAGAGAAGTTTTGGAGAAACCCTAAAGACGATTTTGGTGCAACTTTTACAGGTTTTTCAAGGGTTCCAAACCCTTGATACCTTGCATTGTAATTGAGATAAGTGTTCTTCTAATTCAATCAATATGTCTATGTGTTGGTTGTCTATATCTTGTTCTTGTCTCAATTCCATTATGCTAGGCTAGATCTCTTTTGTGTTTGCTTAGATCTAATGAAACCTAGATGTTGATTATGTGTTGATTACTTGTTTATTCTTGTCTTGGATGAATGATTTATATGTTAGGCTTAAGAAAACTGGCAGATCTCCAAATGGTAACATGCTTGAACGTCTTAAGAAACATGAACCGAGGCGTACTAGGTCTTTATTGGTTGTATTTAATGCATGAGTCACTGTTTACAATCCCTATAGTTGTGCTGGGCATGGTGTAGGAGGAGATAAGAGCTCATAGAATTGGGGAGTTATGTATGCCACCCCATGAATGGTATTAAGGAATACGATCCGTCATCCATGCAATTATAACAAGTAATTAACGTGTAAAAGATATCTAGGGAGTAGTGAAATCTAAGTAAACACATTTTCTCCAATTACTGCTCACAACCTTAATATAAATTAGTTTATTTTCATTTTCAGTATTTTATTTTGATTAATTCTTAGTTTTGGGTTAGTTGAATAGCAACTAATTCCGCCCACTCTTTCAAAACCCGAGATTTTACTTGCTTTCATAAAAATATAAAAACACAAAAATAATCTTACGTCATCTTTAGCACTAGTAATTAGGTTTTCTAATCCTAGCGACACTATTCCTATGCTGAACGATCAATCCCCCGGTACTTGTCACTATACTATACTACAACGATCAGGTACACTGCCTGGTGGGGGTTGTAAGCTTCTCGAGATCCCTCGAGAGGTAAAGCCTGTTGCGATTCCCACGCATCAAGTTTTTGGCGCCGCTGCCGGGGAATAGTTATTGTCTAGGTTAGGATTTCTTTTTATTAGGTCTACTTGCTAGATTCCTTTCTAGTAAGATTTTTATTTTTATTTTTAGGTCTTCTTTAGTCTATCTTATTTCTTCGTGCCTTTGTTCATAACTCTTTACCATCCGACATCATGGAAGGTGGTAACATCTTTGAACCCGTCATCCCACCACAACAAAACCCACCACTAGAACCCCTTAGGCCCCGAACCTTAGGAGAGTATTCCCGACCTAGCCACCAAGGCTACCGAAACACCATTGAGCTCACCGGAGCCAATGTGACCCCCTTGCGATCCGACACCATCCGGTTGGTGCAAAGCGGATGTGCATTCCATGGACTTCGTTCCGAAGATCCAAACCAACATCTTAAGGACTTTCTCAAAATCGTAGATTCCATAGACCTAGGTGTTGAAACTAGAGAGACTACCCGTTTACGCCTATTCCAATTCTCTCTACGGGATCAAGCTAGTCAATGGCTTGAGCGTTTACCCGCGGGATCCATCACCACATGGGATGATCTCACCACTCGTTTCCTTGCTCAATTTTTCCCACCGGGGAGAACTACTAAGCTTAGGAATGACATCTTGATGTTCCAACAACGTCAAAATGAATCTCTTTATGAAGCATGGACTCGTTTCAAGGACTTACTCCAAAAAGTCCCTCATCATGGCATAGATCTTTGGCTCCAAGTCCAAATCTTTTTTGACCATATCGACATCTCCACGAGGCGAACCATTGACCAATCGGCCGGTGGTAAGCTACGTGATCTTAGTGCGGAACAATCATGGGAACTCATAGAAGATCTTGCTCTCTATGACAACGAAAGTTGGAACGATCCCCGTGATTTGAACGAAACGGTCAAGGCAATATCTTTGCCTTCGAACAATTCTGGCACTCCCAACCGTAGGATCATGGAACTTGAAGGTCGAGTCAAGTCTCTCATGAAATCTTACGAAGCTCCAAAACCCTCAAGCCATGTAAGCAGAATCACTTCCACATGTAAATTATTTAATGGTCCTCACGAGACGCATAACTGCATGGAGCTACCAAAACATGCCTATAACGAATTCACATCGTCACACGTAGGACGAGGCCCTCGCACTTCTGACGAGGCCTATGAAGCATGGAAGGATAAACCTAATTTCAGAGGATACCAAACGCGGAGCGTATCCTTCAATGACTCCTCACCCCTCACTTGGTCCGAGCATTTTCCCTCACAAAGCACTTCTAGGCAGAGCTGTGAAGACGCCTTGCGAAAGTTCATTCTATCTCAAGAATTACAGCTCTCCACGCTCGAGGCCAAATTTAAACAACAGCAGGCTGATGTGAACAACAAGATGTGTAATCTACTGGCTGCTATCAAAGAGCATATTGATAATAAGCCCATTCACGTTGATGAGGTTAAATCTGCTACCGTCATGAGTCCACCAGCCTCCCCTGTGAAAATAAAAAGTCCTAGCAAGTTGTTCAAACATCTATCTCCTAATGGAAAAGAACCTGTCAACCCCCTAGGACCAACCCACTTCGTAAACACCATCACCACAATATCTGCTTCAACATCCAACCCAACCCAACAACAAACTAACAAATTCAGTCAGACAGCGAAAGATGAGATCTCAAGGGTTGACATGCTTCGGCAAGGAAACCTACCGACTCACCCGAGCAACGCACCGCGCATGAATCCGACAAACCGGATGAAGGGAAAGAGAAATCAGAAGAGCATGAGAGAAATCCGACCATTTTGGGTAAATCTATTAGAGAAGAACCCGAGAGAAAAATGGAGGATGTTATTAGTGGGAGTAGCGATAAGACTAAGGAAAGTAACCATAAAGTTTTCAAGATCCCCTGTACCATTAAGGAAAAGCTCTTAACCAATAGTCATATAGATCCCAGCTTCCCAGTCAACATAATCCCCCTTTCCCTATACCACAAAACCTTCCCAGAGCACATTGCGTGCGAGAGAGTAATAGAAAATTTATCAATTAGGATTGGAGAGCTTGTTTACAATACTGACCTCACCGTGGTTGATGACATGGACCCTCTCACCAATCAAACGTTAACCCACCTTGTCCTTGGGATACCATTTATCAATGAATCGGGAGCAATCCTTGATGAGAGAGATGGTAGTGTAGTACTCACCAATGGTGTTAGGAATGTAATTTTTCGTGGGGATAGTGAGGAGGTGTACGAGTATCGTCCCTCTCTTGAGGGGAATCTGTATAGGTCAAAGGATGGAGAGTTGGGGAAGATAAGACGACGTGATCCGAATAATCTCAAAATCCCTTGCATGATCGGTCACAAGCATTTTGATAACGTCTACATCAACATATTCATGCCTAAGAATGTTATGTCCCTATTCCATTACATCAATATCTGCAGATGGGGAATGATTTACAAAGGAGAGAAAGTGGTTGGTAAAGATCATGAAATCCAGGTGTTCGTAGGAAATATGGCATTCCCTATGGAATTCACGATTGTGGACAACATAGAGGACTATGTCGACCCTAGGTTATCACAAGTCGTCTTTGGAGCACCCTTTTGTGAAATCACTAATTTGATAGTGGATGACTTGAACGGAATCATGACCTTCACTGATGGGATTAGGAGGATTTCATACCAAACGTCATACAAGAGAAAAGACCTTAAGGGAATAGCTTGTGACGGGCTTGATATGATGAGCTCCCAACTTATCTTGTGTGATGAAGATGTTAGGAGAGGGTGTAGAAATATTTCTGATTTATCATGTGGATTCTTTAAGAATGTTAGTAAGCTTGGTTCTAAGTATAGACAAGATATTTTCGCGTTCGAAGATCCGAAGTACTTGCACTATGAAAGCGATACTAGTTTAGAAGACGACCTAGAGAGTGGAACCAATGATGAGATCACGTAGTAACCCATGACCTTGAGTCTAGCTACAAGACTCGTAAATAAAGAAAAGCGCTTCTTGGGAGGCAACCCATGTTTTGTGTGATTTTATTCGTTTGATTGTTATTTGCTTCCGTATGCATGTTTTATTTTTATTGTTGGTTGATCATGTTTCTAAACTAAAATGTGGAAATACTTTACTATGTTGTTTGGCTTAGTCTTGACTCCAACCTAAAGGTATTTTTGCAAAAGATAAGTGTAAGGGGAAACCCCAAATATGTTTTCAAGAAACACACGATCATGATTCTCCACAATATTAAATGAACATGTATATTCGTATTTGTTAGAGTCAAATGCTTGTACTGAGTTATAATGAAGTTTTGCAGGATTTTCCAGGAAGTAGGACCAAGTTTTTCCAGAAATTTTCCGGAAACTTAACATAAGAATTTCTGCAGGTCCATTCTGACGGCGTCAGAGTTTTACTCTTGACGGCGTCAGGAGTTAAAATCTGGAAATTTTACCGGTTTTGTTTTTCTAACGGAGTCTTATGGTTTTTGTGAATTATTAAGTTTTATAATCTCCAGGAAATCTGCAAACTTCATTCCACAAGCATTATATCTTACTTTGTTTTCTAGGATTTAGTAACTTATATAGGATGCCGCCGATTTTACGCGAGGTTGTCTTGTCTATTTTTTATCAGGATTTACAGGTTATGTTCGACAAGGAGATGATTTATATTCTGGAAGGAAAGCTTTGATTGTTCGTTTTCTTGGAGGAAGATTTAACCTGGCCACCTATAATCCATACCGAGTGAATCAGGGGAGTATTTGATTTCATTCTCTTTACTTTTTCACTTTTACATTCTTTACTTGAACATTGGGGACAATGTTCATCTTAAGTGTAAGGGGAGGGTAAAAAGATGATACCTTACATATGCACTTTCGCTTGAGTTTGTTTTGTTTAATGGTAGATGTGTAATAAAACTATGAGAAATACTTGTTAGTGTAATTTTAGCGCCAAATTTAAAATTTTTTACAACATTTAGGAGTGAAACTTTAGCCATAGCAAGCGTCTCATGGATAGGAGATTGTATAACTAGCACATAACCGTATATTCAGAAAAATTTTCCACCCAAATATGTGAGGTTCGCCTTTAGATTTGATAGGAAAAGCATTTATTATTAGTGCTTATGAGTGTACCGGTAGCATTTAGATTCTAGAACTTGCGTTAGTGATGCATCCCGAGACCGCTAGTGAGACTACATTCGTGTGGTAGGATTTACTACATGATAAGAGGCATTAGGATCACCCTTGTGTTAAACCCGTATCATAATTACTTGACCATTTAAGTCATACTACTTGACTAGTTAAGTCAACTAATTTTTCCCACACCCTTTGCGTTGTACTCATTTTTAGTACACGATACCCCTAGTACACCCCTCCGAGCCTATCTTTTCGTTTCTAACTTTAAGCATTTTACTTAAAGGAAGAATTTGTTACACCCCACTTAAATGTACACCCAAATCGCCTTAGCCTTCCGTGTATGCGCTCATCTTTAGTGCATTATTGTTATTTGTTAAACCCTAAGTTAACTTTCTAATTGATTACATGGTTGCTAAGTCGAGTCATATCCTTGTACATATTGTTTTGGGACGATTGGAACTCATGGGTAAGTACTTATTTATGGAGTAATGGGGAAGAACAACATTTATTACCCCCATATGTACGTTAATCTTAAAAGTGCTCCAAGTGTTTTGATTTTCTTAATTCGAGTCATTAGATTAGTTTAATGTAAAGTATGTAAAAATTCAAGTGTAAGGGGAATTCTCATCCCCTATGATGTATTATTTTGGATGGTAGGGTAAGAGTGTATGCAAAAAAAAAAAAAAAAAAAAAAAAAAAAAAAAAAAAAAAAAAAAATCGAAAAATCAAGAAAAATAAAAAATAAAAATAGAAAAAGGAAAAAGAGAAAAACATACGGACTACCATCCCTTTTCATTCTATGTTCATTTTATGTTTTTGTTTTTCATTTATTAGCTTAAGTCGAGTCTAGTCTTGGCTTAGCAACGCCATATTGTACATGTAATTAACCAAGATTGTTAACTCGCCACCAGTAAAACTTCCTTTATCCAACAAAACCGTGTAATTCATATCCCTATACCTAACGTTACAACCCTTTAAAAGACCTCTTTGATAGTTTATCCTAGGTGCTTACGCCATGTGGTGGAGGTTTGATCCTTTCCCAAGCCTATGGTAATCTATTTTGCTATGACAGGTAGTGAGAGATATCTTCCATTTCCATAATGTTATATTACTTTATTACACCCGAGAGATGTGAGTATCTAAACACTATTTGTGAGGTGCTTGTGTATGACCTCCGTGCTTGTCTATTGGTCTTTAGTGGAATGATTATTTGTTGTAATTACTTTTATATTAGTGTTAAATGACCCCTAACTTGTCTTTTAAGTAGAATAAAAGCGCATTTGCTTGAGGACAAGCAAATCTCAAGTGTAAGGGTATATGATGAGGCGAAAAATGATCCGTTTTTAGGGGGTCATTTAAGCCCGAATCCGACTTTATTTGATCAAATATTGCCCTAAATCGTTCCTTTTGTGATTTTAGGTACTTGGAGAGTGAATTCTGGAAAAGAAGCCATTTTGGACGTTTTTGGAGCATAAAAGTGAAGAAAACGGCAAAGTCTCAATTTTCCATGCTGGGAACAGTACATGATGGCGTCAAGAGTAATTCCATGACGGCGTCAAACCTCAATAATAAAAATCCGTAGTTGATGAAGGCGTCAAGAGTGTTCCTGACGGCGTCAACATCCCAAGAATAAAAATCCGTAGCTGATGACGGCGTCACACAGGGCGTCAGAAGTAGATCAAGGCCGTCCGAGGAAGTATTTGGCGGCGAGATGACGGCGTCACACCCTTGTTCTTGACGCCGTCACCCCTATTTTCCTATATATAGTTTTCTAGTTTTTCACATTAAAGGAGAGAGAAGTTTTGGAGAAACCCTAAAGACGATTTTGGTGCAACTTTTACAGGTTTTTCAAGGGTTCCAAACCCTTGATACCTTGCATTGTAATTGAGATAAGTGTTCTTCTAATTCAATCAATATGTCTATGTGTTGGTTGTCTATATCTTGTTCTTGTCTCAATTCCATTATGCTAGGCTAGATCTCTTTTGTGTTTGCTTAGATCTAATGAAACCTAGATGTTGATTATGTGTTGATTACTTGTTTATTCTTGTCTTGGATGAATGATTTATATGTTAGGCTTAAGAAAACTGGCAGATCTCCAAATGGTAACATGCTTGAACGTCTTAAGAAACATGAACCGAGGTGTACTAGGTCTTTATTGGTTGTATTTAATGCATGAGCCACTGTTTACAATCCCTATAGTTGTGTTGGGCATGGTGTAGGAGGAGATAAGAGCTCATAGAATTGGGGAGTTATGTATGCCACCCCATGAATGGTATTAAGGAATACGATCCGTCATCCATGCAATTATAACAAGTAATTAACGTGTAAAAGATATCTAGGGAGTAGTGAAATCTAAGTAAACACATTTTCTCCAATTACTGCTCACAACCTTAATATAAATTAGTTTATTTTTATTTTCAGTATTTTATTTTGATTAATTCTTAGTTTTGGGTTAGTTGAATAGCAACTAATTCCGCCCACTCTTTCAAAACCCGAGATTTTACTTGCTTTCATAAAAATATAAAAACATAAAAATAATCTTCCGTCATCTTTTGCACTAGTAATTAGGTTTTCTAATCCTAGCGACACTATTCCTAAGCTGAACGATCAATCCCCCGGTACTTGTCACTATACTATACTACAACGATCAGGTACACTGCCTGGTGGGGGTTGTAAGCTTCTTGAGATCCCTCGAGAGGTAAAGCCTGTTGCGATTCCCACGCATCACTCCAAAACCACATAGATAATCAACTTTTGACTTTTGATTTTTTCACTTTTTGCTCTTATTTTTGATGTTCCTTGTTGACATAAATAATGCCTAAAAACATTATTATGTTTTTATCAATATCTCTATGTTTTGATCATTACAAAATATAATCTCAAAGAACTAAAACTTATGACATAAACAAGTATTTGGTGATTAATATTTCTCTTTACATCCAAATCACTTAAGGTATGAATAAACAAAGTGTTTAGTGCAATGTATGATCAAAGGGGTATTTAATTAACTAATACAAAGTTTATTTAATTATATAATCTTATTATATATTTTTGAAAAACACTTTTGGTAATAAGGAAAAATGTTTTAATCATACTAAATATATGATTTCAAATATTTAACCAAAATCAGTTAGTTTTTTACCAAATAAACTTTCCCCACTAAAAGACAAAGTTTCTGGCCGTTACAGTTGGGCGGCCCCCTTAATTATAAGGGGCGGTCCCCTTAATTTTAAGGGGGCCGGCCATGCTTTAAGGGGACCGGCCACGCTCCTCTGTCAGAAACTTTTGCCTATAAATACCACCTTAAACCTGGATTTTTTCCCCACCTTTTTGCACTAAAACTTTCTGTTCTAGATCTTCATTTCAATCCTAAAAATCCTTTGATCATTCATTTCATAAGCCTTTGTTTCCAAGTGATCCAAAGCCTCATTCTTTCAAGTGCAAAGAGAAGAATACTTCTATTAGAAGTATTACAACTTAGTATCATCTTGCTATCTAAGTTGTTTATTTATAATTTGTTGTAAATCCTTTATACTTTGGTGAATAAGGTGTATGTATTAGTTACCTAGATTTAGTTGAAGAATCTAGAATTGTTGACTAGTGTGAAGTGTAACTTGAAGTGAAGAAGAAGGGTTAGATAGTAGTGGTGATAGGAGATTGTAGAAATAGGATCTTGTAGTGAAGTGATTAAGGATCTCTAGTGGAGAAGACTAGAAGACATTTGTAGATTGAAGTTGTGAAGACATTAGTGGCTTGAAGGTGTCAAGACACTAGTGCTTTGAGGTTGTGAAGATATTAGTGACTTGAAGGTGTCAAGACATTAGTACTTTGAAGGTGTGAAGAGAATAGAAGATTGGTGTATAGAAGATTGGTGTGTAGAAGATTGGTGTGAAGAAAATAGTAGATTGGTGTGAAGATTGGTGTGAAGATTGGTGTGTAGATTGGTGTGTAGATTGGTGTGTAGATTGGTGTGAAAATTGGTGTGTATATTGGTGTGTACGGTTTTCTCCGCCATAAAGGAGATCTTTGATCTAGTGAAGAAAACTCTCGAGTAGGTGACTCGGGGAGTGGAGTAGGGCAAGGAAGGTGTCCTTGTAGCCGAACCACTATAAATCCTTTGTGTCTCGGTTTGATCTTTCCATCTCTCACTCTTTGATTTATTACTTACTTGCATTTCACACATAGTCATAATTGATAGTATTGTGCATATGTTGATTTCACATAAAGATCAAACTAAAATCCATTCATAAAACTAATCTTACAAAAACCAACCTAGTACATATAATTATATCTATACATTACTACACATATATATGCTTACATAAAATATATGAAATTGTATATTCTTTCCTAACATTATACATAAGCATTGTATATATAAAACCTTTAATAAATCTTGTATTTATACTTTTGTAGTTAAGTGTTTTGAAATTGTACATTATACATAAGTAGTATTTATACAAAATCATAAATTAACTAGTATATATATTTATGTATTAAAGTGATTTGAAAGTTTCATCTTAGAAACTATCTTTTATAAAATAAGCAAAACGAAAAAGACGTAAAACTATTCAACCCCCCCTTCTAGTTTTCCACATTCCTTGATATGTACCCAACTTCTAAAGCAAAAATTCTCTTAAGAAAACAAAGAACTAAATATTATTCAAACCGAAATACCACTAATTAACCTAGAACATCTATTATATATTGGTGACGTTTCTGATGGGAGTAAAAAGCCACAAGTACCTCTCATGAGCTCTAAAGAGAACCACTACTCCACGTTTAGCATCTAACTTCTAAATAATCTCTATCAGTTCTCGCTCTTCGCAATTTAAGATCCCAAATAATGAAACCAGCGAATACTTAGCCGATAATCAGCCACGCATATATAAAGTCAGATACGGAAACTTGCAAATTCTAGAAGAAGAATTCGCGTTTTCTAGCTCCTGATGTAAAAGACTAGCGAAAGCTTTTAAGCTGCGCATGTATAAAGTCAAGTACGAGAACTTGCAGATTCTTAAGAAAGAATTCGCATTTTATAGCTCCTAGTGTACAAAACTAGCACAAGCTTATGTGATTATCATTGGTTAAGGGAACAAGCTAGGGCTCAACACGCCCGGTCAAGTCAAAATATTTATTCCTACTCTCGCCAGCAAGAAAGTCAACAAGGTGTCAAAACACTTATTCAAACTTTATTATATTTTTGCACGACTTTTTCACTTTTTTCACATCTTTTTGTACTTTTTCATGACTTTTTCATTAAAATTTTGAAATTTTTCAATTTTTTTATTTTTGGTGGAAAAAACGGAGTTGCGAGAGTGCACGACATTGTGAAAAATGCAAGGTCAAAATCGAATCGAAGATTCACCCTCCCCCCGACTAGAACGAAACATTGTCCTCAATGTTTTATGGGTAAACGTAATCCTAACAAAATTCTAGGCCGTTTATTAATTATGCCAAAGAAAACGTTAGTCGATAAGATTTAACGGATATAAGATTTCCAAGTAGCACCGATGAATGAGACTCCAAGTGAAGAGATAACGAGCACGAGAGTCATCATAAATCATGGACAATCCTGAACAAACGTCACAAACAACCACGGAACACAAGAGTAGAAGAGGCAGCCCCTCCTCACATCACGTTAGAAAGAAAATAGAAAATTTAAGAAGATGAAAGGATAAGCATGGGGTGCCTCCCACGAAGCGCTTGTTTTTGTTCACCGAGTCACATGAGCTTAACTCGATCCCCGAATTAATTCGTCCTTGGGGAGAGCAAATAAAACGGCCACTAGGCACAAAAGATAGAGATGCCAGGGTCAAATACGGTGTCCTCACTCCCGGTGGAGTGGAAAGAAGAAATGGTGGGATAGGAATAAAATGGTTGAAACACCCGGATAGTATAAGCATAGTCGACATCTGAATCAAAGGTGGGTAAAATATTTAGCACGGGATCATCATGATCATAAATCTCGTCCACCACTCCAACAACAACTTCATTAACATCGAGCTCAAAATTTTCATCGGGTGGTTTCTCGGGTGGACGAGAAGACGGTAAATCGAAGAGAAATGAATCAGCATCGGAAGGTAAATCATCATTATGTAATTCTTTAGTAAGCACACTTCTTCGAAGATCATTATCGTCATTTTCAACATCCGGCTGAGAAATGGTCTGAGTAAGTTCATCGGAGTACTTCTCGTGAGGAAAATCAAGTATATCATGTAAGACCTGAACCTCGAGTTCCATTTCAGACTTATCACTAAGAATATCGAAGATCGGATTATTTGAAATTTGATTAAAATCCGATTCAAGATCAAATAACGGATTCGTGAAAGTCATATTGAATGCTTCGGAAACCCTTGGAACGAGGTCATCATCATCCTCATTATCATCATCGATATCTCCACAAGAGTCTTCATCACTCGTAGTATACTCATTGTGAGAATCGGTATAACTTTCCACTTCAACTAAATCTTCATTGCTCATCGGAGGGAGAGAAGTTAACGGCTCTTCATTCAATAATTCTTCAAGTAAACGAATATCCCCCTCCGGATCAAAATTAGAATCGTCCATTATCGGAATGAAATCATTAGCAAGAAACGCCTCGATCTCATCTAAAACGACATCACTCCCTTCAACCGGTGTGAAAGAAGGATAGAAAGAAGAATCACCGTTAGAATTTTCCTCGGACTCACTTTGGATTGGAACGAGGTTCTCAACACTAGACTCATTGAATTCGTCAGATTCCGTTGCCGGAATAGTGTTAAGAGGTTCATCCCCCATTATTAGAGAGTCCACGGGCTCTACGGGAGAAGAGATAGAATCATTTTGAGGATTTATATTGATCGTGATTGTGGAACTATCATCGTACAAACAACACTCACAAAACTGGAATTTTCTTTCTTCAACAAGAGGTTCTTCCATTGATCTTTCATAAGGCTCGGGAGTAGATGTCATACGATTAACCATATCTTTCAACTCATCCATCATGGATTTGATTTCAAAAATTTGATTATTAAATTCGGAAGTTTGTGGGGGTTGGTTAAAACCATGAGAATCGTAACAAAAATTATGTTCATTATAAGAATTTTCAAATGATCCCCCACAATTTTCAAAATTTGACGAACCACCATTAAAATACGGATTTTGATCATAAAAATCATTTTGAGGATAACAATCAAAGCTCGGATCGTAAGTGTAAGACGTGTCAGCACTCGGGGCATAGCACATACAGTTCATGTATCCACATTCGTTACAAAAACATCGCCCACACGACATGCCTTCTTCGGAAGGGTTTCCACAAATATAACAATAAAACGAAGGTGGTGGTGGTGTATAGAAATCGGGAATATTTGACGAATTGTTAAACGAATTTTGATCATACGTATGAGAATTACAATTCAAACAAACGCCATCACGAATATTATCTCCACATTCGTTGCACGTACACCACACACACAACCCTCCGAAGAATGGTTCTCCACAATAAGAACAAAACGTATCCATTAGAGTTAAACGTAAGAGGGTTTGAGAAGAAGAATCAAATATGAGAGGATAAGAAGATTATTTTTGTTTTTTTTTATTTTTCAATTTTTATATTTTTTTAGAGAAAATATATACAAGATAGTGGAAGGCTTATCAAAACACGATTTTTCAAAACGAAAATTCAAAACTCACGTCCACCTTCCCCGGCAACGGCGCCATTTTGATAAAGTCGTTTCGTAATATATAATTATTCCGAAGAAATACTCGTGAAAGTATTTCCCGGGTCGTTTTCCCAGCGAAGGTAGAATGGAATCGTGAATAATCGAATCGCGAAATCGTATCGTGAAAAGCGGTGAAATGAAAAATATGATTTTGGAATTCAAGTTGTGATAAGAAATGATGAAATATGAAGAATTTACAAGCTAAGTATGTACAAATGTTAAAAACGTAAAAACGGGAATTCAAACGTGAAAATTAACGTAATGTACGAAATAAAACGCGACTTATATACAAAAAATGATTCTACGAATGTGAAACAAGTTTCTAAAAATCTAAAACTACTAAAAAGAATTTTAAGAAAAAGAAAAATATTTTTTAGACTTTTTATTTATTTTCTAGAATTTATTTTCTATTTATTGAATTAAAAAGTAATTAAAAATAAAGAAAAATAGAAAAACAAATTGGAAAAATGAAAATTAAATTCTAAAAATTCTAAAATATTATAAAAGAATTTCTAAAAATATTTTTGTATTTTTCAAGACTTTTTCTGAATTTTTATAGATTTTTGTTATTTAAAATGATTTAAAAATGAAGAATAATGAAGAGAAATTAAGAAAAATACCAAATGAACTCAGAAAATTATGAAAATTTTACAGAAATTCTAAAATATTCTAATGAGCTTGCAGAAAAATATTGGAGTGAAAAAGATAAGCAGAAGTGCTTATTTAGCCAAAATCAGCTAGTGGCAAGTGCTTATTTATAAGCACTTGCCAAAGAAACTTAACCAAACTCTTAAAACAGATGCAATATGATATTCAAAACTCAAAAATGCTCAGAAGTCATGAAATGAAACTCAGAAATAAAGAATGCAATCAATAAGCAATTATACTAATAAGCTAATTCTAGAGATAGTAAAGAAATGAATAAGCCAAGATAAGCAAACATGCACAACACTTATGTAACTACTAATGAAACTCAGATAAACCAAAAACAACTCAAATTCAAGCTATATCAAACAAATGCAGCCTATGAATTACTAACAGATATCAAACTGAATCACCTAATAAGCAGTCTACAAAAGCAGTCTAAATAAGTTCTAAATCAGAAAGTTAAAGAAGAAAATACTAGTCTACAATACTGAGATGCTATAAACCAAGATACTCATTCAGAAACAACCTTATGCTACTCTAAATGATGCTATGAAAGCAAGCCCAGACCTGAGGTGCAGGGGAACTAAAAAGCTTAAACAGCCAACTTCAAAGCAATTTTCTAATAAGCAGATGAAATCTAAACTAACTTTTTCTTTTTGATATTAATTGACTAACTGCTAAGCTACTAAAATCAACAAACTACAAGTTATTTTACTCAATAATGAAAACTAGAAATAAACTCAAAGATTGGACTAAAAACTGAATTCCAATTATTGTTTGACTTTTTATTTCAAAGTAATTTTGACTAAGCTGACTTTCTAGAGATCTAAACTTATCTAATATGATATATTAAGCTAAACATGAGTGAATTAAAGCTAAATGCATTAGCCTACCTACCTAAAATGATTAAACACAGCAGCAGTTTCTAACAGATGCTAAACTAGATTGGGCATGAAAGCTAAAATTGACTTATGAAATTAAACTTACCAATATTATGCTAGAACTATCCTAATTTACTCTAAAGTGAACTGACCAAGCAGAAACAACAACAGATTATAACCTAGAACAACCAATAATGAGCAGATCCAAACACCCCTGAATGCTACCAAATACACAATAACTATGATATACTAGCTACTAATCACCATGAAACAGATCCAAATCATTCACTACAGTCATAAAAACAATTAATCAACAGCAATAGAACATCAATCATTCACTAATCTCAAATCACACAAGCATAGAAATCAAACAGTCAATAAGTAACAAGCAAATATCATTAGACTCCAACCACTAAAGCAAACTGAGATATGACATATTCTAACTACAAATCTAAAAACTAATGATCTACTGAGCTATTCTAACAATTACAAAAGCAGAAGTATCAATTAAACAACATAATACAGCAGAAGTTCAGACTAACTAAAATAAGCGAATAATGAAAACGGAACTTACAAATCAATTCCCCTCAGCTAAACAGAGGGGTTTCCCACACAACCTATCTCTAGATAGGCAAATGAACACCACTGGATCACCAATCTTACTCTAGAAAAACCTTCTGAATCCAATCAACAAACACAGTTGACCAAATATTGACTGAGTTTCTCATGAACAAATGAAACTTAAAACATCCTTTTAAAAGCTATGGAACTTTTTATGAAATTCAAACTACTACAATTTACTTTTATGAAACAGATTTCCAATTTAAAACTACTTTTATCATTAACTGATTTAAAGAAATTTCTAAATTAGGTATAAACTGAAATTGAAAGCTATCTTAAATGAAATGTAAACATGCTGAAATTACTTGAAAGCTAGAAAGTTTTAAGCTAAAACAATAACAAGTAAACTAAAACTAAGAGAATTGATTTAAGTAAAAACTGATTGCATTGATATTAAAACAATTACAACTAAAACTAATCTAAATACAATCAAATGAAATTTTGGCAGAGCTTGGCTACTCCAAGACTCCACACAAATTACAAAGACCTAACCATCTATTTATAGGATGTGAGGAGGGATGAGCTCACGGATTGCCATGTTGGCAATCCGTGTGGTGTGTTTGTTGATAGCCAATCTGAGCCTTTGATCACCAAATAATCATTACCCAATGATTTCTAGCCCTTGGATTACTCCTTATGACGTGGTTTGACGAATCATGAGCTGCCAGCTATCCCTATGTGTGCTTGTTTTGGTTCTGACAAGCTTCTGACATGCTCTGACCTTCTAGAATCCCTTTTGAAATGACTAATTGGCCCTTAATTGCTGTAATTATTAGGATTGTGTAATTAGGGTTCTTGGCTTACTGTAGCATGAATAGTGGGATTCTGGGTGAGGGTAAATTGGGGGGCGGTAAAGTGTACGGGGTGTGATTGTTTTTATTAATTTGTTTTGTGTTTGACCCTTTGACCAGGTAGTGGGTGGGCTATGGTTTTATTAAGATTGGGCTTTGGGATTGTAGAGTTGGGCTGGGGTTTATTTTTAGGAATAGATTGGACCAAGACTTTTGTTGTTATACTTTACAGATTATGGTAATATGATTTTCAAGGACCAAAGGTGTAATATAATGAAAATCCAAGGGCTGATTCCGTTACTTTTGCAAAGTTAATTCAAGGACTGATCTTGACAAAGTAAGATTCTTCAGGGTCCAATGTTGACTTTTAAGATCACAGTTTTGACTAATTGACCGTCTTCCACTCTCGTGCTCGGTTTCGTTGTTTTCTCGTGATTATTTGTCATTTTGTATAATATCCGTACCTGCATATCACAAACACAAAAACACGTATTTTCTTGGCATTTGTTAGCTCAAATAGTCGTTTTGGGTCGTTATTTGGCCATAAAATGGTGAGTGAATAAGCACTCACCACTTACGCAATCGATTTATCGATGTATGTGGCTCTTTTTCCTAGAAGAAGAAAGCCTTAATTGAATAAATACGTTATACACCTATATTCGATTATTAATAGGACTATTGAATAAGATTTGCATGTGGCTACATGTTTTATACATATTTAATTGTTATGATTATGTATATATGTTTATTTAGTTGTTTTTTTTATTTTTTATTACTTGTTTTTTGTTTATTATTATGTTAGACATGTTTATAAACGAAAAAGGGTAATTTTGAATAGAAAAATAATATGGACTAAATAAATGGCGAAATTGTTTTGGTTTTAAGAGTAAATTTCAAAGAATTGGTTGATTGATGTTTTTGTACGTAATGGTTAACTAGGCCCGACCGAAGTTTACACACTATAAGATGGGTATAAGGATGGCTTCGCATTAAATTGTGGCCTTAGAGAGACAACATTCTGTCTTAACGCTCGTTTGTGTGTAAATTAGACTTACCGAACAACCATTACATGTACACTGTTATCTTAAGGGTGAATTAACCACAATTCCACAATGATTATCCGAAACATTAAGCTTTCGGGCTTATGCAAAAGTACGATATAGTGGACGATAATTATTGGTAATTCTTTAATTGGTGAACCCGATACCTCAATCAAAACTTTGTTATTTTATTCTTAGCAAATTGGTAATAAAATTGTTTTGTAAAACCAATGTTATGAAGTTGTATGCATGCTTCTTCATACATTATTTTGATCACATCAAAATATTAATACCCTTATAAAATTAAGTCGAATGTCATCTAATTAAGAACACTTGAAGTTGTAATTTACGTCATGTGAGAACTTGGCGAGATTGCAATGGAGAGGTAAATTTCATAAATTCATTGCTAGCAGATCAACTGATGTGATGGATTTATGAGTTTGCAGTTTTTAAGTTAGACGACTTAAATTGAGTAGGAAGTGAGATCTTGGACTCAAGGCATTAAGATGGGGATCAAGCATGCTTACATTACAAAAGTTTTGTGATTGTAAATCCCATAAATCTAGGAATTGCAATATGATATTGGCAATTATTGTACGACAATTACCTTGTTGAATACTATCATTACCAGCAGATCAACTGATGTAATGGTACTATGTCAATTAGGATCCTAGCTTTAAGAAAATACTATGGTTTATATGAATATTTACCAATGGGTATTTTGTTTTCTTAAAGATCTAATTATCGAAAATACTGAAATTGAATTTTGTAATTCGTTTTAATGTATTAATGCAACGTTCAAACTGTAAACGCACTTTGGGCTTTGGTAAGTTGATCTCGTTCTGTTTTCAAACAAATGTTTGATTAAGAATAATTTACTTAAAAGACAAATGAAGTCTCCTTTCTATGAAGAAGAGTGAGATACAATCTTATTCCTTTTCATGAATGAGAAAGGATAATAGGGATATTAGATATGTCTAAATTCTAATATAACTCATAGCAAATTTTTTAATAGTTAAGAAAATTGCGAATATTTTTCATAGGGATTTTATCATCCTCATTCGGTGATCAAATTCTTAGTAACAAATATGATATTTGGTTAACAGAAAATTATGTATGACATTTTATGAGTTATTATAATTAGAAGCTAGACTAATTATTGCAAAATGTTTAAAGACAAACTAGTTGTTTTGACTATTTTAAAGGTGCTACATACATTGTAGGATGGTAGACCTGTTAAGGAAGAAATTGCATGCCCAATTTTTCAAGTTAATAGCATTTAGTGGATAGTCCATTATTTACGTAGTAGAATACACTCTTTAGTGCATAAGTAATTGTTACGTATGGACATTTAAAGGTGTAGGAAAGTTAAAAGCACAATATTTGTTTTCACTGGATATGAAACATTTACAATGTTGTCAAATTCAGTGGGAGTATTGTGTACTTATTACTGAATAAGGAATTATTGTAATGATCTTTAATTCAGTGGGAGTTACAAGCTTTGACATCTTGGTAGCTAAAGATAATTACTTTCCAAATGTAGACACTCATACTTTTAAGGATAGTCTTGTACGTTTCCTTACTAGACATTGTCGTTTTACATATACTTGTTATGCTAAAATCTATGACACAATCATATTGAACACATAAACAAATGCATGACATGTTGTTTATCAACTATATGAGGTTGTTCCATGCACAAGTGGGAGAAATGTTATCTTTAACGTGTGCAAGAAACAACTCATAAAGATATGAATTAATGGATTCTCTTGACTACAAGGTAAGAGAATAATGTTCTAATATTAATTCAAGAAACACTTGGTGTTACAATTTATGTTATGTGAGAGCTTAACTAGATTGCAACAACAAGGTGAATTTCATATTTTCATTACTAGCAGATCAACTGATGTAATTGAACTATGAGAATTTGCAGTTTCTAAATTAGAATAATGTTCTAATATGAATTATACTAAGCTAATTCAAGAAACACTTGGTGTTACAATTTACGTTATGTGAGAGCTTAGCTAGATTGCAACAACAAGATGAATTTTATATTTTCATTACTAGCAGATCAACTGATGTAATTGAACTATGAGAATTCACAGTTTCCAAATTAGATACCTATTAGAACATGTGTCAAAATGATATCAAGACTACTTTAATTTGTATATTTATGAATTCATGGAATGACATAAATTAATTAAGTAATCTAATGCTGCTTCAATCTGAATATTTATGTGTTATTGGAATGACATAAATAAATGAAGAAATAATGTTATTCACATTATTGTGAAGTAATAAATTAACTTGAAATTACTATTAAAACCAAAAGATGGTGTTCATAATTACTTTAGTTAAACATGTTTATGTTTCATTGTAAAGATATAAACATAAAGTCTTTTAATTATTACAAGACTTATAATAAAGTAAGACGTTATCTTGTTGTGTTTTTTAATTAAGACATATACATGAAGTTATTAAATTGTTAAATGACTTATAACGTATAGTGGGATTATAACAGTTTATGTTTTCTTGTAGAGACATGGACATGAAGTGACTTTATCAAAGTACTTGAGTTATAAAGCATGTAATTGGCTTGAATATTATTATACCATTAAAATGAATTAGTTGGTAAATAGACAAGTCAAAAAGAATATGGTTATCTTTAATATTGTTAGATTGTCTTACAATATAAATACTAATGAAATATCAAATGTTTATGGTATGTTCAGTTAGGAAAATCAAACTCTTGTTATATTGTTTGATTAAAGATAACTATGACTTCTTTTCTTCCAAAAGTTATCAAGGTTAGAATGTTGAGTATGACTTGGACATATTTAATAAAACTCCAACATAGAATATTAATAAGACATTATCATATGATGGAATGTGATGAATGTGATGAATCACATTAAGTCTTAAATTGAAGTTCTAAATTTGTTTAACTGCTTATGAAGAGGTTATTAACAAAGTTAAGTCAGGAACTATCAATAAGTATTTATAATATCCCAAAAGAGAATATTGTATTGTTTCTTTATTTGCTAAGTATTTAAAGATAGTCTTTAAATTACAAAAAGCAAGTGGGAGTTTTGATCTTTAAAAGATAAAATTATAAGATACATAATCTTTTAAAATACACTAGTAAATATCATGATGAAGTTTGACATTTGAATGTTAAATCTCAACATGATAATAAAGTTTGACATTTAAATGTTAAATCTCAAGATGATGGAATTATCATTCATAGAATAGCAATATATCTCAGATATTTGATTAATATGCTGAGAACTATGATTTACAGGATTATTGTAAACCTGATAATCATTATAATACATTACCAAATATGAAATTGGGTAAAGTACACATGCTATGAATGATTAAGATGCTGTCCATGAAGATAATCAATTTTAGAAACTTGGTTTATCTTAATAGTTAGACTAGAAAATGAAGATGAGTTTCTTCAAAGATAAGGTAACACTTGTTGTTTAAATCTTTGTAAAGAAATCATATGGACAATATTGTTCACGTATTTAATGCATGTTTTATGACAAGATTATTAATCACATTTAAGCGATTAACTGTGATTGAATATTCTTTTCTAAATACATTAAATATATAAAGATTATGATTGTCATATTTATGAAATTGACAATGGAATATCAAAACTCTTTCTTGAGTGATTACTTGAGCGAGGATGATAAGTGATCAAAAGTAGTTTATGAATTCACATAAATCTTTGGAAGTGTACAAAGTGCAATAATCCATGGATGGATAAATGCATGCATCTAGAAGATTAGTCTTATGTTTAATTATTAAATTCATGTTTTGATTTATAATTGAAATAAGATAATTTCTAAGTATTCCTAAAAGCTAGTGGGAGTATTATGTTTAATTTCTTAAATCATATATGTTGTAGAACATATAAAAGGTAACATTCCATATAAGCTAAAAGTTAAGTCTTAGTTTGGAATGAAACTTTAGTTGAAAGATTTAGAAACTAAGACATACAACCTTGGAATCAATGTTTATTGTTGAAACATGTGCGGTAAATAAATCTAATATAACATGATATATTATTTAGAAAGTCTAAATAGATATGTATGACATGAATAAAATCTAAGTATGACTCATAGATTTTTCATGTATATCATGTTTTGTAGTATCATACTTGATTACAAGATGATTTGGCAATATTAATATCTAATTAAAAGTTATTAGATAACTTGTGTAATATTCTAAAAAGAATATGTTTGATTATAGAATTACATCCTAAATCTGGAAAAGCTTCCAAATTCTATAGATGAACAATTTTTTCAATTGTTGTGAAAATTGTCATAGCCAACTGATTAGTGCGCAAACACTCATCATTTTTATCGTATTTAAACTGCCAAAACATACAAAAACAATCGAAAAGTCATCAAAATACTTAAATTATCTCAGGGATTGTGTTTTATGTGTTTCAAATGCAAAACGAGCAAAAACAAATGAAAAACGATCAAAGTTTGCAATATTGGCAGTTTCAGTCCCCCAAGTTTCTAAATTTGTCAAAAATAGTCCCTACGTATTCATTTTGAAAGAAAAGTCAACCCAAGTCCTTAAAAATTCAAAAGTGATCAAAAACGGACTTTGGGTGAAGAGTTTGGAAAAATTACACGTTTGGTCCCTGCAGTTTGAAAAATGACAACTTTAGTCCCTGGGAATTTTGAAAAGTACAAAAATTGCAAAAATGGTTTTTGGAAATATTAACTTTGCAACAATGGTCCTTGGTGATACTATGGGATAATTACATTTCGAGCCCCTATGTTTAGTGAAACTTCAAAATTGGCCCTTGTGAAATTTCAATACAAACCAAACGGATCCCCAATGTTACTACTACTCCCTTTAATCCAACAAAAGCCTACCCAATACCCTTTCCCTTGGCCCAAATTGTTTCCCAGCCCAACACAAAAATAATATAATCCAATCCACCCCCGTTTTTATTTAATCCTTCCTTTGACCCAGTCAACCCCAACTCCACCTCACCCTCTCCCACACCCGTGCCCTGCAACACCTTTTGCCGCCATTACCCAAACACCCAGCCTCCAATTATCTCTGCAACTCCAACAAACTTGAAACTTTGAAGGGCATCAAACATTACATAATAGATATTATGGTTTATGGAAAGTTTTAATAGCATATTGTTGTTTGCATACAATGATGCTAATAAAATTGAGATGACACTCAATACTAGTTATGGTAAGGATTTCATCCTTGGCTATTACTAGTTATGCTTACTAAAGCATAGTTGCATTATACATTAAGAGAATAAGAATACTTTAAACTTTAAAATGTTTGGAAGTTTGATTATCATAAATTGGTGGTTAAGGATGTCACACATTTTATGAAATATTATATGGCATTGTCAAAATAGTTGAGTATGCACATACAAGAACTTCACTAGTTGAATTCTTGAAATAAGTATTCTTAAAATTCCGAAAGATCAAAGTTGGATGATTTATGTTTTGTCAACAAGTAGGAATGTCATTACTTGAGACATAATTCATCAACAAGAGTTATCATGCATTGATCTATTTAGTATTTGGATAAGGGATGTTAAGCAATTATTATAAATTTAAATACGTGGTATGTTTAATTATAATAAATTGTATCCTATATTTGCATGTTTAATCCATGAATAAAGGTTATTCTAAATTGTCCATTGTCAGTTAATAATATGGGAATATTATTAAATCAAGACAAATCTGAAGGTTGGTATAATATACTTAAAGTATATTGATGCGTAGTCATGCCATTTCAGATGATATTCAATGATACCGAATATAGGACTTATCCCAACTACATGATGTTACTTTATGGATTTTGTTATTAAGTAAATCATGAGAAGTTATCCTCAGACTTGAGATGCAAGATAAGTGTCATGAATGTAGTACATTTTTGTGGAACAACTTAACGCTATACGTAACTGGTAGTCATAAGGGTTGTTTTCGGAAGTGTTACAAAGTTTGTGGGTTTTGCTTGTAGTCAAGATAGAATTTGTTCCTTCAAATTTATTTTTGGAGTTTAATACTGCTGGGCCTCTCGTAGGGTTGGTAAGATGTATGTGTGGCCACACCCAAGATCTCCCCTGAATATGTTCAGAAGATTTGGTAATCTTGATCAATCACTAACAACGAGAAACAGAATGGTTAATTAAGGAATGACTTTAATCCATATCCTTATTAACATGGTATTAGAAACAAAAGGATAATAATAATGAGAAATCATTAAAAGGTTTTTCCAGGAGCCTTACTCGAGATCGTACTAGAGGCATCGGCGTGTTGCAAGACGCTAACCGATGTGATTACACTATTAAAATATGTCCAAGTGGGAGCTGTTAGATTATGGACATTATTTTAGTAGTCGTATGTTAGGATCGAACTCGAGATCACGGGATTGCACACAATACGTATGAAGAGAAAAAGTAATAATTATTTATAAATGTTATAATTAATTATTAAACACAAAATAAATAATAGTAATTAGTATTTAATGATTAATGACTAATGACCTATTAACAAAGATTAGGAAAGTAATACTAATGAATATTTGGAAACAAGGGAAGGTTCCGGAATCCCCTTGGGGGGTTCTCAACCGATCGGCCAAAGGAGGTTTCCACCTCCTTTGTGCCTTGAGCTCAAAGTAAACATTAGTATAAATACAAACCCAAGATTCATTGTTTCTGATAACTTGTACACACACATCTTGGTGTTTTTCTCTCCTCTTTCTTGTTCTAGTCGATCCATAAAACAAACCCATAAGGGTTTCGATTTTCATAGATCAAAATTAGTTTTGTGTTTAATTACTTGCATAAACTTTTTCTTGAATTAGTACGTGTGTACAAGAACGTGATTCAAACACACTATTGTTTGATTCTTGGATTGAATTACAAAAGAGGTAAGGGGTAATTCTTATAATCCACATAAACCCTAATTAGGGTTCTTGATTTGAAGATTGCAATTTGATTCTTGTTCGGGCTAGAATCACAAAGGTATGTTTACTATTTAATATTGATTAATTAATTACATGTTATATGATCTTGTTATAATTGCTTCCGTTATGCTCACTTGATGTGTTTGGTTTATAATATATGAATGTCATGATATCATAATTCCAACAATATGCACAACATGTTGTTGGAAGAAATCCAACAAACCGATTTCTAGAGCGGAACCACGAATCAAGAACTACTCCAACAAGACCTCGGCAAAGGGTTATGATCCCTTAATGCCGAGTGGCACCAACACACACGAGATATTTTACACTCAAACATTTATTAAACGTGAGCAAGAAAAGAAGGTACAAATAAAACCTCACCCCCTCATCCCTATTTATAGAGAATGAGGGGGGAGAAACCTAATCCTTGGTAAACAAGGATTCTACAATTGAGGAGGTTAGGAACTTTCCTAATACATGACTAACCTCCTTAAGTTTGAGCTAAAATACAATTAACCCCCTAAACTTATATCCTAGCTATTACACACTAATATTCTAACAATTTCCACCTTAGTGATAATAGTTAGCCTTCTCCGATACGCAGCAGCTTCAACCAGTGCTGGAACCTCGGACCGGGGATCGCCTTCGTCAAGGCACCAGTAGCAATACCCGCTACTAACCTTAGCTCAAATCCTAACTCTGAATAGAGTCCCTTTAGCCATGTATCCTCCTTCAATTCTCCAGCAAGTGTCATATAATTCGCTTCAGTTGTTAACAAAGCCATCATGTACTGCAACAAAGCTTCCCAGCTCACAGCACATTCCTGTATCATAAACCCGTACATTGTGATTGATCTACCCATGACAGTGATCGATATACCCATGGCGTAGTCATAATTCACAAAAGCATGTACGTCCGTCTGTAATCCACGATCAAACCTATCCAACATTCCCACATCCGCAAATGCTATGTCAGGTCTCGTGCAAACCACTTGATACTCATGACTTCCAACTGCATATATACATGACCCCTTACTCTTATTTTCTTCATCACGATTCCCTGATAGACCATCCTCTAACGACAGCGTAGAGTGTCCTCCCAACAATATCTAAACCGACATCCCATTGGAAAACCTGAATCGTGACACCCTCAGAGTATTACCACTCTGAGTCCTGAAGATCTCCATACCAAGCATAATTTCCTTTGCTTCATCCAGCAAACCTTTGGTAACCCAGATCTAAGCCTTGCTTTCGCAAGTAAACCCCATATAATCTATATACAGGAATAGATATATGAACATACCTGGTGCATACTTCAAGTAATATATTTTACTGTCGTCACTGCTTCGCCTGAAACCATTGCTGAGCAAACACATACTAGACCGAGTATCCATATCTTCTTTCATTACAGCTATCCACTTGGAAATTACCTCACAAGCAACTGCATCCCTGAAAGTCAATGACTCATGTGCATATTCTTTAATCACTGCAGCAACTCCTAAAGCAGCCATATTACTGTCACCTCTATACCTTTCAGCAGCATTACCCTCTGCACCATCTTGACCAGGTGCTCCGGTTTTCATAATGTCTGCCCCAACCTTTGCACCAAGATGTACCTGCTTATTTACCAAGCAATCCGTGTTTGTCTTTCCTTCAAGTTGTTTAACCTCCAACTTTCTTTGAGCCACTACAGCATAATCGTTACTCTCCTAAATTACCTCAGCTTCACGATTTTCCTGAGCTCCCTGTAGTTCCACCTCAAACCAAACACGCTTTTGAACATGTACTCCATGGACCCTTGTTTTAACACCAAGACCAAGTTGCTTGAAACCAACTTGTTTTGAACCTCCATGTTTTTGTACAATATTCCCATCGAACTTTTCGATGTTTAACCTAGTATTCATACTAGCCATTCTTCTTTAACCTTGCTACAAACCTTGTTAAGTTGCTTTTTAACCAATTTTACCAACAAGTCTCGCAAGCCGTGTGCTAAACCCGCTTTCTTGTAATAATTGATCTACTAACCTTTAGAAAAACCCTAAAGCTTCGATCTTTCCACCTCAAGTCTACAACCTTGATATACCTTGTACTCCAAGTAATCACTTTTCTTGAATCCCAAGACAAAGCTAAACCTTACTTGTCTTCCAAGAACCACCAAGACTTGAATTCCAAGAAACCGAAAACTTGAAGTTGAAACTTCTTGCAAAACCTTGTCACCTTTGAAGCTCAAAACCGAAACTTCAAGAACCTTGTGACAAAAGAAAACGATTTCCTATAACCCTAGGAGAATCGATCCACCTCCTTGCAAGACAACTTCAAGAACCTTGTTGCCCAAGTAATCTTGACTCGCAAACCTAGAAACCTTGGACCTTGTAATCTACACAACGATAGCCAAACAATAACCGAAAACGACAAACAAGACACCAACCAGATCAGTAAATTTGACAAGCTATATCTTCTTCCTGGAAGCTCCGATGCAAGATCCCTCTGGTGAGATCGTAGATCTATGTGTCTTCAACCTACGGTTCAAATTTCGTAGAAATCCAACGGTTAACGAACCTGCAGTGCCAATTTTCCCGCGACTGCGCAGTAACCGACGAACCAAACCCGGTTCACTCGTTTATCTTGTTTTGGCTCTATCCACGTTGTGTGATTTGTTCTTCTCGAACCTGGCTCTGATACCAATTGTTGGAAGAAATCCAACAAACCAATTTCTAGAGTGGAACCACGAATCAAGAACTACTCCAACAAGACCTCGGCAAAGGGTTATGATCCCTTAATGCCGAGTGGCACCAACACACACGAGATATTTTACACTCAAACGTTTATTAAACATGAGCAAGAAAAGAAGGTACAAATAAAACCTCACCCCCTCATCCCTATTTATAGAGAATGAGGGGGGAGAAACCTAATCCTTGGTAAACAAGGATTCTACAATTGAGGAGGTTAGGAACTTTCCTAATACATGACTAACCTCCTTAAGTTTGAGCTAAAATACAATTAACCCCCTAAACTTATATCCTAACTATTACACACTAATATTCTAACACATGTAGTTATTTTTTTGCCTATAAATTGATTTCAAATGAATCAAATCATCAAACAATGAAGATTGCTGAAGTGTACGGATGTAATACTGGGTAACTACTCCTTTGGCAGTAATTAAGTTACGGCTAAGAGTAACTGCCAAGGGAGATTTGCCCTGCAATCCATCAATTTTACATGACTATCAGTACCTTATCTAAAAAACAAGCATTTTCAACTAGCTGTCACATTGTTGCCAAAAATTGCGAATGAACAGTTGGAAAATTGAGTTCGCGTCAAGTTTACGGATGATGCATGAACATCAATACATCAAGTACGTACTACAGATCCCTGCTACCAATCACACTGGTTCAGTAGTTTTTTCTTCACCTTTAAAGTTTCATGTTACCTCTAAACAATTTTCAGTTCATATACATACTTAAAAGAGCAAATAATACATGTCATTTAAATTACATCTAGTAAAACTTGAAACTAAAGAAAGTTTACAATATTTTTTTTCTTTTTTCTTTTTGAAAGGTGAATATATATTACTATCAACAAACTCACTTTTACAAACCAACTGCAAGCTAGGATTTTTGGACATGCCCCCAAAAAAACAGAAGCAGTGAACAAGTAACAAAGGAATACAACCAATTAATACATCTTCAAAATACTATGAACCTAAGAGACATCATCAACTAATATTCACCTATATTCACCAAAGCATTCTACCTAATGACTACCTATATGCATTCGTTTTTGGCCACACAACATTATTTAATAATTGTTATGGGGTGTCGATTTATGACAGAGTGGACAATTCAAGTGGGTAACTTTTGGCTGCAAATTTGAATACTTTTGTTATTGCTTCGAGTCACTTGTTACTGATGATTTTGACGGGTAAAGGTGCAATGGGTCACAACGGTATAAACACAAATGCGGAAGCTAAACCTTCGTTTGACAACACCTACCCAAACCCGTATGAACCTATGAGGAAGTAAACAAATAAGGCACACTAACCACAACTATAAACAGCCCCTAACAATATAAAATCAGCCCAAGATCAGCAGGTAATAATGTAATCAAACACACAACAAGAACACCAAACTTTTAGCGTGGAAAACCCCAAAACGGGTAAAAACCACGGGACAACTAGTGTCGCTTAAATCCACTATCAACCAAGAGAGGTACACAAGTTCTTCTCTAGATAACACTAGAGGTATACAACAAACATCATAATCTTGGAATTAACATCAAGATATATGGCAACAAACAAAGAACAAGAAAGGAAGAATATCACCAAAACTGATGCAAACTGCCCGGGTAAGAAACAGTACTTCCAGGCCTCAAAATCAGAAACCCAGCGGTCAAAGTCTTCCTTTATGTGTAAGGAAGCTCCAGTTCGAAAATCGTGACGATCCGACGGTTCAAACTCCGGCGATCAACGAAACACTGCTGCTGGGTTTTGAGTGATATTAACTCCGAAAATATCTTCTTTCTTTTCTTCTTTTCTCACTTCTCTCGTGTTTGATACTCTTCTAAAATCTGAACATTGTGCATAAATATGGGAGACCAATATTGACCCAAGATGGGCCTAAAAATGTTGGGCTTTCCTCATGGGCTAAGAAAAATACCCAACAAATCTCCCCCTTTTCTGCCTATGAGGAAGAGTTCGCCATCCCGGCGATCGAGCAACAAACCTTGAGCTTCTCCCTTGCCAACGGCTTGGTCAACATATCAGAACCATTATCATCGGTATGAACTTTATCAAGTTCAAATAAACCATCTTCAATAGCATCTCTAATCCAATGATACCTCACATCAATATGTTTTGTTCGCTTATGAAACATAGAATTCTTCGCAAGGTGAATAGCACTTTGATTATCACAAAGAACCACGTAGCGCTGTTGCTTGAAGCCAAGCTCCTGCAGAAACCTTTTCAACCACAATAGTTCTTTGCACGCTTCTGTTGCTGCCACATACTCAGCCTCTGTTGTAGACAAAGCCACACACTTTTGCAATCTAGATTGCCATGAAACAGCTCCCCCTGCAAAGGTCATCAAATATCCAGAAGTGGATTTCATGTTGTCCTTATTTCCCGCCATATCTGAGTCTGTGTAACCAACAAGCATGGGCTTCCCATTTCCAAATGTGATACCCAATTTGGAAGTACCTCGCAGATATCTAAATATCCATTTAACAGCTTCCCAATGCTTCTTACCAGGATTTGACAGGAACCGACTGACAACACCAACTGCATGAGCTAAATCTGGCCTTGTACACACCATAGCATACATCAAGCTACCAACCGCTGAGGCATATGGAACTCTATCCATCTTTTCAATGTTCTTTTTGGAAGAAGGACAATCTTTATCAGTTAGCTTAAAGTTGGGAGTAAGAGGGGAACTCACCACTTTAGCTTTATCCATGTTGAACCTGCACAACACCTTTTCAATGTATTGCTCTTGTGATATATGCAACTTCTTAGCACCCCTATCACGGAAAATCCGAATGCCAAGGATCTGTTTTGCTGGCCCCAAGTCTTTCATAGCAAAGGACTTGCTCAAATCTCGCTTCAGTTGGGCAATTCTTCCAACGTTCTTGCCAACAATCAGCATATCATCAACATATAGCAATAAGATGATGAAGTCATCATCACCAAACTTCTGAAAGAAAACACAGTGATCTGAAGAGGTCTTTCGGTAGCCTTGCTTCCCTATAACCGACTCAAACTTCTTGTACCACTGTCTCGGTGCTTGCTTCAACCCATACAAACTTTTCCGAAGTCTACACACGTACTCACTACAAAAAAGAAACCATTTAGTGGCACACAAAAAGTGTCACAAAAGATCAAATAAGTGACACTAAAGGCTAGGTTGGGAATCGGTGGCAGAAAAAATAAGTGTCACTAGTGATGCTGCCACTAAAGGGTTTTTGTAGCACTTTTTTGTTGTGTTGCTGCATCCATTTTGGGTTTTAGCGGCACTTTTGTATTGTGTTAGTTAAGAATGGTAGAGATATTGTGTCACATAATGCGGACCAGTAACTTCATGCAATGGCAAAAACTTTAGTGGCAAAAACAAATATAGGTTTTTTTTTTTTTTTTTTTTTTTTTTTCACATTAACATTATTTATTTCTTAATCGAATTGTAACAAAACCAAAACAAGCACGAGAGATGATATGAACAGTTTCATTAAGTAAAATATACTCTTACAAACGTTTTCGAACATACAACTATATAACATAATCGGCCAATAATATTGTGTGATCATAAAGATCCAAACAATTCTAAATCTCTAACTAATATGAAAAAGAAGCCTAAAACTTCCAAGCGACTAGCTATTCCATCCAACTTAAACAGCCTTGCTAGTAGATCCCTTAAAACGACACCTGTAAATAACAAGAACAAAATGTAGGACTTAAATTATGAGATTAAGGCCACAAAGAAATTCTTCTTCACTATAGCTCTTACTACTTGAGTCATAAGCTAAAGATACAACAACATTTTTCTAATATAAGTTAGACAAAATGTATCATGAGTGCATGAAATGTAATTATACCTTAATGAAAAGTTCAAGCATGATATGTTGAGGTACCTGAGTAAAAAGTAAAGTCAGTTGAAAGAAAGTATGGGACTACTTTTTAGAAGAGTAAAAGAAAGGATCATTATCAAGAGAGAAATTCTAATAGACATGATTCCATCCTTAATCAACAACGTTTCTCCAAAACTCCATGAGAGGCATTCAACAAAAGATCACAAGTGTAAATCTCCAACTAAATTCAACATAAAATACCTAAGAATATCAAATGACAAATGGATCGCAACTTAAAAAAGTTGAAATGCGAGAAAGGGAATAAGTACAATAAGAATGGCAGCTATTGTAACCCATAAAACACACGAATATGGTACCTACATGCAAGTAGCATATTTTAGAATTTTACTTTAACATGGGTCAAATTGTTTTGTTCTTTACTTCTTTAGCTTATATACTTGGTTTATTGGCTCTTTCCTACAACATAATGAAAGACAAACTATTACAAAGATTAAACTCTATATTTACCGCACCAAGTTCATATGAAATAGTTAATTTACTTGATAACTAATGTATAAGGGAAATAGATATACAACCTGTATTGTAGTGTCTATTTATCTCTTATGGCCACTTGACCGGTTATTTGCGTGATCATCAACACGGTTTCATGTATCACTGGAAATCCAAAATCATAAACAAAAATTTATTAATTCATTTAGTCATGAATCCAAATAACTTCACATGGTAAAATCCTTTACCAAAACTAAAGAAAATCGACAACATTCTTGATTTTTGGAAAAAGAGAATACCTAATTAGTGATACCCAACAAAATCCCATATATGAATTGAATAAATAAATTCGACGAACTCTTATTATGCTCTTACTCGAAACAACTGAATAACAAAAACCAAACATGAAACTGATGAATGAAAACTTCTTACTCGAACAAAGATAAGCCGATGGATCCATTGGAGGTTTACTAGAGAGGAAGATGATGTGCGCCGTCATATTAGCTTATTAGGGATTTTGATAGAAGGTAGCATATCTAAATGGACGCATAAAAGGGATTCCCAAATAAAAGCCGGCCCAGTTTTTTTAAGGGGTAAATTTTAGGCATTAGTGGCACATCTGTTAAAATAAAAAATACTATAAGATACAATATAATGACAGAAAGGTATATGTGCCACAAATTCTATTTGCTTACAATGACAAATCAAGATTTGCGCCATAAAAAACTATGTGCAGTGGTGGCACAAAGAATAAAGTGCCCTTAAATGTGTAACGTCTTTAGTGACATATGTAAATGTGCCACTACAAATGTTATACAGCGACACATAACTTTTTTGCCACTAATAGTGTGTGCCACTAAATGGTAGTTTTTTTGTAGTGACTCTTCCTTCCCCTTAACCTGAAAACCTTCAGGCTGCTCCATGTAGATTTCTTTATCCAGATCACCATGAAGGAAAGCTGTCTTGACATCCATTTGCTCCACCTCAAGATCGAGGCTAGCCGCCAAACCAAGAAAAACTCGAATAGATCCCATCTTCACGACTAGAGAGAAAACCTCATCAAAATCAATACCTCTTTTCTGACTGAAACCTTTTACCACTAATCTGGCCTTGTATCTCGGTCTAGAAGTATACTCATCAGTCTTCAATTTGAAAACCCATTTGTTCTTTAAAGCTCTCTTGCCCTTAGGCAACTCTACCAGCTCAAAGGTATTGTTTTTATGCAAGGAATTCATCTCATCTTGCGTAGCTTCAGACCATTCTTTCTTGTGTTCATCTTCCATAGCTTCTGTATAAGACTCGGGCTCTCCCCCATCAGTGAGTAAAACATACTCATGTGCAGAATAGCGTGTGGAAGGATGATGATCTCTAGTGGACCGTCTAACCGGAACGAATGGTGGCATAGGTACTGGTAACTCAGGATGAACGTCTTCATCTAGGTATGGTTGCTCTTGAGCATCAACATCATCAGCACCATGTTCTTCATCATTCTGAATATCATCTCCAAACTGTGCATCAAAATGTCTTGGAGGAACCGGATCTAAATCAATAGGATCATCATTATGTTGAGGAATTGTCTCCTTCTTAGCCTTCTCAACATCTTTCAAAATTTGGTCTTCGTCAAACTCTACATCTCGGCTACGAACGAGTTTCTTCTGAACTGGATCATACAACCTGTACCCAAGTTCATCTTGACCATACCCGAGGAATACACATGGCTTAGACTTCACATCAAGCTTTGATCTTTCATCTTTGGGAATATGCACAGATGCCTTGCATCCAAAGACTCGTAAATGACGGTATGAAACATCTTTGCCGCTCCAAACCCTGTCAGGAACATCAAAGCGCAAAGGAACGCAAGGGGTTAGATTAATAACATGTACCGCCGTATTCAAAGCTTCACCCCAAAAAGAAGCAGGCAACCCTGCATGTGAAAGCAAGCATCTAACTCTCTCAACCAAAGTTCTATTCATCCGCTCTGCTAAGCCATTCAACTGCGGTGTCTTCGGTGGAGTCTTTTGATGCTGAATTCCATGCTCTCTACAATAAGCATCAAAGGGGCCAATGTATTCACCTCCATTGTCGCTTCGAATACATTTAAGTTTCTTCCCTGTCTGCCTCTCAACTAAAGCATGAAACTGCTTAAACACATCCAATACTTGATCTTTAGTCTTCAAGGTATACACCCAAACCTTTCTTGAGTGATCATCGATGAAAGTGAAAAAATACGAACACCCACCAAGTGTCTTAGTCTTCATGGGACCACAAACATCGGAATGTACCAGATCAAGTATGTTCTCCATTCTGAAAGGAGACCGACTCTTGAAAGCAAGTCTAGTTTGCTTTCCTGCCAAACAGTGAGAACATTTCTTCAAGTTGATATCATGCACACCGGTTAACACATTCTTCTTAGAAAGAATAGACATCCCCTTTTCACTCATGTGACCAAGTCTCTTGTGCCATAACTCGGTCATATCATCATTGTCTATAGCATTGTCAATGCTCTTGGAGATCTTTGGATGCGTCATATATAACTTGGATTCCCTTTTCCCTCTTGCAAAAATCAAGGATCCGAGTGTCACTTTCCACAAGCCATTACCAGAACTGTTGTGGTAACCATCTTCATCAAGAAGACCTGTTGAGATAATATTGAGTCTCATATCTGGGACATGTTTCACATTATGTAAAACCAATTCCATCCCTGTGTCAAACTTCAAACAAATATCTCCAATACCAACAATCCTAGATAGCCCAGTATTACCCATCCTAACAACACCAAAATCACCTGGTGTGTAAGATGAAAAATATTCTTTTCGTGTTGCAACATGGCAAGTAGCACCACTACAAGAATCCAACTCGAATCATCATGAGCAAGGTTAACCATATCATAATCAGAACAAACAAAGAACTCATCTGTGGTGGTATTTACTTCAGTACTGTCATCACCATCATCATCTTTCTTGTGTTTGTTCTTCTGGTTGTTGTAGTTTTTCTTCTTGTTCTCCTTTTTCAACTGTCGGCAAAACTTCATCGTGTGCCCCCTTTTATGACAATGATAGCATTCAACATCAGCAAATTTTCCTTTGCTGGAACTACTGCGATGATTACCTCTGTTACTCGGACCTCTACTTTGACTTCTCCCCCGCCTTTCAGTAACCAAGACGTCTGACTGTGAAGAAGAACCTTGTGACTTTCTTCTCATTTCTTCATTCAGAATACTGCCTTTAGCCAATTCCATGGTGATAACACCATCTGGTGCAGAGTTGGAAAAAGATGTCCTAAAAGTCTCCCAAGTATCCGGTAAAGTACCAAGAAGCCACAAGCCTTGAATCTCATCTTCAAACTTGATACCCATACCTGCAAGCTGATTTATAATACCCTGAAAAGCATTTAAGTGATCAGTAATAGGAGACCCATCAGTATACTTTAATCCCATCATTTGCTTGATTAAGAACAACTTGTTATTTCCAATTTTTCGAGCATATAACTGTTCAAGTTTGTTCCAAAGAGTACGAGCATATGTCTCCTCACAAATATGGTTCAAAACATTATCATCAACCCACTGCCTAATATACCCGCAAACCTGTCTATGCAAAATAGTCCATTCTGCATCTGTTTTGTTCTCAGGTTTCTCAACACTAAAAACAGGCAAGTAGTAATCTTTAACATAAAGGAGATCTTCCATCTTTCCTTTCCAAACATGATAATTAGAACCATTCAAACTAACCATCCTACTTGTATTAGCTTCCATCATTCAAACAGGTTAAGTCCCCAAACCAAGAACCAAGCTCTTGATACCAATTTGACGGGTAAAGGTGCAATGGGTCACAACGGTATAAACACAAATGCGGAAGCTAAACCTTCGTTTGACAACACCTACCCAAACCCGTATGAACCTATGAGGAAGTAAACAAATAAGGTACACTAACCACAACTATAAACAGCCCCTAACAATATAAAATCAGCCCAAGATCAGCAGGTAATAATGTAATCAAACACACAACAAGAACACCAAACTTTTAGCGTGGAAAACCCCAAAACGGGTAAAAACCACGGGACAACTAGTGCCGCTTAAATCCACTATCAACCAAGAGAGGTACACAAGTTCTTCTCTAGATAACACTAGAGGTATACAACAAACATCATAATCTTGGAATCAACATCAAGATATATGGCAACAAACAAAGAACAAGAAAGGAAGAATATCACCAAAACTGATGCAAACTGCCCAGGTAAGAAACAGTACTTCCAGGCCTCAAAATCAGAAACCCAACGGTCAAAGTCTTCCTTTATGTGTAAGGAAGCTCCAGTTCGAAAATCGTGACGATCCGACGGTTCAAACTCCGGCGATCGACGAAACACTGCTGCTGGGTTTTGAGTGATATTAACTCCGAAAATATCTTCTTTCTTTTCTTCTTTTCTCACTTCTCTCGTGTTTGATACTCTTCTAAAATCTGAACATTGTGCATAAATATGGGAGACAAATATTGACCCAAGATGGGCCTAAAAGTGTTGGGCTTTCCTCATGGGCTAAGAAAAATACCCAACAGATTTGGGTCATCATATGACCACCCACCTTTTATAGCTAAATTGTAACCAAGTAACTAACCAATATATTACCCGTTACTTTCTCTTCTTTGGATTTCGGATAGGTGCAAAAAGCTTAATTTAGATTGGGGTAGATGGGTATTGGCTCCTAAAGAAGTCTTTACTTAACATCTTTTGTGTTTTGGTGTTGGGTGTGGCGTGCTTTAATTTTGTAAGCCGCCATTTTCGAACTTATTTTGCTTCCGCCTTGGAAGCTCTATAGTGTTTTTGGTTTCTTGCCTTGTTTTTCAAGGGCGTTTGAGTAAAAGCCTTGCTTCTCGAAAGAAAACGACACGTTAAAACCAAAACTCATTATATACTACACTAGCACACTGCAACTCACATGACAAGCTTAATCGGTTCAACATCATCCCACTTAAAAGGAGTAAATTGCAAAAATCATCCTTGTGGTTTGGTCAAATTGCATGTTTCGTCCTTGTGGTTCATTAAGTGCAAAAATCGTCCTTATTTTGCACTGTTACGTGCACTTTTGGTCCTTCAACAGTGAAATTTGGCAAACCACAAGGACGATTTTTGCAATGATGGAGGACCAAAAGTGCATGTAACAGTGCAAAATAAGGATGATTTTTGCACTTAATGAACCACAAACACGAAACGTGCACTTTGGCCAAACCACGAGGACTATTTTTGCAATTTACTCACTTAAAAGATTTTGACAACAGTATTCAAAAACACATGTAAACACTGAAATAGATATCAAAAAGAAATTCAATCTGTGTTCAAACAATTTCTTTTTTTCCTTGTTAATGATGTAATACATGTCTTCACTACTTTGTATGTGTTACATTTGAGCGAATTCCAGATGCAACATGCAATTCAGAACATGTAAAAGCAAAAATCACGAGTAAACTATTTATCGACCGCTTTGTGTGGGACTGTGGGTACCTTGCTAGTGCATAAAACTTTTACACATTTATCTATTAAGAGTAGTATTTAGTGATATGACACTGAACGAAACGCCCCTTTGAAGCTCAAAAGGATGGTAAAAATAGAATCGCATAAAAGTTTATCTCCAAACATTCTTATTGAATAGGAGATGCCTAAGTATATGCCATATGTGCAATAGAACATACATTGATTATTGATACATATAGTTATTTTTGGCCTATAAATTGATTTCAAATGAATCAAATCAACAAACAATGAAGATTGCTGAAGTGTATGGATGTATTACTGGGTAACTACTCCTTTGGCAGTTATTATATCGCGGCTAAGACTAACTGCCAAGGGAGATTTGCCCTGCAATCCATCAATTTTACATGACTATCCCATACCTGATCTAAAAGACAAGCATTGGCAATTCCATTTCACATTGTTGCCAAAGAACCGTGAATGAAACAGTAGGAAATTCCAGTTCGCGTCAAGTTTACAAATGATACATGAAGATCAATACATCATGGGTACGTACTACACATCCCCACTACCAATCAGACTTGTTCACTAGATTTTCTTCACCTTTGATGTTGCATGTAACCTTTAAAATATTTTCAGTTCATATACATACTTAAAAGAGCAAATACTAAATGTCGAGAAAATTCCAATACCAGTCGCTCAACTTTTATACCTTTTCTAGACTAAAAAAAAGTGCTCTTCCCAAACTAGACCAAGCGACCGGCGACTTTTTTTACTTTTGATAAGAAGTCGACAAGTGACACAAAAAAGTGGCTTAAAAGTACAAAAAGTACAAAAGTCGCTTAATTTGAGTACAAAAAGTAAAAAAAAGTCGCTTACTTTTTGTGCCACTTCGTGACTTCTAACTAAAAGTAAAAAAGTCGCAAGTCGCTCGGTATAGTTTGAGAAGAGCACTTTTTTGTCTAAAAAAGATATAAAAGTTGAGCGACTGGTCTAATCCCGGAATTCTCTTAAATTAAATCTAGTAGGTAAAACTAGAAACTAAAGAAAGTTTACAATTAATTTAAAACTTTAAAGTGATAAAGTTTATGGTTATAGCTCTTTAAAAAGAAATAGATGATGACAATCTTTGCTTATACATTTAAAGATAAATAATAAATATAAATAAAATTAAACTTTTATAAAGACTAGATATTATGATTATATAAAAATGTTTAAAAAATAGATGATGAAAATTTTGGTTACACTTGAAAAGCATCTAGATTCGGATTTATTTATTAGTTGGCCACTTTATTCAGGTAGTCCAAACATAAGCACTTTTAACCTACGCTAATTAATTCATGACACTATATAAACACATGCAACTAAATAACATCGTACATGTTTTATAGTGTTCCATCGTAATTGTATTGTCAGTTTGTCACCATATATAGCAACCCTCATAAGTAATCACTGATTTTGTTTTTCTTTTGCCCGAATGCAAAGAGTTCTGAAGGTGAGTTGTCTTATATAGTGCAAGAACATATATTATGATCATCCATCAAAGAATCATATGGACCAGATGATTTACGTAGATCATTTCAACATATAACGACATACACACACAAAATAATAAAAGAAAAAACCGAGATCTTGGGGCAATAAATGTGGTGTCGCTTATACGTTGTCATGTGGGATAATAAAGGTAGGCATGTTCCAAGGCCGCTTATTATGTTGTTGCATCCTTTTTCTACTTATCATGTTGTCACATCCTTTTTCTACTGCTTGTCATGTGGTGTTGACATCACATGAGAAGTAGTAGAAGAAAGGTGCGACAACATAATGAACGGCTTTGAACAATAAGGAGCACAATGAAATAATACTCATAAAGATATGAAGATTGGCAAACCCAAGGACACGAATCGGTTGCAATTTGGATGCTCGAGGTATTGATTTTCTCTCTACAAGATGCCCTGTTTGTGATGAAGATCTCGAGGTATTGCTTACATGGTTGTCTTGTTTGGGCTCACATTCTTAACAAGTGGTATCTCATTTGGAGGTTATTGGAGCTTGCGTAAGGGTTGTGTTGGGATCGGTTTCCTCAACAAGCACGACTCCATTATTGCATCTATTGGTTGAGAGTGTATGTGAGGGCACGAGCGGAACCAGGATTTTTAGTTGAAGGAAGCCGGTCTTGCTTAACGAGTGATAGATATTGCTTCAAAAATCAATTTATAGTGTTGTCTTTTATTGTTATTCGTTTATTGATTTTGTATACATGTCTATATAATAATGGGGCTGAATGTAAAAAACTAGTAGTAAAGCGGCTTGTAGTCTAAATAACTAACGAATTAAATGGGTTGATTAAGGGTGGCTCATACCAACTAGTTATCCTATCAGCTCTGCCCTTGCGTGAGGATATACAAGAGTGTTGAGTCAAAGCGTCGATTCTTGTATTTCCATATATTATATTGAAGTTGTTGTGTACTTGGCCAGAAGAACCGAATCATGTTAAGGGGATGTTTGGTTAAAAGTGCGTTTATCAAATTACGTTTTCTAACTGCACCTCCCCACTTACTTTTAGAAAACGCAGTTTTGGAGTCTTGAAAACGTAGATAAGCACTTTTTACCTTTTCCTATCCAAACACTAGATTCTCTCTTTTTGCGTTTTCAAGTTGTGATAATCAAATAATCGGGTAGAAAACGCAACCCCAAACACCCCTAAATATTGTGTTGTGTTTGTTTTTCGTTTTATATTATTATTTGATATTCTTGTATGATTCTTTGTCGTGGTATAAGATCCCAACACTTTCTATAACAACATATATATGTTGCATGAAGACATTGTGTCCTTTTCAAAAAGTTATTGACCTTGAAATCAACATATTTTACTGTTAACTATTTGATATTTTAGTATTCTAAAGACACTTGTTATACAACTATATTTATATACTCGTGTAGCATGCACTTGTGCCGTAGGCTACTTAAGTTTGTAGATATGTAACAAACTTTCTCAAAAGTACCGAAATACGTAATGTACTAAAAAAAGTCCATATGTCGCTAACAAACTTTCAAACTTGGCTAAAGATACGCAATGTTGACTGATTTTTCACCTGTTTGACCGGTTTCAGGTTAAAACTTAACAAAATATATACATTATTAGCCCATGTGGTTTGCGTCTATTTTCACCGGTCATCCTTAGTCCTTTTTTCAATTATGAAAGTTTACAATAATGGTCCTTGTGGTTTGGTTGACTTTCACCTTTGGTCCATTTTTACAAAAACTTTTTCTTTTTCAATTTTTTTAAAAAAAAAAAATTTCTAAAAAGTTTTTAAAAAATTTCATATTTCATAAAAAGTTTTTACAAAAGTTTTTTCTAAAAAGTTTTTCTTTTTCAATTTTTTAAAAAATATTTCATAATTTTTTTTTTTTTTAATTCTTAAATTTTTTAAAAAAAAAATTTCTAATTTTTTTTTTCTAAAAAGTTTTTTATTCGATTTTTGTTTTAAATTATTTTTTTTAAAATTTTTCTAAATTTAAAAAAAAATAATAATTTTAAGAAAAATTCGAAGAAAAAATTTTTTTAGAAAAAAAAAATTGAAAAAAAAATTTTTTTTTTAAATTAGAATTTTTAAAAAAAAAATTTAAGAAATATTTTTTATTTTAAAAAAAATCGAATAAAAAAATTTTCTAAAAAATTAAATATATTTCTAAAAATTTTAAAAAAAAATTCTAAAATTCAAAATTTTTTTCGAAAAAATATTTTTCTAAAATATTTTTTATTCGAAAATTTTTTTAATCAATTTTATTTTTTAAAAGATTTTGAAAAAAAAAAATTTGAAAAAAATTGAAAAAGAAAAAGTTTTTGTAAAAATGGACCAAAGGTGAAAGTCAACCAAACCACAAGGACCATTATTGTAAACTTTCATAATTGAAAAAAGGACTAAGGATGACCGGTGAAAATAGACGCAAACCACAGGGGCCAATAATGTATATTTTGTTAAGTTTTAACCTGAAACCTGTCAAACAGGTGAAAAATCAGTCAACATTGCGTATCTTTAGCCAAGTTTGAAAGTTTGTTAGCGATATATGGACTTTTTTTAGTACATTACGTATTTCGGTACTTTTGAGAAAGTTTGTTACGTATCTACAAACTTAGTCCTTTTTTCTTTTTGAACGACAACTATTTTCTCACACAATATATATCATGCACAATCTATCTCACACGTCTTAAGCAGGATTTGAACTCACAACCATTTGGTTTTGCTTGGGGAGCTTTTATCATAACATGAGGTACCAGTGCATGTGACACAAACTTTTTGATTGTGGCATAGGCTATTGATTGTCGTAGACATATTTTGAATAGCTGATCCATCATATATATTGGCCTATTGAAACTGTTTTGTTAGGTTTTTCTTCAAGTATCGAGATATTATATAGCGGGAGTAGATATGATTACAAGAAGATCTAGCTAAATGATGAAAATCCATGCACTTAATATATAGATAATGTGAATGTGCCATGGTCCGGCCTATTGACTTGAAAAAATGTATGTAGGTTGGGCATGATGCATAGTTGCATACAAAGTTTCTTTCAGGCATAAACTAGAATACCTTAGAGTTCAAGTATATTATAGTAATCATGGATATCAACTATCGAACAAACGGAATGACTACATGAGTAACACTTGCATTTTAATGAATGCGTGTCTCGGGGATGGTAATACCATTTGGTTTTAGGATGATATATGGAATAACCATGGGCAGTGACCGAAAGACCTCTATCCGCGTCTCTTTGCTCTAGAGCTAAATAAAGACTGCTTGGTTTCCGATCGTTGGAAATACAAAGGAAACTCTTGGACATGTTTATGGAATTGCAGATATGACCCGGCCCGGCCCACGGGGGTCGAGCCATCAGTGAGTTAGCCGGGTTGCAGCAAAGGCTCCTTTCACTTGTTTAGTACAAGTGGCAGTGGGCTTTCGCATCTAATAGGAAATTGACTGTTCAATGGCTTGCTTCTTTGTTTACCAAAAGTATCTCCTGATAAAGATCAATATATGTATATGGAGAACCGTGAATAACAGGCTTCCGACTCTGTGCTCTTGCTCTGAGAGGTATCACTCCCAATTCTCTTTTTATGTCCAATTCTCTTTCAACCAGATGCTACAGACCACCTTACATTCGAAAAGAGAATTCTTGAAAAAATGCATGTACATTTCAACCAGATGCCACGGACCCCTTACATACCAAAAATAGCAACTATTTATTGACCGTACCGCTTTTGTGTGGATATCTTGCTAGTGCATAACACATGTACACATTTATCTACTGAGTATCGATACTGATTGAAACACCCATTTGAGGCTCAAAAGGATGGTAAAAAGAGAATCGCATAAAAGTTTATCTCCAAACATTCTCAATGAATGTTGTCATTAAATTAGGAAATAGGAGATGCCAAAGTATATGCTATATGCACAAATAGAACATACATATAGTTCTTTTTAGGCTATAAATTGATTTCAAATGAATCAATTTATTTCATGAGTCAACAAACAAAAAGAATTTTATGAAGTGTACAGATGTATTACTGGGTAACTACTCCTTTGGCAGTTAAGAAGTCGCAGCTACGACTAACCGCCAAGGGAGATTTGCCCTGCAATCCATCTTCTACATAACCAACGATGCCTTGTTTAAAAAAGAAGCATTTTTAACTCCATTTATCACATTGTTTCCAAACGAACTTCCAATGCAACAGCTCAAATATTACGTATCGAGTTTACGAATCACATGCACATCAGAGGTACGTACTAGTGTACTCCATATCCCCTTTACCAATCACACTTGTTCACTAGTTTTTCTTCACCTGTAAACTCGCATATACCCTTCAAACTACATACTTAAGATAGCAAATAATACATTTAGGGGGTGCTTGGTAGGATGTTTTTGAGGGTGGGTAATGGTAAAGGTAATGAAAAATAATGCTTGGTGTTATATAATTGAATGACCCATTACCCAATAAATTGAAGGGAATGCTTTTTTCTCTCTTTCCTTTCTCCACTATTATCATTATCTTTCTTTTTCTTTTTCCCTTTCCCGAGTTTCAATAAATATATATCTAGTTACAACTAGAAACGAAAGAAAGTTCACAAAAACTACAAAGTACAAACTTTCAAAGTAATAAGGTGTAGGCCGTGTAGCTCTTTTGGAAAATATTTGTAACTGGGCCGTATTTGATAAATGGGCCAGTTATTGTTCCTCACCTCATCAGTGATCAGCCCAACAAATTAAGGTGTATCCTTGACTCCGTGTGTGTTTGGAATTGCTTATCTTTTATGTTTGAAGCTTTGGTTTTCCATAAGCTAAGGCATTTTTGTCGCTGTATAGTATATATATTATATAGTAAATAATTCATTTGTTAAATGATACATATTCGAGAATATAACTATTTGTTGAAAACTCCATTCAGTTTTTATAGATATTTTTGAAGTTAATTACTTTTGAGAAGTGGGTCATATTTCAGCAAGACTAAATTACACCGTTCGTCCTTGTGGTTTGCGTTGACTGGCGTCATTAGTCCCTTGACCAAAAAAATTGCACCGTTCGTCCTTAACGGGCAAACATTTGGCGTCATTAGTCTCTCCCCCACTAACGCTTGTTAAGTGTTGTTACACCTGAAGTCCCATGAGGGTATACTAGTCATTTCGCAAACCAAAAGGACGAGCGGTGCAATTTTTTTAATACGTTCGTAAGTTCCATTTTTTTCGTTTTTATCTGTTTTTGTCCGTTTTTTTTTTTTTTTTTGTCTGTTTTTTACGTTTTCGTTCGTTTTTTACGTTTTCATCCGTTTTTTTTTTTTTCATTTTCGTCTGTATTTTTACATTTTCCTCCTTTTTTTTTACGTTTTCATCCGCTTTTTTTTTTGTTTCGTCTGTATTTTTACATTTTCCTCCGTTTTTTTACGTTTTCATCCGTTTTTTTTTGTTTTCGTCAGTTTTTTTTTTACGTTTTCCTCCTTTTTTTCGTTTTCGTCTGTTTTGAAGAACCGTAGAGGGGGTGAATACGGTGTTTTCGGCTTCTTCAAAGTTTATTAATTTTAAGCCTCAAAGATCACCAAGTGGTTATACTATAATAATCACAACCACAAACATAAACAAAGTATATAAAGCATGTAAAGAGACACCACGATATATACTGGTTCGGGATAGGGGGTTTATACCATCCGTACGTCCAGTTTCGAATCCACGACACCGATACTATTACTCTAGTATAATCCTTTCGGTGGATTACAAACCATTACAACTTCACTCCACCGATATGCACAAAGATCGGTGCTCACAAAGAAGAGCTACTCCCAACCGTATTCCGCCCTCGGAAACCACCCTAAAGAATCTCATGATTCGACTTACAAAAAGTCACAAAGGCCACAACCAAAACTTCCACCCCGGAAGTATCAAACCCCAACTAGATCCCCAATGATCTAGGCTTGGTCACCAAGACACAAGACTTTTCTTACAAACAAATTGAAAGAATAAATGTCTGATTGTTTAATCAAGCCCTAAACTAACCTAGAGACTCGATTGTAATAGAAAGGGTAAAGATAAGAAGACCCTCGACACAATCACAAGAGTGGATTAAGTTCTTGTGATTCTTCCCTTGCTAAGATATGTGTTATTTCAAAGATGTTAGTGTGAAAATTAAGAACACAAGATTAGAGATAGAGAGATTTGAGAGTGTTTACAGAGAATGAATGTAAAGAGAAAGAATAATGGCAAGGGGTGAGGAATACAATAGGCAAGGGTGGTATTTATAGGCCAAGAACCCAAACTTGGGAAAATTTACCGAGGTTGGCGCGTCAACGCGCGGGCAGCGCGCCAGGCGTCTGTAAATTATTCACAAGTGTTGGGAGTTTGGATCTTACAAATACCTATCCTTGCCAAACCCCCAATTGTACTTCACACAAAACCTTAACATTAATCAATCTAAGGTTTACCAACTCAAATAGCCAATTTGGAAAATGTTTTGTGAAGTGTTTAAAGAGAAACCAAATTACCAAGGGTATAAAGTGTAGATAGGGTAATTTGGAAGGGGTAGAAGTGTATCTCCTCACATGGCATAGAATAGAGAGAAAGAATATGCCAAGGAATATTCCAATGCTTGGGGGGAAGAATGAGATGGAGGGTTGAGATGAAATGGTTTAAATTGGATGGTGGAGATCAAAGGGAGCCTCCCTTGGTTTTCAAACAATTTGGCATGTGTGGAATGTAAATGGTTGAGATGAATTCATTTAAAATGGATGGCTAGGATCAAAGATGCCTAGGTTAGGGTTGAGAAGGATATTCCAAGGAATATGCTTTGCTTGGGGGGAAAGGAGAAATCCATGGTTGAGATGGTTTTGGTTTGAATTCAATGGTTGAGATCAAGCACATATGGTGGCATAGATAGGAGAGATTGGATGGATGGTTGAGATGAGTTTAGTTTGAATTAAATAGTTGAGATCAAGCCCATGTGATGATATAGAGATGAGGGGTTGGATGGATGGCTGTGATGTGTTGTAATTTGAAATCAATGGCTTGGATGAGAGGAGCCATATTAGGGTTTCAAACAATTCCCCATGCGTCAAAAATGAAGGGATGAGATGTGTTGTAAGGGAATGGACGGTTTAGATGTAGTGTGTAAGGGAATATGTAAGGGTGTAAGAGATTGTGTAAGAGAATATTTGATTTCGATATGATTGGTTTTGTCTTTTGTATAAATGGGATTAAGAGAGGATTAACACATAATCTTATTGTCATTAAGAAGAAAAGGTTTAGACAATTAAGATTATAAGTTGAGAAAATCATAGGTTACTTATAAGTTCAAGTAACACAACGTCGAGAATCCATAGTTTCATATCTCGTGACTTTCCACAACTTGACGTTCTCAACTAATACCTTGGTTCAAACAAGTTAAGTACTTTGCCTTGATTGTAAAGCATAACCCAAGTGGGAAAGGATGCATTTACGCAAAGTGACCTTTGACTTAGTTTGACCAATAAGGGAGTAAACCCGTTACGTAAATAGAGAAGACGTAAGCACGGGATATGAGCATATGGATGCTTTAACACGATGTCACGTGCAATACATAAGTTCCCTAAGTTTAGAAAAGCCTTGGCTAGAGGCGATAGTTAGAAAACATGAGTTGGTGTTTTCCCGTGAACGGGTGTTTTTTTTTAAAGTAGGATCTCTCAAGTCTCAAAACTCGTTTCGAGTGTTCTCAATTAAGCACATAACATATTCATACCTGTATTGAAAGATCCACACTTGTCGAGTAAGGGGAAAGCCGACTTTGAAAATTCGCCCGGGAGCCATACAGTGGCCTGGCGCGTCACCCACGCGTTGACGCGCGGGCAGCGCGCCAGGAGCAGATATGAGCTCCGGGGAATTTTGGCTAACGTTTGTTATTTTATGTGTTTCGATGGTTTATTTGTCATCATTAAAACATAAAGAGATTTTGATCGTGTTGCCTCATGATGCGTAGGGATTGCACCAGGCTTTACCTCTCAAGGGATCTTGAGAAGCTTACAACCCCCACCAGGCAGTGTACCTGATCGATGTAGTATAGTATAATGACAAGTACCGGGGGATTGATCGTTCAGCTAGGAATAGTGTCGCTAGGATTAGAAAACCTAAAGACTAGATCTAGAGATGAGGGATGATTCTTTTTGTATTTTTATATTTTTATGAAAGCAATTAAAAATCTCGGGTTTGAAAGATTTGGGCGGAATTAGTTGCTAATCAACTAACCCAATACTAAGATGCAATCAAAATAAAATACTAAAAATGAAATTAAACTAAATTATACTAAAGTTGTGAGCAATATGTGGGAGAAATGTGTTTACTTAGATTTCACTACTCCATAGATATCTTTTACACGTTAATTACTTGTTATAGTTGCGTGGATGACGGATTGTATTCCTTAATACCATTCATGGGGTGGCGTACTTACTTCCCCAATCCTATGAGCGCCTACTTCACTCCTATGTCGAGCCGGCTAAGAAGCTCCTAACATGGGATCACTAGAATTTACTCATGCATTAAATACAACCAATAAAACCTAGTACACATCGGTTCATATTTCCTAAGACGTTCAAGCATGTTACACAATGGAGATCTGCCAGTTTTCTTAAGCCTAACATTGAAATCATTCATCCATTACAACCATAAACAAGTAATCAACACATAATTAACATCTAGGTTTCATTAGATCCAAGCAAACACAAGATAGATCTAGCCTAGCATGTTGAAATCAAGAAAAGCACAAGATATAATCAACCAACACATAGACATATTGATTGAATTAAGAGAAGACTTATCTTAATAGAACATGGAAGGATTCAAGGGGTGAAAACCCTTGAAAGTACTGTAAAATATGAGCTAGGGTTTACAAAGTTCGGCCCTAGTTTCTCCACACAAGTTCCTCTCCTAATGAATGAAAAATAGAAAACTGTATATAGAGTTTGATAGGTGACGGCGTCAAGAACAAATGTATGACGCCGTCATCTCGCCGCCAAATAGTTCCTCGGACTGCCTAGATCTGGGTCTGACGCCGTCATGTATTCTCCTTATGTAGGCCGTCACAAAATTTAGTCTTGACGCCCTTGTTGTGACGCCGTCATGTTTGCACTGGGTCGTCACGACTTTTTATTCTTGACGCCGTCAGGGTCTTCCTCTGACGCCGTCAGGTACTGTTCTCAGCATGGAAAATTAAGTCTTTGGCGTTTTCTTCACTTTTATGCTCCAAAAACGTCCGAATTGCTTCCTTTTCTAGAATTCACTCCCAAAGTACCTAAAATCACAAAAGGAACGATTTAGGGTAATATTTGATCAAATAAATTCAATTCCGGGCTTAAATGACCCCCTAAAAGTGGTTCATTTTTTGCCTCATCATATACCCTTACACTTGAGATTTGCTTGTCCTCAAGCAAATGCGCTTTTATTCTAATCAAAATACAAGTTAGGGGTCATTTAACACTAACATAAAAGTAATTACAACAAATAATCGTTCCACTAAAGACCAAAGACAAGCACGGAGGTCATATACTAGCACCTCACAAATAGTGTTTAGATACTCACATCTCTCGGGTGTAATAAAGTAATATCACATTATGGAAATGGAAAACATCTCTCACTACCTGTCATAGCAAAATAGATTACCATAGGCTTGGGAAAGGATCAAACCTCCACCACATGGCGTAAGCACCTAGGATAAACTATCAAAGAGGTCTTTTCAAAGGGTTGTAACGTTAGGTGTAGGGATATGAAATACACGGTTTTGTTGGATATAGGCAGTCTTTACTGGTGGCGAGTTAACAATCTTGGTTAATTACATGTACAATATGGCGTTGCTAAGCCAAGACTAGACTCGACTTAAGCTAATAAATGAAAAATAACAAAAACATTAAATGAACATAGAATAAAAAGGGATGGTAGTCCGTATGTTTTTTCTCTTTTTCTATTTCTATTTTTTTTTTTTTTTTTTTTTTTTTTTTTTTTTTTTTGCATACACTCTTACCCTACCATCCAAAATAATACATCATAGGGAATGAAAATTCCCCTTACACTTGAATTTTTATATACTTTAAAATAAACTAATCTAATGACTCGAATTAAGAAAATCAAAATACTTGGAGTACTTTTAAGATTAACGTACATATGGGGGTAATAATATGATGTTCTTCCCCATTACTCCATAAAATAAGTACTTTACCCATGAGTCCCAATCGTCCCAAAACAATATGTACAAGGATATGACTCGACTTAGCAACCATGTAATCAATTAGATAATTAACTTAGGGTTTAACATATAACAATAATGCACTAAAGATGAGTACATACACGGAAGGCTAAGGCGATTTGGGTGTACATTTAAGTGGGGTGTAACAAATTCTTCCTTTAAGTAAAATGCTTAAAGTTAGAAACGAAAAGATAGGCTCGGAGGGGTGTACTAAGGGTTTCGTGTACTAAAAATGAGTACAACGCTAAGGGTGTGGGAAAAATTAGTTGACTTAACTAGCCAAGTAATATGACTTAAATGGTCAAGTAATTATAATACGGGTTTAACACAAGGGTGATCCTAATGCCTCTTATCATGTAGTAAATCCTACTACACGAATGTAGTCTCACTAGCGGTCTCGGGATGCATAACTAACGCAAGTTCTAGAATCCAAATGCTACCGTTATACTCATAAGCACTAATAGTAAATGCTTTTCCTATCAAATCTAAAGGCGAACCTCACATATTTGGGTGGAAAATTTTTCTGAATAGTACGGTTTTGTGCTAGTCATACAATCTCCTATCCATGAGACGCTTGCTATGGCTAAAGTTTCACTCCTAAATGTTGTAAAACATTTTAAATTTGGCGCTAAAATTACACTAACAAGTATTTCTCATAGTTTTATTACACATCTACTATCAAACAAACAAACTCAAGCGAAAGTGTATCTGTAAGGTATCATCATTTTACCCTCCCCTTACACTTAGGATGAACATTGTCCCCAATGTTCAAGTAAAGAATGTAAAAGTGAAATAAGTAAAAAGAATGAAATCAAATACTCCCCTGATTCGCTCGGTATGGATAATAAGGTGGCCAGGTTAGATCTTCCTCCAAGAAAATGAACAATCAAAGCTTCCCTTCTAGAATAATAATCATCTTCTTGTCATACATAACCTGTTAAACCTGAGAAAACAGACAAGGCAATCTCGCATAAAATCGGCGGCAATCTACATATACTAATAAATCCTAGAAAACAAAGTAAGATATAATGCTTGTGGAATGATGTTTGCAGATTTCCTGGAGATTATAAAACTAGTAATTCAACAAAAACTTTTAAGACTCCGTTAGAAAAACAAAACTGGTAAAATTTCCAGATTTTTGCATGTGACGCCGTCAAGAGTAAAACTCGTGACGCCGTCAGATTTGACCTGCAGAAATTCTTATGTTAAGTTTCCGGAAAGTTTCTGGAAAAACTTCGTCCTATGTAACACCCCCATTTTTAAGTTTGTCGCAGCGGAAAAGTAATTTGGGTGTTACGGTGAGGATCGAAGTTTTAACCACATAAAACGGTTTAAAAGAAACGTTTTGAAAATTATTTGTCATTTAAATAATAATTTTGATAAAAGATGAACCATTTGATTTAAAATCTTATGAAAAGATATAAAGACTTGTAAAAATGACAAATTTGATTTTTACACCATTTTGATTTATCAGAGTAATAAATGCCCACTCCGTGTCTTGTCCTGCTCCGTTAAATTACCTGAGATACACATGCTTAAAAGTGTCAACACAAAGGTTGGTGAGTTCATAGAGTTTTAGGAAAAACCATTTATTTTGTTAAATTTCAGGAATATTTGGTATTAATAAAATACAAACAGTAACGAAACAAGTATCGAATATATTCACAAATAAATCATATAAATATTCAATCACATTCAATAAAGAATCAATAATCTTAACATGAGCTGGAAACTCATGATACTAAATCAATCAGATATACAATTCACGTATGGTCAAACCTATACAGCTGTATCTAAATATATGTTGAATACATATATATTTCCTTTATAGATATTGCACCAAGCCTCATGACACGCAAGACGTTAACAAAGGGGGTGTTCTATCAAATCAATGACAGATTTTGCCCTCTATTCGTAGGTGATTTGCCAATTCCTACTTGTCTCAAATATCGTGTATCACGACTAATACGACTAACCACATGCATAATGGCATTCCGTCAAGTATTAGTGGGATCGGAGGTCAATCCAAAACAGGTTTCGAATCTGTTCACTATATTCGCGCTCACATTACAGTGATTAATGGCTCATGATTGAGGGACTATATGGCGATAAGCTAACTTAGGCAATATCAAGGACTAATGGGCTCATTTAGCATAACATCATGAAATCAAGTATCGTATCACAGAAATCAATTTGAAAACAGTATCGTTTGAGTATCAGAAATTTAGTTTGAAAATATCATCGTTTGAGTATCAGAAATTCAGTTTGAAAATATCATCGTTTGAGTATCAGAAATTCAGTTTGAAAATATCATCGTTTGAGTATCAGAAATTCAGTTTGAAAATATCATCAATTACAACAACAACAACAACAACAAGCCCAATCCCGCCGTAGCAGGGTATGGGGGAGGTAGAGTGTAGACAGATCCTACCCCTACCCCCGGGAAAACCCAGGAATAGAGAGACTGCTTCCAATGAGACCTCCGGCAAGTGCAGGTGTGCGGGTGAACGAGAAAAGCAAAAAGAGCAAAAGGCAAAAAACAACAAGCAAAAGCAGGCAAACGAAAACAAGAAACATAAGCAAAAACGCACGGTGCCTAAAGTTAAAGCAAAAGCGAAAGCAATAAAAAGCAGGCAAAACAAGAGGCAACAAAGGGCAAGGCAAAGCAACGCAAGGCAAACAAAAGCAAAAAACAGAAGCAAAAACGCACGGGGCCTAAGGCTAAGGCAAAATCAATAAAAAGCAAGCAAACCTAGGGGGTACAAAGGGCAAGGCAAAGCAACGCATGAGGCCTAAAACAAAGGCACAACAAAAAAAACAAGGGCCTAAACTAACGCAAGGGGCAAGGCAACAAAGGAGCGCCTAAAAGCCTAACGCCCAACACACCCAAACCTACTAAGCCCCCGGGACTACCCACAGACCCTAATTCTATCTCTCCAAGCCTTCCTATCTGAGGTCATGTCTTCGAACAAGCGTAGCTCCTTCATGTCGAGCTTAAGTCTATCCTCCCACCTGAGATTGGGTCTACCCCTTCTTCTCACTCCATCTACTACCAACGCTTCGACTTTTCTAACTGGCGCTGATTGTGGCCTCCTCCTAACATGCCCGAACCACCTCAACCTTCCTTCTCTCATCTTCGAGATAATATTCTCTACTTCGAGTTTAGCTCTAAAAACTCCGTTCGGGATCATGTCAAGCAAGGTTTTACCACAGGTCCATCTTAGCATTCTCAGTTCTGCCACCTCCACTCGGTTAGCCTGGACCTTGGTGATAGGTCAACACTCGGACCCGTACAACATAGCTGGTCTAACCGCCACCTTATAGAATTTTCCCTTTAACTTAAAAGGGACTTTCCTGTCACAAAGGACTCCCGACGCCGCCCTCCATCTCGCCCAACCAGCTCTAATCCGGTGGGTCACGTCCTCATCAGTCCTCCCTGATTTGTGGATCATCGATCCCAAATATCTAAAGGACTCCTTGGGTGGCAGTATCCGGTCACCAATCCTGACCTCAATTTCCTCGTCGTGTCCTGACTCGGTCCTTCTAAAATCACATCTCATATATTCAGTCTTCTCTCTGCTCACTCGCAGACCATTGTCTTCAAGAGCCTCCCTCCATTGCTCGAGTCTGTTGTTCAGCCCTTCTGCCGATTCTGCCACTAGCACAATCATCAATTGAGTATCAAAAATTCAGTTTGAATATTTCGCCAGTAACACATTTATATCACATACCACAATAATCGAGTTGAGAACATTTTCATATGAGTATCAATATTTCAGTCAAGAAATTCTTCAATAAATATATATTTCACATACCACAATAATCACATTGGAAACATTAACATATTTTAAATCACAATTTATATTATTTTAATATCAATTAGGAAATTGATTTGAATCATGTATTTTATTTTATTTCATATACTTATCAAGTTATCAAAGTATATGTAAGCATGTATCTCCCCCAATGAGTTTAAAACAATTATTTGAAATGGGGCTATGACTCACCTGGATTGATTTGGAAATGATGAAAAGTAAAGTAGAACGAGATTTATGGGAACGATTTATGGAAACGTCTTTGATAAGGAACCTGATAAATAAATTTATCTGAGAATTTGACCAAATACGATTTGGCAAATATGAAACGAATAACGATTGATAAATAATCGTTATGATGAATGAATGATATGCAAATGATATGCTTATGTTTAAAATAATATGACAAGTTATGTTATTATTTCTAAAGCTTTTCCATTTTTAATTATGATGATGATAATACGTAACAAAAATTAGTTAATATAACGTTATATATACTATTAACGAAAATTTAATAAATATATATATATATATATATATATATATATATATATATATATATATATATATATATATATATATATATATATATATATATATATATATATATATATAATGAAACGAAAATGCATATGACGTGATGGGGTTTCGAAAAATAGAAAATAAATGAGAATGTCAAATATTACTTATGGGTCCTTGTTCTTTTCCAGTTTTTACAATTTTTATACTAACGGCGTTAGCGTCACACCGTTAGTCCTTTTTATATATATTTTACAATTATAGTCCACTACATGTCCAATATTACAATTTAATCTTGTAACAATCCTATATTATCAATTTTTATCCTTTCTTTCTGTTTCTACATTTTTAGTCCTTAGTTTTCACTGTTTTCACTTTTAGTCCCTATAGGTGTCGTCGCGTTACATTTTTAGTCCAATTTTGCAATAATGATTATAAAAATTTTATAAAAATTTATGTGGCTTCTTTTATTAATTTCAAACTTATTTCAACTGCTTATTTTATAAAAAGCTTATTTATTTAGCTTATGGGCCTTAATTCGAACCAAACAAAAGCCCATTTAAAAATTTAGAGGCGAGGGCATGAAAATTATTTTGGGCTTGAACTTGGGCTTCCTTTGTGATTCTAAAAATATAGTTTATGGGCCCAGTGGGCTGTTAAAACGTAAAGTCTTATTGGGCCCTAGTTAAGCCCACTCGACAAAACAAAGTTTTTATTATAAAATTTAGTTTTGAAAATCCGGTTTATGTCGATCTACTTTGGCTCGATTGTCATGTCAAAACGTGATTATTTTTATAAGTTATATAAACGAAACTAATAGTTTTCTAGGTGGTCTATTAGGTCGAGCAAAAATATTATATGCTTGTTACGTGAAATAAAAAGTTACGTGTAGCTTTGGTAAGGTGTTTGGCTCGTTTTTTTGTATAAGAAAATGACTTAGTAATATTTTTATGTATGCATGATTTTATACGTGTATATAAGGTTTCAAAACAAGTAAATATGATGCATGTACAATAACTTTAAACGTATTTTAAGCGTGATACGTGACTACTAGGCCTTCCAAGATAGAGGCTAGTCACGTAACGTTTACTATATGAATATACGTATGAAAATAATGAAACAAAGTTACTATACGTTCGTATAAAATATATATGATGCATGATATGAAAATAACGAGTAGTATGAGACGAGAAAGAGTGGAGACGACTTACTACACCTCTAGGGTGGTAGAGAGTCGAGGTGGAAAGAAAGAAACGTTGGAATAGATTACGTTCTGTCACAACTCATAAATTCTGGTCTTTTCCCGAACTTTCAACATTTACTATTCATCGGTTACTATTCATCGATCACTATTCATCATTTCACTATTCATCTTTTTCGGAGTCAGTTTGTGATTCTGAGAAGCGTTCAAAAATTTTACTATTCATAAAACACTATTCACCTCCGGAGAAAATTTGTCATTTATGCGTGAGTTGTGTCATTTCTGTACACGTACGATTATCAACCTAATAAACGTTATCTTATGAGCTATTATTTTAAATAATTGATCCGACAATCCCAACTATGGTCCTAACACAATTTTATACTCATAATAATAATATAAAAATTTTATTATTAAATTGCCCGGTGTTTTCAAATCAACTGTTACGTTTTCCGGTCGAAGCTTATAACTCCGTCGGTTTGCGATATTTCAACCCGATAATTATTTTAACTTCCGATTCTCACCAGGAATATTATTTTACAATTTTTTGTACAACTTCATTATATTTTATTTTATCTCGTTACAATTTATTTTTAGTTAACTCGGTACCCGGTATCACCTAAAACTAATAATATCTACCTAAACTACACCAAAGTCCAAGAATTCTTACATACTCATCCACCCTACCATACCAATCAACCTTACACAATTAAAAACCTTACTAACCATTTAATGCTTGTCCAAAACTTTGTATAACCTACTATATATATATCACACTTACATTTCAACTCATTCATTCCACAAAATATCAACTAGAAAAAGTTCTCATCTTTTCTTTCTCTCCTCTCATGAACCGGCCAAGCCACAAGACCAAGAAGAAACATCAAATTTTTGAAGATCAAGTCACAATCAAGCTCTATTTTCCATCCTAGTTAGGGTTTTGTGATAAAACTTTAGTTTTCTTTACATCATCATCTTCAAAACTCATCCAATCATCAAGTCGCGGTTAGAGATCGAACCTCATTTCTGTGTAACCACTTTTGTCTTCGTAACTATCGTACTAGGTTTTAACCTATGGCACACTACTGGAGGTTTTGGCAGGGCATGGCATGGTCATAGAAGACTCTGATTATTTATATAGGGACCGTTTTAAACTACTTTTAAGGGCCTACTTCCGCACTACTTTTAACGATGTAAATTCAACATTTTGATTAAACGATTTTATTCTAAATAATTAAAGTGAAAACCATTTTTGTACTTGTGTTGTGTTACCGATTGAGTTACACCCCAGCTACACGTATGCTTCCGCTGGACCCGATTTTGGGGGTGTGACAGATTGGTATCAGAGCTTTGGCTATAGCGAACTAAGTGTTTTCAAAACCTAGACTATAGCTACTTTTACGAAAAACTTAACCCTATGACCGTCACGTGCCTGCCTGCCAAGCTGAAGCCTCACTTGTGGTTTGTTGCTGACTTAGGTGATGAGATTTGTGTCTCATTATCTGGTATATTATACTCACTTATTCTAGTTGATTTCTATCATTGTCTTTCATATAAGCATGTTCACGTATCATATATGTCACCCTGTTATGTTTCTCCTTGCATAGTTTCATCATTTGACCTCGAGTTTGGTCACCTGCCTTAGTCTTTCTGAACGTCTTGGTATTTGTGAAGGACATGGTATTAGTATAACTAAGCTGAGTATTTCAAAATTCATGGAACCTCGGTGGAAGATAGACTGGTCATTTATATTCAACCCGGGATAGTGAGATATAGGCTGACCACCTATGTCTGACTCAGAAGTGAATTTTGCAACACTGAGAATGGTTATAATAAAATTCTGTCTGGATTGAATCCTCTACTCAATTTCCTAAGGTTTCATTCATATGTGTGTATACTCTCGTTGTCAGAGCATTCGTACTTTTCATCACCTCGTGACCCGCCGCCTGGAAGCACGTCAACTGGTCATTTCATCTCATGAATCTTCACCTTTATAACACTTCGGAGACCAACGTTAACTGAACTTCGGGACGAAGTTCCCTTAAGGGGTAGAGACTGTCACAACTCGTAAATTCTGGTCTTTTCCCAAACTTTCAACATTTACTATTCATCGGTTACTATTCATCGATCACTATTCATCATTTCACTATTCATCTTTTTCGGAGTCAGTTTGTGATTCTGAGAAGCGTTCAAAAATTTTACTATTCATAAAACACTATTCACCTCCGGAGAAAATTTGTCATTTATGCGTGAGTTGTGTCATTTCTGTACACGTACGATTATCAACCTAATAAACGTTATCTTATGAGCTATTATTTTAAATAATTGATCCGACAATCCCAACTATGGTCCTAACACAATTTTATACTCATAATAATAATATAAAAATTTTATTATTAAATTGCCCGGTGTTTTCAAATCAACTGTTACGTTTTCCGGTCGAAGCTTATAACTCCGTCGGTTTGCGATATTTCAACCCGATAATTATTTTAACTTCCGATTCTCACCAGCAATATTATTTTACAATTTTTTTTACAACTTCATTATATTTTATTTTATCTCGTTACAATTTATTTTTAGTTAACTCGGTACCCGGTATCACCTAAAACTAATAATATCTACCTAAACTACGCCAAAGTCCAAGAATTCTTACATACTCATCCACCCTACCATACCAATCAACCTTACACAATTAAAAACCTTACTAACCATTTAATGCTTGTCCAAAACTTTGTATAACCTACTATATATATATCACACTTACATTTCAACTCATTCATTCCACAAAATATCAACTAGAAAAAGTTCTCATCTTTTCTTTCTCTCCTCTCATGAACCGGCCAAGCCACAAGACCAAGAAGAAACATCAAATTTTTGAAGATCAATTCACAATCAAGCTCTATTTTCCATCCTAGTTAGGGTTTTGTGATAAAACTTTAGTTTTCTTTACATCATCATCTTCAAAACTCATCCAATCATCAAGTCGCGGTTAGAGATCGAACCTCATTTCTGTGTAACCACTTTTGTCTTCGTAACTATCGTACCAGGTTTTAACCTATGGCACACTACTGGAGGTTTTGGCAGGGCATGGCATGGTCATAGAAGACTTTGATTATTTATATAGGGACCGTTTTAAACTACTTTTAAGGGCCTACTTCCGCACTACTTTTAACGATGTAAATTCAACATTTTGATTAAACGATTTTATTCTAAATAATTAAAGTGAAAACCATTTTTGTACTTGTGTTGTGTTACCGATTGAGTTACACCCCAGCTACACGTATGCTTCCGCTGGACCCGATTTTGGGGGTGTGACACGTTCGAATAGAAATCGACAATTATGGATCATATAACTTAAAGTTACAACTTTCTTGCTTCCAAATGCTTTCGTATGGTTCTCTTGATGTTTTTAAGATATATTAGAATGGAGAAAAGAGTAGGAACGATTTGTGAATGAATGGAGAAGGAAAGGGACGATCGGGTATGGTATATATGGGAAGTTTTGTGTTTCGTATGGTGCAAATTATTGCATGGGACAAGAACCACTATGCTATGCCAGAGAATAGAAGTCCTAAGATAGCTAGAGTAGTATTTTAAAATGATTTTTGAAAGGTAGCCAAATGTAAATCGTCCTTGTGAGTACTTGATATGTCGACATCCAATTTCTTAACACAAACGAGTGCTCATTTGTGTTTTAAGGAGTCTTAGTCGATCATACTTATTATTTATACATGAAAACATGTTATAGATAATATTAGGAACTCATAGGAACAAACAGGAATAAAAACGGTTAAGAAATGGATTTTGTATGAATCGTTTGGGTCGATTCATAGCTAAACGAATTGCCTTTTAAAAATGTATCAAACCTTAACGTATGAACGTGAGATTTGACACACTATTAGTTGGCTAGGAGGTTAAATAGATGAGACAATAAAATACGTATGTTGTGTGTAGAGATTGTGTTGGGTCACTGAATTCCCCAAATCTTCTAACAAGGATTTGAACGTAAAATCCCCTAAGTGTAAACAAGTCACTGAGTGAACAGTAACTCAGTGAGTCACCTTAAGGGAGCTAAGACCGAGCCTAAGAAGAAAGGTTCTCCATTCAGTGAGGCGGAACTCAGTGAAGTGTGATCTAAGCCAAGAAGAAGGTGATGGGTTCAGTGAGGATGACAATAACTCACTGAACCCCATGACTCCTCAACAACTTAATTGTACTGAAGACTGATGACATGAAGACTGAAGTTTTGGCGGGACTGGGCGGGAAAGTCTGAGCTGCTTTATTAAAGTGCTTTATCACTTTAAAGTCAAACTTTCCCCAAATGGTTAAAACCAGTCTGTCATCAGAAAGTGCCTTTTGGATCTAACTCAAAGAAGGTTCCTTGCCAGAAGAATAATATCTTTCAAGATATTGTTAAGGAAGCTTTAGGTCCAATGTATATTTAGTTGTTCTATACTTGTGTATAAATAGGAAGCAAATGTGAGGAGTAAAAGCTGCAAATTTGTGCAATTAATGCAAAGCATTCACAAACCACTTTACTCCTCCAAAGAACAACGCAAGCCCCTGAGATAGCTCAGTGGGTAATTTAAGTTGTCACTCAACATAGTTGAGTTTAGTGAGGAGTCCATACAATACTTGTCGTTTCAACCCCAAGTGTTATTCCGCAAACACTTGGGTACGATTCTTTTGATTAACTTCTAATAAAGAATTAAACGTTGGAAAATATTGTCTCTTATCTTTACGTTGCTTTATTGTTAATCATTTTATACATCTTTGTTTAAAGTCATACAACTTGGTTACTTTAGCTTCTTAGTTACTGATAACCAAGTAAAAAGGGTCCAATAAGTGGTATCAGAGCCTCTGATTTGTAAAACTTATACCTGTTTTCAAAACCTAAAGAGTGCTCAAGTTTTTAAAATCAAGATCCCACTATGACTGACATAGATGTTCCCCAGCTTGTTGATAAAAAGGGTGGAAGTTATTCAGCAACTGCCCCTCGACTTGAAGCTGGCAAATTTAACAAGTGGAAAAAGCGAATGCTTTGCTACTTAACTGGGATGGAACCTTATTATATCAAATTGATTAATGAGGGTCCATATGTCCCAACAACTGCCCAAGGTTTAATCAAACCTGAAGCTCAGTGGACCCCAGATGAAAGGAGGGTGGTCAATCGAGACCAGCGCCTGAAAAGCATCATTATATCATGCCTTCCTGATGATATAATGGAATCAGTGATCAACTGTCCCACTGCCCAGCAGACATGGACTGACCTGGTTCATAGCTATGAAAGGCCTTCTGATACCAAAGAGAATAGAATCATGGACCTGAAGCTTGAATTCAATACCTTCAGGGCCAAGGATTCTGAAAGTCTCTCTGAGACTTATACTCGGTATAAGACCCTCCTGAATGAGCTGACCAATGATGGTGTTATATTGTCAAAACATGAGATAAATGTTGGCTTTGTCAATAGTCTCCCTGAGAAGTGGTTAAACTTCTCTCAGGGATTGAGAAATGCAAACCACATTCAGAACCTTGAGCTCCCTGCCATCTATGGGAAGTTTGTCTATGAAGACAATCTTATCACCAGGAGATACCCTGGTAAAGCTCAGGAGACCAAAAAGGCCTTGACAATTTCACCCATATCAACTGCTTTCTATTCAAAAGGTGTTGTGCAGGATTTTCAGGATGGTTCTGATGATGAGGTTGACCAGAGAACCAGTGAGGAGTATCTTAATGATCTTCAAATTGAATTTCATGAAAGAGCACTCCTTGCTAATTCAAAAAGGTTTTTTAAGAAACACAAATTTCCTTCTAAAGCAAATGACAACACTGAATGCTTTAAATGTGGCAAAATGGGGCATTTTGCAAAAGATTGTTTTTCAAAAACAACCTCAGAACCATCTTTCAAATTTTCAGGGAATAACTCTTTTTCAGGCCCCAGCAAATTTCAACCTAAAATGCTTCAGTCTAGTCAAAGATTTGAAAAAGTCCCTCAAATCGACTTTGAATTAAAGTACAGAAAGGCAAAAGCTAAACTTGCCCTTCTTGAATCATCCTCAACAGTCTCTCAGCCTCCTCAGGCTCCAAAGCCTACTCAAGCCAAGAACAAAGGGCTTGTTACTGAAACATATGACTGGGATGAGGTTGAAGTGTCCTCTGATGATGATGAAGTTCACATCAGTACCCTGATGGCCCTATCAGAAGACAACAAACTTGCTGTGGGAAAGAGTCATGCAAGAAATGGTGAATGGGTCAACATCACAATGAGGAAGGTAAATCTTTTACTTTCTATGGATGATAATGATGATTGGAAATCTTACTTAGACTATATTAATGTTGATCTTAAGTATGTTGAAGAGCAAAGACTTAATTTGTTTTCAAAATTTAACAAACTGAGTTTTGAATTAAATCATTGTAGAGATGAATTACTTGCCTTAAAACAAGCCAAGCTTGAAAGTGTTACACTTCAAATTCAAAACTCTGAACTTGTAAAACAAAATCAAGCTCTTCGGGAAGATATTAAGAAAGAAAAGGAAACTATTTGGAAATGGACTCAGAAAAACCCCAAACTTTATGAAACACTGAGTCTCTCACCCAGCCCCAATAAGGCTGGTCTGGGTGATGATCAACTCACTGAAGTCTCTGGGGAGAGTAACCATCCTACAACTTTTCTATTTACCAACATACTCTCTAGCAAAGAACTAGCTCCCATACCCAGTGATTGGATTGAAAGAAACAATCCTGATAGTAAATTGCCAAATTTTAACACTGGAAGAATCCTGGAGCCTGAAAGTCAGGCTATCAAGGAGCTGCTAGGAGTCACTGATGAACTTAGTCCTACTGAGTCCATCACTGAGTCTAAGTCTGATTCACCACTCCCTCCACTGAAACAACTTCAGGGAGCAGAACCCAATTCTGATCTTGCACCATTAGTCTTTCAACCACATTCTCCTAAAGAGAAATCAAGGTTAGGAAGGACTATTCTGAAAAGACCTACTCCTGCACCCACTGAACACCAAAAACCTTCAGTAAAAACTGAAGTGAAACTTGAAAGCACTGATTCAAAGGTTGATCAGCTTGCTGAACTTGTCAGGATGCTAAGTGAGAAAATTGAGTCTACTGAGAAAAACTCTGACTCAAAATCAACAAAGCCCTCAGTATCCTCAAGTTCTTCTAAACCAAAAACCACACCCAGACCCTCAGGGAGATGTGAACTGTGCAATTATCCAAATCACAACACTGATAAATGCTACAGAATCCTGTTTTGTATGATATGCAAACAAGAGGACCACAGAACTTGTGATCACATCCCCCACATTGCTTCTTTAAAAGCAAGGGGTCTATACAAAACCCAAGGCTATCAGTATGCCACACCTTCCAAACAAAGACTGAAGGCTAAGCCTTTTTCACCATGTCCTCACTGTGGTTTCAACGATCATCTTCCTGATGATTGTATGATGAAAGTATGCTGTGACATCTGTGGAGATCCCTCCCATGAAACCAGGGGACATGACAAAGTGATTCAGTCCAGAAGGAAAAACCAAACCAACACTTCTCAGTCACCTGAGGCATCAACTTCCACAAAATGTAAAACATGTGGAAGCTCAGGACACACTACTTCAGACCATAATTCATTAACTGAGTTCAAAAAGTCCCTGAGGACTAAGCCCACTAGAAGGTGGGTCAACAAGCAAAACTAACCCAGTTTACTGTTTGTGCACAAACACATCAAGGATCCTACCTGGCATCTAGACAGTGGATGCTCCAGAAGTATGACTGGTGTGAAAAGTTTTCTGCACAAATATGTGGAAGAACCAGGACCCAAAGTAGTATTTGGTGATAACTCATCAGCTCCCACTGAAGGTTATGGTTCAGTAAACTGCAATGGTATAGTTTTTACAAGAATAGCTTATGTTAATGGTCTGAAGTACAACCTGATAAGTGTTTCCCAACTATGTGATGCCAAATACATAGTTCAGTTTGATGACAAGAGAGGGACCATCTTTAATGCCAATAAGGAAGTTGTGTTGATTGCCCCCAGGAGGGATGATGTATATGTCCTTGACATGTCATCCCTGACTCAAAATGGGACTTGCCTATTCTCAAAGGCAAGTGAGACAATCAACTGGCTATGGCATAGGAGACTCTCTCATCTCAACTTCAAAAACATCAACAACCTGGCCAAACAGAACAAAGTTCTGGGCCTTCCATCCCTGGTGTATACCAAAGACAAGCCTTGTTCTGCTTGTGAAAAGGGAAAACACCACAGGGCATCATTCAAAACCAAACAAACCTTTTCCATCAAAAGCTGCCTGCATCTTCTTCATATGGACCTTTTTGGACCTGTCAGTCCAATGTCCATACACCATGAGAAGTACACTCTGGTCATAGTGGATGAATACTCAAGATATACTTGGGTTTACTTCCTGACCAAAAAGAGTCAGGCAGCTGAAACCATCATGTCATTTGTCAGGAACATTGAAAATCAAAATGATGTCAAAGTTAAACAGATCAGGACTGACAATGGCACTGAATTCAAAAACCAAGACCTTGAGTGTTTTTGTGATGAGAAAGGAATTTCTCAAAATTTCACTTCTCCTTATACTCCTAAACAAAATGGAGTAGCTGAAAGGAGAAATAGAACACTCATTGAGGCAGCAAGAACAATGCTGAATGGCTCAGTCCTCTCAAAACATTTTTGGACTGAGGCAGTTAAAACAGTCTGCTACACTCAAAACAGGTCAATCATTGTGAAAAGGCATAATAAGACACCTTATGAGATATTCAAAGGAATGATTCCTGACATCAGCTATTTTCATGTATTTGGGTGCCCTGTGTTTATTCATAATCACAAGGATCACTTGGGTAAATTTGATGCAAAAGCTGATGATGGATACTTCCTGGGATATTCCTTGGTTTCTAAAGCCTTCAGGGTGTTCAACACAATGAGACAACAAACTGAGGAAACTTATCACATCACTGTTGATGAGAGCACTGAATCCATCAGGTTCTCAAATTCCTCAGTAGAAGAAATTGGTATTGATGACTCATCAAGATATCCTCCTGATGAGTATCATCCTGAGAACAATCCCTCAACCCAATACCAAGCTAATGCTGATGTCTCCTATTACATCACCCCTCACAACCTACCCCAACCACCTATCAGTGAGTTCATAGAAACTCAGCCTGTCTCAAATGAGACTGAAACCACTGAACAAATTGTTCAGGAACCCTCAGAACAAATTGTTCCTACTGTAGTCACTGAAGCACTTACTGATGAGTTGCCTCGTGTTCCTGAGTCTGAACCTAATCAGGCTCCTACAAGCTCAAATTCCTATCCCAAACCCCAGGATAGTTAGACTAGATCCAAAATCATTGAGCTTGTGAACATCATTGGTGAACCCACTGAAGGCATGCTCACAAGAAGCAAGGCTGCTAAACTCAAGGCTGCCACTGCCAATATATGTCTTTATGCTGACTATCTCTCAGAAATTGAGCCTAAAAATGTCAAAGAAGCCCTGACTTATGAAAGTTGGGTTCAGGCCATGAGAGATGAATTGGAACAATTTGATAGAAATGATGTCATGACCCTTGTTGAATGCCCCCAGGGGTGTTTTAACCATTGGTATGAAATGGGTCTTTAAGAACAAGACCGATGAAAATGGCACAGTCATCAAAAACAAAGCAAGACTGGTTGCCAAAGGATATAATCAACAGGAAGGTATAGACTATGAGGAAACCTTTGCACCTGTTGCAAGAATGGAAGCCATCAGGATCTTCCTTGCCTATGCAACTTACATGAACTTTAAAGTTTACCAAATGGATGTTAAAAGTGCATTCCTGAATGGTAACATCAAAGAAGATGTTTATGTGCAACAGCCTCCTGGTTTCGAAAGTAGTGAATACCCCAACCATGTCTACAAGCTTAACAAAGCCCTTTATGGACTGAAACAAGCACCCAGGGCATGGTATGAAACTCTTTCAGCCTTCCTGATCCAAAACAAGTTTGTCAGAGGAAGAATTGACAACACACTGTTCATCTACAGAACAAATGATGATGTCATTCTTGTCCAAGTATATGTGGATGACATCATCTTTGGCTCAACAAGTTACAAACTTTGCAAACAGTTTGAGAAACTGATGACCACAAAGTTTGAAATGAGCATGATGGGTGAACTCACATACTTTCTTGGACTCCAAATCAAACAAACTGATAAAGGAATATCCATTTGCCAAGAAAAATACCTCAGGAACCTACTGAAGAAGTATGAGCTCACTGACTGCTCTTCAGTGAAAACCCCTATGGTTCCTCCAAACAACCTTGGCCCTGATCTCACTGGAAAATCAGTGAATCAAACCCAATACAGAGGAATGATTGGCTCCCTGATGTACTTACTTGCCTCAAGGCCTGATATCCAATTCTCAGTCTGCCTGTGTGCAAGATACCAGGCTGACCCTAAAGAATCACATATCACTGCTGTCAAGAGAATCATCAGGTACCTGAAGGGTACTCCAAACCTTGGTTTGTATTACCCAAAATGTTCAGGATTTGACCTCAAAGGGTACACTGACTCTGACTATGCAGGATGTAACATGGATAGGAAAAGTACTTCAGGATCCTGCCAATTTCTTGGTGGTAAACTTGTGTGTTGGAGTACAAAGAAAAAACAATCAGTGGCCATGTCCTCAGCTGAAGCTGAATATATGGCTGCTGCAGGATGTTGTGCAAATGTACTATGGATGAAGAGCCAACTGAGTGACTATGGCATTCAGTATAAGATGGTACCTATCTTTTGCGATAATACAAGTGCCATAGCCATCTCAAACAATCCAGTACTTCATCAAAGAACCAAACACATTGACATCAGATACCACTTCATCAGGGACCATATCTCTAATGGAGAAATTGAACTACATTTCATCCCCACTGAGTATCAGCTAGCTGATATCTTCACTAAACCCTTGGATGAACCCACTTTCACAAGATTGAAAGTTGAACTGGGCATGTTAGACATAGAATCAGGGAACTGATCAAAAATGTTCCAACATGATGTAAATTCTCTAGGTCCCTGATAACAACCTTCCTGAAATCTTTTTGAATGATAATTCATTCAGGGGGCTCAGGATGAAAAATGGCATTGAATACCCTAACTAAATGCTCTAAGTATTTAGTTAGTTAATGTCCCAGGTAGGTAACTGAATCCTATTAAATATAGGAATATATGTCACTTACACAACTGGCATCCACTCCTTGGGCCCCCACATCTCTCTCACCAAACACCACTGAGCATTAAATGCTCCCTCACACACAAAACGTGTGATGATTGTTTTCCTGCAAAAGTGCAATATTTGCAGAAGCACCCCAAAGGGTGAGAGAAAATAGGAGTAGTGGGAATCGTGATATTTAATGCGGATATCAAACCAAAATTATTATGCCGTTTCGGTTAAATAAATTAAACCTTTGGTATCCGCAACATCACCACCCAAATCTTTACCCTATAAATACCCCCACAAAAAGGGAAACACACACACGCTTTTATAATCTTAACAAAACTCTTGCAAATTGTTTTCAAAACTGCGTGTGTTTCCTCACCCATACCCATTTTTCAAACCAAAACCAGGCTTTTTATAACCTAATGGCTACTTCTAAGGTCATAAAATACGCACCCAATGTGGATTTCCAAATGGAAAGCGTAGACCTTACCAAGAATAATGTGGTGGGGAACTTTGCCTACCTTGCTGGGTTCCCTGAATATAGGGAAGTGGTGAAGTTCCTTCAGAACTGCTTTCTGACCACCGCATTCACAAAGACCCCCTCAGTCATCTACCCTGAGTATTTGAGGGAATTCTGGTGCACAGCAGTGGTTGAAAGCCCTGATGTGCCCAAAGAGGCCAAAATTAAGTTTTCAGTCAAGAATGGAACTAAGTCCCTAACTCTTGACTATAAAACTTTTGCCAAAGCCACTGGCTTGATTACACACAGACCTTTGTTGCCCCACCATCTGATAAAGATGTGAAGGAGGTCTTACTGACCCTAGGGCCTTATGACAAACTTCACCCTGAAGTGTCACCAGGGGCCCTACTATCCAAAGCCCCAATCATCAAGACCTGGTTCCCAGCCCCCTGGAGGATAAACCTTTGTCATTCAGGTCCTCGGGGGAAATAAATCCTCTACTGAGCAATTGAACAATACTCAAGCAATGATATTGTTCAGTCTCATTGAGGGTAAATTTATTGACCTTGGAGAAATAATCTTCAAGGACCTCATAGCAAAATTAGGGGGGAAGTCTAGGCAAAAACTCATGTCATACCCTAGATTCATTTCCTGTGCCCTACTTGACTTGCTTGGGTCTGAGTATGAAAAGCCTGATGCAGTAGGTTTTGAGCCTGAAGTATTACACAAGGCTAATTACTCTCGTGACCCTCTAGAGGTTACACCCGTCACCCTGACCCAATATATGGGTACTGCTATCCAGGGTGACAATATAATATCACCAATCCCCTCTCCCACCAAAAAGGTGAAGAGGAAGAAGGGACAGGGGTCCAGGAAGGTGGCTCAACCCAAGTCACTCGACACTGAGACCTCTGATCCTAAGGCTGCCAAAAAGGGGCATGAAATACCGCCCTTGACTGCGGACACCCTAAGTATAATAACCCAGTCACTAGGCCTGCAACAAAAGCCAACGGAGGGCACTGAGAAATCACACTCAGTGTCCTCGGGCATACCTGTTTCCAAAGACTCTACTGTCATAAACAAGACAGTGGAGCCGAAACAAACCAAACCTTCACATCCTGCTAAAGGCTCTGGCAAATCACAACCAGAGTCTCAGGGAGTAAGGGATCCTAAATCCTCGGTGGGGCAGCACTACTCCACTGAGAAGGGGGTCCACAAACAATCACATCCTGCTAAAGGCTCGGGTAGATCAAAACCCAAGCATCAGGGAGTTCATGTCCCTAAACCTTCGACAGGCCAGAACAAGCCTGTTGGAAAGGGGGACTCAACCACTCATCTGCCTGATGAAGACATTCGCAAATCAAAGCTTTTGTCTGAGGGCACCCCTACTCATCCCCAAGACTCAGAGGGAAACATACAACCCGCTGATAGGGACACAACATTCACGGCTCCTCAGGATGACATTGAGAAAAACCCATCAGTGTCTGAAGGGGTCACGGGGGACAAAGATTCAGAGGGATATAAACCACCCGCTGATATGGAACCCAAAACCACTCCCGGAGGTGCGCATTACTTGGGAATTGGCCTTAAAGACCAGGTAGGTAAAACCCAACCTACCGGATTTGAGGGGTCAGGACCTGGCCAAAACGAAGGTAAATCTTCTTATGAAGAGGAGCCGGATAACCTCCAAATGTTGCAGATTACCTCCCTGGCTGATGCTCAGGCGTTCTTATTTTTTGATGATGAATTTAACAGTGACGAGGAAGTCTTCACGGCCGGAGATGATATGGAGGATGAGGAGACAGTCCCTGAACCTGTTACTCTGTCTCCTCAACCCTCTAACAATGATGAAGATGAACAACATTCCGAGCCGGAAACCTCAGAAGACGCTCCAACTCCTCTCACTGAAAGAGTCTTCAAAAAGTTCATCAAGAAAATGACCAATGTTTTGTACAGGGGGGTCACTGAAGAGGTGTTTGACCTGCATACTGAGCAAGCAGTTCACTATCACCTCCTCAAAGATGTTGTTGAAGATTACAATGAGGATGTCAGGGAGCAAAATTCCACTGTCTCTCACTCCCTGACACAAATGGCTTCACACATCAATCAGTTTTTGGAATCCCTTAAGGAGCTGGCTACAGGGGTTAAGTCAGTTCAAGAATCAGTCAAGGATGACCCTGAGCTCAACAAGAAAATTCTTCAGGCATCTGAGACGTATCAGGTCAACTCGGCGGCTCTTACTGAGTTACTTGGCTTGATAAGGGATTCAAATGTTCAGAATCTCAGCTCCACGGTGGAATCCCTCCAGTCTTCCTTCACTAAGTTGGAAGCATCAGTGACAGCTCAATCCCTGAAGTCCACATCTCTGGCATGGACAATGGGATCCAGGATGACTGCCCTTGAAAGTTCTCAGGCTACGCTTGACTCCAAAGTATCTCTCATTCATCAGGATACTGCGGAGATCAAGTCCATGGTGACGGAAATGTTTCAAGCTTTCAAGGGTGCCACTACTTCATCTTCAGTAACTCCAACTCTTGCCATCACTGCAGCTCCGGCAATTGTTGAGGGGGAGAATGTTCCTGAAACCCCTATTACTGATGAACAAGAAGCTGGACAGCCCTCTCACACTGAGGGGGAGCATGTCACTGAAGCCACACCAATCAGTCAAGTTCCACCTCAAGAGGAACCAGTCTCCTCCACTCTCTTTCAGGACAGAGGAAAAAACATTGCTACCACCTCTGAACCCACAACTGTGCTCCAGCCTGCCTCCACAATGGTCAGAACTGACCCTGATGAACCTATCAGGGTCCCGTTTGCAATCAATGGAAAAGTATATCAACTCACCAATGACCAAATACAAGCCCATATGGAAAGAGTTGAGTACTTGGCAAAGGTAGCTGAAGAAGAGAGATTGAGCAAGCCTGAACTGATACAGGTTGTTAATGAGGAGGCTGAAAAGATTGGTCTGGATACTGAGGCACTAGCTACTGAGCAAGCTGGTGCAGCCTTCAAAAGGGCTCAGGAAGAACAGATGATTGCTCTGAAAAGGGAAAGGGAAGAGAAGCTGAAAAGGCAAGCTCACATCAGGAAGACCAGGGTTGAAAGATATCATTGGGTGATGAAGGAAAGATTAAAGCCTGAAACCATCACTGACATCAAAATCCACAGGAATACCAAACCCGCAATGGTCACTGTCTTCAGGGGGGCTGATAAAAGAATCATGGATGTTCATAACCCATTTAAATTCGCTGACTTTGGGATCACTGAACTTGATGAACTTCGTCCCATCATTGCCAAGAAAAATGGTGTCGTTGTTGATCAACTTCGCAAGTCCCTGAGTGAAAGGTATGACAGACTGAGAGCAATGCCTGAAGCCCTCAACATTCCCTCCCTTCTTCCTGCTCCAACAACAGGAACTGCTTCATCTACCACCACCTGGAGAAAAAGGAAGCACATTGAGTCCGAGCCTGAGATCAAGGTCCCAGGATTGGATTGTGATAGGTCAGTTCCTGAAGGAATCACCTTCGTGAACAACACCGTGCTTGAACACCCTGAACGAGGTCTATGCTTCACTGATGAATATGGAGACCTAGCCTTCCAAAGGTGGTCTGATATAGACAAGGCAGGGGTCACGGCAATGGTAACGTACCTGATGTTAGCTTCTCCTATACAAAGTGGTGCAAACCAAAGGTTCTGTAAGGATCTTAGGGAAAAGATTGAGAAGCATCCTGAGAAACACCTACTGAGATCAAAGAAAGCTAAGATTGAGGGACTTGGCTATCATCTGAACATCTGATCTGCAACAACTATCTTTATTTTGTTTGTAATTTGTAGGAAAATGTAATAGCTATTAATAGAATGATGTTTTTGTTTAAATAGTTATGTCCTACTTACAATTACAACAAACATTCAGCAAGAGAAGAAGTTCCCTGACAACTCATGCTGAATCAAGAGACACTTAGGCTATTTGTATGTTCAAATAGGGGGAGATTGTTGGGTCACTGAATTCCCCAAATCTTCTAACAAGGATTTGAACGTAAAATCCCCTAAGTGTAAACAAGTCACTGAGTGAACAGTAACTCAGTGAGTCACCTTCAGGGAGCTAAGACCAAGCCTAAGAAGAAAGGTTCTCCATTCAGTGAGGCAGAACTCAGTGAAGTGTGATCTAAGCCAAGAAGAAGGTGATGGGTTCAGTGAGGATGACAATAACTCACTGAACCCCATGACTCCTCAACAACTTAATTGTACTGAAGACTGATGACATGAAGACTGAAGTTTTGGCGGGACTGGGCGGGAAAGTCTGAGCTGCTTTATTAAAGTGCTTTATCACTTTAAAGTCAAACTTTCCCCAAATGGTTAAAACCAGTCTGTCATCAGAAAGTACCTTTTGGATCTAACTCAAAGAAGGTTCCTTGCCAGAAGAATAATATCTTTCAAGATATTGTTAAGGAAGCTTTAGGTCCAATGTATATTTAGTTGTTCTATACTTGTGTATAAATAGGAAGCAAATGTGAGGAGTAAAAGTTAACAAGTTTGTGCAATTAATGCAAAGCATTCACAAACCACTTTACTCCTCCAAAGAACAACGCAAGCCCCTGAGATAGCTCAGTGGGTAATTTAAGTTGTCACTCAACATAGTTGAGTTTAGTGAGGAGTCCATACAATACTTGTCGTTTCAACCCCAAGTGTTATTCCGCAAACACTTGGGTACGATTCTTTTGATTAACTTCTAATAAAGAATTAAACGTTGGAAAATATTGTCTCTTATCTTTACGTTGCTTTATTGTTAATCATTTTATACATCTTTGTTTAAAGTCATACAACTTGGTTACTTTAGCTTCTTAGTTACTGATAACCATGTAAAAAGGGTCCAACAGATTGGAAATGAACGAGGCGTTTTGGGAGCTTGTTAACTAATTGAGTATAAGAAATATTAGATTTTTGGATTTGGATTCTTGGGCCAAAAATCGTGGGCTGGATGAATAGCGAATAGGATGATGGGCCGAGTTTATTAAGGGTCCGCTTAGTTAAATTAGAGATTAGGAAAATTATTTAGTGTTAATGTTTTATTTAGGAAATTAATAACGTGTCGGGAATTTGTTTTGTCGTTTGACGAATTTGACAATATCGTAATCGTGACCATTTTAATATACAAAGAAAATTTTAAATTTCCATGTAAAAATGGTGATTACAATAATGACAAAGATTATTTATTTAATTAACCGAAGTTAATTATACGAATTTTAGCGAGGTTTTACATCCTACTTCCTGGAAAATCCTGCAAAACTTCATTATGACTCGATACAAGCATTTGACTCTAACAAATACGAATATACATGTTCACTTAATATTGTGGAGAATCATGATCAGTTTGTTTCTTAAAAACATATTTGGGGTTTCCCCTTACACTTATCTTTTGCAAAAATACCTTTGGGTGAAGTTAAGACTAGGCCAAACAACAAAGTAAAGTATTTTCACTATTTTAGTTTAGAAACATGATCTTCCAACAATAAAAATAAAGCATGCATACGGAAGCAAATAACAAACAAACAAAATAAAAATCACACAAAGCATGGGTTGCCTCCCAAGAAGCGCTTTTCTTTATTTACGAGTCTTGTAGCTAGACTCAAGGTCATGGGTTACTACGTGATACGGGTGAGTTCCTCATTGAGGACATCCTTGGGATCAAACTTAGGTTTTAGTTTCCTATCGGTTTTCTTAGTACGGTATGACCTTTCAAACTTTTCTCCATCCGGATCATACAAAGTCATCTTCATATGCCATGATCCGTCACCTTCCTTTGGTGGCTTGTCCCACCTCCATTTACACTTATCTCCCTCTCTTTTCCACTTATTCATCTCTATATTAATAGGCATTACGCTTAAGAACTCAATCATCTTCCTAAAGACTAAGGGGTCCTCAAAAGGATCTAGCTCTTCATCTCTAGCTATGAGTTGTTCCACCGAATGTGTCTTTTCAATGAAATCTTTTTCTAGATAGAATGGGCGTTGAGGTCCTATAAAGTTTCTTTCTATCCAAGGTCCATATCTAGATGGTCTCCTATTCATCTCTACCCAATGTGGTGTCGGTTCATCATCACAATCATAGCTATGTTTCTTAACATCGTATACCGACCAAGTGTCGCCTTCACCTACCGCTATCTTAGACTCCTTACAATCTATCATGGCACTAGCGGTTGCTAAAAATCCTCTTCCTACCAACAATGGGCATGTAGTGTCACTAACCATGTCTAGGACGTGAAAATCCGCTAAGATAGTTAACTTTCCTACGTGAACAACTACATCCTTAATCATTCCAACCGGATGGGCAATACTCCCATCCGCTAGACCTATCAATACCTCCGTCTCCTCTAACTTTCCTAGCTTGAGAGTGGTGAAAAGGGATAAGGGAATCAAGTTGAGGCTTGACCCTAAATCAGCTAGTGTGTCGAAAGCTTCGGATCTTCCTATCTTACAAGGCAAAACAAATATTCCCGGATCATCAAGCTTTTTAGGCAACCTGTTTTGAACGAAGGCGGTCCCATTTTTACCTAGTTTAAACTTTTCATACTTTTCTAGGAGGGCACGATAGTAGGGAGCACGGGCTAAGACATCAATGACGGGGCGTTCAAGGTGAAGTTCCTTGAATTCATCGTCAAGGTCTTGCGTAGGAGGTGTTTCAACTATGCTTTTGACCGGTTTTATATCGGGTGTTTTATTCGATTGGTCCTTTTGAAGAATTTGGTTTTGTTTGAAACACGTGCTCATAGATTTGACCGAGTAGTATTGTGGACAAGAAGTGGGTGACGAAACTGATGATATGGAATTAACGTTTAGTTTCGGGTTCTTGACCGTGTCGCTTGGGAGTGCTCCCATTTCTCGGTCATTGAGAACTTTCAACAATGTGTCAATTTTGGTGGTCATCTCGCTTTGCTTTTGTTTGAAATTGGCTTCAAACTTAGATATGCGAGCTTCTTGAGATGCCATGAACTTAGACATCAATCCTTCAAGATTGTTGGTACTACCATAGTTGTTAGAAGGATTGTTGTTGAAAATACGGTTGGAGGGTGGACCGTTTGGTTGGTAACGATTAGGCGGGTTGGAAGAATTGGCTTGATTTTATTTCCACCTAAGGTTTGGGTGATTTTTCCAAGAGGGGTTGTAGGAATCACCGTAAGGGTTTGGCTCGGGTTTGAAAGTGTACCACTTGTCTCCCGCTTCGTCGGTACGCGAGGATGCGTAGTCCGCAAAAGCTGTTCCGGGGAGTTCCACACAATCACGAGTGTCATGGGGACCACTACATAATTCGCATGAAGAAGTGATTTTGTTCACTTGGCTTGAAGGCTTAGGAGCTTCGTAAGATTTCATGAGGAACTTGACTTGGTCTTCAAGTTCCATGATCCTACGGTCGGGAGTGCTAGAGTTGTTCGAAGGCAAAGATATTGCCTTGACCGTTTTGTTCAAATCACAGGGATAATTCCAACTTTCGTTGTCATAGAGAGCAAGATCTTCTATGAGTTCCCACGATTGTTCCGCACTTAGATCACGTAGCTTAACACCGGCCGATTGGTCAATGGCTCGCCTTGTGGAGAGATCGATATGGTCATAGAAGATTTGGATTTGGAGCCAAAGATCTATGCCATGATGAGGGACTTTTTGGAGTAAGTCCTTGAATCGAGTCCATGCTTCATAAAGAGTTTCATTTTGACGTTTTTGGAACAACAAGATGTCATTTCTAAGCTTGGTAGTTCTCCCCGGTGGGAAAAATTGAGCAAGGAAACGAGTGGTGAGATCATCCCATGAGGTGATGGATCCCGCGGGTAAACGTTCAAGCCATTGGCTAGCTTGATCACGTAGAGAGAATTGGAATAGGCGTAATCGGGTTGACTCTCTAGTTGTAACATCAAGGTCTATAGAATCTACGATTTTAAGGAAGTCCTTGAGATGTTGATTTGGATCTTCGGAACGAAGTCCATGGAATGCACATCCGCTTTGCACCAACCGGATGGTGTCGGATCGCAAGGGGGTCACATTGGCTCCGGTGAGCTCAATGGTGTTTCGATAGCCTTGGTGGCTAGGTCGGGAATACTCTCCTAAGGTTCGGGGCCTAAGAGGTTCTAGTGGTGGGTTTTGTTGTGGTGGGATGACGGGTTCAAAGATGTTCCCATCGTCCATGATGTCGGGTGGTGAAGAGTTACGAACAAAAACACGAAGAAATAAGATAGACTAAAGAGAACCTAGAAAATAAAAATAAAAATAAAATCTTACTAGAAAGGAATCTAGCAAGTAGATCTAATAAAAAGAGATTCTAACCTAGACAATAACTATTCCCAGGGCTGCGGCGCCAAAAACTTGATGGCGCCGCACTCTTTTGCGAAAGTTTAGGAATAAATGTAAAGATAGACAATCCCCGGCAGCGGCGCCAAAAACTTGATGCGTAGGGATTGCACCAGGCTTTACCTCTCAAGGGATCTTGAGAATCTTACAACCCCCACCAGGCAGTGTACCTGATCGATGTAGTATAGTATAATGACAAGTACCGGAGGATTGATCGTTCAGCTAGGAATAGTGTCGCTAGGATTAGAAAACCTAAAGACTAGGTCTAGAGATGAAGGATGATTCTTTTTGTATTTTTATATTTTTATGAAAGCAATTAAAAATCTCGGGTTTGAAGGATTTGGGCGGAATTAGTTGCTAATCAACTAACCCAATACTAAGATGCAATCAAAATAAAATACTAAAAATGAAATTAAACTAAATTATACTAAAGTTGTGAGCAATATGTGGGAGAAATGTGTTTACTTAGATTTCACTACTCCCTAGATATCTTTTACACGTTAATTACTTGTTATAGTTGCGTGGATGACGAATTGTATTCCTTAATACCATTCATGGGGTGGCGTACTTACTTCCCCAATCCTATGAGCGCCTACTTCACTTCTATGTCGAGCCGGCTAAGAAGCTCCTAACATGGGTCACTAGAATTTACTCATGCGTTAAATACAACCAATAAAACCTAGTACACATCGGTTCATGTTTCCTAAGACGTTCAAGCATGTTACACAATGGAGATCTGCCAGTTTTCTTAAGCCTAACATTGAAATCATTCATCCATTACAACCATAAACAAGTAATCAACACATAATTAACATCTAGGTTTCATTAGATCCAAGCAAACTCAAGATAGATCTAGCCTAGCATGTTGAAATCAAAAAAACACAAGATATAATCAACCAACACATAGACATATTGATTGAATTAAGAGAAGACTTATCTTAATAGAACATGGAAGGATTCAAGGGGTGAAAATCCTTGAAAGTACTGTAAAATATGAGCTAGGGTTTACAAAGTTCGGCCCTAGTTTCTCCACACAAGTTCCTCTCCTAATGAATGAAAAATAGAAAACTATATATAGAGTTTGATAGGTGACGACGTCAAGAACAAATGTCTGACGCCGTCATCTCGCCGCCAAATAGTTCCTCGGACTGCCTAGATCTGGGTCTGACGCCGTCATGTATTCTCCTTATGCAGGCCGTCACAAAATTTAGTCTTGACGCCCTTGTTGTGACGCCTTCATGTTTGCACTGGGTCGTCACGACTTTTTACTCTTGACGCCGTCAGGGTCTTCCTCTGACGCCGTCAGGTACTGTTCTCAGCATGAAAAATTAAGTCTTTGGCGTTTTCTTCACTTTTATGCTCCAAAAACGTCCGAATTGCTTCCTTTTCCAGAATTCACTCCCAAAGTACCTAAAATCACAAAAGGAACGATTTAGGGTAATATTTGATCAAATAAATTCAATTCCGGGCTTAAATGACCCCCTAAAAGTGGTTCATTTTTTGCCTCATCACCTCAACATGTTTTTTTACGTTTTTCTCTGTTTTTTTGACATTTTCATCCGTTTTTTTGTTTTCGTCCGTTTTTTTTTACGTTTTTGTCCATTTTTTTCTTTTTCGTCTGTTTTTTTACGTTTTCGTTCGTTTTTTACATTATCATCCTTTTATTGTTTTTGTCTTTTTTTACGTTTTCGTTTGTTTTTTATGTTTTCGCCCATTCTTTTATGTTTTTGTCTTTTGTATTAACGTTTTTGTTCATTTTTTACATTTTCATACGTAAAAAAAGACAAAAACAAAAAAAGGGATGAAAGTGTAAAAAAAACCCGAACGAAAACGTAAAAAAACAGAAGAAAATGAAGAAACATAAAAAAACAAACGAAAACAAAAAAAAACATAAAAAAAACAGAGGAAAACGTAAAAAACGGAAGAAAACGTAAAAAAACAGACAAAAACGAAAAAAATGGATGAAAACGTAAAAAACATAGGAAAATGTAAAAATACAGACTAAACCGAAAAAAACGGATGAAAACGTAAAAAAACGGAGGAAAATGTAAAAATATAGACGGAAATGAAAAAACGGATGAAAACGTAAAAAACGGAGGAAAACGTAAAAAAAACAGACGAAAATAAAAAAACGGAGGAAAATGTAAAAATACAGACGAAAATTAAAATAAAAACAGATGAAAACATAAAAAATGGAGGAAAACGTAAAAATACAGATGAAACCGAAAAAAAGGGTTAAGAATGGATAAAAACGTAAAAAAATGGACGAAAGCGTATGAAAACGTTAGAACAACGGACAAAAACGGACGTAAACGTAAAAAACAAACGAAAACGAAAAAAAACAGACGAAAACGTAAAAAACGGACGAAAACGATAAAAAAGGGATGAAAACGTAAAAAAATGAGGAAAACGTAAAAAAAGAGACGAAAACGAAAAAAACGGACAAAAACGTAAAAAACAGACGAAAACGTATTAAAACAGAATTTACGGACGTATTCATAAAAATTGCACCGGTCGTCCTTTTGGTTTGCAAAATGACTAGTATACCCTCATGGGACTTCAGGTGTAACAACACTTAACAAGCGTTAGTGGGGGAGGAACTAACGACGCCAAACGTTTGCCCGTTAAAGATGAACAGTGAAGTGTTTTTGGTAAAGGGACTAACGACGCAAGTCAACGCAAACCACAAAGACAAACGATGTAATTTACTCTTTCAGCAAAAATAAACACATTTTTTGGCCTACTTGTAATACTTTGCTTATCTTAACTATATAATGTGAGAGACAAAAAACACTTGAATTATTAAGCGTAATGATTTGCATAATTACCCTTAAAACTAGTTTGTATTATTTAGTCATCATTAAAAAAATTGACTAAGATGTTCTTCCTTAATCAAAGGACTTATGGTCTAGTGGGTGGGGCTTATTTGGTTAAGCACCCACAAGTGGGAGTAGTACCGGGTGGGTGACCACCCGGGAAGTCCTCACTTGTGGTCCACTCGCAGACCATTTGTTCCGGAGATATATTGCAATGATGGATTCGAAGCCCTTAGACCAAGCCGCTGGGGTTAGAATCCTGAGCATGGCCCGGTTTTCATCCGACTGTTTCTCCAGCAAGGTAACTTGTGTGGAGGCAGTACGGTTTTCGGGGGAAACCCGTTACCACCTGAGATCAGCGTGGACTCGGTTAAGACAACATAGTCTGGCGGGGTGGCGATGGGGCCTTCGCTGTCCGCGAAGGTGGTCGATTCTAAGTTGAAATTCACCTTTCAAAAAAAAAAAAGATGTTCTTCCTTAAAATTCCAACAAAAATTAATAGGGATTGTCTAATCAATGCCTTAAATGCATTGGTTAAGAAGGGTATGGACCCACAAAAAAAGACTAAAAAAATATATTTTAATTTAAATAGTGTACTTGGTGTGTGAGTTCCATGTTTTTTTATTTAATACCCATGCCTTCTTAACCAATGCTCTTAAATGCATTGGTTAGACAATCCCAAATTAATAATATACTTAACATGTTTGTATTTACAAACATTCCATATTGCAATAACGTTGTTACTTTAATCTATATATTTTTAGGACACTATTTGTAAAATTTATTTTAAAAAAAATGTATTAAAATAACTATTACAATTTATTTTTTTAACCCGTATGTACCTAGACCCGTTTACACTCAACTTATCTAGACATGTGAACAATACCAACCTTATTACCTCTTTTAATTTAATCTAACTATAATTTCCCGTCATCCATAAAATTTTACCACAAAAATCATATAACCAAAAAACACTTAATCATCAAAAAATTAATTAAATTGTCGCTGTAAACACGCAAATGCAATACGGAGTACTAGTTTTACCAAAGTAGATAAGCCAAAGGGATTGGATATTGGTACCCCTACACCACAAATTTACAAGTACTACCCCCCCCCCCCCCCCCCCCCTCCCTTTAAGTTTATTTATTATTTATTATTTTTATTACTGTATTAAACTGTAAAATAAAAACATAAAAAAAAAATATAAAGTTTGATAAGTTAATAAAAAATACCGAGTAGAAAACCATAAAAAGTTTTCTTTGTTATGTTAATAAAGTGGGTGAAATTGTTGAAAAAAAATAAGAAACATAAGCTATGTTTGGCAGGGGCTTAAATGAGGTTTATCAGGGCTTTGACTTTTAAAATAATCCAACTACTAAAATAAGTCTCGTTTGTCATGGGGCTTATGGAAAAACTTATAAAATAAGTCAGTTAAAGACTTTAACCTCATAAAAGGGGCTAAAAACTTTAGCTCGGGGCTTTTGAAAAATAAATTACTTGTTTACTTACAAAAATATCTAATATATACAAAAACTAATTTAATTATATTATTTTTAGTAATTATGCAATAATAAGCCCCAACCCTAACCCATTTGGCAAACAAGTTTATAAAAATATTTAAAGTTTGGAAAAATAGTAAAAGAAAAATGAAACAAAAAAATCATAAAAATTGTATTGTCTTTTGAATAAGGGATGTGATTTACTAATTCAAAAATATTACTGTTACTCATGTTCAACCTATAACGGTAAGACATAAATTATTTTTATTGTGCAAATCAATTACGGGATAAAGTAATAGAGGGGTATGAATTGTAATTTTGGTGTATCGTACCGACACAGAATTGAATTGACTATTGAAACCTTAACCGCGTCATATTAATCTCCAACCCGAGTCAACCCGAGTCACTGACTCAGTAATAAGGGAGGTGATTTGTACACTCTCATATTTGATTGGAACACTCCAAACAGTGCATTAAACAGTTGTACTGTAAATATAAACTGCTTTAACTATTTGTACATTGAGTGTCCCAATCAATTTTTTGAGTGTGCTAATCAATTCCCGAGTAATAAACCCCCCACCCCAAATAACCCTAACCTTCCATCACACGCTATCTAGGGTTCTTACTTCTTATTATCATCATCCTCCAATTTTATTCTTTTTCTTTTATAAAATTTAATGAACAACAGCAATGGACCCAGAAAACACCATAATTCTGGACACATCTTCCGATGAAGAAGAAACAACAACCGAACGGAACGACAATGATAACGACGATGACCATAAGTGGCTGACTGACTTACTTGACGAAGTTAGTAAAGATGATGACGTGGCAAGTCAAAAAGTGAAGGTGGTTGATGATGATAATAATGATGATGATGATGACTGTGTTGTTCTTGAGAGTGATCCGAATGAGGCGGTGAGTGTTCGAGAGGACTCGAAGAGTGCGAAAGATGGAGAGGGGGATGAGGATGAGCTTGTTGTTGTTAGTGAAAAAGGGCAGGTGAGAATTTTGTTAAATTTCGATTAGTTTATCATTACTAGGGTATAATGTGTGGCATTGTGTTTTAAATTATGATTATTCATGTCCCCGCGCAATGCGGCGGCGGGTACCGCGTGATTATATTTTGTGTTATTTGGTTACACGTTTAGTTGTGTTCATGCTTTATAAGTAGAGATATTAGGGATAGTTTAGCAAAATAATTTTAGTTTAAACAATCAACTGCTTCCTAACAAATTAATTTTGAAATCTTTCTATAATAAGTAAGAAAAAAGTCTGAATTTTAAGCCTTTCTAACTATAGAATAGTCCCAAATACATTATATAGTAGTATAGATATTTAGTGTTTGGTTAATGGTGAACCTAGGGTGGTTTACGGGGTTATCATGGGTCCGGGTCCACGGCATTGTGTTTTAAAATGTGATTATCGAGTTTTTCGAGTAGGAGATAATGAGGTGTGAGAGTATGGATTATTATATTATTGGGTGTTTGACATTTTGTATTAGAAAAAGTAAGTAGGTGGAGTTTTGTGGGTGGGTGGTGGGGAGTTGGTAAAATAAATAGTTTTAAATTGCTTATTTGATTGTTTTTAGAAAGTATAAACAGTGTTGTAAAGCTCGGCGTAGGCAGTCATATTCCTAGGCGATGTGAGGTGAATCTGCCATATTAGTCGGCCAGGTCAATATTGGTCAAAACCGGCCATATAAACACTTGGTTGTCTGATAATTAAAGGTTGAAAGATGTGAAATATCCAAACACTATCTATGTCATGTAGCCTTTTCAAGACGCCACCCTCCTTATATGGTTATTGGATTTTTGTGCATTTTTATTTGTTCTACATGCTGTAAGTTAACTGAGGGATTATTTGTTTGTTATGACTTGCGATCTGAAGCTGTTTAGAAGGGTAAATTTTTTAAATTGTCTTGTTAAAAGTTAAAACTTAGTTGTGGTGACTATAAATAGTGTAAATGGAATATGTGTTCTTAGTTTGTATGTAGCAAACCAGAAATGCGGGGAAGAAGAAATGGAGGAATTAAAATACCCTGTGCTTGGTTTCTATTTCATGTTTTCTGATGTTTCGTATTTTGGAAAGCAATCTTAATTTGCAAAAAGGACTCTTTTACAGTTCACGCGCGGTCTATGTTAAAAATTAGTAGTTACTCATACATTCTTATGTTGCCTATCCAAACAAAGGTTCTTGATTGTTTACCATTGGCATTTATGTGTAAGTAGTTATTGGTTCATAAAGTGACTCCAGTTGGCTTTTTCTTTTATGAATGAGTTAACTGTCACAACTTATGACCTTAACTGTATGCTTATAGGCATATTGGCAACAAAGTGTCAAGGGGTTTGCTCTGCAACTATGCCGCAGATATGCAAGTGGAGAAACAAGGATGTTCACTTGTTCGTGGTCCACTGAAACCTGGTTGAGTATTATTTCTGATGATATCTTTTCCTAATATTCAGTTCATTTGCCTATTATGGATATCAAACAGATGCTCAACACGAGGCTTTAATTGGGCCAATTGGGTTATAACTCCATTGGAGTAGGCGTCGGGTGGCAGGTGTTGATTTTCTGATATATTGTGTTGCTCTTCTCCTTTTGATTATCCATGTTATAGTGTTTTATAGTGGTGTGGTGATGCTCCTTATCTACTGTTAGCTCATTTAGTAATGTTGGTTAGCTTTGTGTTTGTTCATAGGCTTGGCGTATGTCTATCTCTTGCATATTTTTGGCTGACTTCCCTGTTTAGGTTTCTATTCCATAAAAAAACTGCATGTCTATATATTTATTAATGACAAGGAGATGAAATATAATGTTGTTTCTTTGAAACCTCAGATATAGATGGCAAAATGAGAGGGGCAGGGAGGTTGGATCAGTTTGGCCTTTAAACACCCCTTATGAATTCTATGAATAATTTACAAATTAAGTTTGACTACAAAACTTAGTATTCAGATAATGATCATAAGTTTTAAATTAAAGCAAATTTAGAGGTTGTAAACTTTTGATCATGCCACAGGCCACATTTCGACCTGTTCTCTACCTTGTTGAACATTTTTGTTTTTGCCCATTTGACCCGTCGGTTATAAAACAAACCCATTCTGACCTATTTTCACACAAGGTGGATTGAATTATTTACTCTATAACATGAACTCGTTAATTTATGTGAACTTCTGAATTGTGATGATTTCTAAAAAAAGCAGTAGATTATTACATGATATCCGTAACGGTTTTGTTACCTAATATTTTTATTCTTGTTGTAGGTTGCTTGTCGAGATTATCCCCATTCAAGGCATCTCTGTATCAAATTCCCTTTCGCCACTACCCCAAATCAAAACCACTGTGAACAGGTTTGTTCAAGATTCATTTATCTGGCCTTTATTACACAATAACAAGCAAGCTACAAATCATACCCTTCTAACCTAGACTATTTATTTGAATTTCAGTGCTACTGTTATGTTTGTGACTCACTTGCCCCATGTATCTATTGGGGCAACGGCAGTGCAGGCACAGACCATTGTCGTGCCACTGATAAAGATGAATTGTGGAAACTCGCAAGGAAAAGCACCATAAAAGGTAGTAAAGGCGTCCAACCTGTTCATAAAGTTGCCCATGCATCTCTATCAAACCGACAGCACCCAGTGGTCGTTCATAGACCAACACCGCCTCCGGTTCAGCGTCAGAGCCAGATTCCAAGACCAGGATCGATCCATGCAGTTCAAAGATCAGCTAACTTTGGGCGCCCAAATACCGTCAACCAAAACAGACGCCACATACTTCCATCAATGAAGAAATTGCATCCGGATTTGGTCTCTCAAACGTCAGCTAGAAAAAATGCGGCTAGGGTTCACAGCAACCAGATGCATAACCTAGGCACTCAAAATCAGACACTATTTAAAAGAACAGATAGTTCAACTGGGGTTGCGGCCACTGTCATCAAAAACATAATCAGTTCATACAGGGGCAATTTTGGAAATGGTAGTGGGAGGCAAAACTACCATGTCAGTGGAATGCTTTCAGGGTCAGATCAATATTCAGGATCTTTACAACCAAATGCAGTCAACACTTCTGTTCCATACCCTTCTCAAAGTCAACATTATCGACGACCAACTGTGAATAATCCACCATTGCCTCCTCAACGTCAATTTACCAATCACTTGAATCCGAATGTCCAATCTCAAGTTAATTCCAACCTGTCTCCTCAAAGTCAACAGTATCGACCTCCAACTGTAAGTAATCCACCATTGCCTCCTCAACCTCAATTTACCAATCACTTGAACCCGAATGTCCAATCTCAAGTTAATTCCAACCTGTCTCCACAAAATCAACAGTATCGACCTTCAACTGTAAATAATCCCCCATTGCCTCCTCAACCTCAATATACCAATCAGTTGAACCCGGATGTCCAATCTCAAGTTAATTCCAACCTGTCTACACAAAGTCAACAGTATCGACCTCCAACTGTAAATAATCCACCATTGCCTCCTCAACCTCAATTTACTAATCACTTGAACCCGAATGTCCAATTTCAAGTTAGTTCTAACCCGTTTCCCAATAACCTACAGTACCCAGTATCCTGTCTGGTCCCACCACCGTCCTCCCAACCCCAAATGGCATCCAGTCAGCCGAGTTATACAGTTCCTGCCCAGTCAAGTTGTTCTGCTCCTTCTCAGACTCAAGTTAATAGCCTGTCGGTTCCCGTTTCAGATCATACCCAGAACTTTTCACTAGAAAATGAAGCCCAGAGTGTTGTAAAGGATTTTTTGAAAGATTACGGGTTGGATTTGCCTTCGAGCCAAGATTCTGGCACAGTTGAAGGTGCAGGGCCGGTTAACGAGTCAACAGTCCCTCTCAACTTAGCAGATTATCAGTATGATTGGATTTTTGAAAACCAGCCTGCTGGACCAGGGTTGGACATTAATGGAACTTATGGGCTGACTGACTTATCATCTGATTCTTTTATAGACACAGGTCCTATTTTCGACTTATAACTGGTGCATTCCAAATGTTTTTTTTTTTGCTCGGCAGAGAATGAGGAAGGATTTAGGATTCAACATTCATGCTTAGTTTGGATAACTGGAGGATTTGATGGCTGGTCCATGTTTTGTTTTTCCCCTATTCGGGATTATGTTTTAACTTAGTTTTGTTTCATCCTTAGGATAATATGTATCTATTTAGTTTTCTTTTCTATAACTAGAAAGAAGGTTACCTAAATGTGATTATCAATTTATCTATTTAGCAGTTTGTTATATTTAATGATGTCAATTGGTTTTCATTTTTGTGCACTGAGCTATGGATTTTTTCATGTAACTTTGTGCCAGAACTAGAAACCTATGCTATTGAGTCTAGTGTATACGATCATCAAATGAAAATGAGAAGACCGTGAATTATTCTGCGAAGCACATTGAGCAACTTGCTGATATTCATGAGGCAATTCAGCATGGCAAGCGGAAAAGAAAATGTTCATCACTTTTAAGTTGAGAAGAGTTGGAACTCATAGTCTCAACCTGTCGAACATCTGTGCAGAATTGGTTCATAATTTCAGCCAGTTTTGGCCTTAAGTACGTCATTTTGGGTTCTGGGTTTGAAAATTTCTCCAGCTTGTTTGGTATTTCAGGCAATGGCACCAATTATGTTAGAGACGCAATGAAATACTCGTAAATTTTTCCAGCTTCCGAATGTTACGGGGTTTTCTAAATCCATTACTGACTTGCATTGGCTTCATAGTTCATACTCTCTAGAAAAAAAGTGGTCTTTGTCTCAAATAATCAAGATTAGAACTGGTTTCTGGGTCAAGGCATTTTATAGTGGTTTCCCTTTTATGGTTTCGGACTTTCACTACAACATGTTTTCGATCTCCTCACCACGTAAGGTGATGGATCATACTAAGCTCAAATGGTGTCCTCCCATTCTTGGCTATTTGAAATTTAATGTAGACGGGTGTGTTAGAGGGAAGCCGGGTGCGGCAACAGTGGGTGGTTTACTTCGTAACAGCTCAGGTGCTTTTCTAGGGATAGGAATTCCTAGGCTAACAAGTTGGCGAACGAGGGTGTTGATCGAGACGGATCTCTTGTCGTTTGGTACCCTACTACTAAATCTATATGATGTTATTTGTTAGCTTCTGATTGGGGTTATTAGGAGGGAGTCTGCAGTAGCTTTTGTATCGAATTGTATAAGTGCTCTTTTTATATGATAGCTATATACTATTTCCAAAAAAAACGACATGTGAAGAACAACTTGGTTATGTTATACGGAGTATTCCAAATATAGCATTTGCCTTATATACGTGTGTAGGACTCATGAAACCTTGATCGACATTCAAAGTAAATATGTTGTTTAACAAAATTTTCTTATGAAGTATGAAGAAACAAAGTCTTCCAACTGAAATTTGACATGTGAATTTAAGCACTTGCTAGCAATTACGTAACCAAGCAATGAAATTAATACCTGAACCGACAAAAATCAGTTTGCAACTACCTTTTTGCCGCATGTTGTTGGCCGATGGCCGTCATCGCCTTTTAATCAGCCAACAAGTTAAATTCACTTGAACCAACATTCGCCACATTATTCAGCATTTTCTCGAACTTAACATGTTTTCTTTAATACTCTAACGATTGATTCAACTGTGAACTATGTGTTTGAAATTTTTAGACATACCGTACGTGTATGTATGATTTTGTGTACATGATGGGAATTAACTAAATACATTACAAAGAAGGAAATACAGTTTATATAAGGGGTTTTACTGATCCCACTTAGAAGCAAAGTAAGACTGAAAGCTGGTATATGCCTGAAAAGTTTTCCAATGCTATCATCTTCAAAGTCACATAATACGGTTAGCATTTTGATCTGTAGCCTCACCGTCTTTTGATGTTGTGAAGTCCATGACAGAAAATAAACTTTTCAAATACAGAAGTATGGAGTTGATTGTCGAGCTCATAAAAAATAAACTTTTCAAATGTATACAAATACAACGCCGAGATGTTTACAGGGTATTGTCTAAGTCGTAAATATGGAGAAAAACGTGTGCAATTTAGCGTTGTCTTATATTTTTCTTTAGCTAAGATCTTGAATAGTATGCTTCTGACCTTCACTTTCTAGAATGGCATTGTTTGGCAACTATTAAAATAAAATTTGACTTTTGGGGTCAACCTATTTCAGTTCTAATGGGAATTGATATGAATTTGGTTGAAATATTTGTACCAAAACTGCCATTTTTGTAACATATGCTAATGCAGTTTGAATTATATCATCTTGGGTCAGCAAAATCAGCATTAAACTCTTATCAAATCCTATACCTTAGCTAACGTTAGTAAAGGATTCTGAATCGATGTATGATTTGATTACACAGAAAGAATTAGGCGTAACACAGGATGTATACTTGTATGGTGAAATGCTTACAATTTGTGGTGGAAAAGAAAGGTACGCGTATTTCCATGTAGCACCTGCATTTTGGTGGCACTCTAGGATGAGTCTTACGATTGAAAATATGAGAGATGGTTCAGCCATTGCACTGGTTCCACAGTCCACAAGCGCAGCTCTTTGAAATTAGTGGTATAAGAGTGGTTACCATTTTATTTGTCCATATAATCAGTGTCATAATAAGATAGAAAACATGGTATTCATTCTTAGTGATCGCGTTTATCTCCATGAATAATTCATTATGACATCAATCATTAAAAAAAATAAAAACAAAAGAAGCTACTTGCTTAACATAGATAAGTAGTATCACGAGTGTTCATACACGTAACACCAATAATCCGCCTAAAATGTTTACTAATTAGGTCTTGAAATTCGTTGTTTTAGTAATCGGTTGAATTCAACATTTGGGAGAAAAAGTTTATGAACTATGTGTTCAAACTTGTTAGACAAAGTTGTATGTATGTGCGTAATGTTCATGAATTTATCAAGATATATCAAAAAATGATTTTTTGAATGTGTGATGTGTTTTATTTGTCCCACATAGGTCCAAGGTGAAAGTGAATGCTTATATATATATGCCAAAGCATTCATATTTTCAACCTAGGGGGTTTAAAGGATTCTATTAAACACACATGTTTTTAATTTTTGTTTAATACAACTTTTTAACTTTAACTTTTTAACTTTTGTGTTCGTTTAGAGGAAACAGGGGCAAACTTTTCATCTTATTTGATAAATAACGTTGTTTTAAATGATCATAAATTCATAATCTTAAGTTAGTATGTTAACATTTACGTTAAAAAAACCAAAGTAGCTACAAAATAATACTATTATTGATAATAGTACCGTTCTAATAATTTAATTAAATTGATTTTTGAGTTTATAACTAATATATTTTTAACTTAGGGAGTTCAAGGATTCTATTAAACACGCATGTGTGTTGACAATTGAATCACTTGTTTCCTTGAGTTTTTAATTTCTTTATTTGATAAACTCGACTTGTTTAATACAACTTTTTAACTTTTTAACTTTTGTGTTCGTTTAGAGGAAACATTGTGTGTGCAAACTTTTCATCTTATTTGATAACTAACGTTGTTTTAAATGATCATAAATTCATAATATTAAGTTAGTATGTTAACATTTACGTTAAAAAAAACCAAAGTAGCTACACAATCATACTATTATTGATAATAGTACCGTTCTAATAATTTAATTAAATTGATTTTTGAGTTTATAACTGATATAAAGCTTATAAGTCACTAAAAATACCAAAAATGTCTGGCTTATTAGAAAACATAAGCGGAATCAAATAACTGACAAGCCAAAAAGTAAGCTAAAATGAGCACCTACAAACTATATGGTTGTGCTTATTCCGAAGTCTGGCTTATTACGGTATATGTAATTACCTTCGGGGACTTATCGTGAACAAGTATAACCTAAGTGAAAGTGAAATCGGGTATTTACCTGAAAACTTTCCAACGCTATCAACTTCATTTTAATGTGTAGCCTCACCGTGATAACAAAAATAAGCTTTTTAAAAGAATTCATAACATGAAAATTATCTCTATCTTGTTAATTTCGGGGTTTAGATAGATGGTTTAGTAACACGAAGTTTATCACTACTACTTGTTACTTCAAGGCAAGTTCTCTCTGTCCTTAAAGCAATTTCGCCCCACCGCTTAAAGCAATTTCGCCCCACCGTTCGTTCGAACAATCGTGTTTTGGGTTACCGACAAATTGCGTGACAAAATAGAATGAAGCAACCTATATAGCAATTATCAACACTACACGAAAGTGGTGATAATCCGGATGAACTACCGAGTTATCTGGAATTTTTAGACACTACAAATAATATTTCTATAGCAATATTATTTATAGCAACCGGGATATATTTGGAACAAGGTTTTTGTATGTGGTCCCATCTATTGGCCAAAACAGGCATGACACATGGCGTCGTGATGGTTCCTTCGTCTGAACAGGCATGAACCTTGGCGTTGCGATGGTTTTGTCACCCTCGGTCCGCCTGAAGAACTAACCGACGATGGGTACCGGGACCTATCGCTTTCCAAACTCTTATGTGGCACGAACAGGTCTATCAGATGAAGCCGGAAAAGGGTTTAACGGCTCTCAAGCGGCCCGTGGTGATGCGAAGCGGCCCGTGGTGATGCGAGTTAGTGAAGTTCAAAGTGCGCCGTCAAATGCCACAGATGCTATCGGATTCATCGGAAGTAATCAAAGGTTAGAAATCCAACTTATAAACAATATTTCATTGTTATTTGCTTCTATGTGGGATCAAAAATCTCTCTTCCAATTCCTAAGACTCAACCCGAATTGACTTACGTTGTTTTGAAAATAATTACATAACATATCTTAGGTGTCGTTTGTTTTTTCAGAGCTTTTACTTCTTTATCTGCAAACCATGTCTGGAGAAGAAGAGGTACATCTGAAGCTCTTAATCTGCAAGAAGAAGACCGTTTTTGTGTTATTGAAGTACTTTTTTCCTTTTTCTTCATTTTTTTTCTTTTTCTTCATTTTTTTTTTTTTTTTTTTTTTTTTTTTTTTTTTTTTTTATCTTTTTCTTCATTTTTTGTCTGAAAAAAAAAAACAAACATGTTCCTCTGCCCGCAGAGGAAAGAAATGAAAAGAGGCAATAAGAGATTATTTTGAAAAACAAACAAGGCGACTGTGTACACAAATACTGAAGTGTGGAGTTGATTGTCAAGCTCAAAGAAGATAATCTTTTTAAATATATACAATTCTGACTTTGAGCTCAACATATTTCTTTATATTTCTGTTTGTAGCTTATGTTATAAAGTTTGAATTATATCACTCTTTTTTATGATACTTACAAGTAATCCAGGTCAATTATAACTTATAACTAGTATGCTTTTGACCATTTTCAATATAATTTTTGTTGACAAATAGTGTGATGCATTTTGACTTTTTGGGTCAGCAAAATCAGTATTTAACTTTTATCAAATCCTAAACCTTAGCTAGTGCTAGTCAAGATTCTAAACAAATAGATAATCTGATTACAGAGAAAGAATTAGGTGTAAGTGTGTAACACGCGAAATGAAAGATACCCATATTTGTTTTGTTCAAAGGTGAGTGTATCTAAGTAGCGCCTGCATTAGGGCGAGACTACTAAGTATTAATATGGTAAAGATGAGAATGGTTCAGCCACTGCACTCGGTTCCACAGTCCCACAAGCACGGTTATTTGATACTGGTAGTACTAGAGTGAATCCCAATTCATTTATCCTCATAATAAGTGTCATCTTATTTTATGTTATTTTTATTCTTTGATACACCGGGCAAAACTTTGTTCAGAAAAAGATGGTATGAGACTGATCGCGTGTGTATCAATGAATAAAACATTACGACATCATCATTTAAAAAAAAAAGTAAATTCTTGATTAACTTGCATCAATAGTTCACGAGTGTTCATACAAGTAATCCACTGAACTTGGTAAGTGATCGGTTTGATCTTTTAGTGAGTCTAAAACCGCGTAAAAGAAAATGTTGAACCATAGCTGCTGAAATTTCTTCAAGTAATCCAACTCGAGAGACTCATTAATTAGTCCCAAGTAACACGGGCCGATAAACGACAACTTAACAAAGGAGCTATGTTTTCTCGTGCTACCAAACTACACTTGCTACACCGCCTACACTTGCTAACTTTTTGCAAAGGGTTAAGTTTGATTATGTTTGAGTTATCTTAAACAAAGAGTTCTAGATATGTGTTTTACTTGTCCCACATTGAAGCAAGGTAAAAGTGAATGTTATTATATATTTGCAAAGCATTTCATGTTTATTATTTCAGGTTCGGGGATCGTTGACACATTTACATCCATGCATTGCTATGAGTTTCTTGATTTCCGTTTACCTGATTCTTTTAGCTCTATTTTTCATTTAATAACAAACAAACATTTTTATTCTACTTCATTAATTGATTTGATAACACACAAACTTCTATTTCGCTTAAAAGAAGCACTTTGTGTGCAAACTTTTCATCATTAGTATTAACTTGATAACAAATTACACGTTCAAGATCTTAGGTTAGCATGCTAACATTTAGTCATTTATATTGTCTATAAAGAAAATAAAACCAAAGTAGCTAATGAAACTTAAAAAAAAAAAAAAAAAAAAAAATCTGTTTATCGGTCTCCCGTTTTGCCACTAATTGTTGATCGGTCTCTCGTGCTACCGAACTACACTTGCTAACTTGTTGCAAAGGGTTAAGTTTGATTATGTTTGAGTTATCTTGAAAAAAGAGGTTCTAGACTTCTAGATATGTATTTTACTTTGTCCCACATAGAAGCAAGGTAAAAGAGAGTGTTAGTATATAGTTGCAAAGCATTTCATATTTGTTAAATCATAGACGGAAATGATTAGATACATTTACATCTGTTACTACAAGTTTCTTGATTTCCGTTTACCTGATTTTTTAGCTCTAATTTTCATTTAATAACAAACAAACATTTATATTCTTTTACTTCGTTACTTTGATTTGATAGCACACAAACTCTTCGATTTCTCTTCAAAGAAGCAGTTTGGATCATCAGTGATAACTGTTATATGTTAGCAGTAAAACTTAAACATAGATTTGGGACTTAAGTGTACTTTTGTAATTAGATTAGGTGTTAGTCATAAACTAGGATTAGTTAGCTTGGAGTGCAAAGCAATATAAGGTTTCTACCCCTCATCTCTATAAATAGAGATGAGAGGGATGCTAGTTATTCATTTTTTTTTTCTCAATTGTAAAAGCTATTTGTTTCTAATAAAGGGTTCGTTGAGGGTATATCGTGTGCAGATTCTTGTCCGTTCTTTGTAGTCTCTCGTGTTTGCTACTCGTGCTCGATACAACTCGCGATCTAACGTTCCGCGATCGAACTTCGGGTTTGTTGTCGAGGTTTTTCCAACAAGTGGTATCAAGAGCCGCGGTTATTGTGGTCTTGAAGTTCGAGTGCTAGTTCGTGGTTTTGAGTTAATATTAATCCGAGGTGCCGAGTTCGTTTCGAGGTTAATTTGATCGAGCCAAGAAAAGGGTTTAACGGTTTTGGTTTTCTATTCTTAGAGCACTTATTAACGAGAGGTAGAGAAAGGTGTGAGGTCTTGTTTGACTATTCCAACGTAATATATACTACAAAGGTCAAACAAAAGGTTTTGTTTGTAAAACCGATTCGAGTATTGATTTAAAACTCGACTTTGATAGTCGTATTTTTGGTTTTAAAATACGGTTAAATTGTAGATTTCTTGTTGTGTTTTTATTTTATTTTATTTTATTTTTAATTCTTGCGGTTCAAGTTTCGATCGTGGTTTACATGGGTTTCAAGTTAACGATCAGGGTTGCTTGTTCGAAATCGAGGGTTTAGAGTTCTTTTAATTAATTCGATTTGCAAGAAGGGTTTTTAGCAACAAGGGGAATATTGCACACGGCTTGTGAGGCTTCTCAGTAAAGTTGGTTAAGAAACAACTTGACAAGGTTTTTTAGCAAGGTATAAGAAGAATGGCTAGTTTAATAACTAGGTTTGACATCAAGAAATTCGATGGGAAGAATGACTTCGGGTTATGGCAAATAAAGATGTGTGCTTTAATGGTACAGCAAGATTGTGATGCTGCATTTGAGACATTACCCATGGACATGGAAGAAGGAGAAAAGACTGCTTTGATGAAGAAGGCATACAGTACCTTGATTCTATGCTTGGGAGACCGGGTTTTACGGAAAGTTACCAAGGAAACATCTGCTGCAGGAATTTGGACGAACCTAACTAGTCTGTATATGACTAAGTCCTTAGCAAACAGACTGTATCTGAAGAAGAAGCTGTATATATTCTATATGAGTCCAGGTATAAAACTGGGTGATCATATAGACGAGTTTAATAAGTTGATACTTGATTTGGCGAATATTGATATCGAGATTGAGGATGAGGATCAGGCTCTTATGTTACTTACGTCGTTGCCATCGTCCTACGAAAATTTTGTGGAGACATTGTTGTATGGGAGGGAATCCTTGAAAATGAAGGATGTTCTGGCGACTCTGAATTCAAGAGAGTTGAAGAAAAGAACTGAAGGCACAAAGAAAGAAACTGGTGACAGAAAGGAGAGGGTCAGATCATTCAAGGAAAGCTCATTCTGGTGGAAGTTCGCAATTTAAGTCAAGGGTTGGAACTGGTAAACTCAAGTGCTTCATATGTCATTCAGAGGGTCATCTGAAGAGAGACTGTCCAAGGAAGAAGTTAAGTAGGTTCGTCAAGAAGGGTAAGTATGATCAGGATTCTGATTCTTGTAATGACGAGGGTAACGCCTACTTTGGAGAAGCCTTGGTAGTAGTCGGGAATGATGAGATGACTGAATTGGTAATGGATTCAAGTGGGTCTTATCATATGACACCTAGGAGGGATTTCTTGTATGACTTCAAGGATATTGATGGTGGTTCGGTTCAGTTAGGTGATAACAAGACATGCACTATCACAGGGACAGGAAAAGTGGAGATACAGTTGCATGATGGTTCAAGCTTTATACTAGAAGATGTCATGTATGTTCCAGGGTTAAGAAAAAGCTTGATTTCTGATACGCTTGGGCCCGAGCCCATGGCTTATTTAGGTCTTAGGGTTTACTTTGTCTTATAAATACTCTTGTAATCAATTATTATAAGGAATCAATCAAAAGTTAATAAACAAATCTCAAGTTTTTCTCTCTATTTTCTGACGGAGCTAGCATACACTTGAAGTGGTGCCTTATCCCGATACAACCCCTAACCGAGTCGTATCAATTGGTGCTTTCATTGAGAGCTCTCGTTGAGAGGGTTTTTTATTAGGGTTCCAATCTTTAAAAAAAAGGGAAAAAAAAGTATTGTTCATCGAACACTGTTCATCGGGTACTGTTCATCAACACTATTCATCCCGGAGTACTGTTCATCGATCACCATTCACGGCTACTGTTCACGAGTTACTGTTCATCAGGAAAAAAAAATTTCTTCTTCGAGATATTGTTCATGGCATCGGGCAGCAGCGATCGGGACGCACTATCTAAGCTCTTGCAAATGGGTAACGTGGCTGAATATCAGAGTGAGTTTGTGGTACTTGCAAATCGAGTAACAAGGATATCTGAATCTTTACTTATGTCGTTTTATATCTCCGGGCTTAAACTGGATCTACAAAGTTTACTCTTACGGTCAAATCCTAAAACTTTAGACGAAGTTTTTTCATTGACCCGTTGTCACACCCCGCCACGGCGGAAACGCGCGGGTGTAACTTCATGGATATCATCACAACACCTTGTGTCAACATAGAGAACAACTACATGCACATAAATAGAGCAATGTACAAACGCAAAGTGTTGTAACAATACCCCAAAATAAAATAACCAAAACAAAACATAAATCCAAACATAGATGATAAACCACTTCCAATGCAACTAAGGTCTCGTCTATCCACATCCTTCTATCTTATCCTTAGAAAGCTCACCTGAAAATGATGCTTAAAACGTCAACATAATGTTGGTGAGATTCATAGGTTTAAGACACACAACTACTCTCAAGACAACCAGTTCACTATGATTATAAAACATAGCTGGACAAATAAATTATAGTTATCATATAGCTACATGCATTTGCAAGTCATTAATCACACACAAAGGCAACAGTACTCATAAGGCAACCAATAGGACCGCTCGTGTCCTCCGACCCCAAAATAATTACAACAGGACGGATCGTGTCCTCCGACCCCACAATGAATACATTAGGACGGCTCGTGTCCCCCGACCCCAATAAACATCAATTAGGTCGCATGCGCGAGCAACAGGATAAGCATCCTCCTAATTGGATCCCATATATATCCACACAAGCAAATAATCACACATAGTATGCATACGATAACATTATAGGTCCAAACTTTTTAACACCACACACATAATCACAGTAAATCAAATCATTTAAGAGATGCATCATTCCCATCCCAAGTTTAAAACAAAGTAAAAATATGGGACTATGAACTCACCTTAAACTCCGCAGCTTCCACAAAAACAACTCACAATATATAGCACACAAAAATAATCCACATTACACAAGGTCAAGCTAAATGCTACAACCCATGTAATACACATATTATGGATGTCTAAGACTCATTTGACCCACCATGGATCTCCTCGACACCATACTAACCACTACCATAACTTCATACTCACTAAATCCCTTGCACTCTTAAAATCAGAAAATGCAGAATTTTTGGGTACATTCACCCACATAAAATCACGACAAATAAAGCTCAACAACTCACACCAAAAATTTAACTTGGTCTCTCATAAGCATAGAAGCTAATCCCAGAAGGCCATGGACCAATGACACACACAAATACTCATAAGAAATTCAAACTTGTCAACTACTCAAATTCGGATCTGAACGCACACCAAAAAGTTTTGATTTTAAATAAATACTTCCACAAGTTTTTATCGCGAATCCTTTTCGTGGTAGTCTAATATAACCTAATAATTAACTATTCCATAAGGCCTAGTCAAAATACTACTTTTACAACCACATGACACCCTCAAACTTTTACCCAAAATCTGTCCCGGTTTGACAGCTTTAACACCTTAACAAAGAAAAATCGAAAGACCAACTTCCCGACCTTGAAATTAATCGTGGCTGGACTTTTTGGAAAGCTATTTCATTAAAATTCAATTTAGACCTAAAATTTGTGACTTAACTCTTTACCATCTGTTATTTACAGTCACATCTTTACAGCCATAGTTTTCTGTCCAAACCCTAACTCAATAACTAGCATGTTTTACACTCAATTCTCTTCACCAATCCTTATAATATAATCATTAATTGATCACAACATGTTTAATAACATTAATTTACAGAAGTTAACACAAACCCTAATCCATCATACTTAATATTACATGAATACCAATAATTAATCAATTATATGAACATAGGGTTTAAGGATTTTACCTTGATTCTTGATTATTGCTTCCAAATTACAAACCCTAATTTTTTTTCTTCTTGATCCCCTTGTGTCGACTTAAATATGCAGGAAAAAGGTTTTTGGGAACCTTGATTTTGTATTTATATTATTTGGTGGATAATTACCTAACTTAGAGTTGTAATCGGGCTACAATTGGGTTTCCTTTTTACCCCTTATCCTCTCCCAACCGATTTTTTATTAAATTTATTTATTACACTCAAAACCTCATACTTTTCATATTTTATAAACACCCGTAGCTAATCCTAGCATCTTACGCGATAAACCTTAACTTTTACGACAACCGAAAAAATTATCATTTTCAAAATAAAGTTTCCAAAAATAGAATTTCACACTCTTTTTGAAACATAACTCATAAAAATAAACTCCTCGTAACTTTCTAACGCTCAAATACTTGAACGAAGACTCGTTACGCAAAAACACCAAAAACTACACAAGTCATTTCTACACCACAAAGGTGATCAAAATGAACTTTCCCAAATTCTAAACTTCCAAATCACAATAAAGCCATTTACGCAAAGGGATTTAGTGTTAAAACTCACCTATATCACACTTATATAACTACAATCACCTATAACACACATAACAAACGTCAACCGAGTCAAGACTAACAGTCAAACCGACCTGCTAAAACCACGGTTGTTACATCATCCCCCACTTAGGGAAATCGCGTCCCGAGATTTCAACTACTATAGTCACCACTCACAACAACAAAAGGAAATTTATGGATTTTTAAGCGGATAAATACCACACCATAAAATCACAGAGAAAGAATCGCAAAAATGTGAACCGACTAAATACTCAAATTCACACGATAAAAACATTTCGTCACTCCAACAATAGACGCAAATAGATACACTACACCGATCAATAACACCAAAGATCCGAACGACTTCTCACAGGTAGGTACGATACTCTCGAACCAAATGAAAATCCAAATGGTAACCGCAGGGAACACCACATATAATGGATACACACAAAACAAACATTAATTACCTCTGATTCCTCACGCTCCCAAGTAAACTCAGGACCACGCTTAGAATCCCACCATACCTTTACCAACGCTATCTCACCACACTTCAAACTCTATTGGCACATGCACACTAGCATCCGCCAACCACTTCTTTCCATTAGATACGTGAAACGTATCATGCACCCTACTTCACTCCTCAAGCAAATTCAACCGATATATCTCAAATCCAATCCTTTCCGTAAATCAAAAATGGTCCTACGTATCTCGGTGCTAGCTTGCCTTTCTTACCGCAATGCACAACACCCTTCCAAGGAGATACTTTTAACCTCACAATATCACCAACACCAAACTCTAAGGGCTTACGGCAATAATCCGCATAACTCTTTTGGCGATCTCTTGCTGCCTTAAGTCTTTGCTTAGCTAGAAAACCTTATTCGTAGTCTCTCGTTCTAGTTCAGGACCAATTAGTTGGCTTGTTCCAACCTTTGCCCACAGAACAGGTGACCTACATTACCTTCCATACAACTTTTCACACGACACATACTCAATACTAGAATGATAATTGTTGATATAGGAGAACTCAGCTAAGGGTAGATGTATACCCCGGCTTCCTCCAAAATCAAACACACCCATACTCTCAGCTCACCATCCAACGCCTGATTTGTACGCTCACTTAGTTCACTCATTAGAGAATGATAAGTCGTACTCATCTACATACGCGTTCTCAAGACTCCATAACACGTTTACCACTATCGCGAAATAAGTATTTCATCATGTTTCTTGATGATCAACGCGACACCCCATGGCTCACTACCAACTCATCGAGCGAAAAAAATCTCGCCTACTCCTCCATACATTTCTTGCAAAGGTAATGATATGCCTTATCCATTCTCGGATGTATCAAATACCTTGCATGACTGTTGTCCTTACGCTTCCTCTCAATAAAACCAAGATGGTCCCCAAAGTACATTCCTCCATCTTCGTTCCTTTCCATTTACTGGTCTAAACCAAGTAATCATTCTTCTTACATGTTCTCATCCTTGAACCACTCTCTCTAGGCTGTCAACATCATCCCCGTAACTCCGAACTGAATTATCAAATCATTGCTCACAAACATCCAAGTTTCACTCATTCGCTCCCGCTCAGCGCTCTTACCACGATGTCCGCTCTTCCTTAACGGTAGCGAATAAGACCATCGTAGTCACTGAAAAACTCAACACCCAACTTCTCTTCAACATATATTAACCTCTTGTCAAATATATGCTAACGGTTCTTACGATCAGTGAAGATAACGCTATTTGATCCATACAACCATCGTCTCCAAGTTCTACTCCCAAACTCTAAGTCATGCATCACATAGTTCCTCTTATGAATCTTCTACCTCCGCGATGCCCACGCAATCCGAAGAACGTACATCTTGAAGCTAAACCTCTCACTCGAACAACTTGGCAAACACCCTCTTCCTCTTCAACGAACAAATTGATAATCGAAACGACAATCTATCCTAAGTAAACGACGCGAACCATGAAACCGGTCGAACTAAAACGTATGTTAACGAACTCAAAAAGGGTACGAATTACCAACTAATGGAGTAACGAACATCAAAATCAAAGCTAGAAAAACACAATGAGAAATTTTCCCCAATAAAAGTTGACGCAAATCAAATGTTCATGAAAACCCACACAAGAAAAGATAGAATACACGTACTCATAGAAAACCCACCAACATACCACAACGAAAGAAACACTTGAGGAACCAAATATATAACAAGTTTGGTAAATGAGAACCATAGGCAGTCCTTATTCCCGTACAAAACCTTCCCAAAAAAAACAAATGAACACCGTTTTTTTACAAGACATATCTTAAACTTATACATACATACATATATATATATATATATATATATATATATATATATATATATATATATATATATATATAAACCATTTTATGTAAGACATCAACATAACCATTTCTTTTTTCCACACTTCCTTTTTACCATATAAATAATAGTTTCCAACAAATGACCTTGAAATAACCAAAACGAATTTTAAAATACCATAAGGACTTTAACACAACCCCTTTATTGGATGAGAAAATAAAATACAGAAGAATCACATAATCAAAATAATCATCAAACGAATCTCATACCAGTGAACACTCACGCGAATACATTGGAAACCAAACGATGAACTTAAAGACTCATTCGTACACCGATCAAACCAAAATCATAGAAAACACCGATACTAACGGGTCACAAAATTCAATTGGTGTGTGTAAATGAGGGATTAAATATCCACACCAACTCGTCACGAACCAACAATACTTGAAGAATAGTATAACATTCATTTGCGGAATGAATGCAAGGAATAACCAAAGAAACGAACCAGTATCCAACAAAAATGAATTCGATTACCCAACACCTATCACGACGTCAAATAGAAAGAATATGGCATTTGTACCATCATGGTACGAATATGAATGCCAACCAAATAATTAGGTATACAAATGGAGCGTCTAGCAAACGAATCAACTTAAATACCACAACATAAGTACCCACCGATAATTGAGGTATCAACATATGATAGGTAGGATGGAATCTTACCACCTACACACCCCCAACATATAACGACTGCCCGAACGGTTAAGAGAATACTTCTCTAACCCTACAGCCATCACCAATCTTGGTATCACATACCATCTACCACAACATATAACAACAAACATCAATCAATGCGATAATGGTCATAAGTCCACGTGTGTGATACCCTTATAATTATGTTCGCGACCATAGTTATAAGCCTATTCCACACGCATACTTACTTCCAAAACCACACATCTCAATGATAACGCTCATATACCACATAGCACCTAATACATCATGCAATACATGTCATCATACTTGCAAGTCCACTTGTGTTGTGACACATGTATAATTATGTTGGCCACCATAATTATCTATGCCCCCTTTCATAAGTGTACTCCCTCCTATGACAACACATCATACAAACAATCATACAAACAAAATCAAAAGACGTCGCAAACACTCATCTCGCATGGAAGAATTCCAACGATCACGTAAACTCTATAATCAAAATCACTTGGATAAGGTCGATCCAATATCCAAGAGTAATCACGCTCCAACATGGCTCCAGACGACAAAAGACAATATACAAATTCCAAAACATAACACAAAACAAAAGACGTCGCATAATGGCTCAACTCCACTCTCGCACTTGCCTCCCCACTCAAATCAATTTAACTTACTACTCGCTGTGGACTCTAGATCCGAATCCACACCATTCCATCCTAACTCCCTTTCATCTTTACTCAACCAACCATTCATGTTTCCTACACGTTGACGTAAGCGACAACATGCAAAACCATCTCCATTCTTTTCTTCCAATTCTACATAATTCACAAGCGCATACAAATCACGAGGTTTAGACTAAACCACAGGACACTACCAAGGGTATTTAGTAATGGCTCCATCTCCAGAAGTCACCGTGGTTCCAAACCTCTCCACTTCTTCTCCACCAACGTTTCCCATAAACGTCCTCTCCTTGTCCGAACATAGATACATGCTATCGGGAACTCAGATTCTGCAGTTAATCCGTTTCATCCGACCACTTCTCTCGCATCCGATAGCGATAACAACAGTCCAACGAAGCATCTTACACGCGAAAGACGATATAATAAAGTCGACATATACAATACTACGTATAAGGGATAGAATAGACGTCCGAAACTCAATAAAACACCTCTTAAATATAGGAAAATAGACATATAAAATACTATACTTACATATAGATCCTAAATGCAACTATATGAGGGACTCCTAAGTTATAGTCTAGGTTAAACCACCTAATTCTCTATAACCAAGGCTCTGATACCAATCTGTCACACCCCGCCACGGCGGAAACGCACGGGTGTAACTTCATGGATATCATCACAACACCTGGTGTCAACATAGAGAACAACTACATGCACATAAATAGACCAATGTACAAACACAAAGTGTTGTAACAATACCCCAAAATAAAATAACCAAAACAAAACATAAATCCAAACATAGATGATAAACCACTTCCAATGCAACTAAGGTCTCGTCTATACACATCCTTCTATCTTATCCTTAGAAAGCTCACCTGAAAATGATGCTTAAAATGTCAACATAATGTTGGTGAGATTCATAGGTTTAAGACACACATACACTCTCAAGGCAACCAGTTCACTGTGATTATAAAACATAGCTGGACAAATAAATTATAGTTATCATATAGCTACATGCATTTGCAAGTCATTAATCACACACAAAGGCAACAGTACTCATAAGGCAACCAATAGGACCGCTCGTGTCCTCCGACCCCAAAATAATTACAACAGGACGGCTCGTGTCCTCCGACCCCACAATGATTACATTAGGACGGCTCGTGTCCCCCGACCCCAATAAACATCAATTAGGTCGCATGCGCGAGCAACAGGATAAGCATCCTCCTAATTGGATCCCATATATATCCACACAAGCAAATAATCACACATAGCATGCATACGATAACATTATAGGTCCAAGCTCTTTAACACCACACACATAATCACAGTAAATCAAATCATTTAAGACAAGCATCATTCCCATCCCAAGTTTAAAACAAAGTAAAAATATGGGACTATGAACTCACCTTAAACTCCGCAGCTTCCACAAAAACAACTCACAATCTATAGCACACAAAAATAATCCACATTACACAAGGTCAAGCTAAAAGCTACAACCCATGTAATACAAATATGATGGATGTCTAAGACTCATATGACCCACCATGGATCTCCTAGACACCATACTAACCACTACCATAACTTAATACTCACTAAATCCCTTGCACTCTTAAAATCAGAAAATGCAGAAGTTTTGGGTACATTCACCCACATAAAATCACGACAAATAAAGCTCAACAACTCACACCAAACATTTACCATGGTCTCTCATAAGCATAGAAGCTAATCCCAGAAGGCCATGGACCAATAACACACACAAATACTCATAAGAAATTCAAACTTGTTAACTACACAAATTCGGATCTGAACGCACACCAAAAAGTTTTGATTTTAAATAAATACTTCCACAAGTTTTTATCGCGAATCCTTTTCGTGGTAGTCTAATATAACCTAATACTTAACTATTCCAGTAGGCCTAGTCAAAATACCACTTTTACAACCACATGATACCCTCAAACGTTTACCCAAAATCTGTCCCGGTTTGACAGCTTTGACACCTTAACAAAGAAAAATCGAAAGACCAACTTCCCGACCTTGAAATCAATCGTGGCTGGACTTTTTGGAAATCTATTTCATTAAAATTCAATTTAGACCTAAAATTCGTGACTTAACTCTTCACCATCTGTTATTTACAGTCACATCTTTACAGCCGTAGTTTTCTGTCCAAACCCTAACTCAATAACTAGCATGTTTTACACTCAATTCTCTTCACCAATCCTTATAATATAATCATTAATTGATCCCAACATGTTTAATAACATTAATTTACAGAAGTTAACACAAACCCTAATCCATCATACTTAATATTACATGAATACCAATAATTAATCAATTATATGAACATAGGGTTTAAGGATTTTACCCTGATTCTTGATTATTGCTTTCAAATTACAAACCCTAATTTTTTTTCTTCTTGATCCCCTTGTGTCGACTTCAATATGCAGGAAAAAGGGTTTTGGGAACCTTGATTTTGTATTTATATTATTTGGTGGATAATTACCTAACTTAGAGTTGTAATTGGGCTACAATTGGGTTTCCTTTTCCCCCTTATCCTCTCCCAACCGATTTTCTTATATATATATATATATATATATATATATATATATATATAATTTATTTTATTTTTATTAAATTTATTTATTACACTCAAAACCTCATACTTTTCATATTTTATAAACACCCGTAGCTAATCCTAGCGTCTTACGCGATAAACCTTAACTTTTACGACAACCGGAAAAATTATCATTTTCAAAATAAAGTTTCCAAAAATAGAATTTCACACTCTTTTTGAAACATAACTCAAAAAAATAAACTCCTCGTAACTTGCTAACGCTCAAATACTTGAACGAAGACTCGTTACGCAAAAACACCAAAAACTACACAAGTCATTTCTACACCACAAAGGTGATCAAAATGAACTTTCCCAAATTCCAAACTTCCAAATCACAATAAAGCCATTTACGCAAAGGGATTTAGTGTTAAAACTCACCTATATCACACTTATATCACTACAATCACCTATAACACACCAAACAAACGTCAACCGAGTCAAGACTAACAGTCAAACCGACCTGCTAAAACCACGGTTGTTACACCCGTGCGGCGGAAACACGCTTCGCAAACCTAGATATTTGGGAATTTTTGAGGTCCAATCCTTTAACTTTGGGAGAAGACTTCTTTGAAGCTCGTATCACCGAGGTTCGTTTTGAGACAATTGCAAGGGAAGAGAAAGAGCATATCGTTGAAAAGAAAATAGATATCATTCTACCATTAGAGGGTGAATTTGCTTCACCTAAGGCGGCTGAAGAGTCATTAAATGCTGATGAGTATATTGGAGTTGAAGAGGTTGTGGGTGGTGGCGAAGTGCTTAAGGTTGTCGAGGATGAGTTGAGTAGAGTGATATCGACACTTAAGGATGGAGGTGGTGAATTTGATAGTCGTTTGGATGAAATAAATTTGAATTTAAGCGAGGAATTAGCGGACTCTCAATCTGCATATTTTTCGTATCACCTTGAGGGTAAGGTGATTTTTGTAGGATTGGGGAGTGTTATGGCATGTGTAGCGGAAGACGGAAGAATGATGTTGTGTTATGGCCAAGGAAAAGGAATACGAAAGAAGGAAAAGGTGAAGGCTGCAATTCAAAGAAGATTATGGGATCCCGGATTACGCCAATGTTGCAGGAGGACGGACTGCACAAACGACTCAAGAAGTCCAAACGTATGGCATAAAGATTATGTCATATAATCTATCTTTATTTACATGTCTTTGTTTAGGATTATTTTCATGTTTCTTTAGGAAAGTCGATTAAGAATGTTTTAAGACAACACCTTGAGGGTAAGGTGGCTTTGAAGGAGTGGGGAATGATACGCCTGGGCCCGAGCCCATGGCTTATTTAGGTCTTAGGGTTTACTTTGTCTTATAAATACTCTTGTAATCAATTATTATAAGGAATCAATCAAAAGTTAATAAACAAATCTCTATTTTTTCTCTCTATTTTCTGACGGAGCCAGCACACGCTTGTAGTGGTGCCTTATCCCGATACAACCCCTAACCGGGTCGTATCAATTTCATTGGGTACTCTTGAAAAAGATGGTTATACTGTGAAGCTGCATATGGGTAGAGTTAAGGTGATCAAAGGTTGAAGGGTTATGATGACTGGGATCAGGAAAGAGAACTGTGTGTATACTCTTGAAGCAAAAGTGACTACTTTTGTTGTACAAAAGCATGGACGTTGATTGGGTGCTAAAGCAGTCAACTAAAGACAACCACAGATGTGGTCAATATAGTCAAATACCCTAGACCAATACTTCCGGATAGTATAGAGTATCACCGGGTCGTTATGTCCCGATGAGGTGTGGATGGTATTAAAACGGATTTGTGATCGGGTGATTCTGAACAGGAAAGGGGTAATAGGGGTTTGAATGATTACGCTAAGGAAATTCAAATGAAAAACAAGTTAAATAAACTAACTTAACTAAAACGTAAGACCAAGTTACCCTAGAACGTGTTTAAAATGAAAAACGCGCGTTTACATTAAAAATAACGTCAACGCGCAAAATAAAAAGTGAAACGGGAGCAATTAAAATCCTACGGATATTAAAATTACATTTTTACAATCCTAATGATAAAAGAAAATTTTTGGAAAAAGAAAATTAATTTTTACACTATTTTATTATTTAATATTAATTAAAACTATTTATTAACTAATTATACTAATTTAAATTATTAAAAATACTAAATGAAAAGTAAAAATTCTAAAACTTTTTCTAAAAGTACTTAGTATAATTATTAAGCTAAGAAAAATATAAAAGTGGTGACAAGCTTATTAATAAGTTGTGAAATAAGCAAAGAACCAAAATAAGCTAATTAAACTAATACTTCTTTATAAATAAAATATGCATGCTTTGAACTAAAAAAGACCCTAGGGCACTTGGTATTGATGTGTTCTGTGAGAGTGGAGACCAGGGTTCGACCCCTGGTTTTGCACTTTTTATTTTTATTTTTCTTTTTGGAATTTTCTTAACACAAACACTTAACACTAACTAATAAGCAACTTTTATAAAAACAATATTTTCAAAACTTCAAATTAAGCTATTTGAGAGCTTATTGAGTTAACAGATAAGCTTTTCAAGCTTAAACTTGGACTTTGAAATTGAAAAGCTAGGAAATAAGCTAAAAACAAAGGGCTAAAATAGGTTGAGACAAGTGAGTTGAGCTTAAAGGAAACTAAAACAAAAAGAAAAAGCACAAGAATAAGCTGGAAATAAAAGATAAGCAAATCCAAAAGCTGCTACAACAAACAGGCCACAAGGGCAATATTGCAGGCTGTTGTGGGGCCCACCAAGTAAACTCAGGGATCCAAGAAGTGGTGATCCAAAAAGCCTACCTGATAAGCAACAAAATAAGCCAAGAATAGAGAGGTGGGGTCCACAGGTGAGTTCACAAATGGCTTGTGAAGTTTGGGCACATACACTGATTACTCAGCATATGGTTGAAATGGACCAAGTTAAAAGCCTCATGCAGGCTTATCAATTAAGTATGGAAGTTTAAAATAAGCAATGAGCCTTCAAAATTGGTCAGATAGCTCACCAAGAAAACAATAAGCCAAGGGTGAGACCCACAATTAAGCTCATGGAGAGCTTATGAGAGTGACAGCTAGGACAGGTACACTGGGTGCAAGGCAGAGGTAAGCTCAACTGTAATGGGTCAAAATAAGCTATCTAGAAGCTATACTACAAGGAAATAGAGCAAGGTATCTACGGAATTCCTAAATAAGCATTGATGGGACAGAAATAAGCAAACATATAAGCTAAAAGAACTGAATAAGCTAAATGCTTCCCTAAAACTGCTAAGGCGCAAACAGAATAAGGGGCAGAGGGCTGAGTTTAGGCATATAAAAAGCAGTCAAAAACAAATCCTAAAAATAGAATAAAATTATCAGCTTATTAACAAGCTGGCCAATAAGCTCTGTGACAATTTTCAGATCATGAATATAAAGATTGACCAATTAAAAAAATTCCTATTGATGACTGTTGGAACAAGCTAAAGTGCAGGTCTGCTCATTCATTTAGCAGTCTAAACTTAAGCAACCAAATAAGCCCATACTCACAAAACTAGCACAAATACTTAAAGAGTGTCCTACAAGCTACTAGCAAACCAAACATGAAAAGTTAACTCTTACCCAAGATGATCTAAAAGTTGGTCCAAAGAAAAGGTGTTTGGACTGTTTACACTGCTGATACAGTAATGAAAGTGGGTTAAAATGGAGATTTGACTTATGTAGCTTCCAATACAAGATACTACCCTTGATTTACTAACTATTATAAGTATGTTAAACTATTAAAATGAACAAAAACTATAATGCTCTATAATCTCCTACTTAGGCTATCCTAAAACCTCAAATCCAATCAACTAATGCACAACCTAAAATATGACTCAAATCTATTTGAAATCTTCTAAAAATAACTAATAATGATAGATTCAATGCTACTTGAAATTAAAATAAGGACCTAGACTAGTTTGACCACCAAAAGTCAGGATGCACCAAACGCTACTTTAGTTGTCTAAAAACTGATTTAAAGTACCTAACTATGAGACTAAGAAATATTAAGCATATATAAACTATATTAAACCAGATGAGATAATAATAAGCATAACAATAAGCAGAATAAGCAGAAAGGGATAAGCAGTTAATAAAAAGCTAATGCTATAGTAACAGTTAAAAAAACTTCTAAACTTTCATTGAATTTAAGAAAAGAGTTTACAAACTCAGTTTTGAAGCTAACAATACATTAAAATTAAACTAAAACTACTTCTACCCTAAATTACCTACTGCCATCAAAATGGCTACATCCTTTTCTATTTATACTAAAAATTCTAGGGTTTCACATGTCTCCTTGTCTCTTTCTCATCTCTCTTTTTGGCCCTTGGATCACTTTTGCTTCATCAAAGCCCTTAAATGGGTTTTGGCGCCAAAGATAGTTGGTGGATTGATGACATGGAATGGATGATTGGGATGGGAAATGGTGATATTCTTCTTGGGGTTGGATTGGGAGGCTTTTGAGGTATTGGTGGAGTGTTGGAGGAGATATGGCGTGGAGGTGGGGGGTTGATATGCTGGGTAAAGGAGGGAGTGGGGGAGAAGAGGATATGTTTGATTTGGTCAAAAGACCAGGGATAAAAACGTGGATGTAGGGTTTATTAGTTCTGGGAGGACTTGGGTTGGACTTTGGGTTTGGTTTGTTTGGTGGGCTTGGGTGAGAATTGGGCCAAGGGTAAAAGGAGTAGTAGTACGAAGGGTCCATATGGTAGTTTAGTAGTAGCAAATAAGCACAAGGATTATTTATGTAAAAACTGAAATTTGAGAGGTTGAAACTGCCAACCTGACAAAGAATTACAAGGACCAAACTTGCCATATTATAATTCCACAAGGACCTTTGATGTAATTTTCCAATTTAAAACACCTAGGGACTAAATTTGCCAAAACTCAAAGTTGAGGGACCAAAATTGTAAACTTTTGAAACTTTATACCCAAGGATCATATTTGATAATATTTGACTTTTGAAAGACTTGGGTTGACTTATCTTTCAAAATAAATAGATAGGGACTAATTTTGACTAGTTTTGAAACTTGGGGGACTGAAACTGCCAATTATGCAAACTTTGATCGTTTTTCATCTATTTTTACTCATTTTGCATCTAAAACATATAAAACACAATCCCTGGGATATTTTTAGTATTTTGATGCCTTTTTGAGTGTTTTTAAATGTTTGCAGCTCAGATTTGACCAAAAATGATGAGTATTTACACACTCATCAATCCCCCACACTAAACTATTACTAGTCCCTAGCAATCTTTTGTGAAAATTTAATGGATTTGAATCTCTTTACCAAAAGCCATTACTTCTGGAGTAGCCAAATGTTTTAGTTCAAGTAAGAACTATGGTACACTGATAACCATATGATTTTGAGCAAACCACAAGCTGTCAACGGATTTGATTTGTCTTTACCAGAAGCCGTTTGCTTCTGGACTAGCCAAGTCTTGATGGAACATAGTCATCATCTTGGTGAGTTGATTACCAATTATGGTTTTTCACTGCCTTTACCACAAGCCATAATCTTGCGGGCTAGCAACTCTTTTACTTTTTAGGATATGGTGAGTTGAATACCATACAATTTTCGGCAAATTATCAGCCATAAATGGATTTGATATATCTTTACCAAGAGCCATTCGCTCCTAGATTAGCCAGTCCTTATGTGGGTTAGACATGGTGGACTGATAACCATAAAAAATTTAAAACTTAGTGAAATTTTTTTTAAAATTTTTGCCAAAAACGGGGGTACTTGAAGGTAAAATGTGATCAAATTCGCTAGAATTCCCCCCCCCCCCCCCACACACACACACACTTAGAATTGAATATTGCCCTCAATATTAAAAGTCCTGGCTATTATGCCGACTCTTTGCACGTAAAAAGGCAACATTACAAGCTAAATGTGGAAATACCATTTTTCACTTTATTCTTCATCATCATTTTTTTTAAGCATGGGCAACTCCCCCACACTTACACTCTGTTCCCGAGTATAAAACGGAGAGAAGAGAAATGAAGAGATGAAAAAAGAGAGAAAAGAAGAGGAGTCTAATTTTTTTTATTTTTAATCTTGTGTTCCCGAGTTGGAAAGAAAAGAAAAGAGATGTTAGCAAAAAAGGCTTTAAAATCACATTCTCTCCAAATCATCCCAATTTGGGAAGAAGATTAGGAGAGAAGTTTTGGCATAATTCTCTCCTCTCTTCTCTTCTCTTCTTTCCAGAAAAAACTCGGGAATGCAATCTTTTTTTGAATTTCCTCTCCACTTCTCTTCTTTTCTCTCCAAATAAAAACTCGGGAACAGAGCGTAGGGTGAAAACCCATATGCATGCTACTGTTTTTGTTTACCGAGTCGCTAGCTTGACTCGACCCCGAATTCATTTGTTCTTGAGGAAGCAAGATGTGGAAGAGACAATCTCCATCGCACTTTCATTCAAGATGTTTGGACAAACATTTGAAGCACGTGAAAGTTCCACACCGATGAGATAAGTACCCGGCTCAAAAGAATGCTACATGGAAATGCCGGGGTCAAAGATAGTGCCTTCATTCCCGAAGAAGTGAAGAAGAGAGGAAGTCACCAGGTAGGTGAAGAAAAGAAACAAAATCATGATAACAATCATGATTAGATCTTCTTCCTCAAGATCAGGCTCAGTTTCCTGAGTTTGGATTTTATCGGTTAAGCTCTTTGGTTTGGATAACATATCGGGAGGGACGGTGGAAAAATTTGTCATAGGAATACAAACTCTCATGATTGAGACTCTTTCCCCCTGATCATGGTTTTTCTTTTCATCCAAGTAATCATACTCCGGAGGAGTCATGATATGAGTAAGTTCATCGGAGAACTTCTCGAAGGGGAATGACTCATATTCGGGGAGAGAATTTTGAGAATGAGAAGTGGTACTGCCACTAATCTTCTCTCCCATATGATCAAAACTGAAGGCTTCAAATTCGGTATATAATCATCGGAAAAAATGTCACTATCCTTAATAGGGATAGGAGATGAAATGGGTTTTTCATTGAAAGCCTTGATTTTAGAAATGAGGAGACTGACATTCAATAATGTAGCCCGAAGAGCTTCATCTTGGATTTCAGTGTCAATCTCATCATTCTCTTCTTCTAAGCTGACTAGCTCAGAAGGTAATTCTTCCACATAACTGATGTCTCCACAAGATAACGAATCGTCATCATTAGAATCGGAGAACATCTCAACATGATCGGTTGGAAAGACAAGAGGAGGAGGGATATCACACATATGATCAAAAATTCCCTGTGACTTTCTTGGGATTGTGACAACATTCTCAACACTAGACTTTATGAATTCGTCCGATTCCTTTTCAGGAACAGTGTCAATATGCTCGTCCCCCATGATCAGAGAGTGAGTGGGAACTTCGGGTGTGATAACAAAAGACTGAGGGAAATGAGAAGGACTAGCATTCATGGATTGTACAAGCTCCATTTGTTCTACTGCTAGTAATTCCTTAGTATTCTTTTCTCCCTGCGATTTTTTGATTGGTGGGATTTTAACTGGTGTACTCGATGAATCTTTTTGAATAACAATGTTATCTTCATCATCATCACTGTCATCATCGTCATCAAATAGAGCAGCATTGCGAAGATCGGCACGTATTTTAGCTGCTCGTTGCTCAGCTAGTAATTCTTCTATACTTTTTCTAGAGTCCCGTGCTTCAGCAAGTAATTCTGCCATAGTTTTCTCATGAGAATTTGGAATGAGTGGAAGTTGTGGGGGTGTGGAATCGTCAAAACCAGACGTATCAACACTAGAACGAGGATTAGGTTCATAGTAATTTTGACTCCTCGGTTGACATTGATAATTGTAATGAGGACCCCCACAATTTTCAACAATTGGTGTATTTTGGAACGATGTGTCATTGAAATACGGTGCTTGCTCATAAGAGTTTTGAGGAGGATGATTGAAATTGTTTTGAGGATAATTGGAAAAGTTCGAATTATAATCGGAGGTGAATGTAGGTTCAGCTATAGAAGCGTAACACATACAAATTCCATGACTAAATCCACATCCCTTGCAAAAACACCGTCCATAAAGTGAGTCATCTCTTAAAGGATCTCCACAATAGAAGCAATTATGTTGAGCGAACGAAGACGTTTGAGGAGGGTAGTTAGAAAAATTTTGCGAAGAATTGGGATTTAGTTCATAAACGAACGAATTCCTCGAACCACAAAACAAACAACTTCCGTCCCGAATATCATTACCACACCGTTTGCACGTACACCAACGACATGGTAAACCGAAAAGCAGCTCACCACAACCGACACAAGGAATAAAATCCGGAGGAGAGACAAGTGGTGTGCTCTGAGAGCTAGGAATTTCCACCACTTTCATCATGGTCTCTGGTTTTTGTTCTTGATAAACATGAAGATTAGGCAAGTCGTTCTTTTTAGTCACTGCTCTAAGCTCTGTATGTTTGCTTGACAAACTTTTAACCGTAAATCGTGAAAGGTTAGGATCAACTATTGATGGTTTGTCATTAATAGCACGTATCTCGGGCTGTGAAGGGTAGTTGGAAGAATTTGGTGAATCATTGAGAGATTTTTGATTTAAGAACAAATTGCACGTAGTACAAAATCTGTTACTACAATTATTTCCACACTTCTAACAAATACACCGGAAACAACGATAGCCGTTCTCAATCGGGCTTTTACAGTGAAAAAACGTGTAGCCGAGAGACGCCATAAGAATTATACATGAGAGAGGTATAAGAAGGTAGAATCAAATGGATAGAGGGTAAGGAAAAATATTTTTGGGTTTTTCGTGTTTGTTGAAAACTTATTTAAAATGTTTTTGGTAATCGTTTTGAAAGACCAAATCGTTTCCTCGTAGATCACAAAAAGTAATCCTTGAGTAATCTGATATGGTAAAATTCACGATTCGTTTTGTTTTTTATGAAAATATGAACAAGGATGGTAAATATACAATGAGTGATGCGTGGGAATCGCAACAGGCTTTACCTCTCGAGGGATCTCGAGAAGCTTACAACCCCCACCAGGCAGTGTACCTGATCGTTGTAGTATAGTATAGTGACAAGTACCGGGGGATTGATCGTTCAGCTTAGGAATAGTGTCGCTAGGATTAGAAAGCCTAAATTACTAGTTCTAAAGGTGAGAGATGATTATTTTTGTATTTTTATGTTTTTATGAAAGCAAGTAAAATCTCGGGTTTTGAAAGAGTGGGCGGAATTAGTTGCTATTCAACTAACCCAAAACTAAGATGCAATCAAAATAAAATACTAAAAATGAAATTAAACTAATTTATACTAAGGTTGTGAGCAGTAATTGGAGAAAATGTGTTTACTTAGACTTCACTACTCCCTAGATATCTTTTACACGTTAATTACTTGTTATAATTGCATGGATGACGGATCGTATTCCTTAATACCATTCATGGGGTGGCATACATAACTCCCCAATTCTACGAGCTCTTATCTCCTCCTACACCATGCCCAGCACAACTATAGGGATTGTAAACAGTGGCTCATGCATTAAATACAACCAATAAAGACCTAGTACGCCTCGGTTCATGTTTCTTAAGACGTTCAAGCATGTTACCATTTGGAGATCTGCCAGTTTTCTTAAGCCTAACATATAAATCATTCATCCAAGAACAAGAATAAACAAGTAATCAACACATAATCAATATCTAGGTTTCATTAGATCTAAGCAAACACGAAGGAGATCTAGCCTAGCATAATGGAATTGAGACAAGAACAAGATATAGACAACCAACACATAGACATATTGATTGAATTAGAAGAACACTTATCTCAATTACAATGCAAGGTATCAAGGGTTTGGAACCCTTGAAAAACCTGTAAAAGTTGCACCAAATTCGTCTTTAGGGTTTCTCCAAAACTCCTCTTTTTTTAATGAAAAAAACTAGAAAACTATATATAGGAAAATAAGGGTGACGGCGTCAAGAGCAATGGTGTGACGCCGTCATCTCGCCGCCAAATACTTCCTCGGACGGCCTTGATCTACTTCTGACGGCCTATGTGACGCCGTCATCAACCACGGTATTTTATTCTTGGGACTCTGACGCCGTCAAGAGCAACTCTTGACGCCTTCATGCACTGTTCCCAACATAGAAATTTGAGACTTTGCCGTTTTCTTCACTTTTATGCTCAAAAAACGTCCAAAATGGCTTCTTTTCCAGAATTCACTCTCCAAGTACCTAAAATCACAAAAGGAACGATTTAGGGCAATATTTGATCAAATAAATTCGGATTCGGGCTTAAATGACCCCCTAAAAACGGATCATTTTTCGCCTCATCAATGAGCGTATATCCAGATTCACTAATCTTCAAATTCGTTTAAAATACGCGCACAACCACCCCGGTAGCGGCGCCATTTGATTGGGTGCTAAAGCAGTCAACAAAAGTCAACCACAGATGTGGTCAATATATTCAAATACCCTAGACCAATGCTTCCGGATAGTACAGACTATCACCGGGTCATTATGTCCCGACGAGGTGTGGATGGTATTAAAACGGATTTGTGAACGGGTGATTCTGAACAGGAAAGGGGTAATAGGGGTTTGAATGATTACGCTAAGGAAATTCAAATGAAAAACAAGTTAAATAAACTAACTTAACTAAAACGTAAGACCAAGTTACCCTAGAACGTGTTTAAAATTAAAAACGCGCGTTTACGTTAAAAATAACGTCAACGCGCAAAATAAAAGGTGAAACGGGAGCAATTAAAATCCTACGGATATGAAAATTACATTTTTACAATCTAATGATAAAAGAAAATTTTTGGAAAAAGAAAATTAATTTTTACACTATCTAATTATTTATTATTAATTAAAACTATTTATTAACTAATTATACTAATTTAAATTATTAAAAATACTAAATGAAAAGTAAAAATTCTAAAACTTTTTCTAAAAATACTTAGTATAATTATTAAGCTAAGAAAAATATAAAAGGAGTGACAAGCTTATTAATAAGCTGTTAAATAAGCAAAGAACCAAAATAAGCTAATTAAACTAATACTACTTTATAAATAAAATATGCATGCTTTGAACTGAAAAAGACCCTAGGGCGCTTGGTATTGATGTGTTCTGTGAGAGTGGAGACCAGGGTTCGACCCCTGGTTTTGCACTTTTTATTTTTATTTTTCTTTCTAGGATTTTCTTAACACAAACACTTAACACTAACTAATAAGCAACTTTTACAAAAACAATATTTTTAAAACTTGAAATTAAGCTATTTGGGAGCTTATTGAGTTAACAGATAAGCTTTTCAAGCTTAAACTTGGACTTTGAAATTGAAAAGCTAGGAAATAAGCTAAAAACAAAGGGCTAAAATAGGTTGAGACAAGTGAGTTGAGCTTAAAGGAAACTAAAACAAAAAGAAAAATCACAAGAATAAGCTGGAAATAAGAGATAAGCAAATCTAAAAGGTGCTACAAAAAACAGGCCACAAGGGCAATATTGTAGGCTGCTGTGTGGCCCACCAAGTAAACTCAGGGATCCAAGAAGTGGTGATCCAAAAAGCCTACCTAATAAGCAACAAAATAAGCCAAGAATAGAGAGGTGGGGTCCACAGGTAAGTTCACAAATGGCTTGTGAAGTTTGGGCACATACACTGATTACTCAGCATATGCTTGAAATGGACCAAGTTAAAAGCCTCATACAGGCTTATCAATTAAGTATGGAAGTTTAAAATAAGCAATGAGCCTTCAAAATTGGTCAGATAGCTCCCTAAGAAAACAATAAGCCAAGGGTGAGACCCACAATTAAGCTCATGGAGAGTTTATGAAAGTGACAGCAAGGACAGGTACACTGGGTGCAAGGCAGAGGTAAGCTCAACTGAAATGGGTCAAAATAAGCTATCTAGAAGCTACACTACAAGGAAACAGAGCAAGGTATCTACGGAATTCCTAAATAAGCATTGATGGGACAGAAATAAGCAAACATATAAGCTAAAAGAACTGAATAAGCTAAATGCTTCCCTGAACCTGCTAATGCGCAAACAGAATAAGGGGACAGAGGGCTGAGTTTAGGCATACAAAAAGCAGTCAAAAAAAATCCTAAAAATAGAATAAAATTATCAGCTTATTAACAAGCTGGCCAATAAGCTCTGTGACAATTTTCAGATCATGAATATAAAGATTGAGCAATTAAAAAAAATTCCTATTGATGACTGTTGGAACAAGCTAAAGTGCAGGTCTGCTCATTCATTTAGCAGTCTAAACTTAAGCAACCAAATAAGCCCATACTCACAAAACAAGCACAAATACTTAAAGAGTGTCCTACAAGCTACTAGCAAACCAAACATGAAAAGTTAACTCTTACCCAAGCTGATCTAAAAGTTGGTCCAAAGAAAAGGTGTTTGGACTGTTTACACTGCTGATGCAGTAATGAAAGTGGGTTGAAATGGAGATTTGACTTATGTAGCTTCCAATACAAGATACTACCCTTGATGACTTACCAACTATTATGAGTATGTTAAACTATTAAAATGACCAAAAACTATAATGCTCTATAATTTCCTACTTAGGCTATCCTAAAACCTCAAATCCAATCAACTGATGCACAACCTAATATATTACTCAAATCTATTGAAATCTTCTAAAAATAACTAATAATGACAGATTCAATGCTACTTGAAATTAAAATAAGGACCTAGACTAGTTTGACCACCAAAAGTCAGGATGCACCAAACCCTACTTTAGTTGTCTAAAAACTTTATAAAAACTGATTTAAAGTACCTAACTATGAGACTAAGCAATATTAAGCATATATAAACTATATTAAACCAGATGAGATAATAATAAGCATAACAATAAGCAGAATAAGCAGAAAGGGATAAGCAGTTAATAAAAAGCTAATGCTACGGTAACAGTTACGAAAAACTTCTAAACTTTCATTGAATTTAAGAAAAGAGTTTACAAACTGAGTTTTGAAGCTAACAATACTTTAAAATTAAACTAAAACTACTTATACCCTAAATTACCTACTGCCATCAAAATGGCTACATCCTTTTCTATTTATACTTAAAATTCTAGGGTTTCACATGTCTCCTTGCTTCCTGTCTCTTTCCCATCTTCTTTTTGGCCCGTGGATCACTTTTGCTTCATCTCAGCCCTTAAATGGGTTTTGGCGCCAAAGATAGTTGGTGGATTGATGACATGGAATGGATGAATGGGATGGGAAATGGTGATATTCTTCTTGGGGTTGGATTGGGAGGCTTTTGAGGTATTGGTTGAGTGTTGTAGGAGATATGGCGTAGAGGTCGGGGGTTGATATGCTGGGTAAAGGAGGGAGTGGGGGAGAAGAGGATATGTTTGACTTGGTCAAAAGACCAGGGATAAAAACGTGGATGTAGGGTTTATTAGTTCTGGGAGGACTTGGGTTGGACTTTGGGTTTGGTTTGTTTGGTGGGCTTGGGTGAGAATTGGGCCAAGGGTAAAAGGAGTAGCAGTACAAAGGGTTCATATGGTAGTTTAGTAGTAGCAAATAAGCACAAGGATTATTTATGTAATAACTGAAATTTGAGGGGTTGAAACTGCCAACCTGCCAAAGTATTACAAGGACCAAACTTGCCATATTATAATTCCACAAGGACCTTTGATGTAATTTTCCAATTTAAAACACCTAGGGACTAAATTTTCCAAAACTCAAAGTTGAGGGACCAAAATTGTAAACTTTTGAAACTTTATACCCAAAGATCATATTTGATAATATTTGACTTTCAAAAGACTTGGGTTGACTTATCTTTCAAAATAAATGCATAGGGACTAATTTTGACTAGTTTTGAAACTTGGGGGACTGAAACTGCCAATTATGCAAACTTTGATCGTTTTTCATCTGTTTTTACTCATTTTGCATCTAAAACATATAAAACACAATCCCTGGAATATTTTCAGTATTTTGTTGCCTTTTTGATTGTTTTTAAAGGTTTGCAGCTCAGATTTGACCAAAAATGATGAGTATTTACACACTCATCAGACGTTCAAAACAAGTTGGATTCAAGCAACTTGGTTATCAACAAGTTGGATTCAAACAAATTGGTAATAAACAAGTTGGGTTCAAACAACTTTGTTGGGAATCATACTAGCATTTACCACTGTTAAGCCTGGAAGAAGACACTGTTGAAGAATGCACTAGTAGTGGAAACTCATTACCACTGCTAGTACATATCATTACCACTGCTTTCAGGATAATTGTTAGGAAACCATGTATTAGATAAGTATAGAAAAGATCTCGTGTATATTATGTTCAGATAGTCTTATACTTATCTTGTAAAGGACTCCTTGTGTTTTATAAAGGAGGTCATAGGGTTAGGTTGATGTACGTATCAACAGCAAGAGCTTCAAGGTGTAACCCTAGTGATATTCAGATCACTCGTATTATTCTTTATAATATTGAAGCTAAAAGTTTGATTAATCCCTGTGTTCATATTGTTTCACTCATATACATCTTTTAAATACTTTGTGGTAAATTCCGCGTGCTACAAAGTAAATACTCAAAGTATCTATCTAACACAAGGTGTGTGTTTAGATCCATCAAACTTGGTCTTGGTGTTAAAAAAGGAATCCATTGAGTACAAATTGATGAACGTGTTTGGTTTGAGGTGGAACTGCAGGGAGCTCAGGGGAATCGTGAAGCTGAGGATGTTCAGGTTAGTAACGATGATGCTGTAGTGGCTCAAAGAAAGTTGGAGGACAAGCAACTTGAAGAAAAGACAAACATGGACTGCTTGGTAAAGGAGCAGGAAAAGGTACACCTTGGTATAAAGGTGGGGGGGGCAGACATTACAGTACCCGGAGTAGCTGGTCAAAAGGGTGCAGAGGGTAATGTTGCTGAAAAGAAGAAAGTGAACGAGTCTACGGAAGCTAATCTTGGAAAATTACTGAAGTACAATGCCTGGTCGATAAGGTGGTCCCCGGTCTAAGGTTCCAGCACGAGGAAAATGTGCTGAGTATCGGTTATATTTAATTGTTACTCCTAAGGTGGAAATTGTTATATATTAGTAGTAAAACTTAAACATAGATTAGGGATTTAAGTGTACTTTTGTAATTAGATTAGGCGTTAGACATAAACTAGGATTAGTTAGGTTGGAGTGCAAGTCAAGCTAATGTTTCTACCCCCTCATCTCTATAAATAGAGATGAGGGGGATGCTAGTTATTCATTCTTCTTCCTCAATTGTAAAAGCTTTATTGGTTCTAATAAAGGGTTCGTTGAGGGTATATCGTGTGCATATTCTTGTCCGTTCTTTGTAGTCTCTCGTGTTTGATATTCGTGCTCGATACAACTTTCGATCTAGCATTCCGAGATCGAACTTCGGTTTTGTTGTCGAGGTTTTTCCAACAATAACAAACATTGTTTTAAATGATTTATTCTTTACGTTCAAGATTTTAGGTTAGCATGTTAACATATAGTCATTTACATTGTTTATAAAAAAAAATAAAACCAAAGTAGCTAATGAAACATGATGATGATGATGATAATAATAATAATAATAATAATAATAATAATAATAATAATAATAATAATAATAATAATAATAATAATACATAAATAAATAAATAAATAAATAAATAAATAAATAAATAAATAAAAGATGTGCTGATCGGTGTCCCATTGCCACTAATTAAGTAATTATTTTTTGTTAGTGATGAAAAAGTAAATATAGATGCTAAAATTCAAATACCAATTTCCATAGGGGAACAAATTGTTGGAAAATTTAGTGCACTTGAGGGATTAATTCACACCTGGTAATGGGTTGGAGGTACGGAGTGTACACCCATTTGGTCACTGAATACCCTGACTCAATAGTGGTTGGGCTAGTATGAATCTGATTCTGTTGATGCATGAATCTGATTCTGCTGCTAGTATTGTGAATCTGCTGCTAGGATTCTGCTGCTAGTGTAATGATTCTGCTGCTAGAGTTAGCATTCTGCTGCTCGATTATAACCACTGATTCCTACTATTATGGAAAATATTATGATATAATTAATGGGCCGATAATTATACATAATTCCATGGGCTAGAGTTTGAGTATTCTCTATTATAAATAGAGGTTATAACACATCTGCATATATATATATATGAAATCATAAAACCCTAAACACTTGAATACGCATCTGGTTCTTGATTTGTGCCTAAAACAAGAACATCACTTGGTCTTATCCCATAGAGATATTCGTGTAACCCAGGCATAGGGTCGAATAGTTTCTATTGGAAAGTGATACCACGATTTCAAGTGAATATCCGGTACCTTATTGATTATCTTAACCCTAATCTGGGAACTTGTTAACACTTAATAACCAACAATCAATAGATACTATTAGTGATAATCAATGGCTGCTGCTATGAGACAATTGGCTGCTAACTTTTCCAAGTTGGAAAAGTTTGAAGGTGTTGATTTCAGAAGATGGTAAAAGAAGATGCACTTCTTGTTGTCAAGTATGAATGTGGTTTATGTTCTGACAACTGAGATTCCTGAAGATTATGGAGAAGATGCTACTATGGATCAGATGAGGGCAAGAAGCAAATGGGAGAATGATGATTATGTTTGCAGAGGTTTAATTCTCAATGGTATGTCTGATTCTCTATTTGATATTTATCAGAATGTTGAAACTTCTCAAGAACTATGGGATTCCTTGGAAGCCAAATATATGGCTGAGGATGCATCAAGTAAGAAGTTCCTTGTAAGTAATTTTAACAATTACAAAATGGTTGATTCTAGACCTGTCATGGAACAATACAATGAACTTCTTAGTATACTTGGTCGATTCACACAACACAAGATGAACATGGATGAGGCTATTTCAGTCTCTTGTATCATCGATAAACTGCCTCCTTCTTGGAAAGATTTGAAGCATATGGTTAAGCATAAGAAGGAGGAGTTAACTCTTGTTGAGTTGGGCAGTCACTTGCGCATTGAGGATTCACTCAAAGCTCAAGACACTGACAAGCCAAAGAGTAGCACTGCTACTGGTCCATCAGTTGTTAATATGGTGGAGCATAACAACTCCACCAAGTACAATGACAACAAGGGCAAGCGTAAGCATCAAGATAACACCAAATCTGATCTTAACAAGAAATCTAAGGTGACTTGTTGGAAGTGTGGGAAACCTGGACACTTCAGGAAAGATTGCAAGGGTGGTAAAGTTGGAAACAAATCCAATGGATCAGGCACAGGTGGAGGGAATGGTAACACCAATTCTCTGAAAGGTCAGAATGTGTTTAATAAGTCTTTCAAGATTTATTATGTTACATATATATCTGACATTTACTTTGTGCAGGATGATGATGTTGCGTGGTGGGTTGACTCTGGAGCAACAATTCATGTGTGTAAAGATAGAAGCTGGTTCAAGACCTATGAGTCAATGAATGATGGTTCTATTCTTCATATAGGAAACGAGTCAACTGCCCTGGTGCATGGAAAAGGATGTGTTGATTTGAAGTTTAGTTCTAGAAAGATTGTTTCTTTGTTTAATGTTTTACATGTTCCTGATATTAGAAAGAATTTGGTTTCTAGTAGTGTTTTGAATAATTGTGGTTATAAACAAGTTATTGAATCTGATAAGTTTGTTTTGTCTAAAAATGGTGTGTTTATTGGTTTTGGTTATTTGTGTAATCAAATGTTCAGACTTAATATTGTTCATGATAATATTGATTCTGCTTTTATCTCTACATCTAAACTTTATGATTCAAACCTATGGCATGCAAGACTTGGCCATGTACATTTTAAAAGAATGCAAGATATGTCCAAGGATGGGTTAATACCAGCTTTTGATATGAACACTGAAAAGTGTAAAACTTGTATGTTGAACAAGATAACTAAGAAACCTTTTCAAGGAGTAAAACGTGAAACTAAAGTTTTGGAGTTAATTCACAGTGACCTTTGTAATTTACATGCTACTCCCTCTTTGGGGAATAAGAAATACTTTGTGACTTTTATTGATGATGCTTCCATGTTTTGTCATGTTTATTTATTACATTCTAAAGATGAAGCATTAGATAAATTTAAAGTATTTAAAACTGAAGTTGAATTGCAACAAAGTTCCCTGATCAAAATATTAAGGACTAATAGGGGAGGTGTGTACATGGATACTCTGTATTTTCAGTCTGTTGGTATAATCCATGAAACAACTGCTCCCTATACTCCTCAGCAAAATGGTATTTCTGAAAGGAAAAAACAGGGTGCTGAAGGAGATGGTTAATTCTATGTTGTCCTATTTAGGACTGAGTCAAGGGTTCTGGGGTGAAGCTATGTTAACAGCTTGCTATTTATTAAATAGGGTTCCCAACAAAAGGAACAAAGTTACCCCTTATGAACTTTGGACTAAAAAGAAACCTAACCTTAATTATCTTAGGATATGGGGTTGTAGGGTTGTTGTAAGACTCCCTGATCCAAAGCAGAAAACTTTGGGAGAAAGAGGCATTGAATGCATCTTTGTTGGATATGTTGAGCATTCTAAGGCATATAGGTTTTATGTTATAGAACCTAACGAGTCTGTTTCAATTAACTCAATAATTGAATCAAGGGATGCACTCTTTGATGAGAACAGATTCTCATCTATCCCTAGACCAAGTCAAAGGATTCCAAATGGAACCAATGACAATGGTGTTTCAGAAGTATCTGATGAGGTTCCTGCTGAGGTTGTGGAACAACAACCTGAACCTGAGCTCAGAAAGAGCAATAGGGTGAGGACTCCAAAATCATTTAGACCTGATTTTCAATTATATTTAATTGAAGGTACAAGGAGTAAGGTCTCTGACCAATACTCTTATTGATTCATTGTGGAGGATGATCCCAAAACATTTGAAGAAGCAATGAAGTCCCAGGATGTTGCTTTCTGGAAAGAAGCAATAAATGATGAGATGGACTCCATTATGGGCAATAACACTTATGTGTTGACTGATCTACCACTTGGTTGCAAACCTCTAGGTTGCAAATGGATTTTCAAAAAGAAAATGAAGGTAGATGGAACCGTTGAAAAGTTCAAGGCAAGATTAGTTATTCAAGGCTTTAAACAAAAGTCAGGAATAGACTACTTTGATACTTATGCTCCAGTGGCACGTATCAGTACCATAAGATTGCTAATTGCTTTGGCATCAATTCACAATCTGATTATTCATCAGATGGATGTGAAGACAGCTTTCTTGAATGGTGATTTAGATGAGGAGATTTACATGAACCAACCTCAGGGCTTCATCATGCCTGGCAATGAAAACAAGGTGTGTAAACTGATTAAGTCTCTTTATGGACTAAAACAGGCACCTAAGCAATGGCATCAAAAGTTTGATGAAGTGGTTTTGTCTAGTGGTTATTTACTTAATCAAGCTGACAAATGTGTATATAGCAAATTTGATGAATCTGGTAAAGGAGTCATCATTTGTCTATATGTTGATGACATGTTGATCTTTGGCACTGACCAAAATCAAGTTGATCTTACAAAAGAATTTTTGTCATCAAAGTTTTCCATGAAGGATATGGGGGAGGCAGATGTTATCCTTGGCATAAGGATTAAACATGAAAGTAACAAATTTTCTATGTCCCAGTCTCATTACATTGAGAAGGTGTTGAGGAAATTTAATTACTTCGATTGTACTCCTGTGAGTACTCCTATGGATACAAGTGAGAAGCTGATGCCTAATACTGGCAAAGCTGTATCTCAACTTGAGTATTCTAGGGTAATTGGCTGCTTGATGTATGCCATGACTTGTACAAGACCTGACATTGCTTTTGATGTGGGTAAACTGAGCAGGTATACTAGTAATCCTAGTGCTCATCATTGGCAAGCAATTCAGAGGGTCTTTAAGTACTTGAAGAGAACTATGGATTTTAGTCTCTCATATACTGGTTATCCTTCAGTATTAGAAGGATACACTGATGCAAGTTGGATCAGTAACACTGAAGACAATTCGTCTACTAGTGGTTGGGTATTCCTACTTGGTGGAGGTGCAATTTCTTGGGCATCCAAGAAACAAACTTGCATTACCAGTTCAACCATGGAATCTGAGTTTGTGGCTTTAGCTGCTGCTGGCAAAGAAGCTGAATGGTTGAAAAACTTGCTTCTTGAGATTCCATTGTGGCTTAAACCTATAGCACCTATTTCTATTCGTTGTGATAGTGCTGCTACATTGGCAAAGGCTTATAGCCAGATGTACAATGGGAAGTCTAGACACTTAGGTGTCAGGCATAGCATGATTCGTGAGCTTATCATGAATGGGGTGATATCTATAGAGTTTGTTAAATCTCAACAAAACTTAGCTGATCACTTGACGAAGGGTTTGGCTAGAGACTTGGTTTTGAAGTCTACTAAAGGGATGGGTTTAAGTCCAACTTAGTCACTGAATGCAAGGATACCCAACTCCCTTCTAAGGAAACTTGGAAGCTGAGTTCAATGTGGAAAGCTGATCATTTAGTGGACTGAAGCACATGTATCACAAACATCCCAAGGTTGTACTTGTTATCTGCTGGGAAGGAGGATGAAGTCATAACTTCTTAATGGTTAATTTTCTTTGAAAAAGTGCTAAGCAGGAACATGAATTAAAGATGAACCACCTATGTGAATGTTGAAGTTTTGCCGCTTCAGGAAGCTTTGGACTTTTAGCTTTTACAACATTTATGAACTGGATATGGACACATGGCTTGTATAGTATCAGGAGTATTTTAGTGTTTAAAAACTTGTGTGTATTTATCATCAGATATTCAAATGGGTTGAAGGGTTCAATTCATAGAACACCCTGATTCTCGAATATTTGAAAGTATATGTACTAATGTGGAAATTCAATCCTCAGGATATTTTCATTTATGTACTTGTTTTGTTTTGTGTTTAATTTTTCATGCAAAGGAAGTGAACTAAATTTGGGAAGGATTGTTGGAAAATTTAGTGCACTTGAGGGATTAATTCACATCTGGTAATGGGTTTGGAGGTACGGAGTGTACACCCATTTGGTCACTGAATACCCTGACTCAATAGTGGTTGTGCTAGTATGAATCTGATTCTGCTGATGCATGAATCTGATTCTGCTGATGCATGAATCTGATTCTGCTGCTAGTATTGTGAATCTGCTGCTAGTGTAATGATTTTGCTGCTAGAGTTAGCATTCTGCTGCTCGATTATAACCACTGATTCCTACTATTATGGAAAGTATTATGATATAATTAATGGGTCGTTAATTATACATAATTCCATGGGCTAGGGTTTGAGTATTCTTTATTATAAATAGAGGTCATAACACATCTGCATATATATACAAAATCACAAAACCCTAAACACTTGAATACGCATCTGGTTCTTGATTTGTGCCTAAAACAAGAACATCACTTGGTCTTATCCCATAAAGATATTCGTGTAACCCAGGCATAGGGTCGAATAGTTTCTATTAGAAAGTGATACCACGATTTCAAGTGAATATCCGGTACCTTATTGATTATCTTAACCCTAATCTGGAAACTTGTTAACACTTAATAACCAACACAAATCATTTCAAGATATATTAAAAATGATATTTTTTGAATGTCTATGATGTGTTTTATATGCCCCCCATAGGGCCAAGGTGAAAGTGAATGTCAGTATATAGGATGTTGAGTAATTTAATGAAGCATGCAGATCCTTTGTCAATCGAATTACTTGGTTTCTATGAGTTTTTATCTTTTTTATTTGTTAAACACGACGTGTTTAACTTTTTGTTTAATACAACGTTTTAACTTTTGAGCTCGTTTAGAGGAAACAGTGTGTGTGCAAACTTTTCATCATATTTGAAAACAAACGTTGTTTCAAATCTTTTATATTTATATAATAAAAGAATTACATCATTTCGGGGTGTTTTTGTAAATCCCTTCTCATTAAAAAAAAATTGGACCAATAGGATAGCTCAATTTTGTCACGTAAGCGAAATCAAGCAATATGATTTGTTAATAAAAAGTCAAAATTAAATCTAATTTGGTCAAACAATACTTAATTTCGTTTTTCAAACAAATTGTGTATAAAAATCGTGTCAATTTTGTGAGAAAATAAACTTAATAACTGGCGGGGCTAATTTCAAAAGACTATGGGTCGAATATAAAATTTCGAAAGAAATTAACACAGTCCCAAATTTCAATCCACATAAGAATTGGTTTTTCATTCTTCTCTTCTAACCCACTTTCCCAACCCTAAAAAAAGTCAAAACGATTGAAAGAACAATAAATTAATTCTGAAATATTACGGTGACCGAAAGAATGATTTAGTTCGTTGATATCACATATCCAACACTAGGATCAAGCCTAACTCATGTTATAGCAACAGTGGGCATTTATAATAATATTTTATTCTTTTATTCTTTTTGCAATCTTGCAATGCAATGGAGGGTAAAGCTCACTCAAAACTGACCCAACTAAGAATATATAACAGGTAAGCACTTTCTTTTCCCGTATTCAACATAAACTCCTGCTTAATAGCATCATGCTTGGGTTGAAACAGGTTAGTTTTCGTTGTGTCACAATTTGAACTGGGAGAATATTTTACAAATAATTAGATTATTCTTGAATAAATAGCTATAGCTGTAAAAGAAATTGACACTTCTTGATTTAATGATTTGGGGTTATTTAGGTAGAGTCAGAATCAAGTTAATTGAGTCATATATATCATAATAAAATTACACATAAAGCTAACTACGGATTATGTTCTGTTAGATTTACGTGAAAAAAGTCAAGCAGCTTTCTGTTTCTAAACACAACAGTGGCATCTTTTATTGGCATAATAATACTTGGCAAATAGGTGGCAAAATGTTTTCATATGAGCCTGAAGATCGTCCTACACTCCTACGGCTAAGGAGTTAATGCTCTAATTATCTAAATTCATTTTATCTTATAGGGAATCTACAAGAAATTTTTTTGTTTTTACTGATGACTACAGGGGTGTTTGGTTGTTGTTGTTTAAAGGTGCTAGGATATTATTGTACTGCTGTCTAATGGATCAAAAGGATAAAAAAAAAATAATAATAATAAAAAAAGGTAGTACGGGTCAAATGAGTCAAACCACGTTGTAAGTCACCCAAACTTTATATTCTAAGGCATGTATTCTTATGTTCTGGTATCCAGGAAGGTAATTAGTGGGTACCTACAAGAAGATACATGAAAATAGTTAAGCCATAAGCGTGAACATGTTAATCAGATTTTAAAAGCTCTCATGGCTTTCAATAGTGTTTCTTTAACTGAAATAAAAGTTCCCCTGAATTTACTTTTGTTAACTTCTCGAGGAAATGCCTTTTATTTACATGTCAATGACTATTTATCGTGCTATTTGTTGTTGCACTCTAGAATTCAAAATCCTATTCAAAACAAATTCACAAACACCCAAAAATACACACACGTCCATAGAAGTATTTGGACCTCAAAACTTTGGGGGATAAACACCTTAATTTTAGACCTTGATTGTTAACTTATTGCTTATGCAGTACGAAACATATAGGTCTTATGCTTACGATAAATGTATGTGCCATTCAAGTTAATGTTCGTTTTACGATAAATGTATGATTTGTTATTGACCATGGAGTCTTATGCTGTTTCATTCTTCATGATAAAGTTAACCGATTTTATTTTGTCTCTGTTTTGACAAGAACTTGGCGGAATCAGCGATTTTACTGAGGTCAATAAAAATTTAAATATTTTATTTTCAAGCTCTTTAATCACTCAAACTGTGTTTGTCTAATTAAAACTTACATAATTTGTCGACTTCCATGTTTGCTATTCGGTTAGGCGGTTAATATTGATTTAGAGGTTCTTTAGATTGGTTATAAGTGTATATATGGATTACTGATTCTTTTATTGCAGATAAGAAATAACAAATGCTCTCTAAAGCATACTTATTTGTTTATTATAGACTAAAAGAAGCACTATATAAATAGGTTGGTTCTTATTTTATAAATATACATAGTACGTTATAAGTAGGGTAAACACTGAGGATACTCTGTACTATTCGAGTTAACTCATTATGGTAGATTATGATAAAATGATGGTTAGTTGGTCATCTTAGATGAACTGGTAAAGAGAATTAGAATTTTTAATTTCTGTTAACATCTAACAACGCTGGAACGATGTTCGGTCGGGTCAGGCCGGGTAAGGTTATGAGTCAAAATGGTTAATATTTTTGCATCGGTCAGGATGGGTCCTAAGCACCTCTCATTTTTTATTTTTCAAACAAACTTGAGTCTTTATAAATAGTTAATGTGCCAAAATGATTCTAGACTTTGTATATTTTCAATAATAATCTTGACTTCTGAATATAATATTTCCATGCACACTCAGAATTAACAAGGTTAAAAACAAAATCTATATCGGCCACCATTCATTGATTTTCATTTTATTGATATTGATATAACGACACATGGTACATTAGATGGGGTTACAGCACCATATCCATCATGGGTCGATATAGATTTCGTAAGTGTATGTCTATTGCAATTTTAAAAGGGTGTTTATGCATGTGTACTGCTCTTCTTAGGTGTGTTCAAGTGTGCTGCAAAACTGAACTTTTAAGGGGTGTTTGGGCTGCTGCAAACTGCAGTTTTTAAGAGGTGTGTGTGTATGTCTAATGCTGTTTTTAGGGGTGTTTGGGTGTGCTGAAAAAACTACACTTTTAAGGGAGTTTTTTAGGGGTGTTTGTGTATGTCTACTGCTGTTTTTAGGGATGTTTGGGGGTGCAGAAAAACTGAACTTTAAAGGGTGTTTGGGCTACTGTAAAATACACTTTTAAAGGAGCTTTTGGGTATGGATGTTGCTGTATTTAGGGTGTTTGAATATGATGCGGAACCAAAATTTTTAAGGGGTGTTTGGGTATGGCTGCTGTAGCTTTTATGGGCGTTTGAGTTTGTTACAAAACTACAATTTTAGAGGGTGTTTTGGGTTTGTAGTTTCTTTAAATGACTACATTAATTGCTAAATTTGAATTTTTTACAGGTTTTTCTTCCACTTAATTTATGTGGTTCCCATTTGTTTATGGGTGAATTGGAGCTTAAGTAGGATGAGGATTAGCATCTATGATACAATGTGCGTGCCTCATGAAAATATGCTAGATTTTGTGGTCACTCTTTTTTTTTTCCTCTTATGTGTATATTTGTACATGTTGCCAATTTGATTGTTGACATTAGAACAAAATATCATATTACATCTTTTTGGATTATTCAAATCATTGTCATTGATATATATTTGCATTTATTCGTCTTTTTGGATTATTGAAATCATTGTCATTGATATATATTTGCATTTATTCACTATTTTCGTTAGATTTTGTTCATGTCTAGGCTCCGAATATGTCGTAAAAATAACTTTTTTAAACGCATAATGAAGAAACGGTATAAATCATCTAGAGTTAATTTTTTTAGCTCATTTGGTTCAAACAATTACGCGGAATAAATAATAATAATTATTATGCACAATTTAATTTTATGGAATGAGTAACATACTATGGTAAGTTCAAAAAAAAAGAGTAAAATACTATGGTAATATGTAATTAAAATTTTATGTTAAAACCCCGTGCGTGCACGGGTATTATAACTAGTGATCATAATCTAATGTTAACATTTACATTAACAAAACCAAAATAGCTACATAATCAGACTATTGATAATAGTATCGTTCTAAGAATTTGAATTAAAATTGATTTTTGTGTTTATAACTAGAAGACGTAAGCTTATAAGTCACTAAAGATACCAAAAAAGTTTGGCTTATTTGAAACATAAGCCGAATCAAATAACTGGCAAGCGAAAAATTAAGCTAAAACGAGCACCTCCGGACAATGGCTTTGTTTATTGCATCTCTATACATAAAGATTGAAGTTCCCTTCGGTATATGTAATTCCCTTCAGATACTTATCGCGAACAAGTATAAGCAAAGTGAAAGTGAAATCGGGTATTTACCTAACAAGTCTCCAACGCTATCAGCTTCTCAAAAATCACATAATACGCTTAGCATTCTAATGTGTAGCCTCACCGTGTTTGAATAGTATATTTGATTCGGCTGAGATCTTTGGACCTTCACTTTCAAGAATGGTATTGTTTGGTAATTGGTAACTATTATTATACATTCTGACTTTTGGGGTCAACCAATTTCCATTCTAATAGGAACCGACATGAATTTGGTTGAAACTGCTCTTTTTGTAGCATATGTTAGCAAGTTTAAATTATACTCCGTATCACTTTAAATCTGACTTTCAAATAATCCATGTCAATTATAACTTGTAACTATTATCCTTTTGACCTTTTTCATCATATTTTTTGTTGACACAGAGTGATCCATTTTTTACTTTTTGGGTCAGCAAAATTATCAAACTCTTAGCAAAACCTATACCTCAGTTAATGTTAGTCAAGACTCAAGATTCCGAACAGATACATGAATTTCTTATAAAATAATAATTGGTGGTGTCAAAGAATGGTACGCGGGATGTTTTTGTTCAAAGATTAGGGTATCTAAATAGTAGCTGCATTTGCGTGGTACTCTAGGATGAGAGTCTTACGATTGAAAATACGATAGATGATTAATCCATTGCATCGGTTCCACAGTCCCACAAGCACGACTCATTGAGATTGGCGGTATATATGAGTGATTACCATTTTATTTGTCCATATAATCAGTGTCATTATAAGATAGAAAAGATGGTATTCAGTCTTAGTGTTCGCGTTTGTATCAATGGATAAATCGTTATGACATCAATCTTTCAGTGAGTCCAAAACCGCGTAAAAGGAAAATGAATTTTAGCTACTGAAATTCTTTCAAGTAATCCAGCTTGAGAGGCTCGTTAGTTAGTTTGGTTATCGATGGACATGACCAGTCACCCTACCCCAAGTAACATAGGCCGACTAGACTGAGCCAAAACAGATAGTTCAAAATATTAAAGCCAAAATACCACAGTTTTGGTGTCACTTTGTACCTTCAGGGCTTTTATTTAGAAGAAAGAACCGTTGCGCTCCTAAACCTGATATGAAACTGATGTTAGACAATCTGCTTTCATCTTCAAACACAAGGTTCGTTGGATTCAACATTTGAGCAAACAAGAATATGATTCTTTCCTCTTTGCTGTAATGATTTATTGATTTAAGAACTATGCTTTAAAATTTGTTACACTTGTATGTATGATTGCGCATAAGTTCTGGAATTTTGAATGTGCACTAAAAATCAATCATTTTCCAATGTTTTTTTTTTTTTTTTTTTTTTTTTACTGTTTTAGTTGTCCCACATAGAGGCAAAGGTGAAAGTGAATATTGGTATATAATTGCAAAGCATATTGCGATTGTAATTTTGGAATCCCATGTTCGTAATGCACATGTGCCACGAACTTATGCGTTTCACGATTTTTTAACTTTATTATTTTGCTTAAAGCTGTGCAAACTTTTGATCGATCTTTATTATTGAATTGATAATAAACATTGTTTTAAACGATTACATTCCGCCCTCACGTTGTTGAGGGTTTATAAATAATCTTTGGGATAATTCCAAAACTGCTCCGGTTGTTCAAACGGCATTTTTTGTGTTTCCTTATCTAGATCAGGGCAACCATTACTTTTTGGGCAACTAAAATCTGCAAGTGACAAGTGTGACTTTACGGATTACAAGGTAGGACAATGATAACGTATAGTCTATATATGGGCCACGAGCCCAAACGATAAACATTACTAAGGCCCAAAGCCACTATGCGTGGGCTATTGTCACTTGGGCCGCATCAATAATAGGAATGGGCTCACGTAAGCCCAAACCCAAATAAACTATACACGGTATAGATAAGGATATCTATCTATGGAATAGATATCATTAACCCGGATAAGTACCACGCGTACGAAACGTAAGGAGCACGAACCCTACAAGGATTCTGCGCCTATATAAGGAATGACATAACTCTCATTCAAGGTACGATTCACAAACCCTAAAACTCTTTACGAGAACCTTAAATCGATTACTTACTCTCACGCCGGAGTCTAATCGTGGGAGACAATCCCACGATAAGCCTAACGGTGTTGTTTATTTTCTTAGTGTGCAGGTTACAAGTACTAAGAAGCTGATTGGTACGAGAGCAAGAGCCCATAATCAGGAACGCCCAACTTTTGTATCAACAAGTGGCGCTATCCGTGGGACCCTACTAAGAACTAAAAACTAGAATGACAAAAAATAAGAACTCAAGCCAGCGGACTCCGCAACCAGAAAAACGTGACCCTCAGAGGAAGAATCAACAAGATTCTACCCCTAGGCAGGTTGCTGGAACAACCAGCGCATCAGGTCATCAAAAGGCAGGGATAACCCCACCTCTTCCAGTGGTAGAACTGCCTGTAAGGACTACCCAAACCACCACAGTGGTCCCAAACGCTGAGGAGCTCCAGCGCACTCTCTTCACTACCCCTCATCAAGCTGTAACCACAGTGAACAACACTGTGCCACCAGGCGCACCTAACCGAGATAAGGTGCCTAATACTGAGGCAGACATTCTTGCAGCAACTGAGGACACACCCAACCTAACCTTGGGAAATTTTGTATCCCAAAATTATGAAACCTTAACTGCCCTCATGCAAGAAGAGGCAAGGAGAAGGTCAAGTACGAGCCTACAAGCTCGACTCAATTTTGGTCCTGAACACGAACCATTATCACCGCGCCACCCACGAGGAAGACGCGCAGAACGTACTACCATCCATGATAGGCTGGGTACGAAATCTGATTCACAGTACTCAGAAGACAGCGAGAGGCGCACTAATATCCACTCCAGACTTGGCAGTCGAGGGATTCAAGACCGATTAGGACCTCAACATTCACCAAGCCAAGGGTCCTCCAAATCTGGGAGTAAGAGGATTCACGACAGATTGGGGAAAAGAATGTCCCCAAGTGAGAGTCCCTCAAGCTCTTCTTCTGAAAAAAGCTGGCGCAAGCGCCGAAAAAGAGACTACTCTTCTCCAGTGACTCCTCAGACAACGAGGATAGAGAAACAGGACACTGGAAGTCAAGAGGAAGACGTCGCGAAGAAGAGAATGAAGACATGTCTTTTCCATGGCGTCGCCAGAAAGTTGATGCGTTTACACGACGCATCAGCGATTACTCCGACCGCCAACGCAGGCGCATGCCCACTAATGTGAAAACATATGATGGAACAGGTGATCCAGATGATAATCTAAAAGTTTTCGAATCAGCCGCCACTATCGAAAACTGGCCACAGCCTGTGTGGTGCCATATGTTTAATTCTACGTTGGTAGGGAACGCGCGCACATGGTTCAGCAAATTCCCACGCAGGAGCATCGGTGGGTTCGAGGAATTACGGAAAGCATTCCGTCTCAACTTTACCCAGAGAAAGAAGTGCGCTAAAAATCCTGTTGAACTAGCAAGAGTAAAACAGCGCCAAGGGGAATCAACCAGTGCTTTTATGGAACGCTTCAAGGACGAGTGTATACAAGTAAAAGCATGTCCTGAAATTCTAAAAATTTCAGGGTTCATGAATGGGATTAATAACCCAGAACTTATCCGAAAGCTAAATGACAAAGTTCCCCAGACTTTCGATGAGCTAACAAAGCGCACCAGATCCTTCATACAAGGAGAAGCAGCTGCTGCGGACAGCAAAAAGGGTTATTCGAACTATAGGCAGCAAGAACAGCCTAGGAGACAATCCAACGATCAGAATAACAACCGCAGTAGGAATTATCGCAGCGGAAGAGACAATGACAAGTATACCCCTCTCACAAAAACTCCGAGGGAAATATTTGTAACAGAAGGTGCAAACTTCCCAAAACCTCCAACAATGCGCACCGCAGAGGAAAAGCGCATAGGGAATGGATACTGTGAGTACCATGGTCAAAAAGGCCATACAACTAATGAGTGCGTCCAGCTAAGACAACTAATTGAAAAGTTAGTAAGGGAAGGCAGAATGGACCACCTTGTAAAAAACATCAAGGAGGGAAAAGACAAACAAATGAGCGGGGGTAAGAAAGAGCCCCCAAAAGAAAAAGCTGATACCATATACATGATACAGTCATGGCAGCGTAAGATAAAGCAAAAAGTCAGCCAAAAATTCTCTCCAGTAAAAGAGATATCTTTCCCTACTCTAGCTGCGGACAACGCAGTTGTAGAGCCTCTAACCATTGAAATACATACGGGGGGACATGATATCCACCGCATGTACATTGACGGAGGGGCATCCGCAGACATCCTGTATGATCATTGTTTCAAAAGACTGCAACCTGAAATCCAAAGTCAATTGATACCAGCAACAACATCATTGACTGGATTCACAGGAGAAAAGATTTGGTCCATGGGGTAGTTACGCTTGCTGGTGGTCGTAGGAGATGAACAACACTCAACCGCAACATGGATAAACTTCATGGTAATAAAGTCCCCCTCACCATACAATGGTATTATTGGGAGACCTGGAATATCATCCATGCGCGCTGTACCATCCACAGCGCACGGAATGCTTAAGTTTCTAGTGAAAGGAGGAGTTGTCACCCTCTATAACACAACAGTACCACCAAAGGAATGCAACGCGGGTAACAACTGAAGTAGAGAATATTCCAGAAAAGCGCACAGAAAAAACACCAAACCTAAAGGTCGCTATTCACCCCGACTACCCGGACCAACAAGTTTCGATTGGTGGATCTTTATCTGACAAAGGTAAAGCAGTCGTTTGTGCACTCTTACAAAAGAACCTGGACATCTTCGCATGGGAACCAAAACACATGACAGGAGTGCCACGCTCTATCACAGAGCATAAGCTACAAATCCGACAAGGATATCCCCCAATACGACAGAAGAAGCGCGGCCAGGCTCCAGATCGTGCAAAGGCTATTCTGGAAGAAGTACATAAACTCGTAGACGCAGGAATCATGCGCGAAGTGTACTACCACGACTGGCTCTCAAACCCAGTTATGGTAAAAAAGAGCGATGGCAGTTGGAGAATGTGCGTGGACTTCACAGACCTTAACAAAGCATGTCCACAGGACTGCTATCCACTGCCAGAAACTGACTGGAAGGTAGAATCCCTGTGCGGATACCCTTTCAAATGCTTCCTAGACGCATACAAAGGGTATCATCAAATTCAGATGGCAGTTGATGCGTGGGAATCGCACCTTGCTTTACCTCTCGAGGGATCTCGCGAGGCTTACAACCCCCACCAGGCAGTGTACCTGATCGTTGTAGTATAGTATAGTGACAAGTACCGGGGGATTGATCGTTCAGCTTAGGAATAGTGTCGCTAGGATTAGAAAGCCTAATTAATAGTTCTAGAGATGGAAGATGATTATTTTTGTGTTTTTATATTTTATGAAAGCAAGTAAAATCTCGGGTTTTGGAAGATTGGGCGGAATTAGTTGCTATTCAACTAACCCAAAGCTAAGACGCAATCAAAATAAATTAATAAAAATGAAAACAAACTAATTAAACTAAGGTTGTGAGCAGTAATTGGAGAAATTGTGTTTACTTAGACTTCACTACTCCCTAGATATCTTTTACATGTTAATTACTTGTTACACTTGTATGAATGACGGGTTGTATTCCTTAATACCATTCGTGGAGTGGCATACATAACTCCCCAACTCTATGAGCTCTTATCTCCTCCTACACCATGACCCAGCACAACTATAGGGATTGTAAACAGTGGCTCATGCATTAAATACAACCAATAAAGACCTAGTACGCCTCGGTTCATGTTTCTTAAGACGTTCAAGCATGTTACCATTTGGAGATCTGCCAGTTTTCTTAAGCCTAACATATAATATCATTCATTCAAAACAAGAATAGACAAGTAATCAACACATAATCAACATCTAGGTTTCATTAGATCTAAGCAAACACAAAGGAAATTTAGCCTAGCATAGTAGAATTAAGATAAGAACAAAAGATAGACAACCAACACATAGACATATTGATTGAATTAAGAGTATACTTATCTCAATTACAATGCAAGGTCTCAAGGGTTTGGAACCCTTGAAAAACCTGTAAAAGAGGCACCAAAATCGTCTTTAGGGTTTCACCAAAACTTCTCTCTTTTAATGAAAAAACTAGAAAACTATATATAGGAAAATCGTCCTGACGGCGTCAAGAGTAAAATCTGACGCCGTCAACTCGCCGCCATATACTTCCTCGGACGCCCTAGATCCAATCGTGACGGCCTAAGTGACGCCGTCACCACCCTCGGTAAATTAATCTTGGTCACTTTGACGCCGTCATCTCTTCATCTGACGCCTTCACAACCTTCGGTAAAATATTCATCCTTTCTGACGCCGTCAAGAGTAAATCCTTGACGCCGTCACCTTGTAATTCCAGCTTGGATTTGGTACTTTGTTGTTTTCTTCACTTTATGCTCCAAAAACGTCCAAAATAGCCTCTTTTCCAGAATTCACTCTCCAAACACCTAAAATCACAAAAGGAACGATTTAGGGCAATATTTGATCAAATAAATTCGGATTCGGGCTTAAATGACCCCCTAAAAACGGATCATTTTTTGCCTTATCATATACCCTTACACTTGAGATTTGCTTGTCCTCAAGCAAATGAGCTTTTATTCTACTCAAAAGACAAGTTAGGGGTCATTTAACACTAATATAAAAGTAATTACAACAAATAATCGTTCCACTAAAGACCAATAGACAAGCACGAAGATCATACACAAGCACCTCACAAATAGTGTTTAGATACTCACATCTCTCGGGTGTAATAAAGTAATATAACATTATGGAAATGGAAGATATCTCTCACTACCTGTCATAGCAAAATAGATTACCATAGGCTTGGGAAAGGATCAAACCTCCACCACATGGCGTAAGCACCTAGGATAAACTATCAAAGAGGTCTTTTTAAAGGGTTATAACGTTAGGTGTAGGGATATGAATTACACGGTTTTGTTGGATAAAGGGGATTTTACTGGTGGCGAGTTAACAATCTTAGTTAATTACATGTACAAGATGGCGTTGCTAAGCCAAGACTAGACTCGACTTAAGCTAATAAATGAAAAATAACAAAAACATAAAATAAACATAGAATAAAAACGGGATGGTAGTCCGTATGTTTTTTCTCTCTTTCTTTTCTCTTTTTTTTTTTTTTTTCTTTTTCTATTTTTTTTTTCTTTTTCTTGATTTTTTTTTTTTTTTTTTTTTTTTTTTTTTTTTTTTTTTTTTACACTCTTACCCTACCATCCAAAATAATACATCATAGGGGTTTGAGCATTCCCCTTACACTTGAATCTTTACATACTTTACATTAAACTATTCTAATGACTCGAATTAAGAAAATCAAAACACTTGGAGCACTTTTAAGATTAACGTACATATGGGGGTAATAAATGTTGTTCTTCCCCATTACTCCATAAAATAAGTACTTACCCATGAGTCCCAATCGTCCCAAAACAATATGTACAAGGATATGACTCGACTTAGCAACCATGTAATCAATTAGAAAGTTAACTTAGGGTTTAACAAATAACAATAATGCACTAAAAATGAGCGCATACACGGAAGGCTAAGGCGATTTGGGTGTACATTTAAGTGGGGTGTAACAAATTCTTCCTTTAAGTAAGATGCTTAAAGTTAGAAACGAAAAGATAGGCTCGGAGGGGTGTACTAGGGGTATCGTGTACTAAAAATGAGTACAACGCTAAGGGTGTGGGAAAAATTAGTTGATTTAACTAGCCAAGTAATATGACTTAAATGGTCAAGTAATCGTAATACGGGTTTAACACAAGGGTGATCCTAATGCCTCTTATCATGTAGTAAATCCTACTACACGAATGTAGTCTCACTAGCGGTCTCGGGATGCATCACTAACGCAAGTTCTAGAATCTAAATGCTACCGGTACACTCATAAGCACCAATAATGAATGCTTTTCCTATCAAATCTAAAGGCGAACCTCACATTTTTGGGTGGAAAATTTTTCTGAATATACGGTTATGTGCTAGTCATACAACCTCCTATCCATGAGACGCTTGCTATGGCTAAAGTTTCACTCCTAAATGTTGTAAAAAATTTTAAATTTGGCGCTAAAATTGCACTAACAAGTATTTCTCATAGTTTTATTACTCATCTACTATCAAACAAAACAAACTCAAGCGAAAGTGCATATGTAAGGTATCATCTTTTTACCCTCCCCTTACACTTAAGATGAACATTGTCCCCAATGTTCAAGTAAAGAATGTAAAAGTTAAAAGTAAAGAGAATGAATTCAAATACTCCCCTGATTCGCTCGGTATGGATTTTAGGTTGGCCAGGTTAAATCTTCCTCCAAGAAAACGAACAATCAAAGCTTCCCTTCCAGAATATAAATCATCTTCTTGTCTCAAATAACCTGTAAATCCTGACAAAAGTAGACAAGGCAACCTCGCGTAAAATCGGCGGCATCCTATATAAGTTACTAAATCCTAGAAAACAAAATAAGATATAATGCTTGTGGAATGAAGTTTGCAGATTTCCTGGAGATTATAAAACTTAATAATTCACAAAAACTTATAAGACTCCGTTAGAAAAACAAAACTGGTAAAATTTCCAGATTTTTGACTCCTGACGCCGTCAAGAGCAATTGCCTGACGCCGTCAGAATGAACCTGCAGAAATCTTTATGTTAAGTTTCCGGAAAATTTCTGGAAAAACTTTGTCCTACTTCCTGGAAAATCCTGCAAAACTACATCATGACTCAATACAAGCATTTGACTCTAACAATACGAATACACATGTTCATTAAATATTGTGGAGAATCATGATCGGTTTGTTTCTTAAAAAAACATATTTGGGGTTTCCCCTTACACTTATCTTTTGCAAAAATACCTTTAGGTTGAAGTTAAGACTAGGCTAAACAACATAATAAAGTATTTCCACATTTTAATTGAGAAACATGATCAACCAACAATAAAAATAAAACATGCATACGGAAGCAAATAACAATCAAACAAATAAAATCACACAAAACATGGGTTGCCTCCCAAGAAGCGCTTTTCTTTATTTACGAGTCTTGTAGCTAGACTCAAAGTCGTGGGTTACTACGTGATTCGGGTGAGTTCCTCATTGAGGACATCTTTGGGATCGAACTTAGGTTTCAACTCTCTATCGGTTTCCTTAGTATGGTACGACCTCTCGAACATCTCTCCATCCGGATCATATAAAGTCATTCTCATGTGCCATGATCCGTCTCCTTCTTTAGGTGGCTTGTCCCACCTCCATTCATACTTATCTCCATCTCTTTTCCATTTATTCAACTCTATATTAATAGGCATTACGCTTAAGAACTCAATCATTTTTCTAAAGACTAAGGGGTCCTCAAAGGGATCTAGCTCCTCATCTCTAGCTATGAGTTGTTCAACCGAATGTGTTCTCTCAACGAAATCCTTTTCTAGATAAAATGGGCATTGAGGTCCTATGAAGTTCCTTTCTATCCAAGGTCCATATCTAGATGGTCTCCTATTCATCTCTACCCAATGCGGTGTTGGTTCATCATCACAATCATAACTATGCTTCTTAACATTATACACCGACCAAGTATCGCCTTCACCTACCGCTATCTTAGATTCCTTGCAATCTATCATGGCACTAGCGGTTGCTAAAAATCCTCTTCCAACTAATAATGGGCATGTAGTGTCACTAACCATGTCTAGGACGTGAAAATCCGCTAATATAGTCAACTTTCCTACGTGAACAACTACATCCTTAATCATCCCAACCGGGTGAGCTATACTCCCATCCGCTAGCCCTATCAATACCTCCGTTTCTTCTAACTTTCCTAGCTTAAGAGTGGTGAATAAGGATAAGGGAATCAAGTTGAGGCTTGACCCTAAATCGGCTAATGTGTCGAAAGCTTCGGATCTTCCTATCTTACAAGGCAAAACAAATATACCCGGGTCATCAAGCTTTTTAGGTAACTTGTTTTGAACGAAAGCGGTCCCATTTTTGCCTAGCTTACACTTCTCATATTTTTCTAGGAGGGCGCTATAGTATGGAGCACGCGCTAAGACATCAATGACGGGGCGTTCAATGTGAAGTTCTTTGAATTCATCGTCAAGGTCTTGCGTAAGAGGTGTTTCAACAATACTTTTGACCGGTTCTATAGTGGGAGTTTTAGTTGATTGGTCCTTTTGGGGAACTTGGTTTTGCTTGAAACACTTGCTCGTTGATTTGACCGAATAATATTGTGGACACAAAGCGGGTGACGAAACGGATGATATGGAATTAACGGTTAGTTTCGGATTCTTGATGGTGTCACTTGGGAGTGCTCCCATTTCTCGGTCATTGAGAACTTTCAACAATGTGTCAATTCTATTGGTCATCTCATTTTGATTTTGTTTGAAATCGGCTTCAAACTTAGCTATGCGGGCTTCTTGAGATGCCATGAACTTTGACATCAATCCTTCAAGATTGTTGGTACTACCATAGTTGTTAGAAGGACTGTTGTTGAAGGTACGGTTGGATGGTGGACCGTTTGATTGGTAACGATTAGGTGGGTTGGATGAATTTGGTTGATTTTGTTTCCACCTAAGGTTTGGGTGATTTTTCCATGAGGGGTTATATGAATCACCGTATGTGTTTGGCTCGGGCTTGAAAGTGTACCACTTATCTCCCGCTTCGTCGGTACGCGTGGATGCGTAGTCCGCAAAAGCTGTTCCGGGGAGTTCCACACAATCACGAGTGTCATGGGGACCACTACATAATTCGCATGAAGAAGTGATTTTGTTCACTTGGCTTGAATGCTTCGGAGCTTCGTAAGATTTCATGAGAAACTTGACTTGGTCCTCAAGTTCCATGATCCTACGGTCGGGAGTGCTTGAATTATTCGAAGGCAAAGATATTGCCTTGACCGTTTTGTTCAAATCACGGGGATCATTCCAACTTTCGTTGTCATAGAGAGCAAGATCTTCTATGAGTTCCCATGATTGTTCCGCACTAAGATCACGTAGCTTACCACCGGCCGATTGGTCAATGGTTCGCCTCGTGGGGATATCGATATGGTTATAAAAAATTTGGACTTGGAGCCACAAATCTATGCCATGATGAGGGACTTTTTGGAGTAAGTCCTTGAAACGAGTCCATGCTTCATAAAGAGATTCATTTTGACGTTGTTGGAACATCAAGATGTCATTCCTAAGTTTAGTAGTTCTCCCCGGCGGGAAAAATTGAGCAAGGAAACGAGTGGTGAGATCATCCCATGTGGTGATGGATCCCGCGGGTAAACGCTCAAGCCATTGACTAGCTTGATCCCGTAGAGAGAATTGGAATAGGCGTAAACGGGTAGTCTCTCTAGTTTCAATACCTAGGTCTATGGAATCTACAATTTTGAGGAAGTCCTTAAGGTGTTGGTTTGGATCTTCGGAACGAAGTCCATGGAATGCACATCCGCTTTGCACCAACCGGATGGTGTCGGATCGCAAGGGGGTCACATTGGCTCCGGTGAGCTCAATGGTGTTTCGGTAGCCTTGGTGGCTAGGTCGGGAATACTCTCCTAAGGTTCGGGGCCTAAGGGGTTCTAGTGGTGGGTTTTGTTGTGGTGGGATGATGGGTTCAAAGATGTTACCACCTTCCATGATGTCGGATGGTAAAGAGTTACGAACAAAAGCACGAAGAAATAAGATAGACTAAAGAAGACCTAAAAATAAAAATAAAATCTTACTAGAAAGGAATCTAGCAAGTAGACCTAATAAAAAGAAATCCTAACCTAGACAATAACTATTCCCCGGGCTGCGGCGCCAAAAACTTGATGCGTGGGAATCGCACCTTGCTTTACCTCTCGAGGGATCTCGCGAGGCTTACAACCCCCACCAGGCAGTGTACCTGATCGTTGTAGTATAGTATAGTGACAAGTACCGGGGGATTGATCGTTCAGCTTAGGAATAGTGTCGCTAGGATTAGAAAGCCTAATTAATAGTTCTAGAGATGGAAGATGATTATTTTTGTGTTTTTATATTTTATGAAAGCAAGTAAAATCTCGGGTTTTGGAAGATTGGGCGGAATTAGTTGCTATTCAACTAACCCAAAGCTAAGACGCAATCAAAATAAATTAATAAAAATGAAAACAAACTAATTAAACTAAGGTTGTGAGCAGTAATTGGAGAAATTGTGTTTACTTAGACTTCACTACTCCCTAGATATCTTTTACATGTTAATTACTTGTTACACTTGTATGAATGACGGGTTGTATTCCTTAATACCATTCGTGGAGTGGCATACATAACTCCCCAACTCTATGAGCTCTTATCTCCTCCTACACCATGACCCAGCACAACTATAGGGATTGTAAACAGTGGCTCATGCATTAAATACAACCAATAAAGACCTAGTACGCCTCGGTTCATGTTTCTTAAGACGTTCAAGCATGTTACCATTTGGAGATCTGCCAGTTTTCTTAAGCCTAACATATAATATCATTCATTCAAAACAAGAATAGACAAGTAATCAACACATAATCAACATCTAGGTTTCATTAGATCTAAGCAAACACAAAGGAAATTTAGCCTAGCATAGTAGAATTAAGATAAGAACAAAAGATAGACAACCAACACATAGACATATTGATTGAATTAAGAGTATACTTATCTCAATTACAATGCAAGGTCTCAAGGGTTTGGAACCCTTGAAAAACCTGTAAAAGAGGCACCAAAATCGTCTTTAGGGTTTCACCAAAACTTCTCTCTTTTAATGAAAAAACTAGAAAACTATATATAGGAAAATCGTCCTGACGGCGTCAAGAGTAAAATCTGACGCCGTCAACTCGCCGCCATATACTTCCTCGGACGCCCTAGATCCAATCGTGACGGCCTAAGTGACGCCGTCACCACCCTCGGTAAATTAATCTTGGTCACTTTGACGCCGTCATCTCTTCATCTGACGCCTTCACAACCTTCGGTAAAATATTCATCCTTTCTGACGCCGTCAAGAGTAAATCCTTGACGCCGTCACCTTGTAATTCCAGCTTGGATTTGGTACTTTGTTGTTTTCTTCACTTTATGCTCCAAAAACGTCCAAAATAGCCTCTTTTCCAGAATTCACTCTCCAAACACCTAAAATCACAAAAGGAACGATTTAGGGCAATATTTGATCAAATAAATTCGGATTCGGGCTTAAATGACCCCCTAAAAACGGATCATTTTTCGCCTTATCAGCAGTCGAAGATGAAGAAAAAACAGCTTTCCACACCAGTCAAGGAGTGTACTGCTACACAAAAATGCCTTTTGGCTTAAAAAATGCAGGCGCAACATACCAACGATTGGTGGACACAGCTTTCGAAAAACAAGTAGGCCGCAATTTGGAGGTCTACGTTGACGACCTTGTCATCAAAAGCCACACAGAGGATGAGTTGGTGCGCGACATCGAGGAAACGTTCAGAACATTGGGACGAATAAACATGAAGTTAAACCCCAAGAAGTGCACCTTTGGCGCAACCGAAGGCATGTTCCTTGGATACTTAATAGAACCTGATGGAATCAAGCCTTGTCCAGAAAAAACAAAGGCTGTCATTGATCTCCCCTCACCGCGCACACTCAAAGAAGTCCAGTCATTGAATGGAAAGTTAGCAGGGCTAAACCGTTTCTTATCTAAATCAGCAGACAACTCACTCCCTCTTTTTAAAACACTCACGAAGTGCACTAAAAAGGGAGATTTTCGCTGGACCAAAGAAGCGGAAGAAGCTTTCCAACAACTTAAACATCATCTGGCATCTCTTCCCAAACTTGTCGCACCGCGACCAGGGGAAGAGCTAATCATGTACTTATCGGCAACTCATGGAGCAGTTAGCGCAGTACTATTGACAGATAGGAACTCCGTCCAGACACCCATATACTTTGTAAGCAAAGCCCTGAAGAAGACAGAGACTAACTACAGCGCTATGGAAAAGCTGGTCTTAGCTCTAGTATTCGCAGCCAAAAGGTTGTGCAGATACTTTCAAGCGCACCCAATAGCTGTAATCACCGATCAGCCAATCAAACAAGTTATCTCTAAACCTGACGCATCAGGACGGTTACAAAAGTGGAGTGTACTGTTAAGTGAATATAACATCTCATATAGACCGCGCACTGCAATCAAAGGACAAATATTAGCCGATTTCATCGTGGAGAAGCCAGATAGCGACAGTCCAACATCTGCAACCAAAACAGATCTACAAGAACCCTGGATTCTGTTCACAAATGGATCTTCATGTGTAGATGGATCAGGCGCAGGCCTTATTCTCACAAATCCAGAAGGTATGGAATTCACCTATGCGCTGCGTTTTGAATTCACAGCCACAAACAATGAGGCAGAATACGAAGCCCTACTAGCCGGACTACGCATTGCAATCCAAATGGGTGTACACAACTTGGAAGCAAATGTAGATTCTCGGCTAGTCGCTAACCATGTGCTAGGTGAATATGAAGCCAAGGATGAACACATGATCCAATACCTGGAAAAGACCAAGTCCTTAATCAAAAACTTTGACAGGTTCACAATAAAACAGGTGCCCAGAGGAGACAACAGGAAGGCTGATGCGCTCAGTAAGATCGCATCCACAAGCTTCGCGCACCTCTCAAAACAGGTATTGGTAGAAACCCTACAAAACAAGTCAATCTTGGAAATGGAAATATCCACAGTGATAGATGAACAAGATCCTACATGGATGACACCTATCATTGAATTCATCAGCAAGGGAGTCTTACCACAAGACCACAAGGACGCTCGAAGAGTGCGGCGCACAGCGCAACGATTTGAACTACGAGACAACATACTCTATCGACGCTCTTTCTTACAACCCTGGCTCAGATGTGTTGGACCTCTTCAAGCAGACTACGTACTCCGAGAAATCCATGCTGGATCATGTAGTATGCACTCAGGGCCGCGATCTGTGGTGGCAAGCGCTCTGCGGTCAGGGTATTATTAGCCAACCATGCACCGCGACGCACGCGATCTGATAAAGAAATGCAGCAATTGTCAAGTACATAGGACAATCCCGCGCCGACCACAACAAGAGCTAACACCCATTACCTCACCATGGCCATTTTACAAATGGGGCATTGACATCGCGGGACCCTTTCCAGTTGCAGCAGGAGGAGTAAAGTTCCTCATTGTATCCATAGACTACTTTACGAAGTGGATTGAAGCAAAGGCGGTGGTAAGCATCACAGGAAACCAAGTCAAACGCTTTGTCTGGGACAACATTGTCTGTCGCTTCGGACTACCGGGAGAGATTATATCAGACAACGGAAAACAATTCTGTGATAACCCATTCAAAGATTGGTGCGCGCAATTGAACATCACGCAACACTTCGCTTCAGTAAAACACCCACAAACCAATGGCTTAGTTGAGCGCGCAAACCGCAGTCTAGGGGAAGGAATAAAAACGCGCCTTGACAGACACAAAGGAAGGTGGGTGGACGAGCTCTCGCATGTTTTATGGGCGCATCGCACCACAATCAAAACCAGTACTGGCGACACGCCATTCTCCCTTGTCTACGGAACAGAAGCCGTCATACCAGCTGAGATAGGAATGCCCACTATATGAACAACAGAAGTCAACGTCACAACAAATGACGAGGAACGGCGCATAGACTTGGACTTACTGGAAGAAAGGCGTGAACGCGCAGCTATACGCGAAGCAAAGGCTAAGGCAAAAATGAAGAAATATTATGATGCAAAGGTCAAACACACTTCATTCAGGCCAGGAGACTTTGTATACCGCGCCAACGATGCGAGCCACGCAAAAGACACAGGCAAGCTCGGACCAAAATGGGAAGGACCTTACGAGGTCACCGATGCGCTCGGCAACGGTGCATACAGACTGCGCGATATGGAAGGTCACGACCTAGCGCGCACTTGGAACATCTGCAATCTTAAAAGATGTTACTTTTAGGCTACGGCCATTACACAGACACCTTTGCACCCTAAGAGGTGCCCAATAAGTGTTTGTTTTTCTTTTCTTTCCTAGGAATTGTATTTTTATTTTTTCAAAAAACTTGCAAGTATCAATAAAATGTTATGGTTTCTAGCTAACTCCATAGCGTATTTCACTTTATTGCGTACATACTGATATATGTCAATATTGTTATCTTATATTTTTGCCTACATGGCGTGCATGCACTCATTAAGACCCACGAAGGCATAAAGGATGAGTAAACCTACTAATTCACTCGTTGAGTAAGAGGGTTGCAAACCCATCAACATTGGATCACGCATCCTTGCTAAGCGCCTTACTTTTGAGACGTCGGGGTAAGTTTCACATGCGCATCTCACGACGGGTGCGCAAATATTCAGTACACCGTACAAGCTTAGCATATAACGAGCCAAGATACTTGGTCACATAATAATACTTAGCAAACAATGCAAGTATATTTCCTAAAGTCACGGACTTAACGAGCCAAGACACTTGGTCAAATAATAAAACTTAGCAAACATTGATGCCAGTATATTTTTAAGTCACGCACTTAATTAACAAAAGGGTATCTTATTCAACATTTTTTACACAAAAATTACAAGGAAAAGATACACTTCATTATTTACATAATACATATACAAAAATAGCCTACACGCTATGGCGATGCTCAGGGCTATCATCCGGAGCAGCAGAACTCCCCGCCTCCTGAAGCTTTCTCAGGATCAAAGCGTCCTTGGAAGATACGGTGGGAACACTCACAGGAACCCCATCAGACCTGGGGATGTGTGCAGCGCCCACACCGCACAACACTGCCTTGCCCTGAATGCCTCTCTTCTGGGCAGCCCTCTGCGCATGACGCTCTAGAACCTCTTTCAAGGGAATTTCCCTCTCAAGGGCAAACGGGTTGAGCATGTGGCGAGGCTGCGCAAACACAGGAACCTGCAGCTGCGATTCATCAGGCTTCAGGAAGTAATCCGGCTGCGCCTCTGAATCCTCCAAAAGGTGGCGCTCCAAGGTCAACCCCGCCATAATTACCTTTATGGGGTTGTCTTGATCACGCTCCAACCGCGAAATATGAGGCAACTCAAGGACTTTCAACCCCTCCATCGCCTACATTAACTCATCATATGCAGCCGCGTTGTAACCAGGTACCTCTGACAGGTCCTTGCTCAAAAGCTTGGCTTCATGGAGATCCTCCATAGCCTGCGACTTTCCGCGCGCCACTGCACAGTGAACCACCTTCCCAAAAGCGTCCAACACCTCTTGGGACTCAAGAGTGCCCATCGCTGCCAGGCGCAGCCCGTGACTGATCAACCACCTACATCAAACAAAGACAATTTGTGTTAAGGAAAGGCATAGCAATAAAATATAATAAAGAAGAAGGCTAAAAAGGAAGTACCTGCGCTCAGCAATGGTCGATATCAAATGAGGGTATAACTCCTCATCGTACTCGATGCTCAGGCCACGCAGCTTGTTCTCCTGAATCTGGATGATCTCCTCCATACGCTCCTTGAACTTGGCAATGCTAGCATAGTGCTCCACCTTCTTCTCCTCCAAGTACCTCACAGCCCAAGTCATGTCGGACTTGTAGTGATGAAGCTGCCCGCGCGCCTGCTCCACCTCAGCCAGTGCAGAAAACTTCTCATGGGTGACCTTTTCAGTGTACACCCTGGAGGACTCCACTTCTGCCTGCGCTTCCGCAAGCTGCGCACGGAGCCTAGCTATCTCCTCATCCTTCTGGGCGAGAGTACTGCTCTCCCCGACATACCTCGTCTTCAACTGAGCCACCAGCTCAGCCTGACGCGCAGCAGTCGCAACCAACTCATCCATCAGCTGCTGCGCAGGTACACCCTCATCAACCTTGGCTTTCCCCTCCTTGTTTTCATTCTGCGGAGAGGAGACCACATCCACGAAGACCCCATCACCCTTCGTGGCATCATCCCTACAATACATGAAGAAGATAGTTAGTACATATTACGACAAGTAATATAAAAGAAACAGAATAGAGACGCAGATACTTACAGAAATGGAGAGGCCTCTGCAGCCTTCTTATCCGCGCAAGGAGCGGATGTCTCCTCCTCCGCGGACGACTCCGCATCCCCAATCAGGTAGCGTCGTCTCTTCTTAGTGCCACTGCTCCCAGCCTCCCCTTTGCGCTTAATATTCTGCGCCACCTTCTCCTTCAGCACCTCCTCAGGCTTTAGGATTTCCACGCTGTCAGATGATTCAGCGCGCGCCTCTTGCGCCATCTCCACATCTGGCGCCACGCTCTGAACAGGCGTTACTTGGAGCGGCGGCGTATTTTCAGGGACAACCTCCGGCAGCACTGTCAAACGACCCTCGGTCGCCTCCAGTAGTGGCTGCTCACCCTCCCTCAGAGGGCGCACTCCCACCGTCACCTGCTTTGGCTTTTCCAGCCTCACCACAGCGAATAGATCCATCTCTGCGCACATAAACAAACAGCAAAACAGAAAGGATTAGTTACTAAATGTGCGCATATAGAAAGACTTACATATTTGAAGTAGAAGGGACGAACACCCACCCCGGCCTTCCTCATCTATGAAGGTTGGCACCTCGTCAACACCGCCGAAGTAATTGCGACTCAACCCCATGTGCACCAAAAACTCCTCCGGATAAGGGTTAATGGGTATGCGGTTGGCATCAAGAGTCTGTGCATCGGTCTGCCTATAGGAACCGGGTGCGGGGCGCCCATCCCTTGGTAAAGTTTCTTGAGTATAAATCCCAAAAGGTGACGGAAAAACCACGTCATCAACCCAGAAAAAATGCTCCCTCCAATTTCTAAGGGAGTCTACCTTCTCAGTGTAACACTGAAGCGCCCCCGGGCGCTTCGCAAAAGATACCCATCCATTCGACCACGTTGTGTGGTAGAAGGAGCGAAACAAGGCAATAGTCGGCTCTATCGCAAGTAAACGGCAGTTTACCTCAAAGTTCGACACCTTAGCCGCACCTATACAGTGCAGCTGTGAGATGTGGAGGCGATAGTGGTTGAGCAAATCGCTCAGAAAAATAGATATCGGTACGCGGTAATTCGCGTACTCGAAGAAGCGCGTGTATAATCCTATTTTCCCTTCGGGGAAATCGGCTATACACGCGTCAACGTCTGGAGCCTCTAGATGCACATCCAGAGAAATGAAGTAGTCAGATGTAAACTCAGTAACATCATTCTCAGTCATCGCAGAGCGAAAGTCTTCTAACTGGGCAACCATTTTCATAACTCTACTAGAAAACGCACACAAAATTACCTAAGGAAACGATTATTTTCTTTGCAAAAGTTCGCTTTCAAAAAAGTGAGCAATGGTGAGTGTGTGTTTTACTGTGTGTTTTGTAAAAATGGGGGCGGTGACTATTATATAGGGGGTAAAAAACCCTAGATGATGTCCACGTGGATCCCACTCACAAAAACGTGTGGCTAGAACCGAAATGGTACATGCACTTTTTTCCGATTTACGAGGGACACGTGGACACAACCCCCGATTTTCGAGGTATTTCTTTGAAATATCTATGACTAGGTACATTGCACTCTAAAAATGGGCGGCAATATTTCCAAGATCTCCCGCCACGCTTACCGCTGTTGTGATTAGTCTAGCATCCGCGGCTACGAGCCGCGCACACTAGACTGGGGGGACATGATGACGTATAGTCTATATATGGGTCACGAGCCCAAACGATAAACATTACTAAGGCCCAAAGCCATTATGCGTGGGCTATTGTCACTTGGGCCGCATCAATAATAGGAATGGGCTCACGTAAGCCCAAACCCAAATAAACTATACACGGTATAGATAAGGATATCTATCTATGGAATAGATATCCTTAACTCGGATAAGTACCACGCGTACGAAACGTAAGGAGCACGAACCCTACAAGGATTCTGCGCCTATATAAGGAATGACATAACTCTCATTCAAGGTACGATTCATAAACCCTAAAACTCTTTACGAGAACCTTAAATCGATTACTTACTCTCACGCCGGAGTCTAATCGTGGGAGACAATCCCACGATAAGCCTAACGGTGTTGTTTATTTTCTTAGTGCGCAGGTTACAAGTACTAAGAAGCTGATTGGTACGAGAGCAAGAGCCCATAATCAGAAACGCCCAACTTTTGTATCAACAGACAACTTGTGTACTTTTTGAGCAACTGATGTACTTTTTGGGCAACTGGCGGCCTTCATGTCGGACAAGTAGCAGCACATGGTTGGCTAAGTACTGGTTGCCCAAAGCAACTGGTCTAGAAACACAAAAGATGCCGTCTTAATAGTCTCGGCCTTTGGGCAACTGCGGTATTTTTCAAATTGGGTTTTGCTAACGACAGCCCTAAGGGTTGTCATTAAGCAAATAAGTTTTATTACAACACCATTTTTGCATGCTGTTGATTGGATAATAATTCCGAAAAAGGTGGAGACAATTTAGGATATAGTAAATACATAATTGACACTTGATTGCGATTGGTTGAATTTCATTCTTACAAACAATTGTAATAAAATAATGTCTTTTAACGACAACCCTTAGGGCTGTCGTTAACAAAACCCTTGGAAATTATCCCATAATCTTTTCATCTACGTGCTTAAATAAAAAGAAAGTCTATAGTCTATACAATATAAATTGTTCATTGACCACCCTAACTATCTAAATACAATTTAAATGAGTTTATGGGAAAACGGTGAATGCGGTTTGTTTAACATCAATTTCACATCAGATTTAAGAGCGTGTTTCAATATTGAAGCCGAGACATCTTTATACAATCCCGTAATGGCACAACTTAGCAAACTATTATTCATAATATAATTAGCCATTTAAATGATCAAGATTTGAAAGGCTGGAATTGATACAACATTGATATTAATTGACACAACATGTTCCATTTCATTATTTCCATTACTCAGAGGCACAAACACTTTATATGTTTGATTAAAATTCAGCATTTCCGCTACCTTATGCACCAATTCAATTAAATTATGTACTATAGGATTCAGGATCGATAGACCAAGTTTTTAGAACTTGCAAGTATAAAAGATTCCTAAAGTCGAAAAATACTAGTGTGTAACTGGCAATTCTGTTATAAAGAAGTACTTTGTCTTATATTTTTTATAAGCTAAGTTGTTAAGATTTTGGATAGTATGCTTTTGACATTCACTTTCAAGAATAGTATTCCTTGGTAACTAACTAACTATTAACACAATTTTAATTTTGGGGTCAACCTATTTTTCTGTTCTTGTTCTAATGGGAACTGACATGTATTTGGTAACATATCAATCATAACTTGAATTGTATCATTTTACATATCAATCATAACTAGTAACTAGTATGCTTTTGACCTTTTTCGATATAATATTTGTCAACAAGCAGCAAAATCAGTATTAAACTTTTATCAAATCCTATACCTTAGCTAATGGTAGTCAAGATTCTAAACAAATACAGTATATGATTTGATTACACGGAAAGAATTAGGTGTAACATGGGAAATGAAAGGTACCCGTATTTATTTTGTTCAAAGATGAGCGTATCTAAGTAGCACCTGCATTATGGCGAGACTATTGAGTCTTACTATTGAAAAGATGAGAGATGGTTCAGCCACTGCACTCGGTTCCACAGTCCCACAGGCGCATTGCTTTGATACTGTTAGACTATCTTGATTAACTTACATCAATAGTTAACGAGTGTTCATTCAAGTACTAATACACGAGTATTCCACTGAAATTGGTAAGTAAACGGTTTAATCTTTTAGTGAGTCTAAAACCGCCTAAAAAAAGATGTTGAATCTTAGCTGCTGAAATTCTTTCAAGTAATCCAACTCGAGAGACTCATTAATCAGTTTGGTTTTCATTGACATGACTAGTCACCCAATCCCAAGTAACACGAGCTGAAACAGATATTTCCAAATATTTTGGCCAAAATTGAAATACTACAAGTTTGGTGGTGTTTCGTACCTTGAGGGCTTTTATTTGAAGAAAGAACCGCCCCACTCCCAAGCCTGATGTGATACTGATGTTAAACAAACTGCTTTCATCTTCAAACCGCAAGGTTAGTTGGATTCGACATGTGAGCAAACAAGAATATGATTCAATCCTCTATGTTGTAATGATTAATTAGTTTATGAACTATGTGTTCAAACCTATTAGACACAGTTGTATGTCTAATTGTGCGTAATGTTCGGGAATTTTTCAAGATATATTATAAAATGATCATTTTTGAATGTTTATGGTGTGTTTAACTTGTCCCACATAGGAGCAATGTGAAAGTGAATGTGAGTATATAGTTGCAACGCATTATATATATATTAACATGTGATCGCACATCATGAATATTATTACCACAAAGAAATTCTTGGTTTGCGTTCCCTTGTTTTTTTAACTTCGTTGTCCATATAACAACAAACATTCTATTCTTTTACTTTGTTAATTAATTTGATAACGCCCAAACTTTTCTATTTGCTTAAAAGAAGTAATTTGTGTGCAAACTTTTCATCTCTAGTATTATTTAATTTATAACCAACGTTGTCTCAAATGATTATTTCTTTATGTTCAAGATCTTAAGTTAGCATGTTAACATTTACATTGTCTCGAAAGTATGTGAAAGTTAAACTTTTAAAACTATCAAAAATTACATACATAATTCAGGCATCATGCTGATTCTTTATAATTTGCTAGCTTATAGTTATATGTCTAACACGAGTTACTACAAGTGAATTTATGTAATGCTATGTCAAACATGGGGATTAAAGCTCTCGACACACATACAAATTTTGCTTTTTCACTTACGTACATTAACATTCGTGCTAGCTTTATTAAGTTACACCCCAAACATGAACATTAGCACATGTATGTATGTGCTAAATAATCAAACTAAACGACAACTTAACAAAGTAGCCATGTTCTCTCGTGCTTCCAAACTACACTTGGTACACTTGCTAACTTGTTGCAAAGGGTTAAGTTTGATCATGTTTGAGTTATCTTGAAAAAAGAGGTTCTAGATATGTGTTTTACATGTCCCACATAGAAGCTAGGTAAAAGTGAATGTTAGTATATAGTTGCAAAGCATTTCATGTTTATTATTTCAAATTCGGGGATCGTTGACACTTATACATCCATTGCTATGAGTTTCTACGAAAAACATATTAACCAAACAGGTTCAGAGTAGCCCAAAAAGCAACGTGTTTTGACAATCTTTAATTTTAGAGACAGTTAATAAAGTAACATTACCAAAATAACAGCATTAGGTGGATGTTTCTAGACGTTCGAAGATGACCGTTGCGTAAGGCGATGCACGTGGAAGGGGCAACCGTATGAAGTCTCTAAGCATCCTCACTTCTTCGTCTTTGGAAATATTGGCATTGAGCACTATTCGCACTTTCTTTAGCAAGGGTGAATTAGCAAGAACTAGTTTCAGGAATTTTATCTCAATAGCTAAGTTATTAAATGCAACCAATATCAACTCCTCAAGATGATTCAACTTGAAGTCCGGGTGGTCTTGGAGATTACCAAGATCCGTGGTTGTTTGTTGATCAGCACCAAACTGTTCATTATATATATATATATATATATATATATATATATATGTGTGTGTGTTATCACATACCATGTCAAAATAATAATAATAATAATAATAATAATAATAATAATAATAATAATAATAAATAAATAAATAAATAAATAAATAGCTATTACCGTCCCCTTGCATTATTTACCTTGAGAAGTATTCTTTCTAAATTTGGGGAGCTCTTGATCAAACAAAGGGTAGCAGCAAGGTCACCATGATTCATAAATGACACACCCAAAAAGAGTTGTTTAAGATGGGTTAATGGAGTTGGGAGCTTTTCTGGCATACTGCCCTCAGCAAAGAGCTTTAACAGGATAGCAAAACCAAAATTAGCATACATATACTTGGTATTCTTATATAGGATAGAGTACACAACTTACATTACCTCTATATAATAATCAGAGATTGCCAAAAGCACAACCGAAGGCAAACACTCGAACAACTCAACAAATGTAAACTTGTTTCCTCTGGTGAAATCTTTTTGCTGTCCAATCTGCATCAAAATGTTTATTAGAATGTCTTTTTTTAAAGGATCCTTATAATTAAGCATTATATATGGACATTACCAAATAGAAATTCTCAAGTTGCGGGCAATTGGTGAGGAAACGCTTAAGCATCATGGCAGTGATCTCGACATTGTAGAGGTTCAGGCAAGACAAATTACTAAACCCATTAAATATTAAAGGAAGCTCAAGATCACAATCACAGAGTTCCAAGTATTCCAGTCCCTGTAATGAGAAGAATGAAGAGGGTAACTTGTAATGATCGGATGAACGATTCTCTAATTTAAAACGCTTCAAAGTATTGGTCCTTGAAAGATAAAGAATTATCTGGTCGATCTCAGAAACCATTTCAATAGACAAAGTTAAATCCACTAATGGACTCGTGTGTAGCAACAAAACTTGGAAGATAGCATTAACAAGCTTATGCTTCATGATTTGTTTGTCATAAGATGATCCTTCAAACATATTGTCATCAAATACAAGTGTAGGAACTTTTGCCCAGCAATGCCTCCACTTCTTTGATAGAATGCTTGTCTTCACTGCATCTCTGATGGGCAAACGACTTAGAATGTCTTCAATTATGTCTTGAGGAAGGGCGCCTATTATATCCGAACTTAAGCATTCAACTTCCATGTCTTTAAAAATAACTTTCACGGACTCTGATGCTTTAAAAGCTGCATGCAATGTATAATGCATAATAAAAATTGATGTTGCATAACATTCTTTCTGAATAATAGTACGTCATGCATAATGGACAATGAACTAGAAATTTAAATACGGATCCTTCCATCAAACATATATAAATTACTACTGTATAAAAAAGTTACATCAGTAAATCAATCAGACAACCACTCAAACGATGGAAACGTTTGTACCCTGCCGATTCAGCACTAACATTGTATTCTACGGACAACATATTTCGCGTGACACTGAATTTATAGTCAAACAAATATAGTACGTAATACACTGGAAATCCTATGATACGTGCGTGAAGTCAAGACTAAGAGCAATCCCAATTATAACGCGTGTTAGGCGTTAAAGGGAATTTAACGTGCGTTAAATGTGAGTTACCCGCTAGGAGCTTGTGTGTTAAGGAGGCGTTAACATTTGGTGTTAAAGGTTTAACCCGCGTTAACATGCAACTTAAAAAAAAAATAAAAAATAAAAAATAAAAAAATAAAAAAATAAAAATTCACTTTCCCCCTAAATGAGGAGTGTTTTTATAAATTGATGTTAATTTAAGGTTGAGTTATGATTGGGGATGTATTTTTGTGAGTTAAGGTGAAAGTGTTAAAGTTGATGTGGCGCTGACGTGGCACTGTGTTAAAGTTTAACCCGTGTTATGAATGAGAGTGCTCTAAGTCCTTAAATTGTTTAACATGATTTCCTTTGTTTTCCATGCATATATGTGAAGAAGTTTGAGGTCATGCAACAACTTAGGAATTAACTGTTGCATTCATGGACGGAGCTTCCTTAGGGCAGGAGGGGGTGCTGGCCCCCCAAGATTTTATCTTCTAGTGAGTCGTTTATAGTAGTACCTACGAATGAAATTAGAAAAACAAGAGTGATTAGATCCAGTTTTGGCTTAAAATTGGTAATATTACGTTCTGAAACATAAAATAGTTTAGTTTTACCAGGTATAAGTTAATTTTGGTCAGTTACAATCGAGTTACTGGAGTTTGCTTATATATGTTGAAACAGGGTATGGAGATCAAAAGGAGGAAGAAGATGACAATTTTGGTTCATGTGCACTTTTCACCCTATATTTTGATAGTCTTTACATGTTTTTCCTAATCATCTAGATGTATTTCATAACATGTCCAAAACAGTTATAAAAGTTGACATTTTCAACCCCTTTTTTAAGAAACTATTACAAATAATAAAATAATACATGATTGTGAATTTGTAATACGGAGTAACAGATTACTTGGGGGTGACCGTGCATAGCGTAATTTCGGCCCCCCAATCAAACTGCTCAAGCTCCGTCCCTGGTTGCATTTAGTACATATTTAAACCCATGTTCTCCATCTTTATTTTTATCTTCATCTCCACGTCTAACTAGTGCATCTATATAGGGTAGGGGTACATGTTTTATATGAAAATCATTATATCATTTATGGACTAATATATGATAATATTGGTTAGTTAAAACTCAAAAATATTTCTTAAAGTTAGACCAGACTGGTCTTTATATCCAAAACTCTTGATTAAAATGCTAAAAGCGTCCTTTGAACTCAGATTAATGATAGACAACAATAACACCATACCCGCCGAGATTTACAATGAAAACAATTATAAATAAAAAAACTAACATCTACTAAGATCTGTTTCGACACTCCGATAACGAATAAATAAAAATTATACATCTCTGGAGCTCTTTTTTACAATCCGATACAACTTTCAAGTAGATTAATTGTATGACTAGATAATTTAGATTGGGCAGAAAGTGTTAATTTATTAACGTATTAATTTTTCCCTATGAACAATTAAACAAGAACCTTAAGCATGTTTTGTGTTCACAAGTGTACGTATTTAAACCTTTTCCCAGCCAGAAATCAAAAAAAAAAAAAAAAAAAAAAAAAAAAAACACGCTAATGCTTTGTTGCTTGAATTCAATGATCAGAACCTTAGCAATGATCGATTATAATTTTGCGTCAGGTTCCACTAGCGCAAACTTAACCAACAATTTGTATCACATCCCAAGCAATTCATAAATACTAGTAATTGATTTAAAGCTTAAAGAATAAAAATTTACCTCAAGTATGTTCAAAGCTTGAACTGTGTCGTTAACTCTCAAATCTTTTTAATTATTATTTTTTAATTTATAAATTTACAAAATTCTTTTTTTGATATACTACAAAGATAAATACAAAATATAGATAAAATGCAACTAAAAATACAATTAAACTTTTTAAATAATTATCTTTATTAATAAAAAAACTATAATTAAAATTCATAAACCAAACAAAACAAAGATTAAAATTTGTTTTTTAATAAATAAAAATATATCATTAAAAAAATTAAAAAATAAAAAATCACGCGTGTGCGAGCATTTTAACTAGTTTATCCTATGCAATTTTCTGTCGATTCTTTGGCTTTAATGAGTCAATTTATTTTATTATTATATATATTATAACCTTGATCCGAAATTTTGGCCGAGTGTGTGGTGTAACCAAATCCCTTCAAAATTAGGATTCTGTTTCCAAATATTAATAGACACGTTAGACGCTAACTGTCATACGCACTCTTTTATTGTGAAAGCAATTACGTTCACTCTATCACCATACAACGCCAAGTATGCATTAAAATTACTAGCAGGATATTCGCACGTTGCAGCGGCGGTTATCCTTTCATTAAAATTTAGGCGTCAATATAATAATAATGAGGAACTGATTAATTGGGAAAAAAATGATCTCAGTCCGACACAGTTCACCATTTTTTATTGATTCCGACTGATCTCATCTGTTTCGTTTTTGAACGACTTTTATTTGCTAGCCGAACCGATGGCAACTCCGGATTCCGGTTGAACTCGTTGGTCTGGTCCGGTTTTTAAAATCATATGTACCATCAATTTTTTATTATAATAAGATTTATTTTTCATTATTAGAGGGGTGTGTTAAAAATGTGTTTAATGTTGTATTCTTAGAGCATCTCATATGGTAAACCTTTTAAAAAGGTTTATATAATTTCCATGTCATATGCTCTTAAATTTATCATTTTATAAAACTATTATCACTATGCTTAAACTTGTTAAAACTTTATAATTTAATGAGGTATTAAATAAATTACATGTATTTAGTTGTAATGAAAAAGTCTATAAACTTAGACATATTTCATTTCATGTCATCATAAACCTCACCTCACTATGGTGACTCAATTTATAAACATTTTCAAATTTTATAAACGTTTCCATAAACCTCTTATAGTGGATGTCATGCCCTTAATTTTATGATTTTGATATGTATGTTTAATTGATTTATATGAAGAGCTTTATTTTAATTTTAATATGTATGGCTTCAACTGACTTGTTGGATACTTGACTTTGTTCGGGTCGCAAACAACACTGCTTTATCATTTGCTTAACATGCAAGAAATTTGCAAACTTAAGATCTAACTTGGTGTCGTGAAATGACAAGTGAAACCCCGCGATTGATTGTAGATAGGATAGCTGCATATTATTGAAGATACCCAAATTGTTTGGTTTCTCTCAGGTAAAATCCGGTATTTTTTTTAACTCCGCTAGAAATCGACATATTTTAGAATGTAATATCTTTGTCATATATATGTAATATTATTTTTGGTTCTCTTTCACTTGATGCTTCACATGTAAACAGTTGTGATTGTTGAAATAATCTGGATCCATGTTTTTTTAGCAGATGTTTATGGGCTTAGCCCGGTTATAATTATTATTGGCTTGTATCTATATCATTGGATTGTAATTTGTAACGATTCATTCAATATACAGTTTACAAGTTTAATTACATGGTATCAGGCTTAAAAGTCGGTCCTGTAAAACCCTAACCACTTCTTCCGACCTTTCTTCCCTCTACCAACCCTAGAACCCTTCCATCACCGTTATACTGACAAACGGTAATACACCACCACCACCTCCTGCCCTCACGTTAGTTGAAAAACTTTATGCTGTCAACAATTAACCTCAACAACGTCGTCCCAGTCAAACTCAACATCAATGAGTTAAATTACTCGTCGTGGTGCTACTTTTTCAAGATTCATTGCAACAATTTCGGTGTCCTAAAGCACATCGAAGGTGCAACTACGGCCTCTACATCCACTCCACCCACAGAAGAATGGCTCACTGCCGATTCAATAGTGAAGTCATGAATAATTTGTTGGAATATATGAATAATATAAAACAATAAACATATAAACATCAAAGAGTACGCAGCGGAATAGATCAAATACAAATAATAAATTAACCGAAATATAAATGGATACATACCTCTTGATTGCTAGCAAGAACAAGAACTTATAAACCCTAGGAGAGGGCTTATATGGATCGACTAGGGCTAGTCACAAGGCAAGATCACCGTTAGCAAAAGTATGCTAACACTTCGTTCTCACACACACGTACTATAAGCGTTTCAATGGAAATGCTAGATTCGTAGTACACGAAAAGATTAAACTATTGGTCCTATCAATCAAAGATCGATTAGACACAAAGAAGGAGATTAAGAAGATTAGGTTGCTATGGAACCAATGGATGATCAGAATGAATGAGAGGGGTCTCATTATATACTAATCAAGAGGCTTGGAGCAAAAGCTATCCCAAACCCTATGGGGTTATGGGTGTGGCCGGCCATGGGTTACAAAAGCCCAACCCGAACCGAACTTTCACTCTTTTCCAACTCTAGTCCTTCATGTTTCGTCTAACGGTCGTTAGTTACCGTTAAGTTTATATTTCGTGTATTTAATAATTATTCGTCACTAAAACAATAATTATTAATTCATTGAAACTCATACGTAAAGTGTGCAATCCCGAAGTCTCGAGTTCGAATCCGGTCATGATATACTAATTTATTATCCGTTAAAACTAACAGCTCCCACTCGGATATAGATTAATATAACAATGACAATGGTTAGTCTAGCATAACACGCCAATGTCCCCAGAACGATCTCGAGTATGGTTTCCTGGAAAAAACCACCTTTGATGATTCATCATCATACTTATCCTTTTGATTCTAATACTATGTTAATTTGGATATGGATTGAAGTCATTCCATAATTAACTAGTGTTTCTCGTTATTTATGATTAAGCAAGATTACCAACTCTTCTGAACGTATTTCAGATAGACCTTGGGCATGGCCATGCAAACATCTTGTTAATCCTACGAGCGGCCAAACAGTATTATACTTCAAAACAAATTCGAAGGAATCAAATCCTGTATTGACTACAAGCATAACCTATGAACTTCGCATCACCTCTGAAAATAATCCTTATAACTACCAGTTACGGATAGCGTTAGATTATCTCACAAAAATGAGCTACATCCACAGTAGTTACCTGGTATCTCAAGTCTGAGGATAAATATTCATGATTTACTATAATGACAACATCCATAAGTACAATCATGCATTGGGATTTTGTCCTATATCCAATTTTTCAATCATTGAATATCATGTGAATTTGGCATGTCTACGCACCAATATAATTTATATATATTATACCAAATCTCACATTTGTCTTAGTTCAATGATACTCCCATATCATTAATTGACAACGGACAATTTAGAATAACTTAAGTTATTCATGGATTAAACATGCAAATATAGGATACAATATTTATGAATAGAAATAAACATAACACAATACTTCATTTCATTCGAATAATTATTGTTTACAATCCTTTATCAAAATACTAACCACAGATCTACATGAAACTACTAGCTAAACGAAGTCCAATGCCATCAGCAAGTCGAGTAAGCTTTTCCTTAGATAAAGCATTCGTAAATGGATCAGCTAGATTGTTATCTGTGTGAATTTTGAGTAGATTGATTTCACCTATGTCGACTTGTTCTCGAACATAGTGATATCTTCTTGGAAAATGTCTGGCGCCCTTCATAACTCCAGGTTCATTGGCGAATGTAACTGCGGCAGAGTTGTCACAATACATATTAATAGGTAATTCAATTGACGGCATAATACCAAGCCCCGAAATGAATTTCCTGATCCAAACAGCTTCCATCGCAGCTTCCGATGCAGCAATATACTCAGCTTCTGTAACAGACATCGCAATTGTTGTCTGCTTCTTGCTCTTCCAGTCAACTGCTCCTCCATTAATACCAAAGACATAACCCGTCTGAGACTTTGTATCATCTTTATCAGTTTCAAAGGACGCATCACAGTAACCTGTAACATCAAGTTCTGCTTCTGGATTTCCCCCATACACTAGGAACATATCTTTAGTATTCCTTAAATATTTAAGAATGCTTTTAACAGCGTGCCAGTGCTTTCCACCTGGATTCTGTTGATAACGACTGGTCATATTTTGTGCAAACGCCACATCAGGTCTTGTGCATCTAACTGCATACATGATAGATCCTACTGCTGAAGCATACGGAACCTTCTTCATGATTGCAACCTCTTCAGGTGTTGAGGCACATAGTTTGCTACCTAAGCCATGTTCCACTTGCATTGGCAAATATCCTTTCTTGGAATTTTGCATATTAAATCTCTTCAATACTTTATCAATGTAAGTACTTTGACTTAATCCAATCAACCGCTTTGATCTATCTCTGTAGATCTTGATTCCAAGGATGAATGTTGCTTCTCCTAAATCCTTCATAGAAAAACATCTACCAAGATAAGCTTTAACTTCGTTTAAACTTGGTATATGATTTCCTAATATTAATATGTCATCGACATATAGGATAAGGAAAGTAACATTACTCCCACTAGCTTTCTGGTATACACATGGCTCATCAAGATTTTGACTAAATCCAAATTTTTTGATTTCTGCGTCAAATCTCTTATTCCATTGACGTGATGCTTGCTTTAATCCATAAATGGATCTTTTAAGTTTGCATACACGGTTTGGAAATTCTGGATTCACAAACCCCTCAGGCTGCGCCATATAGATGTCTTCATCTAGGCGACCATTCAAGAAGGCGGTTTTGACATCCATTTGCCATATCTCATAGTCATAGTAGGCAGCTATGGCTAAGAGAATCCTAATAGCTCTAATGTCAGCTACAGGAGAAAAGGTCTCCTCGTAGTCAACACCAAATGTTTGAGTATAGCCTTTAGCTACCAAACGAGCTTTATAGATGTGTACAATGCCATCCATGTCTGTTTTCATTTTGTAGAGCCATTTACTTCCAACTACCTTAGCATTTGGAGGTAAGTCTACTTCTTCCCAGACTTCATTGTCTTTCATGGACTGCATTTCCCCATTCATAGCACTATGCCATTTCTCCTTTTCAGGACCATTAATGGCAGCCTTATAACTAGTAGGTTCATTAAGATCCCCTAGTATCGTTTCCTCACACTCTACGTTAAGACATAGACGTTCGGGTGCTTTCACAGTTCTTGAAGATCTGCGAATGGGTACCACTTCCACTTCAGGTGGAGGACCTAAACTTTCAGGTTCCACAGGAAGTGTGCTAGTGTTTTCAGAAGGTGATGTATCTTCATCTTCTAGATCATAAACTCTCTCACTGAATTCTTGAGATATAAGATTATTTTCAAAGAAATCTCCATACCTAGCCACAATGACTTTATTCTCTGGTGGAAAGTAAAAGTAGTAACCCATTGTTTCCTTTGGGTATCCTACGAAGATACACTTAACAGATCTCTGTTGGAGTTTATCTGGTGAATCACGTTTAACAAACGCGTCACAACCCCAGACCTTTAAGTAAGAAAAGCTAGGAGCTTTTCCTGTTCATAATTCATATGGAATCTTATCAACCTTCTTTGTTGGAACCATATTCAATATGCGAATAGCAGTTTCAAGTGTATAATCCCAAAAGGATAAGGGTAGAGATGTAAGATTAAACATTGATCGTACCATGTCTAGCAAAGTACGATTTCTCCTTTCAGATACACCATTTTGTTGTGGAGTATAAGGAGCCGTGAGATGCTGGACTATACCACACTCAGCTAGATAATCTTTAAACTCTTGGCTTAAATATTCACCGCCTCTATCGGATCGAAGTGCCTTAATCTTCTTACCGAGTTGTAATTCTACTTCACTTTTGAAAACCTTGAAGGTATTAAAGACTTCATGTTTATGTTTAAGTAAATAAACATAACCATAACGACTATAATCATCCGTGAAGGTTATGAAGTAGGTAGCACCACGTCTTGACACATGTCTAAGTGGACCACACACATCAGTGTGTATTAATCCAAGTAGATCTGTTGCCCTTTCCACTTGTGGTGAAAAAGGTTTCCTTGTCATCTTCCCAGATATGCAGGACTCGCATTTATCAAATGATTCATCATTGATCTTTTGTAAAAGCCCATCATGTTGCAGCTTCTGCATGCGATCCTTGCCTATATGAGCAAGACGACAGTGCCAAAGATAAGACGAATCCAAGTTAGACTTGATTCTCTTATTGTTAATGCTATACACAGAATTATTTCTATTGGACATGGAATCTTCCATATCAATTTCAAACACACCATTTATTGGAATTGCATTAAAGTAAAAAACATTATTTAAAGAAACAGAAATTCCATTATTAATAAATGTGTGAACAAAACCATTATCCAACATCAAAGAAACTGAAATGACACCCCTAACAATAGAGGGTGCAAAATGACAATTATTCAATACTAGTATCATTCCCGAAGGTAAAACTAAATCGAAAGTCCCTATGGCTTCAACTGCTGCACGTACTCCATTTCCTACGTACAAGTATCTTTCTCCATAGGCCAGCTTCCTTGCTCCTCTAAGTCCCTGCGACGTATTACAGATGTGAGTACCACATCCTGTATCATATATCCAGGAATTATTCTTACGAGGAAAAGAAAATAACTCAATCATAAACATACCTGAAGTGCTTGCGACGTTACCAGGCATTTTACTTTTGTTGAGGCGCAACTCCTCTAGAAACAATGGACAGTTTTTCTTCCAATGACCAGGAGTGTTGCAGTGGTGAAATTTAGCCAAATCCTTATTGAAATTTTCCTTCTTCTTCTGAAAAGGAGGATTTTGCTTCTTAGGCTTCTGTTGGTGATTTGCAATCTGCTTGCCTTTACCAGTACCATTGCCTTTACCCTTGAAGTTCGCATTATGCGGTTTGTTGGGTTTCTTGGTGATCCTACCACCTTGTATCGCCATTACAGTAGGTGTAGGTGCCTTCTTATTCAGGCTTTTCTCATAATCTATAAGCATTGCATGAACTTCACTTACTGTCTTCCCCTTGCAATGCATATTATAGTTGCGTACAAACTCACTATACAGATCCTGATTAAGGGATCGCAAAATGAGACCAATGCACACACTTTCCTGATATCCGCAACCAAGTCGCTCCAATTGATCCATATAATATTTCATGGACAAAAAATGGGCACTCACGGATTTTCCTGCTTCCTGCTTACAATTGTGCAGAGATTCTATTAGATCATATAATTCTGCAGCAGGTGGTTTCTCAAACATTCGTCTGAGTTCATTGATCATGTCCATGGGACCAAAGGGCTCAAACCGCTTTTGCAATTGAGTATCCATCCCATCCAACATGAGGCAAGCCACATCATTGTGCTTCTCATATTCAATGTTGTATGCATCCTTTACGGCTTGTGTTGCATCATCAGCAGGTTTCTCAGGTAGAGGTTCACCAAGATAATCATATCTTCTGGCCATCCTTAAGGTGATTCTTAAAGATCGATACCAGTCATTGAAATTTTCACCAGTCAACTTGTCTCGATCAATCATTTGCTTGAACGCATAACTCATGTTGCTCATATTAGTGTTTTCAGGTGTAGCCATTTCTACAGAAAAATTCAAAAGTTAGTACTTTCGATAATTAAATTTCAATAAAATTAAATACCCTTGGTTCATAAACATATAACCATTTTAATTTTATATTGAAAAACTAGGATCCAAATTGACATAAGTTCATCACATCAGTTGATCTGCTAGTGATGACGTTATTCAATAAGGTACGAGTCGTGTCCCAATTGCCAATATTCAATTGCAATTCCTAGAATCGATGGGATTTACATTATTTGCCAACCGCAGTTGCAATGTAAACATGTTTTATCCCCATCTTCTTATGCCTTGAGTGATCAGTTCCCACTATCAACTCAATTAAGTTAACCAATTTAAGAAACAACAAACTTACATAATGACACCACACCAGTTGATCTGCAAGTGATGGAATCATGTAATTTGTCCTTCCATTGCAATCTAGTCAGGTTACGCCCTGGCGTAGATCCAATTTCAGGTGTTTCCGTTTCATTTGATGGCATATAACTTAAATTTAAGGGTAGTATTTTTTTTGATGTGTGTAATCAAAATATATGTACAAAGATGTCATGCATTCATCTTGTAGCATATGTTTCATGTAAAAAAACTTTTACTCATTAGTTTCTTTACGAGCTTAAATCTCCAAACTTTTGATTGAGGCGTTGAGAAACTTACAACTTTGCTTTAAGTGCTTCGTAGTTATCATGGATGTTGGGTGAAGACTAAAATATGACTCACAGGCGAGCGGTAAGCCAGAATGGAGGCTCACTAAGGCCGCAATTTAATGCCTAGCCATCTTTATACCCACTTTAATAGTTTGTCATAATTAGTTCCACCTTTCAACCACTTAATACAGTCGCGATCAATCAACCAAAAGTCCAAGATTTATTAAGTAAGCTCAAAACAAGATTTCACCATTATTAAGTCCGTTTAATATTTTATTTCTTGAAATTACCCTTTGTTACTATCATGTTAAAAACATATAAAACAAAAGTAATAAAATAAAATAAACAAACAACAACAATAATGGTCATGCAAATTAAAATCAAATATTAAAACACACTATTGATTATAATACACGATTAATAGGGTCTTCCCTAATATTATAATTTATCAAATTTTAGTAATCTTTAAACATAATATTTAATAAACAATTTATCAATTATAATAAAATCGCATAAATAAGCATGAAATCAAACAAATCATAATCCATAACAACACATGCATAGTGTGTCATGAATGCCCATATTGCACATATTATACAAATAATCATGTCAATCAAGGAACGCAACCAAACGGCATATAACAATGTCCATACACATAAATTACATGCAACCTAGGGTTTCTACAAGTTTTTATTACATAATTCATCAAACCCTAATTTCTTTTTAAATAAAAAAAAACTTTCGACATATATATAAATAATTAAATAAATTCGAAATAAAAAAAATAAAAACTAGGGTTTATGAAAAAAATAAAAACATAAGAACACCAAGCATGTTATAATCAAACGATTCAATTTTATGTGTTTCGGTAATTCATTATAATGTATTAACGGCTCTTGATGCCACTGTTGGAATATATGAATAATATAAAACAATAAACATATAAACATCAAAGAGTACGCAGCGGAATAGATCAAATACAAATAATAAATTAACCGAAATATAAATGGATACATACCTCTTGATTGCTAGCAACAACAAGAACTTATAAACCCTAGGAGAGGGCTTATATGGATCGACTAGGGCTAGTCACAAGGCAAGATCACCGTTAGCAAAAGTATGCTAACACTTCGTTCTCACACACACGTACTATAAGCGTTTCAATGGAAATGCTAGATTCGTAGTACACGAAAAGATTAAACTATTGGTCCTATCAATCAAAGATCGATTAGACACAAAGAAGGAGATTAAGAAGATTAGGTTGCTATGGAACCAAGGGATGATCAGAATGAATGAGAGGGGTCTCATTATATACTAATCAAGAGGCTTGGAGCAAAAGCTATCCCAAACCCTATGGGGTTATGGGTGTGGCCGGCCATGGGTTACAAAAGCCCAACCTGAACCGAACTTTCACTCTTTTCCAACTCTAGTCCTTCATGTTTCGTTTAACGGTCGTTAGTTACCGTTAAGTTTATATTTCGTGTATTTAATAATTATTCGTCACTAAAACAATAATTATTAATTCATTGAAACTCATACGTAAAGTGTGCAATCCCGAAGTCTCGAGTTCGAATCCGGTCATGATATACTAATTTATTATCCGTTAAAACTAACATAATTTTAACACTAGCTCCCGCCCTACAAGGATGTCTAATCAAAGCAAACCCTCCCATGGCTAAAGCGGCTTGGGAACTCGTTGAGAAAATCTTTCTAGACAACAAACGTACACGTACCGTCGCTTTAATGAGTTACGTGTCATTCAAATGGGTGAACTTAACGCCGATGCTTATTTTTGCAAAATTGAGTCCATTCTCACTCTCCTAAACGACCAAGGATCGTGTACATGGTGATACAAGTGAATGATTAAGATGTAGAAGGCTGGAATAAAAGATAACAATCCGAACCAAACTCGATACCAGCTTGGCTGCATCAACTTCAAAAATGATCTGGTGCGAGATGCGAGTTCCTATAATAAAATATGGTTCAGGCTTCCTATGAAGAGCTCAAAACAATTTCCATTTTTGAGTGTATGCTGTCACTGTTCCCTTTTTGCCAGAATCTGATGTTAAGTTTACCTACAGTATATATCTTTTTTATGCCATTAGGGGACTCGGGTAATATAAGCAAATGCTAAGCATTCTATTTGTCACAAGTTCAGGCAGTCATGCCTTTACATTAACTCCATCACTTTATCTTTCCACAAGCCACAATTCCCGGGTATCGGCACCATTGATATTGAAACACCATGTTCCATTAATTCGAGCTACAAATACTTTCCGCTACCATATGCACCAACAATTAAATTACGTACGGTAGGATTCAGGATTTATGGACCAATCATTTAAAACTTGCAAGTATAAAAGATTCCTAAAGTCAAAACATACTAGTACGTAATTGGCAATGCTTTTGACATAATGGTATTCTTTGGTAACTATATTAAAATACATTTTGACTTTCAGTCAACCTATTTCTGTTCTTGTTCTAATGGGAACTGACATGAATTTGGTAACATATGTTATGAAGTTTGAATTGCATCATTTTACGTATCAATCATGAATTGTAACCAGTATGCTTTTGACCTTTTTTGATATAATTTTTGTCGACAAATAGTCTGATGCATTTTGACTTTTTAGGTCAGCATAATCAGTACTAAACTTTTATCAAATCCTATATCTAAACAAAGATATGATTTGATTGCACAGAAAGAATTAGGTACTATAACACGGGAAATGAAAGGTACCCGTATTTGTTTTGTTCAAAGATGAGTGTATCTAAGTAGCACCTGCATTAAGGCGAGACTATTGAGTCTTAATATTGAAACGATTAGAGATGGTTCAGCAACTGCACTCGGTTCCATAGTCCCATAAGCACCGTTCTTTAATTTGATACTGGTAGACTATCGTATGTTATGTGTTTTTATCCTTTGATTCACCGGGCCAAAGTTTGTGCAGAAAAGATGGTATTTCAGTCTCAGTGATCGCGTCTGTGTTAACGAATAAAACATTACGACATAAATCATTACAAGGCAAAAACGAAATTATTGATTAACATGCATCAATAGTTCACGAGTGTTCATACAAGTACCAATACACGAGTAATCCACTGAAAATGGTAAATAATCGGTTTGGATCTTAGCTCCTGAAATTCTTTCAAGTAATCCAACTTGATAGACTCATTAACTAGTTTGGTTTTCACTGACATGACCAGTCACCCAATCCCAAGTAACAAGGGCCTGATGAACTGAGCTGAAATAGATAGTTCCAATATTTGAAGAAAGAACCGCTCCGCTCCCAAGCCTATGTGATAATGATGTTAAACAAACTGCTTTCATCTTCAAACCGCAAGTTTAATTAGTTGGATTTGACATTTGAGTGAACTATGTGTTCAAACTTGTTAGTCACAGTTGTATGTATAAGTGTGCGTAATGTTCAGGAATTTTTTAAGATATATAAAAAATTATCATTTTTGAATGTCTATTGTGTGTTTAACTTGTCCCACATAGGAGCAATGTGAAAGTGAATGTGAGTATATAGTTGCAAAGCATTTTTTGTTTGTTAAGTATGGTGGAAGAGGCTGGAACCATGAATTTTGTTACATGATTTTAACGAATTTCTTTTACCCTGCTTTTTTAACTTTGTTATTCATCTAACAACAAACAAACATCTCTGTTCTTTAACTTCGTTAATTGATTTGATAACACACAAACTTTTCTATTTGCCTAAAAGAAGCAGTTTGTGTGCAAACTTTTCATCTTAGTATTATTTTGTAACAAACGTTGTTTTTAAATGATTTTTGCTTAAAGAAATAAAACCAAAGTAGCATATGAAAATAAAACCAAAGTAGCATATGGAAATAAAGAAAATAAAATCAAAGCAGCATATGAAACTTAATAAGAAAAGCGGAAACAAAATTAAAAAATATATATATATATATGTTGATCGGTGTCCCATTTTGCCACTAATTATTGTCTAATGATGAAAACTTATGTTATTGTTTTGGTACGATTGTTACTTTACTTATTGGTATGGTGAATTTTCCAGCACTCAAGTAACAACAAAATGGAATAAATAAATAAAATCTCTAAACGTAGTAGCTAAATCTGATGACCAACCAATTTCATTTCTTACTGCTTGAACGTTAATAGATAATTTTACACGATTCAAGAAAGCGCAAGACTTGGGTCTGAGTGTTGGCCCATCACCAAGGCCCAGGCTAACAGGGTAGAAGTGGCAGAACTGAGAATGCTTAGATGGTCTTGTGGTAAAACCTTGCGTGACATGATCCCGAACGGAGTCTTCAGAGCAGAACTAAAAGTAGAGAACATTATCTCTAACATGAGGGAAGGTAGGTTGAGGTGGTTCGGTCATGTTAGGAGGAGGCTACAATCAGCGCCGGTAAGAAGAGTTGAAGCCCTAGTAGTTGATGGCGTGAGAAGAAGGGGTAGACCGAAACTCAGATGGGAGGATAGACTTAAGCTCGACATGAAGGAGCTTCTCTTGTCCGAAGACATGACCTCAGATAGAAAGGCGTGAAGAGATAGAATTAGGATAAGCGGGTAGTTTTCGGCTAGACGTTTAGTGGGTTTAGGTTGTTTTGGGTGCTTGGTGGGCTAGGTGTTTTGCCTTAGTTGTAGGCCCCTTGCGTTTCTTGCCTTGTTTTGTGTGTCTCCCCTAGGGTTGCCTGTTTTGCTTGCTTCTTGCGTTTTTGGTTTCTTTTGCTTTTTGGTGCCTTCTTTTGCTTTGCCTTAGCTTTAGGCCCCTCGCGATACTTTGCTCTGCTTTGTGTGCTTTCTTTGTTTGTTTGCTTTGCTCTGTTCGATTGTTCTGCCTGCTTTTGCCTGCTTGTTGCTTTTTTTTTTTTTTTTTTTTTTTTTTGCCCTTTTTTCTCTCACTCGCACACCTGCACTTTCCGGAGGTCTCGTTGGAAGCAGTCTCCCTACTCCCGGGTTTATCCTGGATAGGGGTAAGATCTGTCTACATTCTACCTCCCCCATACCCTGCCCCGGCGGAATTGGGTTTGTTTTTGTTGTGTTGTAAGTTAAATTTGGCTCGAAGGTTTTACATGCCCATTTTTCCTTTGGAAAATCATACATATAGGGTGGACTGGTTGTTATTATGTCGACTACATGTAAAACCTCATAACCAAATCCAAAGTGAACTTTGATGTACTTGCCATTCGACCTCGTAATTATTGTGGAACAATGTATCATGTAACATTTGATTTTATAGAACCGCCATTCTGCCAAAGTATAACCATTGGAGATGACTAATCATTAATTAGTTTTAACTAACACGGGCCAGTGAACTGAGCTGAAATAGAGAGTTCAAAATATTGAAGCCAAAATACTGAAGTTTTGGTGTAGTTTCGTGCCTTAAGGGCTTTTATTTGAAGAAAGAACCGCTCCACTCCCAAGCCTGATGTTAAACAAATTGCTTTCATCTTCAAACCGCAAGGTTAGTTGGATTCGACATTTGAGCAAACAAGAATATGATTATTTCCTCTATGATGTAATGATTAACTGGTTTACAAACTATGTGTTCAAACTTGTTAGACACATTTGTAAGTATAATATAATGTTTGGGAATTTTTCTAAAATATATTATAAAATGATCATTTTTGAATGGGAATCAGTAGGTAGATATAGGATTTTACTTTGCACACATAAAATTATATAGGGTATTGTTTGTCTTATTCATTAATTGTATGTGTGTAAAGTAAACTTCAATGTGTACATATCATTGCTTTTTTTGAATGTCTATGGTGTGTTTAACTTGTCCCACATAGGAGCAATGTTAAAGTGAATGTTAGTATATAATTGCAAAGCATTTTATGTTAGTCAGCGAAGGCTTGGTGGCATGAATATTATGATTGCCATGAATTTCTTGGTTTGCTTTGCCCTCACTTTTTTAACTTTGTTATTCATCTTACAACAAACAAACTTTTCTACTCTTAAACTTTGTTAATTAATTTGACAACACACAAACTTTTCTATTAGCAATTTTTCATTTCTATTAATTTGGTAACAAACGTTGTCTCAAATGATTATTTCTTGATGTTCAAGATCTTAAGTTAGCATGTTAATATTTACATACATGATGAATACATAATATGCAATTCAGGCATCATACCGATTCTTTATAATTTGCTAGCTTATAGTTACATGTCTAACACAAGTTACTAGAAGTGTATTTATGTAATGCTATGTCAAAACATGGGGATTAAAGCTCTCTGACACATTTACAAAATTTGCTTTTTTGCTTACCTAAATATGTGCTAACTTCATTGAGTTATACCCCAAACATGAACATTAGTACATGTATGTATGTACTAAATAATCAAACTAAACGACAGCTTAACAAAGGAGCCATGTTCTCTCGTGCTACCAACATCCGTTTTAAGTTTTTCTACCATTTAATTTTTTATTTAATTATTTAATTTTTTTTTTTTTTTTTTTCCAAAGGGTTAAGATCTTAAAAAAGATGTTCTAGATACTTATGATGTGTTTTACTTGTCTCACGTAAAGAACTTTCAAATTTGCACACGTTATTTAAGGCTATTATAAATCGTCGTTATTATAGACGGGAGATAAAGTCACAATTATTCGTGTTTTATCCCCGCTAAATTAAATAACAATGAAAGGGCAAATTACCACCAAAAATTAAGTAACCAAGACAAATATGAGGCAATACATTTGTCAAGAGGTACCAAGATTTCTTTGCAAGCATATATATATATATATATATATATATATATATATATATATATATATATATATATATATATATATATATATATATATATATATATATATATATATATATATATATATGTATGTATGTATGTATTTATGACCCAATCCAAAAATGATTACGTAACTTCCGTCCCATATTAAGTGTCTACAAAGGAATTTTTTGATGTCTCAAATTAAATGTTCACTTGTACATTTCAACCAATAAGATGAGAGTTTAGTGGTTAAAAGTAATATTTGATTGGTGGAGAGTTTAGTTAGTCAAATCTCCTAAAACTTTGTGCATTATGAAAGTGGACACTTAATATGAGACGGAATTAGTAACTAACATATTTTGAAAAATTCATGAATTTATTACACGGACCACAATACCACATAATAAATCAATTAATCATTACAACATAGAGAAAAGAACGCTGAAAGTCGAATCCAACAGACATTGCGTTTAAAAATGAACGCGAGTTGTTTAACATCAGTTTCACATCAGGTTTGGGAGCTGAGCGGTTCGTACTTCGAACACCGTGCTTCAATATTGAAGCCAAGAAATCTTTATAAAATTCCATAATGGCACAACATAACAAATTATTAAGCGTACATGGTGATACAAGTGAATGATTAAGATGTAGAAGGCTGGAATAAAAGATAACAAACTGAACCAAACTCGATACCAGCTTGTCTGCATCAACTTCAAAGATCAAGTGCCAGATGCCAATTCCTGTAAATAAAAAATGCTTCAGGCTTCCCATGAAGTGTCATGATGATATGAATAACTCGTAACAACTTCCATTTCGGAGTGTATGCTGTCATTTCTGCTTCCTATTACCAGAATACTACAGTATATATCTTTTCAATGCCATTAGGGGACTTTGGGTAATATAAGCAATAGCCAAGCATTTATACTTAACTATGGTATGCTCTCCCCGTAGCAAAATAAACTCAAGAATTCTATTTGTCACAAGTTCAGGAAGTGAAGCCTTTCTGTTAACCATTGATATTGACACCATGTTCCTTTATATTATTTCCATTAATTAGAGGCACAAATACTTTATATGTTTGATTAAATGTCAGCATTTCCGCTACCGTATGCACCATAGGAATATAGGATTCAAGATCGATAGACCAACTTTTTAGAACTTGCAAGTATAAAAGATTCCTAAAGTCAAAAAATACTAGTGTGCAATTGGCAATTCTGTTATAAAGAAGTAGCTTTGTCTTATATTTTTCTTTAGCTAAGTTGCTAAGATCTTGAATAGTATGCTTTTGTCATTCACTTTCAAGAATGGTATTCCTTGGTAACTATTAAAATACATTTGACTTTTGTGGTCAACCTATTTTTGTTCTTGTTCTAATGGGAACTGACTAACTAGTATGCTTTTGACCTTTTTCAATATAATTTTTGTCGATAAATAGTCTGATGCATTTTGACTTTTTGTGTCAGCAAAATCAGTGTTTAACTTTTATCAAATCCTAAACCTTAGCTAATGCTAGTCAAGATTCTAAACAAACATATGATTTGATTAGACAGAAAGAATTAGGTGTAGCACGGGAAATGAAAGGTATCTGTATTTGTTTTGTTCAAAGATGAGTGTATCTAAGTAGTGTTAAACAATGAAACCCGTAGGCATAATATTATTATTGAACATTATTTATAATGGTGAAAACCATATATGCCCTAAACCCACAAACCGGGCTTGGGCCTATTTATCTCACTAATAAGAAGCAGCTGCATTTGGTTCGGACTCTGCCGAGTCTTAATATTGAAAAGATGAGATGTAGGATCGAAAAGTATTGATTTTTATATGATTCGGGAGGTCTAGGTTGATGATTAAAGATGAAATCCATATTTGGTTTTAGAGAGATAAAGTAGAGAGAGGGTGAAGAAAAAGGATGATATTAATATGAAAGTAAAAGATACACAATTTCCCACACCCCTCATGGAGAGTCATGAGGGGTATTTATAGGCTCATCCTATTACAAGTTTGCCTTTTGTACAGTAGTAGTCCCTAAAGGCACAACTAACTACGTATCTAGTCCAATTCACGTATGTGACGTTATCTTTATAAAAGAGCGAGGCTAACAATCTCCCTCCAAGATATCGTCACACGTGAATGATTACAATGAGACCTATAAATACATAAACAATGTAAATTACAACAATAGTAAACTATGTTGACGTTGTTGAAGCGCAGAGTCTCTGTAGTCTAGATACTGAGGCAGACTTGAAGTTCTCTCTTCCGACGATCTCGGCGTATGATCTTTGACACTGACGGCAGAGGTCTTTGTAGCTCTGAACTTCAACTGTAATGGTCTAGTTAGGTTATTACTCCCTCCTAACTAGTGAGCCTTTCTTCTTTTCCTGCTCCCTCCTGAACCGACAACTCTCATTTCATCACGCAGCGGATAAAGTAGATTCAAAAGTGTAGGCACATGGTTGTCGTTCAGGGAGCATCATGACAATATACCTCACATAGTATTGCACAGAAGGTTGGTAATACGCTCCGATGTACACATCATTAGTACTTCTTCGGTTCTAGTGTAAGCACAATTCCCTCGAACAACCAACGTACTGGAGATGAAACACTACTTCTTTTGGCATGTTCTTCTCCCTCCTGATGGTTGCGATTTGTCGAAATCATCATACTATTTTGTGTACATGCCATAATTACCCGTACTTTACACTTCTGATGGTTGAGATTTTTTTTTTTTTTTTTTTTTTTTTAAACTGATATAGCAAACTGACTATTTTGACCATGGATACAAAAGAAAAAATATTGTTTAAAACTGTTATACCACAAAAGACAAGAAAAAAAAATTCAGATCCGAAAGTATTGGTATAGAAACAGCTTAAAACCATGATACGAACCACAAAAAAATCATCAAAACAACACAACGAGGCTCTGATGCCAATTGTAGGATCGAAAAGTAATGATTTTTATGTGATTCGGGAGGTCGAGGTTAATGATTAAAGATGAAATCCATGTTTGGTTTAGAGAGAGAAAGAGTAGAGAGAAGGTGAAGAAAAAGGTTAATATTAATGACAAATGAAAGATACACAATTTCCCACACCCCTCATGGAGAGTCATGAGGGGTATTTATAGGCTCATCCTATTACAAGTTTGCCTTTTGTACAGTAGTAGTCCCTAAAGGCACAACTAACTATGTATCTAGTCCAATTCACGTATGTGACGTTATCTTTATAAAATAGCGAGGCTAACATGAGAGATAGTTCAACCACTGCACACGGTTCCACAGTCCCACAAGCACGGTTCTTTGATACTGATAGACTATCTTATGTTATGTTTTTTAATTCTTTGATTCACCGGACCAAACTTTGTGCAGAAAAGATGGTATTGTGTCAACGAATAAAACATTACGACATCAATCATTATAATCAAAAAAGGAAATTATTGATTAACAAGCATCAATAGTTCACGAGTGTTCATACAAGTACTAATACACGAGTATCCACTGAAATTGGTAAATGATCGGTTTGATCTTTTAGCGAGTCTAAAACCGTGTAAAAGAATGTTGAATCTTAGCTCCTGAAATTCTTTCAAGTAATCCAACTTGAGAGACTCATTAATTAGTTTGGTTTTCACTGACATGACCAGTCACCCAATCCCAAGTAACAAGGGCCACAAATTCACAATGACTATGCATCAAATAGTCATACTAGAACCACAAATTCACAAGTATAATTATTAGCCGCTATTTGTGGGGTATTCTTATAATGTAAGTTTATTTGGTTATGTTAAAATTCATATACCAATTTTTCATAGGGGAACAAATAATTGATTCTTTGGACATTTAAATTCTACATAACTAAATCAATTACAAGCCTCCGTGAACACCCAAGTTATTTTCGGATATTGAGAAAGAAAAAGTTTGGGATTCCAATTTTATGCCAACAATTCAATTTGTGGTCACAATCAAGTCACGTTTTTTGCAAATTTCAATTTTGGTCATATGCGATGGTGCTATTGTGCGACTTATTAAAAATGTGCCACGTGTCTTGACAAAAAATACCATTTTAATAACTATCCAATCATTTGCTGACCCACTTATATTTTGTCTATTCCGACACAAGTGTGCAACTGACGTCTACTCGACCCACGAGTGTGCGACTGGTGGCCCAAGTTTATTGGGAAAGCGGAAAAAATCTTTTCACGTTGCCAGTCGCACACTTGTGGGTCGAGTAGCCGGTCAGTCGCACACTTGGGTGGGAAAAGACAAAATACCAGTGGGTCAGCAAATAATTGGATAGTTATTAAAATGATACCTTTTGTCATGGCACGTGGCACATTTTGAATGGAGTAGCGCAGTAGTACGGTCGCACTTAACCAAAATTGAAATTTACAAATTTTCTGACTTGATTGTGGACCTAAATTCGATTTTTGGCATAGGAAATTTCCCTTTAAGTTTTCATGTTATTGTTTTGGTGCGATTGTTACTTATTGGGATGTTGATTTCCTGCAGTCAAGTAGCAATTAAATGAAGAAAAAAAAATTGTTGTAGCTAAATCTGATGACCCAAGTTCATTAATTCTTACTGTTTGAACGTTAACACAGAATTTTATACAATTAAAGAAGGTGCAAGACGTATGGGGAGAATCATTTTTAATGTGTAATTGATGTTGTTTAGTCTATTTTCTCTTTGGAACATTGTACATCAAAGGTTGATTATTATGTCAGACTGTGTGTAAAACCTCATAGCCAAATTGATCTCGTAATTATTGTGGAACAACAATGTATCTGAACCAGTTTATCATTATTAAACCGCCAAAGCGTAACCATTGGAAATGACTAATTATGTACATAAAGGTTGGTTGTTAAGCCGACTGCAAACATTGTAAATTGAAACTGTAAAGGCCAGCCAGCCAAGTAACACTCACTTTTTGTTACTCGGCTTATATTTTAGTTGACTGGAACATTGATTTAGAGTTAATCAGTGACTGGAACGTGGATTTTGACCTGATCAGTGAAATCAAAACTGGATGTTGAGCTAAAATTTACTGATAACACATCAGTAATTTAAACTGTTCTAGCTATACAAGTTTCTGTGAAAGATGAGCACGATGCCTCTATAACAATGATACAACTTCATAAAGCAACCCATACATGATGAACACAAGGGCCTCTATGTTACTATGTAGAAGGATGCAACCCAGTGTCGAGATCAGGACACAAGAATCTGAATTTTTTAACTAATCAGTGATATCATCTATATTTCAAGAAGAGGGAAACTTTTTATTGTTTAAGTATATGGAGTAACGAACTCGCACATTAACTGAGACAAGATACATCAATACCATCAACAATAATATATATTAAGAAAAACGGAAACGCTTTGATCATTTTGAAAATTTTAACTCACCACCAGGTTAACTTTTCTTCGGGATTGAATTTCAATTTTGACAAGGACATTTACCAGGACCAAGAAATATAATACATCTCCAAGATGGCACAAGTTAACAAACTATTGTTCGTAATATACATTGATTAGCCATTGACCATTGGAATGACTAGTTTATGCTATACAAGTCGCTATATGACTACATGGTGATACAAAGCAAACGATCAAGATGTGAAGTGCTGGAAGTTAAAGGTAACAAACAGAACCGCACTCGAATTCAGCTTGGCTGCATCAACTTCAAAGATCAGGTGCCTGTTCCTGTGGTGACAAAAGGTTAAAGCTATCTATGAAGTATCATGATGATGTGAGAAACTTATAATTACTTCCATTTTGGCATTACCAGTTTCGTTGCCAAACCTTGCTAATAATTTCCATTTTGGTATGTCGCGTGTCAGTATGTCACTGATGCTCCTTTATAACCGTTTCACTATTAGCCTAGATGGTATAACTTTGAATCCCAATACTAGTATAGTATGTTGTTTACATGCCATTAAGGGGATGTTTTACTAATAGTCGACCACTTCTTAACTTCAGTTGTTCTACTAATACTCGGCCAAACACTTCATATTTCCAAATTAGCCACAATGACAGAATACCACTGATTTTGACCAGCCGTTTTCCTTGATGTTATTATCATCTACGGTACAACTACTGCAGATGTTGGATTAACAGTCAACATTTCCACTACCCTGTGCGCCAAATTAACTAAATTACATATTCTAGGGCTTACAGGCCAGTTTTTTAAACTTGCAATTATAAAAGGTCCCTAGATTCTAGAAATACTTGTAATACAAAGCAATGTCACATGTTGGTTAAGAAAAGTACTATCTAGACCCTGGTACGAATATACTATCATTGAGTGAAAACGATGAAAAACTAACTAACAGCTCGAAGTTCGAAAGGTCGATTGGCTCTCCGGTAACTTAGAAAAGGTAAGTCGCTCTAGAGTGATATCAAATTTATCTATAATCATTTTTAACTATGAAAACTCAACATAATCAGAATAGTTCCCTAATCCCTATTCCCTACTTATATAGGTCCCATCTAGGAACCCAAATCTCATAAATTACTAATACAATTATGAGCAAGAGTTGATGACAGCCTAACTACAGCTTCTCAAAAAGGAATCATACTTTAATTGTGATAATAAAAATATATATATATATGTTTTATAAAGTACACACCTCAGATCTGAAATATCACCGTGGGCATTCAACATTCAAAGTATAGGACTGAACCTGCAACATAATCAAATACAGGATTACATCACCAGGAGGTTCAACTTATTAGCACCTTCAGAATCAAAAAAGTTTAAACTATTGTACGCATGTACAATTTTTTCAGGTTCAGGGCAGAACCACAAAGAGGACGACTAAAAGAATATGAGAATAGTAATTTGTAGAAAGAATGAGAAGTAATCAGGTAATTTCCATATAGTACTCCGTATATGAATACAACAAAATAGATGGAACTGTTATGTTCATACATGTAGCATAATGCTTGGACATCAATCTAAAACGTATTGTAGAGTGCGCTTTAAATACGTCACTATCTTACTAGTTCATATATACTACGCCGTGTTAGAAAAGAAATCGATATGTGGTGACTACTGATTTTGCTTTTAGTGGTGATACGATAAAGTAATAATAGCAGAAGAACAACTTTAATTTATTGGTGCCTTTTAGTATGACTTTTTTGGTTCGAGGACCAGTAAAGCCGAAAAGGGGATCATTTCTACAAAAACATGAGAGTGATGATTAAAGGAAAAAACTGAGTTCCTAGAAACACCAGCAAACAGAAGTACTTTGTCATCAAGAATGGAGGTATCTAGACAACCTGCATTATGGTTCTACCTCCACTCCTTGTGCCTCAAAAAAGTAATCAGATCTCGAAGTTTTAATCGCATGAGCACCACCATCACACTGAAGGATTCTAAGTTTGCCTTCCTGCAAACAAAAAGATTTGTGTGAGAAAATGTTGTTCAAAAGGAGAAATTAAAAAAATAGGTACGCAGTACAAATACGATTCGGGAAACTTATGACATAATTGACATGTCTCCATTTTAACTAAATTTATATTTAACCAGTTTGACCCGTTCAAGATAAAACATAACGCAAATCAACCCATTCACAGGTAAAAGGGTCAAAATGCCACCTCTCGTAGACTTAAACAGAATATAAAAGAGGCCAAGGACCAACCTTGGTTCCATAAACAAGACCTCCTCCAGCAAGAGGGTGAAAGGAAGCTACATTGACCTCATCTTCTGCACTTGGAAGCACACTCACAAGTTCCATATCCGAAACTCTATACACCTGTACACCAATCTCAAAGGCTTAAATAAGGATATCATACAGCTGAAGACGAATTACTATTTTAACTCAACATTATCATATGAGGTTAATTAACTAATTATCAGCTAAACCACTTAGGGGTGGCCTAGTGGCAAAAACGCGTGGCACAGTGACAAAAAGGCTTGTGAGTTGTGACTATCATCATAAAATGTGCGAGGTCTCAAGTTCAACTCCTGCTAGATGCAAACAAACAACCCTGAAGTGGCCACGCCAACCTCTTGAATAGAGAGCGCTTTACCCAGTTTGAGTCTTGTATGGCAGTGGCGTTCAAACCCCGTGGATTAGTCGGCCAAAGGGTCGGAAACCATGATTATCATAAATTATCAGCTAGTAACTCCAACACTTTGAATAGAATATGCCAGATGAGGTTTTTAAAAAGTGGATAATGTTAACTGTCTAAATATGAGCAAATAATCTACTCTACAGCTTTAATATCTCAAACATATAACAAACTTTGATAAACTAAATGTAAAAAAAAGGCATGTTAGAAACCTAATCCTCCACATGGTACTTATTTTCTCACCTCCCTAGAAACTTTGATAAACTAAATGTAAAAAAAAGGCATGTTAGAAACCTAATCCTCCACATGGTACTTATTTTCTCACCTCCCTAGATATAAAACCAGCGTGTCATTGCGCTTGTCTCTAATTTTGTCAGGGAAGTTTGTTCAAGCCTAATGTTAACATATTACTAATAACTAACATTATCCACTTGTCCCTAATGTTAACATACTACTAACAACTGATTTCTGCTCAAGCAGAAAGTTTGTTCAAATTCGTAAGTCTAAAGTTCTCCTTAACTAACAATTCAATTTCTTTGCAAGTGCAGCCAAACCACCAAACACATAAGAAAAGAGCTGAAAATATGAAGGAAATAAAATTATAATCAATTTAAAGATGGGCATGGGCTATATGCCAAAATCTACACAACAACTTCTCATCAAAAAATTTAATTTTAGTGGGCAAGATACTAGCATAACATTTCATAAATATTTGACCATTTAGAGCCACATAGCGTTATAACTTATAGCCAGAGAGGACAAAAATGTTACTGATCTTGAAAGACTTGGAGTAGAACTGTAAAATAAGAATGTCCTGTGAAATAAGAAATTTACCTCTAAAACTGTGTAAATGGATAATGAGGTATCTCCATTGATGACAATGCTTTTAAGAAGAGAAGTATGACGTCGCCCATAAGCAAGCAATATGTGCTCAGAAGTGGGTGAGAACTGCAGAAAAATAATATATATAAGTAATATTCAAACAATCACTCATCGCACTTGAGTTCTTAACTGGGGAACATATGATTACAAAACCTTCATGTCTACCTTCTCTCGAATCCTATTATTTCAGTTTTGCTTCGTGTCCATTTCGTATTTTCTGCTTTGTTTGAACTTTGAAGCATGTACCCTGTATATTTTGTTTTCGTTTAATGTTTTTTTAAGCTTTCTTTTAATGTTTGATTGATGTGGTTGCAACACCTAATTTCGTGAACAGCAATACATCTAATTTCCAATCTAACTAGTACCTTTCAAATAATGATAGAAACCAATTTAAGTAGATATATCAACAACAGTTATGTATACATTTAGACTTCTAAACTACAAAAAATGGGATCTATGGCTCCATGATACAATACAAGGTATGAATTAGCTCCGCAATTTTATTGAAATGAATAGTAATTAGATTGCCCAGCACTAATCATTCAAAGTATCAAACACGTGTCACTAAGATAGTAAGATTATTTAGAGTCATATTATTATTAACTGATCAATGAAAGTTATTTAGAGGGAAAATCACCTGAATAGATGTTAAACAATGAGCAGCTCTAATTGGCCTCGAAATAAGCACCAAACCGAAACTGCACGAGTAAATTAATTTTCAGATTAAGATACAAAGATATGGATCATCAATCATCATAAAACCATGAGGGCAGAAACCATGGATGCACAAGGGATTTGAAGCTTTACGTTGCCTTCTCGAGTGAATAAATCCGAAGTTCATACATCACTTGGTGAGCTGAGATTGGATGCCTTGTTGGAGATGTCCCAGCCCTCTCGTAATGAAGATGGGTTGGTATCCCAAGATCAGCTTCAAAGTGAGGAAGTACACACGCAACACAAGCAGCCAGATATCTCCCACAAGGTGAAAAATGGGCCCCCATTTCACTGTACCAAAAATTTTGAGAGTAAGCAAGTGTGATCAAAACAAATAAAGAAATAGTTAATACTTAATACACTTGCCTCGATCCTAATTTTAAAAAATATGAAGGTTTAAGGGTGTGAATATTAATTTAAAATTTTAAACTGAAAACAGACCAAAGTAGGTTCTTATAAATTAACCGTGTTTCTGAACAAAAGAAACTGAAATTAACAGATGAGGTTAATTAATTGTTTTTAAAGGGGTGTAGTCAAAAAAAAAAAAAAAAAAAAAAAAAAAAAAAAAAAAAAAGAGCATACATCTCCATTGCTTAAGCTATCTTTTGCATTAACATTTGAACTCTTGCTCAAACATTTCCAACTTTATTATATTATAAGTAGTTCCAACTCAGGGTTAATTTGCAAGCAGTCTAATGCATATAAAAGAAAAAAATGTTATGCAGTAAAACAGACAACCATGAAGCATTCCTCTCAGTGACCCAGACACACATAACATTAAACTTCAGTCAGATCTTAAAGGCTTACCTACAAAGTACTGCATGCGGTATTGTTAGACGGCATCGTTCAGGCTTGAGAGTGGCACAAGGATTTTTAAAATCGTGAGGCCATACTCTTAGCTTTACAGTGCAAGGTAACTCGGCAGCAGCACTAGCAGTCAATGAAGCAGAAAGTTGAGTGTGTATTTGACTAAGGACAGGGAACGAATTACCCCCTACATTCGGCTCATCAACCATAGCATTTTCACTATATTGCGATGCAGAAGTCGAAGCACCAATTGAAGAAAGATCCTGTAAAGCTGGTCTTTCTGGCATAACCAATGAACCCTCTGGAAATTCCCTATTAAAGGCACTTGACTCATGTGGCAAAGTGGTTAAAACCTCCCCCCTATTACTAGATGAAGTGCCAGCTTGACTTTGACCCATCAACCATCCTTGCATGAATGGTAACTCCCAACTCGCTCGGTCTCTAAAAAGTTCTTGCCTAATCTCATCTGTAGGTGGGCCCATCTGGTTAGGCATCGGTTCAGGGATATTAGAAGTATCCATATTAGAAGCACCATTTTCTCCATACTCTTCTGGAAGTTGTACTGCAGTAGTTTCAGTGACATCCATTGGATTAGATGAACTATCAACAAGTGTACCATGAGTGGTAGATGGAGGAACAGAAGAAGCCATCATCTGCTCATACAGTTCTGTTGCGTTTGCAAGAACCTGAAGGCGATCAGAAGATTCTACTTGACCATTGACTGAATCAACAGGTTGACTGTCAATCTGTAATTGTGGGCTAGGATCGGTATTTGGGTAAGGAGGAGGACAGAAGAGAGGTACAGGCATCAATGGTAACTCTGCAGCTAAATTTAGACGATCAATGGAATGCATGTTTCTCATATATACAGCAGGAGGGGGATAATGCAAATAACCAAGAGATGTTGCAGGTGCCATTGTAGAATCCGGGTCAAGATCATTGACCTGCAAATCAGTGAAACAATTAGTGCATTGGGATATCTCAAATAGCCGTAGACTGTCGAAGTAGAAGCGATAATTTTGACATGTTTAATTGCAAACGGGTCGATTTGGATTGCCTTTATCTTTAATGTGTCTCAGATGGCTGATAATCAAATAAATTAGCTAAAATAAAACGAGTCACGTGCTTTGAACTGGTTGAAAGTTACCCAAAGTGCATTTACATGCATACAACCTCCTATGGGATATAAATTTTTAATTCTACATTATTTATTAAATATAAATTAACTGGACAAAAACATGATAGGGGCCAACCCAACAACCCATACTAAACATGACCTTGACTCGGACCCATTTTTACTCCACACTCGACCAGACCATTGCACAACCTTTAGTCAAAAGAATCTTACCTCGGCGGTTAACAAAAATGGAGCAGAATGCGGATGGAAGTGCACAGCACGAAGAGAACGCCTTGTCCTCAATACAATAGCAGGTGCAGAATTCTCTCCTCTATTATTGTAATGCCAAAAATATAGCTGAAAATAAAAAGCAGATGTCAATAAACTATGAATCATCACAATAGCAATTAGCAAGTCTATATCATGCATAACTTTCCAAAGAATGAGAGTTTAGTCAAAGTGAAAGACCAGAAAACAAAAGAGAGCAGTAAGTAGAGTTATAAACACCTTGTGGCCTGCAGCAACCGCAAGAAGTTCTCCTTCAGCATGGAATGCAATAGACGCAATAGGTCGATCTGTGTAAAGCAAACAAGCAGACATAAGAATATGTGCATATTCATATTTAAAGTTGTTTTTTCAAGCAAAATTATGATATTAATAAGCAAAAGCAAATGACAATGCTTGAATATACTCTACTTGCTCCTTGTTAGAAATTAAAATATATTTTATCCTTTAAGTAAAGAAGAAAGAAGGTGCTTGGTAGATACAAAAATCACGAGACCCTATGCATTCTGATGTATTGGCATTCCATAATCGAACTTCATGATCCAAGCTTCCACTCGCAAGTATTTCTGGATGCAACGGGTGGAACCTAACCTGTAAATGTACAATTAGCACATCTTTAAAATAGATCCGACACATGCACTTCAATAACAAGAGGCGTAATAAAACTTCAGTAGCTCAAAGCAGACACTAATTGAAAGTTCCATTTAGTAAAAAAAAAAAAAAAAATGATTGGCGTGCCTACTTGTATGCCTAAACCTATGTAGCAATTATCTAATAAATTTGTGTATATGTTGGCCCTTTGTTTATCACACACAGAAATTGCCACATAAGTTTAGACATATCTTTAGGCAAACAAATAGGCATGCCAATCATCTCTTTAGAACAAAACTTAGTCAAGCAAAATTAAGGACAAATGGTTCGAATAAATCAGCCAGTTTCCAAATTGATCTCTACTACAGGAAACAACATCTTATGCATCAATAACACTACGGTTAAATCACACAATGAGCTAGCAGCAAAAAGATTATACAATGAGTATTGCTTTCATATCTTACCACCCAAGGAGTTCTCCGATGACCACTCAGCACCTTTTCACACTTTCCAGTTTGGCAATTGATTATTTTGACTGTATGGTCACCACTGCCAACCAAAAATCAAATTAATTCAAGAACAAGAAAAAACGCAAAGACCAAAACAAAAAAAATATTGGCAACATACTGAGTAGAAGCAAGAATTTTCCCATCTGCACTAAACGCTGCTGCAATTGTTGACCTCGGAGAAGGCACCAATGGACAATATTTGGCTGTTAAACACCGCAAGGACTCGGCCTCCACCCTGTAACCATACAACCACGTAAACCGTAAAACAACATTGCCTAACTTCAGTTTCTCTTCAATAGCATCAAAACATCACCCAAAAAAAAAACAATACCATGAAAGAAGTTCGCGTCTTGAATTCCTCACTCTTTCACATTCACGCTTAAAAGACGATGGATGCTTCCGGTTACAACCTTCTGCCCAGCGCCTTTTCGGCAAGCACTTTGCATTTCTCGGAGCTATCTCTCTTCTTGCCAGCAAATGAAACACATTCCTATCACTTAAAAAATAATCGCGTATGAGATAACCAGCATCAAACGCATTCACCAACAAAATTTATAAGAAAAAGTTATGCTAGTCAAAAAACCTAAAACTAAATTATCATACAACTGGGCAGGTGTTCTGATCCACGCTACTAACGTCTAAGGCAGTCTAATTAACGTAATTCCAAAACTTAATAACACGCATCATAGGCATCCTTAGTAATCATCAAACATTAAGCAAATCATCAACATAATTCATTTCGCGCGCATTCACTCTAAGCAAAATTCAACCAAAACACGCAACATAAACCGAGCGATCCACTTTGCGTTATAAATACCCAAAAGAAACATGCTTTGTGTGACTAAATGTTTGAAAAGACCACACAAAAATAAAATTCAAGTGGCTATTGGATGATCAATAGTCACACAAAATACACATTACTACGACAACATAAACACATCATAATATATCCTTTCATTCTCAATTACCCTAACAACACAATTCAACATAATAACAAACAAGCAAACCGATCACAGGTTCAATTCTACATTACTAAAACAGTAAACAACACAATTCAGCATAAATTAACACAAATGATCATACTTTTGATGAATCTGTGATGGTAAAGATGAAGACGAAAGCGTATTCAGATCATCTAAAATTGAAGAAGCTGTTGTTGTGTCCATTAATTTATATATAATTTAATAAAAAGTTGGGTTAGGGTTTGTGGATGTTTAATTTATATAATTAACCGTTGGGTTTTTATTTTTATTTGATTAGATTGGATTTGTGAAGAGGAACCCTAGAAAATCAAGGGGATGCGAAATAATTTGAGTGACGTTTGGAACAAAGGGAACAAAAATCTAGTATATTTTTATTTTTATTTTTATTTTTTATTTTTTTATTTTTTATTTTTTTTTTGTTAAGATTATAAATCGGGTTGGCGGGTAAGAAAACGCCAACCTGAACCTGACCCATTTAAATCATACGGTCAGCTATGTCAACCATAACCTGTTTACACGTAATCCGAACCTGACTCATTTAACTCATATATATTCTTAGGTTGACAGGTTAAATAGGTTACATGGGTTGAATATGTTAAACGGGTTTTGAGTTGACCCATTTAATCCGTTTTATATATAAAAGTTAGCACATTACACGAGTTAAATGGGTTAAACGGGTTAGTGGGTCGACCCGTTTAACCCATATAATTAAATATAAATAATTTTTAATTAAGAAAATAAACTTAAATGGGTTGGCGGGTCGACCTGTTTATTTTATTCTCAACCCGAACCTGACCTGTTTAATAAACGGGTTAAATATTTCGACCCAAACCTGACCCACAATCTATTTAGCTCAACCCAAACCAGTTAATTTTCGTGTCGGTTTCAGGTCGGGTTTCGTGTCGGGTCAGAAATTGCCACCCTTACGCACGGGGTTTATAGATAAATCAAATTTATTTTAAAATTTTGGTTTATTATAAGAGCATATAACAATTTACTCATGAAAATTGTGATATAAATACAACTAATAAATATGCATGACTTTGTCATTATGTATTAATATCTATTATATTTTGTACAAAATTTTATTTGATGAAAGATTTAACTTTGTTTAGCTAACATAGATATTGAGGTTGATGTTGATGTTGTTGTTGTTGTTTAACTTTAACTATTGATATTATTTTGTACAAAATGTGCGAGTTTAGTAGCACCTAATGAGCGTTGATGAAGTTAAAATATACTCCGTAAAGTTTTTTATAAATGTTTTTCCGGATATCAGTATATAAACTTTAAATAAGAATTTTTACATGAGTCGTTGTTATAAGTACAATCGCGTATATCTGATATCATGTTGTACAAAATGTGCGAGTTTAGTAGCACGAGCATTATCGTTATTATAAGTTAAAATATATCTGTATATAAACTTTTATTTAGCTGACATAGATGTTGATGTTGTTATTTAACTTTTAATAATTAGTATCATGTTGTACAAAATGTACGAGTTTAGTAGCACATAATGAGCTGATGAAGTTAAAATATACTCCGTGTTAATACAAATATCGCCTAAAAACTTTATTTATATTTTACGACATTTGCTAAATTTTGTTAACGACAAAGTGTAAACTTTATTTCTAGCAAAACATAAATATAGTTAAAGTCTTTCATATATAAACTTTTATTTCAAAACAAACATCACATTTGCTACATTTACATTTCACATAAACATTTTTACTAGTTTACTTTCAGATTAGTAAATATCTAAAAATGAAAACTTTTATTTACATCATGCATTGCATCACTCAAATTCTTCAAAAGAACTTTGTATGATATGACTTTATATTTTGTGTGGATTAACACTCCACAATCTTGTAATTGACTTTGGAATATCTTGAGCTTGGTTAGATTTGAGTTAGATATGGAAAGATTTCTTGCAAGATTTCTGTCAGACACTGGCGGAACCTTTGGAATACAAGGACAGAACCTTCAAAAGGGTTCCGCCTGATCCGTGGCACTGCTGAGCTTTTTCCCTATAAATAGCAAGCCACATCCAATTAATCTTTCACCACTTACAATTATAATTTGCATATACACTCTCATTTCATTCATTTAACTCAATTACATTTCATTTGTGTGAGATTCTTTTGTAGCAAGAAGATCACAAGTTCATACGAAAGTCTACAAGTGTCGGAAATATTGTATAGGCAACGTTAGGTTGGTTCTACCTCGAAATAGAACCCGATATTTAGCTTTGTACCGGAAAAAGTGTAAGTGGCGTGTGTAAGGTTTTCTCTGCCGGTGGAAGGAGCTTGTTGACTAGTGAAGAAAAACTCTCGAGTTGGATACTCGGAGAGTGGAGTAGGGCAAGGAAAAAGAGTCCTTGTAGCCGAACCACTATAAATATTTGTGTTGTGGTTTGATCGTTTCTCTCTTTATCTTGCATACTATTTATTGTCTATTAGTTTCAATTGTCGACTACACGTAAAAGTTTCAAAGATAATTAAACGAAAAACCGGTAAACTATTCAACCCCCTTCTAGTTTTTCACAATTGGCATAAGAGCTACGTTACTCAAGATTTTAAAATATATTGTGTTTTATAACTTGGAACGATCCATGGATTTTGAAATTTTCAAAGAATGGCAATCGATGCAAAGACAACCACTTTTTGAACCAAATGGTTTTATATATTGGAAAAACCGCTTTGAAACTTACGTGAAATCAAAAGACATAGATCGTTGGTATATTATTATTGAAGGTGATCACAAAGTCACTTTTAAAGATATTGGAAGTGGTCGAGATGAGGATAGTGCACTTACTAAACATAGTGAGGATCAAAAGAAATTGATTACTAAAAATAATGAAGCTAAAATGATGCTTTATAATGCTTTACCAAAGAAAGAATATGAACGAGTCTTTATATGTAAAACTGCTAAAGAAATTTGGCAATCTTTAATAATCACTCATCAAGAAAACTCACAAGTTAAGGATAACAAAATTAATCTTCTTGTTCAACAATATAAACAATTTTCTATTCCCGAAGATGAAAATATTGATAGTGCATGATGAGACGAAAAGTGTTACGCTTTTAAGGGGTCATTTAAGCCTTAAATCGCGATTATATGATCAAATATTGCCTTAAATCGTTCCTTTTGTCATTTTAGGTACTTTTGAGAGGAAATATGAAAAATGAAGCATTTTGGAAATTTTTGGAACATAAAAGTGAAGAAAACTACAAAGTCTCAAATTATGCAGGAAACAGTACTTGACGCCGTCACACTCTACTAGGTGACGGCATCACGTGTTGACAAAGAGGTGGATAATTATTTTACACTAGACGCGCCAGAAAGGAATTTTGGAATTAAATAGTGACGGCGTCACGTTTTAAAGCATCAAGGACATCACGTGTTATCATAAAAGGAGACGGCCCAGTGAACATTACAAGGTGACGGCGTCAGGAGTGGATCTAGGCCATCAAGGAACCCTAAGTACGACGAGGTGACGGCGTCACGACCCATAAGGTGACGCCGTCAAGGTTGTAAAATCTATAAATACTCATCTAATTTTCATTCATTAGGTGTGAAACTTTAGGGAGAACATAGGGTACGAACCCTATTCGACTTTTGCAGCTATTTTGAGGTTTCTAAACCTTTTTTCTTCCATGTTTAATTAAAGATAAGTATTCTATCAATCATTCAATATGTCTATGTGTTGTTTGATTCTATCTTATGCTTGTCTTTACATTAACATGCTAGGCTAGGTTTGTTTGTATTTGCTTAGATGTAATGAAACATAGCTATTGATTATTGATTGATGATTTGTTATTAATTGTTGTTGGATGAATGATATCAATGTTAGGCTTAAAAAAACTAGCTAATCTCATATTGGTAACATGGTTGATATCTTAAGAAACATGAATCGAATGTGTACTACGATTAATTGGTTGTGTTTAATGCATAAGTGACTATTAATGAGACCATGATAGGATATTAAACGTGTCATCATAGAAAGAGATAGGATCTTATAGAGTTGGGGAATGACGTACACGCCCCCACAAATGGTATTAAGGAATACAACCCGTCATCCACGCAATTGTAACAAATCTATCAATCAATGAAAGATAGCTAGGGAGTAGTGAAACCTAAGTAAACACGTTTTTCTCCATATTAGTTTTTCACACATTTATTTTCTTGTCATTTTATTTTTATTGCATTTGTAATTAATTGGGTTAGTTGACTAGCAACTAATTCCGCCCACTCCTTCAAAACCCGAGATTTTTACTTGCTTTCTGAAAAATATAAAAATACAAAAACAATCATCCCTCACCTCTAGACCTAGTTTAGATTATTTTCAATCCTAACGAACACTATTCCCTATGGAGAACAATCAATTCCCTGGTTCTTACCACTACACTATACTACATCGGTTAGGTACACTTGCCTGGCGGGGATTGTAAGCTTCTCAAGATCCCTTGAGAAGTAAAACTTTTGTGTGACAATCCAAATCGCATCAAAGTTTTTGGCGCCGCTGCCGGGGAATAGTTATTGTTTAGGTTGAATTTTATATTTATAAGGTCTACTCATTAGATTCCTTTCTAATAAGATTTTTATTTTTATTTTTATAGGTTTTCTTTAGTCTATCTTTTTATTTGTTCCTTTGTTCGTAACCGTTACCATCCGACATTATGGAAGGTGGTAATATCTTTGACCCCATCAACCCACCACAACAAAATCCACCACAAAACCCACCACAACCAAACCAACCTCCGAGAGCCTGCACTTTAGGAGAGTATTCCCGTCCTAGCCACCAAGACTATCGAAAAACTATGGAGCTCGCTCAAGGAGCCAATGTGTCTCCCTTGCGATCCGACACCATCCGGTTAGTGCAAAGTGGATGTGCATTCCATGGACTTCGTTCCGAAGATCCAAATCAACACCTCAAGGATTTTCTTAAAATCGTAGATTCCATAGACCTTGATGTTGAAACTCGAGAGACGACACGACTGCGTCTCTTCCAATTCTCTCTACGTGACCAAGCTAGTCCATGGATTGAGGTTTACCCGCGGGATCCATCACATCTTGGGATGATCTCACTTCTCGTTTCCTTGCTCAATTTTTCCCACCGGGAAGAACCATAAAGTTAAGGAATGACATCTTGATGTTCCAACAACGTCAAGGCGAAACTCTTTATGAAGCATGGACGCGTTTCAAGGACTTACTTCAAAAAGTCCCTCATCATGACATATATCTTTGGATTTAAATCCAAATCTTCTATGACCACATCAATCTCTCTCCACGAGGCAAATCATTGACCAAGCGGCCGGTGGTAGGCTACGTGATCGAAGTGCGGAAGAATCATGGGAACTCATAGAAGATCTTGCTCTCTATGACAACGAAAGTTGGAATGATCCCCGTGATTTGAACAAAACGGTCAAGGCAATATCTTTGCCTACGAATAATTCTAGCACTCCCAACCGAAGGATCATGGAACTTGAAGACCAAGTCAAGTTTCTCATGAAATCCTACGAGGCTCCTAAACCTTTAAGCCAAGTGAACAAAATCACTTCTTCATGTGAATATTGTAGTGGTCCCCATGACACTCGAGATTGCATGGAACTCCCCGAACAAACTTTTGCGGACTACGCATCCTCGCATACTGACGAAGCGGGAGACAAGTGGTACACTTTCAAACCCGAGCCAAACCCTTACGGTGATTCATACAACCCCTCTTGGAAAAATCACCCAAACTTTAGGTGGAAACAAAACCAAAACACACATCAAAACAATTCTTCCAATCCACCTAATCGTTTTCAATCAAATGGTTCATACTCAAACCGTACTTTCAACAACATCCCTTCCAACAACTATGATGGTACCAACAATTTTGAAGGATTGATGTCCAAATTTATGGCATCTCAAGAAGCTTGTATGGCTAAGTTTGAATCCGAATTCAATCAACAACAAACTGAGATGACCAATAAAATTGACAACTTGTTGAAAGCTCTTAACAACCAAGTGTTGACCACATCGAATAAGGACGTTAGAAACACTAATAGCGGAACCCAATTTAAGGACCCCTCATCATCCAAACACGTCCACTTTGTCAATGTTGTCACTATTAAGCCAATCGATAAAAATAGAGAGGAAGATGATAACGATGAAGTTGGAATGAATAGTGAATCGAAGAATGAGGTCAAGGAAGTTGAGGATAATAAGGAACAGAAGATAGAGGAAGTATAGAAGGTAGAGGAAGTAGAGAATGTAGATAACTACTTCGATAGGTTACCTACCAAGGATGAACGTGCATACCATAGGATTTATTCGATGACCCCGAGACACCATACGTCCTAGGTTCACCAATCATCAAAGCGGGTCATCCCTCTAATATCAATATACCATGCAACATTGGGCATGTGCATGTGTGGAAAGCCTACATCGATCTTAACTCTCCCATAAACATTGACTAGGATCCATTATAATTGGATAATGAATAAGAAACTTGGACCTAGGATATTTTCCAACAAGGGTTGGATGAGTAACTTTGTAGGAAGAGTGAAAGGATTGCATGTTCTTGTAGGAAATTTCACGTACGTTACCGACTTTGTGATTGTAGAGGATATTCGTCCGGTAATAGATAGTTGCCTAACTCAAGTAGTGCTTGGAAAGCCATTTATTGAAGCCTCTAAAATGAACTATTACCCGTCCTTAGGGATAGTTAGGTTCAAGGATGAGACCGATGAGATAGCCTACCAAATGCCATATAAGATAGAGCAATACCGGCTTTTATCAGACCTTGAGAAGGAGCATAAGCAAGTAGTCTACTATAGGAATGATGAGGATAGACCTAGAGGAGTAGACTATGTAATGAAAAAAATACTTGGCTTCTACAAAGAATGCTTGCAACTAGGTCCAGAATACAAAACCAAACCTGAGGATGACCTAGAAACCGTGACCAATGATGAGGTCGCGTAATAGACATGACTTTGAGTCAAGCTACAAGACTCGTTAATAAAGAAAAACGCTTCTTGTGAGGCAACCCAAGCTTTTTATTTGTTTGCTTGTGATGAGGCGAAAAATGATCCGTTTTTAGGGGGTCATTTAAGCCCAAATCCGAATTTATTTGATCAAATATTGCCCTAAATCGTTCCTTTTGTGATTTTAGGTACTTGGAGAGTGAATTCTGGAAAAGAAGCCATTTTGGACGTTTTTGGAGCATAAAAGTGAAGAAAACGGCAAAGTCTCAATTTTCCATGCTGGGAACAGTAGGTGACGGCGTCAAGAGTAATTTACTGACGGCGTCAAACCTCAATAATAAAATCCGAGAGTTCATGAAGGCGTCAAGAGTTTTCCTGACGGCGTCAAAACCCCAAGAATTAAAATCCGTAGTTGATGACGGCGTCACACACAGGGCGTCAAGAGTAATTTGTGTGACGGCCTAGGCCTTGACGGCGTCAGAAGTAGATCAAGGCCGTCCGAGGAAGTATTTGGCGGCGAGATGACGGCGTCACACCTTTGTTCTTGACGCCGTCATCCATATTTTCCTATATATAGTTTTCTAGTTTTTCACATTTAAAAAGAGAAGTTTTGGGAGAAACCCTAAAGACGATTTTGGTGTAACTTTACAGGTTTTTCAAGGGTTCCAACCCCTTGATACCTTGCATGATTAATCAAGATAAGTGTTCTTCTAATTCAATCAATATGTCTATGTGTTGGTTGTCTATATCTTGTTCTTGTCTTAATTCTATCATGCTAGGCTAGATCTCTTTTGTGTTTGCTTAGATCTAATGAAACCTAGATATTGATTATGTGTTGATTACTTGTTTATTCTTGTCTTGGATGAATGATTTATATGTTAGGCTTAAGAAAACTGGCAGATCTCCAAATGGTAACATGCTTGAACGTCTTAAGAAACATGAATCGAGGCGTACTAGGTCTTTATTGGTTGTATTTAATGCATGAACCACTGTTTACAATCCCTATAGTTGTGCTGGGCATGGTGTAGGAGGAGATAAGAGCTCATAGAATTGGGGAGTTATGTATGCCACCCCATGAATGGTATTAAGGAATACAATCCGTCATCCATGCAATTATAACAAGTAATTAACGTGTAAAAGATATATAGGGAGTAATGAAATCTAAGTAAACACATTTTCTCCAATTACTGCTCACAACCTTAGTATAAATTAGTTTAATTTCATTTTTAGTATTTTATTTTGATTGCATCTTAGTTTTGGGCTAGTTGAATAGCAACTAATTCCGCCCACTCTTCCAAAACCCGAGATTTTAATTGCTTTCTAAAAAATATAAAAACACAAAAATAATCATCCCTCACCTTTAGAACTAGTAATTTAGGCTTTCTAATCCTAGCGACACTATTCCTAAGCTGAACGATCAATCCCCCGGTACTTGTCACTATACTATACTACAACGATCAGGTACACTGCCTGGTGGGGGTTGTAAGCTTCTCGAGATCCCTCGAGAGGTAAAGCCTGTTGCGATTCCCACGCATCAGCTTGTTTGTTTATTTGTTTTATTTGTATGTGTGTTCTTATTTCTATTGTTTATAATTCATGTTTCAATTAAAATTGTGAAAATACTTTATTTTGTTTTTAACTTCGTCTTAATTACATATAAAGGTATTTTACAAAAGATAAGTGTAAGGGAAATCCAAATTTGTTTTCAAAGAATGAATTGAACATGAACGATGACAATGAGATATAGACATACATATTAGTACTTGTTTGAGTCAAATGCTTGTATCGAGTCATAATGATATTTTGCAGGAATTCCAGGAATTAAGGTATAGGTTTTTCTAGAAATTTTCCGGAAACTAAACATAAAATTTCTGTCAGATCAATTCTAACGGCGTCAGCAATTAAAGCCTTTCTGGAAAATTTTGCAAGTTTTGTTTTTCTGCCGGAATTGTAAAGTTTTGTTAAATCTTTAACTTATAAAGTCCAGGTATCTGCAAACATTCATTCAACAAGCATTATATCTTTATTTGCTTTTTAGGATTTTATTTTATATAGATTTTACCGCCGATTTTACGCTAGGTTTTCTTGTTTGTTTTCTCGGGTTTAACAGGTTATATTGGACAAGAAAATGTGCATGGATGGTCAAGTCTTTGAGCATCAAGTTTCAAGTTTTTGGCGCTGCTTTAATCTTGAAGTTACATTCTCTTGCAGGAGGATTTAACCATGTTACCGCATTATCCACACCGAACGAATCAGGGGAGTATTTATTTCATTATTTCATTTTCTTTACTTTTACATCTTTTAATTGAATATTGAGGACAATGTTCAGCTTAAGTGTAAGAGGGGGGGGGGGGGGTAAATGAAGATACCTTAGAGAATACCATGACACTTGATTTTTGTTTGTTTAATAGTGAATGTGTAATAAAACTGAGAGAAATATTTGTTAGGGTAATTTTAGCTCCAAATTTATTATTATTATTTTTTTGCAACATATAAGAGTGAAATTTTAGTCTTAATAAGCGTCTCATGGATAGGAGTTATATGACAAGCACAAAAACTGTACCACTAAAAAAATTATGAATAAGGTAGTGACCATCCGGGTATTAGATTAATTGACTAACGTGCTAGCGATCTAGTTTATGACTTGGTGACCATCCGTTATGCAAATAACGCGCCAGCGATCCAAGAAGTGCACTAGTGACCATCTGTTAGTTGAAGCGTCAAAGACTCGTGCCATCAATCTACTAAATTCATACAGGTGAGGCTCGCCCCTAGACTTGTTAGGAAAAACCTTAGTGCTTATGAGTGTACCGATAGCACTTAGATTCTAGAACTTGCGTTAGTGATTCATTCCGAGGCCACAAGTGAGACTACATTCATGTAGTTAGATTTACTATATGATAAGAGGTATTAGGATAACCCTTATTTTAAACCTATTTTAAAATTACTTGACCAATGAAGCCAAGCTACTTGACTAATAGAATCAAGTAATTATCCCACACTTTTGCGATGCACTCATTTTTAGTACACGATACCCCTAGTACACCCCTCAGAGTCTATCTTTTTCATTTCTAACTTTAAGGATTTTACTTAAAGGAATAATTTGTTTACAATCCGCCCCAAATGTGCACCCAAATCGCCTTAGCCTTCCTTGTATGCACTCATCTTTAGTGCATTATTGTTATTTGTTTAAACCCTTTGTTAGTTGTCTAATTGATTACATGGTTACTAAGTCTAGTCATATCTTGTAGATATTATTTTGGGATGATTGAGACTCATGGGTAAAGTGTAACAATTCACATTTTTCAGGATAATTACTATTCTCGGAAAATTTCACTATTCACTTTTACTATTCATTTTCCCGAAAATTTTCCCGAAATTTGATTTTTATTTCTTGGGCTCAAGTGATAAATCATTTCCATGGCAAATTAAAAGTTTGACATTCATAAGCTCATTTTCGTGAAAGTTATTAAGGAATTACAGGGAATTACACGTTTTAGGGTAAAACGTCATTCAGAAATTCTACGCACAACGAAATTCAACCCCGTCAGGTGACCCCACATCAGAAAAATGTTTGACACACTCATGATTTATTTGAGAATTAATCGTGACTGAGAAAAACATGACCAAAGACTTCCCGGCAGGTCACCCAAGCCTGTACTAATCTCGCATGAGCACGCTTAACCGTATGGGCGATTAACCGTTAGACCACAAAACGTTTTTCTAAGACGATTTGAGTTTTCAACTTATTAGAAAAAGTCAACATATTTTTCCCTCCTCCATTGACCAAAAATCATCCCTTGATGTTATAAGTCATTTCGTGATTTTTAGGCTTACGGTTTGATGTCTAAAAGACATTTAATACCAACCGACACTAGACTGAGCCCAGTCTAGACATTATAAGTCATTTTAAATCATTTTTATCACATTAGAAAAGTAACATTTTACTTTTCTCAATTTTACGCAATATTCGTACGTTTTACGTATTACGCGTTTTAGACCCGTGTTTCCAGTTTTTAGCAGGGTTTTACCACTCAAATGGAACCTACCACTCATTTTATATTTTATTATGGGACATATGGACATGTCTAACAATACTTTAAAGTTCCATAATTTTACGACATCCGGTTTTACGTTTTGAGGCCTAATCATTTACGGTTGTCATTTCCCGGAGTCAAAACTCTTCCTAATACTTAGGATAATACCAAGCAAAGTCCACACCTTGTCCCCCAAGTTTAGGAACTGACCTAGGGGGGGAAATTCAGCCTTGTGTGTCTTGATCTCATGCTAGGAGCCTTAAGATGTGAACATGTGTTCAACTTGGCCTCCAAGTGTTGACTAGTCAACAATGTAACCTCCTCATTTGCATATAAATGCTTCTCCTCCCACTCCTTGACCATATGAACGACCCACACACACAACACACTTCATTTTACTAGTTTACTTCAAGTTCCATCCAAGAAATCAAGTGCAATATCCATACATAAACCCTAGTTTAGTTTTGATTCATCAAAACTACTTCAAATCCTTAGAAACTTTGGTGATTTCTCTTGAGTTTGAATCCACTCAAGTCACCTCAATTTTCATCATCTCTCTTTCAAGATTACAAGAGTAGAAAGATTGCATGAAGTGAAGTGGGTTGAAGCAAGTCTATCAAAGTCCTATCCTTACATGTTAACTTCCTTTCATTTTTGAAAGCCAAAAGTTGTGAGCCAAACCCTAACTTGATTCTTGTTAAATAATCATATTCATGTTATTTACATATTATTTGTGCTATATTATGTCTTGTATTCATGTCCATGATGTATAAAAGTGAGTAAAACAAGTTATTATACATTATTGATAAGACAAGTTCATAAAACAAGCAAACTAGTGACTTTCTTGGTAAGACCTGATCAAAATGGTAAAAATATGATATTGGATCATTACATATTGTAGTAGAGGAATTAACAAGGAAACCATAGCAATTTGAACCACCCAAAACGAGTATACGAGTCAAAAGTTACGCCCATTTGAAGTTACCAAAGATTTCCGGCAAAACTGCCAAATACCATTCTGATCAAATTTGGGTTTTGAAAGTCCCACTTCTGGTCAGATTCATCAAAAAGTTAAAACACGAAAGTTGTCCGGAACGACGTTTTCGTTCAGGAACAAAGAAGCTCGAGCCCTGAAAATGCTTTCCGAGTGATAAATTTCTTCAAATTCTAAACAGCCCATTTTTAGACAAAGTCATTACATATAGGTTATGGTTTATGAAGACCAAAGGGGTCTTATGACCTATAATCAAGACCACCACCATGGCTAGGGCCAAGGTTGTATCTCATGACCTTGGAACAAGGACCAAAGGTCATGGCTAGGCCATGACGAAATGACCATACCAACTTTTATAGGCGTAAACATGAAACAAAGAGTTGACGATAACTTGAACAAGCAATTTGGATCTACTTCACTTAAAAGGGAACCATGAGATATTACCAAGAGAAAATGGTCATACAAAACTTATGAAACATACCCTAATAACAATCTTCATGTACTAATAAACTTTCCTAAGTTTATTCAAATATCGGACATGTAACCTTTCGGATCAAAACTTATATCTATATATTTCATCAACTACTACAATAGTAGGGAGCCTCATGTGAGGAGTTCATTATGTAAGCCGTCGAGTTGAGTTGTGGATTTACGAGTTAAAGTGTCCTGGCTCCTCGAACGCTTACTAACATGACTTCTGAATTATGTCGGCCCGAACGGTAGTAAACGATATACAAAACATACATGTTTCATGAATCTTTTCTTTCAAGGACTTACAATATACATCATACCACATCATGGACTATAATGCAAGATATATATATAGGCACTACTTCATATTCTTTACTCCAATCCTAAGTCGCGACATTCTATTATAGGTTGCTCGTAGAAACCTACACGATCCGACCATTACCTTCATTACTTGCTATCTTACTTAAGGTGAGTTCATAGCCCCACTTTCGATTACTTAATTGTTTTACAAACCCTTGGGGGGAATACATGCTATTTATAACCGAGCACAATGTTTTTAAATTGTATGCTTACCTGATTGTTTTATTATCACTAAGTACCATCCTTGCTAAACCGAGATCCTTTATTATGAACCATTTAGTCACTAGCAATAGTGAGCGCGAATATTATTAATAGGCCTATTGGGATTGACGAATCCCATTTGTATTGACTAAGTTCAAACAAATGCAATAATATTTGAGATTTAGGTATGTTAGCAACATACCTACCGGGATAAAACCGCCGATTGATATTGGTACACGTTAACGTTATGGTGTCATAAGCTTAGTGTATAATACATGTTCCGGGCGTATAATAACGTAGCCTACCTGTTTTGTTTTCCAAACATTGGTGTGAGCCTATAACTCACACTACCAACATATTGTGTTCAATCGATTTAACAAACTCTATGAATATCACTCAACCTTTGTGTTGACCTCTCAAGCATGTATTTCAGGTTCATGACGATCAAGGATGGCACGGAAGGACACGGATACTCAAGAGGGCTATAAATTTTATTATCATTCAAAACTCATGTATTATACATTGTAAACATGGAACCAATTGGGACCTCATTTTGAAATCTCTGATATTTATATAATTTGAATGATACATCTTTTAAAACGACTCAATTGGAGTTCGTTTTCTATTATTGTGACTATTGTGCCGTCGAGTAACACCCAGTTTGAATTCCGCTGCATCCATGAATTGGGGGTGTTACAGATTGGTATCAGAGCCATGGTTATAGAGAAACGGGTCTAATTGAGACCTAAACTATAACCACATGTACAAGCAAAAACATTTTATAGCCTTCCACTATCCGTGTCTTCCATCCTCCAGACAATTATGGACTTAGTAAGCATGTTATGCTACACAAACATAATTGCATATTGATATATGTACCCTAAACATAATTGAGCATTTCCCCGTAAGTATAAGTATATTGATATATACACACTAAGCATTTTATGCTACATGAACACACATAAGTATATTGATATATACACACTAGGCATTTTATGCTACATGAACATATTTGTATATTGATATATACACACTAGGCATTTTATGCTACATGAACATATTAGTATATTGATATATAAACTCGGTTTATTTTCAATCATTTATCTAAACAATGGACTAAACATATCTGTGTATGCCTATTCTAAGGCATTTCGGCACAGCCACACTCTCCCAATCATGTTCCTACTCCAACATTATATGTCCAAGACATTGTAACTAATTACAATGGTCTCATTCATTTTCCAAGACATTGTGAGATACAATGGTCTCATTCATTTTCCAAGACATTGTGAGATACAATGGTCTCATTCATTTTTCAAGACATTGTGAGATACAATGGTCTCATTCATTTTCCAAGACATTGTGAGTTACAATGGTCTCATTCATTTTCCAAGACATTGTGAGATACAATGGTCTCATTCATTTTCCAAGACATTGTGAGTTACAATGGTCTCATTCATTTTCCAAGACATTGTGAGATACAATGGTCTCATTCATTTTTCAAGACATTGTGAGTTACAATGGTCTCATTCATTTTTCAAGACATTGTGAGATACAATGGTCTCATTCATTTTTCAAGACATTGTGAGTTACAATGGTCTCATTCATTTTCCAAGACATTGTATTATACAATGGTCTTAACCATTTCTCAAATGTTTTGAGTCACACAATGGTCTAACCTACTTCCCAGACATTGTGAATTGCACAATGGTCTAACCTACTTCCGAGACATTGTGTTTTGTGCAAATGGTCTCTAGAATTATTCCATCACATCATTAATATCATTTCTTATGATATCAAAAACCCGTCACAATCTATCGATTTCAAAACAAGAAATATGAGATTTCTAAAGGACAAACTAATCCATCATCGACAAAAGCTGAACTTTCTCTACATTCACCAAAGTTTTCTTATGAAACCTTCATTATTAAAAGTTCGTGATCCTGGCCAAGTATGTTCTATTTTAGAACTACTTAAAATTTCCTTTCCATACGTATCTACCCTTACTACCTTCTATTCAATGGAATATGAAAACATACGTTACAAGTCTTGTATGGACGGGACTTGCAACTTAAGGGTTTGACATCGCCTTTGTTTAGTGGACAGTTTCCCGAAAGCAACGGACATATCACAAGTATACCTAATTTAGGTATTTGAAAATTTTATCGAACCTTGGCTAAATATAGACTAGTCACCTATATTTAACCTAGGGACAGTGGAATATAGTCTGACTAACTATATTCGACTTAAAATTTTCAAATACTGAGAGTAGTTGTACTAGGGTTATGTTTAGGTTGATTTCCTACTTGAACTCGATAAACCACCAGAATACAATAAAACGATCTAGAGGCACGATAGTGTCTTACCACTCAGCGAAATCTTAACACCTTATTTGTACTACCTAACTTCATTTTTGAAAGTTTTCATTTATGAGATAATCCGAACTACTATCTTGGGATAGTTATCAATTCTTCTCTTCATCCTGTAGAAGTACTATCCTGTTTAGATCCTAAGGATACCATTCCATCGTAAACTTTTAAAATCTCTTAAGATTTTTAAAGCAAACTCAACATCTATACCTAAGAGTATTAATGTTAAGCATACATTACACACTTTTGTTCATCAACATATCACAACATTACCTTCACAACCGTGGCAAACACCAGCTCATTAACAGATCTTGATGCACTTTTAAAGCTCAAATCATCCTTAGTTACACCACAAGTACCCTCATCAGCTTTACAAGATTGAATATTTATCTTGTACTTTTGGAACACCAGTATCATCTCGTAATACCCTACCTTGTAACTCACCGGCTAAGTATGAATGTTGTGTCGGGAATTCTTGAGTAGGATGATTTATAATATCCTTATTTGAATGGATTGGGATGCCTTTTCATTTAAATAAAGAAATTATAAATCATCGAACCATACGTTTATATTCCTTTAGTTACATTGTTTGGGATGCCTCTCTATGTAAATAAAGAATTATAAACAAGTGGGCTTATTTATATCCGAAATAACATAAGTATGAAATCAATAAACACTAGATACAACAACAGATTACCTACTAGGCTATGATGGCAACGACTATCCCAATTTCCATTAGTACGAGGTTTACACTTTGGTTTTCATAATGATAGTGCAATAACAAACAAACTCGTTGCGAGGCCATGTAACCATATGCATGTGCAGTCGTACCAAACTCATTACGGGGCCATGTAGCCATATGCATGGGCAGTCATACCAAACTTATTGTGAAGCCATGTAGCCATATGCATGGGCAGCCGTACAATTCAAACAGGACTTGGTCCAACCACATGTTCAACGCTTATTCCATGATTCAATTCTTATATCAATTGCTATTGATACTTGACAACTATATCAATTTCCATTTTGATATTTAACTATATCAATTTCTGTACAACTACTATATCAATTTCTATTAATAATCGACTGCTATATCAATTTTCTTTGATATTCGACTATTATATGGATCTCTACTGATATTCAACCATGTTATCAATCTCTATTGACACACCATATTCTGAGACAAATCAAACTACATCACTAGTAATTCCAGACTTTGGTCCTCATAAGTAACCACACATCTTTATCGATACCACTCCAACATATGACACACATAGAACTTCGGGACGAAGTTCCCCGTAAGGGGTAGAGACTGTAACAATTCACATTTTTCAGGATAATTACTATTCCCGGAAAATTTCACTATTCACTTTTACTATTCATTTTTCCCGAAATTTGATTTTTATTTCTTGGGCTCAAGTGATAAATCATTTCCATGGCAAATTAAAAGTTTGACATTCATAAGCTCATTTTCGTGAAAGTTATTAAGGAATTACAGGGAATTACACGTTTTAGGGTAAAACGTCATTCAGAAATTCTACGCACAACGAAATTCAACCCCGTCAGGTGACCCCACATCAGAAAAATGTTTGACACACTCATGATTTATTTGAGAATTAATCGTGACTGAGAAAAACATGACCAAAGACTTCCCGGCAGGTCACCCAAGCCTGTACTAATCTCGCATGAGCACGCTTAACCGTATGGGCGATTAACCGTTAGACCACAAAACGTTTTTCTAAGACGATTTGAGTTTTCAACTTATTAGAAAAAGTCAACATATTTTTCCCTCCTCCATTGACCAAAAATCATCCCTTGATGTTATAAGTCATTTCGTGATTTTTAGGCTTACGGTTTGATGTCTAAAAGACATTTAATACCAACCGACACTAGACTGAGCCCAGTCTAGACATTATAAGTCATTTTAAATCATTTTTATCACATTAGAAAAGTAACATTTTACTTTTCTCAATTTTACGCAATATTCGTACGTTTTACGTATTACGCGTTTTAGACCCGTGTTTCCAGTTTTTAGCAGGGTTTTACCACTCAAATGGAACCTACCACTCATTTTATATTTTATTATGGGACATATGGACATGTCTAACAATACTTTAAAGTTCCATAATTTTACGACACCCGGTTTTACGTTTTGAGGCCTAATCATTTACGGTTGTCATTTCCCGGAGTCAAAACTCTTCCTAATACTTAGGATAATACCAAGCAAAGTCCACACCTTGTCCCCCAAGTTTAGGAACTGACCTAGGGGGGGAAATTCAGCCTTGTGTGTCTTGATCTCATGCTAGGAGCCTTAAGATGTGAACATGTGTTCAACTTGGCCTCCAAGTGTTGACTAGTCAACAATGTAACCTCCTCATTTGCATATAAATGCTTCTCCTCCCACTCCTTGACCATATGAACGACCCACACACACAACACACTTCATTTTACTAGTTTACTTCAAGTTCCATCCAAGAAATCAAGTGCAATATCCATACATAAACCCTAGTTTAGTTTTGATTCATCAAAACTACTTCAAATCCTTAGAAACTTTGGTGATTTCTCTTGAGTTTGAATCCACTCAAGTCACCTCAATTTTCATCATCTCTCTTTCAAGATTACAAGAGTAGAAAGATTGCATGAAGTGAAGTGGGTTGAAGCAAGTCTATCAAAGTCCTATCCTTACATGTTAACTTCCTTTCATCTTTGAAAGCCAAAAGTTGTGAGCCAAACCCTAACTTGATTCTTGTTAAATAATCATATTCATGTTATTTACATATTATTTGTGCTATATTATGTCTTGTATTCATGTCCATGATGTATAAAAGTGAGTAAAACAAGTTATTATACATTATTGATAAGACAAGTTCATAAAACAAGCAAACTAGTGACTTTCTTGGTAAGACCTGATCAAAATGGTAAAAATATGATATTGGATCATTACATATTGTAGTAGAGGAATTAACAAGGAAACCATAGCAATTTGAACCACCCAAAACGAGTATACGAGTCAAAAGTTACGCCCATTTGAAGTTACCAAAGATTTCCGGCAAAACTGCCAAATACCATTCTGATCAAATTTGGGTTTTGAAAGTCCCACTTCTGGTCCGATTCATCAAAAAGTTAAAACACGAAAGTTGTCCGGAACGACGTTTTCGTTCAGGAATAAAGAAGCTCGAGCCCTGAAAACGCTTTCCGAGTGATAAATTTCTTCAAATTCTAAATAGCCCATTTTTAGACAAAGTCATTACATATAGGTTATGGTTTATGAAGACCAAAGGGGTCTTATGACCTATAATCAAGACCACCACCATGGCTAGGGCCAAGGTTGTGTCTCATGACCTTGGAACAAGGACCAAAGGTCATGGCTAGGCCATGACGAAATGACCATACCAACTTTCATAGGCGTAAACATGAAACAAAGAGTTGACGAGAACTTGAACAAGCAATTTGGATCTACTTCACTTAAAAGGGAACCATGAGATATTACCAAGAGAAAATGGTCATACAAAACTTATGAAACATACCCTAATAACAATCTTCATGTACTAATAAACTTTCCTAAGTTTATTCAAATATCGGACATGTAACCTTTCGGATCAAAACTTATATCTATATATTTCATCAACTACTACAATAGTAGGGAGCCTCATGTGAGGAGTTCATTATGTAAGCCGTCGAGTTGAGTTGTGGATTTACGAGTTAAAGTGTCCTGGCTCCTCGAACGCTTACTAACATGACTTCTGAATTATGTCGGCCCGAACGGTAGTAAACGATATATAAAACATACATGTTTCATGAATCTTTTCTTTCAAGGACTTACAATATACATCATACCACATCATGGACTATAATGCAAGATATATATATAGGCACTACTTCATATTCTTTACTCCAATCCTAAGTCGCGACATTCTATTATAGGTTGCTCGTAGAAACCTACACGATCCGACCATTACCTTCATTACTTGCTATCTTACTTAAGGTGAGTTCATAGCCCCACTTTCGATTACTTAATTGTTTTACAAACCCTTGGGGGGAATACATGCTATTTATAACCGAGCACAATGTTTTTAAATTGTATGCTTACCTGATTGTTTTATTATCACTAAGTACCATCCTTGCTAAACCGAGATCCTTTATTATGAACCATTTAGTCACTAGCAATAGTGAGCGCGAATATTATTAATAGGCCTATTGGGATTGACGAATCCCATTTGTATTGACTAAGTTCAAACAAATGCAATAATATTTGAGATTTAGGTATGTTAGCAACATACCTACCGGGATAAAACCGCCGATTGATATTGGTACACGTTAACGTTATGGTGTCATAAGCTTAGTGTATAATACATGTTCCGGGCGTATAATAACGTAGCCTACCTGTTTTGTTTTCCAAACATTGGTGTGAGCCTATAACTCACACTACCAACATATTGTGTTCAATCGATTTAACAAACTCTATGAATATCACTCAACCTTTGTGTTGACCTCTCAAGCATGTATTTCAGGTTCATGACGATCAAGGATGGCACGGAAGGACACGGATACTCAAGAGGGCTATAAATTTTATTATCATTCAAAACTCATGTATTATACATTGTAAACATGGAACCAATTGGGACCTCATTTTGAAATCTCTGATATTTATATAATTTGAATGATACATCTTTTAAAACGACTCAATTGGAGTTTGTTTTCTATTATTGTGACTATTGTGCCGTCGAGTAACACCCAGTTTGAATTCCGCTGCATCCATGAATTGGGGGTGTTACATAAAGTACTATTGTTATGGAGTAATGGGGAAGAACATCAATTATTACCCCCATATGTGCAAAACATTTTAAAGTACTCCAAGTGTTTTAATTATCTTAATTCGAGTCATTAGATTAGTTAAATATAAAGTATGTAAAAGTTCAAGTGTAAGGGGAGAACCAAGGCCCTTATGATGCAAAAAAAAAAAAAAAAAAAAAAAAAAAAAAAAAAAAAAAAAAAAAAACATACGGACTACCATCCCGTTTCTTTCATTTATGTTTATGTTTATGGTTTTGAGTAGCTTAAGTCGAGTCGAGTCTTGGCTTAGCAATGCCGCATTGTACATGTAATTGACCAAAATGATTAACTTGCCACCAGTAAAATATCATTTATCCAACAAACCGTGTTTTCCATATCCCTACACCCAACATTATAACCCTTGAAAAGCCCTCTTTGATAGTTTATCTTAGGTGTTTATGCCTAGTGGAGGAGGTTTTTGATCCTTTCCCAAGCCTATGGTAATCTATTTGCTATGACAGGTAGTGAGTGATATTTTTCCATTTCCATTAGTTATCTAGGTTTATAACACCCGAGAGATGAGAGTATCCAAACACTATTTGTGAGGTGCTAGTATATGATTTTCGTGCTTATTTTGATTAAGGTGGAATGATTATTTGTTGTAATTACTTTTATATTAATGTTAAATGACCCCTAACTTGTATTTTGATTAGAATAAAAGCTAATTTGCTTGAGGACAAGCAAATCCCAAGTGTAAGGGTATTTGATGAGACGAAAAGTGTTACGCTTTTAAGGGGTCATTTAAGCCTTAAATCGTGATTATATGATCAAATATTGTCTTAAATCGTTCCTTTTGTCATTTTAGGTACTTTTGAGAGGAAATATGAAAAAGGAAGCATTTTTTACATTTTTGAAGCATAAAAGTGAAGAAAACGACAAAGTCTCAAATTATGCAGGAAACAGTACTTCACGCCGTCACACTCTATTAGGTGACGGAGTCACGTGTTGACAAAGAGGTGGATAATTATTTTACACTAGACGCACCAGAAAGAAAATCTGGAATTAAAGAGTGACGGCGTCACGTTATAAAGCATCAAGGACGTCACGTGTTATCATAAAAGGAGAAGGCCCAGGGAACATTACAAGGTGACGGCGTCAGGAGTGGATCTAGGCTATCAATGAACCCTAAGTACGGCGAGGTGACGGCGGCACGACCCATAAGGTGACGCCGTCAAGGTTGTAAAATCTATAAATACTAATCTAATTTTTATTCATTAGGTGTGGAACTTTAGGGAGAACATAGGGTATGAATCCTAGTTGACTTTGCAGTTATTTTGAGGTTTCTAAACCTTTTTTCTTCCATGTTTAATTAAAGATAAGTATTCTATCAATCATTTAATATGTCTATGTGTTGTTTGATTATATCTTACGCTTGTTTTTACATTAACATGCTAGGATAGGTTTGTTTGTGTTTGCTTAGATGTAATGAAACCTAGCTATTGATTATTGATTGATGATTTGTTATTAATTGTTCTTGGATGAATGATATCAATGTTAGGCTTAAGAAAACTAGCTAATCTCCTATTGGTAACATGCTTGATGTCTTAAGAAACATGAATCGGATGTGTACTATGATTAATTGGTTGTGTTTAATGCATATGATAGGATACTAAATGTGTCGTCATAGGAAGAGATAGGATCTTATAGAGTTGGGGAATGACGTACACGCCACCACGAATGGTATTAAGGAATACAACCCGTCATCCACGCAATTGTAAAAAATCTATCAATCAATGAAAGATAGCTAGGAAGTAGTGAAACCTAAGTAAACACGTTTTTCTCCATATTAGTTTTTCACACATTTATTTTCTTGTCATTTTATTTTTATTGCATTTGTAGTTAATTGGGTTAGTTGACTAGCAACTAATTCCGCTCACTCCTTCAAAACCCGAGATTTTTACTTGCTTTCTAAAAAATATAAAAATACAAAAACAATCATCCCTCACCTCTAGACCTAGTTTAGATTATTTTCAATCCTAACGAGCACTATTCCCTGTAGAGAACGATCAATTCCCAAGTTCTTACCACTACACTATACTACATCGGACAGATACACTTGCCTGGCGGGGATTGTAAGATTCTCAAGATCCCTTGAGAAGTAAAACTTTTGTGTGACAATCCAAATCGCATCAGTGCATTTGCTAGATTTAACATTATTATTACTTCGCTTAAAGCACTTGACGAATCTTTTTTTAGCAAAAATTTTGTCGGGAAATTTCTTAGAGCACTCCATCCGAAATGGAGAGCCAAAGTGACGGCGATTGAAGAATCTAAAGATCTTTCAAGCATGTCACTTGACGAGCTAATTGGAAACCTCAAAGTTAATAAAATGGTAATGGAAAAAGATTCGGAGATAGTCAAAGGGAAGAAAGAAAAAGTTAAGTCTATTACCTTGAAAGCTAGAGTTGAATCAAGTGATGATAAAGAATCTAGTTCGGATAGCGATGATGAAGAATATGCCATGGCCGTTAGAGACTTCAAGAAGTTATTCCGAAGACGAGGAAAGTTTGTAAGGCAACCTAGAGATGAAAAGAAAGCTTTTCGAAAAGATCGTGATGACAAGAAAAGAAAGGGCGAAAGAAAGTGTTATAGGTGCGGAGACACAAGTCATCTCATAGGAGAATGTCTAAAACCACCCAAAGGCAATTCTCAAAGAGCCTTCGTAAGTGGTACGTGGAGTGATAATGAAGATGATGACGAGGAGTCAAAGAATGACGAGATTGCTCTCATAGCTCATGACTCAAATGAGGTACATTCCGACTCATCTTGTTCTTTTGTTGATGATGATACGTTACAAAGAGAATATAACAAACTTTGTGAACGAAGCTTAAAAATCATAAACAAAAACAAATTTTTGAAAACTAAAAAGGAATTTTTAGAAAACGAAGTTTATGAATTGAAAGAAAAAGCCAAACATTTAAAAAAAAAGTAAAACTATTGATACAATGTGTAAGTTATGTCAAGAGCTTAAACTTGAAATTGAGAAACTTAAAATCACTCAAAATGATCTTATCAAACAAACCACAAAGTATAAAAGATTCGATAAAAGTATTTCTTGTGCGGATGAAATAATGAAACTCCAAAAGTCTCCATTTGATAAAACGGGATTAGGATTTACAAAATCAGGAACATTAAGTAGTATAATGAAACAAGCGGAAAACGTACAAGAAAATGGTAAAACTGCTATAGCAGCCCACGGGTCCGATGGAACCAAAAACAGGGTTCCACTCGTTGATCAGAAAGGTTCCCCGACTCTGCAGCAGAAAAGAAAATTCCGTTATCTACTCGTACTAAATTTGTTAAAGTCACAAGAAAACCTGGCACTAGTTCAACAGAAACAAAACTAAAACCGGCTATTAAAGTAGGAGTAGGACTTGCTAAAAATGAATTTAGAACTAGAACCATTCAACCTAGGCCTAAAACTCCTATTCCCAATCGCCCCTTTCCAAAAAGCATCTACAACACAGAACCAAACTATCAACATGGTTGGAACCAAAACCTACCTAGACATTACCAAGTTTCAAATTACATGTCTTGGAACCCATATCTACCATTTCCATACATGGATCAAGTTAATGGAATGTTTAACCAAAATGGACCCATGAGATATTCTGAACCAAATGTTTGAGTGTTCTTTTTAAATAGGTATGCTTGAAAGTAATTTTAGAACCGGATGAATGAATCAAAGATAGCGGTTACTCTAAACATATGACGGGAAACAAAAACCTCTTTTCAACATATTAAGAATATGATGGAGGTAACATTACTTTTGGTAGAAAGCTTAAAAGCAAAATCATCGAAAAAGGTACAATTTCTCATGACTCCCTCTCTATTGATGATGTCGCTCATGTTGACAACCTAGGTTTTAATCTTCTTAGTATAAGTCAACTTTTTCGTAAAAAGTATAACGTCCTTTTTAGTGAAAATGGAGTAAAATACTAAAATACGGAATAACTATCGCAAAAGGTGTTCTTAAGAGCAACGTATATGTCATGAAAATTAATCCGTCATCTAGAGATAAACTTTGCCTCACCTCATTAGATGATTCCTCAACCCTTTGGCATCAACATGCTAATATGAGACTTATTCAATCTCTATCATCTAAGGAATTAGTTAGAAACCTACCCAAGTTGAAATATGACCAACACTTTTGTGATGCTTGCAAAATCGGTAAACAAGTACATAGTAGCCATAAGGCTAAAAACATGGTGTCTGCATCTAGGTGTCTAGAACTTTTGTATATGGATTTGTTCGGTCCATCCGCTATACAAAGTTATGGAGGTAACTTCTACACTTTGGTTATAGTAGATGATTATTCAAGATATACTTGGACAAAATTTTTGAAAAGTAAAAACAAAGCTTTTGACCAATTTGAAATTCTTAGTAAGAAAATTCAAAACCAATTAAGAACTTGCATTGTGTCAATTAGAACGGACCACGGTCGGTGAATTTGACAATGAAATACAATTTGGAAATTTTTGTGATAAAAATGGTATAACACATAACTTTTCGGCACCTCGTACTCCTCAATCTAACGGTGTAGTAGAACGTAAAAACCGGACGCTTCGAGAGATGAGTAGAACAATTCTTAACAAACAAAATGTCCCACAAAAGTTTTGGTGTAATGCCATCGACACATCAACTTACATTCTAAATCGAGTCTTAATTAGACCATTTTTGAATAAAACTCTATATGAATTATGTAGAGGTAAAAAGCCTACGTTAGGGTATTTTAGAGTGTTTGGGAGTAAATGCTCTATACTAAATACCAATGATTATCTCACTAAATTTGACCCAAAGTCCTTTGAAGGTGTGTTTCTTGGATATTCACAAAATAATAAAGCTTATAATGTTTTAAACAAAGAAACCTTAGGAGTCGAGGAATCGTTGAATGTAACATTCGACGAAAGTCCACCTCCCTCTAAGACATCACCTTTGGTAGATGATGACTTAATTGAAAATCAAGTCATTGAAAATGAAGAAAACATAGATAATGACAAGGAAGATGAGCTATTAAACAAATAATTTGTTAATGTTAAGGAATCTAAAAGTCATCCATTAGATAGTGTCAAAGAAAAAATCAATGAAAGAACCTTAAGATCTAAAGTCCAAAATCAAAGTAATTTCTTTTGTTTTGTGTCTACCATTGAACCAAAGAATATAAATGAAGCTATAAAAGATGAATCATGGGTCATAGCTATGCAAGAGGAATTAAACCAATTTATTAGAAATGATGTTTGGACGCTAGTTCCTCATCCTAAGAATCAAACAATAATCAGTTAAAAATGGGTCTTTCGAAATAAAATGGATGAAAATGGTATAGTGTGTAGAAACAAAGGTAGGCTAGTAGCACAAGGGTATAATTAACAAGAGGGCATTGACTACGATGAAACTTTTGCTCCGGCTGCTAGGCTCGAGTCTATTAGGATTTTACTTTCTTATGCATGTGCACATGATTTTAAACTCTTTCAAATGGACGTCAAAAGTGCATTTTTAGATGGATTTATTAATGAAGAAGTTTATGTCGCTCAACCTCCGGGTTTCACCGATTTTAAAAATCCTAATCATGTTTATAAACTTAAAAAAGCTTTATACGGACTTAAGCAAGCTCCAAAAGAGTGGTATGATCGACTTAAGATCATCCTCGTTGACCATAAGTATACAATGGGCTTAGTTGATAATACTCTCTTCACAAAGAAGAAAGATTCACATATTATCATAGTCCAAATTTATGTTGATGACATCATATTCGGATCAACTTGTCAATAATTATGTGACAATTTCTCAAAAATCATGCATGACGAGTTTGAAATGAGTATGATGGGAGAACTCAACTATTTCCTATGACTTCAAATTAAACAATTAGAAGATGGGATATTCTTTAACCAATCAAAATACATAAGAGACATGCTTAAGAAATTTGGTCTTGAAGATTCAAAACCAATCAAAACGCCCATGTCCTTGGAAACTGTTAGGAATTAAATAAGCACAAGAATTAGAAGATTCAACATAAAGGTTTAATGGAAATACGACAAATATGATTCTGCTGATAAAGCACAAAGCGAGTTTCCACTGAAGGAGATTCTGCTGAAGACTATTTCCACTGAAGGTGATTCTGCTGCTGAATCCTACTGCTGATGAATACTGCTGCTTGATTCTGCTGCTGCTATGACTGTGCAGCTATGACACATAACAAACAGCTGTGTAGATAAGAATGACTTATTCAACACTTGCATAAAAAGATAATATCTTAGTTCTAGTCATCAAATTGAACACTCCAAGTGAGTTGTTTATCCTAGATACATGATGTATCTTGTATGACTAAGCTAGAATAGTGATTAGTCATAAGCTAGTTATTTGTTGAGTCATGTAGTTTGTAAAAGATATTTCCTTGGACTATAAAAGGAAAATCTTAGATATGTAGATAAGAGTGACAATGCCATACACAACTCTCATATACAGATAATAGAAAGAACAAACATAAGATTCAAGGTCTTTGTAACCCTAGTGATAAGCTAAAGATCACTCGTATTATTTTTTGAATAATATTGAATCGTTTGGTGTTAACTATTCCATTTCCATAACAATAAACATAAATCTTCTAAGTGTGGTTAAGTAGATTCCGCATACTTAATCATATTCACACAAACATATCTCATACACAAAAAACGAAGGTTTAACCACCTTACCGTGTAATCGACCCTCAACAAGTGGTATCAGAGCTACAGGTTGATATTTTTGTTTTAGAAGAAGAAGTTAGAAATGGATGTTGAGTCTATTCAAACAAATGTTGCTGCTAAGTTACCAATGCTCAAACAGAATGAGTTTGAGATGTGGAGGTTAAGAATAGAACAATATTTTCAAGTGCAAGATTATGCACTGTGGGAAATCATTGAAGATGGAGATTCTTACTAGCCTACAACCACTACATCAACAATTGATGGTAAGGAAGTTGATAAGCTGCAAACCAAGCCATAAACTGCAGAAGACAGAATTAAGAAGAAGAATTACCTAAAGGCCAGAAGCATGCTGATGATGACCATTCCAAATGATCAACTTATAAACTTCAGCAAATTCAAAGATGCAAAGTCACTATTTGAGGCCATTATTGCAAGGTATGGTGGGAATGAAGCCACCAAGAAGACCCAGAAGACTCTTCTTAAGCAACAGTTTGAAAATTTCACATCAACCAACCATGAATCTTTAGACCATATGTTCAACATGCTACAGAATATTGTGAGTCAACTTGCTATTCTTGGAGTTGAAATACCTCAAGAAGATTTAAACTCAAAATTTCTGAGAAGCTTACCTGAAGAATGGGCTATGCATGTTGTTGTCTGGAAGAACAAGTCAGACATTGACACCATGGATCTTATGGATCTGTATAGCAACTTTAAGATTGTTGAGCAAGATTTGAAGAAAACTGGAGGTACTAGTTCAAGCACTGGGAATATGGCATTTATGTCATCTCCTAGTAATTCAGTTCCAGTTACTAATGAAAAAGTTCATGATGTTGCAAGTGCTGCAAGTTCATCAAGCAGTACTTTTGGAATTTTGGATGAGAAAACATGTTGTGCTTTCTTCACAAGCAAACATAATGGATCCATGTTAACTCATGAAGACCTTCAAGAGATCAATGATGATGATCTGGAGGAAATGGATCTAAAATGGCAAATTTCTCTTCTTAGCATGAGAGCTAAGAAATTCTATCAAAGGACGGGGAAGAAGATCACAATCAGTAGCAATGATCCTGCTGGTTATGACAAGTCAAAGATAGAATGCTACAACTGTCACAAGATGGGACACTTCTCAGGAGAATGTAGAAGGCCAAGACAGCAAGATAGCAGAAATAGAGATGTTGGAAGAAAATCCAATACAGGGGAGATGTCTGAACCAAAAGCTATGGTAGCAATTGATGGGCTAGGTTTTGATTGGAGCTTCATGGATGATGAAGAAATGGGTTCTTCACAGATGGCTCTTATGGCATTTACTGCACCTGAGGTACATGATCATAAAACCTGTTCAAATACTTGTACTGCTCTTAAAGACTTAAAAATCTTAATTAAACAGTATGATGACCAAAAGGTTCGATACGCCAAATCTGATCTAGATTGTTTCAATTATAAAAGTGGTTTAGAATATGCAGAGAGGCAAATCCTACACTATAAAAGGAATGAACTTACCTTTACTGATGCTAAAACTTTACTTGAAAATGATAATCAATTTAAAGATCAAATTATTGAGGCTTTAAAAGAAGCATTGGATAGGGTTAAGACTGAAAAAGAAAACATTCAATTGACTAAAGAGAAGCTTGAACATGCTTCTAAAAATGTAAACAAAATAATAGACAGTCAAGTGAATAATAAAGTTAAGTCAGGATTAGGATATAATGCAGCCCCACCCCCTTATAGAGGTATCCCAAAACCCCCAGGGATCGACCTAGAACATTCAGGATTGCCTGAATTTCAGCTACCTGAGTTACAATATGGAGTTCAACCAAACTCTAACATAGTAGCTGATGAGCCTAAGAAAGAAAGTAAATGTTCATGTAAAACATTACTTTTTCAGGACAAGGTGTCCTTTGTAAATAAACAGGTTATGTCTAAACCTGAAGTGGTTAAGAAAGCAAGAACAAGAGTTCCTAAGATAGTCAAACACAATACTGATAGGCCTAAGACTAATGAAAAACATGTTAGGCAACCAGTTAGATATTGTGAACAATATAGAACCACAAACAAGCCCAGAGGTAACCAAAGAAATTGGAATAATCTCAAGTCTTACCAACTAGGTGATGACTTTGCTTTTCACAATAAAGCTTGTTTCATTTGTGGTAGTTTTGACCATCTTGCAGCTTTCTGTAACCAATGGGTATCTGGGTATGAAAGTAATAGAGTGAACTACAAAAGGCAAACACCTAAATCTAATTTTCACTCAAATTCTAAAAGATCAAAACCCAAAACAGTCACAAAAACTGTTCCTGCTGAAAGGAAAATGGTTTCTGCTGAAAAACCATATATGATTGTTTACCCAAAATCAACAATTAAGGGTGCAAAAACAACTTTCAAACATGCATCTAATATTGTTCAAAGGCCCATTCAAACAAAAGCAGTGGTCCAAAAATAAGTTTGGAGACCAAAGGGTACAACTACAAAGCTAGCAGTTTCTTCTGCTAAGCATACTGCTGCTAAGGGTAACAGGGCAAATGCTGTTAAGGCCTCAGCATGTTGGATTCTTAAATCCAATGTTGCATCAACAGTCCTCAAGAGATTACATTTCATTGATGCAAGAGGCAGATCCAAGTCAGTGTTGGCTTGGATCCCCAAAGAAAACTAATTCTTTTAATTTGTGCAGGGACATTCACCAACAGATCATGAAGATCAAGGATATTCAGATAGTGGGTGTTCAAGGCACATGACAGGCAACATGTCTTATCTTTCCAACTTTCAATCAATTGATGGTGGATATGTTACCTTTGGAGGAGGAATTGGTGGAAAGATTACTGGTAAAGGTACTATCAAAACCAGTAAATTAGATTTTGAAGATGTGTTTTATGTGCAAGAGCTTAAGTATAATCTCTTTAGTGTCTCACAAATGTGTGATAGAAAGAATAATGTTCTTTTTACTGAGACTGAATGTCTTGTACTTTCTCCTGATTTTAAGATACCTGATGAAAGTCAAGTACTTCTTAAAATTCCTAGGAAGGGCAATATGTACAGTGTTGATATGAATAACATTGTTTCTAAAGATGCTTTAACTTGTCTTGTTGCAAAAGCCACATTAGATGAATCTATGTTATGGCATAGGAGACTTGGTCATATTAACTTCAAAACCATAAATAAAATTGTTAAGAATGGTTTGGTAAGAGGTTTACCTCAAAAACGTTTTGAAAATGATCAAACATGCATTGCTTGTCTTAAAGGCAAACAACACAAAGTCGCTTGTAAGCCCAAGATTTTTAACTCTATCAATCAATCATTGTTTATGCTTCATATGGACTTATTTGGACCTGTTTCAGTAAGTAGTATAATGCATAAGAGATTTTGTCTAGTTATTACTGACGACTATAGTAGATTTACATGGATATTCTTTTTAGGTACTAAGGATGAGACATCAAACATCCTTAAGACTTTCATTACAGAGATAGAAAACCTAGCAAGTAAAAGAGTAAAAGTCATTAGATGTGATAATGGGACAGAATTTAAAAATAGAGTTATGGATGATTTCTGCAAAGAAAAAGGTATTAAGAGAGAATTTAGTGTTGCTAGAACTCCTCAACAGAATGGAGTAGCTGAAAGAAAGAATAGAACACTAATAGAAGCTGCTAGAACTATGTTAGCTGATTCAAAGTTGCCTATAACTTTTTGGGCCGAAGCAGTCAACACTGCTTGTTATGTTCAGAACAGAGTTTTAATAGTACAGCCTCACAATAAGACATCATATGAGCTTTTAGAGGTAGAACTCCTGCAATAGGATTTCTTAGACCTTTTGGATGTCATGTGACAATTCTGAATACCTTAGACCATTTGAGAAAATTTGATGGTAAAGCAAATGAAGGTTTCTTTGTTGGATATTCTCTCAATAGCAAAGCTTTTAGAGTATACAACATAAGAACTAAGAGAGTAGAAGAGAGTCTACATATAGAGTTCTTAGAGAACAAGTCTAATGTAGAAGGTCAAGGACCAAAATGGCTATTTGATCTTGAAACTCTAACCCATTCAATGAATTATGTGCCTGTTGTTGCAGAAACTAATGATTTTTCTGGTTCACAAGCAACAGATGAGGCAAGGTTAGACAAGAAGACACATCAAGATTATGTGATGATGCCAATATGGTCAAATACAAGTGTGGAATCAACTTCAACAAATGGAGAATCTTCTTCTGGCAAAACTAAAGAAGATGTTGAAGATAAAATCAGAGAAGGAAGAACAAAAGAACAGCAAAATGTTCCTGCTGATGAGCAAAATGTTCCCGCTGATGATCAAACAATTCCTGCTGATAAGCAAATTGTCTCTGCTGATAGTCCTTCAGAAGAAACAAAATCAGACTTTTCAGAAGATGAGGTGGATTTGTGCAATATTCCATCTGATTATCAAGTTCCTTCCACTCCACAAACACGAATTCACAAAGTCCACTCCCTAGAAAATGTGATTGGAGATGTACAATCTGGTGTGAAGACAAGACAACAATTGATGTCTTCAGATCAAAAAGGGATTCTTGATGCCCTTTATGCTTTGAAACAGCATGAGTTTTCAAACTCTTGCTTATTTGTATGTTTTCTCTCACAAGATGAACCAAAGAATATTCATAAAGCCCTAGAAAATTCAAGCTGGTTAGAGGCTATGCAAGAGGAGCTTCTTCAGTTCAAGATTCAAAAGGTCTGGGTGCTAGTTGATTTACCTAGTGGTGTAAGGGTAATTGGCACTAGATGGGTTTTTAGAAATAAAAGGGATGAAAGAGGCATAGTGATTAAGAATAAGGCTAGATTAGTAGCACAAGGGTACACACAAGAAGAAGGGATAGACTATGATGAGGTTTATGCTCCAGTAGCTCGAATTGAGGCAATTAGACTTTTCTTAGCTTATGCTTCATTTATTAACTTCACAGTTTACTAAATGGATGTCAAGAGTGCATTTTTATATGGTTCAATTGAAGAAGAGGTGTATGTTACACAACCTCCAGGCTTCACTGATCCTGATCATCCAGACAAAGTGTACAAGGTAGTTAAAGCTCTATATGGCCTACATCAGGCACCAAGAGCTTGGTATGCAACACTAGCTTCCTATTTATTAGAGAATGGATTTCAAAGAGGAAAGATTGATCAGACACTTTTCATCAAACAGCACAAGAAAGATCTTCTGTTAGTACAGGTGTATGTGGATGACATTATCTTTGGATCTACAAGGAAGGATATGTGTTTAGACTTTGAAAAACTTATGAAAGATAAGTTTCAGATGAGTTCTATGGGAGAACTTACATTCTTTTTGGGTCTGCAAGTTAAGCAATCATCTGAAGGCATATTTATTAGTCAAGACAAATATGTTGCAGAGATTCTTAGAAAATTTCAATTTGCTGATTCAAAAATAGCAAGCACACCAATGGATCCTGAGAAGCCACTTCTTAAAGATGCAGATGGAGAAAATGTGGATGTACATACATACAGATCTATGATAGGTTCTTTGATGTATCTCCAAAGGTTTCAAGTAACTCCAAAGGTTTCTCATTTAACAGCAATCAAAAGAATTTTTAGATATCTCAAAGGTCAACCAAGGTTGGGTTTATGGTATTCTAGAGAATCACCTTTTGATTTGATAGCATTCTCAGACAGTGACTATGCTGGTGCTAGCTTGGACAGAAAATCAACAACCGGAGGATGTCAATTCCTTGGATGCAGACTTATCTCATGGCAGTGTAAGAAGCAAACAATTGTGGCAAATTCAACAACTGAAGCTGAATATGTAGCTGCTGCAAGTTGCTGTGGTCAAGTTCTATGGCTTCAAAACCAACTTCTTGATTATGGGTACAATTTCTTACATACCATTATACATATTGATAATAGTAGTACAATTTGCATTATTAAAAATCCAGTGCAACATTCTAAAACAAAACACATTGAAATAAGACATCATTTTATAAGAGATTGCAATGAGAAAAGGTTAATTCAAGTAATGAAAATTGCTTCAGATCAAAACTTTGCAGATCTTCTTACCAAAGCTTTTGATGTTGGTAGATTTCAGTACTTGGTAGCAAGTATTGGAATGCTTAATCTTTAAATTTTTCAATATAATGTGTTTTTGTATATAGATTTTGTTAATGCATCTAACTTTGTTATCTAAGTCTACTATTAACAATATTTGAAGTTATTCATACAGTTAGTTCTATGATTATTCTAATTCAAGACAAGTACTTTGTACTTTGTTTATTTGGTTTTAGACTAACAGTTTCAGGTATGAATGTTTGAGCTGAAAAGCTATTTCAAGTGAAATCTGCTGATCAAAGCTGCTGATCATTGCTGCTGAAAGCTGATCATTGCTGCTGATATAATAGGTTCATGATAGAAAAAGTTTGGGACTTCAAAACTCCTTAAAACTTCTTTCTTGAAATCTGATTATGATGTTTCACATTGAATTGATAAATTAGTTGATCAATTAAAAACTGATACAACTCACTTTCTATCATTTTATACTCTCAAGTATAATGTGACTAATCTACGGATATCTGATAGAAAGAACAACGAGCAACAGTGAATCTAACACTTGTGTTAGAGGTAACAAATGCCACGAGCTGGAAACCCTGTAAAGAAAGCCTTTTGAATAGGTTTATCTATACACAGGCGGTTATTTATAACTGAAAACATTGGTTCTCACACAACCAGAGGTTGCTTTAAACCGAAATTTTGATTGAGTGTCTGTTACACACTTAATCCTTTCAAAATGGTTGTAAGCAGTATGATTTTTCATAATAAAATCATATACATACTGCTAAGGCAAAAGTTTCTTAAAAGGATTTTCAAAATATGACTTTAAAAACCATCAAATGATGGACCATAAGTCAAAAATGTCCATTGAATCACCTCTCATAGGAGTTAACACACCTAGAAGTGATGAGGGCAGAATCTTAAACTCTTAAGGAATTGATGGCTTCATGTACAAATTGTCTGAAAACATGGAACAATGCTAGATCAGATGATGATGTTATGATTGTGAGAAAATATTTCAAACAAGGGGAGGATATGAATATAACATGTTATTTGAATCTCAGGGGAGGAAACAAACATCTCAGGGAAGGAAATACAAGCCCAGTTTAAGGAAGATTAACCAAAAGAAAAGACAAGATCATACAAGATGATGACATAGAGGTTAAAAATGACAAGAACATTCTTAAATGTTGTATTCAGAAAGGATGAAGCATTTCAAAGGAGAAAGTTCTATCTAGGTCAAAAAGTTGAAAAGATTCAATTTCAGTTCACTATGTTTGTTCATCACTTGTTGAAAGATCAGAAAGCAGATAAGTTCCAGAGAAAGATAAGTTCATTCACTCAGAAGAGAAGAAAGTTCAGATCAACCAAATCTGACAATGAAGTGTTTGAAAGATCTTCACAAAGTCCTCATTTAATTCAGAAAAACATGTTAGAATGTGATTCACATGTTTAGGGGAGGATTGTTAGGAATTAAATAAGCACAAGAATCAGAAGATTCAGCATAAAGGTTTAATGGAAATACGACAAATATGATTCTGCTGATAAAGCACAAAGCGAGTTTCCACTGAAGGAGATTCTGCTGAAGACTATTTCCACTGAAGGTGATTCTGCTGCTGAATCCTACTGCTGATGAATACTGTTGCTTGATTCTGCTGCTGCTATGACTGTGCAGCTATGACTCATAACAAACAGCTGTGTAGATAAGAATGACTTATTCAACACTTGCATAAAAAGATAATATCTTAGTTCTAGTCATCAAATTGAACACTCCAAGTGAGTTGTTTATCCTAGATACATGATGTATCTTGTATGACTAAGCTAGAATAGTGATTAGTCATAAGCTAGTTATTTGTTGAGTCATGTAGTTTGTAAAAGATATTTCCTTGGACTATAAAAGGAAAATCTTAGATATGTAGATAAGAGTGACAATGCCATACACAACTCTCATATACAGACAATAGAAAGAACAAACATAAGATTCAAGGTCTTTGTAACCCTAGTGATAAGCTAAAGATCACTCGTATTATTTTTTGAATAATATTGAATCGTTTGGTGTTAACTTTTCCATTTCCATAACAATAAACATAAATCTTCTAAGTGTGGTTAAGTAGATTCCGCATACTTAATCATATTCACACAAACATATCTCATACACAAAGAACGAAGGTTTAACCACCTTACCGTGTAATCGACCCTCAACAGAAACTAAACTCGCCAAGGATGAGGAAAGCGAATCCATAGATAACACTAAATATAGAGGAATAATTGGTAGTCTACTCTATCTCACGGCTAGTAGACCCGACATTATGTTTAGTGTTTGTCTATGTGCTCGTTTTCAAGAAGATCCTAAAACAAACCATCTTGAAGCCATAAAACGAATTTTTAGATACATCAAAGGTACTACACACTTAGGCTTATGGTATCCCAAAGGAACGGGAGTAGAAACCATAGTGTAAGCCGACTCGGACCATGCCGGTGACTATGTTGATAGAAAAAGCATAAGTGGTATTTGTACTTTTGTTGGACATTGTCTCACCTCATGGTTCTCTAAGAAACAAACGACTCTCGCTATCTCAACAACTGAAGCCGAATACGTATCGGCTGGAAAAGCATGTCAACAAGCTCTTTGGATGAAGCAAGCTCTAGTTAACTATGGAATTCAACTAAATGGCATCTCCATTCTTTGCGACAACAAATGTGCTATCTACCTCAGCAAGAATCCCGTTCAACATGCTCGTACTAAACATATTGAGATCCGTCATCAATTCCTTCATGATAATGTTCAAAAAGGAAGCATCTCTATCGAGAAAGTATCCTCCGAAGACAACATTGCCGATATTCTCACGAAACCTCTCAAACGAGAACCATTTTATCTTCTTAGACTTGGACTAGGACTTATGGAACTTACATTGTAGTTTTGAATGTTAAAATAAAATCATAAAAATCAAAACAAATCTTCTTAGTTCTTTTGGTCTGCAGGCTGGCGGAACCTTGCGACAAGGCAGGGGGAACCCTCCTTTTGGTTCCGTACAGTCCGTCGACCCTGCAGGTTGTTTTATTTTTATAAATTAAACCAAAAACCCCTTATCCTTTTACCATAACACAAACTCAGTTACTATTCACTCCACAACTTTACCACACACGAAAATTAGGTTTCTCCTTCATTCTCCTTGCTCTCTAATCATCATTGTAAGTAATCTAAACATAATTACACTGCTGATCTGTGTATAGGATTTCTATTTATGCACATTAACTAAAAACTTGGGGTTATGCATCAACTTTAGAAATCATATAGAGTACTTGATGTAAACAAAATCAATCATGTTTTTCCTTAGTTAGGAATTGCATCTTGTAGGACATTATCATGTTTACAAAACACCCCATGTCAAATTTTTGCAAAAATACTTCCCACAACTAGGATTTTTTTTTTTTTTTTCCTTTTTACATTGTTGATACAAAACAAGAACGTTATGTTTTGAGCATCACTTGCATAATGTCTCTTAAATGCTAAAGGAATACATAACTAATATGTATTTTTGGGTACATTCAAACGAAACTATATTGAATTAGGAGCGTTTGGGTTATCTTTAATTTTGTAACAAAATTTGCATAATAAAACGCTTTGAGCATTACAATGAGTCAAGATAACCGCACATTCACATTGTTTGCATATAGGCACACACTAGAACATCTACATTATTATAGTCGTTAACTTTGACTAAAATGTGATATTTATGTTTCTATGATCACAAGGCACCACCGCTCTTCCATATGGAATGCTTTTAACTCGTCTTTATAGACAATTTGCTCCCATTCCTCCAACCGCTTGAGGTCTCCGCCTAGACTACTCTCTCGTGCCACATATCTTTGTTCCATTAAGTGATAAGAGAGTTGCTAAGGCTCAAGGAAACGCCCTCATCCTCTTACTTCCTCCTCATCATCATCCATGAGTGAAGATGACGGTTTACCCTATTCTAGGCTACCACCTCTTGAGTACCTCCAACAACTCCCAAGGTTACCAAACGAGTCGGAGGAGTTCAAGAAATCAAAGGATATGTGGAAATGCTTTGGAAGGTACCTCGACAAGCTCAACAAGAAGATTGATCGCCAATGAGAGCGATATTTGGAGTGTTTGGCATAACATAACTTTTGAACAATTTGGTCATTAAACATTGTGTTCTATGGTTTTATATATTTTTAGGGATATTTGGTAATGTTTAGAATATGTATGAACTAACAGATATGCAGGTGGACAACATTTGAGGTGTTGTCAAATTTTCAACATTTTCAATATTTTCACTAAGTATAGTGAAAATCGCTAGCCCCCCGTCAATCTCTATCGGTAAGAATGTTTCTATATGCATTTTTATCATTTCCCAATCAGATATAGTACTAAGTTTTTGTTTTAGGAGTTTTTAGAAAAGTTGAAAAACGTTAAGGCTTTCAAAAATGCCCACTGTTAAGGATTTTGCACTAGCGGATATGGCGGAACCAAATATCGTGTTCCACCTGTGTATTAGTTTAGTACCGCTAAAATTGGCCTAACGGACCTGGCGGAACCAAATCATGGGTTCAACCTGTGTTGTCGAATGGTTCCGCCAGTGCCTGTAGTAAGTTTTCTAAATTTTTGAAATTTCGACTTTACCACAACACTAAACCATTCCTTTTAGTTAGAAAAACATTTCTTATCAGTAGTTAAGTACATTAGGACCATTTTTAGCTTCTAGAACCAATAGGAAACCACTTCCTGCCAAAATTTCAATTTAACCATAACTAACCCAAGGAACCCTTCTGCATAAAGCAAGGAACCCTCATTTTGGTTCCTTGGAATCCGTGGTACTTCTGACCACAAAGATTTGATATGACCACATAGCCTTTAGTGTATATCTTGGTCTTTTTACTCCACCAAATTCCATTGGATTGACTTCCAATGATTTGACAACCTTCTTAAAACATCCAAATGATTAGAAACCTCCTATTTTGTATGGAAGAACATCAAATCCAAACACTCCTTTCAACATTTCTTCAACTCTATAAATTAGACCATCTTAGACACTTCCAAATCACACCACCATCTCTGATCTTTAGCTTCTAAACCACCATCTTTGACAATGACAAAGTCAAACGACTCTTCCCCACCATCACAACCCATTCGGCAAACCGCCCGAATAAGTGTCAAACCTTGTTGCTTCAACACCACAATCAACTTAAGCTCATCATCTTCGGATGAATAACCCCTAATCATCTCATCATCAATCAAGGATGAAAATTTTCTCAACCTTGCCACTCCTACACCATCACCAAAACCTCAAAATGTCATCACCACTCCACCACCAACAAAAACACCCATTGATCCAACTCCACCACCGGCTCTAACTCAACCATCAAAATCTCCATCACCACCAAAATCACCAAAGCTTGAACCCATGGAACCTTTTAGCACTCCACCAAAATTACCTCATCCTTTTCTACAAGACTTAGAAGATCTTCCACCTAGATCAACCAATCCACCACCTTTGCCTTCGTTTGGCTCTATTGAGTGAATAGCAAATAAACCACGGGCATTCTTTGAGCCTAACGAGCCATTTGAACAAGAACAACCACCTCAACAAGAGTCATCACAACCAAAACCGTTGTTGTTTCAACTTATCTACAAAGAAATCCATGGTCCTTTGTATGGAGAAACAAACTTCCAACACCATGATCAACCTTCACCACAAGAGTCTCAACCACCATCACAATCCCAATCCCAACACTTTGAGTCTTTATTTCCTTCGTATGAGGAAATCGAGGCTTCGTTGTAGAACAACCCTCCTAACACCCATGAGGAGACCAATGATCACCTCGATAACTTGTACGCCTTCAAAAACATGGTGGACAGACACCTCCATCAAGCAATGGGATTCCAATCTGCCTTGCTCTCATACGTTGTAGCACCAAACACCAACCAACAACAAACGTTCCACCACAACCACCATCGACCAATGATCCCATCCTTCCTAATCCTCGCCACAATTGCTCTTATTGTGAGAGAATGGCCAAGATTAGTGAAAGTATAAAAAACATGCTTCACCAAGTCCAAGATGAAAACCGCTTCATGGTCAAACACATCCTAGAGCGTCTCAATGCTCTTAGTCATCCGTCCCATCTTTAGAGCTTTCTTATGAATCACCAATAATTTAGAAATCTCATTAGGACCATATTTGTTTTTCCTTTTATAGATGTAGGATTTTTTATTTTCTAGTTATTTTTCTTTTTTGTATTTTTCTTTTTAGAAGTTGGACTTTGACTTTTTTATATCTTGTCTTTTACTTTGACTTTTGTCAAAGTAAAATTTTACTTGAAATGGAGTTTGTTCTACTATATGTTGTGCATTGTTGGTTGTTTCTTTCTTTGTGATTGTGTTATGGTGGCTTATGTATCTTTTGGTTGGATGAACTTTACTACATTATATACTTGTCTTTTCCAACAACTAACTCTTTTTTGTAGGATCAAAATACATGTATCCTTATTTGACACTCCATTTAGGGGGAGTATTGACCAAGGGGGAACAATGGCTTGAACCGCATTTTCGCTACGTAACTCTTCTTTTTGTTTCGACAAAAAGGGGGAGAAAATATATTTCACTTCAACTCATTTTTATTCATTTTTCACCATTCTAAAATATATTAAAATGAGAATAAAAACAAGTTTAATATAGATTTTTAAGACTCTAACACTATAATTATTGGTTTGCTTAAAAATAAAATTTATGTTTTGTCCTCAACAAAAAGGGGGTGATTGTTAATACAAATATTGCCTAAAAACATTATTTATATTTTATTATATTTGCTAAATTTTGTTAACGACAAAGTGTAAACTTTATTTTTAGCAAAACATAAATATAGTTGAAGTCTTTCATATATAAACTTTTACTTCAAAACAAACATCACATTTGCTACATTTACATTTCAGATAAACATTTTACTAGTTTACTTTCATATTAGTAAATATCTAAAAATGGAAACTTTTATTTACATCATGCATTGCATCACTCAAATCCTTCCAAAGATCTTTGTATGATATGACTTGACATATATTTTGCGTGAATTTACACTCCACAATCTTGTAATTGACTTTGGAAGATCTTGAAAATATTTTGGTTAGATTTCAGTTTAATATGGAAAGATTTCTTAGAAGATTTCTGTCAGACACTGGAGGAACCTTTGAAATACAAGGACGGAACCTGATCCGTGGCACTGCTTAGCTTTTTCCCTTTAAACAGCAAGCCACATCTAATTAATCTTTCACCACTTACAATTATAATTTGCATATACACTCTCATTTCATTCATCTAACTTAGTAACATTTCATTTGTGTGAGATTCTTTTGTAGCAAGAAGATCACAAGTTCATACGAAAGTCTACAAGTTTCAACTTGACGTTGCAAGACTTGTTAGCATTTGCATTGTGTAAACTTGTATAGTTTATACATCTCTTTATTGTATTCATTCAGTAGGTTGTGGTTAGTATTTTAGTCCTTAACATACTTAGAGTGAAGGGAGTGCTTGTACCCGTGTGAAAGAACTCGACATCTAGCTTAGTGTCAGAAATATTGTATAGGCGACGTTAGGTTGGTTCTACCTCGAACTAGAACCCGGTATTTAGGTTTGTACCGGAAAAGTGTAAGCGACGTGTGTAAGGTTTTCTCTACCGGTGAAAGGAGCTTGTTGACTAGTGAAGAAAAACTCTCGAGTTGGATACTCGGGGAGTGGAGTATGGCAAGGAAAAAAAGTCTTTGTAGCCGAACCACCATAAACATCCGTGTTGTGGTTTGATCGTTTCTCTCTTTATCTTGCATACTATTTACTTTCTATTAGTTTCAATTGTCGATTACACGTAAAAGTTTCAAAAATAATTAAACGAAAAACCGGAAAACTATTCAACCCCCTTCTAGTTTTCCACACTAGGTAAAGTTTTTCAAAAATGTTTTCAAGATATCAGTATATAAACTTTAAATAATAATTACATGAGTCATTGTTATAAGTACAATCACGTATATTTATTAAATAATAATTACATCAGTCGTTATTATAAGTACAATCGCGTATATTTATTTTCATATCATAGTAACTCGTGATTAAAATTTGATATTTATATTACCGTTAATAATAATTTAGCCATGTTTAATATTCAAATCCGTGTATGCATAGATTAAACTTTTAAATAGAATAACATGAGTCCTTATTTAACGTAAATAGTAAAAGAATATTTTAATAGATAAAAGTTTAAAACTAGTATTTATTTTAAAAATATTTTACATATATTAAAACTAATTTGTATATTTATAAAATTTTGTAAGTTTAATGCATGGAAGTCTCAAACTAATACTAATACTCATGCAATTATTGTAAACAAAGTTCATATTATAAAGTATAATGGGTATAAAATGTAAGGGGTTATTTCTTTATTATATAAAGTTATCAAAAGGCATGGAGCTTTATAATTTTACACTTAGCTCCATACAATATATTTCAAATTCAACCACTAATGGTTTATTAATTACCTCATATTTTTTAAGTTTTTATTTTCATAAATTTGACACCTATATTTTTATGTGTTTTTTCCTCAATCAAATTTGTTAAAGTTTGACCAAAATCAATTTAATTTTGACTTTTTATTGACCAATCATATTGCTCGATTTCGCCTATGTGTCAAAATTGAGCTTTCCTATTGGTCAAAAAAAAAATTTTTTTTACTAAGATTGATTTTGCAAAATCACTTCAAAATGATGTAATTCCTTTATTATATAAAAGATTTGGATAAGTTTCTTTAATATATTTTTTAAAATAGTCACTAGTTTTTGTGTCTATCATTTTCTAAAATGTGACCTCAAGCCATATAACATATGTATCTACTAACACAACGTAAAAAAATCACAATGTAATTGTAATATAAACGTTGACTTTCAACTGATCTTTGGTTTGATCATCACACACATCATCATTGTATGGATCATAATCAATCCTCATCGCACTATGTAGTTTACTTAAAACGTTAATGAATCGACAAGAAACAAGAATTATACATTGTGTATATTAAAAGGGACGACCAAAATGAATAAAAGTATTAATCTTTTATTTAATTTAAAATGAAATGTTTTAGTTAAATGATTTATGTAAACGTGGAAACTCATTAAAACATTCTCCTATATATTGACAAGTTTCCTTAATTAGATAAAGTATAAGTTTTCAAGATTCTTGAATTTTCAAGAAATGTGATATCAATGAGGAATGTTGAAAAATTGTCAACCTTTTAGCCATGCTAATTGGTAAGTCAAACTCAAAAGTAAACTATTGAAAAACTTAAAAGATAGGCCGTAACAAATAAACGATACTTTTAACACACGCACACATATAAAATGCTTCCATCTACCTCCATTCCCACTACCATAACTTCCACTACCAAATGGATCCACATAGGACGTCCCCACTGCCGGACGTCACACCATCGGATGCCACCCCACCGGGCCCCACGACTGCAGAAAACAAACCACAATCGAACGTCACCCTCCACCGAACCCCGACCACCACATAACCACCTAGATGAACCACCAAGATTTTAGGTATTATTATATATTTTTTTCATAGATCCATGTATGTTAATCAAGTTCCGAAGGTTTTTATTAATAGATTTGTACATTTGAGATTATATAACATTTTTGTTACATTTTTTTACAGCCACCATTCCGCCTCCACGTCGCTGCCACCGCTGCCGGATATTGCTGCTACAGTGGCTGTCTCATCGGAAAAGCTCCAAACCGCCACCGGTTTACTTTTTAAGATTTGAAGGCTTGTTCATAGATCTATGTATTTCTTATGTTTTAAAAAATTATTTGACTAAAGTTTTTATTTTTGTAGATCTACTTCCGCCGCCGCTGCTTGAGTACGCCACTGATGCGAGATTTTTAAGACCTCGAAACGAAGTTTTACAATCCTCCAGGCTGTGTACCTGATCGCTGCAGTGTAGTATAGGTAAATCCAAGGGATTGATCGTTCTCTAGGAGAATAGTGTCGTTTGGTCAAGATGTATGACGAAATAGGTATAGAAGTGAGGGATGATTCTTTTTGTATTTTTATAATTTTATGAAAGCAGTAAAAATCTCGAGTTTTGAAAGAGTGAGCGGAATTAGTTGCTATTCAACTAACCCAAAAACTAATTACAACTTAATTAAACTAATTAAAAAGAAAGAAAATACAATTTGTGACTTTATATAATAGGGAAAGGCGTGTTTACTTAGATTTAATTACTCCATAGGTATCTCCTATTGACCTGTTGAATTGTCACGTCCTCGTTTTAGTTGAAGCGTTGTATTTCTTAGTATCGTTCGTGGGGAGGTGCCGAAGTCCCCAACTATATGAATCTTAGTCTCCCCTAAAAACCTTAAAGTCAATTAAGTTTTCTAGGATCTACAAGCCGCAATTCATGCAACAAATACAACGAGAGAAATAAATAGTGCACTCTACGGTTGCGTTTCTAAGACGTTCAAGCCAGTTACATATAAGAGGTCGACCAGTTTTCTTAGCCTAACGCGAAGCAATCAACTAAACAAAAGACGAAAAATCAATAATCAACAACTAGGTTTCACTAAATCTAAGCAAACACAAATAAACTTAAGCTAGCATGTTAGAGAGAAGAAAAGATAAACAATCAATCAAACAACACATAGACATATTAATGATTAAATGAGTAACTTATCTTCAATGAAACGTAGGTTTTGAGGGTTAGAAAATCCTTACAAAAGCTACTCAATTCGTCCTTAAACCCTAATCCAAGATGTTACTTAAAGATGTCACACTAATAATGAAAAACAAAGGAATATATATATATATATATATATATATATATATATATATATATATATATATATATATATATATATATATATATATATATATATATAACAATACAACTCTACCGACATCAACTTATGGGTCCTGACGCCGTCAGCTCGCCGTGATTAAGGTTTCGTCTTGTGCAAGTCGCCGTTATGACGACGCACTTTGTAACTCCTGACGCCGTCACCTTCTGTTTGACGTCGTCCTCTTGTAAAGTGTCTGGGCCATCTCTTGTTAAATTAACACGTGACTCTCTTCTTCAATTAAAACCTAACGCCGTAGGTCGTGGATCACCAAAATTTGTCTGAGGCGTCTCTTGTTAAACTTGAACAAAAAATCCAGCATAATCAACAAGTGACGGCATCATGTTGTAGCCTGTGACGGCGTCACGTTGTAGCCTGTGACGTCGTTAGAGCTCCAGGTCTGACACGTTTTCTTCACTTTTCCTTCCAAATACGTCCAAAAAGTGCCGATTTCCAGATTTCTCATCTCAAGTACCTAATATGCAAAAAGAAACGATTTAAGGCAATATTTGATCATATTAATATGATTTTGGGCTTAAATGATCCCTTAAAAAAGTATCAAATAAATCATTATAAGCCACCATTGTCCCAATCCGCCCAACCACTACCGGAATCTTCCCAACAGCCATACTTACGTCGCTGCCACCCCTGCCGAAATATATTGGTTATGTTGGAAATGCATGGTTTGTTTGATAAATTTGTTGGCAATATTTTAGAATATTGTTGTGTAAATTTGCTTATGAATATTGTGTAAATGTTGTAATACTTTAATGGTATATGTTGTTATAGTTTAATTTTTTAGTTATGTTCTTAGATTTGTTGGTAAACTATTTAATTTTGTTGTATGCAAATCTTTTGTGTGGCGAATTATTGTTGTATGCAATTTTGTTTGTCCATATATTAATTATGTTAATTTTGTATATTAGTTGTTAAAATGTAAAACTTGTTTGAATGTGTAAATTGCTAATAAATTTGCTTTGTAAATTTTTATATTTTGAAAATTTGGTACACTTTTTGAAACTTGAAACTTTTGAATTTCAATTTTTTTGTAAGTTTTTATAAATTCATAAATAATTTGATATCCTTGAATGAAAAGTAAAACTTTTGAATACCAGTACTTCAAAAGATTTGCAAACTTTTGAATATTTTTAAATTTTTTTAGTTTGTCAAGTCTTTTAAAAATGTGTGTTTGACATGAAATAGTATGAAAGAAAATTTTGGATAGTTTAAACTTTAAAGTAATGTAATAAAGTTAACTCTTTGACTAATTAAGTTGAAATAATGTCCATATATGTTTGAAATCACTATTCAACAACGATATCAATCAATTTTAATTAATGTTAGCATTTAATGATAATGTATTTTTGAGAGATCCCTTCTTTAGATGATACATGGTTGACTTTTAGATGATATGTACTTCAAATTTGATAACCAGTTGAGAGATCCTTTATTTAATAATAATGTATTTTGTAAATTGATATGCTAATTAAAACTTGTGTAGTAAATATATCATAGTTGTCATATATCAATTTAAGTTAGGCAATGATTTATATATATTATTAAAAAATGTTTTTTCAAACTTTCCACATTTGTTGCCACTATTCTTATTTGTGACATCTTGTAAGTTATTATTTCATAATTGATTTAATGTTTTATTTTAAGTTTCACTAAATATTTTTATATGTTCTTTGATACATGTTTAAGAATTTTTGCTTCAAATGAATTATCGCATATTACAACTGTTTGCAATTACATTTTAATCTTTTCACGTTCTATTATATTTTTTTTTTGAAAAGCTAAGATTTCATTAACAAACCGCCTCCAAGGAGGAGGCCGAACAAGAACAACACGAATGAACAAAAAAGCCAAATGGCAACCTAAACCAAGACAAAAAACCAAAACTACATTACAATCATTAAGGGAACAAATTATAAAGAGAAATGATCCAGCAGCTCCACAATGTAGGCTTTAGAGAGCAACGGGCAGAAATCCATGTCTTCGAAATCCGTTGAATGAAAGGGAAGATATCTTCATCTTTAGCACTTTGAACCTTATCCAAAGGAGAGTTGAGCACCTTATTCCTCCACTTTCACATTGCCCATACAGTGCATTGAAAAACACCATGGATGACCTTTCTGAGCTGAGGACAACCACGAGAATTTAAAGAGCCCAAAGCTATATCCTTAATAGTGAACGATGGGAAAATAGTTGGGGGAGTTAATTGCCACCAACTCCAAACCTTCCTCCAAATTGCAAGAACCCAAGGGCAATTAATTAAAATGTGATCAATATCTTCTTCCATGTAATTACAAAGGGGACAACAACTCGAAGGGATGTTAATATCGCAGTATAAAAGATTGGAACGGGTAGCCAATCTATTTAAAGATGCCCTCCAAACACAAATATTTACTTCACGTTCTATTTTAGGACGTTATACGAAACACTTACCACAATATCACATATCATTAATTATTTGTCGCTAGGCGCGGGTACTCGCCTAATGTAGTATAGATATAGATATATATGAGACAAGATATGACACTAGAATAATGTGACTAGACATCTTTGGTGACATGGAAATGATGACTAGGCATTTTATGGTAACATGGAAACGATGATGTAGAAATGATTATGTGGCATCATCCCTGGTTAAATAAGAGAAAAAAAATTGTAACTTGTAAGACTCAAACTCAGGTCTTGACATCCAGACATAAGCGCCCCAACCAATGGAGCAATCCACTAACTGTGATACAAATTGCATTCCCAAATTAATGTTCAACAAATCTTTTTACCATTTCCGTAATTATTCAATGACCATACTTCATGCGTTGACTACTTCAAATTAACTCACATCCGTCATTTCTCATCCTCTTCCCCAACATAATTGAAACCCCTCATTTACTTAATATTTTCCACAATCATCTTCATTATTTAGGGCATTATATTTCGAATTTCAAAATGCATACCGGAAATCACGATTGGTACTTTTAGAACATTTGTTTCTTTTATCTCTTTTTTTCCTTTACCATTTTTGGTACTTTTAGAAAATTTAGGATAATGTGCAGTTTAAGTGTAAGGAAGGTAAAAAGGGTCACCTTAGAAACTAGCCATACATTTGTTATTTATTTTTTTCTTAAATAAATTGTGTAATAAACCGAAAGAAAGACTTGTAAAGGTGATTTTAGCACAAAATTTAAAATTTTTATGGCACTTACAAGTGATACTTTAGTTTTAACAAAGCGTCTCATGGATAGACTTTATCTATACCATCTATAAAGAGAAAATGGTCAAAGTGAAAAAGTGAAAAACTTATGGTGCATTTAGTTGGAGAGAAATTCTCTAATTTTTCAAGAAAATTTTCATAAGAAAATGAAAAAACTGAAAACGCGTTTAGTCGCACTTTTTTCCAACAATTTTCAAAAAAAATGAAATTCTAATTTTCTAAATTTTAACTAAGAAATTGAAAAGCCCATTATACCATTCTCACTTTTTTCTTTCTCATTTTTTTTTCTCAACTCCAAAAAAATGCATACACTATTCTACCCCTAATCTCTCGTGTCATCCTCCACCGCCGACCGTCGTCCCCACCGCCCGCCGTCGCCGCCACCGTTACAATTTGAGATAATCTTCTTATTATTTTTAAAAATGAAAAATATAACTCCAACTAAACGCGTTTTCAAAATTCTAAACTCTTTTCTAGAGAAGAAAAATCATCCCCTTCTCAAGGAATTTAGAGATGAACAAATTGAGAAATTTTTCACCAGCTAAACGGCCCTTTAATCTTTGTCAAACTTTAAAATTTAGTCATTTATCTAAGAAACTTACATTATTTTTGGAAAAACTTAAAAATTCAGTCATCTATCTAAGGAAACTTACATTATTTTCGGAAATCATATGAAAAGCTGGAAACTATTAATACATTATTAATACACATAGAAAACCGGGTTGACCCGGGTTGCTTCAATCCGGGTGGGTTGACCGGTTTAATTTGACCCGTTTTTTCGACCGGAACCGTTTCAATCGGTTGAACCGTCCGGGTCAAAACGGGTTTTAAAACATTATGTTTAATCCCCAAATCCTCAAACTTTTATTATTTTGAGTTTATAACCCACAAACTTTTTTTTTTATCAATGAAACTATTTACCGCTATAAAATACCGTTGCTATGCACGGGTACTCGTCTAGTATAACTAGTACAAAAACCCTACCACTCAAATTCCACCCAAAAAATGTGAGGTTGAACTTTAAATATTTAGGAATCATTCACCTTTAATGCTTGTTTTTTCTTAGAAACAAGCATGGGGAATTAGCTTTCGTAAAAAATAGTCACAACTCATCGCTCATTTGCCAAACGACCACAAAAAATCAAAATGCTTACCGCTCCTTGGCCAAACGACCACTAAAAATCAAAATGCTCACTGCTTACCGTCTCAAAAAGCTTCACACCGCTCCGCACCAAACATACCCTTAGCCGAGAGCAAAAAGTCAACAGGCACATTATATTATTATATCAATATACTTTCAAAAATTTAATTCATTTATTACAAAACATTGAATCCTTAAAAAAACAAAAAAACCTGTCCCCACCCCCTCCCCTATAGTATATCTCATGTTCTTAACATACATACATTTAAGGATTTTGCTACATCCACATAAGGATTCCACTAAAAACCTCCACTCGCTGACGTGTCAGCGGGTGATTGGTTTTTTGTGGGATCCACATTCCACAAAAAACCAATCACCCGCTGACACGTCAGCGAGTGGAGGTTTTTAGTGGGTTTTTTATGTGGATGTAGCATAGCCCTACATTTAAAACCCTGACAAACCCGCTTCTGATAATTCCCTCAGTTCCTGGATTCACATGTCCATAAACCTTGAAAAATATACGTAAATAACAAACATTTTAATTCAAGGGATTGATATCAAATATATCTTTGTGAAATTGTTATCAAAATGCTTCCTGTTATGATACTCTTATTCTTTTGTTTTCATTTTCACAGTTTTCATTCTACACCTGCTAATTATTATGGTAATGAATATTGTTTTTTGATTGATTTTTTTAGGGTTTATTGTGATATATGTGTTCGTGTTGTATATTTGTGGAGATTGTGTTGTGTGTAATTTATATAATTTGTTATTAGGGGGTGTTTGTTTAAGTTTATTTTTGCGCTTACGAGTTATTTGGTTTCGGCTTATGTTTGATACTTATGAGCTTTATATAAGTTTATTATGTCATAATAACAAGCTTATAAGCACATAAGTTTTTAAAATAAGCCAAAAATAAGGGCAAATGGGCTTATGAAACATAAGCCGAAACCATAAGTCGTAAGCCTAAAAATAAACTTAAACAAACACCCCCTTAATCATGTTGTTTAGAGAAAAAGGAAAAAATGTATGGTTTGAGTTTATACGTTAAAGTGAAACGTGGTGGTTTTACAAATGCGAAACTTGTATGAATTTGTTGAAATCATATTAGGCTGTTTACATTGTTAGGAAATGGTGTTTAGTCAAGAGATGTGTTACAGGGACGTTAAGGTTGAAAGTAATTTATGTGTTATAGACTATCAAAGAGAGGAGGTTTTGTGCTATATTTATGGTACACAGTATGATAAATTTGGAGCGACAAGCGATTTGATGCATTTGAGTAAATGTGTTTATGTTTGTGTACGCAGTGGCGAAGCTTGGATTTTGTAAGTGGGGGGTCGGGATCTAAATTTTTTTTTCCTAAGGCTATATTTCAGGTATACCGAAATTTTTGGGGGGTCGAAACCGAATATACCGAAATTTTTCTACACGAAAACTGTATACCCCCTACATCGCAAAAAAATTTTCGGGGGGTCGGGCGCCCCCCCGGCCCCTATGAAGCTTCGCCTCTGTGTGTACGTAATACTAAATGAAATCAAAAGCTTAATCAGAAGGTTTGTAAGTTTGATGTTTGTAGATAGTGATGTTCACTGTGACGTTTGGATAACTTCTTAGACATCTTACTGAGATTTCAAATTCCGAGCGTATAATCAATAAGTACTATACCACATCATGCTGTTTACGCATGTTGGAATGGAAAGTGTACTATCCTCATTTATAGCCGTGTCATATATTTTTACCTAAAGTACGTTGGGAGTTTTGCAAAAGACAGAAAGATTTATATTAAGGTATCAACACAATTATTCGCCAGGATATAGGTCGAATTAGGTAACATTATATGCAGTCAGCAGTTACAATAGGACAGAATAATGCTCTGTGTTTGACATGTAGTTATTCCCGTCCTAAGTAACTGAGAGCAGTTACATTACCTGTGTTTTTACTTTGCTGTTAGAAACTCTAAGCAAATGCGTAATTTCTGACATGCTTTCCTAATTCCTATTGAAATTGCATTGCCATTTAGCTGCATGTCATCCATTGCTTCCCGCTCAATTAACGACTTAACGTGCATTGACAAAACCTGATAATCTGATATGTGGTCACATTACCTAAATTCAAGTTTTCGTTTAAACTTATAAAAGCTGAATATGATTTAAGATTGTTGTTTAGTGCTAAAGAATTAAGCGATATTAGTAAGATCCATTGTAAATTACTTCTGTTCCTGCTTCATGGTATCATGGATTAATTTATTGCTATATGAAAGATAGCTCGTATGTGGTTGCTATTAAGCTAAGTAGGAAGAACTCAGCAATATATGATTAAGTTTTGTTAGTAACTACATTTCAGAGTGCGTTGAACTCAATAGCACATACCTTAACCGAACAAAGTGCCATTACCTTTTTTTGTTCTTAGAGTTTTTCTATCAATGAATTTGTCGTTTTCTCTGTTTGTTCAACCTTACGGATCAACGTAAACCATTTTAGAGCTTTAGCCTTTTCTCATAAAATTATCTGCCTATAGGTCCTGTTGCTGGTCCGACTGATAGCAGCAAACCACTACATCATCACCGTTACCATCATCGTCATCATCATCATCATCATAGGGCAAGAACTCATGCAATATCTCCCTCACCATCCCCAGGTATACAATCTTTTATTCATTTATTAGCCACATGATTAACTTTATATCTCTTTTCTTGTTAATAACTTACAAGAATAGAACGACTATGCAAAAGGAGTAAAACTCTTTCATTGTAGGTGATTTTTTCTTTTTTCTTCGCCTCACGTCTGTTCTATTGGTTTTTAAATAAATATCTAATGTCTGACAGGTTGCAGTAAAAAATGTGTGGAACCACTGACTTTGGCTCCTATGGGTTCACCATGTCGTTGTATTATTCCAATGAAAGTCAGGATTCGTTTACAAGTATCCGTGTATGCTGTTTTCCCTTTTGTTAATGAGCTAGAGATTGAGATTGCAGCAGGCACATATCTAACTCAAAGTCAAGTGGTTATAGTAGGTGCCAGTGCTGATAGCGAGAATAAGGGAAGAACAGTTGTTGATGTGAACTTATTACCATTGGGAGAACGATTCGATAACTTGACCGCTGAGCTCACTTATGACAGATTTTGGCGGAAAAGAATATCTTTGGATGAAGACTTATTTGGTGATTATGATGTGGTATATGTTATTTATCCAGGTAAGTTGCATGTCTCTTTTGAAATCTTTTTTTTACCGTTATTATGTAATAGAGGTGGCCGTTACTATTTATTTATATGGAAATCGGTCAATTCGAGTAGTATTAGATTGGTAATGTATCAAAAGTAAGAAGTTAGTGAAAATAAAAAGCGTCAAACGGGTCAAACATCATTTAACGCGCATGCAAATGCTTACAATGCTCTAAATTGTTTTTTACAGAAGAATCTACTTCATATAAAATAGTTTTTGTAGTTATATTTGGTACATCAAATACGTACAAAATGTAATATTGGACCAAGTTACCTGTTTTGACCCAAAACCATTTTCCTACCCGTTTGTCACCTTAATATGCTACCTTATAACCATGTGATTTCTAAACATTATGTATTACAATCAGGGTTTCATACTCCACCAAGTTTCCCTGACAACCGGACTAACAGTGATGATCATAAGCAATTATTCCCCGTACCTGTAGATTTTGTTAGCAAACGTCAGAAGATGAACCGTATAACAATCTTTGTAATTACTGTGTCCTCAGTAGTACTATTCATTGTTTGCTGTGCGGCAATATTTGTTTTCATAAAGTACACTCAGATCTGTAGTTCATCAAATGCTGTTGGCCCTGATTTTACACTGTCGACTAAAAGGATGTGTGGTAAGTCTGTGTCTTTGTTGGATTTCACTATTTAAAGTAGGACTTAGATATACCTTTTAGTCCATAAATTGGTTCATATAATATAATTAGATTTCTTGCATTTACTCAACAGGAGTGCCACTGTACTAAACCGAGTAACCCACATTTTTATCTCTATAAATTATGTTACAGGACTTGGAGCACTGTTATCAAGTGATTCAGCAACTTCCACATCGGTATCCGTTATTTCCACCACGCCTTCTACTCTTTCAGTTAAGAAATTTTCACTAGCGAAGATCGAGAAAGCCACTGAGAAATTCAGCTCAAGAAGAGTTTTGGGTGTAGGAGGTTTTGGATGTGTTTATCATGGGATCATGGAAAATGGATCAGAGGTTGCAGTGAAGTTGCTTCATAGAGATAATAACCAAAATGGAGACGATGAGTTCATTGCAGAAGTTGTGATGTTAAGCCGGTTTCATCACCTTAATCTTGTTAAACTGATTGGTATATGCATGGAAAAGCAAACACGGTGCTTAATCTATGAGCTGATTCCAAATGGCAGTGTTGAATCTCATTTGCACGGTATACTATTTCTTAGAGGTTTTAAAATGAGTGGGTTAGGTAACGGGTTATAAGGGTAATTTTTGTACACTGTCAAAATTAGTGGTTTCTTAAACTTTTTCTAAACTATAAATATGGTTAAAACATTTCAGTTATACAAATATACACTAATAATGTTGAATAAAATGATGAACAAGATTTATGCATTAAATAAACTTTGGGCGGCTTTTGCTCCATTTGACCCATATTGCTTTTAGCTATTTCTGATTACACCTGTTTGGCTCGTGAAAGATAAAACATAAATCAACCAATTCATTAGTAAATGAGCCGAAATTCTCACCACTATGCAAACCTTTCCAAAGTTGCACCAGATTGGCTCCAAGTCGTTTAATCTTACAGTGAATCGTGCAATTAGCTCTTGCTTATGAAATATGAGTAACACGAATAAACTTTTTACCATAATCTATGTCGTCTTAGACACTAGAAACAGCCTCAAACATCATTAATATTTTGGTGTTTCAGGTGCAGATAAGCAAAAGGGACCTCTAGATTGGGATGTTCGGGTAAAGATTGCTCTAGGTGCAGCAAGAGGTTTGGCTTATCTTCACGAAGATTCTAACCCTCCTATAATTCATCGTGATTTTAAGGCTGGCAACGTTTTGCTAGAAGACGACTTTACCCCTAAGGTATCAGATTTCGGGCTGGCAAGGGAAGCTACAGAAGGAAGTCAACATATTTCTACACGAGTCATGGGAACTTTCGGGTATAGTCCTCTAAAAAATGCTGTTAGATCAAGTATTAGTACACATACTATCACAAATAATACGCACCTCGTTTAGAATTTTAGAATTAATAGTAACCAAACACTTCATACAATGAAATATATCAACTGGTGTAGGCTTCATAAGTTCATTTAAGCTAACCATTTAGATTTCTTTAGGCCCTGAGTGAAGCCATAAAAGAATTGAACTCGGTTCATATATCAAAACAAGCCTGTAGACCTGTATTAACTTTTTGATTTTACTACATTGAGCCGTTGGAGATAAACATAACCTGCGTTGACTCATTCCTAAACTGGCTAAACAAATGGGTAGAAATTGCTACCCATAGCTAGAAGCTTATCCTTTTGAACTGAGAATTCAGACTTTACACAAATTTGCTAATTTTTAATTGAATCTATCAAATAAATTACATAATCTGGTTTTTCAGTTACGTGGCTCCCGAATACGCCATGACAGGGCATCTACTAGTCAAAAGCGATGTTTACAGTTACGGGGTTGTGCTTTTAGAGCTTCTTTCAGGAAGAAAACCAGTAGACATGTCTCGAGCACCCGGTGAAGAGAACCTTGCCACATGGGCCCGGCCGCTTCTCACAACACAGGAAGGTCTTCACAAATTAATCGACCCAACCTTAGCCGAGACCTGTGACTTCAACGACATGGCAAAAGTAGCTGCAATAGCCTCAATGTGTGTGCACCCCGAGGTAGATCAAAGACCTTTCATGGGGGAAGTGGTACAAGCTTTAAAACTCATTTACTACAAAGACGAAACCACTACTCAACGAGACTCGTCAGCTGTAGAATCTGACATCAAAGGCGATAGTGGCTGGTGGAACACTCGTGGGCCTGACTCGTCACATTTCCTTTATGGTAACTCTTCCTCTCCATTTATTACAATGGATTATAGCTCGGGTTCACTCAACGAGCTTGAAAAGCAACAGTTTTCAGGTTTAAATTTTAATGGTGTTTCGAGGCATGGAAATAGGTCGGGCCCACTGATGACAGGTCGGGATAAAATGGAGTTTTACAGATTAAAAGGGAGTATAAGTGAACATGGTGGGTATAGACTCCCTTTTTGGGCTGATGGTTCTTGATAGTAGTCGATTTTTTAACTGTACAAAACCAGAAATTTTGTAAAAACTCAGGTTTTCATGGTGGATTAATCGGCCGGTTTTCATGTATGAAAGATAGGTCCCTTATAATGGGGAAAGATGGATCAAAATATAAATGTGGATTATTTTTTGGACAAGAATATCTACTTTATGGGTTTAGACTTGGTTTTTTATGATCTTAATTTTTGAATGTTGATTTTCTAAGTTCCCTATTCTGAAGGAAACAATCATATGCAGAGTATATTCTCGCTATAAAAAGACACTGGGTAAAAGTAGTTATTAATGTATGAAGCGGGACTTTTCAAAGAACATACCCGTTTCTCATTAATCATTGCCTCACAGATTAAACGTTAACATATGATGCTCTTTGTTGAGGTAAATGTATTAAATCAATGTTTCACTGTCAACAACATATGAGATTCTTCATTCCCATATCCATAATCATTTTGAAGAGGTCAAAGGAATTCCCTCCAAAGTTCAAGCGTTAATCTGGTTAGCTTTGACAGAATACATCGAGGGTAGGCATTTGCGTAAACATAATAGCTCGCAATTCGAATAGTGCAGACTCGTGGTACCCGCGCGTGGCCGCATAACGTGCAATGTGCTTTTGATATCACAAAGTTCATTTACATTTTTTACACTATATTATGCCTTAATACTGATCAGAAGTTGTCGCCCTCGTGTTGCTTGGCAAATACGTATACGTATATAAAATAAAGTTGCATTTTATTTAACCATAAATATCAATGCTGATCATTTGTAACTCATGCAACAAGGAGAAAAGGCATTTTTCAAGCATTGGGACTCTATATTCAATCTTTAGAGAAAGCATGAGCATAAGGTGTGGTAACTCACTAACTTGGTGTTAAGGTTTCACCCACTGCCACGCGAGTGTCACATCAGCTTTAACCTTTTTATCTAAAAAAAAAAAAAAAAAAAAAAAAAAAAAAAAAAAAAAAACACTTATCATAACTCACCTTAATTCACCTTAACTCAACTTTAACTCAAATATTTTCAAATTCAACCCTAAACTAAAACAAATACTTCGTTTACTACATACATAACATTAATTCTTAAAACATATTACAATACGGAATTAAAAAAAAAAATACGAAAAAAACGACACATAGCAAACTACGACATAATGGAAATTACGAAATACAATTAAATCTCGTTACGAGATTGCAACTTATAGTTGGCTTTAATTCAGGCCTTTTCTTCATTGATCCAAAACACCACGTCGGGATCCTTGCCGTCAGTTTCAACCAACAAAAATTTCATCTCTTCAATTCGGAGAATCGTTTCATCTTTTTCTGCGGCCGTCCGATAAGCCTTGGATGCATCTTCCCGTTTTAAACGATACTCGTGTTGCATAACCTCCGTGAATTGGCTTGACGAGCTCGTTCCTCCAGTACTCGCTCCCCCGGTACTTGTCGTTGTTTGGCTTGGGACCTCGCCGGTTAAATCAATCGGCTCCGGCGCGTCTCATTTTTTATGTTTACGCAAAACATCCCAAGCCTCCTCGTTGTTAAACGGGGCGGCTTTGTGCACGTCACGATACGTTTGTTTCGCCCGTTTGAGGACATCTATCTCATTTTTCCCACTTTTTTGTTCACGTTGCGCCCGTTTGAAATAAGCGTTGAACTTTACACATCGTGGTTCAACGTTTTCCACTTGCCTTGCAGGCTATCTTTGTTGCGGTTTTGAATTTTTTTTCTATTGAACTCTCGTTGAACCCGTTTCCAAAACGTATCGCGAGTTTGGCAACGCCCGGTGCGCGGATCTTCAGAAGCGGCTACATAATACTCGACAAATAGTTTTTCCTCACTTGGAGACCAACGTGTATTCACGAATTTGGGACTTCTTCATTCTCCTCGGTTGGTTCGGGGGTCTTTTGGATTTTTTGGACTTTCATTTACCACGACTTTTGGGCTTTGGAGGAGACGTAGGTGTTTCGGGAACTTCATTTGTTTCAGTTTGTGATTGTTGTGTGAATGTGATGAGACGAAAAGTGTACCGCTTTTGGGGGGTCATTTAAGCCCAAAGTCAAGATTATTTGATCAAATATTGCCCTAAATCGTTCCTTTTTTTCATTTTAGGTACTTTTGAGAGGATATTTGCAAAAGGAAGCATTGTGGACGTTTTTGGAGCGAAAAACAGAAGAAAACGACAAAGTCTCAAAATCATGCTGAAAATTGTACCTGACGGCATCAAGGATTACTAGTGAAGGCGTCAAGACTTGACAAAGAGGTGGATAAATCAAATACACGTGACGCGCCAGAGAGTTTTGCAAAGGAGTCTTGACGGCGTCACCCTTTAGGGTCGACAAGGCCGTCACGTATTATCACAAAGAGAGACGACCCAGAGAATACAAAGAGTGACGGCATCAGAAGTGGATCTAGGCATTACGAGTATTATTTTGGCGGCAAGTTGACGGCGTCAGACCTTACTCTTGACGCCGTCAGAGTGTAAAATCTATATATACTTTTCTAGTTTTCATTCATTGTGTACAACTTTGGAGGGAGAAAACCCTAGACGAATTTTACTGCAATTTTGAGGGTTTCAAACCCTTGTTTCATCCATGCTTAATTGAAGATAAGTCTTCCAACAATCATTCAATATGTCTATGTGTTGTTTGATTATATCTTATGCTTGTCTTCTCTTTAACATGCTAGGCTAGGTTTTCTTTGTGTTTGCTTAGATGTAATGAAACTTAGATATTGATTATTGGTTGGTTGTTTGTTTATAATTGTTGTGGATGAATGATTTCGATGTTAGGCTTAAGAAAATACCAGACTTCCAATTGGTAACTTGCTTGAACGTCTTAAGAAATATGATCGGAGGTGTACTACGATATATTGGTTATATTTAATGCATAGGTAACTACTAATAAGGCCATGTTAGGAGCTAGTAGTCGGCTCGGCATAGGAAAAGGTAGAAGCTTATAGAGTTAGGGAAGATCGTACACAGCCCTACGAATGGTATTAAGGAATATAACCCGTCATCCATGCAATTGTAATAAACTAATCAACCGGTAAAAGATAGCTAGGGAGTAGTGAAATTTAAGTAAACACAATTTTCTCTTATTACTGTTTTCACTACAATTAGTTTAAGTTTATTTTATTTTACTTCGATTGCATCTGTAGTTATTTGGGTTAGTTGATTAGCAACTAATTCCACCCACTCCTTCAAAACCCGAGATTTTTACTTGCTTTCCATAAGATATAAAAATACAAAAAGAATCATCCCTCACCTCTAGACCTAGTTTAATTGAGTTTTAACCCTAGCGAACACTATTCTTTGAGTTGAACGATCAATCCCCGGTACTTGCCACTATACTATACAACAACGGTCAGGTACACTGCCTGGTGGGGATTGTAAGCCTCTTGAGATCCCTTGAGAGGTAAAACCTTTTGCGAGGGCGCAATTCCACGCATCAGAGTTGTAGATTTTGAAAATTGTAGTTTAGTGTGTTTTGTTGGCTTTGTTCCCAATATTGCATTTGTTGATGTTGTAGGTAAAGTTCTTGACTCGACATGTCGAATGGGTTAGAGAAAGGGATGTTTTGTGATGATGAACCCGCATTTGGGTTTGAAGATGAACCCGCGTATGGGTTATTCCACCCACGGAGAAGGTTAATGAAAGTATCGTCGTTGTTGTTGCCTCTCGACATTTTTTTCTAATAGAGGTCGTGCTAATGTGGGAAGTGAGGATGAACAAAGACAATCAACCAATGAAGAACCTGGTACTGATAAACCAAGTGAAGAATCAGCAAGTGAAACACCTACTAAAGAACCTACAACTCATAAACCAAGTGTTTCACCTGCTAGTCAATTACCCAAGTGAATCACAAACAAGAAATGCTATGTTGTCTTTCAGTTTACATGTAATTTAACTAATTTGTTGTAATACATATGTTATAACAATGCAATTTGGTTACTATTTTGGTTTTGGTATATGTTGACTTAAATAGTCAATTCAAGTTATTCCAAACAGTAACACTACACTATACTACATAGGCAATTGGAAACTAAAAACTATAAACATGTAAAGCAAAACTGTAAATTCTAACTTTTTTAGTAGCCATCATCATCCCAAAAAATTTACATCTTCATTACATAAACCACTAAAAATAACAAGTGAACTTTTTGATGGGAGACTTGCTTTTGATTGAGGGACACTTGAGGTCCTTATGGGGAGGCACATAACAATGTTTCCCCATTTTGCTGGTGCTAACCGGTTTAACATTTGATGCATCAAACTCTTTTCCTTTACCTATCATCACTTCGGCTTTTTTGGCAAATCTGCATAAATCTTCATACATCACATAAGACATTTCATCAATTTCTAACCAACTATCACCATATTTGGCCTTCACATACTATACTATCTTATCCGTCACTTATGTCTTAGTAAGGTCCATGTTTGCCATCTTTTTTAAATTTTTTTTATGAAATAAATATGGATAGCTGATACGTGGGAATCACACCAGGATTTACCTCTCGAGGGATCTCGAGAAGCTTACAACCCCCACCAGGCAGTGTACCTGATCGTTGTAGTATAGTATAGTGACAAGTACCGGGGGATTGATCGTTCAACTCAGGAATAGTGTCGCTAGGATTAGAAAGCCTAAAAACTAGGTCTAGAGGTGAGGGATGATTCTTTTTGTATTTTTATATTTTTATGAAAGCAATTAAAATCTCGGTTTTGGAAGAGTGGGCGGAATTAGTTGCTAATCAACTAACCCAAATTAACTAAAGATGCAATCAAAATAAAATAACAAAAATGAAATGAAATCTAATTAAACTAGTGTGGTGTGAACAATGATAGGGAAAGATGTATTTACTTAGGTTTCATTACTCCCTAGATATCTTTTACAGGTTGATAATTTGTTACAATTGCATGGATGACGGGTCGTATTCCTTAATACTAGTCGTAGGGCCGTGTACAATATTCCCTAACTCTATAGGATCCTACTTCACTCCTATGTCGAGCCATTAGAAGCTCCTAACATGGGATCATTAGAATTCTCCTACGCATTAAATACAACCAAAAATCATAGTACACCTCTGATCATGTTTCTTAAGATGTTCAAGCATATTACCAATGGAAGTCTGCTAGTTTTCTTAAGCCTAACATCGAATACAATCATCCGTAACAACTATAAACAAACAATCAACCAATAATTAACATCTAGGTTTCACTACATCTAAGCAAACACACAAGAGATCTAGACAAGCATGTTAAATTCAAGACAAGTGTAAGATATATTCAAGCAACACATAGACATATTGATTGAATTGAAAGAGTACTTATCTCAATTGAACATGAAAGGTTTCAAAGGGTAAAAACCCTTGAAAAAGCTGTGAAAATCGGACTAGGGTTTGTCTCCAAAGTTACACCCTAAAAGTTACACACCAATGAATGAAAATTGCAAAACTATATATAGATTTTACATGGTGACGACGTCAAGAAGAAAATTCTGACGTCGTCAACTCGCCGCCCATAATAAAATCGGATTGTCTAGATCCACTTTTGACGCCGTCATGTGTTAATTTGTTCTGGGCCGTCACTCACATTTGGACCATGACGGCCTATGGTGACGCCGTCATGTCCATAGTACAAAACTCTCTGGACCGTCACGGACTTTATCCACTTCCACCTCTTGTATTACTCTTGACGCCGTCATTAAGAAATTCTTGACGCCGTCAGGTACTGTTCCCAGCAAGGAAAATTAAGACTTTGCCGTTTTCTTCACTTTTATGCTCCAAAAACGTCCAAAATGCTTCCTTTTCCAGAATTCACTCCAAAAGTACCTAAAATGACAAAAGGAACAATTTAGGGCAATATTTGATCAAATAAATTCGAATCCAGGCTAAAATGACCCCCTAAAAATGGTTCATTTTTCGCCTCATCAAATATCCTTACACTTGAGATTTGCTTGTCCTCAAGAAAATGCGCTTTTATTCTAATCAAATACAAGTTAGGGGTCATTTAACACTAATATAAAAGAAGTTACAACAAATAATCGTTCCACTAAAGACCTAAGACAAGCACGGAGGTCATACACTAGCACCTCACAAATAGTGTATAGATACTCACATCTCTCGGGTGTAATAAAGTATATATCACAATATGGAAATGGAAAACATCTCTCACTACCTGTCATAGCAAAATAGATTATCATAGGCTTGGGAAAGGATCAAACCTCCACCACTTGGCGTAAGCACCTAGGATAAACTATCAAACAGGTCTTTTAAAGGGTTATAACGTTAGGTGTAGGGATATGGAATACACGGTTTTGTTGGATATAGGCAATATTTACTGGTGGCGAGTTAATCATCTTGGTTAATTACATGTACAATATGGCGTTGCTAAGCCAAGACTAGACTCGACTTAAGCTAATAAAAGAAAAATAACAAAACATAAAATAAACATAGAATGAAATGGGATGGTAGTCCATATGTTTTTTTTTTTTTTTTTTTTTTTTTTTTTTTTTTTTCATACACTCTTACCCTACCATCCAAAATAATACATCATAGGGAATGAATATTCCCTTTACACTTGAATTTTTCATACTTTACAATAAACTAATCTAATGACTCGAATTAAGATAATCAAAACACTTGGAGTACTTTTAAGATTAACGCACATATGGGGGTAATATATTATGTTCTTCCCTATTACTCCATAACACAAGTACTTTACCCACAAGTCCCAATCGTCCCAAAACAATATGTACAAGATATGACTCGACTTAGCAACCATGTTGTGAAGGATTATACAAACACTTGGGATGTTAGTCTTAATAATGTGTTTGGGATATTTATAAATGAATGTGATTTAGTACGCGGAATTTACTAGAGCACACTAAAGGAACAAAGGTGGTGAATAAGTAAACGTGAATAATTTAGAGTGATGAACACAACTTGAATAACACAAAACGATTCAATATTATTTATGAGATAATACGGGTGATCTAAACTATCACCGGGATTACAAAGGTAACCTTGAATCTTTAATACGTAAAAAAGATTTGATGATTGAAGTTGTGCATGCAGTTGTATCTAAAAAGGTGACTAAGGGTTCCTTTTATAGTATAAGGAACCCTTATTACAAGTTGTCAAGTTGCATAATATAATATACTTAGAGAACTTATCTTATCCTAATATTACACTTTTCAAGGTAAAACACTCCATATTATCTACTGAGACTTCTGTACTACTTTTACTTAACGTGTAACTTTGTACAAAGACTAATAATACAACTAAATATCTATAAATAAAATATATAACAACTTGACGTTTAAACTGGCAGGACCTTCATCAACTAGCAGTACCTTCTCACCCATAATGTACTGTTAGTTTATCTTCAACTTTAACAAAACAAAGAAGCAAGCTTAACTCATCATCTGGCAGGCTCTTTGACTTGAGCATTTTATTCCCAACAATCCTCCCCTAAACTTGTTATTCCTTATTAAAATAACTAAGTTTCTTGTGAATAAAATTCATACCTTGAGGATCTGAGGGAACTCTTCCAAAAACCTTATTTTCTATTCCTCCTTAGGCTTTCATATTGATCAAATATGCTTTCCTTCAGTCATTTTACTGCATCAGTTTCTTCTTCACATAATAGTTTATTGGAGATCAAGACTGATAATACTTCATAACTTAAAGGATACTCCTTCTCACCCAGCATAAAAAGTTCTATTCCACTCTGAGTGGAAAGATGATGAATATGGCTCATGCTGAAGTATTCCCATGAAACAGATAAATCATGGTAAGGGAATTTCCAATGTGTATCAGTAGGATTTGGATCATATAATCTGCTGAACTCTACCCATAGCTCTTGCTCCTTTGCATCAGGTTTATACTTTGTTTTCAGCTTCTTTTGAACTAAGTCCCACAATTCATCTAGATCCATTCTGCTACAAGATCTAAGCAGATTTTCAAAGTTCTTGAATATTTCAATCTTATTGCCAACTCTTGTTATCTTCCATGCTTTACCAAATCTGTCATAGTAGATTTCCCAATCTATGATTGGATGTCTTGCATGTAAAGGCTCAGCAAAGACAATTTGTGGAACATGGACAATCATTTCTCTTGACTGAACAGGAGGCAAGTCTGCTTTCTCTTTCTGGACTGCTTGATCCTTCTGATCATCTCTTCTTCTTTTGGAAGGCTTTTATTGAGAATCCATGAGGAAACTGGTTTTGTTTCTTCTGTAAGCCTCTAAGTATAGAAGCTTCAATTAATCAAATGATTTATTTTTGAATTGATGATCCTTCATGTTCATTTCTCTTTTCAGATATAGCTTGAAGAAATGCTTCTGATCTGCCTCAGAATGAGGCATTTTAAACCCTTTCTTCTTATTCTTCTAGATCTGCTGATATACATCATCCAATGCCTCTTGATTGTATTTCTTAGTGATGAAATCATTAAGTTTGATTGTCATTTCATCTGAGCTAAGAGACTCAACACACACAAGAGTATAAGCTTCACCCCTTACAATTGGGTCAATGGAAATGATATACTGCAGCTGAGCATCAAATTTTTCTTGTACTATTCTTATCTCTTCTTCAACCCTCATCTTCTTCATGAAGCTGTTTGGATAACTTATCATCTACATCCATCTGTAGTTATTCTTTCTTCTTCAACTTTTTAGGCTTTGTTTCATCTTCAAACACAATTTTCTTGCCTTTGTCTTTTGGTGTTGATTCTTGACTTGGAGCAGCAGATTGTTCATCAGAAACAAGAAACCTCCCCTGAGGCTGTGATCCCCCTTTTCTTTTGTAGAATGATTCCTCCCAAACCAACCAACTTTATTTCTCAACCACTTGTTAATGGTTGATACTAAAAGCCAGACAGCCCGGGAGGAAAAGCAATTATGAACGAGGAGTATAGAATGTTCCTAGGTCGTTATGTCCCAACGAGGTGTGAATTCTGTAATACAACGAATGTGTGATCTGGTGAAATTAAATATAGAAACAGGAATCTGACTGACTAACACTAGGAATGTGAATAGTAAATAGCTCTTGTCACAGCTATTTCAGTAAAAACGTGCAATCAGAAACCCTAAAATGTAAAAGGATATACAAACGTACGTTTAGGTTCAAATAAACGTAAACGTACAAAAACAAAGGGGGAATTATAACAAAAGATGGATTTGCATGCCTTAGCGGCTTAAATGCAAATTAAGTAAACTTAAAATATTTACTTATAATTATAATTTATTTAAAATGATTTTTACAAGTGTTATATTAATTATTATAAATTAAAAACTATTATTAACTATTTAATAATTACCTAAATAATAAGAAAATCTAAAATAAAGCCTAAATAAATAAACTAAAAACTTAGAAAAGTTTAAAATAATATAAAAGACTTTTTGGAACTAAAAATATATTTATTACACAATTATTCTATTTATTATTAATTATTTACTATTATCTAATTACTAAATACTATTATTGATTTATTATAAATACTAAATAAGCAAACTAAAATCTAAAACTTTTTACAAAATTCTAAACTAATTATAAGAAGCTAAGAAAAATATAAAAACTATATATTATTAACAAAAATAAGAAAACTTAATTAAAAACTATTTAAACTTAATTAAACTAATTAAACTAAATTAATTATTATACATACTAAACTGATTTATAAAATTATAAAACTTTTTATAAATATACTTAACCATCTCAGGAATCCATAAAAAATATAAAAAGTTTATAAAAATTATAAATGAGTTGTTTTAAAAATTACTTACTAATTATTCACTAAAAGATATTTAAACTATTTTAATTATTATAAATATTAAACTAATTTATAAAAATATGAAATTTTTTATATAAATAATATATACTAGCAGAATCCTAGGAAAAATAAGAGGAGGGGGAAAATACTACTAATAAGCTGTTGAATAAGCTAAAACAGCTTATAGTAGTAAAAGGGAAAAAGTGGGTTAAAAGGGTATGGGATTAAGAGTATAACGGAACTGGTGCCCCAGAGCAGTTGGAAGGGGGTGTGTGACATATGCATGCTTACTATCCTAGAGGTCCCAGGTTCGACTCCCACACACACCCCATTTTTGCTTTTATTTTATTTTTTTATTTTTCTTTTTACAAACCTGTTAAATAAGCAAAAATATGAAACTTTAATAAAAGAAAACTTTTTACAAAAGCCAAATAAGCTCTATGAAAGCTTATTTCCTCATCAGATGTTCAAAATAAGCAAACAAGCAATAAGCTTCTAAATAGAAGCTATCACTTAGCTTCAAATTGTTGTTTTTGGTTTTTTTCTTTTTATGGAACTGAGTATATACAAGTATTAAGCAAATTAAGAAGTTTGGAATAAAAAATAAGCTAATCCATGAGCTTATGAGTCATTCAGTATAGCCATAGGGCTCACAGTGGACTCATAAGCTATGAATAAGCTTGTGATAAGCTATACAGTGTAAATAAAGGTAAAAAATATGTGTGTGCAAGTACTATGGACAAGTATATACAAGATTTGTACAATGGAATTGGCAAATAAGCTTGAAATAAGCTAATAAGCAATTCCACTATGACCACAGTCCAAAACAGGCCAAATCAAGCCTTTTTTGACCTCTGTGGGGTCCACAGAAGTGAAGGGGGGGGGGTCCAATTTGAGAGTTGAACTACCAAGTTGACCTGGTCACCTTTGAAATAAGCCAATAAGCAATGCTTATGGCTTATTAAGGTACCCTGGGGAGGTCTTGGTATTTGTGACCAATCACTGAGTCACTCAGTGAACCACTTGAAATGACCAAACTAAAAGCCACTAGCAGCCCTACCCAATTAGCTTAAAATGGTGAAAAATGCTAAGATCCATAAAGATCAGCTGATTGGCTTTCCAAAAAGCCAATAAGCTTTGGGTGGGGCCCACTAGTGAGGTAGCAATGGTCATGGACATATGAGTCATTGATACTGAGGACTCAGGGTATAGTAGTGAAATAAGCAATTTTGAGGATCAAAATAAGTTAAGCTACAGTGAATTGAGATCCAAATTTAAGCTTAATTCTAAAAGTACTAGTGATAAGCTTTTCAAAAAGCCAAGAAACATGGTCTGAGGTTTTGGTTTGCACCCTGGAGGGGGGTTTGAAACTTTGACCAAAACCATAAGATGCCCTGGTGCAGGGCACACCTCAGGCCTGCAAGCCATTTTGAGCTTATCTAATAAGCTGTACAAAAATCATAAAAATAAGGTGATGGTGGGATTCCCTAGCCTAGGAGGAGGACAACAACTTCTGAAAAGCACAATATCTAATTCCGACCACAAAATTCTAAATAAATCCCACCATTTTTGGTATTTTCTGAAAAGGTAAATTTTGACATTTAAATTAATGATCAAAGTTGACTTATGTGAACTTTGATCTGAATTAAATGACAAAATAAGTTGTATTAAGCTATAAGAACATGAAACTAACAAATATTAACAACAATTACACAGATATGCAAGGTTCTAGGATCTATCAATCTCAAAATGCTCATGCTAGATGATCAAAGTGTCAATTTTGACTTTCTGCATGCTACACCCTTTGATTAAGGTTTATCTGAGTTACTTAGGTCATTTTGAGTCTAAATCAAACAAGAACAACACCCTTCACAGCCCTTAACACAGAATCACCCATAATTCCAAACAACCCTTTAATGGAACCCAATTTTACTTTTCAAAGCATATGATTGTGTAAACACATTTTATCAAATCCAGGGGTTTTAATGTGTCAAATCAAACCCTTTTAAGCTTAAACAAGTAGTCACAAGTGTCTAAACCTATGATTATCAAAAATGAGTAAATGGACAGTCAAAATGGATTTTAAAGCATCAATGAATTCCAAAACATTACAAACTAAGATTACACTAAAATAACATCAACAAACAATAATAAAATATGAAAACATGAAAATCAAAGCATCTAAGAAATGGAAACAGTAAAATGAAAAAATAGTAAAAGTGGGCTTACAAGTGATTATGAATGCAAACATGGAACCAATGGACTAAACCACTTCCTATAGCCTCCCATGAGGCATCTAACCCATGGCCATCCATAATTTGCCATGCTCCCAGCAGAATCCACCATGAACACATGATTTTTATTTATTTTTGATTTTTCATTGATTTTCTAGATTTTTTTAGTGTTTTTGAGTTTTAAAAAACTAAATCTGTTTATATGTATCTAAAAGCTTTTAAGCTTTTATCAGGAGCCTACATGAGCTAATAGAGTCCAATAAACAACATTAATCCACAAGCAATCAAAATTACTTGAAAATTTGAAGGTACGAATTGAAAAACTTGAAAAGTAAAGATAACTTGAAATTTAAAGTTGAAAATGAGTTTCATTACACTAGATTAAAAGTAAATACAACATTGAAAGCAATAAAAGACATTTAAATTAAAGGAAAGCATAAAAAATTATCACTACGTGACCAAGGCTAGCCCAAGGTGACAATGGCAGAAGCCAAGGTCTTTATTCCTTCATTATCTCTTCTCTTTTATAGCCTCTGAATTCCTTGGTGACCACACAATAAATCCCACTTTAATTCTTGACCCTTGGATAAGCAGAGGTGATCCCAGCCTTTGAATGTACTTTTGGCGCCAAAAGTCTCTTAGATAGCTTGAGAAAGTTTGAGAGCATTAATTGCTTCTTGTATACTTGTATAGGTGGAGGGGATAAGATAGGGTGGCTTTTGAAGCTTGGGGGTCAAGTTGGAGGAAAAACAGGGGAAAGTGAAGGTGGATGGAGTGTTTGTGAGTGTGGAAGCATTAATTGCTTGTGGGCTGAGGTGAGGTGGTGTAGGAGGGTAAGTTATGAGCTGGGGAGGATAGGTGGAGGAGGAGAGGTGGCAAAAACCAACTGGTTTTCAGGTTTGCAGGTATGGGAGAGGAGAGTGAACTGTGGTAGTGGTTTTGGCGGGGTTAACTTGTTTGACCCTGGTAATATAATTAAGGGAGTGGGCTGGGTGAGTTATGGGCCAAGGGTTTGGGCTTGGTGTGTTTGTGTTTTGTTATTTGGATTGGATATTAAGGGTCCGGATGGTTTTAGTAGTAACAAAGCCCAAGGACTATACTTGTAATTTCTGATTTTTGAGGGGTTTTGTTTGCCATCAGTCCAAACTTCCTTCAAGGGACCAAACATGCCATGTAATAATAACACAAGGACCAAAGTTGTATTTTTTTCATTTTTAAAACTTATAAGGACCTTTTGTGTCATTTTTGGATTTTGAGGGGGTAAAAGTGTAAGTTCCCAAAAGTTATCAAAAATGTTCCAAATTGTAATTTATGAATAGTACAAGGGTATTTTGTGATAAAATTCTATTTTAAAACACCCAGGGACTAATTTTGCCAATTTTGAAACTTGAGGGGTAAAAGTTGCCATTTTGTGAAAACTTTCATCCAGGGATCATAAGTGAAAATTTTTGGTTTCCCAAGGACTTAAGTTGACTTTTCTTTCATTTTAAACTTTCAGGGACTAGTTTTGCCAATTTATGAAACTTGAGGGACTGAAACTGCCAATTATGCAAACTTTGTACGTTTTTTTCATCTATTTTTGATTATTTTGCATTTGAAACATATAAAACACACTTCTAAGATATTTTCATTATTTTGATGCATATTTGAGTGTTTTTGGATGTTTTGACAGTTCAGATTGGTATAAAATGAAGAGTATTTAGACACTCATCATAGAACATTTGAGCAGAACCTTTTAAATCCACAGCCAATGGCCTCTGAATCCCAGCAGGCTCTTGCTCTGCTTCAGCAGCCTCTTTTGAACTAGCAGGCCCTTTTTCTGCACTAGCAGGCTCTTCATCAACCACTTAAGTTCCTTCATGAAATTGAAACTGATTCTCTTCTTCATTCTTAGAACTACCCATCCTCCCCTTTTTGGAAGAGAGACCCAAACCTTCTGCATCTGAACTTGAAGAACTAGAAACAATCAACTGAGAAGATCTTTTACCCTTCAACAACTTCATCTTTAACTCCAATTTCTCAACCCTCCTAACTAGCTTGGTGTTAATCTCTGCAAACTGCTTGTTTTGCCTTTCAAGAGCAGTTTGCAAGAGCTGCATGCTGAGGGTCGATTACACGGTAAGGTGGTTAAGCCTTCGTTCTTTGTGTATAAGATATGTTTGTGTGAATATGATTAAGTATGCGGAATCTACTTAACCACACTTTAGAAGATTTATGTTTTGGATATGGAAATGGAATAGTTAACACCAAATGATTCAATATTATTCAAAATAATACGAGTGATCTTTACTATCACTAGGGTTACAAGACCTTGAATCTTATGTGACTTATGTTTGTTCTTTGTATTGTCTGTGTATATCTTTTCACATGCACATTCTAGATTGATATTTTTATACACATCTAAGATTTTCCTTTTATAGTACAAGGAAAGATCTTTTACAAACTTCATGACTCAACAAATAACTAGCTTATGACTAATCACTTGTTCTAGCTTAGATGATGACTTATTATGTTAGTCATTAAGATACAACATGTATCTAGGATTACAACTCACTTGGAGTGTTCAATTTGATGACTACAACTAAGATATTTTCTTGTATATGAATCAGTAGAATAAGTCGTTCTTATCTACACAGCTGTTTGTATGAGTCATAGCTGCAGAGTCATAGCAGCATAGTCATAGTAGCAGCAGAATCAAGCAGCAGGATCCAGCAGCAGAATCACCTTCCGTGGAAACGGTCTTCAGCAGAATCCATCAGTGGAAACTCGCTTTGTGCTTTATCAGCAGAAACATACTTGTCGTATTTCCTTTAAACCTTTATGCTGAATCTTCAGATTCTTTTGTTTATTTAATTCCTAACAATCCTCCCCTAAACATGTGAATCACATTCAAACATGTTTTCCTGAATTAAATGAGGACTTTGTGAAGATCTTTCAAACACTTTATTTTCAGACTGGTTGATCTGAACTTTCTTTTCTTCTGAGTGAATGAACTTATCTTTCTCTGGAACACATCTGCTTTCTGATCGTTGCTCCATTCTTGGACTAAAAGATGGTGCAATCTTCCTTTGATTTTAACAAGATATCATCTATCAATTTGCCTTTGCAAGTGATGAACAAACGTAGTGAACTGAAATTGAATCTTTTCAACTTTTGACCTAGATAGAACTGTCTCCTTTGAAATGCTTCATCTCTTCTGAATACAACATTAAAGAATGTTCTTGTCATTTTCAACCTCTATGTCATCATCTTGTATGATCTTGTCTTTTCTTTTGGTTAATCTTCCTTAAACTGGGCTTGTATTTCCTCCCCTGAGATGTTTGTTTCCTCCCCTGAGATTCAAATAATATCTTATATTCATATCCTCCCCTTGTTTGAAAGATTTTCTCACAATCATAACATCATCATCTGATCTAGCATTGTACCATGTTTTCAGACAATTTGTACATGAAGCCATCAATTCCTTAAGAGTTTAAGATTCTGCCCTCATCACTTCTAGGTGTGTTAACTCCTATGAGAGGTGATTCAATGGACGTTTTTGACTCATGGTCCATCTGATGATGGTTTTTAAAGTCATCTTTTAAAAAATCCTTTTAAGAAACTTTTGCCTTAGCAGCATGTATATGATTTTATTATGAAAAATCATACTGCTTACAACCATTTTGAAGGGATTAAGTGTGTAACAGACACTTAGTCAAAATTTCGGTTTAAAGCAACCTCTGGTTGTGTGAGAACCAATGTTTTCAGTTATAAATAACCGCCTGTGTATAGATAAACCTATTCAAAAGGCTTTCTTTACAGGGTTTCCAGCTCGTGGCATTTGTTACCTCTAACACAAGTGTTAGATTCACTGTTGCTCGTTGTTCTTTCTATCAGATATCCGTAGATTAGTCACATTATACTTGAGAGTATAAAATGATAGAAAGTGAGTTGTATCAGTTATTAACTGATCAACTAATTTATCAATTCAATGTGAAACATGATAATCAGATTTCAAGAAAGAAGTTTTAAGGAGTTTTGAAGTCCCAAACTTTTTCTATCATGAACCTATTATATCAGCAGCAATGATCAGCTTTCAGCAGCAATGATCAGCAGCTTTGATCAGCAGATTTCACTTGAAATAACCTTTCAACTTAAATATTCATACCTGAAATTGTTAGTCTAAAACCAAAAGAACAAAGTACAAAGTACTTGCCTTGAATTAGAATAATGCATAGGACTAACTGTATGAATAACTTCAAATATTGTTAATAGTAGTCTTAAATAACAAAGTTAGATGCATTAACAAAATCTATATACAAAAACACATTATATTGAAAAATTTAAAGATTAAGCATTCCAATACTTGCTACCAAGTACTGAAATCTACCAACATCAAAAGCTTTGGTAAGAAGATCTGCGAAGTTTTGATCTGAAGCAATTTTCATTACTTGAATTAACCTTTTCTCATTACAATCTCTTATAAAATGATGTCTTATTTCAATGTGTTTTGTTTTAGAATGTTGCACTGGATTTTTAATAATGCAAATTGTACTACTATTATCAATATGTATAATGGTATGTAAGAAATTGTACCCATAATCAAGAAATTGGTTTTGAAGCCATAGAACTTGACCACAGAAACTTGCAGCAGCTACATATTCAGCTTCAGTTGTTGAATTTGCCATAATTGTTTGCTTCTTACACTGCCATGAGATAAGTCTGCATCCAAGGAATTGACATCCTCCGGTTGTTGACTTTCTGTCCAAGCTAGCACCAGCATAGTCACTGTCTGAGAATGCTATCAAATCAAAAGGTGATTCTCTAGAATACCATAAACCCAACCTTGGTTGACCTTTGAGATATCTAAAAATTCTTTTGACTGCTGTTAAATGAGAAACCTTTGGAGTTACTTGAAATCTTGCACAGACACAAACAGAGAACATGATATCAGGTCTGGATGATGTAAGATACATTAAAGAACCTATCATAGATCTGTATGTATGTACATCCACATTTTCTCCATCTGCATCTTTAAGAAGTGGCTTCTCAGGATCCATTGGTGTGCTTGCTATTTTTGAATCAACAAATTGAAATTTTCTAAGAATCTCTGCAACATATTTGTCTTGACTAATAAATATGCCTTCAGATGATTGCTTAACTTGCAGACCCAAAAAGAATGTAAGTTCTCCCATAGAACTCATCTGAAACTTATCTTTCATAAGTTTTTCAAAGTCTAAACACATCTCCTTCCTTGTAGATCCAAAGATAATGTCATCTACATACACCTGTACTAACAGAAGATCTTTCTTGTGGTGTTTGATGAAAAGTGTCTGATCAATCTTTCCTCTTTGAAATCCATTCTCTAATAAATAGGAAGCTAGTGTTGCATACCAAGCTCTTGGTGCCTGATGTAGGCCATATAGAGCTTTAACTACCTTGTACACTTTGTCTGGATGGTCAGGATCAGTGAAGCCTGGAGGTTGTGTAACATACACCTCTTCTTCAATTGAACCATATAAAAATGCACTCTTGACATCCATTTGGTAAACTGTGAAGTTCATAAATGAAGCATAAGCTAAGAAAAGCCTAATTGCCTCAATTCGAGCTACTGGAGCATAAACCTCATCATAGTCTATCCCTTCTTCTTGTGTGTACCCTTGTGCTACTAATCTAGCCTTATTCTTAATCACTATGCCTCTTTCATCCCTTTTATTTCTAAAAACCCATCTAGTGCCAATTACTCTTACACCATTAGGTAAATCAACTAGCACCCATACCTTTTGAATTTTGAACTGAAGAAGCTCCTCTTGCATAGCCTCTAACCAGCTTGAATTTTCTAGGGCTTTATGAATATTCTTTGGTTCATCTTGTGAGAGAAAACATACAAACAAACAGGAGTTTGAAAACTCATGCTGTTTTGAAGCATAAAGGGCATCAAGAATCCCTTTTTGATCTGAAGACATCAATTGTTGTCTTGTCTTCACACCAGATTGTACATCTCCAATCACATTTTCTAGGGAGTGAACTTTGTGAATCCTTGATTGTGGAGTAGAAGGAACTTGATAATCAGATGAAATATTACTTAAATCCACCTCATCTTCTGAAAAGTCTGCTTTTGTTTCTTCTGAAGAAATATCAGCAGAAACAATTTGCTTATCAGCAGGAACATTTTGCTCATTGGCAGGAACGTTTTGCTCATCAGCAGGAACGTTTTGTTGTTATTGTGTTCTTCCTTCTCTGTTTTTGTCTTCAACACCTTCTTTAGCTTTTCCAGAAGAAGATTCACCATTTGTTGAAGTTGATTCCACACTTGTATTTGACCATATTGGCATCATCACATAATCTTGATGTGTCTTCTTGTCTAACCTTGCCTCATCCGTTGCTTGTGAACCTGAAAAATCATTAATTTCTGCAACAACAGGCACATAATTCGTTGAATGGGTTAGAGATTCAAGATCAAATAGCCATTTTGGTCCTTGACCTTCTACATTAGATTTATTTTATAAAAATCTCACATGCATATTTTCTTCTACTCTTCTAGTTCTTATGTTGTACACTCTGAATGCTTTGCTATTGATAGAGTATCCAACTAAGAATCCTTCATCTGCTTTACCATTAAACTTTCCAAGATGGTCTAAGGTATTTAGAATTGTCACATGACATCCAAAAGGTCTAAGAAATCCTATTTCAAGAGTTCTACCTCTAAAAAGTTCATATGATGTCTTATTGTGAGGCTGCACTATTAAAACTATGTTCTGAACATAACAAGCAGTGTTGACTGCTTCAGCCCAAAAAGTTATAGGCAACTTTGAATCAGCTAACATAGTTCTAGCAGCTTCTATTAGTGTTCTATTCTTTCTTTCAGCTACTCCATTCTGTTGAGGAGTTCTAGCAACACTAAATTCTCTTTTAATACCTTTTTCTTTGCAGAAATCATCCATAACTCTATTTTTAAATTCTGTCCCATTATCACATCTAATGACTTTTACTCTTTTGCTTACTAGGTTTTCTATCTCTGTAATGAAGGTCTTAAGGATGCTAGAAGTCTCATCCTTAGTTCCTAAAAAGAATACCCATGTAAATCTACTATAGTCATCAGTAACAACTAGACAAAATCTCTTATGCATTATACTACTTACTGAAACAGGTCCAAATAAGTCCATATGAAGCATAAACAATGATTGATTGATAGAGTTAAAAATCTTGGGCTTACAAGTGACTTTGTGTTGTTTGCCTTTAAGACAAGCAATGCATGTTTGATCATTTTCAAAACGTTTTTGAGGTAAACCTCTTACCAAACCATTCTTAACAATCTTATTTATGGTTTTGAAGTTAATATGACCAAGCCTCCTATGCCATAACATAGATTCATCTAATGTGGCCTTTGCAACAAGACAAGTTAAAGCATCTTTAGAAACAATGTTATTCATATCGACACTGTACATATTGCCCTTCCTAGGAATTTTAAGAAGTACTTGACTTTCATCAGGCATCTTAAAATCAGGAGAAAGTACAAGACATTCAGTTTCAGTAAAAAGAACATTATTCTTTCTGTCACACATTTGTGAGACACTAAAGAGATTATACTTAAGCTCTTACACATAAAACACATCTTCAAAATCTAATTTACTGGTTTTGATAGTACCTTTACCAGTAATCTTTCCACCAATTCCTCCTCCAAAGGTAACATATCCACCATCAATTGATTGAAAGTTGGAAAGATAAGACATGTTGCCTGTCATGTGCCTTGAACATCCACTATCTGAATATCCTTGATCGTCATGATCTGTTGGTGAATGTCCCTGCACAAAATAAAAGAATTAGTTTTCTTTGGGGATCCAAGCCAACACTGACTTGGATCTGCCTCTTGCATCAATGAAATGTAATCTCTTGAGGACTGTTGATGCAACATTGGATTTAAGAATCCAACATGCTGAGGCCTTAACAGCATTTGCCCTGTTACCCTTAGCAGCAGTATGCTTAGAAGAAGAAACTGCTAGCTTTGTAGTTGTACCCTTTGGTCTCCAAACTTGTTTTTGGACCACTGCTTTTGTTTGAATGGGCCTTTGAACAATATTAGATGCATGTTTGAAAGTTGTTTTTGCACCCTTAATTGTTGATTTTGGGTAAACAATCATATATGGTTTTTCAGCAGAAACCATTTTCCTTTCAGCAGGAACAGTTTTTGTGACTGTTTTGGGTTTTGATCTTTTGGAATTAGAGTGAAAATAAGATTTAGGTGTTTGCCTTTTGTAGTTCACTCTATTACTTTCATACCCAGATACCCATTGGTTACAGAAAGCTGCAAGATGGTCAAAATTACCACAAATGAAACAAGCTTTATTGTGAAAAGCAAAGTCATCACCTAGTTGGTAAGACTTGAGGTTATTCCAATTTATTTGGTTACCTCTGGGCTTGTTTGTGACTCTATATTGTTCACAATATCTAACTGGTTGCCTAACATATTTTTCATTGGTCTTAGGCCTATCAGTATTGTGTTTGACTATCTTAGGAACTCTTGTTCTTGCTTTCTTAACCACTTCAGGTTTAGACATAACCTGTTTATTTACAAAGGACACCTTGTCCTGAAAAAGTAATGTTTTACATGAACATTTACTTTCTTTCTTAGGCTCATCAGCTATTATGTTAGAGTTTGGTTGAACTCCATATTGTAACTTAGGTAGCTAAAATTCAGGTAATCCTGAATGCTCTAGGTCTATCCCTGGGGGTTTTGGGATACCTCTATAAGGAGGTGGGGTTGTATTATATCCTAATCCTGACTTAACTTTATTATTCACTTGACTGTCTATTATTTTGGTTACATTTTTAGAAGCATGTTCAAGCTTCTCTACAGTCAATTGAATGTTTTCTTTTTCAGTCTTAACCCTATCCAATGCTTCTTTTAAAGCCTCAATGATTTGATCTTTAAATTGATTGTCATTTTCAAGTAAAGTTTTAGCATCAGTAAAGGTAAGTTCATTCTTTTTATAGTATAGGATTTGCCTCTCTATAGATTCTAAACCACATTTATAATTGAAAAGATCTTGATCAGTTTTGGCTAGCTGAACCTTTTGATCATCATACTGTTTAATTAAGATTTTTAAGTCTTTAAGAGCAGTACAAGAATTTGAACAAGATTTATGATCATGTACCTCAGTTGCAGTAAATGCCATAAGAGCCATCTGTGAAGAACCCTTTTCTTCATCATCCATGAAGCTCCAATCAAAACCTAACCCATCAATAGCTACCATAGCTTTTGGTTCAGAAATCTCCCTTATATTGGATTTGCTTCCAACATCTCTATTTCTGCTATCTTGTTGTCTTGGTCTTCTACACTCTCTTGAGAAGTGTCCCATCTTGTGACAGTTGTAGCATTCTATCTTTGACTTGTCATAACCAGCAGGATCATTGCTACTGATTGTGATCTTCTTCCCCGTCCTTTGATAGAATTTCTTAGCTCTCATGCTAAGAAGAGAAATTTGCCATTTTAGATCCATTTCCTCTAGATCATCATCATTGATCTCTTATAGGTCGTCATGAGTTAACATGGATCCATTATGCTTGCTTGTGAAAAAAGCACAACATGTTTTCTCATCCAAAATTCCAAAAGTACTGCTTGATGAACTTGCAGCACTTACACCATCATGAACTTTCTCATTAGTAACTGGAACTGAATTACTAGGAGATGACATAAATGCCATGTTCCCAGTGCTTGAGTTAGAACCTCCAGTTTTCTTCAAATCTTGCTCAACAATTTTAAAATTGCTATACAGATCCATAAGATCCATAGTGTAAATGTTTGACTTGTTCTTCCAGAAAACAACATGCATAGCCCACTCTTCAGGTAAGCTTCTCAGAAATTTTGAGTTTAAATCTTCTTGAGGTATTTCAACTCCAAGAATAGCAAGTTGACTCACAATATTCTGTAGCCTGTTGAACATATGGTCTAAAGATTCATGGTTGGTTGATGTGAAATTTTCAAACTGTTGCTTAAGAAGAGTTTTCTGGGTCTTCTTGGTGGCTTCATTCCCACCATACCTTGCAATAATGGCCTCAAATAATGATTTTGCATCTTTGAATTTACTGAAGTTTATAAGTTGATCATTTGGAATGGTCATCATCAGCATGCTTCTGGCCTTTAGGTCATTCTTCTTCTTAATTCTATCTTCTGCAGTTTGTGGCTTGGTTTGCAGCTTTGCAACTTCCTTACCATCAACTGTTGATGTAGTGGTTGTAGACTTGAAAGAATCTCCATCTTCAATAATTTCCCAAAGTGTATAATCTTGCACTTGAAAATATTGTTCTATTCTTAACCTCCACATCTCAAACTCATTCTGTTTGAGCATTGGTAATTTTGCAGCAACATTTGTTTGAATAGACTCAACATCCATTTCTAGATTTTTCTTCTAAAACAAAAATATCAACCTGACGCTCTGATACCACTTGTTGAGGGTCGATTACACGGTAAGGTGGTTAAGCCTTCGTTCTTTGTGTATAAGATATGTTTGTGTGAATATGATTAAGTATGCGGAATCTACTTAACCACACTTTAGAAGATTTATGTTTTGGATATGGAAATGGAATAGTTAACACCAAATGATTCAATATTATTCAAAATAATACGAGTGATCTTTACTATCACTAGGGTTACAAGACCTTGAATCTTATGTGACTTATGTTTGTTCTTTGTATTGTCTGTGTATATCTTTTCACATGCACATTCTAGATTGATATTTTTATACACATCTAAGATTTTCCTTTTATAGTACAAGGAAAGATCTTTTACAAACTTCATGACTCAACAAATAACTAGCTTATGACTAATCACTTGTTCTAGCTTAGATGATGACTTATTATGTTAGTCATTAAGATACAACATGTATCTAGGATTACAACTCACTTGGAGTGTTCAATTTGACGACTACAACTAAGATATTTTCTTGTATATGAATCAGTAGAATAAGTCGTTCTTATCTACACAGCTATTTGTATGAGTCATAGCTGCAGAGTCATAGCAGCATAGTCATAGTAGCAGCAGAATCAAGCAGCAGGATCCAGCAGCAGAATCACCTTCCGTGGAAACGGTCTTCAGCAGAATCCATCAGTGGAAACTCGCTTTGTGCTTTATCAGCAGAAACATACTTGTCGTATTTCCTTTAAACCTTTATGCTGAATCTTCAGATTCTTTTGTTTATTTAATTCCTAACACTGCACTTGCTCCTTTAGTTCCTTTACAGTATGAGAATCCAGACTTTGATGTGGAGGAGAGTGGGGTGGTGATTTATGATGTGATGATGATGGTGATGTTGCAGATGGTATTTGTGATGGTTGATGAGATGGTGATGGTAGTGATGGTGGTGTGACTGATGGTACTGGTGATGGTGGTGTGACTGATGGTACTGGTGATGGGTTTGGTGATGAAGGATCAGATGATGTGGATGGTTCTTCAGAATGTTGTGGTAACATCTCCTCAAAAAGTGGTACCTCTTCTCCTTGAAAACCAATTTTCATATTTGAAAACACCTTGTGGGTAAGTTTTGGAGTTTTAAAAGGTTTGTTTGGGGGAAGTAACAAATGTTTGGATTTGTTGATGATGCATTGAATAAACCTGGGGTACATCAAAAACTTTGTTTCACTATCCACATTTTTAACCAATCCTTCAAAAATGTATTTTGAAAAGTTGAATTTTTTGTTTGTTGCCAAGCAAATGAGAGTTGCAGCCATGTTACCACTAAACTGCTCCCATGAGGTTTTCTTTTGGCTTAAACAATGAAGGATGGTATGGATAAAAAATCTCCATTGAGGGGTAAAATGCTTTTTAAGAAATGTGAGCTTAGTAGAAGTCACATTATACCCTATTTTTGTCAAATTTCAAAGAATTTAGTATCAGGTAATTGACTAATACTATCTGAATCATCCAAATGAAGATATCTTCGAATGGATGATTCGGTAAAAGTCAGGGTTCTGCCATCCACTTTGACCTTTAACTCTTGAATCCCATTCCTAAGAGTTTTAACTCTAGCCGTTTGCCAAAATTGTAAAATTTGAGATTCATAAATAGTGGGATTCACAAGTAAAGCAAACCTGATGTAAGAATTGTTTAGAAAGTCCACTACTTGATGAAAAGATTCATTTTCCTCAGACTTTTCCAAAAATGCTAACTGGTTGTGACGTTTGACAAAACTTGGATGAGCCATGGTGAAAGTTTAAGGAAAAACTTGATTATGATGGTGGGATTTGATTGTTGTACTGGTAGAAGATGAAAGATGAGTGTGAATTGTGATAAGGATTGATTAAAGATATTATGAGAGAATTACTTTTGACCAACTATTGAAGATATAGATAAAAAATTTAAGAGGCGGTCAAAAAGATCTTTTATGTGGGAAATATAATAACCATACCCTTAAATCGAGGAAAACATGAGGAGTTTACAGAAATACCCTTCAAGCAACGGCTATGTTTTTTAAACTGACAGACTCAACGGTTATGTAGCAGTACCATTTTACTCTACCAGTACTAAAATTTGAACTACCAGTACCTTGTATTTTGAAAGAAAATATAACTTGGCAGTCTCTTTGAAATTTTAGCAAAAATCCCTTATAGTTTTTAGCAAACTATCAGCTTTCAACGGATTTCAGAAGTCTTTACCAATAGCCGTTTGCTTTTGGACTAGCCAGCTCTTAAGTTTGTAAAACTTGGTGAACTGATTATCTTATAGTTTTTAGCAAACTATCAGCTATCAACGGATTTGAGAAGTCTTTACCAATAGCCGTTTGCTTTTGGACTAGCCAGCTCTTAAGTTTGTAAAACTTGGTGAACTGATTACCATCTCCACATTATGATTTTTGTTATCAATCTTGAGTAACTTGAAATTTGTTAGTTGTAGACCAAAAGAACAGAGTGCAGAGCACTTGTTTTATAGCATTGTCAACAATTTAAGCATCAAGATGAACAAAAACAGAGCAAACTTTATACTAGCAGTACCAATTATGAACTGACAGTACCTTATGACTAACTAGCAGTACCATGTTTAAAGGCCAGAACTTGTTATTTTATGTACAAAAACACATGTTTTTCAAAGATTTATCATACCAATACCTGCTACCAGGTATTTAAATCTACCTAAATCAAAAGCTTTGGTGAGAAGGTCTGCAAAATTCTTTTCAGAATCAATTTTGACAACTTGTATTAACATTTTCTCATTGCAATCTCTTATGAAATGGTGTTTGATTTCAATGTGTTTTGTTTTTGAATGTTGCACTGGATTTTTAATGATACAAATAGTACTGCTATTGTCAATGTAAATAATGGTGTTAAGAAAATTGTACCTATAGTCAAGCAATTGATTTTGAATCCAAAGAACTTGGCCACAACAGCTTGCACTTGCAACATATTCTGCTTCAGTTGTAGAATTGGCCACCATTGTTTGCTTCTTGCATTGCCATGATATGAGTCTGCAGCCAAGAAATTGACATCCACCAGTTGTGGATTTTCTGTCTAGGGTTGCACCAGCATAGTCACTATCAGAATAAGCCAACAATTCAAAAGATGATTCCCTTGGATACCATAGACCCAACCTAGGTTGACCCTTGAGGTATCTAAAGATCCTTTTGACTACTGTGAGATGAGAAAATTTTGGAACTTTAAACCTTGCACATACACACACTGGGAACATGATATCTGGTCTTGATGATGTAAGGTACATCAAGGATCCAATCATTGATCTGTAATTGTGCACATCAACATCTTCACCCTCAGCATCTTTGAGTAACCCCTTTTCTGAATCCATTGGTGTACTTGCAACCTTTGAATCTGCAAACTGAAACTTCCTTAGGATCTCTGCTACATATTTATCTTGGCTGATAAATATGCCTTCATTTGATTGTTTCACTTGGAGACCCAGAAAGAAAGTAAGTTCCTCCATGGAACTCATTTCAAACTTACTATGCATAAGTTTTTCAAACTCCACACACAACTCCTGGTTTGTTCTGCACTAGCAAGATGTCTTTCTTGGTTCTTTTGACGAACAAAGTTGGATCAATCTTGCCTCTTTGAAATCCATTTTCCAATAAATAGAAAGCCAAGGTTTCATACCATGCCCTAGGAGCTTGGTGTAGACCATAAAGAGCCTTGGTAACCCTGTACACCTTGTCTGGATATTCTGCATCAATGAAGCCTGGAGGTTGAGAAACATACACCTCTTCTTTAATGGTACCATATAAAAAGGCACTTTTGACATCCATTTGGTAAACAGTGAAGCCTATGAAAGAAGCATAGGCCAAGAATAGCCTAATTGCTTCAATTCTTGCAACAGGAGCAAAAACTTCTTCATAATCCACTCCTTCTTCTTGAGTATACCCTTGGGCCACCAATCTTGCTTTGTTTCTGATCACTATTCCCCTTTCATCTTTCTTATTCCTGAATACCCATTTGGTTCTAATTGCCCTGTAACCTTTGGGCAAATCAACCAGTATCCAAACCTTCTGTAGTTTGAATTGAAGTAGCTCTTCTTGCATTGCTTCAACCCAACTTGAATCATCTAAGGCCTTTGTAATGTTTTTGGGTTCAACCTGTGAGAGAAAGCATGAAAACAGGCATATGTTGGCAACTTCATGGTTCTTTTCTTCATAGATAGCTAAGACAAACTCTTCTTGGTCTGAAGATAAGACTTGAGTTCTTGTTTTAACACCAGAATCAATGCTGCCAATCACATTATCAATGGAGTGATCTTTGAGAATTCTTGTGTTGTGTGTTGTAGGAACATCATAGGTAAGTGAAAGATTGCCAATCCACACATCTTCTGGTAAGGAATCATCTGATAGAACATTTAATGGTTCAGAAGGACCAACTTGTGAACTGGCAGTAACATCTGGTGAACTGGCAGTACATTTGGTGAACTGGCAGTACCATTTTTATTTGCAGAATTTTCTTGATTCCCTTGACCTTGAGTTCCATGATCATCTTCAACACCTTCATTTGTTGAATTAGAAGGCTCTCCATGACTTGAAGATAAATCCAATCCTTTCCAAATTGGCATCAAGATGTAATCTTGATCTTTAGTTGTTTCAACATTGTCTTCAAAACCTGCATTATCATTAGTATTTGTACCTGTGACAGGCACATAATTCATAGATTCTGAAAGCTTATCAATGTCAAAACACCAATTTGGTCCAATGCCTGCAACATTAGGTAGTTTCTCTTGAAACTCTATGTGCAGATTTTCTTCCACTAGCCTAGTGCAACTATTATACACCCTATAGGCCTTACTTTGCAAAGAATACCCTATCATGTAGCCTTCATCAGCTTTTCCTTCAAACTTTCCTAGATGATCTTTGGTATTAAGAATAGTGACATGACATCCAAAAGGTCTCATAAAACTTAGAGATGGTGTTCTACCAAACAGAAGTTCATAAGGAGTCTTTCTATGAGGTTTAATCACAAGAACCTTGTTCTGCACATAACAAGCAGTACCTACAGCTTCAGCCCAAAATGAAATAGGCAACTTAGAGTCTACTAACATTGTTCTAGCAGCCTCTATAAGAGTTCTATTTTTCCTTTCTGCTACTCCATTTTGCTGTGGGGTTCTAGCTACACTATATTCTTTTTTTATTCCTTTTTCTTTGTAAAATTCATCCATAATTCTATTCTTGAATTATGTCCCATTGTCACATCTAATTACTTTCACTTTCTTATCAGTTTGGTTTTCTATCCCTGTAATATAGGACTTAAGGATCTCACTAGTTTCATCCTTAGTTCTCAAAAAGAAAACCCAAGAAAATCTGCTGTAATCATCGGTAACTACAAGACAATATTTTTTACCATTCAAGCTATTCACAGATGTAGGACCAAAGAGGTCCATATGAAGCACGTATAAAGCTTGAGAAATTGAGTTATGGGTCTTGGGCTTACAAGAAGCTCTATGTTGTTTGCCTTTTAGACAATCAACACAGGTTTGGTCATTTTGAAAAATCTTTTTGGGTAAACCTCTAACCAAATCATATTTTGCAATTATATTGATTGTTTTAAAGTTTACATGACCAAGCCTTCTATGCCAAAGCATAGATTCATCCAATGAGGCTTTTGCTACTAGACAGGTTAAACTCTCTTTAGGAACAATGTTCTTTAAATCAACAATGTACATATTGTTCCTTCTTGGGATTTTAAGAAGAATTTGACTTTCATCAGGAATTTTAAAATCAGGAGAAAGAACAATGCATTCAGTGTCAGTAAAAAGAACATTGTTCTTTGTGTCACACATTTGTGAGACACTTAGGAGATTAAACTGAAGTTTTTTCACAAAGTACACATTTTCAAAATCTAATTTACTGGTTTTAATTGTACCTTTACCAGTAATCTTTCCTTTGATTCCTCCCCCAAAGGTAACATATGCTCCATCAAATGATTTGAAGTCTGTGAGGTAAGACATGTTGCCTGTCATGTGCCTTGAACATCCACTATCTACATATCCTTGATCAGCAATATCATTTGAATGTTCCTGCACATATATACACATATTAGTTTCCTTGGGGTACCCAAGCCATGACTGACTTGGGTTTGCCTCGTGCATCAATGTAATCAAACCACTTTAGGACTGTTGATGCACCTTTTGATTGGAGTGGTCTCCAAATCCAACATGCTGAGGACTTAACATCATTTTCATTCTTAACATATTTTGTGGTTTTTGGTCTGACAGTACCATTTGGTCTAGCAGGACCTTTTGGTTTTGGTCTCCAATCTTGTGTTTTAACCACATAATTCCTTTTAATGAGACTTTTCACAACTCTTGGTGTATGTTTGAAAATGTTACTTGCACCCTTAGTAGTGGATTTTGGGTAAACAGGCTCATTTGGTCTAACATTATGATTGACTTTTGGTGTGTTAGATTTCATAAAACCTTTTCTGGGGTTTGTTTTAGACCTTGATGTACTCCCAAAAACCCAATTGTTACAATAAGCATGAGTATGATTAAAACTACCACAGTAATAGCATGCCTTATTGTACATAACAAAATTATCACCAAGTTGGTGTGGCTTAAGATTGTTCCAATTTCTCTTACTACCTCTAGGTTTGCTATTACATTTAGCACAACATTCAACTGTTTTCAGAATAGCTTTAGTCTTTGTCATACTATCTACACTTTTAGGACTGGTTGGTCCTACTTTGTTTCCTTTCTTTGAAGCAGTCTCTTTTCATTCTCATCAGATGTCCAATCTTCAATAGATGTATCATCTGAGCTCTTATCAGTGAGCACCTTTTCTTTAGAGAGTGAAGTATCACTTGCACTCTCAAAAGGTTCGCTATTTTCTACAGGTTTTACACTTTCTAGTGGTTTATGAGTGAGTTCATGTAAACCTGATTCAGCAAGATCTATACCTGGGGGACAGGGAATTCCTCTGTAAGGAGGTGGACAAGTATTGTATCCAATCCCAGATTTGATTTTCTTGTTCATTTGGTTTTCAACTATACTTCTAGTACAGTCAGAAGCATTTTCTAATGTTGTAACAGTTAGTTGAATATTATCTTTTGCTTGTTTCACTTTAGCAAACTCAGTTCTTAACAGGCTTATTTCAGCATCTTTTAAAAATATGTCTCTATTAAGAATAGCTTTTGTGTCAGAAAAGGTGAGTTCATTTTCTCTAAAGTGAATTATCTGCTTCTCAAGTTTGGCAATACCACACTTATGATTAAATAGGTCTTGATGAGTTTTTCTTTCTTCTACTTTCAGTTCATCATAAAGTTTCCTTAAAATTTCTAATTCTTTAAAAACTTCACAAGTAGTAGAACATTTAGTAATTTGTACCTCAGGATTGGTGAAAGCCATTAAAGCCATTTCATTTGAAGTTGACTCTTCTTCACCCATAAAGCTCCAATCAAAACCCAGCCCATCAATAGCTACTATAGCTTTTGTTTCAGTGATTTCCACTTCCTTGCTCTTGTTCTCATGGTTTCCATTGTTCTTGTTCTCAAAACCTCTTCCCTTAACACCCTGCTTCTTTGGTCTTCTACAGTCTCTTGAGTAGTGACCCTTCATGTGACAGTTGTAGCACTCCACTTTAGACTTATCATACCCAGCAGGTTCATTACCATTGATGACAATCTTCTTTCCAGTTCTCATCAAATATTTCTTAGCCCTCATGCTAAGAAGTGAAAGCTGCCACTTTATGTCCATTTCTTCAAGATCATCATCACTGATCTCTTGAAGATCTTCAAAGGTCAATATGGAACCATTGTGTTGTGATGTTAGGAAAGCACAACCAATTGTTTCATCTAAAATGGTTTTGGTACTGCTAAAAGTATTGGCAGTACCAAAATTTTTGTTGGCAATACCTTCTTCTCTACCATCTTTTTCTTCATCAACTTTCTTGGAAGTACCATGAGATGACACAAAGGCCATATTTCCTGAGCTTGAACTAGTAGACTTCTTTAGTTCATGCTCTACTATTTTGAAGTTGCTGTAAAGATCATTAAGACTCATGTAATCAATATCTGGTTTGTTTTTCCAGACAATGACATGCACGGCCCATTCAGAGGGTAGACTTCTAAGGAATTTGGAGTTTAAGTCTTCTTGAGATATTGTCACTTCATGGATGGCTAACTGACTGGAAAGCTTTTGTAGTCTATTGAACATGCTGTCCAAAGACTCATTTGTTGTGGCTGAAAAGTTTTCAAACTGTTGTTTTAGAAGTGTTTTCTGAGTTTTCTTGGTGGCATCATTACCACCAAATCTAGCCACAATAGCTTGAAAGAGGGTTTTAGCACATTTGTACTTGTTGAAGATTAAGAGTTGGTCATTTGGAATAGACATGAGAAGCATACTCCTGGCTTTAAGATCATTTCTCTTTTGGATTCTTTCTTCTGCGGTTGTTGGGTTTACTTGCACAGTTGTGATAAGTGCATCGTTTACTGTGGAGGTGGTGGTTGTTGGTTTGAATGAGTTTCCTTCTTCAATAATCTCCCAAAGTGCATAGTCTTGCACTTGGAAGTATTGCTCAACCCTCAGTCTCCACATCTCAAACTCATTTTGTTTGAGTAATTGAAGTTTTGCAGCCACATTGGTTTGAATGTGTTCAACATCTATTTTTGCTTTGTTCTTTTATGTCGTAAATATCAGCCTTGCTCTGATACCACTTGTGAAGGATTATACAAACACTTGGGATGTTAGTCTTAATAATGTGTTTGGGATATTTATGAATGAATGTGATTTAGTCCGCGGAATTTACTAGAGCACACTAAAGGAACAAAGGTGGTGAATAAGTAAACGTGAATAATTTAGAGTGATGAACACAACTTGAATAACACAAAACGATTCAATATTATTTATGAGATAATACGGGTGATCTAAACTATCACCGGGATTACAAAGGTAACCTTGAATCTTTAATACGTAAAAAGGATTTGATGATTGAAGTTGTGCATGCAGTTGTATCTAAGAAGGTGACTAAGGGTTCCTTTTATAGTATAAGGAACCCTTATTACAGGTTGTCAAGTTGCATAATATAATATACTTAGAGAACTTATCTTATCCTAATATTACACTTTTCAGGGTAAAACACTCCATATTATCTACTGAGACTTCTGTACTACTTTTACTTAACGTGTGATAAGGCGAAAAATGAACCGTTTTTAGGGGGTCATTTAAGCCCGGAATTGAATTTATTTGATCAAATATTGCCCCAAATCGTTCCTTTTGTGATTTTAGGTACTTTGGGAGTGAATTCTGGAAAAGAAGGCATTTTGGACGTTTTTTGAGCATAAAAGTGAACAAAACGGCAAAGTCTCAATTTTCCATGCTGGAACAGTACCTAACAGCGTCACCAAGGCCGTCACCAAGACCGTCACGTGTGTTGGTGACGGCCCAGAAACTTCATGATGGCGTCACGTAGGCCGTCACGTGTAAATTGTCACAACTTGCGCGCGCGGTAGCTGACACCGTTTTGGCCATAACTTTTGCATACGAACTCGGATTTGAGCGATTCAAAAAAGAAAACGATCGGGACGAAAAGATCTACGATTTGGTGAAGAAAAATTTTTAATGACGGCGTCAAGAGTACGGGCTGACGCCGTCAAGATGGGCCGAGCAGAAATTAGCCTATAAATATAACATCATAACTTCACTTTTTGAAAGCCCTAAACCCTAAGGTCGATTCCTGGGTTTAGATAGGTGTTTTTCCAGCAACTTAGAGGGTTTCAATCACTCCATAAACATCATGTATTGGTTTGATGATTCTATCTCAATTATGTCTTTCATTATTATTGTTGTTTGCTTTTCTTTGATTATGTTTTGCTAATTCATCTTGTGTCTACTTATGTTTATGTGAAACTTGTATATAATTGATTAGATCTTATTGATTCCTTATTGATGTTTGTGTCTATCTTCATCAATTAGGGCATGACACTTCGATAGGTCTAATTGGTTTAGTTTATAATTCTTGTTTCCTATTGATTCTTGTTTTGATTGATTGAATTCGATGTTAGGCTTAAAAAAACTGGCAGAGTTCCATAGGGTAACATGCTTGAATGTCTTAAGAAACATGAACCGATGTGTACTGATGAGGCGAAAAATGATCCGTTTTTAGGGGGTCATTTAAGCCCGAATCCGACTTTATTTGATCAAATATTGCCTTAAATCGTTCCTTTTGTGATTTTAGGTGTTTGGAGAGTGAATTCTGGAAAAGAAGCCATTTTGGACGTTTTTGGAGCATAAAAGTGAAGAAAACGGCAAAGTATCAATTTTCCATGCTGAAGACACTAGGTGACGGAGTCAAGAGTTGTGCCCTGACGGCGTCAGACATCAAGAATAAAACACCGTAGTTGATGACGGCGTCAAAAGTCATCCTGACGGCGTCAAAGTACAAAGAATAAAATACCGTAGTTGGTGACGGCGTCACATAGGCCGTCATAAGTAGATCAAGGCCGTCCGAGGAAGTATTTGGCGGCGAGGTGACGGCGTCACATGCTTGTCTTGACGCCGTCAGCCCAGTTTTCCTATATATAGTTTTTTAGATTTTTCATTAAAAGAGAGAAGTTTTGGTGAAACCCTAAAGACGAATTTGGTGTATCTTTTACAGGTTTTTGAAGGGTTCCAAACCCTTGATACCTTGCATTGTAATTGAGATAAGTGTTCTTCTAATTCAATCAATATGTCTATGTGTTGGTTGTTTATATCTTGTTCTTGTCTCAATTCCATTATGCTAGGCTAGATCTCTTTTGTGTTTGCTTAGATCTAATGAAACCTAGATGTTGATTATGTGTTGATTACTTGTCTATTCTTGTCTTGGATGAATGATTTTATATGTTAGGCTTAAGAAAACTGGCAGATCTCCAAATGGTAACATGCTTGAACGTCTTAAGAAACATGAACCGAGGCGTACTAGGTCTTTATTGGTTGTATTTAATGCATGAGCCACTGTTTACAATCCCTATAGTTGTGTTGGGTCATGGTGTAGGAGGAGATAAGAGCTCATAGAGTTGGGGAGTTATGTATGCCACCCCACGAATGGTATTAAAGAATACAATCTGTCATCCATACAAGTATAACAAGTAATTAACGTGTAAAAGATATCTAGGGAGTAGTGAAGTCTAAGTAAACACAATTTCTCCAATTACAGCTCACAACCTTAGTATAATTTTGTTTAATTTCATTTTCAGTATTTTATTTTGAATATATATTAGTTTTGGGTTAGTTGAATAGCATCTAATTCCGCCCACTCTTCCAAAACCCGAGATTTTACTTGCTTTCCTAAAAATATAAAAATACAAAAATAATCATCCCTCACCTTTAGAACTAGTAATTAGGTTTTCTAATCCTAGCGACACTATTCCTAAGCTGAACGATCAATCCCCCGGTACTTGTCACTATACTATACTACAACGATCAGGTACACTGCCTGGTGGGGGTTGTAAGCTTCTCGAGATCCCTCGAGAGGTAAAGCCTGTTGCAATTCCCACGCATCAAGTTTTTGGCGCCGCATCCCGGGGAATAGTTATTGTCTAGGTTAGGATTTCTTTTTATTAGGTCTACTTGCTAGATTCCTTTCTAGTAAGATTTTTTTTTTTTTTTTTTATTTTTATTTTTATTTTTAGGTCTTCTTTAGTCTATCTTATTTCTTCGTGCCTTTGTTCGTAACTCTTCACCGTCCAGCATCAGGGCAACCAACGAATTCTCCAACCTTAGGATCACTAGGAGTCGTAGCACCACTAAAGACCTTGTCTTGCCTTATGCAGAACCCGAAAGAGAAATGTGTAGGTTAAGACGAACTCACTCAACACCTGAGCCATCCAGCATTGCTATCGACTTTGATGCACCTCTCTCTGAAGAAAATTCAGAAAATCATATCACAACCCCTAGCTCCCACAACGAGATGAATACCCCTATAATACCTCCTCCTAAGCGTCTCAAGGACTACTCTTCCCCAACTCCTCGTGGGTTTTCCAATGCCATTGTTTACCCAAACGAACACACCAACGAGGTCTTGCATGCAAATGATGTTTGGCTTGTCAAAAGTGTGTGTAAGTTTCACGGACTTGATGAAGAAAATCCAATCCAACACATCAAGGACTTCCTAAAAATAGTGGACACCATCTATACGGACTGGGCTACTAGAAACACATCCCGACTGCGATTCTTCCCTTTCACCTTATACGAAAAAGCCCAAGAATGGTATAACAAACTCCCTTCCGAATCTATTTTCACATGGGAGCAACTCATATCCAAGTTCTATGAGAAGTTCTTTCCACCTGGAAAAACCTCAGCATTTAGGGATAGGATCCTTCGTTTCCGAAAGGGGAAGGATGAACCCTTCCATAAATCGTGGACTAGATTCAAAGATTTAATAAGACAAGTTCCACATCATGGCATTGAACTTTGGCTCTTAGTCCAAATCTTTTACAAAAATATCTCCTCTAATGACCGGAACGGAATTAACCAATCTAGGAAAGGAAGATTGGCCAATCTTAGTGCCGAGGAAGGATGGGACATGATTGAAGAATATGCTCAAGACCAGGATGACACTTGGGATGAACCTGAGTCGACTGTCAGCATTTCTGGAACCACCCCGGATCGGTTGTGCAAAGTTCACAAAAGAATGGATTACCTAGCTGGATCGCAACTACCTAAACTGCTGACGAATCCTTACTTGATCTGCGATTACTGTGGAGGCCCGCATGAGGTAGAGGAATGCGGAGGAGCAGCCACAACTGAACATGTGTGCTTGTCAGGAGGGGACATTTATGCTGATCCCTCCCTTTTGCCTTTCTACCAAAATGACGATTACACCCTTTGGGGAAATCTGGTAAAGAGAAAAGAAGGGGAGGAAGGCCCTGAATTCAAAATTAGGAGCAATTTCGAAAGTGACCTTGGTCACTTCACTCAAGAAAAAGATTTGCAAATGAAAGGGCTCAATAAGCTTTTCGACGAGCAGCATGAGGGTATTGGAGAATTTTTCAACAAGCTTAACTCAGCCTTAGATCACCTCCAAACGCCGTTAGAAAGAAAAAAAGACCCCATGCTCGCGATAACCACGCGAGCTGGAACGGCAACCAAGGACCCTCCTTACCCAAACTCATCCCCCATCACCCTCGATCCAGACAAACCTGAGGAGGAGGGGCAGGATGTCGGCATTGGCACCCCAGACCAACCGCCCGTAACGATCCCTTCCCCATCGGCCTTGCCTAGCCAACCTGTGAGAATCCCATATCCGTCCCGATTAAGAAACCAGAAAACTGAGAATGATAACAAGAGGTTCTTGTCATACCTAAAAGACTCAGTTGTCACTATACCTCTCCTTGATGCTTGCTATCACATGCCAAAGTATAGCACATACTTCAAAAAGCTTCTCGCTAACAGGAAGAAACTCGAGGGTCTGGTGACCCTGGGGGAAGAATGCTCAGTGGTGACCCATCGAGGGCTACCAAAGAAGGTAGACGATCCGGGCAGCTTCACCTTGCCTTGCTCCATAGGACCTCTTTCAATCAAGAATGCTCTTGCCGATTTGGGAGCAAGTATCAATCTCATGCCTCACTCTATGTTCCGTAAACTAGGATATTCTGGATTGAAGCCTACCCGTATGAACATCCAACTAGCCGATAGATCAGTCAAGTACCCCGTGGGGATATGTGAGAACGTGCTAGTCAAAGTTGGGAAATTCAAATTCCTGGTCGACTTCGTAATCCTGGATATGGAGGAGGACGACTTGGTACCTATCATCTTAGGTAGACCATTTCTTGCTACCGCTCGTGCAGTCATCGATGTCTACGATGGCAAATTGACCTTACGAGTAGGAGACGATAGCACAACCTTCGACATTAAGGATTCTATGGACCTCTCCCTCGAAGCATCCAACCGGCTCTACTTTATCGGGGAAGTAGATGAGCTCACAGATGTCATTGATAGTTGCATCGATGAACAAATCGATGAAGGCTGGCTACGGGACAAGAGTTTTCTGCCTCTGCTAGAGGTGGAAAAGACGGAGGATGTTAATGACGTCTCCTTCTACCCCAGACAAGAGGCAACGGAGCATCTCGAGCTCCGAAAGCCCGAAAACAAGCTCAAGCCCTCTATTATCGAGCCCCCTGACGTGGATCTTAAAGAGCTCCCTAATCATCTGGAATATGCCTTTCTTCAGGGAGAAAGTCAACTCCCGGTGATCATTAACTCCTCTTTGGAACATGAACAAAAAGTTAAACTCTTAGAGGTCCTAAAGAAATACAAGGGGGTGCTTGCATGGAGTGTAGCCGACATTAAGGGGATTGACTCGACTTTTTGCATACATAAGATTCTCATGGAAGAAGATTATAAACCTACCGTGCAACCCCAAAGGCGCGTGAACCCTAACATTAAAGAAGTAGTGAAGAAAGAAGTCATAAAACTTTTAGATGCAGGATTGATTTACCCGATCTCGGATAGCCCCTGGGTCAGTCCTGTGCAGGTTGTACCTAAAAAGGGTGGAATGACTGTAGTAAAAAATGACAAGGGTGAGATGGTACCCTAGAGAACTGTCACTGGATGGCGGGTATGCATTGACTATCGAAAGCTCAACGATGCCACGAGGAAAGATCACTTTCCCTTACCATTCATTGATCAGATGTTAGAGAGATTATCTGGACATGAGTACTATTGCTTCTTGGATGGATTCTCTGGATATTTTCAAATCCCCATAGCACCCGAGGACCAAGAAAAGACCGCGTTTACTTGCCCCTATGGAACATTTGCCTACCAAAGGATGCCTTTTGGGCTATGTAATGCCCCCGCTACTTTCCAACGTTGCATGACCGCAATCTTTCACGAACTCATGGAAGACAGCATGGAAGTGTTCATGGATGACTTTTCAGTCTTCGGAAACTCCTTCGACCGCTGTCTTGCTAATTTAGAAAAGATGCTTAAACGTTGTGAGGAAACCAACTTGGTGTTAAACTGGGAAAAGTGTCATTTCATGGTAAAGGAAGGAATTGTGTTAGGGAATAAGATCTCGGGAAATGGAATAGAGGTGGACCAAGCTAAACTTGAAGCTATATCTAAGTTACCGTACCCCACGACTGTTAAGGCAATACGCAGCTTTTTGGGGCACACCGGATTTTATTGGAGATTCATCAAAGACTTCTCCAAAATTGCCCGGCCAATGACTCAATTGCTTGTGAAGGATGCTCCGTTCGATTTTTCCCAAGAATGCAAAGATGCTTTCGATCTCCTAAAAAGGGAACTCACTCAAGCTCCAATCATGATCACACCCAACTAGGAGTTACCATTTGAAATAATGTGTGACGCTAGCGACTTCGCTGTCGGGGTTGTATTAGGTCAGCGACGTGACAAGCTTTTCCAACCTATTTACTACGCTAGCAAAACCATGAATCGCAACAGGCTTTACCTCTCGAGGGATCTCGAGAAGCTTACAACCCCCACCAGGCAGTGTACCTGATCGTTGTAGTATAGTATAGTGACAAGTACCGGGGGATTGATCGTTCAGCTTAGGAATAGTGTCGCTAGGATTAGAAAACCTAATTACTAGTTCTAAAGGTGAGGGATGATTATTTTTGTATTTTTATATTTTTATGAAAGCAAGTAAAATCTCGGGTTTTGGAAGAGTGGGCGGAATTAGTTGCTATTCAACTAACCCAAAACTAATATATATTCAAAATAAAATACTGAAAATGAAATTAAACTAAATTATACTAAGGTTGTGTGCAGTAATTGGAGAAATTGTGTTTACTTAGACTTCACTACTCCCTAGACATCTTTTACACGTTAATTACTTGTTATACTTGTATGGATGACGGATTGTATTCCTTAATACCATTTGTGGGGTGGCATACATAACTCCCCAACTCTATGAGCTCTTATCTCCTCCTACACCATGACCCAGCACAACTATAGGGATTGTAAACAGTGGCTCATGCATTAAATACAACCAATAAAGACCTAGTACGCCTCGGTTCATGTTTCTTAAGACGTTCAAGCATGTTACCATTTGGAGATCTGCCAGTTTTCTTAAGCCTAACATATAAAATCATTCATCCAAGACAAGAATAGACAAGTAATCAACACATAATCAACATCTAGGTTTCATTAGATCTAAGCAAACACAAAAGAGATCTAGCCTAGCATAATGGAATTGAGACAAGAACAAGATATAAACAACCAACACATAGACATATTGATTGAATTAGAAGAACACTTATCTCAATTACAATGCAAGGTATCAAGGGTTTGGAACCCTTCAAAAACCTGTAAAAGATACACCAAATTCGTCTTTAGGGTTTCACCAAAACTTCTCTCTTTTTATGAAAAATCTAGAAAACTATATATAGGAAAACTGGGCTGACGGCGTCAAGACAAGCATGTGACGCCGTCACCTCGCCGCCAAATACTTCCTCGGACGGCCTTGATCTACTTATGACGGCCTATGTGACGCCGTCACCAACCACGGTATTTTATTCTTGGTACTTTGACGCCGTCAGGATGACTTTTGACGCCGTCATCAACTACGGTGTTTTATTCTTGATGTCTGACGCCGTCAGGGTGTAACTCTTGACGCCGTCACCTAGTGTCTTCAGCATGGAAAATTGATACTTTGCCGTTTTCTTCACTTTTATGCTCCAAAAACGTCCAAAATGGCTTCTTTTCCAGAATTCACTCTCCAAACACCTAAAATCACAAAAGGAACGATTTAGAGCAATATTTGATCAAATAAAGTCGGATTCGGGCTTAAATGACCCCCTAAAAACGGATCATTTTTCGCCTCATCATATACCCTTACACTTGAGATTTGCTTGTCCTTAAGCAAATGAGCTTTTATTCTACTCAAAAGACAAGTTAGGGGTCATTTAACACTAATATAAAAGTAATTACAACAAATAATCGTTCCACTAAAGACCAATAGACAAGCACGGAGGTCATACACAAGCACCTCGCAAATAGTGTTTAGATACTCACATCTCTCGGGTGTAATAAAGTAATATAACATTATGGAAATGGAAGATATCTCTCACTACCTGTCATAGCAAAATAGATTACCATAGGCTTGGGAAAGGATCAAACCTCCACCACATGGCGTAAGCACCTAGGATAAACTATCAAAGAGGTCTTTTAAAGGGTTGTAACGTTAGGTATAGGGATATGAATTACACGGTTTTGTTGGATAAAGGAAGTTTTACTGGTGGCGAGTTAACAATCTTGGTTAATTACATGTACAAGATGGCGTTGCTAAGCCAAGACTAGACTCGACTTAAGCTAATAAATGAAAAATAAAAAACATAAAATGAACATAGAATAAAAACGGGATGGTAGTCCGTATGTTTTTTCTCTTTTTCTTTTCTATTTTTTTTTCTTTTTCTCAATTTTTTCGATTTTTTATTATAATTATTATTCTTTATTTTTTTTTTATTTTTTTTTACATACACTCTTACCCTACCATCCAAAATAATACATCATAGGGGATTGAACGTTCCCCTTACACTTGAATCTTTACATACTTTACAATAAACTAATCTAATGACTCGAATTAAGAAAATCAAAACACTTGGAGCACTTTTAAGATTAACGTACATATGGGGGTAATAATATGATGTTCTTCCCCATTACTCCATAAAATAAGTACTTACCCATGAGTCCCAATCGTCCCAAAACAATATGTACAAGGATATGACTCGACTTAGCAACCATGTAATCAATTAGAAAGTTAACTTAGGGTTTAACAAATAACAATAATGCACTAAAAATGAGCGCATACACGGAAGGCTAAGGCGATTTGGGTGTACATTTAAGTGGGGTGTAACAAATTCTTCCTTTAAGTAAGATGCTTAAAGTTAGAAACGAAAAGATAGGCTCGGAGGGGTGTACTAGGGGTTTCGTGTACTAAAAATGAGTACAACGCAAAGGGTGTGGGAAAAATTAGTTGACTTAACTAGCCAAGTAATATGACTTAAATGGTCAAGTAATTATGATACGGGTTTAACACAAGGGTGATCCTAATGCCTCTTATCATGTAGTAAATCCTACTACACGAATGTAGTCTCACTAGCAGTCTCGGGATGCATCACTAACGCAAGTTCTAGAATCTAAATGCTACCGGTACACTCATAAGCACTAATAGTGAATGCTTTTCCTATCAAATCTAAAGGCGAACCTCACATTTTTGGGTGGAAAATTTTTCTGAATATACAGTTATGTGCTAGTCATACAATATCCTATCCATGAGACGCTTGCTATGGCTAAAGTTTTACTCCTAAATGTTGTAAAAAATTTTAAATTTGGCGCTAAAATTACACTAACAAGTATTTCTCATAGTTTTATTACACATCTACTATTAAACAAAACAAACTCAAGCGAAAGTGCATATGTAAGGTATCATCTTTTTACCCTCCCCTTACACTTAAGATGAACATTGTCCCCAATGTTCAAGTAAAGAATGTAAAAGTGAAAAAGTAAAGAGAATGAAATCAAATACTCCCCTGATTCGCTCGGTATGGATTATAGGTTGGCCAGGTTAAATCTTCCTCCAAGAAAATGAACAATCAAAGCTTCCCTTCCAGAATATAAATCATCTTCTTGTCATAAATAACCTGTAAATCCTGACAACAATAGACAATTTGGTGAAAAAGTGGTCTTGACGGCGTCAAGAGTAACGGGCATTGTAACCCTTGATACCTTGCATTGTAATTGAGATAAGTGTTCTTCTAATTCAATCAATATGTCTATGTGTTGGTTGTTTATATCTTGTTTTTGTCTCAATTCCATTATGCTAGGCTAGATCTCTTTTGTGTTTGCTTAGATCTAATGAAACCTAGATGTTGATTATGTGTTGATTACTTGTCTATTCTTGTCTTGGATGAATGATTTTATATGTTAGGCTTAAGAAAACTGGCAGATCTCCAAATGGTAACATGCTTGAACGTCTTAAGAAACATGAACCGAGGCGTACTAGGTCTTTATTGGTTGTATTTAATGCATGACCCACTGTTTACAATCCCTATAGTTGTGCTGGGTCATGGTGTAGGAGGAAATAAGAGCTCATAGAGTTGGGGAGTTATGTATGCCACCCCACGAATGGTATTAAGGAATACAATCCGTCATCCATACAAGTATAACAAGTAATTAACGTGTAAAAGATGTCTAGGGAGTAGTGAAGTCTAAGTAAACCCAATTTCTCCAATTACTGCTCACAACCTTAGTATAATTTAGTTTAATTTCATTTTCAGTATTTTATTTTGAATATATATTAGTTTTGGGTTAGTTGAATAGCAACTAATTCTGCCCACTCTTCCAAAACCCGAGATTTTACTTGCTTTCATAAAAATATAAAAATACAAAAATAATCATCCCTCACCTTTAGAACTAGTAATTAGGTTTTCTAATCCTAGCGACACTATTCCTAAGCTGAACGATCAATCCCCCGGTACTTGTCACTATACTATACTACAACGATCAGGTACACTGCCTGGTGGGGGTTGTAAGCTTCTCGAGATCCCTCGAGAGGTAAAGCCTGTTGCGATTCCCACGCATCAAGTTTTTGGCGCCGCAGCCCGGGGAATAGTTATTGTCTAGGTTAGGATTTCTTTTTATTAGGTCTACTTGCTAGATTCCTTTCTAGCAAGATTTTATTTTTATTTTTAGGTCTTCTTGTAGTCTATCTTTTCTTTGTGCATTTGTTCGTAGAAACCTTTCCATTGACTCTTCCGTTCACCATTATGGAGTACGCGAATCCACCATACCACCAACCACAAAGGCCATTCTACCCTATTGAAATCTCGAATTTCAAACAATATCGAGATGAACCCATATATGATGCATGGACTCGTTTTAAAATTTTACTTCGAAAATTCCCTCATCATAGTTTCTCTTTAGCATCCCTAACCCAAACCTTTTACTATCGTGTCAGCCGATGTGACCAAATGTGCATTGATGATTTTGCCAATGGGGGCCCTAGGGAATTAAGTGCTGAAGAAGCATGGGATACCTTAGAAGACTGTGCCCAATATTATTATAGAGTATACAACCCAACAAACAACATCACAAATCAATCAAAAACAAGTTTGAAGGAGCAAACAGGAAGTTTGTCTGGGGATGAATATACTCATGTTGAGATACCTAGTTGGATGGCACCTAATATCATAGTACAAAACAAACACATAGGTAATCTAGGTACAATGGAGGATGAGGTGGACAATCCAAGCCCACAAAGTACCCCACAAGTCCTACCATCATTTGAGGCACATACAACGCCCGTGACTTACCCGGAAGAAGTAGAAGAGACTATAGGAACCCCAATTGAGGTAGAACCCTTGGACCAAGCACCACTAGAGGATATAGGTTTGAATACTTGTAGTGATAACCTTACTCCTAGTTCTAGGGAATTTCCTAATGTTGATGAACCGGAACCTCAATCTTCACACAACTTTCCATCCTTAGATATACATATAGGAGACAAAAGAGGAGCCAACCCACCCATCAACCCATGTAGTCCGGGTAGTCTTAGGATAAAGGTAGTGGACTCTAAGCCTTGTAGAGAGGAAACCAATATAGGAGTGGAAAATGACCTTACATGCTTACATCACCCATTTATGATTGATCATAAGAAACATTATGGGTTTAAACCGGGTTTATTAGGTCAAGATGGTTTCCCAACTAGGAGTCTCTTGAAGTTGATTGAGAATGATCCCTTTCTAGGAGAAAATCTTAATCCACCCATTAACCAGATTGAATTAGGTAAGGTTATGATGATAGGAGCACACCCCTTTGAGCATATAATTCATCCACCACTATTTTCTCACGTGGCATACTTCCACCCTAAGGGTGTGTATCGCTACTTCCACCCGCACTTAATCCTAAGTGTAAGGAAAACTTCCCTTTTACCCGTTAAATAAAGGTAGAGTCAGGCTCGTGACTCGAACAAAAACAAGCGCTTATTGGGAGGCAACCCAAGCTTTATTTATTTGTTTGTTTATTTGTTTATTATTTGCTTCCGTATGCATGTTTTATTTTTATTGTTGGATGATCATGTTTCTCAATTAAAATGTGGAAATACTTTATTATGTTGTTTGGCCTAGTCTTAACTCCAACCTAAAGGTATTTTTGCAAAAGATAAGTGTAAGGGGAAACCCCAAATATGTTTTTAAGAAACAAACCGATCATGATTCTCCACAATATTAAATGAACATGTATATTCGTATTTGTTAGAGTCAAATGCTTGTATTGAGTCATAATGAAGTTTTGCAGGATTTTCCAGGAAGTAGGACAAAGTTTTTCCAGAAATTTTCCGGAAACTTAACATAAGAATTTCTGCAGGTCCATTCTGACGGCGTCAGAGTATTACTCTTGACGGCGTCAGGAGTTAAAAATCTGGAAATTTTACCGGTTTTGTTTTTCTAACGGAGTCTTATGGTTTTTGTGAATTATTAAGTTTTATAATCTCCAGGAAATCTGCAAACTTCATTCCACAAGCATTATATCTTACTTTGTTTTTTAGGATTTAGTAACTTATATAGGATGCCGCCGATTTTACGCGAGGTTGTCTTGTCTATTGTTGTCAGGATTTACAGGTTATTTATGACAAGAAGATGATTTATATTCTGGAAGGGAAGCTTTGATTGTTCATTTTCTTGGAGGAAGATTTAACCTGGCCAACCTATAATTCATACCGAGAGAATCAGGGGAGTATTTGATTTCATTCTCTTTACTTTTTCACTTTTACATTCTTTACTTGAACATTGGGGACAATGTTCATCTTAAGTGTAAGGGGAGGGTAAAAAGATGATACCTTACATATGCATTTTCGCTTGAGTTTATTTTGTTTGATAGTAGATGTGTAATAAAACTATGAGAAATACTTGTTAGTGTAATTTTAGCGCCAAATTTAAAATTTTTACAACATTTAGGAGTGAAACTTTACCCATAGCAAGCGTCTCATGGATAGGAGATTGTATGACTAGCACATAACCGTATATTCAGAAAAATTTTCCACCAAAAAATGTGAGGTTCGCCTTTAGATTTGATAGGAAAAGCATTCATTATTGGTGCTTATTAATGTACCGGTAGCATTTAGATTCTAGAACTTGCGTTAGTGATGCATCCCGAGACCGCTAGTGAGACGACATTCGTGTAATAGGATTTACTACATGATAAGAGGCATTAGGATTACCCTTGTGTTAAACCCGTATTATAATTACTTGACCATTTAAGTCATATTACTTGGCTAGTTAAGTCAACTAATTTTTCCCACACCCTTAGCGTTGTACTCATTTTTAGTACACGATACCCCTAGTACACCCCCTCCGAGCCTATCTTTTCGTTTCTAACTTTAAGCATCTTACTTAAAGGAAGAATTTGTTACACCCCACTTAAATATACACCCAAATTGCCTTAGCCTTCCGTGTATGCGCTCATTTTTAGTGCATTATTGTTATTTGTTAAACCCTAAGTTAACTTTCTAATTGGTTACATGGTTGCTAAGTCGAGTCATATCCTTGTACATATTGTTTTGGGACGATTGGGACTCATGGGTAAGTACTTATTTTATGGAGTAATGGGGAAGAATATCATATTATTACCCCCATATGTACGTTAATCTTAAAAGTGCTCCAAGTGTTTTGATTTTCTTAATTCGAGTCATTAGAATAGTTAATTGTAAAGCATGTAAAGATTCAAGTGTAAGGGGAACATTCATACCCCTATGATGTATTATTTTGGATGGTAGGGTAAGAGTGTATGTAAAAAAAAAAAAAAAAAAAAAAAAAAAAAAAAAAAAAAAAAAAAAAAAAACGAAACAATTAAGAAAAAAAAAATATAGAAAAGAAAAAGAGAAAAAAAAACATACGGACTACCATCCCGTTTTTATTCTATGTTCATTTTATGTTTTTTATTTTTCATTTATTAGCTTAAGTCGAGTCTAGTCTTGGCTTAGCAACGCCATCTTGTACATGTAATTAACCAAGATTGTTAACTCGCCACCAGTAAAACTTCCTTTATCCAACAAAACCGTGTAATTCATATCCCTATACCTAACGTTACAACCCTTTAAAAGACCTCTTTGATAGTTTATCCTAGGTGCTTACGCCATGTGGTGGAGGTTTGATCCTTTCCCAAGCCTATGGTAATCTATTTTGCTATGACAGGTAGTGAGAGATATCTTCCATTTCCATAATGTTATATTACTTTATTACACCCGAGAGATGTGAGTATCTAAACACTATTTGTGAGGTGCTTGTGTATGACCTCCGTGCTTGTCTATTGGTCTTTAGTGGAACGATTATTTGTTGTAATTACTTTTATATTAGTGTTAAATGACCCCTAACTTGTCTTTTGAGTAGAATAAAAGCTCCTTTGCTTGAGGACAAGCAAATCTCAAGTGTAAGGGTATATGATGAGGCGAAAAATGATCCGTTTTTAGGGGGTCATTTAAGCCCGAATCCGACTTTATTTGATCAAATATTGCCCTAAATCGTTCTTTTTGTGATTTTAGGTGTTTGGAGAGTGAATTCTGGAAAAGAAGCCATTTTGGACGTTTTTGGAGCATAAAAGTGAAGAAAACGGCAAAGTATCAATTTTCCATGCTGAAGACACTAGGTGACGGCGTCAAGAGTTGTGCCCTGACGGCGTCAGACATCAAGAATAAAACACCGTAGTTGATGACGGCGTCAAAAGTCATCCTGACGGCGTCAAAGTACAAAGAATAAAATACCGTGGTTGGTGACGGCGTCACATAGGCCGTCATAAGTAGATCAAGGCCGTCCGAGGAAGTATTTGGCGGCGAGGTGACGGCGTCACATGCTTGTCTTGACGCCGTCAGCCCAGTTTTCCTATATATAGTTTTCTAGATTTTTCATGAAAAGAGAGAAGTTTTGGTGAAACCCTAAAGACGAATTTGGTGTATCTTTTACAGGTTTTTCAAGGGTTCCAAACCCTTGATACCTTGCATTGTAATTGAGATAAGTGTTCTTCTAATTCAATCAATATGTCTATGTGTTGGTTGTTTATATCTTGTTCTTGTCTCAATTCCATTATGCTAGGCTAGATCTCTTTTGTGTTTGCTTAGATCTAATGAAACCTAGATGTTGATTATGTGTTGATTACTTGTCTATTCTTGTCTTGGATGAATGATTTTATATGTTAGGCTTAAGAAAACTGGCAGATCTCCAAATGGTAACATGCTTGAACGTCTTAAGAAATATGAACCGAGGCGTACTAGGTCTTTATTGGTTGTATTTAATGCATGAGCCACTGTTTACAATCCCTATAGTTGTGCTGGGTCATGGTGTAGGAGGAGATAAGAGCTCATAGAGTTGGGGAGTTATGTATGCCACCTCACAAATGGTATTAAGGAATACAATCCGTCATCCATACAAGTATAACAAGTAATTAACGTGTAAAAGATATATAGGGAGTAGTGAAGTCTAAGTAAACACAATTTCTCCAATTACTGTTCACAACCTTAGTATAATTTAGTTTAATTTCATTTTCAGTATTTTATTTTGAATATATATTAGTTTTGGGTTAGTTGAATAGCAACTAATTCCGCCCACTCTTCCAAAACCTGAGATTTTACTTGCTTTCCTAAAAATATAAAAATACAAAAATAATCATCCCTCACCTTTAGAACTAGTAATTAGGTTTTCTAATCCTAGCGACACTATTCCTAAGCTGAACGATCAATCCCCCGGTACTTGTCACTATACTATACTACAACGATCAGGTACACTGCCTGGTGGGGGTTGTAAGCTTCTCGAGTTCCCTCGAGAGGTAAATCCTGTTGCGATTCCCACGCATCATGTACTAGGTTTTTATGGTTGTATTTAATGCATGAGCGAATTCTAGTGATCCCATGTTAGGAGTTTCTTAGCCGGCTCGACATAGGAGTGAAGTAGGAGCTTATAGGATTGGGGAAGTAAGTATGCCACCCCATGATTGGTATTAAGGAATACAACCCGTCAATTAAAACAAGGTGTAACAATTCAATAGGTAGAATTGGATAGCTAGCAAGGAGTAACATATCATAGGTAGACATGCTTCACATCCCTTGTAGAACCTTAGTTTACTTTTCTTGTTTATTAGTTTTATTAGTAGTTTTTGGGTTAGTTGATTAGCAACTAATTCCGTCCTTCCTTCCAATACCCGAGATTTTTACTTGCTTTTCATAAAATATAAAAATACAAAAAGAATCATCCTTCACCTTTAGACCTGGTTAGATTAATTTCAATCCTAACGACACTATTCCTGAGTTGAACGATCAATCCCACGGTACTTGTCACTATACTATACTACAACGATCAGGTACACTGCCTGGTGGGGGTTGTAAGCTTCTCGAGATCCCTTGAGAGGTAAAGCCTGGTGCAATCCCTACGCATCAAGTTTTTGGCGCCGCAACCCGGGGAATAGTTATTGCTTAGGTTGAAATTTTAATTTTATTAGGTCTACTCATTAGGTTCCTTTCTAGTGAGATTTTTTATTTAATTTTTCTAGGTTTTCTTTAGTCTATCTTATTTCTTCATTTCTTTGTTCGTAACCATTACCATCCGCCATCATGGAAGGTGGTAATATCTTAGACCCCATCATCCCATCACAACCAAACCCACAACAACCAAACCAACCTCCTAGAGCCCGCACCTTAGGAGAATACTCCCAACCAAGCCACAAAGGTTACTGAAACGCCATTGAGCTTCCCAAAGAAGCCATTGTAGCCCACCTGCGACCCGACACCATCCGGTTGGTGCAAAATGGATGTGCATTCCACGGACATATGTCCGAAGACCCAATTCAACACCTTAAGGACTTTCTTAAAATCGTAGATGCCATTGACCTTAACAGTGCTACTAGAGATACTACCCGATTGCGTCTCTTCTATTTCTCTCTTCGTGACCGAGCTATCCATTGGCTTGATCATCTACCCGCGGGATCTATCTCGACTTGGGATAATCTCACCACTCGTTTCCTTGCTAAAATTTTCCCACCGGGGAGAACTACCAAGTTAAGGAATGACATCTTGATGTTCCAACAACGTCAAGGTGAAACTCTTTATGAAGCATGGAATCGTTTCAAGGAACTACTCCACAAAGTCCCCCATCATGGCCTCGATATTTGGTTTCAAATCCAAATCTTTTATGATGGAGTTAATCACCAAACTAGAAAAGCTATAGATCACACTGCCAATGATAGATTGAGCAAGCTCAGTGTTGATAAGTGCTGGGAGGTCATTGAGGACTTAGCACAATATGAAGAAGAAGAATGGGAGGATCCAATGTTCTTGGAGGAAGGAAGTTTAGATTACATGAATGCAACCCAAGAACCGTTATTTGAGAACATCGAAAGGCAGGTTAAGGAATTGATAAGAGCCGAGATGCCCATTGCTAATCCATCTGGTTATGTGAATACAGACAATAAATATACGTTTCCTGAATATTCACGACAAAAGGAATTCGAAGGGGTAATGCTGACTTTTGTAAACAACCAAGAGAGGCAAATCCAACAATTAGAAGCCCGCATGGAAAACACCCGAAGTCTTTTCATGGACTTGGCTGATAAGTTTATATCAAGGATTAAGGAGAAAATTAGGGAAGAAGCTATACCCAAGAAGATCGAAAAGATTTTTGAATTCCCAATCCCTAATGAAACAGGCAGTGATAGGCACAATGAAATACCTCTCTATGTGAGTTCAACCCAAAATAACTTCTATTCTCATAAGCTTCCTTTTGAAAAAGGGAACTCTCACGCCTACACCATAACCTCTAAATCACTCAAACCAACCTTGATGCATAAGGTCTCGATGATTTCTCAAACCAAACCCATTACCCATAAAACCTCTTTCCAACATTCCAACTTCAAAACGCCAACACTCCACTTCTTTGATGAAAGCAAGTTTGAGTACGAAGATGAATATGAAGTTGAAATAAAAAAGATGGGAACCGGAGTGGATGAAGAACCGTTAGAGCATACTATTCATGTAAATGGCAAGAGCTCAAATCTTTGTCATAAAACTCTTCTAACTTCAAATCCACCCATCGAACCAAAGGATTCGGGTAACCTAACAATGAAGGTGGTAAACTCTTTTCCCATTCACTCGCCCCCTTCACCTCATGTGGCATATTTCCACCCTAAGGGCGTGTATCGCTACTTTTACCCGCACTTAATCCTAAGTGTAGGGAAAACCTCCCCTATTTCCATTAAATAAGGGTAGAGTCAGGCTCGTGACTCGAACAAAAACAAGCGCTTGTTGGGAGGCAACCCAACCCATGTTTTTAATTGCTTGATGTTTTTATTGTATTTGTTTGTTTGTGCCATATATGCTTAATCATAGTTGTTTAATTTTCATGTTTCGAATAATTTGTGAAAATGCTTTATTTTGTTTTTAACCTCGTCTTAATTGCATATAAAGGTATTTTACAAAAAGATAAGTGTAGGGAAATTTATATCTTGTTAAAAAGAACTAAATTCGAACATGAAAACTTCACAATTCATGATTAGCATATATTTTATCTTGTTTGTGTGTTAATAATTGTGGATATGTTTTATGAGTTCCTATTTGTAATTCATTCCACAAGTATCCTTTCTTTTTGTTGCTTTGTCTTGTTTCTATTTCTAAGTCTGGAATTACATCTAGTTGTGATTTTTGTTCGGTTTGATGCTTTGGTTTTTGTGTTTGTTGATTACAGGACAAGAAGATGATTTATATTTCTGGAGGGAAGCTTTCAACGTTCGTCTTCTTGGAGGTAGATTTAACCATGTTGTCACATTATCCACGGTGAACGAATCAGGGGAGTATTAGTTTCTTTCATTCTTATTTATTTTTAGTTTTACATCTTTTATCTAGAATATTGGGGACAATGTTCGGTTTAAGTGTAGGGAGGGTATATTAGAAACTATTACTCCACTTGGTTTTTGTTTTGTTTAATAGTGAATGTGTAATAAAACTGAGAGAAATATTTGTTAGGGCAATTTTAGCACCAAATTTAAATTTTTTTGCAACATGTAGGAGTGAAACTTTAGTCTTAATAAGCGTCTCATGGATAGGAGTTGTATGACTAGCACAAAAACCATACCACTCAAAAATTTCCACCCCAAATATGTGAGGTTCGCCCTTAGATCTTTAGGAAAAAGCATTCATTGTTGGTGCTTATAAGTGTACTGGTAGTATTTAGATTCTAGAACTTGTGATAGCGATGCATCCCGAGACCGCTAGTGAGACTACATTCATGTAGTTAGGATTTACTACATGATAAGAGGCATTAGGATAACCCTTGTTCTACACCCGTAATATAATTACATTGACTTCATAGGTCAAGTAATTCTCCCACACCTTTGCGTTGTACTCATTTTTAGTACACGATACCCCTAGTACACCCCTCCGAGCCTATCTTTTCGTTTCTAACTTTAAGCATTTTACTTAAAGGAAGAATTTGTTTACAATCCACCCCAAATGTGCAACCAAATCGCCTTAGCCTTCCTTGTATGCACTCATCTTTAGTGCATTATTGTTAATTGTTTAAACCCTTTGTTAATTGTCTAATTGATTACATGGTTGCTAAGTCGAGTCATATCTTGTACATATTGTTTTGGGACGATTGGGACTCATGGGTAAAGTACTATTGTAATGGAGTAATGGGGATGATGTCAATTATTACCCCCATATGTGCGTTAATATTTGAAAGTACTCCAAGTGTTTTGATTATCTTGATTCGAGTCATTAGAATAGTTGATTGTAAAGTATGTAAAAGCTCAAGTGTAGGGAGGAAACGAGCTCTCTTTGATGTATTGTTTTGGATGGTAGAGTAAGAGTGTATGCAAAAAAAAAAAAAAAAAAAAAAAATATATATATATATATATATATATATATATATATATATATATATATATATATACATATATATATATATATATATATATATATATATATATATATATATATATATATATATATATCGAAAAAAAAGAAAGAAAAAAAAATAGAAAAAGAAAAGAGAAAAACATACGGGCTACCATCCGTTTCTTTTATTTATGTTTAAGTCAAATAGTGTCTTGAAAAAAGAATCCAAAAAGAGTCGTAGTTAGTTTAAATTGAGTCGAGTCTTGGCTTAGCAACGCCTCATTGTACATGTAGTTAACTAAGACAATTGACTTGCCACCAGTAAAATATCCGTTTATCCAACAAAACCGTGTCTTCCATATCCCCTACACCTAACGTTATAACCCTTTAAAAGACCTCTTTGATAGTTTATCCTAGGTGCTTACGCCAAGTGGTGGAGGTTTGATCATTTCCCAAGCCTATGGTAATCTATTTGCTATGACAGGTAAAGAGTGATATTTCTCCATTTCCAATTATGACATATAAATTTACAACACCCGAGAGATGAGAGTATCCAAATACTTAATGTGAGGTGCTAGTGTATAATTTTCGTGCTTGTTTTGATTAAGGTGGAACGATTATTTATTGTAATTACTTTTATATTAGTGTTAGATGACCCCTAACTTGTATTTTTATTAGTGGAAAGGCTCATTTGCTTGAGGACAAGCAAATCCCAAGTGTAGGGATATATGATAAGGCGAAAAATGAACCGTTTTTAGGGGGTCATTTAAGCCCGGAATTGAATTTATTTGATCAAATATTGCCCTAAATCGTTCCTTTTGTGATTTTAGGTACTTTGAGAGTGAATTCTGGAAAAGAAGGCATTTTGGACATTTTTGGAGCATAAAAGTAAAGAATACGGCAAAGTCTCAATTTTCCTTGCTGGAACAGTACCTGACGGCGTCACCAAGGCCGTCACGTGTATTGGTGACGGCCCAGAAACTTCATGAAGGCGTCACGTAGGCCGTCACGTGTAAATTGTCACAACTTGCGCGCGCGGTAGCTGACACCGTTTTGGCCATAACTTTTGCATACGAACTCGGATTTGAGCGATTCAAAAAAGAAAACGATCGGGACGAAAAGATCTACGATTTGGGGAAGAAAAATTGTTCATGACGGCATCAACAGTACGGGCTGACGCCGTCAAGATGGGTCGGGCAGAAATTAGCCTATAAATATAACATCATAACTTCACTTTTTGAAAGCCTTAAACCCTAAGGTCGATTCCTGGGTTTAGGTAGGTGTTTTTCCAGCAACTTAGAGGGTTTCAATCACTCCATAAACATCATGTATTGGTTTGATGATTCTATCTCAATTATGTCTTTCATTATTATTGTTGTTTGCTTTTCTTTGATTATGTTTTGCTAATTCATCTTGTGTCTACTTATGTTTATGTGAAACTTGTATATAATTGATTAGATCTTATTGATTCCTTGTTGATGTTTGTGTCTATCTTCATCAATTAGGGCGTGACACTTCGATAGGTCTAATTGGTATAGTTTATAATTCTTGTTTCCTATTGATTCTTGTTTTAATTGAATGAATTCGATGTTAGGCATAAGAAAACTGGCAGAGTTCCATACGGTAACATGCTTGAACGTCTTAAGAAACATGAACCGATGTGTACTAGGTTTTTATGGTTGTATTTAATGCATGAGCGAATTCTAGTGATCCCATGTTAGGAGCTTCTTAGTCGGCTCGACATAGGAGTGAAGTAGGAGCTTATAGGATTGGGGAAGTAAGTACGCCACCCCATGATTGGTATTAAGGAATACAACCCGTCAATTAAAACAAGATGTAACAATTCAATAGGTAGAATTGGATAGCTAGCAAGGAGTAACATATCATAGGTAGACATGCTTCACATCCCTTGTAGAACCTTAGTTTACTTTTCTTGTTTATTAGTTTAATTAGTAGTTTTTGGGTTAGTTGATTAGCAACTAATTCCGCCCTTCCTTCCAATACCCGAGATTTTTACTTGCTTTTCATAAAATATAAAAATACAAAAAGAATCATCCTTCACCGTTATACCTAGTTAGATTAATTTCAATCCTAACGACACTATTCCTGAGTTGAACGATCAATCCCCCGGTACTTGTCACTATACTATACTACAACGATCAGGTACAGTGCCTGGTGGGGGTTGTAAGCTTCTCGAGATCCCTCGAGAGGTAAATCCTGGTGCAATCCCTACGCATCAACGTGTAACTTTGTACAAAGACTAATAATACAACTAAATATCTATAAATAAAATATATAACAACTTGACGTTTAAACTGGCAGGACCTTCATCAACTAGCAGTACCTTCTCACCCAGAAGGTACTGTTAGTTTATCTTCAACTTCAACAATACAAAGAAGCAGGCCTAACTCATCATCTGGCAGACTCTTTGACTTGAGCATTTTATTCCCAACACATGTAATCAATTAGATAATTAACTAAGGGTTTATACTTTATACATGTAACAATAATGCACTAAAGATGAGTGCATACATGGAAGGCTAAGGCGATTTGGTTGTACATTTAAGTGGATTATAACAAATTCTTCCTTTAAGTAAGATGCTTAAAGTTAGAAACGAAAATATAGGCTCGGAGGGGTATACTAAGGGTTTCGTGTACTAAAAATGAGTACAACGCTAAGGTGTGGGAAAAATTAGTTGACTTTACTAGCTAAATAATATGACTTAAATGGTCAAGTAATTATGATATGGGTTTAACACAAGGGTGATCCTAATGCCTCTTATCATGTAGTAAATCCTACTACACGAATGTAGTCTCACTAGCGGTCTCGGGATGCATCACTAACGCAAGTTCTAGAATCTAAATGCTACCGGTACACTCGTAAGCACTAATAGTAAATGCTTTTCCTATCAAATATAAAGGCGAACCTCACATATTTGGGTGGAAAATTTTTCTGAACAGTACGGTTTTGTGCTAGTCATACGACTCCTATCCATGAGACGCTTGCTAAGGCTAAAGTTTCACTCCTAAATGTTGTAAAATATTTTAAATTTGGCGCTAAAATTACACTAACAAGTATTTCTCTTAGTTTTATTATACACCTACCATCAAACAAATAAACTCAAGTGCAATTGTATCCTATAAGGTATCATCATTTACCCTCCCCTTACACTTATGATGAACATTGTCCCAATATTCAATTAAAGAATGTAAAAGTAAAACAGGTAAAAGAATGAAAGCAAATACTCCCCTGATTCATTTGGTGCGGATAGTGTGGTAACAATGTTAGATCTTCCTCCAAGAAAATGAACAATCAAAGCTTCCCTTCCAGAAAAATAAATCATCTTCTTATCATATGTAACCTGTTAAACCAGAGAAAACAAACAAGGCAACCTCGCGTAAAATCGGCGGCAATCTATATATACTAACAAATCCTAGAAAGCAAATTAAGATATAATGCTTGTGGAATGAATGTTTGCAGATTTCCTGGAGTTTATAAAACTAAAGAATTAACAAAAAGTTTAAGAATCCGTTAGAAAAACAAAACTAGCAAAATTTCCAGAATTTTACACATGATGCCGTCAGGAATTAATTCCTGACGCCGTCAGAAGTGACCTGCAGAAATCTTTATGTTAAGTTTCCAGAAAATTTCTGGAAAAACTTATGTCCTACTTCCTGGAAAATCCTGCAAAACATCATTATTACTCGATACAAGCATTTGACTCTAACAAATACTAATACACATGTCCATTTAATATTGTGGAGAATCATGATCAATTTCCGTTCTTAGAAACAAATTTGGGGTTTCCCCTTACACTTATTGATGAGTGTGTAATTACTCATCATTTTTACCATTTCTGAGCTGCCAAAACATCTAAAAATACTCAATATTGAATCAAAATAGTGAAAATATCTCAGGAAAGTGTTTTACATGTTTCAAATGCAAAATAATCAAAAACAGATGAAAAACGAACAAAGTTTGCATAATTGGCAGTTTCAGTCCCCCAAGTTTCATAAATTGGCAAAACTAGTCCCTGAAGGTTTAAAATGAATAAAAAGTCAACTTTAGTCCATAGAAAATCAAATTTATTCACAAATAGTCCCTAGATAAAAGTTTACACATATTGGCAACTTTTACCCCTCCAATATCAAAATTGGCAAAAATAGTCCCTGGGTATTCAAAAAGTGAAATTTAACAAATATTACCCTTGTACTATTCATATAATTTGGAACATTTTGATAACTTTTGGAAAAATTACAATTTTACACCCTAAACTTTAGAAAATTACATAAATGGTCCCCGGGGTGTTTAAAATTGTAATAAAGGAAAATTTTCATTTTTTGGTCCTTGGTTTATTCTAACATGGCAGGAATTGTCCCTTGAATACTTTGGGAAAGTTCCAAATCAGGCCCCTCAACTTTCAGATATTTGCAATAATAGTCCTTGTGTTTACTAAACCTAAAAAAACCAAACGTATCCTTATTGTAAAAACCCAAAACAACCAAATCCAGTCCAAGCAATCACCCTTTGGGCCCAACCATTTTCCCAGCCCAAAATAAACCTTACCCACGTTTTTTTATTACCAGGGTCAAACCCCACCCCCAGTCAAACCCACCTTCCTTTACTTCCAAAACCACCCTCACCACTGAACCAAACCACCCTGGTATTCCCCCCCCCCCCCCTTGCACCACTTGCACTCTGCCACCACCACCCTTATCCCTCCAGTTACACTTCCCAACACCAATCACATCCCCCCCCCCCCAGGGTCTGTTTCAGAACAAATTGCAAATAACATCCTTTCCCGCCAAAAAATGGAGAGAGGGCAAAGGTTATCCAAAATTCAATCAAAGTGGTGGGATTTGACCCTGTGGGTCCCACTAACACCTTGGGATGCTATAAAGAGAAAGAGGAGCAGAAGTGACCAGGCATTAGTGTAGTTGTAATTTTAGTTTGATCATAGGTAGTGTGTTTTTCTTTTCAAGTGTAATTTTTTGTTTCAAATCCTTGTACTCAGTATTTCTAGTGATAAATAAACCTTATTTAAGTGTAATTTCAAGTCTCTTTTGGATTTCCAAAATTTGTCAAAGTTTAGTTAAAATTTCATTTTAATTTTGAAGTTATCAAATCAAGTTGTTCTCTGATCTTTTAAGCTACATTTAGTCAATTATTAATCTTTCTTAAGTTTCCACAGTGATCAAGTCAGTTTTAATCTAATAAACAGAAAAATACAAAGAAAATAAAAAAAATAAATAAAAAAAATAAAAATTAGTTGTATGAAGATGAAAGCAATGGAGCAGGTTCAATTTGGATGGTATTGGGTTTAGTTGCTATGTGGAAAGCTATAGGACATGTTCTTGGTTCCTTGGTTCCTAAGTTCTTAGCTTTGGATTCAACTGTAAGCTAATTGCCCACCCTTTTTATGCATAATTTCTCATTCTTAGTTAAAATTGTCATTTGTTGTTTATTTTAGTTCAATCAAGCTTAATTTATGTCAGTATGAGTTAATTTAGTGGTTTTGAGGTTTAATTTAAATAGTTGCTTTGTAATTCTCTTTATGTTAGTCTGTTAAGGGGTGTTTGGCATAGGCTGTATCAAGGAACTCCAGGGTGTTTTGGTTGTCATTTAATCTGTCATTAACTCACAATAGGTTTCCTTAGTTCATTTCAGTACTTAGATATTGGTGTCAAGTGACCAAAAGTCAAAACTCAAGTTCAATCTTCCCCATCTGTTCACTGTTTGGTTTTAAGACTCCTAAGTACTCATTTTAGGTCCATTAGTTGCTACATTAGCTTAAAATCATTTCATATTAGATTAAAATAGCATAACTGATCAGTGAAGCAAGTTCAAAATCTAGGAAAGTCAATTTGTGAGTTAATCTCAAAAAGTCAAAACATAGCATTTCAGATTTATCCAAAAGTTCAAGGATTTGTTTTGAATTGTGTGATTAGACATAGGCATTGAAACTTGTTTCTAATTAAACTCCACCACCTCATCTCCAAGATCCCACATTGGTCTTATTTTTGTGAATTATTTGGTGGGCCCCACAACCCTCCAAAGAGGGCTGCAGGCTTACTGTTGTGCCCTGCACCAGCAGACACAATCCATACCACCACCTTTGGTGGTGGTTTATGGTCACCACAGTGGTCCCCACACCTAGGCTTTGGGTTTTCCCAACCCCCTCCTACCAGGGTACAACCATTGACCATTTGTTTGACCTAGGGCCTTGTGGACCCCACCTGATTTAAGCCTTTTTCTTTGTCCCAATTCTGAGTAACATTTGGTTTGAGGAAGTGCTTATTTGTAACTTATTAGCTTATCAGTGCTTGTTGCTCATTGTTTTTAGCTTATTTAAGTACTTTTAGCTTATTTGTATCTTTTTCCAACCTTGTGGACCCCACATTTTCTAATTTGAGCTTATTTGCCTTGTTGGTCAACCAAAGTCAACTGTGTGGACTTTTTAGCTTAATCTTAGCTTATTTTCAAGTTGTAAAAAAGTTGTTTTCATTAAAAGTGTTTGTTTTTAGGTATAAAACAAGTTTGTAAAAGAAAAACCAAGAAAAGTCAATTTAATATTAAGTGATAGTTTCTATTTAATGTAATTTTAATTTTAATTTTCATTTTTATATTTTTATTATGTACTTGGAAATTTTATATTTTTATTAATTACCTTATATAGTAAAGTAATTTTAGTAATTTTTTCAGATTTTTATTTTGCCATTTAGTATTTATTAGATTTAATTTTAATTTTATTAGTAATTTGTTAATAATTAAATTTTAATTAGCATATTTAGTTTTTATAAAGCAAAACCTAGTTTTTATATTTTTCCTAGCTCTAATATAGTATAATAGACTTTTAGAAAATATATTTTTAGTTTCTACTGTTCATTTTCCATTTTTCTTATTTTAATAATTTAAATTAAATTTAAGTTAATTAAAAGAAAATTAATTAGTGGATTAGCCTTAAATATAACTTTTAGAAGTTTTTATAATTTTGTAGGATTCTTGTGATGGTTAAATAGTTTTATAAATTTTCTCATAATTTTCTAAGTTAATTTAGTATTAATTGTAACTTAAAGTAGTTTAATTAGTTTAATTAAGATAATAGTTTTTAATTAATAAAAAATCCATAAAAAGACAAAAATATTTATTTTTATTTTTTATACTTTCTTCAAGTTCTATTTTAAGTTTAGAAATTGTTTTTGCAAATTTTTAATTCAATTTGTAATATTTATAATTATTAGTTAATTTAAATTAGGTTTTAAATTACATTTTAATTTGTTTAATTAATTAAATATTATTTAAATAGTAAAATAATCACTTTTATAATTTCATTTTCATTTTCAAATTTCTTTTTAATTTTAAGTTTCAAAAAGTTTCAAAAGCACCCCCTGTAGTTTGTAATTCACCAAATCCCACTTTTACAGTCTGTTACGTGATCCAATTTGTAAATTTGTGCATATACTTGTATATCTGATTTTTGTGAATATTATATCTGTATACAAATACCAAAATAACAGTAGCAATATTAATTCCACATCATATGGGCTACTGTCCTCAGTGCCACTCACTCATAAACGATTTCAAATAACACCATTTCAATCTCGCTGGGACTTTAATGACCCGGGGACACACTATACTATTCATAACTTTTAATTTGGAACATTTTGATTACTTTTGGAAAAATTACAATTTTACCCCCTAAACTTTAGAAAATTACATAAATGGTCCCCGGGGTGTTTAAAATTGTAATAAAGGAAAATTTTCATTTTTTCGTCCTTGGTTTATTCTAACATGGCAGGAATTGTCCCTTGAATACTTTGGGAAAGTTCCAAATCAAGCCCCTCAACTTTCAGATATTCGCAATATTAGTCCTTGTGTTTACTAAACCTAAAAAAACCAAACGGATCCTTATTGTAAAAACCCAAAACAACCAAATCCAGTCCAAGCAATCACCCTTTGGGCCCAACCATTTTCCCAGCCCAAAATAAACCTTACCCACGTTTTTTTATTACCAGGGTCAAACCCCACCCCCCAGTCAAACCCACCTTCCTTTACCGCCAAAACCACCCTCATCACAGAACCAAACCACCCTGGTATTTCCCCCCCCCCCCCTTGCACCACTTGCACTCTGCCACCACCACCATTATCCCTCCAGTTACACTTTCCAACACCAATCACATCCCACCCCCTAGGGTCTATTTCAGAACAAATTGCAAATAACATCCTTTCCCGCCAAAAAATGGAGAGAGGGCAAAGGTTATCCAAAATTAAATCAAAGTGGTGGGATTTGACCCTCTGGGTCCCACTAACACCCTGGGATGCTATAAAGAGAAAGAGGAGCAGAAGTGACCAGGCATTAGTGTAGTTGTAATTTTAGTTTAATCGTAGGTAGTGTGTTTTTCTTTTCAAGTGTAATTTTTAGTTTCAAATCCTTGTACTCAGTATTTCTAGTGATAAATAAACCTTATTTAAGTGTAATTTCAAGTCTCTTTTGGATTTCCAGAATTTGTCAAAGTTTAGTTAAAATTTCATTTTAATTTTGAAGTTATCAAATCAAGTTGTTCTCTGGTCTTTTAAGCTACATTTAGTCAATTATTAATCTTTCTTAAGTTTCCACAGTGATCAAGTCAGTTTTAATATAATAAACAGAAAAATACAAAGAAAATAAAATAAATAAATAAATAAAATAAAAATTAGTTGTATGAAGATGAAAGCAATGGAGCAGGTTCAATTTGGATGGTATTGGGTTTAGTTGCTTTGTGGAAAGCTATAGGACATGTTCTTGGTTCCTTGGTTCCTAAGTTCTTAGATTTGGATTCAACTGTAAGCTAATTGCCCACCCTTTTTATGCATAATTTCTCATTCTTAGTTAAAATTGTCATTTGTTGTTTATTTTAGTTCAATCAAGCTTAATTTATGTCAGTATGAGTTAATTTAGTGGTTTTGAGGTTTAATTTAAATAGTTGCTTTGTAATTCTCTTTATGTTAGTCTGTTAAAGGGTGTTTGGCATAGGCTGTATCAAGGAACTCCAGGGTGTTTTGGTTGTCATTTAATCTGTCATTAACTCACAATAGGTTGCCTTAGTTCATTTTAGTTCTTAGATATTGGTGTCAAGTGACCAAAAGTCAAAACTCAAGTTCAATCTTCCCCATCTATTCACTATTTGGTTTTAAGACTCCTAAGTACTCATTTTAGGTCCATTAGTTGCTACATTAGCTTAAAATCATTTCATATTAGATTAACATAGCATAACTAATCAGTGAAGCAAGTTCAAAATCCAAGAAAGTCAATTTGAGAATTAATCTCAAAAAGTCAAAACATAACATTTCAGATTTATCCAAAAGTTCAAGGATTTGTTTTGAATTGTGTGATTAAACCTAGGCATTGAAACTTGTTTCTAATTAAACTCCACCACCTCATCTCCAAGATCCCACATTGGTCTTATTTTTGTGAATTTTTTGGTGGGCCCCACAACCCTCCAAAGAGGGCTGCAGGCTTACTGTTGTGCCCTGCACCAGCAGACACAGTCCATACCACCACCTTTGGTGGTGGTTTGTGGTCACCACATTGGTACCCACACCTAGGCTTTGGGTTTTCCCAACCCCCTTCCTACCAGGGTACAACCATTGACCATTTGTTTGACCTAGGGCCTTGTGGACCCCACCTGATTCAAGCCTTTTTCTTTGTCCCAATTCTGAGTAACATTTGGTTTGAGGAAGTGCTTATTTGTAACTTATTGGCTTATCATTGCTTGTTGCTCATTTTTTTTAGCTTATTTAAGTACTTTTAGCTTATTTGTATCTTTTTCCAACCTTGTGGACCCCACATTTTCTCATTTGAGCTTATTTGCCTTGTTGGTCAACCAAAGTCAACTGTGTGGACTTTTTAGCTTAATCTTAGCTTATTTTCAAGTTGTAAAAAAGTTGTTTTCATTAAAAGTGTTTGTTTTTAGGTATAAAACAAGTTTGTAAAAGAAAAACCAAGAAAAGTCAATTTAATATTAAGTGATAGTTTCTATTTAATGTAATTTTAATTTTCATTTTCATTTTTATATTTTTATTAAGTACTTGGCAATTTTATATTTTTATTAATTACCTTATATAGTAAAGTAATTTTAGTAAATTGTTCAGATTTTTATTTTGCCAATTAGTATTTATTAGATTTAATTTTAATTTTATTAGTAATTAGTTAATAATTAAATTTTAATTAGCATATTTAGTTTTTATAAATCAAAACCTAGTTTTTATATTTTTCCTAGCTCTAATATAGTATAATAGACTTTTAGAAAATATATTTTTAGTTTCTACTGTTCAGTTTCCATTTTTCTTATTTTAATAATTTAAATTAGATTTAAGTTAATTAAAAGGTAATTAATTAGTGGATTAGCCTTAAATATAATTTTTAGAAGTTTTTATATCCTGTGATGGTTAAATAGTTTTATTAATTTTCTCATAATTTTCTAAGTTAATTTAGTATTAATTGTAACTTAAAGTAATTTAATTAGTTTAATTAAGTTAAATAGTTTTTAATTAATAAAAAATCCATAAAAAGACAAAAATATTTATTTTTATTTTTTATACTTTCTTCAAGTTCTATTTTAAGTTTAGAAATTGTTTTTGCAAATTTTTAGTTCAATTTGTAATATTTATAATTATTAGTTAATTTAAATTAGGTTTTAAATTACATTTTAATTAGTTTAATTAATTAAATATTATTTAAATAGTAAAATAATCACTTTTATAATTTCATTTTTATTTTCAAATTTCTTTTTAATTTTAAGTTTCAAAAAGTTTCAAAAGCACCCCCTGTAGTTTGTAATTCACCAAGTCCCACTTTTCCAGTCTGTTACGTGATCCAATTTGTAAATTTGTGCATATACTTGTATATCTGATTTTTGTGAATATTATATCTGTGTACAAATACCAAAATAACAGTAGCAATATCAATTCCACATCATCTGGGCTACTGTCCTCAGTGCCACTCACTCATAAACGATTTCAAATAACACCATTTCAATCTTGTTGGGACTTTAACGACCCGGGGACACACTATACTATCCACGGAGCATTGGGATAAGCTGTTTTTGACTAGTTGACCTTGGTCAATTATATCTGACGGTTTAGCCTCAATCACTTATCTTTTTGCTAAATACCTTTATATGAAGTTAAGACGAAGTTAAACGACAAAATAAAGCATTTTCACAATTTAGTTTTGAAACATGATCTACGAACAATAAAAACAAAGCATACATACGGAAACAAATAACAATCAAACAATTAAAAATCACACAAATAATAACTGAAAAAATTAAACAACCATAAAATTAAAATCCTACATCCCATAATAACGAAGATAAAGTAAAAAGTATCCAAGGCCAACAAAGGCCACATCCTAAATTATTACAAGACAAATTGTTTCAAATCATACAACCATGAATAAATTGTCCAAAAACCACAAATATCATGACAAATCACTGGGGAGGGGGACCATAGCGGTAATCATAGCCAGGGGAGGTGCCCGGTGTACCCGTAGGGAGGGTAGTCCATCTCGCAACCAGGGAATGGGTCGATATGCAGCTGAGGCTCAATGTGATCACGGGTCGAAAGATGTTGCATCTGGCGGATGGTGTGATCATACATCCAGTCAAATCTCTGGTCAGTGGTGGTTCGCCATGCGTCCACCTGACCCATCCAAGCCCCCTGATGCACCTGCCAATCTCCCCGACCCATGTGTTGGTAATAATCCGCAGACCCAACCTCATAATCCCCATAATGCGGCTGCTGGGGCACACCCTCATCATCATCCTCATCATCCTCAGCACCCGCCGGTCCTCCCACAACATACCAACTAAATGACCCATCCCCCAGCTCCATCACAATACTCATCTGCTTGAGGGACTTGGCCCTCACCACCCTACATGCCCCACAGTCGCTCAGGTACCCCATAACCTCCGGTACAAGGACCCCATATGAACGAGCCAGGTGGGTCACAAACATCCCTCCATAAATCTTGTCACCATCCCTCTCCCCTACACTAGTCTTTAGATAACTCGCTACCCAGAATGGGATGTTACAGTATACATCCGCTGAAAACATGGTGTATAGGTAGAAAAGGTCTGAAGCAGTGAGACGGTAAGTAGTGTCATGGCGCCCCGACAAACTGTAGGTGATGCATCTGTGGGCTAGCCTGATCATAGGGTCCCTAATGGAGGTCGCTACAATGGTCGATGTATATACACCATTCCCAATACTTGGCCAGAACATGGAACACCTCAACTCATTCCTCATTGTCTCCCCATTCATCAGCCTCTGCATAAAACCACCTTGAACAGCTTCCTCCGGAGTATACAAGCCTAATCTCCACCCAAACTCAGTAACCAAGCACGACCTAAGCTCTCCCCCCAGCCCAAAATAAATGGTGGTACCCCCATATCTGTCCTAGCTTCAGCCAAATCGAAGTGAAAAGTAGCAAAGAATTCCCTCACCAACTCACTATAGACCGTTTCCCTCATCCTAAACAGCCTTTCCCATTGAGGACCGGTAAATGCATCAGTTTGGATCCTCCCAAGGAAGTCACCCTCAAGACCTTGGGACCTCAAAAATTCCCAATCAATCACTGTCGCTGCATCGATATGGTGATAGAGTAGTTCTGTGTATTTGGTTGTAGAAGCGTCATTATCAAACTCACTCCAACTATGGACCAAGTCACCATAGTTCACACATTGGGACCTTGATGAACTCCCTCAGTGTTGTCGGGTGCGCTTGCTCATTTTCCTGGAAAAAGATGGAATGGAACGGAAATGGTTAGAATGAGAGTTTTTATGAAGTTGTGCTGTTAGACACATCTGACACCGTTAGGCAACAAAACCTGACGCCGTCAGACCTAGCAGAAGTTTTACCATGCAATTACGAGGGAAAAATCAATTTTCAAACTCTAAATCCATGACCCAAACACCCCTTTTTGCAGAAAACATGGGTGGGAGATCAAAAAATCCGTGGTGTGAAAGATTTTTCCGCAATTGACTCATGATTCAAATCAACCACTACTACCTAATGCTAAACTCATGATTACAAAACACCTAAGGAAGGGCATTATGATTTCTAAAGATGGATCAATGTTAGGGTTTCGGATGATGGGGGTTTTCAAAATTGGTAGGTCCTAAGGATAATCGAATGAATAAGGATGAAGAAAAGTTACTTACCACGTGGAAATTGGTCACGGAAGATGTTGGATTTGACCTTGGAGATTCGGAGGTGGAGTAGCACTTGGGTATAGTTTGTGGGGTATGAGTTAAAAGTGATGAAAATGGGGTTATTATTGCTGAGAATGCGAGGTGACGACGTCAAGAGTAAAAATCTGACGCCGTCAGATGCCTGTTTTATGAGTACTTAGTGGCAATTTCAAATTCAGTCCCTGCATTATTGTAGATAGCTAATCAAAAGTAAAAACTATGAGTAGCCATTCCGTTAGTGAAGTCCACCAGGGTCAAACAATTTGTTACTGTCATGGGATCATTAGAATTCTCCTACGCATTAAATACAACCAAAAATCATAGTACACCTCTGATCATTAGTGAAGTAAAAACTATGTCGAGCCGTTAGAAGCTCCTAACATGGGATCATTAGTGAAGTAAAAACTATGTCGAGCCGTTAGAAGCTCCTAACATGGGATCATTAGAATTCTCCTACGCATTAAATACAACCAAAAATCATAGTACACCTCTGATCATGTTTCTTAAGGCGTTCAAGCATGTTACCAATGGAAGTCTGCCAGTTTTCTTAAGCCTAACATCGAATACAATCATCCGTAACAACTATAAACAAACAATCAACCCAAAATTAACATCTAGGTTTCACTACATCTAAGCAAACACACAAGAGATCTAGCCAAGCATGTTAAATTCAAGACAAATGTAAGATATATTCAAGCAACACATAGACATATTGATTGAATTGAAAGAGTACTTATCTCAATTGAACATGAAAGGTTTCAAAGGGTAAAAACCCTTGAAAAAGCTGTGAAAATTGGACTAGGGTTTGTCTCCAAAGTTACACCTTAAAAGTTATACACCAATGAATGAAAATTGCAAAACTATATATAGATTTTACAGGGTGACGGCATTAAGAAGAAAATTCTGACGCCGTCAACTCGCTGCCCATAATGAAATCGGATTGCCTAGATCCACTTTTGACGCCGTCATGTGTTAATTTGTTCTGGGTCGTCACTCACATTTGGACCATGACGGCCTATGGTGACGCCGTCATGTCCATAGTACAAAACTCTCTGGACTGTCACGGACTTTATCCACTTCCACCTCTTGTATTACTCTTGACGCCGTCATTAAGAAATTCTTGACGCCATCAGGTACTGTTCCCAGCAAGGAAAATTAAGACTTTGCCGTTTTCTTCACTTTTATGCTCCAAAAACGTCCAAAATGCTTCCTTTTCTAGAACTCACTCCAAAAGTACCTAAAATGACAAAAAGAACGATTTAGGGCAATATTTGATCAAATAAATTCGAATCCGGGCTAAGATGACCCCCTAAAAACGGTTCATTTTTCGCCTCATGAATAGCTTGTTGAGGGTTGTTTTCAGTAAAGGTAATAAATAACAATGTGTATGATAGATCATCGGGACTTACTCAAATGTCAATGGTTAGTTATGGGTTTATTGGTTCGCTCGCAAACGTTAATAGGCGTAACATAGAAGATGTGGTCAACTTGCATAGTTAAAAACTATATTACTATATAGTTCGTCCCTGAAGTTGAATGTCGTGTGAGATTTAACCATATGATAGTTATAAATGTTGTTGGACTATTATGGCCTTAAAAATATAACAAAAAATGAGCGTTGACCTCACAATTTTTGGTCAAAGGACGCATTCGGCCTCAAAAACTAGACTTTTGGACGCATGGCGACGATTTTGCAAACTTAGGGGGCATGACAATGTTTTTGGATAAGTTTAGGGACCAACGATGTAGTTTTGTCTTTTATCAATTTCCTTATAAAAGTCAATGAAGTTGGACAATTTTAAAAATTGAGTGGTTTTTTTAGTTGAAAAAAAATTTGTGAAACAGCTTTGAAACTTGAGTGGCTTTTATAGCTGAAATAAATTATAATTGATTTTAGAAGAATAACGATGAAACTTGATTACTATTCAGCATGGTTTTAAAAGGCACAAAGACCTCGCAAAGGCGTGAGACTTGGTGATGCCACTACATCATGAGTTATACCGCCTTATGTCACGTCTTGTAGTAAACTCGATATATATGAAATATAATATAAATATATAAATATTTTCAGATTTTGTGTCGTCTTATGTCACACCTTATAAACGCAAAAACTTCGCGCTTGACCGCTGAGACGTGAAGCTTGGTCATGACGCCACTTCACGCCTTAGACTGTTTATAAAATTAGGCTTATTATTTAAGGCCCGCTTGGTTAAGGCCTAAGGTTTATAAGGGGTAAACAATGTGTAAGATAATAGTTGATGATGAAGCTTGGTTAAAAGGAATATAATGTCTCATTATCTAGAATTTAGTAATATCTTATTTTTCAACAATTTATAAGAAATACTCATTATATTGCATTGTATTTATTTTACTATTGTTATTTACGCGCTCTTATTCTACCCATTGTTCCATGCTTTTTTTTCTAAATTTCTCATTCATTTACTTTTATTAGGTCGTTACTCACGTGAGTTTATGCAAACTAGCTACTGTAGTTGATAAGGATGCTCAATCATAACAAATATGTGAACGAAAATGATCATACTTATTCTAAATTTCTCGTTCATTTACTTTTATTAGGTTGTGACTCACGTGAGTTTATGCAAACTAGCTACTGTAGTTGATAAGGATGCTCAAATCATTACAAATATGTGAACGAAAATGATCATACTTATTACTCCGTACATGTTCTAGACATCTCTTTTCAAAATATCTAAAAATAATTGACTTAGTGGCGGTGTAGGTGGTAAAATTTCGGGTGATAAAAGTTTTGTTCAAAATAAAGGGAAATAGTCTAAAAAGCAAATTTCTCAATAATATTCATACAAGATACTCCGTATCATTTTTTTCTTTATGGGTTTTCTAATATGTTACTACTAAACCCATATTAATGTCTAAATGAAAGAAAAGTTTTGGTTCATCAAAATGTAAATAATGTCTAAATATAAGAGTTTATTTTTCTATTTTTTTTAAATTAGAATATTTAGATTTATTAGACATTAAAATATGCCCAGTGGACACATGTTAGCAAACCCTTTCTTTATTCTGTTGGAGTAGCAAGTGACGAGGAAGAGAGAAATACTCAAATATTGGCATGATTCTCTTCATCAGTGTCATCGTTCCATAAGCTTGATAAAAACTCAATTCATTTGCTAATTCACCAAGTATCGAATTACAGGCTTTCCAAATGCCAATGCTTAATGGAAAGTAAATGTCATTCACAAGCTAAAGGCGGGTGATTTTACCGTTTACATACAAAACCTATCTCACAGTTTAAACTTTTCCATAAGAACGATAGAAAACTTTCATAAGAACTCCTCTTATATACATTGTAGATTTCAATCTCGACTCTAGATTTAAGGATCTAAAGCTTACAAATATACGTCTTAAAATGCTCATATATATATGTGACAAAATGTCTTATTTATGTTTTCTTTATCTTTTTCGGAACAAATAATCATAGCTGATGATGCCACCACCGCAAAACATGTTATATTCTATGTGTATGTATATATATCAGGTAATCACAATTGTATCATATTTAACATGTGTGTTATACGCACATGATGACACACCTTGATGGACATGGACATGTATTAGTAATGCTCAAGTTATAATCGGTAATTATACGTTTAAAAATACATGAGTCTATTGGGGCACACATGTATACACCACTTTTAATTAATATATCTATTGTAATGTATTAATTATATTCATTAATATTTCACAAAGTGATTTAATAGTAATTTATAACGTTAGACGCTAAATAACTAATAGGCTTTAGTAATTACTTTCTCCGCCCTATACTAAGTGTTCGTTTACATCATGCACAAAGTTTTAGAAAATTCCACAAACTACACTCTCCACCAATTAAATATCATTTTTACCCACTAAAGTCTCATCTCATTGGTTGAAATAGAATATGTGAAAAACTTGAAAGGGGGGGGGGGGGTTGAATAGTTTTACGTCAATTTGTATCTTAAAAACCTTGTTTTTCAAAAACTTCGATTCTTATTTATGTGAATTTCAACACTTGCACAACACAAATAATATAATCTAACTAACTAAACTATTGTAACGTGAATATGAAAGTAAATAAAAGATAGAGATAGAAAGATCAAACCACAACACACGGGTTTATAGTGGTTCGGCTACGAAGCACCTCTTCGTCCTACTCCACTCCTCGACTCACGTACTCGAGAGTTTTCTTCACTACGTCAACAAACTCCCTTTTGGCGGAGAAACCTTACACAACTTTCGCTTACACCAATTTACTACACAAAGCTAGATGTCGGGTCCTAATAGTAGCTAGAACCAATCTCACGACTTCTTCACGCCTAAATACACCTTCTTCACAACTTGAGCACACCACTACTTCTTCACAACTAAACACTACTTCTTCTTCACACCACTACTTTTACTTACAACTACTAATTACAATCACTACACAACTATACAATATATATATATATATATATATATATATATATATATATATATATATATATATATATATATATATATATACAAGCTACACAACTAATCTTCAATACTGCTTGATATGAAATGAAAGAAGTATTCTTCTCTTGCACTTTGAATAATGAGGGATTAGATCACTTGAAACAAACACTAATATGTTTATGATCAAAGGATTTAGGAAGGTGATTTGAGAGGATTTAAACAGAAAGTTTTTGGTGCAAAAGCTAAGAAAAAATTACAGATTTGAACCAGTATTTATAGGCAAAAGATTCTGACAGATGAGCGTATGCCGGCCCCCTTAAATCATGGCCGGCTCCCTTAAAATTATGGGGGCCGCCCCTTATAATTAAGGGGGTCGCCCACTGTAACGACCTGAATTTTTGTCTTTTCTGGGGAAAGTTTATTTGGTGAAAATTTAACTGAATTTCGTAAAAATTTTAAATTTATTTATTTATTATAAAATAAACATTTTCCTCTAATTACCAAAAGTGTTTTTCTAAATATATAAAATGTTTATACCATTTTATATAATTTGTAATTAGTAAATAAACCTTCCTTTGATCATAAAATGTATTAGGGACTTGTTTATTCATATGTTAAGTGAATTAGTTGGATGTAATGATATTTTGTCACTAAATACTTGTTTACGTAATGATTTTACGTTTAAAATTTATATTTTGTGATCGTCAAAACATAGGGATATCGATAAATATTAAAAACGTTTTTACGCATTATTTATATCAACAATCTCGCCCTTTTTGATGATTACAAAATCTAAACTCATTAAATCAAAAATTGTTATATATGCAAGTATTTAGTGAGTTTATATCACTTCCCCCCCCCCCTTTTTGTGAACATCGACAAGGTTGTCTCGAAGTCGGATGAGCTCCCCCTTGATGTGTACTCCCCCTCGTATTAAGGTTACAAGACAAGTCGAGATATGAAATGCTTGCAAAAATATTTAGAACATACAAAATATATGCATGCAACAAATAAATATATAAATAAAACAAGCAATATAAGCATGGAAGAAAACACTTCAATAAATTGATGAAAATACAAACAACATGCATCCAAGATGCATGAATAATACAACTAATAAACTAAAGCCTTAAGGGCTTACAAGCAACTAAAACTCTAATAGAAATGTTTTTCCTAGAGCTTGTCGTCAAAATGGTTTAAACATTTTTATTTTTCAAACATGAGCCATGCTTAGTTTGGGAGGAGCAATGTTGTAAGTGGGGATGATGGAGTTGATGTAGGTGTGTTTGATGTTAATGGAGGTGGAGGTGTGGTTGATGTTGGTGGTGGAGGTGTGGATGTTGTTGGTTGAAGTTGAGGGAACAAGCTTTCAATGTATGAAAACATGTAGTGGATTTCATCTATTAACCCAAATATGATGGTGCGGTTATGGATGCAACAAAGGCAAGTATCACCATGAGCTTCAAGCAAGCTCCATAGGATGAGATTGAAGTTTGGTAGATTGAGTGGTGATGGTGAAAATTGTGCATCAAGAGGTGTGATGGGTGATAATGAAAGAGTGATGTCTAAGGATGCATTTTCAAGAGGTGGTGGTGGAATTCTTGGTGGAGGTGATAGGTGAGTGTTGATGTAGTCATTGATGGATGATGATGATTGTATGGAAGAGGTGGAGGTTCCATGAGTTGATGGTGTTTTGGAGGGTGCATTAGGAGCACTAGGAGATGAGCATTGAGGAGGTGGTGATGGAGTGGTATTATCATCATTTGTGAGATCAATGAAAAGTTGTTTTGGTGGTATGATAACAAGCTTTTGTTTTTTGGCTTTATTGGAGGTGGTGGTTTTTGGTGATGACATGATGAATTAGTTGAGGTTGATGAATATGATGATGATGGAGTGTGGATGAAAGGTGTATAAGGGTTATATAGCATGGAATCATGTTTAGAAGTGGAATTAATTTTAAAATGCATTGTTAGATTCCAAAATCAGATTAGTTTTTAAGAGAAATGGTAGCTGGGACTAGCAAAAGGAGTCACAAGTTGCAAAAGAAAACAGTGTAAAAACTGTTCCAGGTGGCCGGTCCCCTTAATTCTTGGCCGGCCCCCTTAAAGTTAAAGGGGGCGCCCTTGATAATTAAGGGGGCTGCCCATCTGGTAAAATTCCAGACGACCAAATTTCAAAAATTTTCCAAAAATGGTTTATATTTGTTTTGTGTTTGCAGCAAGCTCTATTAGAACATTTCATTTTAGTTTTGGTCTAATAGAGAAGCATATATATAATCATAAACTAATCATGCAATCATAGATCAAAGGCAAGTATAAAAACATGCATACATCTAGAATAACTAATAATAATAAGTCAACAATAATATAGTTCAAAGGTACCTAAAATCATAGCAAAAAATATTAATTTCCGAATATATATCGGAAATATAGCACACAAGAAACAATTATTCAACAAAAACATCATACAAATAGTTCAACAAGCATGATCATCCAAAGCAAATATAAAGACCCCCATCACTTCTTCTTCTTGAACAATCCTCCAATCGTCTTAGCAATGGACTTGAATCCTCTTCGTATCTCCTCACGTATCCTTCGGTTTTGATTGAGCAAATCGGTTTGTCGCTCAAATAGCACTTGGTTAGTTTGAGAAGAAGGAGATGTCACTAGGTAATCGGATTCTTCAAGTTCTTCCAAGTCTTCAAGAAACGTATCGGGAGAGGGAGCACGATGAACAAATTCATCCTCTTCGTCATCCTCTTGATGAGATGATGAGCCATGGAAACTATGACGACGAGATTTACCCTTATCACTACGAGGTTTACGGGTTTGTTTATGAATGAGAGGACATAAGGTCGGAAAGATGGACTCATAGATACTACCATCAAGATCGGGATAGTGTTCGATAACATGACGATAGAGATGAGTGAGGAACATTCCATACGGAAGATTGGCTTTAGGAGTAGCTCTTGCACGTTCAATTCGCTTGATAAAGAAATAAGCCAAATTGTAATGTTGTTCGGCAACAATACAATACAACATATGAGCGAGGCTAGCCGGGAGATGGTCACGGTGGCCTCCGGTACCAAACGCATTGATACGTGGGAATCACACCAGGCTTTACCTCTCAAGGGATCTTGAGAAGCTTACAACCCCCACCAGGCAGAGTACCTGATCATTGTAGTATAGTATAGTGACAAGTACCGGGGGATTGATCGTTCAGCTAGGAATAGTGTCGCTAGGATTAGAAAACCTAAATACTAGTTCTAGAGATGAAGGATGATTATTTTTATATTTTTATATTTTTTAGAAAGCAAGTAAATATCTCGGGTTTTAAGGATTTGGGCGGAATTAGTTGCTAGTCAACTAACCCAATACTAAAGATGCAATCAAAATAAAATACTAGAAATGAAAATAAACTAAATTAAACTAAGGTTGTGAGCAATAAATGGAGAAATTGTGTTTACTTAGATTTCACAACTCCCTAGATATCTTTTACACGTTAATTACTTGTTATAGTTGCGTGGATGACAGATTGTATTCCTTAATACCATTCATGGGGTGGCGCACTTAATTCCCCAATCCTATGAGTGCCTACTTCACTCCTATGTCGAGCCGGCTAAGAAGCTCCTAACATGGGATCATTAGAATTTACTCATGCATTAAATACAATCAATAAAATCTAGTGCACGTCAGTTCATGTTTCCTAAGATGTTCAAGCATGTTACCATTTGGAGATCTGCTAGTTTTCTTAAGCCTAACATCGAAATCATTCATCCAATACAACCATAAACAAGTAATCAACACATAATTAACATCTAGGTTTCATTAGATCTAAGCAAACACAAGATAGATCTAGCCTAGCATGATGGAATTAAGACAAGAACAAGATATAGACAACCAACACATAGACATATTGATTGAATTAAAAGAATACTTATCTCAATTACACATGAAAGGGTTCAAGGGCTGAAAACCCTTGAAAAACCTGTAAAATTCGTACTAAGTTCGGCCTTAGGGTTTCTCCAAAACTTCTCTTTTTTTATGAATGAAAATTAGAAAACTATATATAGGAAATTGAGGCTGACGGCGTCAAGACCAAATTGGTGACGCCGTCATCTTGCCGCCGAAAGAATTCTCGGACTTCCTTGATCTACTTCTGACGCCGTCACGTTATATCTTTTTCCAGGCCGTCACGTATTTTACTCTTGACGCTCTACCTTGTGACGCCTTCATTTCTGTACTGGGTCGTCATGAAAATTACTCTTGATGCCGTCAGGATTTTCTTTTTGACGCCGTCACCTACTGTTCCCAGCAAGGAAAATTAAGACTTTGGCGTTTTTTTCACTTTTATTCTCCAAAAAAGTCCGAATTGCTTCCTTTTCCAGATTTCTCTCCCAAAGTACCTAAAATCACAAAAGGAACGATTTAGGGCAATATTTGATCAAATAAATTCAATTTCGGGCTTAAATGACCCCCTAAAAATGGTTCATTTTTCGCCTCATCGCGCATTCTCACGAATGAGTTATTCCCAACGCTTCTTGTCGGGGCTTAATTCTTTGAGTAGAATTTGGTTTTCGGAAATATCGACATTTTTGGATTTGATTTTTCGAGTGGTAGTTTCACGAGTTAAACCAAGCATTTGACGAATTTCGAGTGGGGAAGGGATTTCGGAGAAATAAGGACCAAAAGTCGGACGAGAATATTGAATAGAACCAAGATCCCATTCGTTTGAGAAAACGGATTGACCGGTGAAAGGAATTTGGAGGATTTGACCAAATTGTGCAAGAGTTAGAGTAATGTATTCATGTTGGATCATGAATGAGATGAGAATAAAACCAAAATGCGCTTTTATTCTAGTCAAAATACAAGTTAGGGGTCATTTAACACTAATATAAAAGTAATTACAACAAATAATCATTCCACTAAAGACCAAAGACAAGCACGGAGGTCATACACTAGCACCTCACAAATAGTGTTTAGATACTCACATCTCTCGGGTGTAATAAAGTAATATCACAATATGGAAATGGAAAAAATCTCTCACTACCTGTTATAGCAAAATAGATTACCATAGGCTTGGGAAAGGATCAAACCTCCACCACATGGCGTAAGCACCTAGGATAAACTATCAAAGAGGTCTTTTAAAGGGTTGTAACGTAAGGTGTAGGGATATGAAATACACGGTTTTATTGGATAAAGGAAGTTTTTACTGGTGGCGAGCTAACAATCTTGGTTAATTACATGTATAATATGGCGTTGCTAAGCCAAGACTAGACTCGACTTAAGCTAATAAATGAAAAATAACAAAAACATAAAATAAACATAGAATGAAAAGGGATGGTAGTCCGTATGTTTTTTCTCTTTTCTTTTTCTAATTTTTTTTTTCCTTTTTCTTGATTTTTTCTTTTTCTTTTTTTTTTTTTTTTTTTTTTTTTTTTTTTTTTTTTTGCATACACTCTTACCCTACCATCCAAAATAATACATCATAGGGAATGAACATTCCCCTTACACTTGAATTTTTACATACTTTACAATAAACTAATCTAATGACTCGAATTAAGAAAATCAAAACACTTGGAGTACTTTTAAGATTAACGTACATATGGGGGTAATATATAATGTTCTTCCCCATTACTCCATAAAATAAGTACTTTACCCATGAGTCCCAATCATCCCAAAACAATATGTATAAGGATATAACTCGACTTAGCAACCATGTAATCAATTAGATAGTTAACTTAGGGTTTAACAAATAACACTAATGCACTAAAGATGAGCGCATACATGGAAGGCTAAGGCGATTTGGTTGTACATTTAAGTGGGGTGTAACAAATTATTCCTTTAAGTAAAATGCTTAAAGTTAGAAACGAAAAGATAGGCTCGGAGGGGTGTACTAGGGGTTTCGTGTACTAAAAATGAGTACAACGCTAAGGGTGTGGGAAAAATTAGTTGACTTAACTAGCCAAGTAATGTGACTTAAATGGTCAAGTAATTATGATACGGGTTTAATACAAGGGTGATCCTAATGCCTCTTATCATGTAGTAAATCCTACTACACGAATGTAGTCTCACTAGCGGTCTCGGGATGCATCACTAAAGCAAGTTCTAGAATCTAAATGCTACCGGTACACTCATAAGCACTAATAGTAAATGCTTTTCCTATCAAATCTAAAGGCGAACCTCACATATTTGGGTGGAAAATTTTTCTGAAAGTACGGTTATGTGCTAGTCATACAATCTCCTATCCATGAGACGCTTGCTGTGGCTAAAGTTTCACTCCTAAATGTTATAAAAAATTTAAAATTTGGCGCTAAAATTGCACTAACAAGTATTTCTCATAGTTTTATTACACATCTACTATCAAACAAACAAACTCAAGCGAAAGTGTATTTGTAAGGTATCATCATTTTACCCTCCCCTTACACTTAAGATGAACATTGTCCCCAATGTTCAAGTAAAGAATGTAAAAGTGAAAAAGTAAAAAGAATGAAATCAAATACTCCCCTGATTCGCTCGGTATGGATAATTAGGTGGCCAGGTTAAATCTTCCTTCAAGAAAATGAATAATAAAAGCTTCCCTTCCAGAATATAAATCATCTTCTTGTCATACATAACCTGTGAATCCTGAGAAAATAGACAAGACAACCTCGCATAAAATCGGTGGCAATCTATATAAGTTACTAAATCCTAGAAAACAAAATAAGATATAATGCTTGTGGAATGAAGTTTGCAGATTTCCTGGAGATTATAAAACTTAATAATTCACAAAAACCATAAGACTCCGTTAGAAAAACAAAACCGGTAAAATTTCTAGATTTTTACACGTGACGCCGTCAAGAGTTAACTCGTAACGCCGTCAGAAGTGACCTGCAGAAATTCTTATGTTAAGTTTCCGGAAAATTTATGGAAAAACTTGGTCTCACTTCCTGGAAAATCCTGCAAAACTTCATTATGACTCAATACAAGCATTTGACTCTAACAAATACGAATATACATGTTCATTTAATATTGTGGAGAATCATGATCGGTTTGTTTCTTGAAAACATATTTGGGGTTTCCCCTTACACTTATCTTTTGCAAAAATACTTTTAGGTGGAGTTAAGACTAGGCCAAAACAACAAGGTAAAGTATTTCCACTATTTAATTGAGAAACATGATAAAACAAAACATGGGTTGCCTCCCAAGAAGCGCTTTTCTTTATTTACGAGTCTTGTAGCTAGACTCAAGGTCATGGGTTACTACGTGACCTCCTCGTTGATTCCACTCTCTAGGTCGTCTTCTAAACCAGTTTTGTATTCCAGACCTAGTTGCAAGCATTCTTTTTAGAAACCAAGCATCCTACTCTTCACATACTCTACTCCTCTACGTCTATCCTCCTCATTCCTATAATAAGCCGCTTGCTTGTGTTCTTTTTCTATATTAGAGAGGAGGCGGTATTGCTCAATTTTGTAGGGCATTTGATAGGCAACCTCATCATTTTCTTCCTTGAATCTAACTATCCCTAGAGTCGGGTCATAACTTATCCTAGTGGCTTCAACAAATGGTTTTCCAAATATTACTTGGCTTAGGCAATCATCTATCACCGGACGAGTGTCTTCCAATATCATAAAATCGATCTCATAGGTGAAATTACCTATAATCACATGCAATCCCTTCACTCTTCCTACAAAATTACTTATCAAATTCTTATTGGGCATCATCCTAAAATCAAGTTGTTTCTTCATCACCCAATTGTAATAAGTCCTAGTCATGATGTTAACAGGAGATCTAGGATCGATGTAAGCTTTCCATACATGCATGTGCCCAATATTGCATGGTATGTTAATGTTAGAGGGGTTTCCCATTTTGATAAGGGGTGTGCCAAGGATATATGGTCTCTCGGGACTATCGAATAAATCCTTATGGTATTCCCGTTCTTCCTTGGTGGGCATCTTATCAAAGTATTTCTCTATAGTTTTTACTTCATCTAACTCTTCTCCCTTATTAACCTAAACCTCCCTACTTTCATCCCTAGTCTCGGTTTCTACTCCAACTTCATCCTTGTCACTTCCTTCTATCTCCTTATCTATTGGCTTAATGGTGAAAACATTGACAAAGTGGACATGTTTGGATGATGAGGGGTCCTTAATTTGGATTCCGTTATTGGTGTCCTTAGTGTCCTTCCTAGGTGTGGCTAACGCTTGGTTGTTGAGGGCCTTCAACAAGTTGTCAATCTTATTGGTCATCTCCGTTTGTTGTTGGTTGAATTCGGTTTCAAACCTAGCTATGCGAGCTTCTTGAGATGCCATGAACTTAGACATCAATCCTTCAAGATTGTTGGTACTACCATAATTGTTAGAAGGATTGTTGTTGAAAGTACGGTTGGAGGGTGGACCGTTTGGTTGGTAACGATTAGGCGGATTGGAAGAATTGGGTTGATTTTGTTTCCACCTAAGGTTTGGGTGATTTTTCCAAGAGGGGTTGTATGAATCACCGTAAGGGTTTGGCTCGGGCTTAAAAGTGTACCACTTATCTCCCGCTTTGTCGGTACGCGTGGATGCGTAGTCCGCAAAAGCTGTTCCAGGGAGTTCCACACAATCACGAGTGTCGTGGGGACCACTACATAATTCGCATGAAGAAGTGATTTTGTTCACTTGGCTTGAAGGCTTAGGAGCTTCATAAGATTTCATGAGAAACTTGACTTGGTCCTCAAGTTCCATGATCATACGGTCGGGAGTGCTAGAATTGTTCGAAGGCAAAGATATTGCCTTGGCCGTTTTGTCCAAATCACGGGGATCATTCCAACTTTCATTGTCATAGAGAGCAAGATCTTCTATGAGTTCCCATGATTGTTCCGCACTTAGATCACGTAGCTTACCACCGGCCGATTGGTCAATGGCTCGCCTCGTGGAGAGATCGATATGGTCATAAAAGATTTGGACTTGGAGCCAAAGATCTATGCCATGGTGAGGGACTTTTTGGAGTAAGTCCTTGAAACGAGTCCATGCTTCATAGAGAGATTCATTTTGACGTTGTTGGAACATCAAGATGTCATTTCTAAGCTTAGTAGTTCTCCCCGGTGGGAAAAATTGAGCAAGGAAACGAGTGGTGAGATCATCCCATGTGGTGGTGGATCCCACAGGTAAACGCTCAAGCCATTGACTAGCTTGATCCCGTAGAGAGAATTGGAATAGGCGTAATCGGGTTGTCTCTCTAGTTTCAACATCTAAGTCTATGGAGTCTACGATTTTAAGGAAATCCTTAAGATGTTGGTTTGGATCTTCGGAACGAAGTCCATGGAATGCACATCCGCTTTGCACCAACCGGATGGTGTCGGATCGCAAGGGGGTCACATTGGCTCCGGTGAGCTCAATGGTGTTTCGGTAGCCTTGGTGGCTAGGTCGGGAATACTCTCCTAAGGTTCGGGGCCTAAGAGGTTCTAGTGGTGGGTTTTGTTGCGGTGGGATGACGGGTTCAAAGATGTTCCCATCGTCCATGATGTCGGGTGGTGAAGAGTTACGAACAAAAACACAAAGGAATAAGATAGACTAAAGAAACCCTAAAAATAAAAATAAAATCTTACTAGAAAGGAATCTAGCAAGTAGACCTAATAAAAGAGATTCTAACCTAGACAATAACTATTTCCCCGGGCTACGGCGCCAAAAACTTGATACGTGGGAATCGCACCAGGCTTTACCTCTCAAGGGATCTTGAGAAGCTTACAACCCCCACCAGGCAGAGTACCTGATCATTGTAGTATAGTATAGTATAGTGACAAGTACCGGGGGATTGATCGTTCAGCTAGGAATAGTGTCGCTAGGATTAGAAAACCTAAATACTAGTTCTAGAGATGAAGGATGATTATTTTTGTATTTTTATATTTTTTAGAAAGCAAGTAAATATCTCGGGTTTTAAGGATTTGGGCGGAATTAGTTGCTAGTCAACTAACCCAATACTAAAGATGCAATCAAAATAAAATACTAGAAATGAAAATAAACTAAATTAAACTAAGGTTGTGAGCAATAAATGGAGAAATTGTGTTTACTTAGATTTCAATACTCCCTAGATATCTTTTACACGTTAATTACTTGTTATAGTTGCGTGGATGACGGATTGTATTCTTTAATACCATTCATGGGGTGGCGCACTTAATTCCCCAATCCTATGAGTGCCTACTTCACTCCTATGTCGAGCCGGCTAAGGAGCTCCTAACATGGGATCATTAGTATTTACTCATGCATTAAATACAACCAAAAAGGACTAGCCCTACGGTCATCATCATGATCAGACTCCTCTAACTCAGAATTATTGTCAAAGTGGTGGTTGGGCGAGAGGTTAGGCGGGTTCTCATTCTCAACTAAAGGGAGTGGGGTGGACATTTGGAAGATCCTACGATGAAAAACACGAATAACGGGAATCAAACAATCAATGTTATTGTTATACATCGAAATAGTTTACGAACAAAGGAAACAAAGAAATAAGATAGACTAAAGAAAATCTAAAAATAAAAATAAAATCTTACTAGAAAGGAATCTAGCAAGTAGACCTAATAAAAAGAGATTCTAACCTAGACAATAACTATTCCCCAGGCTGCGGCGCCAAAAACTTGATGCGTAGGGATTGCACCAGGCTTTACCTCTCAAGGGATCTTGAGAAGCTTACAACCCCCACCAGGCAGTGTACCTTATCGTTGTAGTATAGTATAGTGACAAATACCAGGGGATTGATCGTTCAGCTAGGAATAGTGTCGCTAGGATTAGAAAACCTAAATACTAGTGCTAGAGGTGAAGGATGATTCTTTTTGTATTTTTATGAAAAGCAAGTAAAAATCTCGGGTTTGAAGGATTTGGGCGGAATTAGTTGCTAGTCAACTAACCCAATACTAAGATGCAATCAAAATAAAATACTAGAAATGAAAATAAACTAAATTAACTAAGGTTGTCAGCAATAAGTGGAGAAATGTGTTTACTTAGATTTCATTACTCCCTAGATATCTTTTACACGTTAATTACTTGTTATAGTTGCGTGGATGACGGATTGTATTCCTTAATACCATTCATGGGGTGGCGTACTTAACTCCCCAATCCTATGAGTGCCTACTTCACTCCTATGTCGAGCCGGCTAAGAAGCTCCTAACATGGGATCATTAGAATTTACTCATGCATTAAATACAACCAATAAAACCAAGTACACATCGGTTCATGTTTCCTAAGACGTTCAAGCATGTTACCATTTGGAGATCTGCCAGTTTTCTTAAGCCTAACATCGAAATCATTCATCCAATACAACCATAAACAAGTAATCAACACATAATCAACATCTAGGTTTCATTAGATCTATGCAAACACAAGATAAATCTAGCCTAGCATGGTGGAATCAATACAAGCACAAGATATAGACAACTAACACATAGACATATTGATTGAATTAAAAGAACACTTATCTCAATTACACATGTAAGGGTTCAAGGGCTGAAAACCCTTGAAAAACTTGTAAAAATCGTATATGGTTCGGCCTTAGGGTTTCTCCAAACTTGTCCCTCTTTTTTTGAATGAAAATTAGAAAACTATATATAGAAAATTGAGTCTGACGGCATCAAGAACAAATGGGTAACACCGTCATCTCGCCGCCAAAAGAATTCTCGGACTACCTTGATCTACACCTGACGCCGTCATGTATTAATTTTTTCCAGGCCGTCACGTATTTTACTCTTGACGCTCTTCCTTGTGACGCCTTCATTTCAGTACTGGTCCGTCATGAAATTTACTCTTGATGCCGTCAAATTGTTACTCTTGACGCTGTCACCTACTGTTCCCAGCTTGGAAAATTAAGTCTTTGGCGTTTTCTTCACTTTTATAACGTCCAAATTGCTTCCTTTTCTAGATTTCTCTCCCAAAGTACCTAAAATCACAAAAGGAATGATTTAGGGCAATATTTGATCAAATAAATTTAATTCCGGGCTTAAATGACCCCCTAAAAGTGGTTCATTTTTCGCCTCATTACCGCCCACTGTAACGGCCTAAATTTTTGTCTTTTCTGGGAAAAGTTTATTTGGTGAAAATTTAACTGAATTTGGTTAAAAATTTGAATTCATTTATTTATTATGAAATTTAACATTTTCCTCTAATTACCAAAAGTGTTTTTCTAAATATATAAAATGTTTATACTATTTTATATAATTTGTAATTAGTAAATAAACCTTCCTTTGATCATAAAATGTATTAGGGACTTGTTTATTCATACCTTAAGTGAATTAGTTGGATCTAATGATATTTTGTCACTAAATACTTGTTTACGTAATGATTTTACGTTTAATGACTTTATATTTTGTGATCGTCAAAACATAGGGATATCGATAAATATTAAAAACGGTTTTACGCATTATTTGTATCAACAGAATATGGACACTTAATTTTAGACATCAAAAGATTCAATTGTGGACACTTAATATGAGACGGATGGAGTAGTTAGTAATGGACTAGTTAATAAGTGTTAATGCCCAAAACAAACCATAAGCTCATGAGAAGGCTAATGGTCAGCTGAATAGGGTCCAAGGGGGTTCGGATTGTTGCTTGGAGGTTAAGCCAAGGGAACCCCTAGGTTCATTATTTATTAATCTTGATAACCTAAACAAAAAACTAAATTCTCTCCTCATTTCCTAAGCCTTGATCGACCGAATTCCATTCCTAGGGGATGTTTGGTACGAGGGAATCGGAAATGATTGAATTGCGCTAGAGAATAAAATGGAAAGAAAAGGGAATATAAGGGTCAATTTGATTTGTAGATGGGTTTATCATTAGGTGTAGGATCGAAACATATGTTGATTCATGTGGTTCGGGTGGTCTTGGGTGATGGAAGATGAAGTTATGCATTGTCAAGTTAGAGAGAGAGAGATAGAGAGAGTAGAGAGGAGAAGATTTCCAGTGAGAGAAAACACCTTTGAGGTGTGTGTATTAATGAAATTAACCAACCCTTCCGTTGTGTGGGAGAGGGTTTATATACACTTACATTATACGCCCTCCTACGGGCTGTGGATCAGGTGTACAGTGGGTAAAGATCCGTCCGTCCTCCACGGTGTGACTATAACTATACTAATATATACAAAGCTAAGAGCTACGCTAAGTATGTAAATACATGGGATGACCGAACCTTTTTCTTAATCATAACAATCTCCCCCTAAGGGAGGTCACCCCAGAAAAAATAAATTGAATCTTAGCATTCTATAAATTGATCTTTAGCTCTAGCTTGTATCCGTTGATTCTTCAAAGTCATTACTCTTTTTGCTTCCAGCAGTGGACTTTTGATGACTTGTTTTATATCTTGGATGTTCCCTGGCGATTCTCTGAGTTTATCATCCAAATGTGTGTCTCCAAGTCATCTTTGTACAGTATCGTCTCCATGTGACGTGGACATCTTTGTAACGACATGCTCACACTTTTCAGGATCATGATCTTCAGCATCAGAGTTGTGGAAGCATAGATGAAGCTCATTCAATGATCATGATTTCTTGATTAATATGTCGAAGTGTGAGCATGGGGTGATGGATCAACATCTTTTCAGCAATCTACTACAACCATCAGAAATTCCTGCAAGCAAACAGTTAGCAACAAATCATCCGGTACTTATAGGTTGGAATTAGAGATCGTCTACAGCATAGTGTGAAGATTCCTTCTAACCCTTACCAAGACCGTTATCAATCGGCAACCCCCGAGAGGATTTACACAAACTACCTAAGTAGATCAACGACTGGGTGAGTCGTTGGAGATCACTCCATGACTGTAGACCATTTGGAACCGCCGCGACCACTAAGCGTAATCCACAAGGAATTACCTAAGTGACTTGCTTTCAGGGCTGTTTGATGTTGACCCTGGCAGGGATTTCCACTCAATCACAGGGAATTACATACGTATATTCCCTCATAAGTGTTCATGGCAGATTGCTAAGATCTGCAAAGGACTCAAAATATTACAGCTAGTGTCCTTAATGTTGAACAACCAGTGTAGAAGAATCAAGTGTTCCTATGAGATCTTTTGATGCATCTCATGGCTCTAGACTCGATAAGTGCATAATTTGGTTTTCCTATGCGGAGACAAGGGAGAGGTCTCCTGCTTCAATATCAACCATCTCTAAGAGATAAGTTGATAGATTACACCGGTTCCCCGTGAGAATGAAACAAGTCCTTTTAAGAGAACTTGAGTGGCTAGAAGGTTTAGTGCAGTGCGTCCCTGGGTCCATAACATCTTTTCTTCAATACCGGTGTTCCATTGGTAACCACCAGTAGCATATGAATTGAACCCGGTTTCTGCCCTAAGGTTGAATAATTGGAGGGCTATTTCTTTTCACCCTTTCTTATTTATTTTTAATTCTTCAACCCCTTCTTTCTCCATTCTCACATTTCTCCTTTTTTTCATAATCATACCTATGGACTTTCTAATACTATCTATTGGGTATTGTCCATGGGTAGATCCCTCCGGCTCTAGCGGATTATAGGACGGTTTTCCTAACCTTAGCCACCTTATAACTTCATGAATATCCTATGTTACCATACACCAAATCATTGAAAATTCTTCTCAACGTGTTTATGATTAAGAAACACATTTTGTTAACACGTTGAGAGTTTTACCATTTTCAAATGCTCCCCCTTAACATGTGCTCATATGTTTTGATCGAAAAATTTGCACATGTCGGGAAGAGTTGCACTTTTGAATTTATCCACCTTTAGTGAATATGAAAGGGCATTCGAGACACACTTACATCACTAGTTAGATTAGCTTGAATTTATTACCCGGCCCGATCAAATCCAAAAAAGGTTTCTCAAAACGGTACACTCTACTTAGAAAAGTCCTCTTCGAGACACGCTTACATCACTGGTTAGACCAGCTTGAAGTTATTACCCGTCCAGAACTAGTCTTTTCGATTGGTGACAGTTTTTTTTCATCAATTCATTGGTTAAGTCTGAGTCACGCTCACATGAGATGCTAGGATCCTTTTATCACAAACCATTTGCTCCCCCTCAATATGTGCATTGATGTACAAAACGAGTTTGGCACATATGGGAGAGTGTTTTAACTCCAAAACAATCACATTTTAATCAGGTTTCATATTTAAATCACATTTTCTCCCCCGATCAAAAATTTCAAACCATTTGAGATTTGTGATCCCAAGTGATTTAAATAAGTTCCAAGATTTTTGGGAGAAAAATGTGGTCAAATTTAAGAATGACTGATTTTGAGACGATACATTTGCTCCCCCTCAATCCTTGAGAGAGCATATTATGTGTCAGAAATGATGAGTTTATAAATGATTTAGAGTTTAACGAGAAACTCATGAAAAATTCATATTCTCACACATAGCAATTCCATTCACTGCTTTTAATGCACATAGATCATGTTTTGATGATATAGAATTTTTGAAATCATTCTCCCCCTCAATCGATGACCTATCTTCAAATTATCATTTTACTTCAAAAGATTAATCATTTATCATCGATTGAGTGGCAAATTTTATACAAAATTTCAATTTTGTTTGATTTTCAAAAATCATGGTACCACCAAGTTTAGAACAAATACTTTCCCGAAGAATCATTGAAGGAAAAGTATTCGTGATGTAAAGAAGACTTCTCTTCTTATACAAGAAATGATGCACTAAAACGTACATCAAGTCGAAGAAACACGGATATAAAGTAATCCGTGTCCGGGTGAACATCACCCAGTGAGAGGAACAACCGTCTTTTTGGCAACGTGCTTTCCCCTTTTTGAAGAGCAGGTTGCTATCTGAAGTACTAGCAAGCTATTTTGAAAGAAATTTTTTTTTAAGAAACGACATGTTTTTAGAAAACATTATTTTAAAAGATAGAAAAACTCTCGCTCAAGCATATGTATGAATCCGTGCCATTATTGAAAGACATTTCCAGAAACGTACATAATATTGATTATATGAGAGACATGTCGCGAGAAGAATATTTTTTGAGTTTTTATATTTTGCAAATTTTTATGGTTTTTGTCAATTTTATATTTTTCTATTTTCTTTTTGGTTTTAAAATATGTATAAAGGATATTATGCAGTTTAAGAAGATATTGACCACAATACCGAAAAGAGGATATCGGTCTGCACGTTGTAAAAGTCAGTAGTCAACATCTCTTAAACCTTCTCCACCAAAGCTTTCGAGGCTCCTTAATAGTCGTCAGAACTTGAGCCTTCTCACTGTGAAGCTTTGATAGATCAGCAATGTATCATCTCATGCTTGAATAGTTCTTCTCAACTTTCTTCCTACTGAAGGCTGAAGTAATGCGTACCAAAAAGTATCCAGAGACCACTTCCCCCCAAGTAGTTGAAATGATGCAATCAATCTCATTATATGAAGCTCAGAAACCCGAAGTACACACACAATCAATTGTGTACGTCTTTTGTCATCAGAAACTGTTTCTTACATCTCTTCCCCCACGTAGTTGGAATAATACACCAAAAGAACGAGTTAAAACACTGATTTCCTCTGCGGTCATGACATTTGTCTTCCCGGAATGACTTCAATACAGACGAAGTATAAAGCTCATCAAGTGTACTCGTTGTGCGTTCCGGTGTATGTCTCCTTCCCCCTTGCTGGTTTTGATACCTCAGAATCAGCAACACATCTTATGCCCATATACTTGAATTCTTGTGAGAAGAACACAATAAGCTCAAATATATCTGTGAGAATCAACATGCTGAAGAGCAATGTGAGCACATCTAATTAGGGATTTTAACACATACTTTACACTCTCCCCTAATTAGTGCTCTCCCCTAAACTGACAACCTTTCTTGATGAATGCCTTGAATATGAAGAAGTCTTTCGATAATTAGTTGCATATCGTCTTTAGTCTTCTAACATGTAGCAGAGAATGTAGAACAGACTGTAGACTCGACCTTCTTCAATGTTGTCCATTTGGGGAATAGGATATCAACATCTCTATCTCACTAAATGCATTCCAGTTATATTACATATACCAAATCAGCCCACATGTACCAAATACAAGAAGAAACGATAACACCAAAGTAACAGGTTGAGGCACTGATCATCTCTGCGGATATCAACTCCAGAATAACTGATTAAGCTCGATCATGTGAACCTGTTGAGCGTCCCTGATGTAAACATTTCTCTCTCCCCTGATGGTTGCGATTAATCAGCCCGTGATGTGCAAATGAAGTGATACAACCAAAGTAACAAGTTGAACCACTGATCATCTCTGTGGTTATCAATCCCGGAATAAGTGATTAAGCCCGATCACGTGAACTTGTTGTGCGTCCTTGGTGTACACATTCCTCTCCTCTGATGGTTGCGATTAATCGGAATCATCATAATGATGTGTACATGAAGCATTAACTGGAAGCCCTTTATCTATAATTAGAAGCCCTTTATCAATAATAATATTAGCCCGTGAGAAAATGTCGATAAGCCCTCATGAGTCCTGAACTGAAGATTTCAGGAGTCATGAAATGATGACTAATTGAGTTTGCTCCCCCTCAATTAGGCCATCATATGTAACGAGCCTCTTCGAAACTTGTGAAGTTTCAGAATCGGCTCCCCCTCAAACTGATCATCCCCTTTTATTGATTCAACACTTTAACGTCATGATCACGTTTGAGGGTCTTGATATTAACCATCTTCTTCTTTATCTAAATCAGTCAATCAACTGCAATACTAAGTGATAACGCCAAGTTCGAATCCCAGAAGTGACAATAGAACTTCTACAGATTAACAAACCACAGAATATTTCGGAGTGGAAGAGACCAATCTCCCCAACATGAAAAGTTAAGCTCGATCCCTTCGTGATTTATAACCCCAGCATACACATTTCTCCTCCCACGAAAGAATAGAAAGAACACATTCCTATTCTCCCCCTCAAAAGTGGCATGATAATGACATTTTTGCCATAGTCAAAAGGAAAAGGACATACGCATGTTCTCCCCCTCAAAAATGGCATGCAATGACAGTTTTGACATAGTTGAGATTCCGTGATGGTTGAAATTTATCAGATGCAGCATAAATATGTGTGTAGCACCAAAAACTACTGCGAAGAAGATGATGATTAAAACACTCTTGAAGCAGCCCCTCTTTTGTTTCCTCATCAATGGTTTACCAAATGAAGAGTTCCATGAAGCTTGTAATACGCCTAAACCACTTGTTGACATGTGTTAAACCTTAGAGGGAGAAAATATCTGCATACAAGAGCCGAATGACCATTCTACAAACATCATCAACATGTAGTATCTTCATCCTTTCCCTTCTCCCCCTCAAAAATTTCATATGTCGGTTTGTAATTTTTGATTGAATAAGTGAAGCACAAAAAGATAATCCAATGTATGTCGATCCACTTGATGACTGTACGAACATGGGAAAAGCATGAAGCTTGTTGATGAGAATGGTCATAAATAAGAAGATTTCTCTTCTTTCTAAGATAAGGCGCACTGAAACGTACACCTTTCTTTTCTTTTGAGGAATGGGGCCTGAAGTGTTATCTGCAGACGCCATAATGTTGAAGAACGAGGCTTGAACCGTTGTGTCCAAACGTCATCTCTCTCTCTTTTCTACTTCTCTCTGCTAACTCGTTACCAACCCCATTATCATTCTGTCGGCTATATGTCGTGACTACTGATGGAGAAAAACCCAATATGATGAACTTGAGACTAAAGTAAAATAACCCGAACTTGTGACTTAAGCTTGCACAAATGTATGACTAAGAGCGGTGTAGAGAGTTCGTGCAACATCGAATCCCAAAGTACTCTATACTCTTCAACCAACCAACCATCAAGTATAAGACGTACATCACCTCTTTAATATCCACAACTTCGTGTGACACTGAGCACTACAACGTAACTCCTTAAAATGATAGTTATTTTGTGGTAATAGAAAGGAAGAATCCCAAAAATAACTAGATATCCAAGTCTTCGTCATTGTAAAGGTTAAAATCTCAAACAAGGATCTCGAATAATCTTCATCCAACCACCCCGATATCTTCAGATACTAAGTACACGCACCCGTGAAATTTCACTTCAACCTCAAATAAATAATAATGAATTGACGCGCGTAGTCACATCTTGTGGTTTAACTGCCCAAATCTAGCCTCTTAGATGTTTTGAATGAACTTTGATAATGGTTTTATCCTGATCTTTGTCAAAGGCGTATATCCCCGTAAAACTTTGTTATAACCAAAATGCCATGAAGTATATCAAACAATCATCCAATACATGAATTACACACTTTATCCCTTCTTCGAAGTTGAAACTGTAACACTAGAATCACTTAAGTTCCGGAAATGCACTTTTCTTTCTCCAGGATAGTTCCATCATCACAGGATTTTACAAATCTATGATTTAAACCGAGAAATAAATTCTTTCGTGGGATTTTACAAAACCAAGAAGAAACCGTGAGACAATGATAAATTGAATGTGTTATGACAGATTTAGTTCTGGTGAATAACTGTTTGAGGGAACGTGCAAGGGATCAGCAACACTTCTTCTCAGATATGTAGAATACCTCACAAACCATGCTAAGTAAAGTAGTATAAACTACTTCCCCCTGGAGGTTGACCTTATATCATCAAAGTACACGTTTCTCCCCCAATGATGGTTTCGAGCTTTCAGAAGCATCATTTGACGTGTACGACAATATACCCGAGAATCTCTTGTGAAGTATCATTGACATTCTGTAGCATCAAATATCCCATAAGAATTCTGATTACATCTCCACCTTTGAACTCTTTGGCAAACAACCCAATCTCGTATTCTGTCGGCTATTGTTGTGACCACTTGGTGAATTAAACCCGATATACCCATCTTGAAAATGAAGTAGAGTTCCCAAAATTTGTTACTTAAGCTTGCACTATTGTTGGAAGAACGGTGTAGAGAATTTGTGCACCATGAAAATCTCTAAGTACTCAATACTATCCTGACAAAGTATGAGACTTTTATCACCTCTTGCGATTATCCACATCGTCTTCTGCGTGTGACACTGAGTACAATAACGTAACTCCTTTAAGTGATAGTTAACCAGGTCTTCAACCATCCACCCTGACTGCTGGTAACTAGATAAACCAAGTGTTCAACTTAAATCATACGCACTAGCAAGTTATCATTGAAAGTCATGCATCCAACCAACCCCAACTTCAAGATAAAATAAGATCATGCATTTGTGAGAGTCAACTTCAATCTTCAAATAAATGATACCCGATCAACTTCGTAATCACTTGTCATTCCAAGTCCAAATTCTCAGCTATTTTGACGTTTTAGTGAATCTTATAATGGTTTTCCCTTCTTGAAAAATAATGTATCACCCCGTGAAGTTAGTCAAACTCATTAGTCAAGAATATACCAATTATAGATATTTGACTAATAAAAAAAATTAGCTAAGAGCTCCACTGGTGACCAAATTAACGTTTGGTAATTGTATCACGGCCCAACAAATATTTATTTTAACATTGCGAACCCCAAAAATGACCCTTAGCCTACCAACAAATTTGCCACACCTAAGATTGGAGTAAAAGAATTCAGCTCAAAGTGTACCCTGGTTTCCAAACATTTCGGATCATACACCAAGCCCTCAACAGACCAATCTTAAAGACATAATTCGTCGAACACAAACAATAAAAAACTGTCCAAGCCCGGTTAGTACTAATTCGGCCCATGATACAACACCCATTCAGTCCAGTCCTTTAACATTGCATAACCCGGTCCAAATATAAACCCGATCCACCACCTATGCCAACCCTAATCACTCGGTTATTAATAACCATTTAAACACAATTAAACAAATGAACTCCATGCTATCAAATCACAAAAAATTCGTCCCTTCAAAAATTATTAGTGAAGTCCATTTTATTTTGATAACAAATGAGGCCCAAATGTGTGGTTTAACAACTTAAGCCACCAAGTGAAAAGTGATGGTACCCAGTCCGAATGAAATATGTGATCCAAATACACCATAACCCTAATAGTACGGGTATTTAACACCTCTTAATACACCCATTTGCAAACCTAATCTCTCTTTTACCAAAAACACGCTTCCTTTTTTTTTTTTTTTTTTTTTTTTTTTTTTTTTTTTTTTTTTAAATAAAATCTGCTCCATCAAAAAATTGCTATAATTTCATTTCCATGTATCATCATCATGACCGATCCATCTAATCTCCTGCAAATGCAACATGTTTCCCATCACTATCATCACAACAGTCACGATCTTTACATTCTTGTTACAAGATCAACAGAAGCATGAACCTACGAGTTAAGAATTAGATTATTAAAGGTCACAGGTAGGTTTTAATGCTTTTGTGTTTTAACCTAATGAAAGACACGGGTATAACAAAAAATTGTTATAACTCGTTCTGTATGATTCGGATATGAAAGGATGAGTTAAGCTTGTTCACAGATCTATGATGATCTTATCTATTCGTGTGTTTCAAATCAGTGTAAGTTCATGAAAATATCATGTGAAACACGAATGATAAATCTGAGGTCATTCTATCTTTCAATTTCGGATCTATGATGATAATATTTTCATGAGTTTGATATTTTAAAGGACTTGGGGTATTTGTTATACCACACGAAATAAAATCTGAGATCATGTAATTGTCCTTTCGAGTGAATATGAGATGGTGGATGGGATTTGTTGTAGCTGGATGGTGTCTTTGCTGTTGGTAGATTGCGTTGGACCGACTTTCTCCATCTTTCTTCGTCTGTTGTTTTTAATTTTTCGTTGCTTGATATGGAGATGTGAAAAATGATAGTTGTGTTGTTGTTGTAGGTTGATAAGGGATGTTGTAGGTTGATAAGGGATGTTGGTTAAGGTTGTATATCTGCTCTTGTACCTCTACATTTCCTTTCTTAATTTTTCTTTTCCGATAACAAAAGAAAGCTAAATGCTGAAACTGAGGTAACCGCAAGATAGTGTTGAGATGAGGTAACCGCAAATTAGAGAGGTACACACTAAAAAGGAAACTGCAACATCAAGAGTTAACCGCTAAGACAAAAAGATAACCGCATCTCGAGTTAACCTCTAGAAAGAGGAAACAGCTAAAAGAAAGATAAACGCAAAATATTTTGGAACTAGCCGCAGGTACAAGTGACAAAACAGTCACTATATTTCAATTTGTCTTATACACCCAATATGAGATACATGCCAAAAACAGACCCCAGAATGCTACAAAACGTTAAACTCAGATAGGTAACCGCAAGAAAAAATCAGCCATAGGGAGGAAACCGCAACCAGGAATGACCCAAAAATGAACTTTCGAATAGGCACTAGTTTAGCTCTAAGCAGACGAAATAACTACTTAAATCACCTTAATACGCTGCAAGAACCATTCTAAACAAGAAAGTGCAACTTTTTATACCAATGCTATATATTTCGAACCAAAGTGAAAACCACAAAGAAACCAAACTAAAAACCGAGTAAACCATTCCCTAGGAGGTAACCATGGCTCTTGATACCAATTGTAGGATCGAAACATATGTTGATTCATGTGGTTCGGGTGGTCTTGGGTGATGGAAGATGAAGTTATGCATTATCAAGTTAGAGAAAGAGAGAGAGAGAGAGAGAGAGAGAGAGAGAGAGAGAGAGAGAGAGAGAGAGAGAGAGTAGAGAGGGGAAGATTTCTAGTGAGAGAAAACACCTTTGAGGTGTGTGTATTAGTGAAATCAACCAACCCTTCCCTTGTGTGGGAGAGGGTTTATATACACTTACATTATACGCCCTCTTACAGGTTGTGGATCAGGTGTACAGTGGGTAAAGACCCGTCCGTCCTCCACAGTGTGACTATAACTATACTAATATATACAAAGCTAAGAGCAACGATAAGTATGTAAATACATGGGATGACCGAACCTTTTTCTTAATCCTAACATTAGGATTTGGATTTTGATTTGAAATTGGTTTAGGATTTAGATTTGAATTTTAATTAAGAGAGAAAAATAATATTTAAAAATATATTATATATTAAAATATAAATTAAAAATTAATTATATTATTAATGATGAGATAAAAAGAAAAAGATGAGAGTATGGAAACAAATGGGCCCACATTGTGTCATAAAACCATACTACCCTCCTTACTTTAGCACATCCCTAAATATTTAAGGTATGAGTTTAAACCCATGTTTTAAAAATCCAACCAAACACATGATTTTAAATTTTTAATCCCAAACCCTTTATAAACCCATAAACCAAACGGGCCCTAAGTAAATAAAGGGGATTGATTCCAACGTTTGGTGCAAACCAATAATCTACATAAAAAGAAGGGGATTGATTCGCACATCATTTTTTTTATAAACACATCATTTTGTACAACACTGTAATGCACATAGAGTACACAGTACAACACTGTAATGCTTAGAATGTGGTGCAAAAATTAAAAAAGTTTGTGTACGAATCACCTCCCTAAAAAGAATGATTAACCGAAAGGAAATGTGCTTGGATACATTGATGCACTTTCTTGCTTATTGCTGTTAAATCTTTTTTTAATTTTTTTTTTTTTTTTACAAAAATGCAATCCGAAGAAAATGTTATATGAAAATTTCTAATGAATGTTTTATCAAGATGATCTAATACATAAAAAAATATTATGATGAAACTAGGAAGAAGACTAATTTGCAAAAGTGTATTATTTTTATTGGGGTTAAGTCCACATAATAGAAAGAGTAAACTGTAAAAATCAACCCTGTGGTTTGTGTAAATTTGCAAGAATCATCCCTATCTCAAACGTTCAGCATTAATCATCCCCAATCCACAAACGTTTAGCAATAATCATCCCTGAGCACTAACGACGTTAGTTATACCCGTTAAGTGCTACAATAATATTTGCCCCTTAGTCCCTCCGTTAATATTTTTTGCACCGTTAATCCTCATTTTTTAAAATGAATTATACGTTTTCGTCTGTTTTTACATTAAATCCGTTTTTTACATTTTCGTCCATTTTTGTCCGTTTTTATCCATTTTTTTTACAGTTTTTGTCCGTTTTTGGTTACGTTTTCGTCCATTTTTTCACGTTCTCGTCCATTTTTTACGTTCTCGTCCGTTTTTTAATGTTCTCGTTCGTTTTTTAATGTTCTCGTCCGTTATTCTCATTCGTTTTTTTTCGTTTTCATCTATTTTTTTTACGTTTTTGTTTGTTTTATCTATTTCCCACCTATCTCCACCACCACCACCCACCACCTCCACCCACATCCACAACCACCCACCACCACCACCACCCACCGCAACCTACCAACACCCACCGCCACCGCCCACCTCCTCCACCCACCACCACCGCCACCTACCGCCACCGCCACCCACCTTCACCACCGCCACCCACTACCTACACCCACACCCACCACCACCACCACCCACCCACCGCCTCCTCCAACCACCACCCACGGGTGGCAGCAGCGATGGTGGTGTTAGCAGTCGTGGCGGTGGTGGCGGTGGTGGTGGCGGTGGGTGGTGGTGGTGGCAGTGGTGGTGGTAGTGGTGGCGGTGGTGATAGTGGTGGTGGGTGGTGGGTGGTGGGTGTAGGTGGTGGGTGGCGGTGGTAGGTGGTGGTGTGATGATGGTGGTGGCTGGTGGTGGCGGTGGGTGTTGTTAGGTGGCGGTGGGTGGAGGTGGTGGGTGGTGGTGGTTGTGGCAGCGGCGGCGGTGGTGGTGGCAGTGTGTGGTAGTGGCGGTGGTGGGTGGAGGTGGTGGGTGGTGGGTGGAGGTGGGTTGTGGCGATGGTAAATGTAACAAAAAACAGACAAAACCGTAAAAAATGGATAAAAACGGACGAAAACGTAAAAAAATGGACGAAAACGTATAAATGGACGAAATGTAAAAACAGACAAAAACGTATAGTTCATTTTAAAAAATGATGATTAACGGCGCAAAAAATATTAACGGAGGGACTAACGGGCAAATATTATTTTAACACTTAACGGATAAAACTAACGACGTTAGTGCTAAGGGATGATTATTGCTGAACGTTTATGGACTTGGGGATGATTAATGTTGAACGTTTGAGATAGGGATGATTCTTGCAAATTTACGCAAACCACAGGGATGATTTTTGCAATTTACTCTAATAAAAATGAAGTTTTAAAATTATACAAATATCATACGGAACTTAAAAAACTACCTATATGATGCCAAAAGTTCTTTATAGATCCAACTTTTACCATATAACCTATCAAACAATCTTAACCACTCATTTTTTTTTATCAAAATAATAAAATAAGGGAAATGATTTGCACACTCACCATTTTGATTGGGACACTCTTCTGTATGCATTACATACTTGTACAGTACTTACTGTGTGCTTTAACTGATTGTACAATTGAGTGTCCCAATCAAAAGTGTGAGTGTGCCAATCATCTCCCATAAAATAAACTTCCACCCTTTTTTTAAAATTTAAATATTTCGCAAACCGTAAATCGTCAAGCTAAAAAAAAAAAAAAAAAGTTACCATCGCGACGAGAATTAAATTATCTTTCTATAGACATGCATTGTTATATACTTTCGACGAACTTTTTTTTTCGAAGAACTTTTTTTTTTCGCCCAGAAAAATCATATATGATTCGATTTTAACAAATCATATATGATTCTTACGAATCATATATGATTCGTAAGAATCGAATCATATATGATTTTTTACGAATCATATATGATTTTTACAATACAAATCATATATGATTCTTTCTGGGTGGAAATTAAAAAAAAAAAAAAGTTCGTCGAAAGTATATAACAATGCATGTCTATAGAAATATCATTTAATTCTCGTCGCGATGGTATTTTTTTGTAGCTTGAAGATTTACCGTTTGCAAGATATGTTGTTTTGAAAAAAATGTGAAAAATATAAATGGGTGGCTATGATTGGTTGATAGATTCTATGACATGTATGGGTTGTTCATGAATCTCAACTCTCTATATGATATACGTACTTGCAAATTTCATTTAATTATAATCGCAAACCTATATTTAGCAAGCAAAAGTACATTGATCATTACGAGCCGTGTGTACACTCCATCTCACTACATGGTACATCTTTCACTACATAGTTAGATTATTGACTTTGCTCTATCATTACTCATGCTATTAAAAAAGCGTTTTTCTCTTTTATTTTTTGTGTGCTGAAAATGTGTTTTCTTTATTGAAAGTTTGCTTTTGGTTCAAAATAATATACCTGATAAAAAAATGTAGATATTCCTACGGCCCAGCATCTCATCAAGTTCAGCATATAAACCCAACTGAAGTTCCATTCTAAAACCAATTGGTGATAGAAGGAGTAGCCCACCAAGCTTATATGTTAACTTTGATATTATAGTTCTACCGATGTGGGATTGGGTTTGTACACCCAACAATCCTTCCCTCAAACCCAAACCACCATGGGCCTCCACTTCGACTATAGCCACGATCCCACCTTTTTCATACCGCCGACCTTTACCATCGAAACACACTGCCTTATACCGGCTTCCTTTCGGTACAAGGTTTACCGGGATCCACTAATACCGTCGAACCGGGGTCAAATCGAGAAACACCATCCACATCATCACTGGGCCCAACCTGGCTCTGATACCACTTGTAGATATTCCTACGGCCCAACATCTCATCAAGTCCAACATATAAGCCCAACTGAAGTTCCATTCTAAAACCAATTGGTGATAGAAAGAGTAGCCCACCAAGCTTATATGTTAACTTTGAGATTATAGTTCTACCGATGTGGGATTGGGTTTGTACACCCAACAAATATATATATATATATATATATATATATATATATATATATATATATATATATATATATATATATATATATATATATATATATATATATATATATATATATATACTGATACACTTAAACAACTTGATAATCAACTACAAATGAATTCAGTAGCAACATTAGAATTCATATTACATATTGTTAATTAGCATAAAATTAGTCATTGCATTAGTTAACACTAAAGTTTGATATGATTGTCAACGAAAGATGTGGCAACACAACTAATTGCTCAAAACATGAACCGTTTTCTCCTTCAATCCTTGACGGCATCAAATTTTGACGGTTATGATTCATATTTGTGCATATAGTGACCGTGTGTTTGTAACAATATCAAGAATATAAGTGTCATATACTAAGGGCCCGTTTGGTTTGTAAGTGGGTTTAGGATTAAGATTTGGATTTGGATTAAAATTTGGATTTGGATTTGATGTAAGAGAAAGAAATAAAATTAAGATAAATAAAATATATATTTAACTAATAAATAATCATTTTTTTATAATTTAATATAGACTTTATATTTAACGGGAACCAATAGGAAAAAGAAGAAATTGTAGTGGGACCACTTTAATCTCAAAACCCACCTTACCTCTCTTCTTTACAAATATGTGGGACCAAAGAGGATGAGTCTTAATTTTTAATCCAAATGTTGTAACCAAACATGTTTTTTAATCACCAAACCTAAATCCTAAAGAGATGGATGAGTACCAAACGGGCCCTAAATATTTTGACTAGCACTGTACTCTTGAGTTTTGTTATTTTAAAAAAAATAAAGAAATGTAAAGTAAACAATTTTCCCTCAAAATTGAGAGGAAACACTTTACGTTAATAATCAACAGAATCACACTAACTTTCATTCTATTTTCTTTCTTTTTCTCCTTAAGTGCTACTCAAGAACACAACTTCTTATGTTTCATTTTCATTTTCTTTCTTTTCCTCCTTAACTTAACTCTAGAACATAGTGTAACTTCCACATCAACAATGAAACAATGCCACGTAGCTAACTTAATCAGTGAATAGTCATGCCACGCCATCAAAGGTATGATATCGGAATGAAATTTGAAAGTACATATATGATTTTTGTATTTTTTGAAGTTTACGTATGATATTTGTATATTTCTAAAAGAATGTTGCTATTATATGAACTTAACCCTTTTTATTGATGATTATAATGAAGGACAAAGAATAAAAAATTAAAAACTGAGAAAAATAACAACTATATAACAAAGCATGTAAATTCATTTTTTTATCATCAGTTACAAAATGCTATTTACGAAATCTATGAGAATGTGAGCCGGACTAAATAAGAATGTGAAAACAAAGAAGAATAAAAAAAACAAGGAAGAAAGTAAAATCAATGATGAACAACAATAATAATGAATATCAAATCACTTGAGAGCAAATAGGGCTAAGGTCTAATACAATTTAATATATTAGGATAGCATGTACACATCACATGATGCCCCATATTATTTAGCTACGTAGCATACAACAAAGATGAATTACGAGAACAACATGAGCAATTGTTCTTTAGCTTGACATCCGAGCAGAAATCAATTTATGCTCAAGTGATGGATGCTGCTGTAAGCAACAAAGGCGGCATGTTCTTTGTCTACGGATACGGAGGTACTGGTAAGACATATCTATACAAAACAATGTCTGCGGCATTACGTTCGCAAGGTGAAATCATATTAAATGTGGCATCAAGTGGAATTGCTGCCCTTTTGTTGGAAGGCGGAAGAAATGTCCATTCTAGGTTTGCTATCCCAATTAATGTTGTCGAGGACTCACTGTGCAGCAACCAGCCGATAGCGACCTTGCTGATTTGATAAGGCAAGCAAAGCTGATTATATGGAACGAGGCACCTATGATGAGTAGATACTCTTTCGAGGCCTTTGATAGAACCTTGAGAGATATGCAGAGAGGATATTTCAGCGCCTTCTGAGAAGGTGTTTGGTGGTAAAGTCATTGTGTTTGGTGGCGATTTCCGTCAGATCCTACCAGTCATACCTGGTGCAACCAGACAAGAAGTAACGTTAAACTCTTCATATCTTTGGGCTGACTGCACGATATTGAAATTGATCGTAAACATGAGGTTGGGTTTAGGTTCTTCAGAATCAGAGAGAAAAGAAATCCAAGACTTTACTGACTGGATTTTAGATATAGGCAATGGGAAGATTGGTTGTAATAATGATGGTGATGCAGTTGTCGAATTCCCAGAAGATATGTTGATTGCAAATTTGGAAGATCATGTTGGTTCCATTATTCAACAAACGTATCCGGATTTGGTTGACAACTTGAATTGTCCTGCTTATTTTCAAGAACGAGCAATTCTTGCCCCAACGCATGAATTGGTTGACATCATAAATGATCGAATGCTATCTTTAATTCCAGGTGAAGAGAAAGTCTACGAAAGCTCAGACTCAATTTCTGTTCTTGATATGGATACAATTTTCGATGAACGATACACAACGGATTTTCTAAATACTATAGAAATGTCTGGACTTCCCCACCACCGGTTAACATTAAAAATTGGTGCACCTATCATGTGTATGCGAAACATCGATCAAAAGGCCGGACTATGCAACGGTACCAGGTTGCAAATCCAACGTATGGGAACGAATATCATTGAAGGCAAGATAATATTAGGTGGAAAACTAGGTAATGTATGTGCAATACCTATGATCAGTACACCTACGGACGGAAAAATGCCATTCAAATTGAATAGGAGACAGTTTCCTGTTCAAGTTTGTTTTGGTATGACGATTAATAAAAGCCAATGTCAAACGTTGTCTCAGGTTGGCCTATTTCTACAAAAGTCGTTATTCACACACGGACAACTATATGTTGCCATTTCAAGAGTGAAGAAGAAAAAAGGTTTAAAGATTCTTTGTTGTAACAAAGATGGCGAATACGCGAACCACACCACAAACGTTGTATACAAAGAAGTATTATCTCGCATATGAATAAAGTTTATGATATTATTTTAATATGACAGTTATCATTATTTGTTTTTTATAATAAATGACCAGTGTATTATATCTTCTCAATTTGTTTACTTCCAAATAGCCCTTATAAACTCAAACAGATATTTTGTTTACATATAATAGATGAGCAATATATTTTTGTCAAACAATTTTATGAAGCGTACCCGCCCATCGGGTGGGTTATGAAGCTAGTTTAATATATTAGGATAGCATGTACACTTCACATGACGCCCCATATTATTTTACTGGAGCCTTCCATTCACGCTTGAGAATGAACCGACGCCTATTTTTCTGATTCTCTACTTTTTTTTTTAAAGAATGAAAAGCCGGGAAAGAGAATCATAAAATGATTTTAGGAGGAAGAAATAATACTACAGCTCCCCTACCTTACCCTCCCCTCCTCTTTCTTCCCTTCCTTAAAAAATAAAAAAAAATAAAAAAAAAAATTAAAAAAAAAAATAAAAAAAAAACAATCTCAAGAACACATATTTTTTTCAGTTTCCCATCCAATCCCTTTCATTTTTTTAAAATATAAAACTCGAGAACACAGTGTAAGGAATTAGCCAAATATCAAAACCGTATAAACAGTGAGTTTCGTTGTGTTCTACGTGAGCTAGAACTAGCATTCGTGCGTGCCATCGTGACGTGCAGTGCGAGCAATCCATAGAGACAACTTGCTTTAGTTGTTATTGGTGTTTCGTGAGTTGCAAGAACAAGAGCAAGAACCGTGTATTGATCATTCCCTTTGAATCAAGAGGTTAGTATTTTATATGTTTATGTGTTAACTTATATGCATCAAACGAGATTTTTTTGGGACATTATTCCGCTGCGTTTAGAGGTGGCAAAACGGGCTGGCCGGGCAGGCACGGGCACGAGCTTGAATGGGCATGGGCCAAAAAGGCACATATTATACAAATCGCTTTATAGAAGCTTAAAAATGACGAAATAAATTCCTTAAACGTTATACTTTATTTATATTTAACAAATTAAATATATTATGGATTTATCTAACTTGTACCTTTACGCACATGATAAGGAGCCAGAGACCCACAAAAAATATTCATGGACCCATAAAAAGGACACAAAGAATAGTTTTTTATTTAAAAAGTGATAAAAACCCACACAAAAAATACTCAGGGATCCACTTCTTAACATGTGCCTAAGGGCACATGTTAGAAAAACCCATATATTATATACTACCTCCATCTCATATTAAGTGTCCACAATGGAATCTTGAGATGTTTCAATTAAGTGTCCATATTGTACCTTCTAACTAATAGGATGAGACTTTAGTGGATAAAAATAATATTTGATTGGTGAAAAGTGTAGTTAGTGGAATCTTCTAAAACTTTGTGCATATTGTAAGTGGACATTTAATATGGGACAGAGGAAGTATATAAGTTTTCTTTAAAAACGATTATAATATTCTCTAATTAAATGAAAATGTGCGCCCGTTAGTGCCCAATTAACTTTTTAATGGGCTAAATATGCCCATTTAAAAAAAAAGAGAGACTAAAAGTGCCAAAGCCTTTTTACAACTTAGCCAAAATTAGCTCATTTTTTTTTTCATTTTGAGTACAAATTGACACTGCGTTTAACTCGTTAATATATGATACTCGTATCAGTATATGTAATTCCAACATTGATATGGGAGCCATCAAACGTTTGTTACACTAAAAAACACATCTTTAACATCATAACATGTGTGTCATACGCACATGTGACACAATGGAAATGGACATGAATACGACTGATTAGTGGGGACACGTTAAAGTTAATAGGCTTTAATTACCCGCTCTGCATTTTTGATTTTTCATCTCTCGATTTTCATTTTTACTGCTTCCTTTATGCTTGAAACCTTACTTGGCTACTCATAATTTTGATCTGTATAGCTTTTATAAAAATATTTGCACGTGTGTATATTCCTCTCTTGACGTAATTTTTTTTTTTTTTTTTTTTTAACTGAAGATAGAAGATTCACCAACAGAAAAAAGTAATAATAATAATAATAATAATAAATACAGCTGGTATGTCATTGGTTAACTTATATATTTTGGTCACAAAAAATCATAAGCAGATAACTTAAAATCAAATGTATAAGTGGTTTCTCTTGATCCTCCTATGGGCTGTTTCCTCATCTCTCATTCATTCCCAAAAAATTGTCAAAACGTTACCTGGTTATCCAGGTCCTCTCCCTTTCAAGCTAGAATCCGGGTATGCTTCTATTTCTCAGTCTCTTGTGTACACACATTTAGGTAAGTTGTCCTACTTTTTTTTGGCGGAAAATACTTGCACGCACACATTTGTCCTTGATAGGCCGGCCTTGAACCTATTTCCGTTTGGCGGGATGATAATGGCAACTTCGTACCACTTGGCCAAAGGCATGTTATTTTTTGTAAGTTATGCTTAGGTATGTGAATCGCGAATACCAGGTATATTGGAGTTGGAGAAGATGAAGCTGTGCAGTTATTTTACTTCTTTGTGGAGTCTGAAGGGAACCCGGAGGTCGATCCTCTCATCATTTGGCTTGCTGGAGGACCTGGTTGTAGCAATCTCCATGCCTTCTTTTTTGAAATCGGTATGTAATTTTTATAATGAAGACTAATTATAAATAGAGTAAATGAACTAATATAAGTAGACCGTGTGTTGTTGGCTTCTTCCTTGCATTTGATGTATTTTTTAAATGTTATGGAGAACCTTTTAGCCTTCATGCGTGGTCTCTTCAAAATCCTTACATTTACATTTTTACATGTCCACTTAAAATTCTGAATGGAAATTTTATAGATGATGTCCCAGCATTACAAGTGGACCCGAATTCTTGGACAAAGGTTTGTGTAATTATAAACTCTGTTATGAAGTTGATAATTTGTGCTATTCATCTTCCAATATAATATGTTATTTGTGTTCCAAAGCTGGCTAATATTATATACTTGGATGGCCCGACGTTAACTGGATACTCGTATACAACAACTTCAAAAGCTGCTCGCTCCAGTGATTCATTATCGGCATCACAAACTACTGAATTCATCAGGAAGGTTATTAGAAGTTTACATGAAGTTGTACTTATTTTGTGGATTTATAGATGGATTCTTACTGAAGATTACTAATTAATTCGTATGCAGTTTGTTAGGGATCATCCGAGGTTTCTGAAAAATCCTATGTATGTTACTGGAATTTCTTATTCGGGTATTGTTATTCCAATGATTGCTGAGGGGATATATAAAGGTCTAATATTTCTATCTTGCTACCTTGCCATTCCCTTATATTCCCTTAATGCAATTATTGAGAGAAGACTCTAACTGTCCACTCTTTTCTTCATTTCCTCATTTTACAGGTAATGAGCAAGGTTTAGAGCCTACAATAAACATTAAGGCAAGTTCACTATGCATAACATACATAATTTTTCTGAACAAGTGCTTTTTACAATGAAGTTGATTTTTTTTAGGGATACATGGCGGGGAACCCATTGACCAACAAAAGTGGCGATATCAACTCTCGTTTTGAATTTGCATATCAAATGGCACTTATATCTGATGACTTATTTGAGGTATCATAGAATTCCAATTACATATACAATGTGTCTACGCACACGACTTTCATCTTAACTGAATGAATATTAAAAAGTGTTAGTTTGTAGATATATTTAATATAAGTATGACCGGATTCAAACTTAAAATTTCGGGATTGCACGCATTGCATATTAGATTCAATGTTTAATAATTAAATATAAAACGTAATGTTTTAATTATTAACAAACAGGTTGCCGCCATAGGTTTTTTTTTTAGTTCGGATTTTTTCTGTAGTTCTGGGATTTTTGTTGAAAAACAAAACATAAAAGAAAAAGTATACCACCACATTTTATTGTTGTTGCTAAATAAGGACACGTAAGGTTTACTATACGGTGACTTTCCTCGTCTTCAATGATATCATACTCCAAGAAAGCGACCAAAATAAGCAAATTTATTATTGCTAGCTAGTAGCTGTTCTTTTTCAACTTTATTAGTAGTAGTATATCAAAGAAGAAAGTCCTAAAAGTTGGTCCCGAGCAGAAAGCGGACCACAAATTTGGGCTAAGCACAGAGTCAAGAAACAAATATTTTTTTATGTGGGTAACCAATCAGGTGGCACCGACACGGTGCGCTATAATACCTATAGAGAATTCACACTAACGACTAACGGATGTTAAGTACTTAACGAAAATGATTAACGGTCGTTAGATAACAAAGGGATATGAAGAAAAGGAAACAAGCCAAGAGAAGGTTCTAGAACCTCTCTTGGGCTTGTAAAATCGGCCAACAAGAGGAATCCCACATGAGAACTTTTTGTAAACTTGATCTCTACCATAAGGGTATAAATACATCCACATGTATTCATTCTTTGGTACACTTGATCTAGATAGAAGGCCTAACTTCTTCTCTTCTCCCCTCTTACTCTTTGGTCGACTAGCCCCACAAAGGGATTTGCGAGTGACCTTGAGCGTAACTAAAGTGTTCGGTTAATCTATTGTGATCAAGAACCTAGCATTCACATTGAATCGCTATCAATACGCGTGTACAAGACAATAGATAAATCTTATTTTGGATTTTTGTTCTTGCCCAAATCGATTATGGTGTAAATCAATTTCATAAACCCTAAATTATAAGGGTTTGAGTTTCTGGATCGTTTGATTGCTTGGATTGCTAAAAGGTACACTTACTTTATGTTTTGGTTAATTAATTATGCATATTATGTTTAAGTCTTCCATTGTGTGCTTTTTGTGATTACATATTTAATATATACTTGTTATGATTATTAAATTCCAACAGTGGCATCAAGAGCCAGGTTAATATGGTGTAATTAAGTACCGAACACATATAAAAATTGAATCTTTAATAGATTGTTGCTTGTTTTTGAATTCTAAGGTTTAGTTTTTCAAAACCCTAACTTTTTTTATATGGGTCAATTACCCATTAATTAAGAAAATTATTTTTAGTCTTTGTTAAAATTGTAGAAACCTTAGGATGCATGAAATTTTTATGTGGTTAATTAATGAATAATTTTAAGTAAGCGATCTTGGAACTTGATTACTTGATAATAAGTGCTTTATATGGAATCCATGATGAAAACATGCATGTTTTGTCATGGATGATTGGATTATTATGTGTTAATTGTTAAGCGTTTATATGTTATGCATGCTTATTATTTGATACGTATTAATTAATTAGGGTGATTAGTAATTAAATTGTATGACATGATTAATTTACTAATAATTTAATTAATTATATAATTGGAGATGATCCCATATGTATTGTTTATTTTATCAGCTATGTGTGTTATTGTATATACTTAACGTAGGACTTACGTAATTGATTTATCAATGCATGTGGTCTACTTGTACATCGATCGAAAACAAGTAGGAGCCTTAGTTAATGATATACATGTTAGTTGATTTAATTTAGCATGTTTATTGTTCTAGTTGGTTATTTATTTATTTATTTTATTATTTGCTATTTGTTTATTTATTATTTGACAAGTTGTAAGCAAAGGGTAATTTTTGAATAAAAAATAAACCGGACTAAAAAATGGTGAAGTTTGATTTGTTTTTAAGAGTTAAATCTTAAACTTTTAGTCGATTAATGTTTATTTGTACGAATAGTTAGAAAGACTCATCCAAATTGACAAACTATAAGAGAGGTATAAGGGTGGTTACAACTAAATTTGCAATCTAATGAAGCAGGTTTTTAATAAGCTTCGCGCTGACCTCGTTTTTCCGCTTCTTTGTGCGTCAAAATGGAGTTACCTATGACTATTTTTATGTACAAAAACATCCTTAATGGTGAATTGACCTTAATTTCACGCACCATTTTGTGGTAATTATAGTGGACGATAATTAAGGTAATTCTTTGATTGGTTTATCCAATGCCTCGATTAAAACTTTGTTGATTTAATCTTAGTGAAAGAAAACTAATGAAAAAAGTTTTATTAAAACCTATGATACGAAGATGTGTGCATACTTCTTCGTACATATTTTGATTACACACATCAAACTTAGTACCTTTAAAAATGTAAGTTTATGCCATCTAATAAAGAAACACTTGAAGTTGAAATTTATGTTATGTGAGATATTAGCTAGATTGCAATAACAATGTAAATCTCCACATTAAGTAAGACCATAGCTAGATTAAATTTACAGTTTTCTAAATTAAACAACTTAATTGAGTTAGATAGTGAGATCTAGTAACCCAAGGCATAAGATGGGATGAAACATGCTTACATTGCAGCTAGTTTGGCAATTATAAATCCCATAATGATCTAGGAATTGAAAAATGATTGTCAATTATTGTTCTATAATTACCTTATTGAATACTATCATTACTAGTAGATCAACTGATGTAATGGTATTATGTCAATTAGGATTCTAGCTTTAAGAAAACTCTATGTTTATATGAATATTTACCAAGGGTATTTAATTTTCTTAAAGATTTAATTATCGATAATGCTAAAATTAAATTTTGTAATTCTTTTAAGTGTATTAATGCAACATTAAACCATAAACGCAGTTTAGTCTTTTATTAGTAAATTGACCCAGTTCTGCTTTCAAACAAATGTTTGATCCAGAAAAATTTACTTAAAAGATAAACAAAGTCTTCTTTCCACGAGAGAAAAGTGAGACTCAATCCTATTCATTTTCATGATTGAGAAAGGTATGATAGGAACATTAGAAGCGTCCAAATTCTAATATATAACTCATAGCAAACTTTAATAGTTAAGAGATTTGCATATTTTATTTTCCATAGAGATTTCTTCATCCTCATTTGGTGATTGAATTCTTTTATAACAAATATGACATTTGTTAACTGGAAAATATGTATGACATTTTATGAGTTATTAAATTAGAAGCTAGACTAATTACCGCAAAATAGGTAAAAGGCAAACTAGCATAATGTATCTAGTTGTTTTGCTTTGACCATTTAAAGATGCTACATATCATTGTGGGGATGGTAGACCTATTAAGAAGAAATTGCATGCCCAATTTTTTAAGTTAATAATATTGATGGATAGTCCCTCATCTACAAAGTAGAATACACTCTTTTATTACCTAAGTAATTGTTACGTATGGGCTTTCAAAGGGGCAACAAAGTATATAATATGCTATTTGTTTTCACTGGTCATGAAACACTTATAATATTGTCAAAAATCTAGTGGAAGCATTGTGTTTTATTACTGAATCAGGAATTATTGTAATGATCTCTAATTCAGTGGGAGCTACAAGCTTTATTATCTTGGAAGTAACCCTGATTATTTCTAGATTGTCTTAAAATAATACATTACTTTCAATTGTAGAAGCTCATGTTTTTAAGGATAGTTATTTGCGTTTCCTTACTAGACAATGTAGTCCTACATCTATCACAATCATATTGTTCACATAAACAAACACGTGTCATGTTGTTTATCTGCTACATGATGTTGTTCCATGCACAAGCGGGAGAAATTTTTATTGTGTGCAAGGTACAATTCATATAAATATGGTTTAAAGGATTCTCTTGACTGCGAGGTAAGAGACTAATATTCTAATAGGACTTATATACATTAAATGTAAGATTTCCTTATTTAGATCATGTGTCAAGATGATAATGAAGACTACTTCAGTTTAAATATTTTTGTATTCTTTGAATAACATAAATAAATGAAGTAATCTTATACTACTTCAGTTTAAATATTTATGTATTTTTGGAATAATATAAATAAATAAAGTAATCTTATACTATTTCAACTTGAATATTTATGCATTCTTGGAATGACATAAATTAATGAAGTAATAAATTAACTTGAAATTACTGTTGAAACCAAGAGGTGGTGTTCATGATTACTTTAGTTATACATGTTTATATCTTATTATAAACATGAAGTCTTTTAATTGTTACAAGACTTATTATAATATAAAGTAAGACGTTAACTTCTTGTGTTTTCTTAATTAATACATATAGAGGAAGTCATTGATAAATGACTTATAACGTATAGTGGGATTATAACTATTTGTCTCTTGTTGAGATGTGGACATGAAGTGACTTAGTTGAAAATTACTTATGTTATAAAGTATGCAATTGGCTTGGAAATTATATTTTACCATTAAATTGACTTAGTTGGTAAATAGGTAAGCCAAAAGGAATATGTTTATCTTACATATTGCTATATTGTCTTACAATATTAATCTAATGAAATACCACGAGTTTAATGGTATGTTCAGTTAGGAGAATCGAACTCTTGTTATATCGTTTGATTCAAGATAACTATGAATTCTTTTCTTCCAAAAGTTAACAAGGTTAAAATTGAGTATGGATTTTATATACTTGATAAGACTCCAACCTAGAAGATTAATAAGACACCATTATATTTTGAAATGTGATGAATCACATTAAGTCTTAAAATGAAGTTCTGAATTTTTTAAACTTTTGATGAAGCTGGTCATAAAAAAACTAGAGTCAGGAATTGTCATTGTGTTTTGTAATGTCCCAAAAAGAGAACATTGTATTGTTGCTCTACTTGCTAAGTATTTATAGATAAACTAAATTACAAAAGGCAAGTGGGAGGTTTTTATATCTTGTAGAGATAAAAATTACAAAATATATAATCTTCTAAAACACACTACTGAATAACATGATGAGGCTAAACATGTAAATGATAGACCTCAAAATAATGGAATTCTCATTCATATATTCGCAGGGATATCTCAGATATTTGATTGATATGCTGAGAAATATGAGTTACAGGATTATAGAGAACCTGTTAATCATTATGATGTATTACAAATATTTAATTTGGCAAATTACTCATACTATGAATGTTAAGATGTTGTCCATAAAGATAATTGATGCAGGATTTCTGGCCAGGTTTTAATATTTATATTGTCACGTCTAACTAAGGTCTACCTAATGTACTAATGGGTAGTGTACTCGGTCATGTGTAGTGTAATTTAAGTCTAATGTCACTGATTTTAAAAGGGGGTTTTGAGTTGATTAATTATAAACTAAAGAAATGAAAATAAAATGAAAGCAATTATAACAGATGAGATAATCAGTAGGGAGAAACGTGCTAGCCTAATTACTAATCTTGTTATGCCATAATTAGGTTTTCCTATTAATGTTTTCTATCGTTCCATGTGGCGGTAAATGTAGCTAGACTCATCGGGTAAATTTGTATAGCTTGTATTCCAAAGGTTTCTATTCCATAACCATACGATTACAAGAGTTCATGGATTAACTAATGTCGTAGTCATTAAGTACTAGCTATAATCTAGACTTATTTTATGAAACCCAGCCTCTTGGAACTTAGGTTCCCCTTAACTTCTTAAGTGCCTCCTACTGGTAGGTGATTCTATGGTCAATTCGCACACAAGATAGTGGTAGTCCTATAGTCAATTCTTACTACTACTTGCAATCTATTTCACTAGGGTCCTATGGTCAATTCTCCTAGTTTCATAGATACTATCAAACATTAACACTACCGAAACAAGGGTGTCCGCAAACAAGCAAAGAAAATATACACATAAAGCGATATGAAAATGAGAAAACTAAATAATAGCAATAACAATTTCATAACTAGGCTAACACAAAAGGTGTTTAACCAATCATATTCATAAATGCAGAAAATTAAATGTTTAATATCATAATGAAAGACATTGAATCAAATACAATAATATGATATGAAATGCTAAAACTTATTTAGTGAATGGCGTGAGTTCTCTCATGGAAATGTTCTGTATGCTGCTGAATATCGTCCTGTTGAAGCCCTTTTATGTCCTTTGGTGTTGTGTGTTTGAAAGTGATTGCAAAAATGCAGAATTAGGGCTTGTATTTATGGCCTCGTTTTAGTTACGGCGTAACCCATATGATTGGTTACGCCGTAATCTTCGTATCTCAGACGATCTTATCCATAGTAATAACTTTACGACGTAACCTAAAGATAGGTTACGATCATAGAACTCTCATTAGATAAATCACCACTTTTACGCCGTAACCTTGCAAATGGTTACGGTGTAAGTATCTTGACCATGAAATTCTTCTAAGTCAGGAAATATATACGGCGTAAATAATGTTGTGGAGTTACGTCGTAACCCTGAACTACGTTGACTTTGGTCTTCTAGTTTTAATCCTAGTTACGACGTAAATAGACTATGGAATTACGCCGTAACTCTTGTCTGGCCAACATACTCTTGTATATTTGCTTTAATAACCTTCCAAATCTACATCTCTTTGTTCTTATGCTCATTAGTAACCTAAAAACGAAATATTAACAAATAAGAGTATATATTCAAGTAAAATGATACAAATGATGAGCATATTAAGAGAAAATTGACACTAAAATATCAGGACTATTTGATGTTATCAATAATCAATTTTTGGAAACTTGGTTTATCTTAATCAAAATGGTTAAGACTAGAGAATGATGATGAGCTTCTTCAAAGATAAGGAAACCCTAGTGGTTTAGATCTTTGTGTAGAAATCATAAGGACAATATTGTATTCATATTTAATTCATGTCTTATAACAAGATTATTAATCACACTTAAGTAATTAACTATGATTGAATATTCTTTCCTAGGCACATTAAATATATAAAGATAATAATTGTCATACATATTTTAATTATTATGAAAAATGACAATGGATATCAAAACTCTTTCTTGAGTGATTACTTGAGCGAGGATGGTAAGTAATCGAAAGGTGTTTTTGAATTCAAATAATCTTTGGACGTGTGCAATGTGAAATAATTCATGAATGAATTAATGCATGCATATAGGAGATAAAACTTATGTTTAATTATTAAATCCATGTTTTGATTTATAATTAAAATAAGATAACTCCTAAGTATGGGAAAATTCCAATTTTATGCCTAAAATAGAATTTAGCATCACTATTGAGTCAACTTTTATACAACTTCCAATTTTGGTCATGTGCGACTTGTGCTACTGTGCGACCCAGTCAATTTTGTGACACGTATCCAGTTGATTTGATATCTTGTCTTCTTATTAAGAATATTAAAGACCATATTACCCTATTTTAAATGTGTAACACGTGTCCATTAAATGTGCGACTGTGCTATCATTAAATGTGCGACTGTGCTATTATTAAATGTGCGACTGTGCTACCATTAACTTTTTTTTTCCAGTTTCCGGCTAACCTCTTTTTTCTAGTTTCCGTCAATATTTTCCGGCTAACTTTTTTTTTTTCAAATGCCAAAAATAATTCACTAGCATGCTTGTACTATACAAAGATGAAGACTAGCCTTGCTAACATTATGTGTAAATATCATTTATGGCCCATGTGCGTTTAAGAAAATATATCATACAAAATGCCAAAATTCATTATTGAGTCAACTACATCACAAGATTTTCAAAATCCTTATCATATAAACAAACAAGTAGCAGTAGCAGATTTCTTTTACACCTATAAACAAACAAGCAGTAGCAAATTTCAAAATCCTAATCTATAAACAAACAACAATAAGTACACCTATCCTTTCTCTCTAAATACCCTCACCGGAAAATTCATTAACTCCGGCCAAGCAGTAGCAGATTCCGACACCATCGCCGGAATAATTTCTGGCGAGACCTTTTTCTTTTCCAATCTATAGATCGGTGTATCCCCATCATTTCTGGAGCATTTGAGCTCTTGGCTCCCTCCACAACACCGCCACGCGCCACCCACCGCCGCCACCTACGTTTATAACACCATCACCATCAGGATCTATTTAATGGCGGGCGGTGGCCGGAATTTTGAGAGTGTATAAAGTTCACTAACCTTTTTTTACCTTGTCTTTATAGATCTCCAAGTTTTAATAAAAGAGGTGATGGTGATGTGTGTTGATGACAGAGAGTGATTGATGGCGCGTGAATAGTGTCAAAAGAAAGAGGAGGTGTTAAGGAGTGTTGTGCTGGTGGCGGTGTGGTTGTGAGAATGGCGGTGGCAGCCGGCGGGGAGAGAGAGAGGAGGAGATGGTAATGAAAGTTTGAGAAGATGGTAATGAAAGTTTGAGAGAGAGAGAGGAGGTGTTTTATATGGGTATTTTAGACTTTTAATACTTTTAATATAAGACAAAATATGAAATCAAACTGGACACGTGTCACAAAATTGACTAGGTCGCATAGTAGCACAAGTCGCACATGACTAAAATTGGAAGTTGTATAAAAGTTGACTCAATAGTGATGCTAAATTCGATTTTAGGCATAAAATTGGAATTTCCCCCCTAAGTATTCCTAAGAGCTAGTGGGAGTGTTATGTTTATTTTCTTAAATCGTATATGTTTTATAATATATGGGCAGTAACATCCCATATAAATAAAATGTTAAGTTTTAGTTTGGAATGAAACTTCACTTGAAAGATTTAAGAAGTAAAATATATAGCCTTGGAATATATGTTCATTATTATAAACATGTGCGGTAAATGAATCTAATAGAACATTACATATCATTTAGAAAGTCTAAATGGATATGTAGAATATGAATGAAATCTAAGTCTGAATCAAGGATTCTTCATGCACATCATGTTATTGTTGGATCATGCTTGATTGCAAGATGATTTGTCAACATTGATATTTAATTGATAGTTATGAGATAACTAGTGTAATAAAATAGAATATGTTTGGATTTAGAATTGCGTTCCTCAGTGGAGTTGCTCCCAAATACTATGAATGAACAATATGGCAATTGTTGTGCAATTTTTATAGCCGACAATAAAAACTTGAAAGTTTGGGAAGGCGTCATACATTAAACAATAGATATTAAAGTTTACGGATTTCTAAAGAGCATATTGTTGTTTGTATACAATGATGCTAGTGAAATTGAGATGACACTCAATACTATTCATGGTAGGATTTCATCCTGGTTAATGACCCTATTGACTAGTTCTGCTCAAATAAGAGCATAGTTGTATTATACATTACAGAATAAAGAATACTTTAAACTTTAGAAGTTTGAAAGATGATTGTCATGCTTATGGTGTATTGTGTCAATAATCAATATGAGATATGTGTACACACATACAAGAACTTCACTAATTGAATGATTGAAATAAGTATTCCCAAAATTTCGATAGATCAAAGTTAATTGGAATTATGCCTTGTCAACAAGTATGATTATTATGATTTGAGGCACAATTGTCATGACTTGAGGCAAATTAACTAGAATTATCGTGCATTGATCTATTTAGTATTTGGATAAGGGATCTTAATCAATTATTATTTATAATGAATTAAAGTACTTGGTACGGTTGTTTTCATTAATAATAGATTGTGTTCTATATTTGCATGTTTAAATCCAAGAATAACTTGTGTTATTATAAATAGTCCGTTGTCGATCAATCATATGGGAATATGATTAAATTAAGACAAGTATGAGTTTTGGTTAGAATATACTTATGTATATTGATGCGTGGTCATGCCAAATTCATATGATATTCAATGAATTGAATATAGGACTGATCTCAACCACATGATTGTACTTTATGGATCCTTTTCATCAAGTAAATCATGAATAGTTATCATCAGACTTGAGATACCAGGAAATTGTCATGGGTGTAGCCCATTTCTGTGAAATAGTCTAACACTATCCGTAACTGGTAGTAATAAGGGCTGTTTTCAGAAGTGTTGTGAAATTCATGGGTTTTGCTCATGGTCAAGAGAGAATTTGTTCATTCAAATTTGTTTTGAAGTATAATACTACTGGGGCCCTCGTAGGGTTGACAAGATGTTTGTATGACCGTACCCAAGATCTATTTGGAATACGTTCAGATAATTTGGTAATCTTGTTCAATCAAAATATAACGAGAAACAAAATAATTAAATAATAGAATGATTAAGATCCATATCCATATTTAGCGTGGCATTAGTAACAAAAGGATAAGTATAATGATGAATCATTAAAACATTTTCCAGGAAAGCACACTCAGGGTCATTCTGGGGGCATTGGCGTGTTTGCTAGACGCTAACCAATCTCATTATCTAAATCAAGATATCTCCAAGTGGGAGCTGTTAGTTTATGGATATATTTAATATACGTATGACCGGATTCGAACACAAGACTATGGGATTACACGCATCATGTATGATATTCAATGTTTAATAATTAAATATGAAACGTTATGTTTTAATTAATTCATAATAACGACTAACAGACATTAAGTACTTAACGAAAGTGGCTAACGGTCGTTAAATAACAAAGGGATACGAAGAAATGGAAACAAGCCAAGAGAATGTTCTAGAACTTCTCTTGGTTTTGTAAAATCCGCTAATAAGAGGAATCCCACATGGGAACTGTTTGTAAACTTGATCTCTACCATAAGGGTATAAATACATTCCCATGTATTCATTCTTTGGTACACTTGATCTAGATAGAAGGCCAAACTTCTTCTCTTCTCCCCTCTTACTTTTTGGTCGACGAGTGAAGCCCGACGAAGGGATTTGCGAGTGACCTTGAGGGTAACTAAAGTGTTTGGTTAATCTATTATGATCAAGAACCTAGCATTCGCATTGAATCGCTATCAATACGCGTGTATAAGACCATAGATAAATCCTATTTTGGATTTTTGTTCTTGCCTAAGTCGATTATGGTGTAAATCGATTTCATAAACCCTAGATTATTAGGGTTTGAGTTTCTTTATCGTTGATTGCTTGGATTGCTAAACGGTAAGCTTACTTTATGTTGTGGATAACTAATTATGCATATTATGTTTAAGTCTTCCGTTGCATGCTCTTTATGGTTACATGTTTAATATATACTTGTTATGATTATTAAATTCCAACAAAAAGTAATCCACATTTGAAATTTACATATAGTCAACAAAAGAAGATTGCAATGGAGAGTATGCAGAAGCTGATGATAAAAATATGCTATGCATATCACGCATCAATGAAGTAAACAAAGTAAGCCTAATTCAATTCATAACTTTATGTTTGTCATCAGTATTTTTTTTTGATGTTATTGCCTAACTGGCTATTGGTTTGCCATATGTTCATTGTCAGCGTGTAAGAGCCATTAACATGTCACAAATTCTAGAGCCTATTTGTGATAATTCAACTACCAATTTGCTTCAAACTGTAAATCCGATAAGAACGGGAAAACAGAGATCAGTTCGGGAAAATCCAATAAGGATTGTTCATGCACAACCTTCACTCAAGGATACCTTTTGTCGAGTATTTGTCTTCCTAGTTTTGTCCCTCATTATTTTCCCTTCCCTTTTTGAATATTTAATCTTAAACACACAATCTTCCTTCTGTAGGCCGACTATTATTATGCAATGCTTTGGGCTAATGATAAAAGTGTTATGAAAGCACTTAATGTACGCAAGGTATGCTAAGAAGATTTACCTTTACAACAGGGAGAGAATTTCCATTTTCAATCATTTTTGTTAATACAAATAATTTTATGGTTAAATTCATGATCGATTCTATCAATTAGGGAAGGGTAACTGAAGAATTGCTATGTAATATGGACATGAATTATGAATATGGATACACTTCATTGCCATTATATGAGTTCAATGTCCAAAGTAGTGTTGTGTATCACGAAGAGTTAAGTAAGCGTAACTGCCGAGCCTTGATATTTAGGTAATATTACAAGTTCTTTCCCAATTTTATTTGCTCTTATCAGAATTTACACGTGTTTACTTGAACTAATATGTTACTCTTTATGAAACAGTGGTGATCACGACATGAAGGTTCCACATGTAGGTACACATAATTGGATAAAATCCCTTAATTTGATGATCACAGAGGATAACTGGGACCCGTGGTATTCTAATGATCAAGTAGCAGGATTCAAAACCACATATGCCCGTGATAACTACTCTCTAGTATTTGCCACTGTAAAGGTAAAGCTAATTATTATGACACAAACACATAAGATCTACGTACATATACAAAGTTATGCATTTTGTGTGATTATGCTTGCAGGGAGGAGGTCACACAGTTCCACAGTACAAGCCCAAACAATGTTTTGACATGGTTAAGAGGTGGTTTGCGCATGAACCTATATAAACTAGTGGATCAATTATGCCTCAAATCATTTAAAGAAAACCATTAAGAGCATCCGTAATGCAAAGCTTTTTCAAAATCATTTTACTATTACAAAAAGTCTTTGGATTACTTTCTTGCATTGCATAAGAAAGCTTTTACAATAACTTTTTACAAAGACTTGTAAAACTCCGTTTGAAGCTTTGTACTTGGAAGAATATTTCAATCAATTTATGCTTTCTATAGTCTTATATTCTCTTTCCTAAAAGCTTTTATAAAAAGCTTTACCATTGAAGTGTTATAAGACAACAACTTGATGAAAATTAAAAAACTAATAAATTAATGGCATTAAAGTCTAAAAAGCTATTGAAAATTTGAGCATTGCGAATTCTTTACGAGCTAGCAATTAATCATACATGGAAAATGGATCATCTCTTTTATGTCCATATGTATATTGCTTTCTTTTGATATCGGATAAATTGTATTTGCATCATCTCCTCATATTGTAAGGTACAAATTGCACACTGGAAAAAAAAATCATAATGTAGCAAATTACCCTAATTCTAGGAATGGTTCTAATTAGGGGTGTAAACAAGATGAGACAGCTTGTAACTATTCGAGATTGACTCATAAACTACTCAACTTAAACGAGTCAAGCTCGAGCTACTCGAGTATATTTTTGAGTCGAGTTCAAGCTCCAAAATACTTAGTTCATAAGGCAGGAGTGCCTTATCAAGCTTTGATTAAATTGCAATTTTACCCTTTTTGATATATTTCATTAGTTAAATTTAATAAAATTCGAGTCAAGTCGAGCTTGAAACATTAAGATTCGTCGAATTCGAGCTTGAAATTCGAAAATAGTTAAACTTAGTTTTAAAATGACAAGTTGAGCTCGTGCTTGAAATACAAAACTCGTAATGCTTGATTTTGATAGTCGAATCAAGCTCGGCAATGCCCCACTCGTGTAGACCCCTAATGATTATGTATGTAACACCCCCAAAATAGGGTCTAGCGGAAGCACACATGCATTCGGGTGCTACGAAATTGGTATCACAACACAAAAAAACAAAGAATGGTTTTTATTTCCATCATTCAGAATAAAATTCCTTATCAAAACATTATGTTTACATTTTATGAAAAGTAGTGCGGAAAATAGGCCCATAAAATAATTGATGTGGTCCCAAATGTTTATCAGAGTCGCCTATGACCATGCCCTTGCCAAGCGCCTTCCAACAGTGAGCTATCGCCTTATACCTGAGAATACATGCTAAAGGTCAGCTTTTGCTGGTGAGTTCATAGAGTTTAATCAAAGATTTATTAGTGGACCTGATGGAGTTACTTGCTATGTGGGAATAGGGTAGATATATGCCATACATTCCAGTAATACTAATTCCCTACAGGTTATACGTCATGGCAAGTTGGTGCATTCACAAATCCGGGCAAAGTCCTTGGCAAGTTGGAGTACCAAAGTTCGGATACAAATCCTGTCAAGTTGGGCACCAAAGTCCAGACGGGGGAGTCAACCACAATAGATCTATCTATAACATTTGCACTTCCCGCAGGAACTAATGACTTAATAGGGGGCAATTATCGAGGTGCTAAACCTTAACTAGCAAACATAGCAACTTTAACAAAACCACAAAATAACCAAACCTATCATTTCAGTCAAACAATCAAATAATATTATAAAAAAAGTCAAATAAATAGGATAAATGATGACAACGAAATGTACTTATTTGAGTTCATCAATAACCTCTGTGTCTAGCTGAGCCCGTGGACTGCCATATCTGCCCCTCGCTTATTTAAGCTAACGTCTTTAGATAAGTAGGATAGACATAAGTGATTATTAAGGGTTTACTCGCTGATATACTACGATCCAACGAGAAAGACCAGATTACTATACACTTCATATAAAACTAGCAATAAAACAAGTGACAAGCTACTTAATTATCAGGACATGTCTTCTTATAGTTTCTATTATCTATCTATGTACGTGTTGCTATTTGCTGATTTGTTCTCACTAGTTTTAATTTACTATTTAATAAAACCAAATATGTGCTAGTCTCTCAGACTAAACCCCCTTGCGTTAGATTATTGTAAAACTAACTTAGTATATTAAAATATTGATAGACAAATTAAGGTTTACGTTCCACTCTTAGTGATCGACACTCTACTTACCACTATATACATATTGATCGGATACACTGTCCGTTAGTGTCTGTGTTATAGGATAAGTTGGCTAAATATAAATGTAAAACTTGAAATAGGCAATTACCCCTATACTGCATATGACACAATACACGCATCAGTTATCAAAACACTAATATAAGTCACCAAAGACATCAACATATAAACTTTAATTAATGGGAAAGCAATATTAAGGGGAGTGTATGATGTTCCGTAGTCACATATCACAAGCCCATCAATCCTGATGAATTAAAGCGTACTATTACAATAAAACAAAACTACTCAATGAATTAAATACATGCAGGACCTTCTTACAGCTCTAATATCTATGTTTGGAGTGTGTCTTGTGAAGGTTGTTCGACTGAATTCGTCTCCTTAGGGTTATGTTGCACAAAAAATTCGTAACAGTATTGGGGTATTTATACTTTCTGTTCGAGGGTTCGATGCAGCGCATTGAGTAATGAGATGCGGCGCATTAACTTAACTTCGCGTGGGGTCCAAGATTAATATATTCTGGAATATTCGTACACCGCCTTTAGATGCGGCGTAACTTGATTCTTGTATGCGGTGCATGTCTTTAGCGTCTTGGATTATATCTGGTGAAGTCTTGATAGTGATACGCCGTATGTCAGAAATATGATGCGGCGTATCTGGAATAGAACAAGCTTGATCTTCTTCGTTGACCAAAGTTTCATATGTGGCGCATACTAAAATTACATGCGGCGCATTCTTCAAAGTCAGACAATGGTCTTTGAATTCATCTAAGTATAATATTGCGGCGTATCTGTTGAGAAAGATACGGCGCATCTTCTGGGTTTCAGTAGACTTTTGACATCTTGCTAGTTTTGCTCCATATTTTGTCCAAAATCGTTAAGTTGCACCAATTGCTTGTTTTTACCTGATAATTACTAAAGTAAATAATTAAGTATCGATTCCCATAAATAATATAATAAAACAAGTCAAATAAATAGGATAAATGATGACAATGAAATGTACTTATTTGAGTTCATCAGTCCCTGAGACAGCTAGGACAGTTTCTTGTACTTTTTCGGCTTATTTCGTTAGACTACTTAAGCTTTCCGATTTCATAAATCCTAGTCCAGTTTTATCATATGACAACTTTTGAATTTTCATTATTTCATTCGCACAAGAAATACTTTTATCAAACCTTTTAAATCTTGAGTTTTGTTTGATAAGATCATCCTGTGTGATTTTAAGCTTTTCAATTTCAAGTTTAAGCTCTTGACATGATGTACATACCGTGTCAATAGCTTTACTCTTTTCTAAACTTTTTGACTTTTCTTTTAATTCATAAACTTCATTTTCCAAAAATTCCTTTCTAGTTTTTAAAAAATTGTTTTTGTTTATGATTTTTAAGCTTAGTTCACACAATTTGTTATATTCCTTTTGCAATGTGTCATCATCTATAGAAGAGCAAGATGATTCCGAGTGTACCTCATTGGAGTCTTGAGCTATAAGAGCAATTTTGTCATTCTTTGGCTCCTCGTCACCATCTTCACTTTCACTCCACGCACCACTTACAAAAGCTCTTTGAGTTTTTCTTTTAGGTGGCTTTGGACATTCTCCTATGAGATGGCTTGTGTCTCCACATCTAAAACATTTTCTTTCACCTTTTCCTTTCTTATCATCACGGTCTTTCAGGAAAGGTTTCTTGTCTTACAAATTTACATCGTCTTCGAAAGAAATTTTTGAAATCTCTTACGGCTATGGCATATTCTTCATCATCACTACCCGAACTAGATTCCTCATCATCACTTGATTCTACTCTAGCTTTTAAGGCAATGGATTTGACTTTTTCTCTTTTGCCCTTTACTATCTCTAAATCATTTTCCATCACCATTTCATGAACTTTGAGGTTTCCAATTAGCTCGTCAAGTGACATACTAGAAAGGTCTTTAGATTCTTCAATAGTCGTCGCTTTTGCTCTCTACTTCGGACGGAGTGCTCTAAGGAATTTTCCGACTAAGTTCTTACTACAAAAAGATTTATCAACTGCTTTAAGGGGAGTAATGATGGTGTTAAATCTAGCAAATGCACTATCAATTGTTTCATCTTCGGGAATTACAAATTGTTCATATTGTTGAACAAGAATATCAATTTTGTTATCCTTGACTTGTGAATTCCCTTGATGAGTGATTATCAAGGATTGCCAAATTTCTTTAGCGGTTTTACACATAAAGACTCTTTCATTTTCTTTTCTAGGTAAAGCATTGTAAAGCATCTTTTTTGCTTCATTAATTTTCGCAATCAATTTCTTTTGTTCTTCACTATGTTTAATAAGTGAAATATCCTCATCCCGACCACTTGCAATATTTTTAATTATAGCTTTGTGATCACCTTATATAATCATATACCAAAGATCTATGTCTTTCTATTTCACATAAGTTTCAAAGCAGCTTTTCCAATAGATGAAACCATTTGGTTCAAATATTGGTGGTCTTTGCATAGATTGCCCTTCTTTGAAGTTTTCAAAATCCATGGATCGTTCCAAGTTTTAAAATACAATGTATTTTAAAAATCTTGAGTAACGTAGCTCTTGATACCAATTGTGGAAAACTAGAGGGGGGGGGGGGGGGGCTGAATAGTTTTACTATTTTAAAATTTAATTTCCTTTGAAAACTATACGTGAGATCTACTAATGCAAATAATAAAAAGATAAGTAAAGTGCAAGTAAAGAAAGAAATGATCAAACCACAACACGGATGTTTATAGTGGTTCGGCCTACAAGGACTCTTTTTCCTTGCCCTAGTTCACTCCCTGGGTATCCAACTCGAGAGTATCCTTCACTAATCAATGAGCTCCTTTATCCCGCTGAGAAAACCTTACACGTCTCTTACACAAGATTACCGACACAAAGCTAAATGTTGAGTTCTTTTACAAGGGTACAACTACTCCCGCCATTGAGAACTAAAATACTAAGCGATCACTAGAGAAGGTTTATGATTGTTTGTTTCAAACAATGATGTATGAATAACAACAATTCACACAACAACAAATGAACAAGCCTTGCAACGTTTTGTTGAAGCTTGTAATGCTTTGATCTTCTTGCTACAAAGAAGTTCACTAAAATGAAATATGAATGAGATAATATATGATGTTGTTTATGCTTGTAAGTGATGAGAAAACATAAATGTGTGGCATGCTATTTATAGGCAAAACTGAGTAATGGATGGGGCGGAACCAATTCTTTGGTTCCGTCCTTGTTGTCATTTTATTCTGCCAGAACCTGTCAAAAATCTTCAAGAATCTTGATCAAATCTAACCAAAATATTTCCATATCTTTCCAAGGATTCTTTGAGTAATGATCTTAACAAAAATATATATGATATCTTTCAATAATCTTCAAAATCTACAAGAGATCTCAAAGTGACGCATGCCATGATATAATCATACATTTCCAATTTTAGAATTAAACTAGTATATGAAAATGTATTTTTGTAAAATGTATATATAACCTAAGTGATGTTTAGATTGTGTTTATAAACGACTTGTGACTTTATTAGTAACAGACTTAACCATATTTACGTTTTGCTAAAATAAAGTTTTTAATTGTCATTAACAAAATTTAGCAAAGATCGTAAAATATAAATAACGTTTTTAAGCGATATTTGTATTAACACTATGTTTCATACAATTTACATCATGATTAGTTTTATTTTCTTTGTTACTGAGATTATGGGCTAACACCCTTAGGCGTGTAACAACATGAGCACCAAAAACATAGTGTTATATTTGTCAAATTTTAGCACCAGAGTGTAAGTACCTTAGTCTATGATACCATGAACCTTTTTCTCTACACAACACATGAATAAAACTCTAAAGTGATATCCTTGTTGAGAGGGAATCTCAGAACTGCCCTTTTAAAAGCAATAAACAACCACTTTATACATCATACAACAGCTTTTGAACATATAAAATGAATCTTTCCTGCACAAACATCCCATTCAAATTTGATCTTTAAGATCCAAATATCATTCATTTGTGATTTCAAATATTATAGCCTATAATAAAACAAATTAATAAGAAGTCATAACCAAACTTAAATAACATAATTGTAGGTAATTAATCATCATATTTTGAAATTCCACAAGACATGTACAAAAAAAGTATCGGACTTAAATTCATATTCAGGCATTTTTGTCAAACATTTATGATGAGAATCACTTGAATGCTCATCTAAATAATCCATTAAGCTTGGTATAGCCCTTTCGATGTAACAAACCATTACCACAATAGGCAATCCATTATATATAGTTTAGCTTACATGAATAGATTATTCCAATACCACTACTTGAATACTTATACTCTCTATAATCCTGAAATAGCCAATTTATAATCTAAACAACAAAACTTATACCATCATTATAGGGAAAAAAAACACTTTTGTACTTATTAATCTAACATTTCCACCAAAAAACAGTATTGAGATATCAAAATTTAAGTCCAGAATAATATCATCAAACCACACCCAACAAACTATTACTTTGCACAACTACATTGTATTGCACCTTTCAAGATCAACTCATATAAAGCGAATCCATCCCTCAACCATTGTTTGCTGGTATTTGGATGCAAAATTTGAGTGTCAATAGAGATCTTATTTGGATTAATATAATGTTTCTTCCCCTCAAACATAACTGAAGAATATTGGCTTTACACCAAAGAGCACAAACCCGTAAAATTTATTCCGATTAATTGAAGAACACACATAAACAATTGATATTTCTAGTTAATTACTCGGTATATATTTTTGGTAACTTAAACAATAGACAAAAATTAGTTATATATTTTGCTAAGTACATCTAAAAAAAGATGTTGAATCACATACTACCGTTGGAATTTTAGTCAAACTCCTTTGTAATTAAAAATCCAAATATCTTGATTACTTATAATAAAATTCTTTAAAGACGTTTCATCGAACACCTCTACACATCTTAAACACTTGACTTAATATACATCCCATAGAAGAATTCAAATTGTAAGACATCAAGTTTATTTCATCATAATAAATGAATCTAGACCTTTAAAACAATGTGGAAACAGTTTCACGTGAAATTAGTCGAATAAATGAAACCAAACCTGAGATAGCACGAAGTTGACATATTGAATTTTAATCTTCAATCAAAACTTTCTTGAAACACATCCAAATCAACTTATCAAATTGAAGGATACTTATAAGCTATAACAAAGAAGCGAAGCACAAAAATTTGCCGTTACCGTTTAGACAGAAAAAGGGAATGATGATACATGTGACAAATGGTAATTTTTCGTACTATTATTCTTAGTAGTAAAGATATTTATTTTTATCAGAAAATGCACATTATATATTTTCTGACATTTATTTATGAATAAAATTTAAAACAAGAGGTTATCTCGCTTTTTTTGAAAAATGACCCCACACGTGTACCGACACTCAGTTAATTATGACAAAAGTCAAATAAACTCATGTTCGAGTCCATAATAATGTTTTTATAATACTTTTATAAAAATACTCACGAAAACGTATTTTAAACATCCTTGTTTAAAAACAATAAACCGAGATACCACGACTTACTTGGTCATGCCTAGTACGTTGTGTGGTGATTTTGTTGACACGTTGTGTGGTGATTTTGTTGATACGTTGCGCTGTGATATTGTCGTTACCATTGTGTTGTGCTACTATTTGGCTTATTGTGCTGTTCTATCCCTGATATTGTTTTGATATTGCATTGCTGTGGCTAAGGTAAGTTTCATAGCCCCACTTTTACTCTCATTACTATTTTATTGAAATCTTGGGGTGAGAAAACATGCAAAACTTTTTATTGATTGGACCTGAAACTGTGTTTGTGATTTATGAAATTGTCACGTGAATTGACTAATGTTATTATTATATGGTATTTTTGTGCGTGGTTATTGTTATATGGTTCTCATGCGCGCGGATATTATTAAATGGTGCTCTTGTGCGTAGTTATTATTAAATGGTGCACCTGTGCGCGGTTATTTATATATAGTGCTCCTTGAGCACGGATAAGGTGTCAGCTTTATAACTTAGTCAGCGTAACAAATGAACTTTATATAGTTGATATTGTGGTCCAATGTTTGTGATTGTATGATTAAACCTATGAAATCACCAGCATTTAGCTCATACTTTTAGCATGTATTCTCAGGTTCTTAAGGCGAAAGTTTACTGTTGGAGGCGCTTGGCAAATGGCATGGTTATGGGATTAAGATACTCTGATATTCATTTGGGACCGTCTAAATTTAATGGGCCTATATTTTCGTACTATTTTTGGATGATGTAAACTTAATACTTTTGGTTATGAAATTTCTCCCAAAACGGATAAGGTAAATCCGTTTTTTATACTTTGTGTTGTGATACCAATTTGGTAGAACCCATGACTTGTATGCTTCTGTTATACCGATTTTGGAGGTGTTACACAAGACTTGCCATACTAATTTAGGTCGCCTATCGGTGCCGCACACTATTGCTACTTGACTTATCATTTCAGATAACTTATTCTGAGTTGAGTTCGTAGCCCCATTTTTAACTCGCATTTTCTTTGCAAACTTGGGGTGAGAAAAATGCTTGCTTTTAATGGACCATACTAAATAATGCTTATGTTTGAAAAAACTACTACGTGTTAGCCTAAATACTGTATCCCAAATCCATGCCCATACTCATGTACCGTTAATTCCCGTTGGGAAGCACAAGTGATATAAATAACTTATTGAGGGTGACACCTCCGTCCGTGTTAGGAACACCAACTGCCCGGATAAGGCAAACAGATGTATACCATGTCGAATTACAAGTGTAACGGGATAGAACACTTGTCGGGCCGTATTATTATTACATGTACTCATAATATGCACACTCTCATAGCTTCGATATCATGGAACTTTGTAACAACCATGATTTTAGCAGGCCAGTTTAACTGAAAGTCTTCACTCAGTTGACGTTTGTTTGGTGTGTCTTAGGTGATTGAAGTGTTATATGTGTGATATAGGTGAGTTTTAGCACTAAATCCCTTTGCGCGGTGTTGTTTTTGTGAGTGAGTAATGTTGATATTTGGATAAGTTCATTTTGATTGCCTTTGTGGTGTAGAAATGACTTGTGTAGTTTTGGTGTTTTTGTGTTCTTGCGTAACGAGTCTTCGTTCAAGTGTTTGAGCGTTAGCGGGTTACGAGGAGTTTGTTTTTATGTGTTATATTTTTAAAAGGTGTGAAAATCTATTTTTGGAAACTTTATTTTGAAAATGATATTTTTTGAGTCGTCGTAAAAACTAAGGTTTATCGCGTAAGACATTAGGTTTCGTTGTGGGTTCGCATAAAATATAAAAAGTATGAGGTTTTGAGTGTAATAAATAAATTTAATAATATATATATATATATATATATATATATATATATATATATATATATATATGTATGTATATATATATATATATATATATATATATATATATATATATATATATATATATATATATATATATATATATATATATATATATATATATATATATATAATTCGGCTATAGGGTGTTTTAAGGGAAAAAAGAAACCCAATTTGAGTCTAAATATGACTCTTAGGCCTAAGGATTATCCATAATTAATATTTATACAAACCCAAACAACCCTAAAACATTTTTTGTGAGTTTTGGTCATTCAAGAGAGGTAAAGAAAGAAGAAAAAATTAGGGTTTATAATTGTGAAGCAATAATCAAGAATTAAGGTAAAATTCTTATAACACATGTTCAATTGTTTGATTAATTATTCGAATTCATGTAATATTAAGTATGATGGATCTAGGGTTTGTAAGTTTGTGAAAATTAATTAATTAAAACATGTTAGGATCAATTAATGATTATATTATGATGATTGGTGAAGAGAATTGAGCGTAAAATGCGTTAGTTTACAAGTTAGGGTTTGGACAGAAAATTAGTGCTGTAAAGATTCAAAGGTATTTAATAGATTGTGATGAGTTAGATCACGAATTTTAGTCTAAATTGAAGTTTAATGAAAGAGCTTTCCAAAAAGTCCGGCCACGATTGATTTCGAGGTGCGGAAATTAATCTTTTGATTTTTCTTTGTTAAAGTGTCAAAGCTGTAAAACCGGGACAGATTTAGGTCATAAGTTTGGTAGTGAGATGTGAATGAAAAAGTGAGATCTAGCTTAGCCCTTTTGGTTGAGTTATGTCTCATATGTACTTGGACTCCCACGCGAAGGATTTGCGATAAAAAGTTGTATAAGTATTTTTATTTAATTAAAACCTTTAGGTGTGTGTTCAGATCCGAATCTGGATAGTTTGTAAGTTTGATTTTATGAAGGGTACTTGTGTATGTTTTTGGACCATGGACTTCTGGTAGTATCTTGTATACATCCAAGGGACTATGGTAAATTTTTGGTGTGAGTTATTGAGTCTTTAAAGTTATTATTTCATGTGGGCGAATGTACCCTAAAATTCTGCGTTTTCTGATTTTAAAAGTGCAAGGGATTTAGTGAGTATTAGGATTTTGTGGTGATTAGTATGGGGTCTAGGAGATCCATGGTGGGTCATATGAATCTTAGACATCCATCATATATGTATTACATGGGTTATAACTTTTAGCTTGGCCATGTGTAATGTGGATTTATTTTGTGTGTTATAGATTGTGATTTGGTTTTGTGGAAGCTGCAAAGTTTGAGTTGAGTTCATAGTCCCACCTTTTACTATGTTTTAAACTTAGGATGGGAATGATGCTTGTGTTAATTGTTTTGAGTAACTATGATTATGAGTGGTTTAAAATCTTGGACTTATAATGTTATCGTATGAATGCTATATGTGAATGATGTGATGATAATGTTGGGAGCGGGGGGTCACGTTCTGGCCCGAATGTTGTGATGTGGATTCAATTGGGAGGATGCTTATCCTGTTTCTCGCGCATGCGACCTAATTGATGATGAAATGGGATCGGTGGACACGTTCCGTCCAAATGGTTGCCTTTATGTGTGTTGGTTGCCTTGCAAATACATGTAGCTTGTATGATAACTATAATTATTTGTCCAGCAATGTTTTATAATCACATTGAATTAGTTGCCTATGGTGTATGAGTCTTAAACCTATGAATATCACCAACATTATGTTGACGTTTTAAGCATCATTTTCAGGTGAGCATTCTAAGGCCAAAGTTGAGAGCGACAATTAGGCGAGACTTAGTTGCATTTGAGGAGACTTGACTTTATGTTTGGATTTATTATGGTTGAATTGGATTTTGATACTTTTATGTTTTTCATTTGGTACTTTCATATCTATTGAAGATACCTTTTGGATTTTGTTTTGGTTGTGATATTTTTGGGGTATTGTTACTACACTTTGTGTTCGTACTTTGCTCTATTTATGTGCATGTAGTTGTTCTCTATATAGACACCAAGTGTTGTGATGATATCCATGAAGTTACACTCTCGCGTTTCCGCCATGGCGAGGTCTGACAGATTGGTATCAGAGCCTTGGTTATAGATAATTAGGTGGTTGAACCTAGACTATAACCTAGGAGTCTCTCATATAGTTGCATTTAGGGCTTATGTATAAGTATGGTATTTTATACGTATATTTTTTCTAAGTTTATGAGGTGTTTCTATCGAGTTTTGGACGCCTATTGAACCCCTATACGTAGTATTATATATGTCAATTTTAGTACGTCATTTTCCCTCACGTAAGAAGTTTCGTTGGACTATTATTTTGCTACAAAGAGAAGTGGTAGGATGAAGCGGACTAACCGCAGGATCCGAGTTCCCGATAGCATGTATCCATGTTCGGACAAGGAGAGGACGTTTATGGAAAACGTTGGTGGAGAAGAAGTGGAGAGGTTTGTAACCACGGTGACTTCTGGAGATGGAGCCATTACCAAATACCCTTGGTAGTGTCCTCACTTCTCATAGGAAGGAGAGGTGGTTTAGTCTAAACCTCGTGATTTATATGCTCTTATGAATCATACAGAATTGGAAGAAAGAAATAGAGATGGTTTTGCATGTTGTCGACTACCTCACATGTAGAAAACAGGAATGGGTGGTTGAGTAAAGATTAAGGGGAGTTAGGATTGAACGGTGTGGATTCGGATCTAGAATCCGCAGCGAGTAGTAAGTTGAATCGATCTGAGTGGGGAGGCAAGTGCGAGAGTGGAATTTGAGCCATTATGCGACGTCTTTTGTTTGTGTCATTTTTTAAATTCTTATATTGCCTTTTTGCCGTCTGGAGCCATGTTGGAGCATGATTACTCTTGAGTATTGGATCGATCTTATCCAAGTAATTTTGATTATGGGTTTACGTGATCGTTGGAATTGTTCCATGTGAGATGATTGTTTGCGACGTCTTTTGTTTTTGTTTGCATGATTGTTTGCATGATGTGTTGTCATAGGAGGGAGCACACTTGTGAAAAGGGGCATAGATAATTATGGTGGCCAACATAATTAAACATGTGTCACAACACAAGTGGACTTGCAAGTATGATAGCATGGATTGCATGGTGTATTAGGTGCTATGTGGTATATGTGCGTTATCATTGAGATGTGTGGTTTTGGAAGTAAGTATGCGTGTGGAATAGGTTTATAACTATGGCCGCGAACATAATTATAAGGGTATCACACACGTGGACTTGTGACCATTATTGCATTGATTGATGTTTGTTGTTATATGTTGTGGTAGATGGTATGTAATATCATGTTGATGATGGTTATATGGTTAGAGAAGTATTCTCTTAACCGTTTGGGCAGTCGTTATATGTTGGGGTTTGTAGGTGGTAAGATTCCATCCTACCTATCATATGTTGATACCTCGATTTCTCTGTTAGTACTTATGTGGTGATATTTAAATTAATTTGTTTGCTAGACTCTCCGTTTGTATACCGAATTCTTTTGGTTGGCATCCCTATTCGTACCATGATGGTACAGATGCCATATTCTTTCTATTCAATGTCGTGATAGGTTTTGGGTAATCGAATTCGTTTTTGCTGGATACTGGTTAGTTTCTTTGGTTATTCTTTGAATTCATTCCGCGAATGAATATTATATTATTCTTCCAGTATTGTTGGTTCGTGACGACTTGGTGCGGATATTTAATCCCTCATTTGCACACCGATTGGATTTCGTGACATGTTTTTGCGACCTGTTAGTGTCGATTTTTTTTCTATGGTCTTAATTTGCTCATTGTATGAATGAGTCTTTATGTTCTTTGCTTGGTTTGCAATGTATTTGCATGAGTGTTCACTGGTATGAGTTCGTTTGGTGATTATTTCGATTACGTGATTTTTCCATGTCTTTCGCATTTGATTAAGAGGTTGTGTTAGAGTCTTTATGGCATTCTACAATTCGTTTTGGGTGTTTCAAGGTCGTTTGTTGGAAACTAATATTTTTATGGGAAATGAGGTGTGGAAAAAAATGGTTATTAGTCAATTGTCAAAGCTATTTATAACGATTCTGCTATGAAAGTCTACTTATTTTATTTTGTTAATAAGCACGATTTAAGTATCTTAAACAAGTAATGTGAGATACTATATTAATATAATTAACCTTGGTGTTATAAAAATTATGCCTAATGTGGAATTTAAGCCAGCGTTGATTTTCTTGTATAAAATGGTTTGTATATGTCTTATAAAAAAATGTATGAGTTTAAGGTATATCCTGTGAAAAACGAAATTTATCTTTGTGGGGTAAGGTCGAGTAAGGGAATAAGAACTATATATTGTTCTCATTTACCAAACTTGATATGTATTTGGTTCATCGAGTGTTTCTTTTGTTGGGGTACGCTTGTGGATTTTATATGGGTATGTGTATTCTATCTTTTCTTGTATGGGTTTTTCATGAAGAATTGATCCGTGTCTACTTTTATTGGTGAAATTCCTCATTTTGATTTCTAGTTTTGATTTTGATATTCAATTACTACGCTAGTCGGTAATTCGTAACCCTTTTGAGTTCGTTGATATACGTTTTAGTTCGACCGGTCATGGTTCGCGTCGTTTCCTTAGGATAGATTGTCGATTTGGTTATCATTATGTTTGTTGAAGAAGAAGAGAGTGGTTGCCAAGTTTTCCAAGTGAGAGGTTCAACTTCAAGATGTACGTTCTTCAGGTATGTGATAGCGAGTTTTCGTGGACACTAGTAAGATAAAAGTAGTAAAGAGTGGAAAGTACCTAAGACACCATCTGAGAGACGATTGTCCTTAGGATTGGCGGGTACTGTTGAAGATTCATTTCGAACTTTTTATAAATTATGTAGGCATCGCGGAGGTAGAGGATCCATAAGAGGAACTTTGTGATGCATGACTTAGAGTTGGGGAGTAGAACTTGGAGATGATATTTGTATGGAGCAGTGTTAGAAACTATTAACGCCACAATAAAGTAGTTTCTAGGACCGTTTTGGCTCAAGACTGATTAGGTCTTAATCTAGGAATAATAATGTTCATATGATAAAGCATAGCGGAATAAGAACAATAATATAAACAAGGTTTCTTCGTCATCATCTCTACTCTAACATACACCAAAGCCCCAATGCTACGTTATCAAGTGTAGCACGGTTACACTCTAACAGCGATATAAGATCGTTGAGGCTTAACACTAATCAACTAACCTAGGCGTTTACATAAGCATACTCACGCCTTAGGTTTGCACACACACACCTTTACTAGGTTCTACATTGTGACACACATAATAAAACCTATTCCATGTATTCTCTTTATATAATATAGAACTAGGGTTACAAAATACTACGAAGGACTATATTGAAATAGCTTCTTTGTAAAGCAAGTCCCTTGTCTTTTGCATTCTTCTCTTTTTCTTCATAAGTCCTTCATCTTTCATATTTTTTCAATATCAACTCAAGTATAAATCCCAACAATCTTCCCCTAGTTGATATGACAAAACCAAGTAATCACGAACTTCCCCTGAAGCTAATATATGAAAGATAAATGAACTTCCCCTTAAACCATGCTATATATCTTCAAAATATTCTTCTTCCCCTTTTTGTCATCATCAAATAGGGGACAAATGTAAGCAACCTTGATCTTCACAACCACACATCAATATTACACGTCCAATTCATCTTTCCAATGTTTCAAAGTCGCCCACAATTAAGTTCTCCGCATCTTTAAATGAACTTGAAACAATAGAAATCAAAACTATAAGTAGTAATAACAACTAGCAGTAGCAAAAACCTTCACCTCAATGTAGCACATAAAATGGTTAAACATTTAAACACTTAAGCTTCCCCTGAAACCCATATGTTAACCATTTGTTGAATGTAGGCTCCATGTAATGATTACTGATGAAGAAAACTAAGTATAACCAACTTGATGCTAAAGTAGAACCACCCAAACTTGTGCCTTATATCTTGTACTAAAATTGACTTCGAACGTATACTTAACGTATAGGGAGATCGCAATCTCTTGACAATAAACACTGAGCACAATAACGTTACTCCTTCAAGTGTTTGTCAATTCGTAGTCACCTGAACACACGAACAAGTTACCCCATACTGAAAAGGTATGATAAAACACAAACCTGTGAAACTCCACTTCATCGTCAAATAGGTGATAAAAACCTTTCTTCGTAATCAATTAAATCAATAAAAACGAAATACCGAGCCTTTTAAAACCTTTAAGAACAAAAACCAAACTCCTTGTGTGTGAACCAAAATCCCATGTGTGTGTAAAACATCACCAAATATACGCATCAGCAGTATCATAGAACGAGCAAAAGTAATAAGCATCACTGACTGATCCACGCAACCAATAACCACAATCTTTTGCATACCCATGATAAAAATAATTAAGAATTTGATATGCCAATTGTTCCACCGTCCCATGATAAATAAATAATACAGCTTCATTCAATGAATTAGTACCATGTAGACAACAATTCTTTAACCATTTACAACTTACCCACGATCATAAATAAATAAATCACCCATGCACTAATCGACAAACCCATGATCTTTATCATTCAAGACCCTTTAATTATTCCACCAACACAAAATTAGTACGAGGTAAAAACTTTGAATCTTCAACCGAATCTATCAATTAGATGCAATAATCGACAAAGCAAGTAATCAATTCACCTTATCTGCTCCACTTTGCATATGTCTGACCCATGAGTGCACTATAATAATCAAGCCCAAACCAGTACACGACAAACCTTATTGGGTAGTAATGCCAGAAAGTGACCAACCAATGACAAAAGTATTATCGTCACATACCTTGATCGAAAACAACAATCCATAAACTGATAAAGCACCACTGACCAATTTAATTCACATACAATCATGTACGAGGTTTACCATCCAATCAGCCAATCACAATTAAATAGCAGTGGGAAGTTGAAAACGCAGCAGTGGAAGCTTTTAACATTATCAGTGGAAACGAATAACTAGCAGTGGAAACAAGTATCGGAGCAGTGGAAACTTTTATGAGCAGTGAGAACTTAAGCTTCGAACATCAGTAACCTTACTCCCACATCAATAACTTCATTCAATGTTCTATATGTAGCCTTACTTCCATAAACACAAGGAACTATGCAAACCATAAACTCTCTAATGCACATAACTATCAGTACCAGTAACCATAGACAAGTAGAAGCACTCCAAACCAACGAACAAAACAATCACATCTTCCTCGTTGTATGAACATATTCTAGGTTTAGGGTTTTGCAAACCCTAATAGTCATGAAACAATCTAGGGTTTAGGGTACACTTAGCATCCAAGAAAATCGTTTTAGGGTATATAGAATTAGAATGATTAAAACCTTTTAAGCATAATACCTTGACCAACCAAGAACAAACCCTAAAAACCTAAAAAATTCGACTTACATCACCTGTTTTTGTAGCAGACTTCGACACTGTATATCTTTTTACTGGACCCTCAGATTGCAGATCCCTCCTGTGAGATTGTAGCTAGATATACCAAGAATCTTTACAAAAAATTTCAGCCCGATCCAACGGTTAACGAAAGAGATATCGCGCCTTGAAAACTGACCTGCAGTGAGTTACAAAAATAGAACCAAATTCGAATTTTTCTTGTTTTCTTCGTTCTTCTACAAACCAAACCTTGTAAATCCTAGATATCAAGAGCCCCCGCTCTGATACCACATGTTAGAAACTATGAACGCCACGATAAAGTAGTTTCTAGGACCGTTTTGGCTCAAGACTGATTAGGTCTTAATCTAGGAATAATAATGTTCATATGATAATGCATAGCGGAATAAGAACAATATTATAAACAAGGTTTCTTCGTCATCATCTCTACTCTAACATACACCAAAGCCCCAATGCTACGTGATCAAGTGTAGCACGGTTACACTCTAACAGCGATCTAAGATCATTGAGGCTTAACACTAATCAACTAACCTAGGCATTTACATAAGCATACTCACGCCCTAGGTTTGCACACACACACCTTTACTAGGTTCTACATTGTGACACACATAATAAAACCTATTCCCTGTATTCTCTTTATATAATAGAGAACTAGGGTTACAAAATACTACGAAGGACTATATTGAAATAGCTTCTTTGTAAAGCAAGTCCCTTGTCTTTTGCATTCTTCATTTTGTCTTCATAAGTCCTTCATCTTTCATATTTTGTTAATATCAACTCAAGTATAAATCCCAACAAGCAGAGAGTGTTGTCTACACAGATCATAAGAATCTTTAGCACATATCTGACAAGAGGTTAATATATGTGGAAAAGAATGTGGGTGTGGAATTTCTCAGTGACTACGATTGTCTGATTCGCTACGTCAAGGAAGATAGGACATCGTAGTAAGAGCACTGAGTAGGAGAGAACAAGTGAAACTTAGATGTCTATGAGCAATGATTGTGATATTCCAGTCTGGAGTTAAAAGGATGATACTGACAGCCCAGAGAGAGGTGTTCAAGGAAGAGAACATGTAAGAAGAAAGATTATGTGGTTTAGATAAGCTAATGGAAAGGAATGATGATGGAGGATTGTACTTCGCGGACCAATTATTGGTTTCATTGGAAGGAAGCATAAGGACATCAATCATGCAAGGTATTTGATACATCCTAGGATGGATAAGACGTATTATTACCTTAACGAGAGTTGTGTTGGGGAGTAAGTATGAAGGAGAACACAGATACCTTAGCAAGTGTTTGATACGCTTGAAGGTAAATGTTAATATCAATGATTATAAGAGAGATGCAACAGTCAGAGAAACATGAAGATTGTGGTAAGGAGGAGTTAGCGAGACGTTACATTTGATGAGTTGGTAGAGAGATGTGAGGTGTCGCGTCAATCAGCTTATATCAAGATGAAATACTTACTTTGCGATTGTGGTAAATGTTTTATAGAGCCTTGAGATAGCGTATGAAGATCTATTTTTGGAAACTTTATTTTGTAAATGATATTTTCCGAGTCGTCGTAAAAACTAAGGTTTATCGCGTAAGACGTTAGGTTTCATTGTAGGTTCGCATAAAATATAAAAAGTATGAGGTTTTGAGTGTAATAAATAAATTTAATATATATATATATATATATATATATATATATATATATATATATATATATATATATATATATATATATATATATATATATACACTACTATATAATGTATTTGGGACTATTCTATAATTAGAAAGGCTTAAAAATTCAGACTTTTACTTACTAATTATGAAAACAACCACCCCTAACAACCACCCCTACAATTTATAATCACTTCAACAACCACCCCCAACAATTTATAACAACCTCAACAACCACCCCCAACAATTTATAACCACCCCAACAACCACTTTCCACCACCCCACCTCCCTCCTCTTCATCCCAATAATCTGCCCCCGCATCGCGCAGGCACCTTTCTAGTATATATATATATATATATATATATATATATATATATATATATATATATATATATATATATATATAGGGAAGAGACCGGGTGCGTTTTTCCTTTTTAGTGCGGATGGTATGGATGAATGTGGAACACACGATCATCCGTCCATCTCAGATTCTGATAAAAAAAAAAACGCGGTGGCATTATCGTAAATATCCCGTCTTTTTTTAAGATCGTTACTATCGTATTAGCTTTTTTTCTGAAAAAAATTCAAAAAAATCTGAAAAAATTAAAGAGGGCAACAAATAATTAAGAATCGCTGAAAAAAATTTCAAAAAAAAAATCGTTTTCATCGTTAAAGGTATTGTGATATCAGAATCTGATTTTGACTTTTTTACAAAAGTCAAGATCTGATCTTGACAAAGTCAAGATCAGATCTTGAGTTTTGTAGAAAAGTCAAAATCAGATTCTGAAAACTTTTTTTTTAATAAAAAATTTAATATCGCAATAACTTTTTTAATATCGTAAAAACTTTTTTTTAATAAAAATTGTTAATATCGCCGTAACTATCATGCTTTCTTAATATCAAAGTTAATTTTTTTTTAATATCACTTTAACTTTTTCTTAATATCGTAATATCACTGTTCATTTTTACATGTAAAAAAGCTTAATATCACGGTACCACTCATAATATCGTTAATATCACATTAGCACTCATAATCAAAAAAGAAAAAAGTGCTCAGAAAAATCTGAAAAAATAAAAAAATAAAAGAACACAACTAGAGTAAAGATCGCTGAGAAGGAAAAAAAATCAAAAAAATCGTTTTCATGATCGATTGGTACCGTGATATCAGCGTCAGATCTTGACTTTTTTACAAAAAGTCAAGATCAGATCTGGAATGGGCGGTTCAGATCCATCCGCACGTCCGCACTAAAAAATTATATCCGCACGTGATCCTCACTCTATATATATATATATATATATATATATATATATATATATATATATATATATATATATATATATATATATATATATATATATATATATATATATATATATATATACTAGTTGTCAAAGCCCGCCCGATGGGCGGGCATGTGTTATAATTTTACTTCTGATGGTGTTAATTAACGGAAATTTGTTTTTTATGTACGGTGTTTTGATTATTGTTTAAAATGTATTAGTTTATGTTTAGTTATATTTTTTGTTTTGATCATGACTTATAATTTTTGTTGTGTTTTTAGTGTAAAAGTTTTGTTTGAATGATTCAAGTTTTGTAAAAAGTTGTGTTTGAATGATGATGGTAAATTTATTTATTCGTATCGTTATTATTCTTTTTTGAAAGGCGAATTAGCAGTTAGTGATTCGAGCCCACAGTGACATCCAATTGTATTTTAGTTTTTGTCTTTTTATTGAATGCTTGAAGAACGAAAAGAAATAAATGGTTATCGAATATGAGAGAAAAAAAGTTTCAAAGTGGTACGCAAGAAAAAAGTATCAAAGCATTGCCCGTTCGATGGGTTATAAATATTGTTAAAAAAAAACTTAAGTTATAAGGAAGGTGGACATGACTTATAATTATCGTTTGAAGGTATTAGTTATCAAAAAATAATATATAATGGAAATATCTAAAATAAGTTAACGAAAAATAAGATATAAATGTACCAAATTTTTTATTGAATGCTTTAAGAACGAAAAAATAAACGGTTATCGAATATGAAGGAAAAAAGTTTCAAAGTCGTACGCAAGAACAAAGTATCAAAGCGTAGCTCGTTCGATGGGCGAGCAAGGCTTATGAATATCGTTAAAAAAAATTCACACATTATTAGTTGTAGATTAACATAGTGCATGAAAAGTTGGGTCTTGTGTAGAGATGCATATGACATTTAATTTGCAGGCACGTTTATTTTTGTTTTAACATTGCATGGACTCTTATCAGTGCTTAAGTGAATATGTTTTGTTCTCCTACATAGATCAGGTGTAGATATGCATCCCACATTGAATTTGCAGGCACATTTAGAACTATCAAAAGAGTATGCCTTATGAGATCTTTATTTCAACAAAGATTGTACTTTGGTCCAGACCTACTGTACGTAAGATCAGGGTGTGCAGTCGAGGGGCCGGGTTCAGTTTGGGCTGTTTGGAAAATGAAATCAAGTACAAATTTTGTTAACAATGTTGTAACAACATCAACCACTTACTATAACCGAACGGCTGTGAATGAGAGTAATTCGTAACATAATCACTTCCAAGTTGTGGTCGCTTTCTATTGGTTATAACGGCAGGTTAAAGATACATATAAGCAAATGATATAAACGCTGAAGATGATACAAACAACTCACCAGACGATAATCGTTGGGGATATTCTGTATCTGAACCAATGCGAACTGGAGATGCTATCCGTAATTCTCTCGCTACGAACCGATAGGTGAAATGTTAATGGTTACAAATGTAACATATAGTAATCAGTGTGAACCTAGAATAATTGAATGTATGTATTACTTTTCCTTGCAAGACGCGGCCGCTTGTGGATTTCGGATGGAACGACAAAAGCAGTTTGGCATATCTCAACTGAAATCAAACAAAAATTAGCATAAACATTGGTTTCGTATACCAATTTACAGATAATTAAGTCACATATGTCAGCTGACAATTTACCGTTTAATCTTTTATATTCGTTAGTATTGGCAACTGATATAGCTTCACCCATGTGATGCAAAGCAGTTTCAGAATACAATGCGGGCATATATCTTAAATGACAACACCTCCAAGATCAACCGCTGATGTTCCAGAGTCCATAGCATCAAATACATGTAAATACTTATCATCATAACCTGCTACTAACATATACCTCACTGTTTTTCGATAACAGTTCCTTCTATTTACTAATAATACAGATGCATACGTGTGGTACATACCAATATCGAAAAATAGATCGATAGGCTCACGAACAATACCAGCATCAAAATCAAGTATCTTAGGCACATGCTTTTTGCCTGCAACAGTCATTTAGATCCATAAGAATATAACCATTTAGTACATGTTCATACCTTTTTCCCTATCCCCAACCCCACTTTTCACAAACTTTGCCGCCGAAACCTCCCAAGATGACATAACGCCTCAAGAAATTAATCATTTATCTTTTGCATATTACTTTGCAGCCAAGATGTAGCTAACACCACACTCTTAATTAAAACTAAATACTCCACTTCTTGTTGACTAAAAAGTATATAACAATCCATAGTTTAAATTGGTTTAAACAGTAAAATAACAACTTATAATGTCATATTCACATGTATTCAAATCTTTATATATGTACTCCAACTTTACTATAACTCATAGAGAAACATATGTCGGGTTTGGTAAGTTATGATTCTCTTAGAAATAAAAGTTACTTGCAGATGGAATGCTTATCAAGTTCTTCCACGACTAATTGAATAATTTGATGAAATTGGAATTTTACATAGTATTGGCACAAAGTCTGTCAACCCATTTGCTTCATCAGCAAATATTCATCAAAGAACTAAAGATTTGAAAGATTTCCAATGGCTGTTGCTAAAATACATCTCAATGCGTTCATCAATGTGCTATTTGAAAAGCTGACAACTGCTGAAGTGATCAGCCTAGCTCGTTCACATCAAATATATTCTCAGCTTAACCAATGAAACAATACCTCATCCCAAAATCAATGTGTGCTTGCTGATGCAGTCCAGAAACGGATGAAAGAAGGCTGGGGTTGTCAAGTCCTTTGTTGTTCTTTATAGCTCCCGTATCACTCAGTGATACAAATTTTCTTCCAGCTTCATGAATAAGCTGAGCAACCCATGAACCAACATTTTGTGAATCCCTGAGAAAATAAACAAACACAATTAGTACATATTTGACAGGGATAGTGAAAACACCCGACATTTGAAGAACCACAATGGAATGCCTACACAAATAACCTATAAATTCAAACTAATGGCACGAACAACAGATATCCAACTGTGATTCATTCCATTATACGATGTAATCTTGATTGGTTTCAAAGTCTTTTATGACATACGTTATGGAACTACTGTCTTCTTTTTCTATCTTAATATGACAAGCTGCTATACTTAAAGTAAAATTATACGATAACTAATAAGAAAATTTAGTACCTGGGCATTTTCCTGAAGTCCATAATCGTACAAAGGATGCAATGCATCAACACCACTTCCTTGGTACATTAAACTATCTCGAAATGGCGGTAGTACAGCTCTAGCCTCATTGTGTACTCCGGAAGCAAACTCCCATGTTAAAAAGTATTCGAGTATGGAAAGATGCACTCTAATCTTGTGTTGCATGCCATATCTACTTTTGTGAAAAAGGAAAAATATTGGAAGTTGCAAGCAGAAACACATTACTTGATTAATAAATATTTTGAGTAAATACTAATAGAACTTAAGCACAAAAATTGTTGTTACAAAGTCAACCTACTTACAATAGCAGTAACTTACTTTCCCTGATTTAGAACATACCTTTCTGACATCCCCAAGCACTATAGTCAGATCTGAACATCTATATATGGTGGCATATTCAACCAAGCAATAAACAAGCTCATTTTATAACTTAAAAGGTCAAAATTGCTGCCTTAAGTAAATATAAATAAAAGGAATATTCAGGGGCTTACCCGGGTTGTGTGAGCCAACAATCGAGTGGTAAAGGCGCATGTGACGTCTTAATGTTTTAAACTCTTTCACATAGTTCTCCTGCTTCAACTTTTTTGCGTCCACATTGCATGACAGTGCGGGCAAAAACGATCACAATTACTAAAGAATGTGTAATCTGATTGAGGACCTGAAAAAATACCAAATTATAAACATTCTGGCAAAAATTTGAAGGAAGTATCAGGTAAGCACGGTGTATGACGGACTAAGTATCGATTGTTTACATTCAACGACATAATATGTGGTTAAATTTAAACATATAGTATACTTTTTCAGTATCATCTGTGAAGTTATCATCATCTGCTAACCTTGGGCCGTTTTTGTCATCCTGCAAACCAATCAAGCGAACCTCCATTAGAAAACATACAATCTACTCCACACAACAAAATTTCTCCCTCTTTAGGGGAGGCGTGGGTAGTTCCTAGCAACAACAAATACATTAAAACAAAAATTCTGCATCTTGGTAATAACTTAACCGAGACTACAACAACAGCCTACACATTGATATAATTGTTAGGTAAACAAAATTAGATCTGTGAGCATTTAGTCCTGCTAAAAACTTGTTACTTGGTCCACCCTGATCTTACTAACCATAACACCCGATTCGTCTTTAAAACCACTCTGTATCAAAATGAACTTCATGAATAATCACAAACTATAACAAAGAAGATAATATAATAATAATATATCAGACAGACCAAAAAGAAAAAAACATGTAGAGTATAAATATTAGTAACTTAAATGGAAGTAGACAAATTATAAGTTCAATTACCTCATGTGTTCGTGCTAAATTTGCATCGTCAAAAGACTTGGCCGTTCCAATAACTTCCTAGTAATCTTTAAATAAGTAGGCTGGCTACGATCATGAAACAAACAAAGCAATTCACAGTAAAAGAACACCATAAGAGTTATTTCCTTACTTGCATGTTGTGCTCAGATACAATAGTTGGACGGATTTGAGACACAAAGTCATTAGATGGTGGGTACCTCCATCTTATAAGATTTAACAAAATGGCTCTTTTGAACACGTAGACGTTCACTAATGCAAATAAAAATAATACCTCACAATCTACATAAAATCTAAAAATAATACAACAATTATGAAAATAACAGATCATTAAAGAAGACAAATAAAAATTATCGATTGTTATGCAGGAGGATGAAGCATGATCAAAATCTTCATGCACAATTATTATGAGTTCTAAAGAGACCTGCATGTTGTTTTAAGAACCATTACAGCAACATGCGTTAAAAGAAGATGACTACCCTGCAAAGAAGACAACTAACCTAAAAAAAACTGCAAAAAAGCAACATACGCATACAATGTAACAAAGTTTGATCATTAGGGTTTTGAGGAAAAAGATGCCTACCTTTTTTCTGTATCAGTCAAACAAAAACCCAAAAACCGTATCATTGATATTAGGATTTTGAGAAAAAGTCTAATATTAGGGTTTTGTAGTGATGAATAAATAAAAGCCGTATATTTTGTTAGATATATGTGGAATAGCAGTAATAATTATTTGCACAAGATTATAAATTTAGTGTTGCAAAATAAATTTCAAAAATTGTGTTGGTTCAGTGGTTAAGTTGTATGGTAGTCTTACTCACAACCAAGGTTCGAATCCAACAACAAAATTTTTTGATAAAATTAAAACCTTTCGAAATTAATTAAAGAAATTTTCTTACATGGCAACAATGTGATGACATGGCTGGTGACGTGGCTGATAATGAATTACATGGCAATGACTGGGCAATGAGGTGGTAATACGCGTGTAACGCCTCCTGTTATTTATATATATATACTAGACTTCAAAGCCTGCCCGATGGGCGGGCATGACTTGTGATTTTATTTTTTATAGTTTTAATTATAGTAATTTTTAAATAAATTATGAGATTTTTTTCCTTGTTTGGTATTATTTGTTTTGTTTGGTAAAATGTTGTGAACATGTTTCATATAGTTATAATATAACTGGTATGTTGAAATAATCTGGGTATAATGGGCGGGCATGACTTATAAATATCGTTTACATTTTTTTGTTTAGCTAAATATTGTTGTTAATACTTATTTATTATACAAAGATTTTTAAAAGAATAGAACCATCGTTTGTTAAATTGTTTGTGTGTTGCAATGTTATTTGTAACAACATATTATATGATTTAAACTCCAATGTGAAATAACGCTTCTTTACACACAATGTTGTAGATGCATAGCCCGTCCGATGGGCGGGGGAGCTTACACAAAAAATAAATAATGAATAAGTTCTCATGTATTATATGTAAAAAAAACAATCGTAAATAATACAAAAAATCAAGTACATGATGGTTATTCATATGAGACCATCATAACTTACTTATTACTTATTAGTCTAAAGTTTACACTTTTGAATTTTGAGGAACCCATATTTCTTTTATAGATTTGACTTAACCTTTAGTTTTGAATCTCTTTTTGATACTTAATGCGACTAATGGAAAGTTGTGTCATTCTTTAATATAATTATGAACCTAAGAAAAAAATGTGACCCTCAAGTCAAAATAACGAACATTAATGAATCAGTAAATAAACTTAGTATCGAGCAATAATCAAGCAAAGAAGCATCATGTCCCTGAATCATATTCCATAAAATCCTAAATGAATCTAGCATTGAACAATAATACGCGCTTGTAATTGTATTTTAATACACTAATTCAAACGATCCAATTTAGACCACCATTTTTGCTTAATTTTGTCAACTATGACATCAAGTATGTTGTATCAGTAACGGCTTCGACTACACAAAGAACATACCAGATAATGGTAAAGAAACACAATCCACAATGGTTCCCTCATGAAAGAATAACATACTTCACTATAGATACTCCAAATGGTTTTGTTAATTTACTACTGTTATACATAGATTCATATAAAAATATAGACAGGGAAAAATGATAGTCGGTGTTAAGTTAATTGAGAACATAAAAACCCAAAAAGATGACTATACCTAAAATCTTTTAAGCACTTGAATATGTGATTTCAACAGTGGTTATCGTAATTGTTTCTTAGGAAGTATATGAATGACCAGAATATGATTTATCCCTGCATAAACGATGAACAAATATCAAGCAACTTCAAATGAAAATAGCGCTTTCTTAAAAAGTAACAGTTTGATATACCTTTTTCAAATGTTAAAATACAACTGGTTAGTAAAAAGCCAAGCACAGCCACAATTAATCATTTTAATAACGTTGCATACCTGATAAGTGTCCCAATACAACTCACAGAAATTTTCCGGGAACATCGGAATTCACGACATCTTGTTTTTAAATTTAAATTACAAACGCTGTCGACCCCATAGAAACTGGCCTTAACAACTTTGCCTTTCAGAAAAATGTTGTAGCAGCTGTAGCCAAACACCCCCTAGAGCTGAACATTTGCAAAAGTTGCAGCAGCAATACATCAGTGGTGGTGGCAAACTATGCCGCCTTTTCTTCTTCTTCCTTGATTGGATCTACTTGACTTTCTTCACTATAAGCTGCAATAACATCATTCCAACATTTGGATTAAGATTTAAAACATAAATTTAGAGGATGTTTGGATGTCAGTTTGTAGTGCATATACGAAGCAAAATTTGGGAACTAAAATACAGTTACCTAAATGGAATTCACAACATCATGATTTAAAAAAAAATGAATCAAATATCTTGCATTGTGGTCTTCGCTAAATATTACAACGAATCTTTCCGTAAGGCTTGTGACGTAATTATTTAGACCGAAATAACCCATTAAAACAGATTTACCGCCCCATATCATAGAATTAGAGATACATGTATAGAATTTGTATAAAGTAAGTCCACTGGGACGTCAGATTCCTAGCCATTATTCTGGTTGTTGTCTTCCATCATTTAACCTGGTTTCATTTTTTGCCGCCTACCTCTTCTTCCTCGTCTGCTCTCAAAGAAAGAACCATCCTCCAACATTCCTTCGTCAAGTAAGCCTACAAAAAGAGGGATCATATACACCTATTTATTCATTAATATTCAATTCAGGAAACTTACTTAAATGGGTTAAAGAGGTCAGCCGGGTTAAAGCTGAACTGGTTAAAAAAAACTTGCTTGCTTCTCTCTTTGTGCAAACTCCTTTATCAAGATTAAAGATACATTGAAGTATATTTTAGAAAACATTACCTTCAGGTAAGCCGGTATAAAAGATTCCCAACAAAATGTCTTTGCATGTGTATAATTATATTTACCTTCAAGTCCAATATTATCTGGTTGCCTTGCTTCGTTTTCAACGGTAGTGTTAACCAACCCGTTGGTATCAAATATACAGGTGGTAGAATGACTATCCTATGTTCTAGTATACTTCCAGCCGTGTACACTCTCTACTGCAAGGCACGTTTATGAACTTCCACTAAGCGAGTGAAGACTTAGAATTTCGCATTTAAGAACAGCCTGATCAATCATTTAAAGTTCTAAGAGCGACCAAAATACATAAAAGATGGTCATTTAACATTGAAAAGTTGAAAATACCATAAGACCATTTCTGCCATGATAAATCTCTCATCCCTCCATTTCTGCCAGGATAAATATCATAAGCGAGCATTCCACGTCTCAAAATAAAGCCCACTGTTCTAACAGACAATGAAAATAAACATGAGTTATTTCAAGTAATGCTTTAATATCCCATTAAGAAACCCATTTTGAGGAACAATGAACATACTGGGATACCAACAGCAATGCTTAGTAGTGAAATCTTGTTAAAGCCAGCTCTTATATTAACAATGCCATTAAAAGTTATTTTCCTATTTTCTAGACTTCCATAGGTGGTTCCTGTTAAAATAAACTACAGTCAAATTTCCCTAAACCAAATGATAAATTTCTCCAAATTATATATTGAAGTTGTTATAACCTGATAGTTTACCGTTGATCAAAACATGTAAAGCATGACCAGCGGCTAAGACAGTAAGCGTAGGTTGTTCCACTTATCAAGAACCTTTCGTTGGAGTGAATCTTGACACTGATTACAAAAAATATCAACCAATAGTCCATATACTTATCCACTGAATAGCCCTTTTTATAGATCTAACCACTAACTGTACGAATAAAGATCATACACTTACCTGTAGCCGGTGTTTGTGTGCGGTCGTTGGCGCCATCCACAACGATTGTCTACCTTTAGCCCACCCACCATGTGTGACAACTGGCAAATTAGGGAGTCGTTTTGAAAACCCGCATTACTTTAAAACTTATAACTTTGGAACATTTGAAAAGTTTATTCGTGAGGAGATTTATAAACGTTGGAACGTGATTTTTTAAATCGTACGTTAATTATGGAATTTGATTATTTATTTGATGGTTTGGTTCGAATCTTTCGTGATGATTTATTTTGAGATCATTATTTGGCACTGCATTGACTCGGACACTAGGATAACCTAACAATTTTAATTATTTTAATATTGGGTTGGATAATTATATTTTGGAACGTATCGCGAGGTTTTTGATTATTTGGAATGGGTTTGGTTCGAGAGAGTTGATTTGTTATTAAAGGACTCGGGTTTGGTCCGTGTATTTTTACACCGTGTTACTTAACCCACTTTACCCCTTATATTATTATTATTGTTAATAAAAATCTTTCTTTTATAATAAGAGTAAATGCAAATCGTCCCTTTGTCTTTGCCTGGAAACACACAACACATCAACACTCACCAATAGCACTCTCATCTCTCTCACCTTTTCTTTAAAAACCCTAGCCGCCACTTGTTATTTCCGGCCACCACAGCCGCTCACCGCTGGCCACCATCACACACGACCACCATAATTCGAATCCCCATCACCTCCTCTTCTAGATCTACTAAAACAAACGCCAAAACTCACCCTTTTCACCCTCGATAATACCATACGCGCCACCACTTTTGTTCAAGTATCACCACACACCGTTGTACCATGAAGATAAATAGGTAAGGTTGAGTCACGCGCGTTTTGTGACTTGTGTTATATGAAGGATGTGACCAGGAGGTCACGATGTTGTATCTTCGGTTGGTTTTCGATTAAGAACATGTAATATAAGTGGGTTTACATATAAAACATGGTTAAAAACTAGTTTGGTATCCGGGTTTACATTTTCTTGTGGGTGTCGACCGTAAACCGAGAGCCTAGGCTCTCGGCTTGATGTTATTTATATGGGCTTATGAAGTTTTGAGAATGATTTTGGTCTCGCAGCTGATGTCGAGTGTTTTCAGTTACATTTTCGATTTGATTCCGGTTTGGTTGAGAAAATTGGGACCTGGTTGTTTGATTTTGGCATCGAGACACCAAGGGTCCGTTTGGTTGAGTTGTTGAGCTCAGTCGAGCCTAAGCCGAGGCCGAAGTGGTCTTGGGTTTGAGTCATTTTGACTCATGGAGTAGCCGAGACCCAAATGGGTCTCTCGGCACGGGTTTGACTTGGTAAGTCGACCCAGATGGCGTGTATTACTTGGTGGTCTTAAGTGGTTTCCTGATATTCTCATTATTGTTATTATTGTTAATTGTTGTTGTTGTTGTTGTGGTATATTGCTTTTGGTACATTGGTATTATTGTCGTTACTTTGGAGTCGAGATGGTTATGGTAATGATTTGTTTTGTGGAGTTGTTGTCGAGGGAATGGTATTTGGGGACCGATTGTGAGACGATCACTAGAATGACGGAGATAGGTTAGTCGGGTGCCGTAGTCGGACCCTATTGTTGTAGCACGTGAATTGGGATTGATTTTGGACGGAGATGGTTTACTTATTATTGACTTGGTTATTTTATTCTTGGACTTGGACAATGAGCCGAGAGTGATGACTCGGACATGTGACCAACTCATATGACTCGATAAATATTCATAATCAAACGCTAATAATAAAACTCGTAATAATATTATTAGTAATATAATCGTTTATATAAGTATATAGACGTGATAAACGTATATATATTATTATAAATGCGTATATTAATAATAAAACGATCACGAGTAAACGTTATAATAATATAACGATAATTATTATACTATGCGAATAGTGCAATAAATGTCGGGGTATTATTATAAATAATAACTATAAATAATGTCGAGAACCACTACGTCGGGTAAGTAATAAATAAAAACATGATAGACTTTTATAATTTTGGAAAACTTATCGAGTTATACGAGTTGTGGTTACTTAAGTCCAAGTGGGCTTTATTATGTGACTTTTATGTTGTCACGGATATATGACGATTAATATATCCATTTTCTATAACTACGTAACTTATTTAATCGACGGGTTAAATCGAGTTATTTAGCTATATAAAATGAGTATATTAATGAGCATCGTATCCCACGACGCCCATAGGTTGTGGTACGTGTATTAGGATAATAAATTACTATATATCTCGTGGAGTTGGCTAAATTGACGAATTTGGCCAATTTGACGATATATATAGGGAATTTATTGGACTACGATATATACCATATAGTATTCTTTGTGCAATGTGATTTAGGTTGGGTATAATCTTGGAGCGATGTATTACTTAAATAAATATGGGAGGTTATCAAATCGACGGATTTGATAAACTTCGATGATTTATTTAAATAATATATTGGGCTAATATTAGACCTATAGATGGTTTATTATTTCTTTCGTTGTGACTTCTTGGTTTGAGTTGTGTCGACCCTCCACCCATATGGATACCAAACGTCAAATTTCATATTAATATGAAGATAATTAGAGAAATGGATATTTTTGGAAAGTTAAATGGAATACGTTCGGGAATGGGAATATTTGATTATGAGGAAAAGATTTCTGAACGAGTTTGATATTGTTAGGAAGTGCCGAGTCTGTAGTCGCCGTTACGTGAGTTGCTTGAGTTTGCTTACGTCTTTCTTCTATCGATTTCTTTTGAGGTTTTGCTGGACTTGAGGTGAGTCATAGCTCCACTTTTACTCTTGAACTTTGTTTTCAATACTTGGGGTGAGAAACGTGCAAATGTTTTATGTGGACTATTATCGCTTTGTTTATTTAAAACTTGCTATGCTTATAGAACTAGGTAGGATTAAGCGAGGCCTAGTCCCGAACTAGGTAAGCTATTGATTTGGTTATTGAGCGAGGCCTAGTCCCGAACTAGGTAAGCTATTGATTGGTTGTTGAGCGAGGCCTAGTCCCGAACTAGGTAAGCTATTGGATTGATTTAGGAGCGAGGCCTAGACTTGAGCTAGGTAAGCTATTGATTGGATTGATTTGAGCTATAGCGTGCACCTATAGGGATGATTTGATTTGATTTGGTTGGATTATTTTGGTTGGATTATTTTGGTTGGATGATTGAGGCCTAGTCTAGCTAGCACGCGTTTTGCGTATATGTCCACTATATTGAATTATGAATCTAAACCTATGATCTCACCAGCGAAAGCTGACTTTTAGCACGTTTTCTCAGGTAATTAAGTGATGCTCTATGGATGCTTAGGATTGGAGGCTTGGATCTATATTTCTAAAACTCTGATAACTATTGTGGACCTATATTTATTTCTTTTGGGCCTGACTTTGGATGATTTTGGGATAATGTAAACTTTAAAACCCCGTGTGGTTGTGCTTTATTATGTTTACTTTATCTCGTTCTTTTATGTCTTGTGTTTGGATGCCAATCCCCGTAGCACCCCGAAAGCTTGTTGAGTCTTCCGCTGTACCAAATTTTGGGGGTGTTACAGATTGGTATCAGAGCCAAGGTTATAGAGAACTAGGTAAATAGACACCTAAACTATAACCGATTTTTATAGAAAACGATCCTCGGCCATTGCCCGCCAGCCCGCCAAGCCGAAGCATCATTGTTATTATTGAGGTATTCTGAGATTATTGAGATGATTATTAGAATTGGGATTCTTGAGATGATTTGAGGATTTGAGGTTTATTGATTTAGTGATATGATGGCGTTTTGAGGAATTATATGCGTTTTGAGGAATTATATGCGTTTTTGAGGAATTATATGGCTTAATTGTTTTGCGAATGATTTTAGTAATGCGGTATTTTAAATCTTTCTTGATTTTATATGATTTGGAATTATATGATGATTTTTGGATATGGTATTTTGAGATCGTGGTTTAGTTGTTTTGAAACACTTACACCTACCCTATGCCGTTGTCACAAATCATAGCCTCCTTTGCACGTGTTGTTATTAAGAATTGTTATTGCTAGTACGCGTCGCCCCTCGTAGATCACTATGGCCCCTGATGACCCATACGTGTTGGTCATGCGTTCGGCCACTACTTTATCGTCTCATTGTCGCCCTAAGTCACCGATTTTATCGCCTCGTGGTTCACCTGCTCAGAGATGACGATTGATGGAGTACCCCTCCGACGAGGAGTACGAGGGCGAGCAGAATGATAACCTTCAAGATGAGGAAGAGAATGATGACCCTCAGGATGAGGAAGAGGATGATCCTCATGAGGAGGAGATGCCTGATGATGATTGGTCGCTAGCACATTCAGCTCATTCTGCGAAGCCCGATTCCCCGATACATCCGTTAGAATCGGTTTCACCTGATCATCCATTTTTGGTTTGAGTTGCCACCTGGTAGTCCCGTTGAGTTGGATGCACCTTCTGAGGTTTCTGCTGAGCATGCAGATTTGGGTGAAATTGGTAGGATGTGGACTCGGATTACTGCACAGGGCGAGTGGATCTCGCGGATGTCTGACCGACTTGAGATGATTATTGCTGAGTTTATTGCTGAGATAAGAGTTGATTTGACTAATATCGTGGGAAGGACGACCGCGATTAGGAGAGGTATGATTGAGATACATGAGCAGATAGAGAGTCTGCAAAGAGGTTTCCTCACGGCTCGCGAGGCAGATCGCAAGCTGTGGCAGAGGAACACGGAGTTGGAGAAGGAGGCAGCAGACCTCAAGAGAGATAGAGATATATACAGTGTTGAGCTGGGATCGTTATGGAGAGATTCGGATGGTTTGAGATCGGAGTTGAATAGTCTACGCCAGCTTCATTGCTAGATCAATTTGGATTTGTGATGTTGTTGTGTTGCTTCCTAAGCCAGGGAGTGCTTGGTTAGGAGAGCTGGTTATTCTATCCCTTAAGTCATGATATTCGGATTGCATGTTCGTCTCGTATGGAACGTTTAGTATTTATTATGTCTTTTGGTATTTTGAAACGAGGTATCGATCACTACTTGTATGGACGATGGTGATTTCATATGATATTTTATGGTTTTTGGCGTACATGGAGAATTGTGTCTTACTTGCGTAGTTGATATTGTGTTGGTATTATATTAATGGCTATACGACGAAACCCTGTTAGAGCTACCCGAACTGGAACTGCCGCGACTACCCTTGGTCGCCGAGGACGCCGTCCTACTCGAAATGTTGAAACCCCTACTCCTGACAACCTGGACGCTACCAACCGCAACAACAGGAATCAAAATGTTGATGTTCAGGGAGACAATGATCATGTTCCACTTAATGCACCTACTGTGGATCAAGCAATGATCAATCAACTTGTGGAGCAACGAGTTGCTGAGCTACTAGTTGAGTCAAATCATTCCAACATTTCTGCTGGAACATTTCCACCTGTTCGTGCTAATGGATGTAACTACAAGGAGTTTAAGATTTGTGGACCTATTGAGTTTGGTGGAACTGAAGGAGTGGTTTACTTGGTTAGGTGGATTGAGAAGACTGAGTCAGTGTTTAATGTTAGTGGTTGTGCGGAGAATGCGTAGGTGAAGTTTGCTTCTTTTACTTTCAAGGATGAAGCTTTAACTTGGTGGAACAATTACCGTAACTCGGTTGGGAGTGATGTGGCTTATGCTATGACTTGGGAGCAATTTAAGTCTTTGCTGATTCAGACTTACTGCCCAAGGAATGAGATTAAGGAGCTGGAGATTGAGTTCTGGAACCATAAGGTGAAAGGTACCGATATGGCAACTTACAATCGCCGTTATCGAGAGTTATCCTTACTTTGTCCCGATATGGTTAGGACTGAGACTCAAAGGATTGAGAGGTATACCGATGGATTGCCGGTAGCTACCAGGAACGATGTGATTCCTGCTAAGCCCGCAAACATTCATGAGGCTATCACTATCGCTCAACAATTGATGGACTCTTTGGCATTGGAGGAAGCTGAGAAGGATAAGAATGGAAAGAGAAAGAGGGATGATCAATCTCTAAGGGTAATGATCATCGAAACAAGCGACAAACAACTACTAGAGCTTATGCTATGGGAGATGGAGACAAGAAGAACCACAATGGAGATGCACCCAAATGTAACCGATGTTACAAGCATCATTCTGGTCGATGTACTGTGATGTGCAAGAATTGCTCTAAGATGGGACACATAGCTAAGGATTGTAGAGCTCGACCACTTGCTATGGTTCAAGCTACTCCTGAAACTATGAGCAAAGCAAATGTTACTTGCTATGGATGTGGAAAGAAAGGACATTATCGGAATGAGTGTAGGGAATCGTGGAACCGAGGAAATCAAGGATCGGGTGGTAATGGGTACAATAATGGAAACCGTGGAGCTGGAGGAAACCGTGGACGACAAGATAATGGGGACCAACGTGTGGAAGCTGGAGCTGCTCATGGAAGAGTGTATGCACTTGGGAACGAGAGAGGAGAAGATCCGAACGTCGTTACTGGTACGTTCCTTCTCAATAATCGTTATGCTTCCATACTATTTGATACTAGTGCCGATAAGAGTTTTGTGTCCACTAAGTTTGCACCCTTACTAGAGAAACCCCCGATGGCCTTAGGAATTGGTTATGATGTAGAGTTAGCTAGTGGGAACATAGAGAGGATTAGGACTATCATTCACGGTTGCACGTTAAACTTTCTGAATCGTCCTTTCAACATAGATCTTCTACCCGTCGCATTAGGAAGTTTTGATGTCATTATTGGTATGGATTGGTTGTCGAAGTATCGTGCTCATATAATTTGCGATGAGAAGATCGTGCGTGTGCCATACGGCAAGGAGATTCTGAACATACCAGGAGATAGAAAGGATTTGAGAGGCCCATCTAGATTAGCGGTCATATCTTGCACTAAGTTGCCTAAGCTAATGGAAAAAGGAAGTTGCCTTTTCTTAGCTCAATTTTCTGAGAAAGGGGAGAAGGAGAAGAAGGAAAGGTGCATTGGAGATGTACCTATAGTTCGTGATTTTTCGGATGTGTTTCCCGATGATTTGCCGGGAATTCCGCCTACTAGGCAAGTAGAGTTTCAGATTGAGTTGATACCTGGTGCTGCACCCGTGGCACGAGTGCCTTATCGTCTTGCACCTACTGAACTGGAAGAGTTGTCGAAACAATTAGCGGAGTTAGCCGAAAAAGGATTTATAAGACCAAGCTCTTCGCCTTGGGGAGCCCCGGTCTTATTTGTGAAGAAGAAGGATGGATCGTTTCGTATGTGTATTGATTACCGAGAGTTGAACAAGTTAACGGTGAAGAATAGATACCCATTACCGAGGATCGATGATTTGTTCGATCAACTTCAAGGATCGAGTGTGTATTCGAAGATCGATTTGAGATCGGGATATCATCAGCTTCGAGTGCGCGAGGAAGATATTCCGAAAACGGCTTTCAGAACCCGTTACGGGCATTACGAGTTTCAGGTGATGCCGTTTGGGTTGACTAACGCACCGGCGGTATTCATGGATCTCATGAATCGGGTGTGTAAGCCTTACTTAGATAAATTCGTGATCGTGTTCATCGATGACATTCTGATATATTCGAAGAGTGAGAAGGAGCATGAGGAGCATCTAAGACTTATCTTAGAATTGCTCAGGAAGGAGAAACTGTATGCCAAGTTTTCGAAATGTGAATTTTGGATTCCGACGGTACAATTTCTAGGTCATGTGATTGATAGACAAGGAGTTCATGTGGATCCTGCTAAGATTGAAGCGATTAAAGATTGGGCTGCACCTACGACCCCAACAGAAGTTCGTCAATTTTTGGGATTAGCCGGTTATTACCGAAGATTCATTGAGGGATTTTCGAAGATAGCAAAACCGTTGACCAAATTGACTAAAAAGAGTGTTAAGTACGAATGGGGAGATAAGGAAGAGGAAGCATTTCAACTACTTAAGGAGATGTTGTGTAGTGCTCCTATCTTAGCGTTAGCTGAAGGTAACGAGGACTTCGTTGTCTATTGTGACGCTTCTCATAAAGGTTTGGGAGCTGTGTTAATGCAACGAGAGAAAGTGATAGCTTATGCTTCCCGACAGCTCAAGAAGCATGAGAAGAACTACACCACCCATGATTTGGAGTTAGGTGCTGTGGTTTTTGCTTTGAGGATATGGAGACATTACTTGTATGGAACCAAGTGTGTAGTGTTTACTGACCACAAAAGTCTACAACACATTTTGAACCAAAAAGAGCCTAACATGAGACAGCGACGTTGGATTGAGTTGCTAAGCGATTATGATTGTGAAATTCGCTACCATCCTGGTAAAGCAAACGTTGTTGCCGATGCTCTTAATCGAAAGGAGAGAATTCCACTGTTACGAGTTAGGTCATTAGGAATGACTATCGTATCGCCATTACCGTCTCAAATATTAGAAGCTCAAACGGAAGCGTTGAAAGCAGAGAATCGAGCTACTGAGAACATATTTGGGATGGCTGAAAATGAGAAAGGATTTATTAAGCGTTCTGATGGAGTATTATGTTTTGGAGACCGAAGTTGGGTACCTTTGTATGGAGGAATTCGAGAGTTGATTATGCACGAGTCGCATAAGTCAATATACTCTATTCATCCTGGATCTGACAAGATGTGCCAGGATTTGAAAAAGTTATATTGGTGGCCAAATATGAAGGCAAATATAGCATTGTATTTTAGTAAGTGTTTGACATGTTCTAAGGTTAAAGCCGAACATCAAAGACCGTCAAGATTATTGACGCAGCCAGAACTCCCGGTTTGGAAATGGGAGCGGATTACGATGGAGGTTATTACCAAATTACCAAAGACAACTAGCGGTTGTGACGCTATATGGGTAATTGTAGATCGATTGACTAAGTCTGCTCATTTCCTGGCGATTAGTGAAGATGATAGTGTTGACAAACTTGCGAGGTTGTATGTGAAGGAGATAGTTTCTCGTCATGGAGTTCCGATATCGATTATTTCTGATCGCGACAGCCGCTTTACGTCAGCGTTGTGGCGATCACTTCAAACCGTTTTGGGGACGAGACTTGATATGAGTACTGCATATCACCCCCAAACCGATGGTCAAAGTGAGAGAACTATTCAGACTTTGGAGGATATGCTTCGTGCATGCATCATAGACTTTGGTAAAGGCTGGGAGAAATATCTACCCCTTGCGGAGTTCTCCTACAACAATAGCTACCACACAAGTCTTAAGGCTGCACCATTTGAAGCTTTGTATGGTCGTAAATGTCGTTCACCTATTGGTTGGGTAAAGTTGGAGATAGCCAACTCACAGGCCCTGAGCTTATTTTGGAAACTACTGAGAAAGTAACGCAAATTCGAGATCAATTGCAAGCAGCTAGAGATAGGCAGAAAAGTTACGCCGATCAGAGGCGTAAACCCCTAGAATTCCAGGTTGGAGACTAAGTGATGTTGAAAGTCTCGCCTTGGAAGGGTGTGATACATTTTGGGAAACGTGGGAAACTTAATCCCCGCTACATTGGACCTTTCTTATTTTGGAAAGAATTGGGCCCGTAGCTTATCGTTTGGAATTACCACCGGAACTGAGTAAAGTTCATGATGTATTTCATGTTAGCAATTTGAAGAAGTGTCTTTCGGAGGAAACGCCGGTTATACCGATTAAGGATATTCGTGTGGATGAGAGTTTGAATTTTGTGGAAGAGCCGATTGAGATTATGGATAGAGAGATTAAACGACTTAAGAGAAGTCGTATTCCGCTCATCAAAGTTCGTTGGAATTCGCGGCAAGGACCGGAATTCACGTGGGAACGTGAGGATGAGTTTCGAAAGAGATATCCGAAGCTTTTTACTTCGTAGATGGTTTGTTCCGAGTGAAACCCGGGACGGGTTTCTTCTGAGGCTGGGAGGATGCGACAACTGGCAAATTAGGGAGCCGTTTTGAAAACCCGCATTACTTTAAAACTTATCACTTTGGAATATTTGAAAAGTTTATTCGTGAGGAGATTTATAAACGTTGGAACGTGATTTTTTAAATCGTACGTTAATTATGGAATTTGATTATTTATTTGATGGTTTGGTTCGAATCTTTCGTGATGATTTATTTTGAGATCATTATTTGGCACTGCATTGACTCGGACACTAGGATAACCTAACAATTTTAATTATTTTAATATTGGGTTGGATAATTATATTTTGGAACGTATCGCGAGGTTTTTGATTATTTGGAATGGGTTTGGTTCGAGAGAGTTGATTTGTTATTAAAGGACTCGGGTTTGGTCCGTGTATTTTTACACCGTGTTACTTAACCCACTTTACCCCTTATATTATTATTATTGTTAATAAAAATCTTTCTTTTATAATAAGAGTAAATGCAAATCGTCCCTTTGTCTTTGCCTGGAAACACACAACACATCAACACTCACCAATATCACTCTCATCTCTCTCACCTTTTCTTTAAAAACCCTAGCCGCCACTTGTTATTTCCGGCCACCACAGCCGCTCACCGTTGGCCACCATCACACACGACCACCATAATTCGAATCCCCATCACCTCCTCTTCTAGATCTACTAAAACAAACGCCAAAACTCACCCTTTTCACCCTCGATAATACCATACGCGCCACCACTTTTGTTCAAGTATCACCACACACCGTTGTACCATGAAGATAAATAGGTAAGGTTGAGTCACGCGCGTTTTGTGACTTGTGTTATATGAAGGATGTGACCAGGAGGTCACGATGTTGTATCTTGGGTTGGTTTTCGATTAAGAACATGTAATATAAGTGGGTTTACATATAAAACATGGTTAAAAACTAGTTTGGTATCCGGGTTTACATTTTCTTGTGGGTGTCGACCGTAAACCGAGAGCCTAGGCTCTCGGCTTGATGTTATTTATATGGGCTTATGAAGTTTTGAGAATGATTTTGGTCTCGCAGCTGATGTCGAGTGTTTTCAGTTACATTTTCGATTTGATTCCGGTTTGGTTGAGAAAATTGGGACCTGGTTGTTTGATTTTGGCATCGAGACACCAAGGGTCCGTTTGGTTGAGTTGTTGAGCTCAGTCGAGCCTAAGCCGAGGCCGAAGTGGTCTTGGGTTTGAGTCATTTTGACTCATGGAGTAGCCGAGACCCAAATGGGTCTCTCGGCACGGGTTTGACTTGGTAAGTCGACCCAGATGGCGTGTATTACTTGGTGGTCTTAAGTGGTTTCCTGATATTCTCATTATTGTTATTATTGTTAATTGTTGTTGTTGTTGTGGTATATTGCTTTTGGTACATTGGTATTATTGTCGTTACTTTGGAGTCGAGATGGTTATGGTAATGATTTGTTTTGTGGAGTTGTTGTCGAGGGAATGGTATTTGGGGACCGATTGTGAGACGGTCACTAGAATGACGGAGATAGGTTAGTCGGGTGCCGTAGTCGGACCCTATTGTTGTAGCACGTGAATTGGGATTGATTTTGGACGGAGATGGTTTACTTATTATTGACTTGGTTATTTTATTCTTGGACTTGGACAATGAGCCGAGAGTGATGACTCGGACATGTGACCAACTCATATGACTCGATAAATATTCATAATCAAACGCTAATAATAAAACTCGTAATAATATTATTAGTAATATAATCGTTTATATAAGTATATAGACGTGATAAACGTATATATATTATTATAAATGCGTATATTAATAATAAAACGATCACGAGTAAACGTTATAATAATATAACGATAATTATTATACTATGCGAATAGTGCAATAAATGTCGGAGTATTATTATAAATAATAACTATAAATAATGTCGAGAACCACTACGTCAGGTAAGTAATAAATAAAAACATGATAGACTTTTATAATTTCGGAAAACTTATCGAGTTATACGAGTTGTGGTTACTTAAGTCCAAGTGGGCTTTATTATGTGACTTTTATGTTGTCACGGATATATGACGATTAATATATCCATTTTCTATAACTATGTAACTTATTTAATCGACGGGTTAAATCGAGTTATTTAGCTATATAAAATGAGTATATTAATGAGCATCGTATCCCACGACGCCCATAGGTTGTGGTACGTGTATTAGGATAATAAATTACTATATATCTCGTGGAGTTGGCTAAATTGACGAATTTGGCCAATTTGACGATATATATAGGGAATTTATTGGACTACGATATATACCATATAGTATTCTTTGTGCAATGTGATTTAGGTTGGGTATAATCTTGGAGCGATGTATTACTTAAATAAATATGGGAGGTTATCAAATCGACGGATTTGATAAACTTCGATGATTTATTTAAATAATATATTGGGCTAATATTAGACCTATAGATGGTTTATTATTTCTTTCGTTGTGACTTCTTGGTTTGAGTTGTGTCGACCCTCCACCCATATGGATACCAAATGTCAAATTTCATATTAATATGAAGATAATTCGAGAAATGGATATTTTTGGAAAGTTAAATGGAATACGTTCGGGAATGGGAATATTTGATTATGAGGAAAAGATTTCTGAACGAGTTTGATATTGTTAGGAAGTGCCGAGTCTGTAGTCGCCGTTACATGAGTTGCTTGAGTTTGCTTACGTCTTTCTTCTATCGATTTCTTTTGAGGTTTTGCTGGACTTGAGGTGAGTCATAGCCCCACTTTTACTCTTGAACTTTGTTTTCAATACTTGGGGTGAGAAACGTGCAAATGTTTTATGTGGACTATTATCGCTTTGTTTATTTAAAACTTGCTATGCTTATAGAACTAGGTAGGATTAAGCGAGGCCTAGTCCCGAACTAGGTAAGCTATTGATTTGGTTATTGAGCGAGGCCTAGTCCCGAACTAGGTAAGCTATTGATTGGTTGTTGAGCGAGGCCTAGTCCCGAACTAGGTAAGCTATTGGATTGATTTAGGAGCGAGGCCTAGACTTGAGCTAGGTAAGCTATTGATTGGATTGATTTGAGCTATAGCGTGCACCTATAGGGATGATTTGATTTGATTTGGTTGGATTATTTTGGTTGGATTATTTTGGTTGGATGATTGAGGCCTAGTCTAGCTAGCACGCGTTTTGCGTATATGTCCACTATATTGAATTATGAATCTAAACCTATGATCTCACCAGCGAAAGCTGACTTTTAGCACGTTTTCTCAGGTAATTAAGTGATGCTCTATGGATGCTTGGGATTGGAGGCTTGGATCTATATTTCTAAAACTCTGATAACTATTGTGGACCTATATTTATTTCTTTTGGGCCTGACTTTGGATGATTTTGGGATAATGTAAACTTTAAAACCCCGTGTGGTTGTACTTTATTATGTTTACTTTATCTCGTTCTTTTATGTCTTGTGTTTGGATGCCACTCCCCGTAGCACCCCGAAAGCTTGTTGAGTCTTCCGCTGTACCAAATTTTGGGGGTGTTACACCATGCCACTGATAAAAGACTTTACAAAGTGACCGTTTCTACCCATTCTCCATAGACGGTTCCTATTAAAATAAACTACAGTCAAATATCCCTAAACCAAATGATACATTTCTCCAAATTATATATTGAAGTTGTTATAACCTGATAGTTGACCGTTGATCAAAACATGTAAAGCATGACCAACGGCAAAGGCAGTAAGCGTAGGTTGTTCCCCTTATCAAGAAACTTTTGTTGGAGTCAATTTTGACACTGATTACAAAAAATATCAACCAATAGTCCGTCTACTTATCCACTGAATAGCCCTTTTTATAGATCTAACCACTAACTGAATAGTCCATCTATTTAAGGTTTCACTTGATGTAATACTAAAAAAATTTCCTGAAACAGAAGGATACGGTCACAGCCGGTATTTGAGTATGCCACCCGCTGCTGAATGAACGAATTGCTGACCTGCACAGATAGGCAAATGTCAACAAAGAGGATATATGAATTCAAGAACTATATAATTGATTCGAAAGTGATGATTTCTATCCTTTTAAGTTTTAGTTATGAATAGGTCGATTGTGTTGTGCTTTAGGCCAACAATGTTAAACCAAAGTATTTAGCTAAAAAGAGAATATGTCAAAGGGGTCAAAATGGATTACCAAAACGTAAGAAATCCCAAATTGTTTTAACCAAAGATTTACATAATTATTCGATTAATACTATTTCAGCTCTCCCCAACCCTTACGACCTGTACTAAATGAAGACCCATTTCAGTTTGTCACCCAAGCACATAGCACATCCAATTTATCACCTACGAAAAACTCATTTTTAGTCACATGTCAAGTCACCTTGTCTTTGTAAGCGGACATCAGCGTTTGAACAGTGTTCATTTACAGTGAAATTGGAAGAAAAAGTTGAGTAAGAGCCGTCTGCTGTGGGTATCTGAAGCACCGAGGAACTGACAATAGGGGGAACCATACAACCATCTATATCGTGAATAAAGTGGCACCTCTTATTTATGTCAAAACTGAACGAAACTTTCTGTTTTCCTTTATCTAAAACCAACTGCTCATCTGATGGAGTGCCCGTGTTTACACCCACCCGTTCTGGTGTACCCGGTTCTCTTATTGTTACATTGCTAATAGGCCTTTGATAACTGTTTGGGTCTATATTACAACAGGCATTCTGTCTAGCTGGTACCTTTTGTCTTTTCATTGTCTCTCTTATGGCCATACCGTCTATACATTCAAATGATTCAAGAAAAGGATCCCTAACTCACAAATTGCCTCTTCTTTCCACAAAAAGAAAGTATATAGTGATCGTTTTATCTACTAATTCAAAATTGCATACCTACACATGAGGTTTATTACAACTTGAAACACCGTAATCGCATTTAAACACTATCTTCGACAGGTCATTATAGTACAACTAATTATGTAATTCTGTTTACTCAATATTAGATAATAACTTTCAGGATGCACCCCCTTAAACCTTAGGATATTCTAATCCTACCAATAGAATTTGTTTTCACTCACTTTAAAAAAGATAGTCCTATATGTCACGGAATATAATTAGCAAACAGTGAAACACATAATTTACTCTAGAGAATACCTTGCATTGGATCACTTGGGTTCAGTAGATAACCTTCTTCTTGAGTTGTGTCGCCGTCAATAAAGTGAGTTGAATTAAGTAACGTGTGATCTAAATCTAGAACCAAGTAAAGCTTTTAATGTCTTAACAGACTCTTTAGATCTCTTTCACGTATTCAAGCAGCTTCATCATCAGAAACCCACACATCCTGCGAAAATGATATTGTTTTCAGACAACTACGAAAAATACACAATAAAAGATTATGTGGTTTTACAATAAAGAAAGAAAACCTTGTGTATATACTCAAGTCAAACACGAGACTGGTTATCCATCTTATCTCCATACTTCATGTATAGGAAACCTACAATTGAAAAAAGCCAACTATTACGTTGTTTATTAAACATGAAATACCAAAGCAATGGACCAATTAGTACGCACCCATTGTTCCAAAAGTGACATGTGCATAATGAATTTCTGCAACAACAGGCTGAAGTACTTCCATCACATTTCTTTTTTCTTCTGCCAGCTTATCATTAATTATACGATCTGCTCATTGAGGCGCTGCACGACATCGTGTCTGGAATCCTGCGTGAATGACCACCAGTGATGAAAAGCAGCCGGGCCTTGTATCCGTTGGTGACATCTAAACAGCAGTGTCAAACTCATCATCATGTGGCCGGTGTTTGTGTGTGGTCATTAACGCCATCCACAACGACTATCTACATTCAGCCCGCCCACCATGCCACTAATAAAAGACTTTACGAAGTGGGGAGCAAAAAGCCAAAACATAATTAGTTTAGTTTAAAAAAACCTAAATTATAGGCAGGTCGTTTTCACACGTTACTAAATCTGGTAGACCAACCTATCTAGCCACAATAGCGAACCTCAAACACTCTTCCGAAGTCCCAACAATTTCTTATATGTGCATCTAAAACTACAAAGAGATTAGCATTATAAATAAGCAATCCCAAACACACCCATACTTACGTCATGATGGCAGGACATTACTTATTTACTTGGCATGGGTTTTTTTTTCTGTTTTGATGAATGAAAATTGCTAGGGTTAGATGAAAAGATAATGGAGTTGGGATCATTAGTCGTAGCGTTTTGTGAAAAGAGAGCTTCTGCGATACGTAATGGGTATTATAACATGGGATTAGGGTTTGTGATAAATTGTTTTAATATGTTCATTCAGTGGTTAAGATATATGTTTTGCAAAGGAATAACACAACTTGTGACATGATCTAATGGTTGAGGCTCTACTTTCTGGATGACCAGTCCAAGGTTCGAACCTCATGGTCCTCATTTTTTAAACAAATTATTTCGAATTTTATGTTATTTAACTAAATCTTATGTTATGTAACACGACTAATATTAAAATGTATATAAAATATCAATTTACAATATTCATTTAAAAATTAAAAAAATGCATACATGTTATTAAATAGTTTACATGTGATGACATGGCTGAAATTGAATTACTGGGCATTGACTGGACAATGACTGGGCATTTCCTTCAAATGCCTCCTGTTATATATATATATATATATATATATATATATATATATATATATATATATATATATATATATATATATATATATATGTTTTAAGAGATAAAGGAAACCCAATTTGAGTCCAAATATGACTCTTAGGCCCAAAGGTTATCCATAATTAATATTTATACAAACCCAAACAACCCTAAAAGGAAGAAGAAAAAAATTAGGGTTTATAATTGTGAAGCAATAATCAAGAATCAAGGTAAAATTCTTAAAACACATGTTCAATTGTTTGTTAATTATTCAAATTCATGTAATATTAAGTATGATGGATCTAGGGTTTGTAAGTTTCTATAAATTAATTAACTAAAACATGTTGGGATCAACTAATGATTATATTATGATGATTGGTGAAGAGAATTGAACGTAAAACGCGTTAGTTTACAAGTTAGGGTTTTGACAGAAAATTAGTGCTGTAAAGATTCGAAGGTACTTAACAGATGGTGATGAGTTAGATCATGGAATTTTAGTCTAAATTGAAGTTTAATGAAAGAGTTTTCCAAAAAGTCCGGCCACGATTGATTTTGAGGCCCGGAAGTTAATCTTTTGATATTTCTTTGTTAAGGTGTCAAAGCTAAAACTGGGACAGATTTAGGTCATAAGTTTGGTAGTGAGATGTGGATGAAAAAGTTAGATCTAGCTTATCCCTTTTGGTTGAGTTATGTTTCATATGTACTTGAACTCCCACGCGAAGGATTTGCGATAAAAAGTTGTAGAAGTATTTTAATTTAATTAAACTTTTTGGTGTGCGTTCAGATCCGAATCTGGATAGTTTGTAAGTTTGATTTTATGAAGGGTACTTGTGTATGTTTTTGGACCATGGCCTTCTGGTAGTAGCTTGTATACATCCGAGGGACTATGGTAAATTTTTGGTGTGAGTTATTGAGTCTTTAAAGTTATTATTTCATGTGGGCGAATGTACCCTAAAATTCTGCGTTTTCTGATTTTAAAAGTGCAAGGGATTTAGTGAGTATTAGGATTTGGTGGTGATTAGTATGGGATCTAGGAGATATATGGTTGGTCATATGAATCTTAGACATCCATCATATGTGTATTACACAGGTTATAGCTTTTAGCTTGGCCATGTGTAATGTAGATTTATTTTGTGTGTTATAAATTGTGATTTTGTTTTGTAGAAGCTGCAAAGTTTGAGGTGAGTTCATAGTCCCACTTTTTACTATGTTTTAAACTTGGGATGGGAATGATGCTTGTGTTAATTGTTTTGAGTTACTGTGATTATGTGTGGTTTAAAAGCTTGGACTTATAATGTTATCATATGAATGCTATATGTGAATGCTGTGATGATAATGATGTGATGATAATGTTGGGAGCGGGGGGTCACGTTCCGGCCCGAATGTTGTGATGTGGATTCAATTGGGAGGATGCTTATCCTGTTGCTCGCGCATGCGACATAATTGATAATGAAATGGGATCGGTGGACACGTTCCGTCCAAATGGTTGCCTTTATGTGTGTTGGTTGCCTTGCAAATACATGTAGCTTGTATGATAACTATAATTGTCCAACAATGTTTTATAATCACAGTGAATCGGTTGCCTATTGTGTATGAGTCTTAAACCTATGAATATCACCAACATTATGTTGACGTTTTAAGCATCATTTTCAGGTGAGCATTCTAAGGCCAAAGTTGAGAGCGGCAATTAGGCGAGACTTAGTTGCATTTGAGGAGACTTGACTTTATGTTTAGATTTATTATGGTTGAATTGGATTTTGATACTTTTATGTTTTTCATTTTGTACCTTCATATCTATTTAAGATACCTTTTGGATTTTGTTTTGGTTGTGATATTTTTGGGGTATTGTTACAACACTTTGTGTTCGTACTTTGCTCTATTTATGTGCATGTAGTTGCTCTCTATATAGACACCAGGTGTTGTGATGATATCCATGAAGTTACACTCTCGCGTTTACGCCATGTCGAGGTGTGACAAACTTAGCGCAGCGTATTAGACTTTCGTATAACTTTATGCACATAATAATGTTAACTTGTAAACTTATTGGTCCAACTTTACTGGTTTATTATAAACCTATGAATTCACCAGCTTTTTGCTGACTTATTAGCATATTTTCTTTGGTGTTTAATTTATTGATATATGATAATGCAAGGCAGCGCTTGGCAGGGGCATAGGCACTTTTGGAGTGTACACATAACACTCATGACCACTGTTTTTGTAATATGGGACAACTAAACTTTTATGGGCCTTGCATTCCGCATTCATAATGATGTAAACTTTTATTTAAATTAATATAACTTTTAAAACGGGTTAGAATTCGTTCTCTATTACTTGTGTTGTGATTTCCAATAAGTAGCACCCTAGTATCACTTCTGCTGAATTCTGATTTGAGGGTGTTACAATACACATGAGACGCAGATGAATACCCTTGATGATGATGAATTAAAAGACAAATGGTATGTAATAGTTGGAATATTAATCGACTGATTGAGTTTCCTTCAATAAAATGGATGATGGGCTAAAATTACGTGAATTTATACACCTTATGTATTTATAAGATTTTGAATGTCACGTTGTGGACAATTGGCTTTTACACATGGCATTGTGATGTGGCAATGCGTCTAGGTGGCTTCAATGACATGGCAAGGTTTCAAAAAAATATTCGTTTATTATATATATATATATATATATATATATATATATATAGATTTAACTTTCTATATATTAAAAGAGTTACAAATGTACCACCCACTATTCCATTTAAAACAATAAAATAAAAGAAAAGTGACTGACTCAATGGTTAAAATACGGTTTGTTCAGAGAGACACGATCATTAAACACTTACAAGTATCACAAGTCTCTGAACCAATTAAATGTTGCCACCTATTTATTTCATTTCTTTTAAACTTGCTTATGTGGAACATTGTGGATGGCTTTATGCCTTAATACTTAGAAGTTGTCCAAGATTGTAAGCGCTCGTCTTCTTGGCAAATATGTAAATGAGATAAAGTTACATTTTATTTAACCATAAATATGAATGTTGGTCATTTGTAACTCATGCAACAAGGAGAAAAGCCATTTTTCTAGTATTGGGGGGAGTTTGGGACTCTATGTTCAATCTTTAGAGAAGCAGCATGTTAGAGCTAGATAACAGGTCCACTTAACACGTTTACTAAGTAGATTAGTCTAACCATAAATGAAGGTCCACTTAACACGTTTTCTAAGTAGATTAGTCACGTTTTCTAAGTAGATTAGTCTGACCATAAATGAGTCATTTTGGGATTGTCTCCTAATCTATTTACAGACAATCCATTCATTTAACACTAAAATAAAAAAGTTATAAATCAACAACTGATCTAGTAGCAATGCACCTAACCTCCCGACAAAAGGTATAAGTTCAAAACCCACGTGATACACATCGGGGGTGGTAAGATAACCATATATATCCATATTAGAGTGCATACAACGAAGTCAAAAATTTGCCGTCTATGAATAAACTAAACACAAAAACATAATCCTTTTATCAATTTAAATCTACAACACGCTTAACCAACTTTTAACAAAGTGAATTTTTGACAGAAAGGGCTTGTGTCTCAATGGTATCTCATGTTGTGTGAGAAGCTCCTCAACCAAATAATTATAGGGCTGATCATTGGTTAAAGACCGGACCAGACCGACCAAGACCGAATGTGTTCGGTCCGGTCCAAGAAGGTAAAATAGTCAGTTTTTAGACTGGATTGAGACCGAAATAAGGAAAAACTTGAGATCGGTACCCGATTGCTAGTCGATCCGGTCGGTCTCGGTCGGTCCGGTCGGAACGGTCCATTTGCTCAGACCTAAATAATTATGGTGTCAAGTCCTACTTGAGGAGGTCAAGGGTTCGAATCCAACGGGGAGAAAATTAATCCCCTTGTGGCAACGGAGGTTCACCTGCGCCGACTCCGGTCTATCCAAAAGGGTAGTCGCCGTGGGATTAGTCGGCTCACAATGTCGAGTCGAAAACCCATGTTACCAAAAAAAAATAAAAAAAATGTGTGCGATAGATTTATACTTTATAGTATAAATGTTGTGCGAGATAATTAAAATTGACATTTCAATAAAATAAATAAATACGGAGTAAATAAATAACTAAAAATAAAAAACCCCTTAAATTGCCACATAGCAAAAACCAGCGTCGGACCACACATGTCATTTCCTCTATCCGCGCTAACCATAACAGACAAAAACAGTTACAGCGCGTGAGACACACGCGCCACCACACCACACAAATTCAAACAATCAAACAATGACAGCTATATACTCAACCACCACCATGCTCTCAAACTTCATCTCATCTTCTTCTTCTTCACGCTCCATCAGGTAACATCACATTCACAGTCACATTCAAATTCATATTATAATAATCATAATACTAACAATTTTCAAGTATTTAGGTCAAACATGACGTCATCAGCGTCAAATCAACCTGATAATCCTACCGTAGTACGTATTTATACTTATTTTCACAATTTTACGGTTTATTTGTCGCCATTATATACAATTTGATGTTAATTATGGTGTTTGATTGATGCAACAGCTTGGATTTGGCGGTGTATCGGTTGATTTATTGGCGACGGTTGCTTCGTTTCCGAATCCTGATGATAAGATTAGAAGTACTAGCATGAAGGTATATTTGTTATATACATTCTATGTGTTGAAAAATGGAGTATATGATGGTTTAGTGAGTGTAACGTAATGTGAACTGGACTTAAGCTTTCATCTAGTGATTTAAGCGCAATTAAGAAGAACTGGTAACCGGAACTGTTGTTACTGAGCAGCGTGTCTGTGTAGTGTGTATGTATGTGCATAAGTTTGAGATATGATTAGTGAAGAATCAGACGGTTTAAGAAGTGTATTTTGAGCAGGAGTTGACTTTAAGCTAGTGATTAGATATAGGCGTAAACTTATAACAGGACCGAACTGGATGGATACTAATTTGTATTGGACTGAATTGATTATTAGTTTCTTATGTTGTACTTGTTGTTGTGTAGCGTGCCTGAGTATATAGATGCTGAAAGTTCGAGAATATGAGTACCAAAGAATCAGACGGTTCAGGAAGTGTATTTTGAGCAGGAGTTGACTTTAAGCTAGTGATTAGATATAGGCGTAAATTTTAAAAACGGGACCAAACTGGATGAATAATAATTTGTATTGACTGCAATTGGTTTCTATCTTATTATGCTGAAATGGGGAATTTTTCTGTGTAGCGTGCCTTAGTATGTAGGTGCCACAATTTGAGAATATTAGTACCGAAAATCGGACGGTTTAGTAAATGTGATGTGAAGTGGAGTTTAACTTTGAGATACTAATTTAAAGCGTAATAGGTGTAAAAGTAATAACCGAACTGAAACCGGATAGATGCTAAATTGTACTAGACTGAAAGTGCTTTTTTCTTTGCTGCAAGTGTGATTAGTAGTGATGATTATAAAGGGGGTACTTGAAGATGGTATTAAGTCCATTGCTTGTTGTTACTGCATTAAGGGGTGGTTGGGATAAGAACTGCCAAAACCCAAACTCCACATCAGTGAATTTCAGAGGTAATCAGTATTCTTGGGAATGTTTGAGACAATGTTTAGAGATCTCATATGTTCTTTCAAACCACTACATTGTTACAGTACCTTGTATATTGGAGTTTCTTTGGTATGACTGTCCTACTTGATAACCATACTCTTTTCCAAACTGCCTTGGGAGGAAGTTTGGTAGGATATGTTTTATCAGTAGGAGGTCTAATTCAAAGAAATGTACCATAAAGTAGGGCTGTGCTTTGTGAAGGGTAAGTGGTTTGGGTGGGTGGTGTATGATGGATGGAGTAGAGAGGAGTGAAAGATGATCCTTCTTGGTCCATCCAATACATCACCACAGAAGGTAAGGTTGGTCATCATTGAGGGTGTGTATTCCCATGCAGCTGAAGCCTTTCTAGAGAAGGAAATGTAGGCTGTATTGGCAGAGCCCCCCCATGGAATGGGTTACGGGTTCCTAGTGAAGCCACACACCTTTTCTGTCCATACTGTTGTGGATGCTGGTTGAATGGTTGGATGGAAAGTTGATGTGGAAATGTAGCTAGATGGTAGGTGCATAAATGGTGAATTAAAGGAGTTAAAACTGGCATGGTTCATGTTATAGTGCAGTTTTGACTATTGGTGAATACTCTGTTTTGTCAGAGATATGAATATAGTGTTGAGCAATATCGGATACCAAGTGATTTGCAGGCCTGTTAGTGTAGGTTTGCTTGTCTGTTCTGTTTGATTGTATATCATGAGAAACTGTATGGGAATGTCCATCAGTTTATGAATATTGTAATTTGATTGTTGATATTAATATAATTTCACCATTCACACCAAAAAAAAGTGTGATTGGTAGTGTGCCTGAGTATATAAGTGCCGAAAATTTGAAAACATGATCTGATCGTTTAGTAACTGTAACGTGAACTGGTGTTAACTTTAAGCTAGTGATTTAAGCATAATAGTATTAAGATCTAAGTAGGACCGAACTGGACATGTACTGAATTGTACTGGTCTGGAGCTGGTTTTTTTCTGTAATCGATAATGAGTAGTGTGACTGGGTGTATAGGTACTGATATTTGAGGTGACGTTTTAGTAAATATAAGGTGATCTGGATTTAGGCTTTGAGCTAGTGGTTTACGTATAATAGCATAAATTGAAAACTGAACTGAATTGGATAGATACTAAATTGTACTGGATAGATACTAAATTGTACTGTATTCAAGGCTTCAAGCCTGTTTTTTTTCCTTGTAACAGTTACCGAGTAGCGTGCCTGAGTATTAGCTGCCGAATTTCGAGAATATATGTACCGAAAAATTGGTCGATTTAGCGAGTATATTGTGAACTGGACTTAAACATTGAGCTAGTGATTTAAGTGTAATAGGCGTAAATTAAAAACCAAACATACTGGGTAGATACTAAATTGCACTAGACTTTTTTTCTCGCTGCAAGTGTTATTTGTTGTTATGGTTAAGATCTCTTGTCTTTGGTCTAAACCATTTGTTCTCAATGTGAGAGTTTTGATTAACCATGGTGTGAAAATGTTTCTGAGTTTGGAGTGAATAAAATTGTGCAGAAGTGTAAATGCAATACTAGAGTTTTGGAGGGAAAGAAGTACACGAATTACTGTTGCATTGATTGATAAATAACTGTCAAATACAAGTATATATAGTTAATGAACAGGTGTGACTTTGAATGGGTGTGATGGTTCAGAAATGACCCATAAGATACAACCATTCATAATAACTGTCACAAACTGTTTTTAACCATATTAACTGTCATAATTTCGACCAACTAACAATAACTAAACTATGACATGTCATCAATCCTAACACTAGTGTTTTATGCAACCTTATTGGTCACATTTACAAGTCTGCAAATAATAGATACATAATAATAATGAATTGTCTGATATAACTAAGAATTAAGATCATGTTTGATCTTAAATCTTCCAACATTATTATAGTAGCGTGCCTGAGTATATAGGTGCCGAAATTTGAGAACTATGAGCTGATGATTTTGTAAATGTAATGTAAACCGGAGTTAAGCTATGATCTAGTGATTTAAGCGTGAAAGGAGTAAAATTAAAACGGAACTGAGCTGGATAGACCGATAGATACTAAATTGTACTGTATTGAAGCCAGTATTTTTGCTGTAACTGTTAATGAGTAGCGTGCCTGAGCATATAGGTGCCAAAATTGGAGAATACAGTGATACTATTATTTGTATATTTGTATTGACGATTGAGTGATTACAGTTGAGTTCTGAGGTAAATTTTATTAGAGTTGTATTTAATGATTATTGGTTAAAGTCATGTAAAAGCAATGAGGTTATTCAATATATATTATGAACTTGGATATTGCTGTAAACAAGTTAAAATAAAGTGAATTCTTTTTCTAAAGTCAGAATATCTTTTAAGAACTCAGCAGCTAATGCAAGAAATATACACTTTAAAAGTTATTCATAATCACTTAAGCTCTATGCAATCTTGTTGTTGTCTTCTTTTCTTTCATAAATGCTGTTTGAGTTTTTATTAGGCAATATATCAACTTATCAAAAAAAAAAAAAAAAAAAAAAAAAAAAAAAAAAAAAAAAAAAAAAAAAAAAACTCTTGTTTCTTACCTTTGAAGAAATGGTTAGGATATTTCATTTTATGTTCCATGTTTTGGTGAAGGTTGGTTTTCTAGTTTGCATCTTTTTGGTTGCTAATTCATTTCAAATTTGTTTATGGTTGATTTTTTTTTTTTTTTTTTTTTTTTTTTTTTTTTTTTTTTTTTCATCATTTAAACTAGCTGTAAAGTTTAGTCTCTAATTAAAAGAATGGCTAACTTCCGGGGTTGTCAGATAAGTTTAAGGAACTTTTGTCCATCATATTTGCACTCCATTCCAACTCTGTGCATCTTGGTTATAGAAATTTACTGAAACTATTGAATTTTAAAAGTTGATCTTGGTGTAAAAGCTAACCATAAATCCCTGATCATTCACAAAATTTGTTTGTAGGTTCAAGGAGGAGGCAATGCAGGAAATGCCCTAACTTGTGCAGCTCGTTTAGGATTAAATGCAAGGCTGATGTCCAAGGTATGCAATATGCACACTAGTTATGCTAAAGACCTTACACAAGAACTAGTTATGTGTTTCAAGTTGTGGTTTTATTTCCAGTGTTGCCAGAGAAGTACCTCTGTTGTGTTTGTGTATGCTCATTTTGTGCATTTATCCCTCATATTGTGAGGAACAATTTCCTTCACATGAGTTAGTATATTAGTTATTTTCTAACCATTTCAGCATATCTTACATATACTGAAGTGTTTACTTCATGCTGATATTGCTTGTCAGATTGCCAATGACGCTCAAGGGAAAGGAGTATTGGAAGAATTACAAGCTGATGGTGTAGACGTCTCTTTTTTTGTGGTAATAAACATGTCTGATAAAGAGAATATAATTTGTTTAGTAAATGTTGTCCCATGTGACATGCTAAGAGTCTAAGAATTGCTAGTTGCTACCTCATTAGTTGTAAAAACTTTGATGGTTTGCTGTCCCTGTCATCAAGGCATTCATAATATAGTTTTTATAGCTTTGGGCCAGAGGTCCTGAATACAAGCCAATTTTAGTTTTGAACAATTGTTAGTATTTGAGTCTTTAGTCTATGCATTAAAGGTAAGTGATCAAGCTAGCCCGAGCATCTTCATGTTTCCCGCAAGGTTCTCTCCTAACATTTGTATATACTGATAGAGGTTATTATGTTTATTTCAATGGATTGTACAAACTTGTTAGTTGTAATAGTACATAGCAGGAATTGTTTGGATAATCTTCATTACAAATTTATCAGCTTATCTGTCATTTTGCAGGTTTCTGAAGACGGAAATTCACCATTTACCTATGTTATTGTGGATAATCAAACGTAAGGGTACCTAACTTATGACATCATTCCTTTTTTGTTATTCTCCTCTTGCTACATCCATAAAGATACCAACCTGACCAACTATTTACTGCAAAGCTCACTTTGTTTTCAAGTTTCTGAGTGATTGAAAATTATCTTTCTTTATTTTTCCTTTGAACTTTAAACTTTTTTTTTTTTTTTTTTTTAACTATGTTTGCTGAAAGAACTGATGTATTCATTTTTCCTTCTATGGGTTGTGCCTCTCTAATACCTGGTTATGCATTCAACCGTCTAGCGCATTGTATATACTTTTTCATTTGAAACTTTTGCTGTTTGTAGTGAAAAACTGACTGACTTAATGACCAGTTTCCGCATTTGTAAGAATATTTGTGCCAAGACAATTCGTATTTTAGTCATATTAATTACTACTGCTCTTTCCAGGAAAACTCGAACTTGTATTCATACTCCAGGGTCGCCTCCAATGGTTCCCACTGACCTCAAGAGCTCAACTTTGTTATCTGCATTGGAAGGGGTGAAGCTCTGTTATTTTGATGTACGATTGCATGAAACTGCTTTAGTTGTTGCAAATGAGGTAAGTGTTGTGATTTCTTATCTTCTTGATTCTCTTTAAGGCAATTAAATATTTAACTCATTTAATTCAAAAGGTTAAATTAATGTTGCAATGATATTATTTTGTAACCAGAATGAATACATCAAGTATTTATTAAAAAAAAAATAATAATAAATAAAAATAAATAAAAATAAAAATTGAGTGATGTATGTATGACCCATTTATATGGTGTTACCTGTGTGTCAGAACAGGACCTCTTTCCTCTCTTGTTAAGTTTACATTAACCAGCATCCATATAGTGCACTGGATAATATATACCAAACTGGATATAAATTTCCTTGTTGTCTGCTACCAGTGCAGGCAAATCGGAGGAGTATTCCGATACTAATTGATGCTGAAAGGATAAGGGAAGGATTGGATGATTTTCTGAATTTATCAGACTATGTGGTGTGCTCTTCGAATCTTCCACAGGCAAGCTGATGTTTCTTCTAAATTATCTGTTTGTAGCTGCCTTCAGACAAATTCTTTATGAATTTAAGTTTTCAGTATCCAGAATGAGGAATGTCCAATATTCGGAGGATTTTGATTTTTTTTTTTCCTGGGCATATGAAAATCACTAGTCAATCTGTTTGATGACTGGAGAAGAGGATCCAAACACGATTTAGCAACTGACCAACTGTATATACTTGTAATATGTTTAACCGGAGCTCTGTCTGCAAGACGACAAAGTATTTTGATTTTGGAACTATTACTTATCTCTAAGCAGAGTGAGCTGGATATAATTCTATCATAAGGATTGTCACTAAGCATTGACCTATATAAATATGTCTGCTTTGCTGCATAATTCGCATTCCGTACAATAGGACCTTACAATTGTGTATATCCTACAGGCATGGACCGGAGCTGCAACTATACCAAGCGCTCTTGTTTCCATGCTGTTAAAGTTACCGAAGGTCAAGTTTGTCATTGTGACTTTGGGTGCGAATGGCTGCATAATGCTTGAGAGAAATATAGGTGGTTTGTGTAGTCAAGATATCACTTCTTTCCATTTTTCCCTTTTTATCTGTTTCTCTTGTTCCTTTCTTTCTATTTATTGGGTAGCATTCTGTTGATAATGATAACAGATTATGATATTAAACTTCACTTCCCGCAGACAATGGTCAAGTTGAAGAAATGGATGTAGACAATTTACTTGAGCTATTGAAGCAGAAAATTGATAGTCATAAAACAGCTCCTACATGCGTTTCATCAGTAAGCCCCTTCTTGCACATTGATGTGTGGCTTTGATTTATATGTTTGTAACACTACTTGAATAATCCAAAACTGTGCCAGTAGTTTCAAGGCTCGTTCTTCATTATGAGCTTTAAATACGAATGAAACCTTATTGTATCCTTTAAAATTAATTGTGAGAAGTTATAACATGAGGATTGCTATTGTGACAATGTTGCTACATACTCATTTCCATTATTCAGGACATTACAAGATTGCAAGCCAAGGGAGTCGGGACCGTCTGTGGTAGGCTATTTTTTGGAACAGCTGAGAAGATACCAGGTTCAGAACTAGTGGATACAACAGGTGCTGGAGATGCATTTATAGGGGCTATCTTGTATGGTACGTATGAATCAAATATCTGTTTCTCTTCCGCGAATGGAACCATGTTTTTTCAGTACATGCGCGGTGCTCATGCCCTAAACAACAATTGAACATTCAGTGACATGAGATATGGAAGGCATTAACAGGATAATTAGATTTGGCAAGATGGGTGGGTTGGGTAATGGGTCATAATGTGGTCAGGCTGTAATAGATCATTTTCGAATATGGGTTAGAACAGGTTATATTGGGCTGGCTCGATACACCTTATTGTTCATTTATTGCTTAATAATAATAATTAATGCATTAGTTCGGACTATAACAATGTAATTAGCAATTAAAATAGTAATCCAAGTTTTTGAATAGTATGATTTAGAGATCATATGAAATAAGATAAGACTCTGGGCGACTTGGCTATTTTTTTTTGACATATTTAAGATAAACACAACCAAAAGTAACCCCATAAGCAAACCAGTCAAAATTGCCACATCGAGATCTCGGATTGACTCATCGATATTTCGTTATGCATTTTGGTTATTGAAGTAATTAACCGGCCAAATTAACAACTTTTGATCTGTTTTGTTTGTAGCTATCTGCACGAACAAGCCACCTGAACAGATGTTACCCTTTGCAGCTCAAGTGGTTAGTATACAAATTCTTCTATCTAACAGAATCGCAATAACTTTCATCTTGAAATGAGCAAATTACATCTGAACTTACATATTTGTTTTGTCATCATTATAATATTTGTGTCCATAGATTCAGTTGTTAAAACAATCCCACCAGGATTTATTTGGATGTGCGGTTCTAAATTGACGCACCATGATAAAGAAACAATAATCTATTTCCTTGCAACAGCTATTCACTGATTACTTTAAATATTCTGGTCCTAAAAATCAAAATCAAAATCAAATCAGTTTTGCTGAACGCCTGACACATTTGAACACATCCTACACTAGATGCGGAAATGAAATGTTTTCTATAATGGACGGAAGAATTTTATTGAAGCTTTTCATTTCGGAAACTGGGGCCTAAATTCATTGTTTATCTATATCACAGGCAGCTATCAGTTGTCGAGATTTGGGAGCTCGGACAGGTCTTCCACATATCTCTGATCCTCGGTTGATGCCTTTTTTAGGTTAGAGGCCCCTTACGACTCCAACAATGGTGTTGCTAGTCGGGTAAGAAAAGTGGGGCCTGGCTTTCGGATTTGGCTTTTCTTTCTTGTTTACTTCATGGGATTTTTTTGGACCGATCTTTTACTCCTTGTTCCTTTATGATTTCATCTGCTATGTTACTTATCTTAGAGACAAATTTTATGACTTATGAAATATGAAAAGTGTTGTTAAAAGCCTAAAAGGTCTAAAATCAAATTATCTAGAGGACCTCTAATTATAAGTTTATAACTATCACGATGGTGTTTCTGTCTGGAAAATTAGTGTGTTGGCATTTTGTATACGGTCTTTCGTAGTTGTTTCCTTCATTGGATTTATTTATTTATTTATTTTTATTTATTTTAGAACGGCACCACACTTGAAATCTGACCCCATCCAAACGGGTAGGCCTTGGGACCCGAACCACTAGGAGAGACGCGCGAAGGGAAACCACTAGAACTCACGGCTTCGAACTAGGAAGAAAACATGGATTGTTTGTCTCTTGCGAAACTTGAAACCTGGGTAAAACCTCCCTCAAGCTCCAGAAGGAGCTCAGGTGGCCAACTGAGCTAAGCCAGTTGGTTATCATTGGACTTCTTTTGACAACTCTCGCAGTTGGCAATGTTGTTCTTAGACGCTTATCTCATCTTTCATCACCGTATAAGACCGATACACTCTCAGCTAAGGATGGGGGTTGTCTAGTTTATCGACTAAGACTGTCCTTAACTTATGAGTGTATCTTTTTGTAATGCATAACGCTAGAAAGTAACCAGCGTAAAATTTAGGCTCCTCTCACTTTTATGTAACAAAAATGACACTGATTGTTTTGTATACTTTTCTTTCATAATATAATTACAGGTGTTTGAAACTATATGTATATAAATTTCATAATAAAGTATGGAAATAAAGTTTGCCAATGTTGAAAAACAAAGACACGATATCATTTTTATTGTTGGTTGACAAAAAATAACTTTTTAAAAGATAAGCGACAAATTTGTCATTTTGCATATCCCTTTTCAAAACAAAAAGGAATTATTATTAAAAAAAAAAAAAAAAAAAAAAAAACTTATTTTTCTAGCAAACCAATCAGTTTTTAATTTTTTGGTTTCTTAATTACGTTCTTCAGAACATGTGTCCTTGATCAAGACCATATAAATATTTTATTATTTATTTATTTATTTATTTTTTGAACACAAGACCATATAACTTTAACCATTATTATACATTGCACTTTTTTTCTATTCTCTCTCGCTCGCACATTTGCACTTGCCGGAGGTCTCTCGAAAAGCAGTTTCTTTACTCTCAACTTTATCATGTGGTAGGGGTAGAATCTATCTACATTCTACCTCCCCACACATCGAGTTTAATAGTATATAACTTCTTTCACTAGAAGATTAATGGATAATAAAGACGAGATATAGAGCTTGATAGGAGACTAATGCTTAGAGAAACACATATGATGTATGTGTTGTTTTGAATGGAGACTCATGCTTACAAAAACATGTGATGCATTTCTCGAGATAACACAAAAGGAAAGATGAGTGATTCGTTGGACGTTACAAGTAGAATGTGCAAAAAGGAAGGATGGCTTTGGAGTTTACAAAGGGGATCTTTCACATTATGAAGGTTATTAGGTTAGTGATGTAACAATTGTAATGAATCGACATCAGATTGAATGAAGTCTATATTGGATTGAAAGAGCTTATTCTAAATGAATCTTTTTTGAAGCAGGTATACGTTTTTTCTCATTGCATCGTTGATTTATTGCTTCTTGGGCTAGGTAACCAATCGGAAATGATCTGATCAACCAAAACAGATCCTCGCTGTTTTTGCATAATTCAGATCTTGGGTTTACACCTACGAAATCCACATAAACTTCAGGTATGATTTTCAGTTCCTTCAAAACCTTTTCCTAAAAATAACTGGAAGAATTTCAAACCCTTAAACCCAAAAATCATCTAAATTTAACCACTTCCAACTCCCTAAATTTCAATTCCTTCAAAACCTTCTTCCAAAATCACCAATTCATCACTTCCCCTAATTCAATTTTTCAAAATAACACCCACAAAAACCTTCAATTAACACCCAAAATTAAACCCCTTCCAGTTACTAGACTTCAATTCCTTGAAAACCCACATTCAAAATCTCAAATCCATCATTTCCCCCAACTCAATTTTCAAACAAAGATTTCTGGGTTTTGAAATTCAACCTGTTTCATAAGTTTTGGAGTTGCCTTTTTTTATCGACGTTCCGGTTTTGTATGGCTGTTTCTAATGGTAGCGGTTTCTAGCCTTGTCCTTTCCAACAGTTTCATTGTTGCCCCGATGGTTTGGTGGGGGCTAAGGGGTTCCTAAGGTTAGTGACACATATCAAGAGGCATCATTTGGGCACAGACGAGAGGAGGGATACTTTGAGATGTGCAATTGCTGACGATCCTAATCTTTTTACCTCTGTTTGTGAAGCTTTGAGGGTGGCTAAACAATGGTTGTGTGGTGAGTGTATGTGCCTTCATGCCTTCAGTCGGTCGTGCCATCATGAGGATAAGGTTATTCGTTTTGTGCCAGGTGGGGGAGATGGAGAGGGTTTTATTCTCGGCATCACCAGACCCGATGGTGAAAACGTTGATACCCCGACGGGAGAGGTGGGTGTAGATGTTGCTTTACTTGACCGTGTTTTCTCTCTCCCCATCAAGACTGTTAAGAGTATCCCCCTTAGCTGCCGTATGGCGTTTGCCCAAGCCTTAACTGCAGCTTTAGACAAGGTGGTTGCTATGCCTGCTTCTGTTGAGGCATGGGTTCGACTTTTGATATTACCACGTTGCACCTTGCGGGTGTTCAAGCCTGTCGGTCGCCAGGACAAGAGGTCAGGCAATAGGAAGTCGGGCCAATGCCTTAGTATCCAGCGGTCTTTGGCTTAGTGGGGTGATCGGGAGGGTTTTGCCATTCTTGTCCAGTCGTTGTTTGATCAACCCGTGAGGGTGACCCCGGATGGTAGCAAAAAGGGCACTGGGAACGATGACGAGTGTGTGGTGGCTAATGTAAAACAATGTTTACGAAAGGTTGCGGATGGTCATTTCACTGCAGCGGTTAAGGTTTTGTGCTCTTCGGGGGTTGCACCCCTCAATAAGAATACTTTGGAGGCTTTAGTGGCTAAGCACCCCTGTAACCCCCTCCTTCCATGCCTGCCTCCTTTCCTTCTGAGCCTCCTCTTGTGGTGGAGTCAGATTGTGTGCTCGGGTGTATTAAATCGTTCCCCAAAGGGACCTCTTGCGGGAGAGACGGTTTGAGGGCCCAACACTTTTTTGATGTCTTCTGTGGGGAGGGGTCTGTGATTGCTGATAGCCTGCTTAGGGCTACTTCAGCTATGGTTAATTTGTACTTGGGGGGAGGTACCCGAGGAGTTTGGCAGAGTTTGTTGCTTCTGCTCCTCTTACGCCTCTTCTCAAACCTGATAATGGGATTAGGCCTATCGTTGTCGGGTCGATTTAGAGGAGGATGATCTCCAAGGTGGCTATGAAGGGTGTTGGGAAAGAGATGGCTAAATATCTTGGCGATTTTCAGTTTGGGGTTGGGATTCCGAATGGGGCTGAGGCTGTTCTTCATAGTGCGAACAGGTTCCTTAGTGAGTACCACCAAGATGGGTCTTTGGCTATGCTTACTGTCGATTTTTCGAACGCCTTTAACTTGGTTGATAGGACTGCTCTCCTGTATGAGGTGTGGAAATGGTGTCCATCCATTTCTACTTGGGTCGATTTTTTATATGGTCAACCGGCTAGATTATATGTGGGTGATGATTATATTTGGTCTTCCACTGGCGTTCAGCAGGGGGACCCCTCCTTTTTTCCCTTGTTCTACACCCCTGGTTCACCGAATTAGAGATCGTTGCAAACTTTTATTCCACGCCTGGTACCTAGATGACGGGACGATTATTGGAGATGCCACCCAAGTGGCCAATGCTTTAGATATCATTGGAGCTGAGGGTCCTTCCTTAGGCCTTCAACTTAACATAAAAAAAACTGAAATTTTCTGGCCAACCTGCAATGGTGTGAAGGTACGGGAGGGCCTATTCCCTCGGGGGATTGGGAGGCCGGTGCTAGGTGTGAAACTCCTCGGGGGTGCTGTTAGTCGAGATGCGGAGTTTATTAGTAGTATGGCTCTTAAAAGAGCAACCTGTGCAGTCAAGTTGATGAGTTGCCTTAAACGCTTGCGGGACCCTCAGAGCGAGCTCCTCTTGCTTCGTTCATGTATGGGTGTTGCTAAATTACTGTTTGGTCTCCGAACGTGTCAACCTTCTTTGGTCGGGGAAGTTGTCTCTGTTTTTTACAAGGGGCTACGGGGAGCATTAGAGGATATTGTTGTGTGTGGGGGCGCCTTTTTTGGGGATTTACAGTGGAGGTTGGCTTCACTTCTGACCCGGTTAGGAGGCTTAGGGATTTGTACGGCCGAGGATGCCTCTTCGTATGCTTTCATGGCTTCAAGGGCCCAATCTTGGAGTTTGCAAGACCATATACTCCGAGAATGTGGTGGGGATGTATTAGACTCAGATTACAGGAGTGCGTTGGACCTTTTGCATTGTTCTCTTCCCGATCTTGACCTTGGCGGTTTCTACAGTATAGACACCGCCCCCCTTAAATCCCAGAAAATTCTGGCGAATGCCTTATATAGCGAAACTGTCAAGAGGTTTGAAGAGAAGTTTGTTTTATCCCCTCGGCAAAGAGCTGTGGTTGAGTGTCTGCGTACCCCTCATGCTCAGGATTTCCTGGCTGTTGTACCTATTGATGGCTTGGGGCAACACATGTCGGCTGTGGAATACCGCGCTATCCTTAAGTACCGGCTGATGATTCCTTTGTTCCCTATTGATGAGCCATGTCCAGTATGCCGTAAAGCGTGTTTGGATTCTTTCGGTGAGCACGCGATCCACTGTAAAGAGCTACCGGGTTTTAAATATCGGCATGATTTGGTGAGAGATGTACTCTGTGATGTCCTTAAGCGGGCTAGGATATCTGTTAAAAAGGAGGCCCCAGTGAACTTCCTGACTGATCCCTTAGAGGGGAGATCCACCTTACGCCCGGCGGACATTCTTGTGTTTGGGTGGGAAGGGGGAAAACACGCTTGTGTAGATCTAACTGGGGTCTCCCCCCTTGTCGGGCTCAAGGACACTGGCTTTGTTGCAGGGCAGGCGGCGCTCAAAGCAGAGTCAAATAAAGTGGCAAAACACGAGAAAGCATGCCTGGAGAATCAATACGTGTTTGTCCCGTTTGCTTTTGATACCTTTGGTGTTCTCGCTCCTGAAGCTGTGCGACTTCTGAATCGGGTTCAGAAAGTCGTTAATAGCATTTCTTCGTCCCTTAAGGTTTCAAACTTTGTTTTTAGTAGAATAGGGTTCGCTATTCAAAAGGGGGTAGCGGCGCAACTTGTTGCCCGGCTACCTGCCATTGTATTGTAATGTCATATTTCGAAGGGTAAATATAATCTGAATCGTATTGGACAAAAAAAAATGAATCTTCGTTTGGTTCAAAAATGCCGAGCTTATTCTAAATGACATGCATTAATCTATACTCTTTCACATGGATCTCTAGTAGGCGAAGAAAAGATTTTTGTAATTGGATCGAGCTGTTTAGCAACCCTTAGATCGCTATTTCTATTCCTTTGTAATTATGTTCCCCTCCGCCTAGCTCCTTGCTAGTGTGTTTTTAACTACTAGAGATGCAAAATAATTAGCCGTTCGAAAGAAAAAATTCATATATGACAGGGGCTAATTTAATTTGTATTTGTAAGTTAATTGACTTTTTGTTAAAAACATGAGAGCATATATAGAAATAAATAGCGGGTAATAATAAAACATTCTCTTATGTAATCATCTCTTAGTTCGTCTTTTAACTTGTCCTCTCCATTCACACTCTTAATTTTGTATCATGAAGATATTGGTAAGTGTTAAAATAATTTGATGGAATTCCAAAATAACAAAGTGACGATATAGTTAAAATATGACAAATTAATAAGCATTGAATTGGTGGAAATATAAATTTATCATTTCTCCATTTCATGAAACAGATTATATATTAATCGTTGCTGATAGTCTAGTTACGATAGGCTTGTAATTATCGTCATTAAAATGTGAGAAGTCTTAACTCTCAAATGATATGCCAAAACTTTTTGAAAAAAATATATTAACATGTATAGTGGTTCTTTTAAGACCCTTTGAATTAGTCTGAAAACAATTCAAAAACCATAGTTAGAAAAGTAAAGTGTAAGGCGTAAGCCACGGATTGTTGTAATTATTTTAAGTCCATAGCCAAAATGACGCTTAAATTAGCGGGCTATAGTGGCCTCATTAAATAAAAGTTGTGGTCAACGGATAGTCAATGTGTTATCAAATTCTAATGCACACTAAATTCTGATTGTGTAATAAAGAAATACGCTTTTTGTCTTATATGTATGTGTGCACAATACCTTTTACAATAGGGTAGTGATTCATTCACGAAAGAATTTGATTCATCCACAACAAGTAAAACGGAAATTACTTATCCACCCCTCACATTAGATGCTCTTATTTTATTGATCTTTAAAAATTTAATTAACGCATCCTTTAATATATTCATTCATTATTCTTTTACTGAGTTATAAGTTAGTTACTTAGTTCCACCGTTGCTAACTTTGCCTCCAACACCTTCACTGATCGCTTATGCCACGTTAGAGATAACGGTGTTTGGTTTGTTAATTATTAAATAGCATTATTTGGCTTTTAGAAGAAAAAAAAAGTTAGATGGGCATGAAGATTTTGTAGCAACATCTATTTTTTTTATACCTTTGATGATTTTAAAAATATGTTTTACATTTCTAAATGATAGTAGTGAACTAGACATATTATTATTTGTTTAGAAAACGAGAAAGAAATTTGATTTATCATTATCCTTGCACCTATTCATCAAAAACCAAAGGAATAAGATTTGAACATATATAATTCTTGCACCTATAAGTTAATCCTTTAATCCCACTTAATGGAGAGACCCACCAAAGCTTCGTCTTCCCTTTTGAGAGGCTAATTAAGGGGGTCTTCCTTTTTTTTTAGTTAAGGGACCATGTGTGTTCTACGTTTATATAAGCTACTTATCGGAGAATGCATTAAAATTTATGCCTTATGGATATAGATCAACTAAGGGAAATTGTGGGCCCCACTTAAAAAAGAAATACTCCAATATTAAATAGGTTTGTGGACCCAATCCTTTAGCTAAGGGGAAAAAAACACACCCTAAGTGGTTCATATATAACCATTTAATTTGGTAAACAACCCCTTAGTTCCGTTCGAAAACGTTAGACTTAGTTAAAATTTAATTATGGTTAATTAATAAGCATAAAATGTGTTTATCGAACCTAAACTTATGAAGAAAAATGTAAATTACGAATGACGAGGCTGCAACAATTGCAATTACGAACATGTACACAGTTTACAAAATTATTGAACCTTGAAAATGCGATTTTTCATCACCATGCCATTTATCGTATTTCACTCCATTTATTTTTTGTAACTTGTTAATTTTACGTTTCACGTAAATGAGAAGATCTTACTAGCAACAGGAACAAGATTTGTTAATGGTCAAATATATAAACATAAGGGTTAATAAATGTTAGTGTAAATTGATATTCATGGATCATTTTTCTCCGTAAACAAATCACTACCCTATACAATATCTCACTCCTATGTGAGATTCCAAAAATGAATGTTGCAATGTAATAAACAAAATAAATCCACTGTGCACATGTCTACATCTTACCATATCAAGCAAACCCTTGTCCACGTGTCATCATCGTAGCCATTTCTGATATCAAGAAAACCCTAATCCGATGGCCTATAAGTATCACGTATTCCCATGGAATATTTTACTATCCAAATATTGCCTTATTTTATATCATTTGCCTTCATCTCAAACATGACAACTGTCGTCAAAACATTCAATGCGTCCGCCACTCCAAAAGCTTTTAACATCAAGATCTCACCCAAACCAACAAAGTTCATCTCCTTTCCTCCCCAAAAAACCAACCCTAAAAGGGTTTCTCTTGTTGTCGCAGTTGCAAATGGTGATGGAGCCTTGAACGCTTCAGGTGACGTCACACCACCAACCAAACCGGTTGGTGATAATGAGGTTGTCAAAGCTCTTAAGACAGTGGGAGAGTTTGTTTTTAACAGTGTTAAGGTGGTTTTTAAGATCGTAATCACTCAAATTGTTACTATTGTGACAACTGCTTTGTTTAAGGAAGATGTTACCAAGTTTTCCAAGGACAAGCTTAAGGTTATTGTAATGGTTGGTGTGTGGTATGTGTTTGGTTTTTTGGGGAAAAGGTAGGTTATTGTTGAGGGTAGGAAGTTTGGTTTTTGTTAATGTGTGGTCCCATTCGTGTTTTGTTACGGTTGTTAATGGTTGTGGTTGTTGGCGTATATGTCTGAACGACCCACGCCAAACGGACATTAGATCCAAACGAACCTATTTGTTTATAGTGTCAAAAGGTGGCGGTTGTAACAGTATCCCCCCGTTAAAAAAATTTCGTCCCCAAATTCAGTCGATTGTACTACTAAGAATTTTGTAACATAATAAATGTGGGTATCTGGTTTTCATATCCAAATTTGAATCCGAATCTGAATCATAAACCTCCAAGAAACCAAATAGGCCCTTAATGTAGGACATTCCAAATAATGTATATGCATTGGCGGCACATGTAATAAATAAAACACACCCAAAACAAATCCAGCCGTCCATTTGCCACGTACAACGATCTTACACAATGTTTGACAAGGCAGAAATCAGACAATCCCTACCCACAAGCCTAAAAATATGTCTCGCTTCCCCATGAATATTTTATCTAATCATATCCAAATATTTTAATCATTTTCAGCTCTCCAAAAATTACAACTGTCACCATCTTTTTCAACGGCGCCACCGCCGCAGCATAATCACCTGAGATTAAGACAATCTTACAATACCCCAAATAATTTACCACTTGTTTACCAAAAACTATCGTCCTGATTCCACCACAAAAATTCAACTCAAAAAGGGTTTCTCGTTTTGTTCACGCACGAGGTTTACAAATAAATTAAATTTATTTTAAAATTTTGGTTTACTATATGAATATATAAGAATTTACCTGTGAAAGTTGTGATATAAGTCTAACTAATAAATATGCATGAGTTTGTCATTATGTATTAATATCTATTAATATTTTGTACAAAATTTTATTGGGTGAAATATTTAACTTTGTTTAGCTAACATAGATGTTGAGGTTGAAGTTAAGGTTGTTATTGTTGTTTAACTTTAACCATTGATATCATGTTGTACAAAATGTGTGAGTTTAATAGCACCTAATGAGCGTCGATGAAGTTAAAATATACTCCGTAAAGTTTTTTAAAAATGTTTTTCTAGATATCCGTATATAAACTTTAAATAATAATTACACGGGTCGTTGTTATAAGTACAATCGTGTATATTTGATATCATGTTGTACAAAATGTGCGAGTTTAGTAGCACGAGCGCTGTCGTTGTTATGAGTTAAAATATATCCGTATATAAACTTCTATTTAGATAACATAGATGTTGAGGTTGATGTTGTTGTTTAACTTTTAACAATTGGTATCATGTTGTACGAAATGTGCGAGTTTTTAGTAGCACATAATGAGCTGATAAAGTTAAAATATACTCCGTAAAGTTTTTCAAAAATGTTTTTAGGATATCCGTATATAAACTTTAAATAATAATTACATGAGTCGTTGATATAAGTACAATCGCGTATATTTATTTTCGTATCACAGTAATTCGTGACTAAAATTTGATATTTATATTACCGTTAATAATAATTTAGCCGTATTTAATATTCAAATCCGTGTACGTATAGATTAAACTTTTAAATAAAATAACATGAGTCATTATTTAACGTACATAATAAAAAGAAAATTTTAATAGATGAAAGTTTATAACTAATATTTATTTATATTTAACGTGTATTAAAACTAATTCGTATATTTATAAAATTTTGTAAGTTTAATGGATGGAAGTCTCAAGCTAATACTAGAACTCATGTAATTGTCAAAAAAGTTCATACTATAAAGTATAGGGAGTATAAAGTGTAATGGGTTATTTGTTTATTATCTAAAGTTATCAGAAAATATGGAGATTTATAATGTTACGCTTAACTCCATATAATATATTTAAAATTTAACTACTAATTTTTTATTAATTACCTCTGTTTTTTTAAGTTTTTATGTTCATAAATTTGACACCTATTTTTATGTGTTTTTTTTCTTCAATCAAATTTTCTATCAAATTTATTAAAGTTTGACAAAATCAATTCAATTTTGACTTTTTATTGGACAATCATATTGCTCGATTTCGCCTACGTATCAAAATCGAGCTCTCCTATTGGTCTAACTTTTTTTTCCCAATGAGAAGGGCTTTGCAAAAATGCTCCAAAATGATGTAATTCCTTTATTATATAAAAGATTTGCAAAGAATGGTGATGCCATGAAAAATTTCCGGTGACGTCACACCACCAACCACACCGGTTGGGGTTGGTGATAATAAGCTAGTGACAGTTTTTAAATCAGTTGGCAAGTTTGTTGTTGATAGTGTCAAAATTGTTAAGAAGATTGTGATCAGCCACATTGTAAAGTTAGTCACAATAGCGTTATTTAAAGATGGTGTTACTAAGTTTACTGAGAAGAAGGTTAAGGTTGTTTTGTTTACAGTGTCAAAAAGGTGGTGGTTGTTAGTATCCCCCCGTTAAAAAAATTTCGTCCCAAAATTTAGTCGTTTCTACTACTAACAATTTTGTCACATGATAAGTGTGTGTATCTGGTTCCACATCCAAATCCGAATCCAAATTCTAAATCTGCAAGGAACCAAACAGGCCCTTAATGTATGACATTTCAAATAATGTACATGCATTGGCCTGGCATGTAATAAATAAAACACATACAAAAAAAAATCCAGCTGTCCATTTGCCACGGGTAACGATCTTACCCAATGTTAGAGAAAGCGGAAATCAAACAAATCGTACCCACTAGCCTATAATTATGTCTCGTTTCCCAATGAATACTTTATCCAATTATATCCAAATATTTTAATCATTTTCATCTCTCTAAAAATGACAACTGTCACCATCTCTTTTAATGGCGCCGCCGCCGAAGCAAAAACACCTGAGATTAAGACAATCTTACCAAAGCTTAAAAATTGATCACTTGTTTACCAAAAACCACCATCCTAAATCCACCCAAAAAATTAAACTCAAAAAGGGTTTCTTGTTTTGTCACATTTGCAAAGAATGGTGATGCAATGAAAACTTTCGATGACGTCACACAACCAACCACACCGGTTGGGGTTGGTGATAATAAGCTAGTAGCAGTTATTAAGTCAGTCGAAAAATTTGTTGTTGAGAGTGTCAAAATGGTTAACAAGATTGTTATCGTCTAGATTGTGAAATTAGTCACAACAACGTTGTTTAAAGATGGTGTTACTAAGTTACTGAGGAGAAGCTTAAGGTTCTTTTGTTGGCAGTGTCAATTGGTGGCGGTTGTCACAGTATCCCTCAGTTAAAAGAATTTGTGGGGAAATTCAGTTAATTCTACTAATAAGAATTTTGTCACATAATAAGTTTGGGTATTTTGTTTTTAAATCCAAATCCGAATCCGAATCCTAAACTTCAAGAAACCAAACGGGCCCTTAATGTATAACGTTCTAAATAATTTATATGCATTGACGACGCATGTAATAAATAAAACACACTCAAAACAAATCCAGCCGTCTATTTGCCACGTGTAACTATCTTACCCAATGTTGGACAACGCGGAAATCAGACAAACCCTACTCACTAAACTATAAATATGTCTCGTTTCCCCATGAATATTTTGTCTAATCTTCTCCAAATATTTTAATCATTTTCATCTCTCCAAAAATGACAACTGTCACCATCTCTTTCAACGGCGCCGTCGCCGCAGCAAAAGCAACTGATATTAAGACAATCTTACCAAACCCAAAAAAAACTATCACTTGCTTACCAAAAGCCACCGTCCTGATTCCACCCCAAAAATTCAACTAAAAAAGGGTTTCTCGTTTTGTCACATTTGCAAAGAATTGTGACGCCATGAAAACTTCCGGTGACGTCACACCACCTACCACACCGGTTGGGGTTGATGATAATAAGCTAGTTGCAGTTCTTAATTCAGTCAGCAAGTTTGTTGTTGACAGTGTCAAAATGGTTAACAAGATTGTTATCACCCAGATTGTAAAGTTACTAACAACAGCGTTGTTTAAAGATAGTGTTATTAAGTTTACTGAGGAGAAGCTTAAGGTTCTTTTGTTAACAGTGTCAAAAGGTGGCAGTTGTCACAGTATCGCCCCTTTAACAGAATTTTGTCCCGAAATTCACTTGATTCTACTACTAAGAATATTGTCACATAATAAGTGCGTTCTCAAGTATAACCTTGCCAATTACTCAAGCTTCAACAACTTCTAACAAAGAAAGGATGTTCTTGTAAGTGGGTTAGGGTGACAAGTTTGCTAATGAAACTGCTAACCCAGATCCAACGACCTAGTTAATTATAATTGAGTGAACTGTTAGGTCACTATTTTACAACATAACCACTAAAATTTCTAAAAAGAGAAAGTAAGTAGAGAGAGAAAGTGGAAGGAACCCTTAATATGAAATGAAAGACAAATGATATTACTAAGTGAACAAACACCCTCTAATGAGGGGTTACAAGGCTATTTATAGGTGTAGTCTAGGGCTTCACCAAACTATGCAAATATTACAAACTAGGCCCTTAGACTTTTACTAAACCTATAAACTTAGCATAAACTTTATAAAACATATAAAATCACTAACGTATTAACTTAATAACGCAACCTATTACAAAATTCAATGACCGACACTTGAAATAATTAAGCCTATTCCCAACAATCTCCCCCTAAGTGTTGGTCATCAAAGGTTGCTTGACGTCGTCATCTTCTATACTTTGACTTTGTAGTTGACGTCCTCAAAAATAGTTAGCAAAATCTTTCATCGTTCTTTGTACTTCATTCTTTGTTGATGTGATGGTGATCATGTTATGAAGTTGTCTGCCAATCGTCACTTCTGTGTCTGTGGTGGTTGTCCGCCATTCCAACATGCTCACACATCTTTGGACGTTGACTTTTGAAAGCACGAAGTTCCTTTGCATATACTTAGATCTTTAGTCTTTATACTTTGCAGATTCTTCTTTTTGGCATAGAATCTTTCTTTGAACTTTGTGGTGCTTAGATCTTTGGGGGAGCTTTCATTTGCTTCAATATGTATTCATGAGCAGGCTGGAATCTACCATCATGGAGGTGATGTACCTGCAGGTAAACAGTTAGCAATAATCAACCGGTATTTACAGATAAGGAATTAGATCTCGTCAACAGCATAGTGTGAAGACTCCTTATAATCCTTATCAAGGCCGTTCCCATGTCAGATACCCCCGAAGGTACGAGACCTACTAAGTAGCTCAATGACAGGGTGAGTCGCTGGGGATCACTCCATGACTGTAAACCGCTAAAGAACCACCGCGCACACTAAGCGTAACCCGTGTTGGGTTACCGAAGTAACCTACTGTCAGGGCTGTTTGATGTTGACCCTGGCAGGAATTTCCGTTCAATTATTGAGAAATACATTTGTAATTCTCTCATAAACGTTCTCGGCAGATTGCTAAGATCTGCGAAGGATTCGCTAATTTACAGCTGGTGTCCATTGATGTAGAACACCAGTTGTAGAAATACTAAGTGTTCCTAAGAGATATTTGATGTATCTCACGGCTCTAGACTCAATAAGTGCACACTTAGGTTTCCTATGCGGAGACTAGGGAGGGGTCTCCTGCTTCAATATCAACCATCTCTAAGAGATAAGTAGATAGATTACACTGGTTCCCCATCAGAATGAAACAAGCTCTTTTAAGAGAACTTGAGTGGTTAAGAAGGTTTAGTGCATTGCGTCACTGGGTCCATGACGACTTTATCTTCAATACCGGTGTTGTCATGGCAACAACCAGTAGCATACGAATTGAACCCGGTGTCTGCCCTAAGGTTGAACATATGGAGGGCTATTTCTTTTCACCCTTTTCTTTACTTTTCTTTTTAATTCTTCAACCCATTCTTTCCCCTTTCATTCTTTTCTCCTTTTTTTTCGTATCATACCTAAGGACTTCTACTAACTATTGGTGATGTCCTTGGGTAGATCCCTCCGGCTCTGGCGGATCATAGGACGGTTATTCCTATCTTAATCACCTTATAACTCCGTGATTATCCCACCAATGCCATGAAACCTTTGATTGAAAATCTCTCAAAGTCTTTGTGATTATCAAACATTTTGTTTAGCACTTTGAGAGTTTTGTGTTTACTTTAGAAGGGCTCCCCCTTCACATGTGCTCATAAGTATTTAAGAAATTTGCACATGCTGAAGGAGCAAGCACTTTTTGAATTGATCCACTTCCAGTGAACAAGACCGAATCGAGACACGCTTACATCACTAGTTATACTAGTTTGAAATTATTACCCGGCCTGGTCAAGTCCACAGAAAGTTTCTCGAAACGGTACATTTCTACTAAGACATATCCTTTTCGAGACACACTTACGTGGCTAGTTAAAGAGTTCCATTGTCGAGGATAAGTCCTTTCGATTACCCGTCGAGGATAAGTCCTTTCGATTACAAACTTTTATGTTTCGTCAATTCTTGGGTGAATCTGAGCCTAGCTCGCACAAGATACAACTTTAGCAACTTTGAACTTTCATATTTTAATCACATTCACTTCCCCCCCCCCCCCCCTCAAAAATAGCATATGAGATGTTGTTTTTGATAAACTTTTGATTAAAATATGCTTTTTGAGTCTTATGGGGAGATATCAACAAGAACTTTTGTTTTTCAAACGATGAGTTTTTCAAGTGCTCCCCCTCAACAAGTGAATAATCATTGAGGTGAAATACTTGTCTTTTGAGCAGAATTATGAAAATCAGAAAATGTTTGATTAATTATACTCAAAAGTAACAAGCCTTCGCTCCTTATCTTAGGATTGAGGAACTGATACGTACCTCAGGGTCCTTTCATTAAAATCATGGGTTGTACACTGTTATGTGTACACAAGCCAATAAGCATGATTTTGACGGAACATTTTGATCTGGAAATACTCCCCCTCAAAACTATCATATGTTTTGACATTTTTAAACTTTGGAGCAAATTGGGGAGTAAAGATCTGAAAAAAAAAAATTAAGCAAAATTTTGAAAAGTTTTGAAACATCTTTTGAAAATTTTGAATAAATTTTACTCAAGATTATGAAGTTTTAGATAAACTTTGCGTGAGAACTTCTTCTAGTTTTCAAGGAAAAGTGCACGTTTGGTTTTAAAGAATGGTTTAGCAAGGCACTCTCCTTTCTCTGAAACCCGCGTTGTACACAGAAATGTGTGCACAAGTCGTTGTTTTAACACAAAATTTGTTTTCTTTTAACAAAATACTCCCCTCAAATAATGAAGTTTATTTGAGAGATAGTCTTCTTGAGCAGAATTTTGAATCGTATTTAAGAAATACTTTTAGAAAATTCATGAGATGATTCTGCTCAAGGTTTTAGAAAACACAATCAAGTATTATACAACAAAGAATGATTGAAATTTAAAACTCTTTTACTGTTGAAAATTGTTTGAGATCCGGAGTCTCTCTTTTGAGTTTTAAAATCTGAAAAAGATTTCCATCTAAAGTTGAAGCTCATGGGTTCTTTTTGAAGATTTGTTTTTGTGATGAATGGAAAACTTTCGGTATTTAGGATGTTAAGATCAGAGACATTCTTTTATTGAAGCCAAAGCATTCCAGATTTTGAAAATTTGAAAGGTTTTGAATAACTTTGCTTTGGTTTTCACACTTGTTTTACCTGTGTAAAATGAGAGTGTAGAGTTTGAAAAAAACTTGTTTCTCACCATTTTGAATCCTTTTACCAGTTTAGACTTTAAACACATTTTGCCTTTTGACCTCAAAATATGTTCCATAAGAAACATTTTTGTCGAATGTTGAAAATTTGACTTTCAATAGGATGACGTGTACTTACACATAGAGAAAATGCATCAGGCACAAACAAATATATTGATGAATCAAAAATCTCATTCTAAATCTTCCTAAGTATACTGATGTACTTACACATAGTTGGAAGAAGGTGATTGAGACATTGTAGATGACATTGCTCTCCCCCTTGATTGTTGCGACGTAATCAAAATAATCAAACAAAATGTCACACTCAAGGTCGATATAGTGATTTTGAATTTTCCCTCCAAAAAATAATTTGAAAAATTTCACTCCCAAAATTTGAAAATCACTCTGAAATGCAATTTTAAGGTTGCAAGAAAAATTAGAGCTTCAAAAATTTTGCCGCCAAATTTCACCGAAAAATTTTGAATTTTGGCCTAAAAATTTGAATTTTGGGCCAAAAGTTTTACTGTTAAACCAAAATTTGAATTTCACGCAAAAATTGAACGTTTAGTCTCCTGTAAAAATTAAATTTTACTCAAATTTCCCCGCCAAAAAACTTTTTTTTTTGGAAATAAGAAGAGAAAGATAAGAAGGAAAAACTTTGATAAGATGAGATGATTAGTGATTATGTTAATATGGATCTTTAAGGATAAATAAGGTTGTTGTATAAGTTCAGATGTTGTAGCGAAAGTTGAAGCGTAACTTGAGAATTTCTAACTCACAGGAACCTGTCACAAAATTTCTAACTCGCTAACAAAGGTTGTAACTCGCAGAAAGAATTTGTAACTCGCAAAAATAATTGGTAACTCGCTAAACTTTTTTGAGTACTTAACTCAGTAACAAATTTTCAACTTAACTTGGCAAAGTTCTGAATATTGGCTAACTCGGTAAGTTAACTAGAATCTCCAACTCGATGAGACTAAGTCTTAACTCGGTAAGAGTTGCACAATTTATAACTCGGTAAAGTCACATTCCAAACTCGGTAATAAAGTGACTGCTTAACTCGGTAAGTTGAATCTTCCTAACTCGGTAAGACTTGATATTGTCTAACTTGGTAAAGAGAATTAACTTGGGCAGAGGTTCCCCTAGTTATAAGCCACAAAGAACCTTACTCGATATACGATAAGGTATGGCTAACTCGCCAAACTTAAGCTTAACTCGATATAAATGGAAGCTAACTTGCAAAAACTTAGGTCTAACTCGCAGAAACTTAGGTCTAACTCGCCAAACTTAAGCTTAACTCGCTAAACTGAAATTTCTAACTCACTAAGATGAAGGCCTAACTCGCAAGAAACACGATGAACAGTAACCGAGATTAAAGAAATTCACTTTTAAACCTAGTTTTTCTACCAAATCAAACCTAAATCAACCTTTATTATCCCTTGGCGAATGATACCACTTGTTAGGTCACCATTTTACAACATAACCACTAAGATTTCTAGAGAGAGAAAGTGGAAGGAACCCTTAAGATGAAATGAAAGACAAATGATATTACTAAGTGAACCAACACCCTCTAATGAGGGGTTACAAGGCTATTTATAGGTGTAGTCTAGGGCTTCACCAAACTATGCAAATATTACAAACTAGGCCCTTAGACTTTTACTAAACCTATAAACTTAGCATAAACTTTATAAAACATATAAAATCACTAACGTATTAACTTAATAACGCAACCTATTACAAAATTCAATGACCAACACTTGAAATAATAAAGTCTATTCCCAACATGAACTATACCAGTTGCTCTTAATGCAATTGAGTAAATGCTTTAATGAGGTACCCAAATGAATGTCAAAGTTATAATGAAAGGACTAGAAATTGAATAAGTACACCAATGTTGTTGTGACAAAACTTATACACCAAATGTAAATACCACTAATGGAATTTGAGATTTAATTGCAACTATCAAGTGATTAGAATTGATGATCTAAGCATTTCGCATCATTGAGCAAATTTATCAAAAACCTTAAGCTAGGTAACAACTCAACCCCACAACTCATCAAACAAGAACTATCATGAAATTAAGCTAAGAATTAAAGAGTTATTAATTAACTCAACATTTTTAAAAAATTGGTTCAATTTTGAGGGCCGCTCCAAAAACAAACACAAAAATAGGTACTTACATCTTAGATTGGCAAATAAAATCATGGGTACCGTCAAAATATATAAATCTTCTTTAGGAAAAACCAGCTAAGGGATGTGAAAGAAACTTTGTCCACGAGGTTACATAGATAAGCTTGAAGAAGGTGGCGACATGTTTCACCTATCAACAATAACTATATAATTAGCTAAAATCTAATATTGATTAGGTTTTGATATTTTTGAAAACAAACATTAATAATTTAGAGTTCATATTTGACTTCATTAGTGTATATTAACAATGTGAAACTAAGAGGTTGTTTCAAATCCATTTTCCTATACGTGGATTATCATGTTTTTAAAGTTTTATTTGAATCCATATGTTATTTGTTAATGTAAGCATCAATAAGTCAATTATTAGTAATGTAGTGTTGAGATTAGAAAGTGACAAGTAAAAAAAATTGATAATCCCCTCAAATCTAATGGAATGATCCCTAATTATGAAATAAGAAAAGATTAGATAAGGGTAACTTTCAATTAGTGTTTAGGAGTGATTATTAAACTTGGATTTGAAACCTTGAACTTTTATGGTAATTTTGGAAATGTTCTTCGTTGCCTTTTTAGAGATAAGAGTTGAAATCAATTTTGTTTGGCTGTGAACTAAAGAGAGGACCGTGTATAAGATGAAAAGCCCAGACGGTCCCTTATCGAATAGGGACCGCCTAGAGGTTGGGGACCGTCGGCAGAATGAGGTTCAGGAGTTGGTTTAGGCAGTTTTTGGCGTATTGGTCTGTATGAAAAATCTTTGGTTTTAAAACATAGCTCATTGTATTTTAAGACACAAAAATGAACTCAATACGCACGGCTAGGCTATGGAGTAGAATCGGGAAAGAAGAAAAGGGAAAGACTCGATACGCTTGAATAATGAGTGGATTTTGAGTCGAAACAGGAGAAAAGAAAGAGTAAAAAGTTAAATGAGGTTCAGGGATGAGACTTGCATCGAGTAAACCTAGAAGTCAATCATGTAAATTCCAAGAAACATTATAGACGAGAACTAGAGAGCAAACAAAGAGTTAAGCAAGTGTGCATCGTCTATAGTGATTGATTGACGCAAAATTTGTTATAAATAATGGTTATGGTAAAACCATTATTTTTCCAAATAATTTGATTGAATCCAAAGAAGGATAAGCATTTAGACAAAATGTCTAAATAACACATAGCATCTAGCACGTATTGGCATACAAAAATCTAGCATGCAAGAGAGTACAACTAATCACATAATCACACAATCACATTGCAAATACTCAAATAGCAAGCATGATAGTCAAGGTTGTAAGAAAACTTACCTTGGCCTCTAGTTATCCTTAATAACACATTTCATAACATGTGTTGTAAGTGATGCAAGACATGATGAACACTGGTACAAAAAGTTGTATTGGTCATGCCAAAAATGTGTGACGATATGCCTATAGTCACACAAGTTTTTTTCGTTGTGTGTCACCATAGGTCCAGCCATCGTAGGTGGCATATGGTCACATTGTTGAGTTCGTGGCCTTTTCCATCGAAAAAGAGTGACCAAAACCCCGAATATGTGTGACAAATTAGGCACAAGTTTTGTTGGATTAGTCATTATCAGTGACCGTAAACACTTTATAGTCACGCGAATGTTTTTTGAGAGTAACTATTTTTCAACCTTTGGCCACATAAATATAAAATATATGTGACATTTGAGATGATATATTCAAGTAAATGTGTATTTTGTGTGACTATTTCCCGTCCTGTGGCCACATGAATATACAATAAATGTGACGTTTGTGATGATTTAGTCACACAATGGATGTTGTTTTTTTTTTGAGTTAGTCACATACAATTTAACACAAAGTGGCCAAAAGTGTTAATAAGTGTGACCATATGCTGTTTAAAGTGAAGAAATGTGTATTTTGTGTGACTATTGATCATCCAATGGTCACGTGAATTTTATATTTGTGTGGCCTTCTGTAATATTTAGTCACACAAAGAATGGTTATTTTGGGTATTTAGTCAAATACCATTAAGCAAACAGTGGCCAAAAGTGTTAATAGGTGTGACCATATGCTGTTTAAAGTGAAGAAATGTGTATTTTGTGTGACTATTGATCATCCAATTGCCACATGAATTTTATGTTTGTGTGGCCTCTTGTAATATTTAGTCACACAAAGCATGTTTGCTTTGGGTATTTAGTCACATACCATTAAGCAAACAGTGACCAAAAGTGTTAATAAGTGTGACCATATGCTGTTTAAAGTGAAAAAATGTGTATTTTGTGTGACTATTGATCATCCAATGGTCACATGAATTTTATGTTTGTGTGGCCTCTTGTAATATTTAGTCACACAAAGCATGTTTGTTTTGGGTATTTAGTCACATACCATTAAGCAAACAGTGGCCAAAAGTGTTAATAAGTGTGACCATATGCTGTTTAAAATGAACAAATGTGTATTTTGTGTGACTATTGATCATCCAATGGCCACGTGAATTTTATGTTTGTGTGGCCTTTTGTAATAATTAGTCACACAAAGCATGTTTGTTTTGGGTATTTAGTCACATACCAGTTAGGAAACAGTGGCCAAAAGTGTTAATAAGTGTGGTCGTATGCTGTTTAAAGTGAAGAAATGTGTATTTTGTGTAACTATAGATCATCCAATGGCCACGTGAATTTTATGTTTGTGTGGCCTTCTGTAATATTTAGTCACACAACGAATAAAGCAAACAGTGACCAAAACTGTTAATAAGTGTCACTATATGCATCTTTTAGTCACATTTAAAAAATCAATATATATCAAAACAATTCAAATATATATCAAAACAAATTCAAATACAATAAAATTGGAATGTATATAACTGAATAAAATATAAAATTGGACATCCTTTTATACACCAAGGAGTCCTAGTCGGCTTACAATAGTTTCTTAAGTATCTATAATCTTTTCCATAAACAAGTAGCAACTTCAAGCGGTCTTAATCTCTGAGCAGTACCAACTTTAACTAGTAGTAGTAACTTTTGTACTAGCAGTAGTAAATACTTGGCACATTTTCTTTTAAGTTCATGAGCTGCACTAAATCCATCTAAGCAATATTAACACAAACATGATCAGCAGTAATTCAAACAATATCATGAAGACTTTTAATCCAAAACAATGAACATAATAATAACATTTGCAGTTAAACTTACTAGTTTTTCTCCCATTGATCTAATCTCATCATCTGGATATAAAAGCCTTGAAAATGTAGGCTGCTGCATATCAACACATCAGGATGAGAGCAGAACTAGAACATGTCAAAGTTCACAACATAACAGAACTAGATGAGCCACTGGTTCAACTATCTGCACAAACATGATAGGAGAGTTAATACTAGTACCACGTTAGTACTGCTGGAGCAGAGTTACTACTGCTAGTATATATATATATATATATATATATATATATATATATATATATATATATATATATATATATATATATATATATATATATTAATGAAGTATATATATATATATACAATTGTATTTCAAATTCAATAAAAATCGATTGTATATAAATGAAGCAAATATATATAAAATTGTAATGTCGTATATAATCAAATTCTCAACAATCATAAGTTAAAAACTATTGACTCTTCGCCGCCTTAGCTTGCTTTTGCAAGGTTTCACTACAGACCAAATGTTTTTGCTTCGTTGGTCCTAATTTTAGTCCAGTATTTTGTTCACTAATATTTGGTATCATAGTTGGTGGTGTAACCTGTAGAACCGGTTTGTCGTGGCTTAAGCGTTTTCATATGTCCGATAGTTTTAACAAGTTCCTATATGTATATATAAAACACGGTACATTATTCATGTATGTAAAACTAAAAAATCAAAGGTGGATGTTTTATTACTTACCACTGTTTTCATTACTGGTACGTTTTCCAAAGTTTCAATGGCCATCGGAGTGGTCACCTGCAATATAAATTAAGAAATACAATGGTGTTATCATTAGAAAATGAAATTGTTAACAACATAAAAATTTTCCACCCAAATATGTGAGGTTCGCCTTTAGATTTGATAGGAAAAGCATTTACTATTAGTGCTTATGAGTGTACCGGTAGCATTTAGATTCTAGAACTTGCGTTAGTGATGCATCCCGAGACCGCTAGTGAGACTACATTCGTGTAGTAGGATTTACTACATGATAAGAGGCATTAGGATCACCCTTGTGTTAAACCCGTATCATAATTACTTTACCATTTAAGTCATATTACTTGGCTAGTAAAGTCACTTAATTTTTCCCACGCCATTAGCGTTGTACTCATTTTTAGTACACGAAACCCCTAGTACACCCCTCCGAGCCTATTTTTTTGTTTCTAACTTTAAGCATCTTACTTAAAGGAAGAATTTGTTACAACCCACTTAAATGTACACCCAAATAGTCTTAGCCTTCCGTGTATGCACTCATATTTAGTGCATTATTGTTATTTGTTCAAACCCTTAGTTAATTATCTAATTGATTACATGGTTGCTAAGTCGAGTCATATCCTTGTACATATTTTTTTGGGATGATTGGCACTCATGGGTAAAGTACTAATGTTATGAATTAATGGGGAAGAACATCATTTATTACCCCCATATGTGCGTTAATCTTAAAAGTACTCCAAGTGTTTTGATTATCTTAATTCGAGTCATTAGATTAGTTTATTGTAAAGTATGTAAAAATTCAAGTGTAAAGGGTATGTTCATTCCCTATGATGTATTATTTTGGATGGTAGGGTAAGAGTGTATGCACAAAAAAAAAAAAAAAAAAAAAAAAAAAAAAAAAAAAAAAAAAAAATCGAAAAATTAAGAAAAAGAAAAAAAAATAGAAAAAAGAGAAAAGAGAAAAAACATACGGACTACCATCCCATTTCATTCTATGTTTATTTTATGTTTTTGTTATTTTTTATTTATTGGCTTAAGTCAAGTCTAGTCTTGGCTTAGCAACGCTATATTATACATGTAATTAACCAAGATGATTAACTTGCCACCAGTAAAAATTGCCTTTATCCAACAAAACCGTGTATTCCATACCCCTACACCTAACATTATAACCTTTTAAAAAGACCTCTTTGATAGTTTATCCTAGGTGCTTAAGCTATGTGGTGGAGGTTTGATCCTTTCCCAAGCCTATGGTAATCTATTTTGCTATGACAGGTAGTGAGAGATGTTTTCCATTTCCATAATGTGATATATACTTTATTACACCCGAGAGATGTGAGTATCTAAACACTATTTGTGAGGCGCTAGTGTATGACCTCCGTGCTTGTCTTTGGTCTTTAGTGGAACGATTATTTGTTGTAATTACTTTTATATTAGTGTTAAATGACCCCTAACTTGTATTTTGATTAGAATAAAAACGCATTTGCTTGAGGACAAGCAAATCTCAAGTGTAAGGGTATATGATGAGGCGAAAAATGATCCGTTTTTAGGGGGTCATTTAAGCCCGAAATTGAATTTATTTGATCAAATATTGCCCTAATCGTTCCTTTTGTGATTTTAGGTACTTTTGGAGTGAATTATGGAAAAGGAAGCATTTTGGACGTTTTTGGAGCAAAAAGTGAAGAAAACAGCAAAGTCTTAATTTTCCTTGCTGGGAACAGTACCTGACGGCGTCACAAGACTCTACATGACGGCGTCAAGAGTAAAACAAGAGGTGAAGTGGATAGAGTCCATGACGATCCAGAGAGTTTTTACACTAGGGGCATGACGACGTCACCATAGGCCGTCATGGTCCCATTACACGTGACGGCCTAGAGAAAATTTGCACTTGACGGCGTCAGATCTGGATCTAGCAAATCCGATATCATTATGGGCGGCGAGTTGACGGCGTCAGATTTTTCTTCTTGACACCGTCACGATGGAAAATCTATATATAGTTTTGTAATTTTCATTCATTAAGAGGAGGACAATAGGAGGGATAACTTGGAGAAACCCTAGCACAATTTTTACTGTACTTTCAAGGGTTTTTACCCTTTGAAACCTTTCATGTTCAATTAAGATAAGTATCCTTTCAATTCAATATGTGTTGTTTGAATATATCTTACACTTGTCTTGATTTTAACATGCTAGGCTAGATCTCTTGTGTGTTTGCTTAGATGTAGTGAAACCTAGATGTTGATTATGGGTTGATTGCTTGTTTATAGTTGTTACGGATGAATGACTTCGATGTTAGGCTTAAGAAAACTGGCAGACTTCCATAGGGTAACATGTTTGAACGTCTTAAGAAACATGAACCAATGCGTACTAGGTTTTTATGGTTGTATTTAATGCATGAGCGAATTCTAATGATCCCATGTTAGGAGCTTCTTGCAGGCTCGACATAGGAGTGAAGTAGGAGCTTATAGAGTTGGGGAAGTACGTACGCCACCCCACGAATGGTATTAAGGAATATAACCCGTCATCTACGCAATTGTAACAAACTATCAACCTGTAAAAGATATCTAGGGAGTAATGAAATCTAAGTAAACACAATTTTCCCAATTATTGTTCACACCACTAGTTTAATTAGCTTTATTTACATTTTTGTTATTTTATTTTGATTGCATCTTTAGTTATTAGGTTAGTTGATCAGCAACTAATTCCGCCCACTCTTCCAAAACCCGAGATTTTAATTTCTTTTATAAAAATATAAAAATACAAAAAGAATCATCCCTCACCTCTAGACCTAGTTTTTAGGCTTTCTAATCCTAGCGACACTATTCCTGAGTTGAACGATCAATCCCCCGGTACTTGTCACTATACTATACTACAACGATCAGGTACACTGCCTGGTGGGGGTTGTAAGCTTCTCGAGATCCCTTGAGAGGTTGATAATGCTCAAAGTTAACATGTTTTTATAAGCGTTATTAGTGTTTTTGTGTATGATATTTGGTTGTTTTTATATGCTTTTGCCACTAAATCGTATCAAAGTATGTTTTTGTAGCATATGTAGCCAAATGCAGGAAAAATGGAGAAAAAGTGAAGGAAATGAAGTATACGCGATTACACGAAGATTCCCAAGCTCAAAAGTCCAATCCATGAAGTAATTCATATGAGAACCTAAGTTTTGTCATCTCAAAGTTCCAAGTTCAGAAGTTAATCAAGTTTGGATAGTACATAAAGAGCTACACAAGTCAAAGTCAAAGTCCAAAGTTGCCAGAAATTACCATCCGATCGGTTGGTGTGAAACCGATCGGATGGCCATAATTACCTTTCACCAACCGATCGCCGCAACCGATCGGATGGTCAATTCTGCATGTTTTTGCCAACTTTTGTGCACGAATCTTGGTCTTTTGTCCCATGGTTCTAGGCCCTTTTTAGTGTCTTATTGTCCAAGTTCAAGCATTTAAGTTCTTATTTATGACTAAGAGTATTGGACAAGCCTATAAGGGACCTCAAAAGTGCATAACTCAACACCATTCAACAGACAATTGAAGATACCATTTACTCTCATTACTATACACAATTATTATCATCTTTTAGCTCTCTAAGGAGGAAAATTCGTGCAGAAAGAACCAGGAACTTTGGAGGACCAAGGAAGCAAAATTTGGAGTCCGAAAATCTCAAGAAATCATCACCAACTCTTAGGTTATCAATACCTTGTCATTTGTTATCAATTTCAAAGCATTGTAAGACTTATAACCATGGATTCTTATGTTAAATATTCTGAGTTTATTTGCATGTTTGCCATGAGTGGCTAGTAATCTTTTTACACTTGTTTTGATGATGTTTTATACTTAGTGATAATGATGATTGTGATAACCTGTTTTAATTTAATTTCAAGTCAATCCTAAGAACCAATTATACCTTAAGTTTCATAGTGACATTTGTTGAGTCAATGTTAACTAATTGATAATAGTTTCAAAGGTCGAAAGATTTGTTATTACTCAACTAGTTATAATCATTTGTCTATGAATGATTGTTTTTCACCATAATTATTCTTGACTAAACAAAGAAACAAGAAGTATGATTGTAATGAGAATGCTTTTATAACATCAAATCGGATTGCTTGTAAACCTTTAGTAGGACGAAAGTTTAAACGTTTATAAATGATTGTGACCTTTTGTCTATGAAGAGGTTACCTTTTGTATTGACCATTTCCTAAGAGTATTTGATTGGTAATAAAAGTTTGTCTTGTGTTTAAGATATCCACCATACCTTATGAACCTTGGATAGATCTTGAATTGATTGGTTTAAACCTAAAGTTTGTTTTTATGAACTAAAATCTTGACGAAGGTTTAACTTGTAGAAACAATAGATTAGATCACCATCTAATTATCTCAACCAACATGTTATTGAAAGTTATCACAATCATGTGTGTCATTAAGTAGAAAACTAGTCTAAACAAGTGTAGTTTTTAATTTATTGAATTTGCTTATTATCATATTTGCGTACATTAGAGATTTACTTTTAGACTTATATTTCGATTCACTCACAAATCCCTGCGAACGATCCCGACTTACCATCATATCTTGCTATAATGGACGAGTACACTTGCTCATATGTGTTGTTTCTAGATTTGGTAACTCATCCTTATAAATTTAAAACTTGCACTAACAAATTGCACATCAAGTTTTTGGTGCCGCTGCCGGGGATTTTGATCGTGTTTCTTTAAGTTTTAAAAGTCCGTTTCTTTTCGTGTTCGTTTTCTATATATATATAAAAAAAATCCGTAGCAACCAACCGATCGGTTTCTCTTCTAACCGATTCAGTTTCTCACATTTTAATTTTACCGTAGCGTCCAACAGATCGGTTTGAATCTCAACCGATTCGGTTTGAATTTTTCTGTTTTTATTTTTTTATTTTTCTTGTTCTTTTGTTTAGGTAATTGATTCGATTCTCTTTATAGTTGTATGAACACTCGTTCTACTACTAAAAAGCTTAGTACACCTTTATCCGATCCCGAAAGTTTGTTTCGTAAGAAGAGATCTTCAACTATTCTTAATTGGTTTGATAATCTTTTCGAAGAACATCCAATTTCTAATCTCTTTGAATCATTACCCATGGCTGACGATTTACCCATGTGGGCTCCCAATAGAACCGTAGCACCCACTCCTGGAGCTGCTATTGTTGTCGCCGACCTTGGTGAAAACTTTACCGTTAAAGGTCACCATCTTCCTATGATCAAAGACCGTCAATTCGATGGCCGTTCACGGGCCGATCTGCATAAACACATTGCCGAATTCATTGAAATTTGTGGCATGTTTCGTTATGGAGACACTAATGTCGATGCTATCAAGCTCAAACTTTTTCCATCATCACTCGCCGGAGATGCCAAAGTATGGTATAACGAATTAACCCTATGAACTATTAATACTTGGGAGGAGATGAGGCAAGCTTTTGTAAGCCGATTCTTTCCACCTGCCATGTATGATAGGTTAATGGGAGAAATCCGTGCTTTTTCACAAAATCCTAATGAATCTCTTGTTGAAACTTGGCTTCGCATGAAAGATTTGCTTCGAAGTTGTCATGGTCATAATTTAGGATGAGGAACAATAATCCAAATCTTTTATCATGGTCTTGATGAAGCATCCCAAGCAATCCTTGATGCCGGAGGAATTTTCCTTTACAAAACACCAAATGAGGCATATCAACTTCTTGAAGATCGAGTACTTCTTAAACTCGATTGGTCAAAAGATTCTAAAACCAAACCCTTACGGAAAACCATTGCTTTTGCCGAAAGTTCAGATAATTCAAAACTCATGGACAAAATAGAAGCCTTGTCTTCTAAAATGGACTCGCAATACAAAGATATAAAAGGAGAAATGAAAGAAATGCGAGATGGCTGTAATAATTGTGGAGGAAATCACACATCATCCGAGTGTGATGACCAACCTATGAATAGACCCAACGAAGGGGAAGCCAATTATGTCCAAGGAGGATATCGTGGAAGAGGTTTTCGTGGTAATTATTACGGAAGAAGTTCTGGAAATTGGCAAGATCGCCAACAAAGGGATAACAACCGTGATTTTCAACTTTGAACAGAAAATCCAAACCCAACAAATTTAGATAAAAAGGAAGAATCTGATTTCGAAAAAATGATGCGAGAATTCGTAAATGCTCAAAGAACCACAAATGAGTTCGTAAAAACTCATTTTTTCAATCTCAAAACCAAAGTTGAGCAAGGTCAGAAAAATCATCAAGCTTCTATTCGGGATCTTGAACAAAAATTTGGTAGACTCTCTGATCAATTTTCTTCTCGAATTCCTGGTACATTACCAAGTAACACCCAATCCAATCCATAACCATCTGGATCAAACGATAAGAATTATCGTCTACCACACAACAGAAATGAGCATATCAATGCTGTATTCACCCGAAGTGGTCTATCATATGATCCACCACCCATTCCTACCGATAATACTCTTATTCAAGAAGAGGAGGAAGAAGCTGAAGAGGAAGAAGCAATTGAAAAAGAACCAACCCAAAAACCAACCGTTCCACCAATAAAGCCTTATACACCAAAAATACCATATCCACAAGCCCTAAGAAAAGAGAAAAGAGAGGAGCAAAATAAGAAGTTTTTAGAGATGATCAAAGAAGTTAGAATTAACGTACCCCTCGTTGATGTTCTAGCTGGAATGCCCAATTATAGGAAATTTTTGAAAGAACTTCTTAATAATCGAAACAAGTTAGAACAAATTTCCGCTACCGTTCTTAATGAAGAATGCTCTGCTATAATTCAAAACAAAATTCCACCAAAACTTGGAGATCCCGGAAGTTTTCTTATACCATGTACATTAGGAAACAACATCACATGTGATGCTTTAGCCGATTTAGGTGCAAGTATCAATTTGATGCCCTATTCGTTGTATTCTAAACTTTCCATCAATACATTGAAACCTACTAAGATGAGTATACGATTAGCCAACCATACATACCAATATCCTGTTGGGGTTGCTGAAAATATGCTTGTTCAAGTTGGTAAATTTGTTTTTCCTGTGGATTTTGTCATCTTAGAAATGGAAAAAGATAGTCGAGTACCCTTAATCTTAGGAAGACCTTTCTTAAATACTGCTGATGCAATGATTAAAGTTAAAGGTAAAGAACTAAATCTTGGAGTAGGAGAAGATCGAATCACATTCTTAATCGATAAAGCAATGAAATATCCAAATTCCAGTGATGACACATGTTATAACATCGATGTAATTGATGAAGTCACTGAAGAAGAATTGGATGCATTACTTGACGATTCGAAACTATTCATGACTACTTCAGAAAAGATTAGTGAAACAGATTCTGATAAAGAATTTGAGGAATTCATGGAAATAAAATTAGAAGAAGAGGAAGAAGAGAAATTTGAAGATATCATTGAGAAAGATCAATTGAAAATCAAATCATCTCTAGAAGAACCACCCACTGATTTGGAACTCAAAACCCTTCCCAATAATCTCGAATATGCTTACTTAGAAGAAAATTCACTTCTTCCAGTAGTCATATCGTCGTTGCTAGAAACAAATCAAAAAGAAAGACTCGTTTCTGTTCTTAGGAAGCATAAACGCGCTTTTGCGTGGAAAACTTCTGATATTCCAAGAATTAGTCCAGATTTTTGCAAACACAAAATCAATTGTGAAGAAGGTTCTAAACCCGTTGTAGAAAGACAACGTCGACTTAACCTAAATATGAAAGAGGTTGTTAAGAAGGAAATCATTAAACTTTTTGACGCAGGAATTATTTATCCTATCGAGGATAGCCCATGGGTGAGTCCAGTTCATTGTGTTCCAAAGAAAGGAGGAATGACTGTAGTGACAAACGAAAGGAATGAGTTAGTTCCTACTAGAACTGTCACTGGATGACGAGTATGTATTGATTACAGAAAACTTAATAAAGCCACCAGGAAAGATCATTTTCCTTTACCGTTCATGGATCAGATGCTCAAAAGATTAGCAGGAAACAAATACTTTTGCTTCCTTGATGGTTTTTCGGGATATTTCCAAATTCCTATCGATCCAGCCGATCAAGAGAAAACCACATTTACATGTCCTTTTGGAACCTACGCTTACCGGCGTATGCCTTTTGGTCTATGTAATGCACCTGCAACTTTTCAAAGGTGTATGATCGCAATATTTCAAGACATGCTTGAAACATTTATGGAAGTTTTCATGGATGACTTTTCAGTTTTTGGTGATTCTTTTGAAACTTGTCTTTCCAATCTCGATAAAATGCTTGAAAGATGTGAAGCTGCACATCTAGTTCTTAATTGGGAAAAATGTCATTTCATGGTAACTAAAGGAATTGTGTTAGAACACAAGATATCAAGTTCAGGGATGGAAGTTGACAAAGCTAAAATAGATGTTATCACTAAATTACCACCACCAACTAACATTAAAGCCGTTAGAAGTTTTCTAGGACATGCCGGTTTTTACCGCCGATTTATCAAAGATTTTTCAAAAATATCACGTCCTATGACTAAACTTCTATAAAAGGATTTTGTATTTGATTTCAATGCTGACTGCATTAAAGCTTTCGAAACATTAAAAAGTCAATTGACTAGTGCCCTAATTATGGTTGCACCTAATTGGTCACTACCATTTGAAATCATGTGTGATGCAAGCGATTTCGCTGTTGGAGCTGTTTTAGGACAACGTGAAGGAAAACATTTTTGTCCTATTTACTTTGCTAGTAAAACACTCAACAATGCTCAACAAAACTATACGGTTACAGAGAAAGAATTATTAGCCGTAGTTTTTGCATTCGACAAATTCAGATCTTATCTTGTGCTATCAAAAACGATAGTTTTTACCGATCATTCCGCACTAAAATATTTGTTTAACAAACAAGATGCAAAACCACGTCTTATCAGATGGATTTTATTACTGCAAGAATTTGATATCGAAATAAAAGATGAGAAAGGAGCAGAAAATCTTGCAGCTGATCATTTATCACGTCTCGAGAATCAAAATTTGGAAGAATTAAAAGAAAATGAAATTAATGATTATTTTCCAGAAGAAACTCTCATGATGATAGATAAAGACGGTGATGAGGAAATACCATGGTTTGCAAATTACGCAAATTATCTTGCAGGAGACATTCTTAAAAAAGGGATGAGCCACTACCAACGTAGTAAGTTCTTTTCAGAACTAAAACACTATTATTGGGAGAAACCTTATCTTTTTAAGATGTGCAAGGATGGAATGATACGAAGATGTGTTTCGGGTGCCGAAACAAGAAAAAATGTTGATGAATGTCATCATGGCCCAACTGGGGGACATTATGGTCATTCCACTACAGCTAGAAAAGTTTTTGATGCTGGATTCTATTGGCCTACAATTTTCAAAGAAGCGTATACTCTTGTTCAAAACTGTGATGCGTGCCAAAAATCCGGTAACCTTTCTCGAAGAGACGAAATGCCGCAAAAGAGCATTCAAGTCTGTGAAATATTCGATATTTGGGGAATTGATTTTATGGGACCCTTCCCTAAATCACACAAATACGAATATATCCTCGTTGCAATCGATTATGTTTCTAAATGGGTTGAAGCTGAAGCTCTTCCTACTAACGATGCACGAGTTGTTGTCAACTTTCTCAAAAAGCTTTTTGCTCGCTATGGAATTCCTAAAGCTTTAATAAGTGACAGAGGATCCCATTTCTGTAATAAACAAATGGAGAAAGTAATGAAACGATATGGAGTTCATCATCGTTTTGCTACAGCTTATCACCCACAAACTAGTAGTCAAGTCGAAAATACCAATAGAGCTATAAAAAGAATACTTGAAAAAATGGTTAAAGACAATCCTTCCGTTTGGTCAAGGAAATTAGATGACGCTCTATGGGCATTTCGTACGGCATATAAGACACCAATTGGTACAACACCGTACAGACTCTTGTATGGGAAAACATGTCATCTATCGTTCGAACTTGAACATCGTGCTTATTGGGTGTTAAGAAGCTGTAATCCTGATTTAAAAATAGCTGGAGAAAAGAGATTTTTGCAATTACATGAACTTGATGAGTTAAGACTTCAAGCTTATGAAAACTTCAAGCTATACAAAGCAAGAACCAAAGCTTATCACGATAGAAAGCTGAGAATTCAAAAACAATTCAAAGCTGGAGATAAAGTTCTGCTTTTCAATATGAAATACAAGTTTAAAGCTCCGAAACTCAAACCAAAATGGTTTGGACCATATATAGTGAAACATGGATTTCCATCAGGTTATGTTTAACTTTATGACAAACATAGTGGAAGTTTCATTGTAAATGGGCACCGAATTAAACTCTATTATGATAAGGAGCAATTAAACGCGATTTCTAATGAATAAATTTCATCCGACTTTGAATATGAAGCTATCACATTCATGGCTCCACACAAGGAAATGGTTCCTTGGGCACACAGTAATGGTTTTATCTATGATGCTCTTCCTAGAGCATGGGAAAATGTTAAATTGGAAAACATAGATGAAACTGGAGAGGGAATTGTGATAGGAAATGTGTTGTATATCCCTAAAAGGAAACATAACACTAAAACTTCATAATCTATTTCGAAGTTTGAGTCCGGCTGAGGACTCGTTAATAAAACAAGCGCTTCTCGGGAGGCAAGCCGTGTGTTTTATTTTTATTTTGTTTTTGATTTTCAGTGTTTATACCCCAAAGTTTTACTACTTGGTCTAACTTAAGTGTGGAGGTGTCCCACTAATTTGAATAAAACTGCAATGCTTTTTGTTTGTTTGTTTTTGTTTCTAATAATACAGGTGTTGACTACAAGAAACAAAAGATTGGATAACACCGGATATCACGGTTTATTTTCTCATTTTCCCTACTTTCATTTTTTTTTCATTTATTACATTGGGGACAATGTTTAACTTAAGTTTGGGGGGGGGGGGGGGGTGAGTAGGTAAAATAAGAAATTAAGTCTAATATCGATTTAATTTTTAAATTTTGTTTGTCCTTGTAATCTAGTTGTTTTCACGCTTTTAGGAATAATTTATTAGAATAACTAGATCAATCCACTGGTGAAATTAGTAATTTTTGAAAAATTTGAGATGTGTCCCGATTAATATTGCAATCCATTTATGGGATTGATAACATTTGCTAGCGCATATTATAACCCTTTCCAGTAAATTGTGAGGATTTGAGCCTATTTCATATCTAGCATACATCTTTTATGCTTGAATATTTTGTTATGAGTGTGCCGGTGATTTTATTTATTCTAGAACTTGTGCTTGTAAATCATTACGAGACCGTTGTGAGATTACATTTTTGTAATATAAGTTTGCATACGTGATAAGAGGCAACTTTAGGATTTTAACCAAATAGCCTTCATTATTGATTTTTAGCTAGTCACGTTGATTAGTTAATTTCCAATTTTTAACCCTTTTGTTAGTGTTTATTTTTAACGCTAGATACCCTTAGTTACACTCTTCGAGCCATCCATTTCGTTTTTGATAAATCCAGAAAAATACAAAAATATTTTACACTTTAAACCTTAGCCTAACCCTTGTCAAAGTCTAAATGGTGGGTTGCTAGTTGCTTGGTTGTTGGATAGTTTCTGATGATTATTAGTTAGCCACACTTCACCAATCATGTGTGTGTCATTCCGACAAAGACGGAGACTGCAGCTTCTTATTTGTATTGTTGTGGTGATGCTTATGCGAAGTGTGGGGGAGTTTATGAGTTATATATATATATATATATATATATATATATATATATATATATATATATATATATATATATATATATATATATATATAAGTCATCGCAACTATAAGGTGACAATTATCGCAAATGTGCTATATAGATGAAGAAAGAAAGTTAGGTGATATGTTGTTAACCATTGTGCTATGTATGAAGAATGTTGTTACGGTAAATCGATGTATCGTTATTTGAAGAAGAGGAAGATTGTAACTATAATCATTTACGGGTTCGAGGTTAGTTTGGTGACTAGCAACAATGGGACTTAGACATTATTTTATTTTTTTTTTAAAACCAATTTCATAAATATTTCTCATGCCTTATCCCTACCCTTACTAAATTACTCTATCTATCCGGATATTATAATGGTTTTGTGAGAATATCAAGTGCAAGAATACTGTAGTGACCATCCGGTTTTTGAGTAATCAAGAACTCGCGCCAGTAATCTATTATGTTTTTGTATGAGATGTTTAAACATAAGCCTGGTACAACCCTAAGCCTTACATTATAACCTGAATAAAAGACCTCTTTGATATGTAGACTTGGTGCTTACGCCATTGCGGTGTAGTTTTGTTTCTTGTACAAGCTTATGGTAATAATTAGATCATGACTGAGCAATGAGTGTGATTTCTCTCATTTACTCCACTACCTAAATAAATGAGTGATTGAGTGATTTCTACTTTGTTTCTTTTTCGTGAGGTGTTTAGAAATGTTAATCAAGCAAGAAAATCATTGGGTATTGTCAAACATCTCGATTTTTCACTACTAAAGCTTAAAACGATGAATCGTATCTTGTACTTGTACTTGGTGGATTTGCATCACATTTTTCTAATCATTTTTGGTTACCAAGTGGATATTTAGTTTTCTTCTAGATTTGCTTGAGGACAAGCAAAGTTTAAGTGTGGGGGATTTGATAACGCTCTAAGTTAACATGTTTTTATAAGCGTTATTAGTGTTTTTGTGTATGATATTTGGTTGTTTTTTATGCTTTTGCCACTAAATCATATCAAAGTATGTTTTTGTAGCATATGTAGCCAAATGCATGAAAAATGGAGAAAAAGTGAAGGAAATGAAGTATACGCGATTACACGAAGATTCCCAAGCTCAAAAGTCCAATCCATGAAGTAATTCATATGAGAACCTAAGTTTTGTCATCTCAAAGTTCCAAGTTCAGAAGTTAATCAAGTTTGGATAGTACATAAAGAGCTACACAAGTCAAAGTCAAAGTCCAAAGTTACCAGAAATTACCATCCGATCGGTTGGTGTGAAACCGATCGGATGGCCATAATTACCTTTCACCAACCGATCGCCGCAACCGATCGGATGGTCAATTCTGCATGTTTTTGCCAACTTTTGTGCACGAATCTTGGTCTTTTGTCCCATGGTTCTAAGCCCTTTTTAGTGTCTTATTGTCCAAGTTCAAGCATTTAAGTTCTTATTTATGACCAAGAGTATTGGACAAGCCTATAAGGGACCTCAAAAGTGCATAACTCAACACCATTCAACACACAATTGAAGATACCATTTACTCTCATTACTATACACAATTATTATCATCTTCTAGCTCTCTAAGGAGGAAAATTCGTGCAGAAAGAACCAGGAACTTTGGAGGACCAAGGAAGCAACATTTGGAGTCCGAAAATCTCAAGAAATCATCACCAAATCTTAGGTTATCAATACCTTGTCATTTGTTATCAATTTCAAAGCATTGTAAGACTTATAACCATGGATTCTTATGTTAAATATTCTGAGTTTATTTGCATGTTTGCCATGAGTGGCTAGTAATCTTTTTACACTTGTTTTGATGATGTTTTATACTTAGTGATAGTGATGATTGTGATAACCTGTTTTAATTCAATTTCAAGTCAATCCTAAGAACCAATTATACCTTAAGTTTCATAGTGACATTTGTTGAGTCAAGGTTAACTAATTGATAATAGTTTCAAAGGTCGAAAGATTTGTTATTACTCAACTAGTTATAATCATTTGTCTATGAATGATTGTTTTTCACCATAATTATTCTTGACTAAACAAAGAAACAAGAAGTATGATTGTAATGAGAATGCTTTTATAACATCAAATCGGATTGTTTGTAAACCTTTAGTAGGACGAAAGTTTAAACGTTTATAAACGATTGTGACCTTTTTGTCTATGAAGTGGTTATCTTTTGTATTGACCATTTCCTAAGAGTATTTGATTGGTAATAAAAGTTTGTCTTGTGTTTAAGTTATCCACCATACCTTATGAACCTTGGATAGATCTTGAATTGATTGGTTTAAACCTAAAGCTTGTTTTTATGAACTAAAATCTTGACGAAGGTTTAACTTCTAGAAACAATAGATTAGATCACCATCTAATTATCTCAACCAACATGTTATTGAAAGTTATCACAATCATGTTTGTCATTAAGTAGAAAACTAGTCTAAACAAGTGTAGTTTTTAATTTATTGAATTTGCTTATTATCATATTTGCGTACATTAGAGATTTACTTTTAGACTTATATTTCGATTCACTCACAAATCCCTGCGAACGATCCCGACTTACCATCATATCTTGCTATAACGGACGAGTACACTTACTCGTATGTGTTGTTTCTAGATTTGGTAACTCATCCTTATAAATTTAAAACTTGCACTAACAAATAGCACATCAGAGGTAAAGTCTGGTGCAATTCCCATGCATCATGTATAGTATGGTATTTGCATATAGCCGCAGCAACAAATATTACCAATGAATAGCTTCTAGAGTTGCAAGGTTGTTGGAAATAAGAAACCCGAGAAAGTAGTTGACGTGTGTGTGCACACACGTTTGTTTCTGTTACATATGTCGTTTAACATTGGTTCAATTTTGTTGTTCGGAAACCATGTATATAAGTTATGTTTTATAGCTTTAAGGAAAATAATAATAATAATAATAATAATAATAATAATAATAATAATAATAATAATAATAAATATTGCTTTCTTAGAGCAAGGGGTACCCTTGCATAGTTTACTTGCGCCAAACCAACAACCCATATGTTCCAACGGCTCACAGTACCAAATGTGGTGCCATTGGTGCTGGTAGCCAACAGCCAGCACCATTGATTATTATTATTATTATTATTATTATTATTATTATTATTATTATTATTATTATTATTATTATTATTATTATTATTTTATTATTTTTATGTATTTAGTGGCGTACGTATGGACTCAACGGCACCACTTTTGCTATGACACCACATTTGTATGAAGGAGGGTTTTTTTTTGTGCCATTGAATATCTCGTGCCATAAGAATTTTCGATGACGTTGCAGCACTTTTTGCCAACGACATGAGGGAATCCAATGCTATTTTTACCTTAACCGAAAGGACATGATTTGCACACTCCCATAAATAATTAGGACACTTTAAATTAAAGTGTATTGCCATTTATACCATCACATTACTTTTATTTATTTTTATCCTATGTGACAATACACTCTAATTTAAAATGTCTCAATCATTAATATTAACCGAAGCCTTGCGAAGGTTATCAGACATTTCCCAAAAGCTACTCTTTTGTCTTTAAAAACTGAAATACCAGGCTACATCTGGTGTTGACTTTTTTTTAGCATTTGAGATTGTAAAATTTCAAAGTTTGTAATCTTTCTAGAAAATCTTTTCTTTGCACGATTTTATTGTGAAAGTTCAATGTAAGCTAATTTTTTTTAAGAGCATTTATATATGGATTTAAATAAATGGATCTAAAAGTGGAACTAATGCATAAATCACTTGTACAGTAACATTACTGCACAAGTGATTTATGCATTAGTTCCACTTTTAGATCCATTTAGTTAGGCCTATTTATCATTTTCCTTTTTTTAATCAAAACCAACGTCCAACTTTTTCTAGTCCCAATTTGATTAATGAACATCTACTTTGAGCTCCTAAATTGTTTTAAAGTTTTAAACTTTTTGAAATTCAAATATTGGTTTTCAACTTTAGCTCAAATTATAACTTTTTGAAATTCAAATACTGGTTTACAACTTTAGCTCAATTATCAATACAATGTACAATGGTTCCTATAATAGGTTGTACTATAGCATCCAACTTTAGCTCAAATTGTAAATTTTTGAATTTTCACAAGATCTACCACATTTGCAATTTCATAGGATCAACCGGAGTATAATATTCAAATGCAAATATCAAGAAACACAATAAATCTGTGACTTTTTTTTTTCATAAACACAAAAATTCGCCTGCAAATATTAGACGTTGCTTTGAATGTTTGGATTGCACAACTACAAAAACTTGTAACACATTTCAAAGTTTTCATTCTTGGTCAAATGTTTTGTAACCAAAATGAATCTGTGACTTTTTTTCATAAACACAAAAATTAGCATTCAAATATTTTAGACGTTGCTTTGAATTTTTGGATTGCACAACTACAAAAACTTGTAACACATTTCAAAGTTTTCATTCTTTGTCAAATGTTTTGTAAAAAAAATAAATAATTTGCCTCATTTTATATTTTGGCTCAAACATGACAGTGGCAAAAAAAGCTAAATTGCATTGTAAAATGCCTGCTTGTTGCGCCGCCAAATATGACTCAAATTTTTATCATAGTTAAACAAATAAAAACTATCAAGGAACCAAATAAACCCGTAAATAAAAACTCGCATGTATCTCAGTTGGTAGCTTATCACAAGCTTTTTCAGGTTCATTCAAATCCTAATAAGCTAATAAGCTCAAGCTGTTAAGCATTGGGATCTCATTTGCTTATTTATAAGCTTCTGGCCAAATTCCATTTATTAAAGTTTCATGTTTTATGTATTTAAAAAGTTTTGTAAAAGAAAAATCCAAAAAAACCAATTTAATTATAAGTGATAGTTTCTATTTAATTTTATTTATCTTTTTAATTTTCCTTTTTAGATTTTTATTAAGTAACTTGCAATTTTATATTTTTCTTAATTTCCTTTTAACTTAAAGTATTTTCAGAAATTTTTTCCAGATTTTTATATAGAAATTTAGTATTAATTAGATTTAATATTAGTTTTATTAATAATTAATTAATAATTAAGTAGTAAATAGCATAATTAGTTTTTATAAAGTAATACATAGTTTTTATATTTTTCTTAGATTTTATATATTATAAAATAATTTTTAGAATTTTTTTAGAATTTCTACTGTTCATTTTATATTTTTTATAATTTAATTAGTTTAATTAGTAATTAATTAATATTTAGTTTAATAATTAGTAAATTAGTTTAAAAACATATAAAACAAACTTTTTATAATTTTTTAGGATTCCTATGATGGTTAATTAGATTTATAAAACTTTTCTTAATTTTCTAAATCTTTTTAGTATTTTTAATAATTTAATTAGTTTAATTAGATAATTAAAATTAAATTAGTAATTAATTAATATAAAATCCACAAAAAGACAAAAAGATATATTTTTTTAATTTTAAAATTTATTTTTAGTTATTTTATAATTTTAGAAATTAAATTTTTATTTTTCTAGTATTAAATTAATATTATATTGTATTTAAGTTATTTAAATATTAATAATTAGTATTAAATAGTATTTACTTAATATTAAATAATTGAATAGTGTAAAATTTTATTTTCTTTTTCTAAAAATTTTCTTTTATCCTTAGGTTTGTAAAAAAGTCATCCCCCCCCCCTCCTGAGGGTTTTCAGATTTCAGATTTCACATTTTATTTTGTACGTTCGCGTAAATTTAAACTGAATGTACACGTTTTTAGGTTTAAAACGTTTCTGGTTTTTCTACTTTTACAACCTTGTTAATATATCTTATTTAAGCTATTTCATTGTATATCTCAGTAGTGTAATCAATCTCAAACCCCTTTCTGTCCAAATTCACCCGATCACAAACCCGTTTAATTACCATCACACCTCGTCGGGACATAACGACCCGGGGAAACCTCTATACTTCCACGGAGATTGACTCTAGGTTGTTTGACTTGGTTGACCATTTACTTGGTCGATTTAGGTTGACCGTTTAGGATCAATCAACATGCAATAGAACAAACGACATCTTTTCTTTTTTTCAACACAAAACAGCTTTGTGTCCAAGCCTAACGCATAATAGAGTAATACCTACATGCATTTCTGAAATATAAAGCATGTTTAAATAATCATTAGGGACTACACGAGTGGGGTACAGCCGAGCTCGATTCGACTATTAAAACTCGAGCATTACGAGTTTTGTATTTCAAACTTGAGCTCAACTTTTCGTTTAAAATTGAGTTCGACTATTTTCGAATTTCAAGCTCGAAGTCGATGAAGAATCGATATATCAAGCACGACTTGACTTGGATTTTATTATATTTAAGTAATGAAAAATATCTAAAAGGGTAAAATTGCAATTTAATCAAAGCTTGATAAGGCTCCCCAACCTCATGAAGCTAGTATTTTAGAGCTCGAACTCAACTCGATAGTAGAGGTTGCCTTGAATAAGTCAAGTAGGTTACAAGTCGGTCTCGAATAGCTTACGAGTTGTCCCTTCTTGTTTACACCCTAATTAGTACGATTCCAAGAATTATGATAATTTGTTACATTATGAATGTTGAATTTATTTTCCGGTGTGCAATTTGTAACTTACAATACGAGATAATACAAAGATAATTTATCCTATATCAAAAGAAAGCAATACATGTATGGACATAAAAGAGCTAGATGATCCATTTTCTCTGTATATATGATTAATTTCTAGCTCTTCAACGTTTTCTTTAAATGATTTGAGGCATAATTGATCCACTGATTTATATAGATTCATGCGTAAACCACCTCTTAACCATGTCAAAGCATTGTTTGGGCTTGTACTGAGGAACTGTGTGACCTCCTCCCTGCAAATGTAGTTAATTACACATAACACATAAACTTTGTATATGTACATAACAGATCTTATGTGTTTGTGTCATAATAACTAGCTTTACCTTTACAGTGGCAAATACTAGAGAGTAGTTATCACGGGCATATGTGGTTTTGAATCCTGCTACTTGACCATTAGAATACCACGCGTCCCAGTTACTCTCTGTGATCGTCAAATTAAGGGATTTTATCCAATTATGTGTACCTACATGTGGAATCGTCATGTCATGATCACCACTGTGTCATAAAGAGTAACATATTAGTTGATGTAAACATGGTACATTCTGAGAAACATAAATAAAATTGGGCAAAGAACTTGCATTACCTAAATATCAAGGCTCGGCAGTTACGCTTACTTAACTCTTCGTGATGCACAACACTACTTTGGACATTGAACTCATATAATGGCAATGAAGTGTATCCATAGTCGTACTTCATGTCCATATTACATAGATTTTCTTCAGTTACCCTTCCCTAATTGATAGGATCGATCATGAATATAACCATAAAATTATTTGTATTGTTTATAATACGGATATGATTGAAAATGGAAGTTTTCTCCCTGTTGTAACTATAAATCTTATTAACATACCTTGCGTACATTAAGTGCTTCCATAACATTTTTATTATTGGCCCAAAGCATTGCATAAAAATAGTCAGCCTACAAAGGGAAGATTGTGTTTAAGATTAAATACTTAAAAAGGGAAGGGATGATAATGAGGGACAGAACACGAGAGACTATTACTTGACAAAAGGTGTCCTTGACTGAAGGTTGTGCATGAACAATCATTATTGGATTTTCCCGAAGTGATCTTTGTTTTCTCATTCTTATCAGATTTACAGTTGGAAGCAATTTCGTTGTTGAATTACCACAAATAGGCTCTAGAATTTGTGACATGTTAATGTCACTTACACGCTGACAATAAACATATGACAAGCCAATAGCCAGTTAGGCAATAACATCAAAAAAGAAAAAAAATTATGAATTGGATCAGGCTTACTTTGTTTACTTCATTGATACTTGATATGCATAGCATATTCTTATCATCAGCTTCTGCATACTCTCCATTGCAATCTTCTTTCGTTGACTATATTAATTTCAAAAGTGGATTAATTTTTAACATTCATTCAATTAAGAAGAAAAGTCATGTGCATGGACACGTTGTATACGTAATTGAAATTATATATATATATATATATATATATATATATATATATATATATATATATATATATATATATATATATATATATATATATATATATATATAGGGGGCTTTATTTTCAGAACCCTGTTAAGTGCGGGAACTGCGAGAACTCTAATTTTGCATTAAAAAACATGCATGTTCATATAAAACATGTATGTTTTCTTACATACACCTTAATACAAATACGTGTGTAACATACATGTTCATATAAAACCATTTTGCATTGATATGTTGCACTTAACAGGATTTTATATGAACAAATATGTTACGCAGGTATGTGTATTAAGGTGTATGTAAAAAATATACATGTTTTATATGAACATGCATATTTTCTAATGCAAAATTGGAGTTCTCGCAGTTCCCGCATTTAACAGGGTTCTGAAAATAAAGATACACTATATATATATATATATATATATATATATATATATATATATATATATATATATATATATATATATATATATATATATATATATATTTGTTTACTTCATTGATACTTGATATACATAGCATATTCTTATCATCAGCTTCTGCATACTCTCCATTGCAATCTTCTTTCGTTGACTATATTAATTTCAAAAGTGGATTAATTTTTAACATTCATTCAATTAAGAAGAAAAGTCATGTGCATGGACACGTTGTATGCGTAATTGAAATTATATATATATATATATATATATATATATATATATATATATATATATATATATATATATATATAAGGGGCTTTATTTTCAGAACCCTGTTAAGTGCGGGAACTGCGAGAACTCTAATTTTGTATTAGAAAACATGCATGTTCATATAAAACATGTATGTTTTCTTACATACACCTTAATACAAATACGTGTGTAACATACATGTTCATATAAAACCATTTTGCATTGATATGTTGCACTTAACAGGATTTTATATGAACATATATGTTACACAGGTATGTGTATTAAGGTGTATGTAAAAAATATACATGTTTTATATGAACATGCATATTTTCTAATGCAAAATTGGAATTCTCGCAGTTCCCGCATTTAACAGGGTTCTGAAAATAAAGATACACTATATATATATATATATATATATATATATATATATATATATATATATATATATATATATATATATATATATATATAACTTCCAATAGCGTCTTCCACGGGTTATGGGTCCTAATACCGTTTTTCATGATATATGGGGAGGCTGAGATGTAGACAGCATTACATTTACCTAAGGTAGATAGGCTGATTCTAGTTCTACTTAAGGTAGAAAAGGATAGCCTTTTGTAATTGAAATTCTATGATACCTCAAATAAGTCTTTAGATATAAGTGCCATTTGATTAGCAAATTCAAACCGAGAGTTGATATCGCCACTTTTGTTGGTCAATGGGTTCCCAGCCATGTATCCCTAAAGAAGAAGGAAAAAAAAATCAACTTCGTGTACAAAGCACTTGTTCAGAAAAATTATGTATGTTATGCATAGTGAACTTGCCTTAATATTTATTGTAGGCTCTAAACCTTGCTCGTTACCTATAAAATAAGTAAATGAAGAAAAGAGGGGACTGTTTGAGTCTTCTTTCAGTAATTGCATTAAGCGAATATAAGAGTATGGTGAGGTAGCAAGATAGAAATCATACATGAACTTTAAAAAATATCAATATCGCACACCTACTTTTAAAAGCCGTTCAATTATCATCACAAACTTGTCATGTTAAATTTTGTTTAGTGTATATTTGGGTACATTCTTTAATTCGCTTCCCCATCAACTTAGGCTATCGGAAGTGCATCTTATTTTCCTTATTTATTGTGTATCGGAAGTGTGTTTTTTATATGTAGTAGAACTTCGTTTTACTACAAAGTACTAATAATTATTGAACAAGTGAATAACATGAGAAAAAAAAAATTATTAAACTTATTCAAACGAATGATAAACAAGTGGATAAATCATTAAGCAAAAATATCAACTATTTTCTTCTTCAATTTTTTGATCGCGTCGATTTATGTTCATATTTTTGTATATAATGTATTTGTAACCATATATACATACAAAAAATATAAGTAAGATATAATAAACATTTAGGGGGTGTTTGGTTGGGGTAAATTCAAGGTAATTGGGGAAATTTGAAATTAAAATTGCTTCAATTCTCTTGTTTGGTTCACAATAAATATGTGGGTCCAAGAATTTTATTTGCATTAATTAGGCTAAAAGTGAGACATTTTAATTTTCTTACACATGGGAAGCATTTACATTTGCTTAAAATTTTAAATAGCACCATTTATATATCTTGAATCAAACGCCCCCTTAGAGTAATCTCACATCACTAATAAAAATCAATAACAATATCATGTAATTAATTTAGCAGGTAACTAGTCATGCCACGTCAATTAAGAGATGATATCGAGACAAATTTTGAAAGTATGTGTATGATATTAGTATTTTTTTAAAGTTCATATTTGTACATTTTGAAAAGTATCTTACTATTATATAGACTTAACCCATATATAGAAATATTAGACCTTTATATATCCCCTCGGCAATCATTGGAATAACAATCCCCGAATAAGAAATTCCAGTAACATACATAGGATTTTTCAGAAACCTTGGATGATCCCTAACAAACTGCATACCAAGTAATCTTCAGTAAGAATCCATCCATAAATAAGTATAACTTTATAGAAACTTCTAATAACCTTCCTAATAAATTCAGTAGTTTGTGATGCCGATAATGTATCACTGGAGCGAGCAGCTTCTGATGTTGTTGTATAGGAGTATCCAGTTAACGTCGGGCCATCCAAGTATATAATATTAGCCAGCTTTGGAACACAATAATATATTAATGATTAGCATAGATTATCAACTTCACAACAGGGTTTAGAAAAAACAAAATTACACAAACCTTTGTCCAAGAATTCGGGTCCACTTGTAATGCTGGGACATCATCTACAAAATTTCCATTCAGAATTTTAAGTGGACCTGTAAAAATGTAAATGTAAGAATTTAGATGAGGCCACGCATGAAGGCTAAAAGGTGAATAATAATGATCCATAACATTTAAAGTTACTCATCCAATTGCAAGGAAGAAGCCAACAACACATGGTCTAGTTCTTTTACACTATTTATTAGTTTTCAATATAAGAATTACATACCGATTTCAAAAAAGAAGGCATGGAGATTGCTACAACCAGGTCCTCCAGCAAGCCAAATTATGAGAGGATCAACCTCCGGGTTCCCTTCAGACTCCACAAAGAAGTAAAATAACTGTACGTCTTCATCTTCTCCAACTCCAATATACCTGGTATTTGCGATTCACATATATACCTAATTAAGCATAACTTACAAAAAATAATACTATGCCTTTGGCCAAGTGGTACGAGAGTTACCATTATCCATCAAACAGAAATAGGTTCAAGTCCTATATCAAGGACACATGTGTGCGTGTAAATATTTTCTCCAAAAAAAAAGTAGGACAACTTAATTACCTATATGTGTGTGCATGAATGACAGATAATAGAAGCATACCCGGTTTCAAGCTTGAAAGGGAGAGGACCTGGATAACCAGGTAACGTATTGACAATCGTTTGGGAAGGAAAGAGAGATGAGGAAGTAGCCCATAGGAGGATGAAGAGAAACCACTTATACATTTGTGTTTAAGTTATCTGCTAATGATTTCTTGTGACCAAATATATAAGTTAACCATTTTTATTCACAGCCAATAACGACGTGCGTACTAATCACTCTGTTAATTGATGTTAACCCCATGGGATGCAATGTATTATTCCACAACTATTTATATAGTACAAAACATAAGAAACACGGATGGGTCTTGGCCCATCTACACATGGACCGAGCCCTCTAACACTAAACATATTATAGCCCTAAATATATCATCTATTATTCGATCTCCAGTAGTTCGAGCGGCAAAATCGCGAAAGCTGGAGTAAAAAAAATCTGATACTAAAACAAAAGATATTTATTGAAACAATTTGGAGTATTCATAGTAATAGTGGTTGATAGTGAATCCAAAGATCTGATCTCATAGCTTTGTCGCTTTTCTTCTTCTTCTTTCTTTTTCTGATTTTTATTGTTTAACTTTGCTTGTGATCCGATGAGATAAAAAAGTAAAATGATAAAAATAAGAAAAATTTATAGTCACATATTTTAAATAAGATCAGAGATAATTTTAAAAGGAGATAAATTTACTTTTTTAAGTGCATTTAAAATGTGTGATTGTTGTTAATTTTGCTTTTTATTTGATAATAACTCTATAATATAAACGTAAATATGAAAAGAAAATTACGTTTGAAATGAAATAATAGAAGTAGAAACCAAATCAATAAAAGAAAGGCAAGATTTGAAAAGTATTGTACTTTGACCAATGAGTTTTATTTCTTTTTCTTCTTTTAAAACAATAAAAATAGAACAAGAAAGGAAAAGAGAAATTGCAACCTAAGGCTGCATGTTATCATGATGCTTTGGTAATATTGATAGGTGAACTAAATATAAAACACAACCAACCATAGATGGGGATTTATTTTTACGAGCAAAAATATATAAATGACCATGACTACTCTTGGCTAGGAAAAGTGAAAAGAAGAGAGCTATTATAGAGAGGGGAATTTGACGGGGTGATATAGAAGCAGCGGCTGACTAGGTCTCGACATCACACCCGCTCCAATATCATGTTAAATAACGTAAACCCCGTGGCTGCAACGTATTATTCCACAACTATTTCTAGAGTACAAAACATAAGAAACTCTAATGGGTCTTGGCCCATCTACACATGGACCGAGTCCTCTAAGACTAAACATAGTATAACTCTAAATATACATCTAATACTCTCTCGTAGTTCGAGCAGCGAAATTGTTAAATCTCGAGACAGGAGTAAAAAAGACATCTCATACTAAAACAAAAGATAGACTATTAAAACAAGAGTTTTGCTAAAAAATGCCTAGTGGGCAATGTTTAATATCAACATAATAGGAAATTTAGATTTTATTAAATCAAAAATCGCATATATTTAAAGTAATTTTTATATTTATTTATTGTGCATTAAATGCATAATTACTTTAAATATGAAAAGAATATATTGTTTAATGTAGCTTAAACATTGCTCAATGGGCCGTGTTTAGCAAAACCCTTAAAACAATTTGGAGTCTTCAAGTCTTCGTTGTAACAATTGTTGATAGCGAATCCAAAGATCGGTGAGCTAATAGCTTTGTCGCTCTTCTTCTTCTTCTTCTTCTTATGATTTTTTTTTTAACTTTTTGCTTATAATATAAATTTGCTTATAATATAAATGTAAATATGAAAAGAAAATTACATTTGAAACGAAATAATATTAATAGAAACAAAACTGAATTAAAGAAAGACAATATTTGAAAAGTATTGTACCTTTGACTAATGACATTTGAAACGAAATAATAGAAGAAGAAACAAATTTGAATTAGAGAAATTGCAACCGAAGGCTACATGTTATCGTGATGCTTTGAAAATTTTCATAGTGATAGTTATTGATAGCGAATCCAAAGATCTGTGAGGTGAGAGCTTTGTCGCTTTTCTTCTTCTTCTTCTTCTTCTTCTTTTTCTGATTTTTTTTTTTTTTTAAAAAAACTTTGCTTTTATTGTAAATGTAAATATGAAAAGAAAATGTCATTTGAAACGAAATAATAGATGTAGAAACATGATCAAATAAAAGAAAGATAAGATTTGAAAAGTATTGTACTTTGACTAATGACTCTTTATTTTTCTTCTTTTAAAACAATAAAAATAGAACAAGAAAGGAAAAGAGAAATTGCAACCGAAGGTTGCATGTAATCATGATGCTTTGGTAATATTGATAAGTGAACCATATATAAAACAGATGCAACCATAGACGGGGAATTTTTTTATAAGAGAAAAAACAAATAAATGGCCATGACTACTTTTTGCCAGGAAAAGTGAAAAGAAGAGAGCTATTAGAGATATGTGTTTGACGGGGAGATACAGAAGCAGCGAGTCATTTGCGGCCGACTAGGTTTCGGGATCAGGTCTACTCCGATACCATGTTAAATAATGTAAACCTCGTGGGTTGCAATGAATTATACCACAACTATTTATAGAATACAAAACCTAAGAAACCTTATTGGGTCTTGGCCTATCTACACATGGACCGAGCCCTCTAACACTAAACATAGTATAGCCCTAAATATATCATCTAGTACTCCTCCACAGTCTGAGCAACGAAATTGCAAAAGCTCGAGACTGGAGTAAAAAAAACACATCCGATACTAAAACAAAAGATAGATTATTGAAACAATTTGGAGTCTTCAATTCTTCATAGTGACGGTTGTTGATAGTGAATCCAAAGATCTGTGAGCTCATAGATCCTTCGATCTCTTTCTTCTAATTTTTGTTTAACTTTGCTTATAATCTTTTATATAATAAAACAAAACCTTATTAGGAATTTTTCAGTTAAAAAAATGCATTCATACCTTATTTAGTAATAATTTTATTTAATAAAAATGATATTTTCTTATTAGGTAATATTTTATATTTTAAATACAAAAAATATAAATAAGATACAATTAACAATAGGATTAAAATTTTTAAATAATTATCTTTAATAATAAAAAAATATAAATAAACATCATAAATCAAACAAAACAAAGATTAAATTATTTTTTTTAATAAATAAAAATATATGATTCAAAAAATTAAAAAAAAAAAAAAAAAAAAAAAAAAAAAAAAACGCGCGTGTGCGGACATTATAACTAGTATAAATGTAAATATGAAAAGAAAATTACGTTTGAAACTAAATAATAGAAGTAGAAACAAAATCGAATAAAAGAAAGACAAGAATTGAAAAGTATTTTATTTTGACCAATAATTTTTTTTTTTTTTTTTTTTTTTTCTCCTTTTAAAACAATACAAATAGGACAAGAAATGAAAAGAGAAAATGCAACCGAAGGCTGCATGTTATCGTGATGCTTTGGTAATATTGATAGGTGAACCAAATATAAAACACAACCAATCAAATATAAAGCATGTTTTACATAATCATTAGGGTCTACACGAGCGGGGTATTGTTGAGCTCGATTCAAATATTAAAACTCGAGCAAGGCGAGTTTTGTATTTCAGGCTCGAGCTCAATTTGTCGTTTAAAATTGAGTTCATCTATTTCCGAATTTCAAGCTTGAAGTCGATGTATCAAGCTCACTTGACTCAAATTTTATTAAATTTAAGTAATGAAAAAAATCTAATAAGGTAAAATTACAATTTAATCAATGCTTGATAAGGCTCCCCAGCCTAATGAACCCATTATTTTGAAGCTCGAACTAGACTCGAAAGTATATACTCGAGTAGCTCGAGTTCAACTTGTTTAAATCAAGTAGTTTAAGAGTCGATCTCAAATAGCTTATGAGCTGTCCCTTCTTGTTTACACCCTAATCAGTACGATTCCAAGAATTAGGATAATTTGTTACATTATGAATGTTTTTTTTTTGAACGGCGATATTATTAAGCTAGCAATGTGCTAGAAAGACTTACAAAGTTACGGAACTAGGAATTTTCATCCAAGAGTTCCAATCCAAGTTAATGTTACAACGATTTGAACACCAAAAAAAAGATAAACGAACAATATCATCAAAAAGAAGATCCATGCGTGGCTGCTTACTCCCGAACAAAACTTGATTGCGAAAGTTCCAAATAGCCTACCACACGACATAGCAAGTGCCTTCAAGAATGTCCTTAAGTCTCTTAGATAAACGGATATTATTAAACCAAGTTAGCCAATCTCCATATGAATTAAGATCATGAATCTCTAACTCCCACCAACGGGCAACTTTGAACAAAAGCTGACGAGCTAGATGGCAAGAGAACAAAAGATGCGATGAAGACTCCACGGCAGTACTACAAATAGGGCATAAAATAGAGGGGATATCAACCCCTCTAAGTGAAAGATTAAGTCTTGTTGGCAATTTATCCAAGCAAACTCTCCAAGCAAAAATATTAATCTTGATTGGGACTACTTTTATCCATCGCATAGGGGTGTCAAGCTTGGGAAGAAGAGCATTGTTACATTATGAATGTTGAATTTATTTTCCAGTGTGCAATTTGTAACTTACAATACGAGGAGATAATACAAAGATAATTTATCCTAAATCAAAAGAAAGCAATACATTTATGGACATAAAAGAGCTAGATGATCCATTTTCTTTGTATATATGATTAATTGCTAGCTCTTCAAGGTTTTCTTTAAATGATTTGAGGCATAATTGATCCACTGATTTATATAGATTCATGCGCAAACCACCTCTTAACCATGTCAAAGCATTGTTTGGGCTTGTACTGAGGAACTGTGTGACCTCCTCCCTGCAAACGTAATTAATAATTACACTGAACACACAAACTACGTATATGTACGTAACAGATATTATGTTTTTGTGTCGGAATAACTTACCTTTACAGTGGCAAATACTAGAGAATAGTTATCATGGGCATATGTGGTTTTGAATCCTGCTACTTGACCATCCGAATACCACGCATCCCAGTTACTCTCTGTGATCGTCCAATTAAGGGATTTTATCCAAATATGTGTACCTACATGTGGAATCATCAGGTCGTGATCACCACTGTGTCATAAAGAGTAACATATTAGTTAAAGTAAACACGGTACGTACATTCTGAAAAGCATAAATAAAATTGGGTAAAGAACTTGCATTACCTAAATATCAAGGCTCGGCAGTTACGCTTACTTAACTCTTCGTGATGCACAACACTACTTTGGACATTGAAATCATATAATGGCAATGAAGTGTATCCATAGTCGTACATCATGTCCATATTACATAGAGTTTCTTCAGTTACCCTTCCCTAATTGATTGGATCGATCATGAATATAAGCATAAAATTATTTGTATTGCTTACAATACGGAAATGATTGAAAATGGAAGTTTTCTCCAAGTTGTAACTGTAAATCTTATTAACATACCTTGCGTACATTAAGTGCTTTCATAACATTTTTATTATTGGCCCAAAGCGTTGCATAAAAATAGTCGGCCTACAGAAGAAAGATTGTGTTTAAGATAAAATACATAAAAAGAGACGGGATGATAATGAGGGACAGAACGGGAGAGACTATTACTTGACAAAAGGTGTCCTTGACTGAAGGTTGTGCATGAACAATCCTTATTGGATTTTCCCGAACTGATCTTTGTTTTCTCATTCTTATCAGATTTACAGTTGGAAGCAATTTGGTTGTTGAATTATCACAAATAGGATCTAGAATGTGTGAGATGTTAATGTCTCTTACACGCTGACAATAAACATATGACAAACCAACAGCCAGTTAGGCAATAACATCAAAAAAAAAATGGCAATAAACATAAAGTCATGAATTGAATCAGGCTTACTTTGTTCACTTCATTGATACCTGATATGCATAGCATATTCTTATCATCAGCTTCTGCATACTCTCCATTGCAATCTTCTTTTGTTGACTATATTAATTTTGATTACTTTTTAATATTCTTTAAATTAAAGAAGAAAAGTCATGTGACACGTTATATATGTAATTGAAATTCTATGATACCTCAAATAATTCTTTAGATATAAGTGCCATTTGATTAGCAAATTCAAACCGAGAGTTGATATCGCCACTTTTGTTGGTCAATGGGTTCCCTGCCATGTAACCCTAAAAAAAAAATAATAATAAAAAAAATAATAATAATAAAAATCAACTTCATGTACAAAGCACTTGTTTAGAAAAATTATGTATGTTATGCATAGTGAACTTGCCTTAATATTTATTGTAGGCTCTAAACCTTGCTCGTTACCTGCAAAATGAGTAAATGTAGAAAAGAGTGAACTGTTTGAGTCTTCTCTCAGTAATTGCATTAAGCGAATATAAGAGAATGGTGAGGTAGCAAGATAGAATCATATGTGAACTTTAAAAAATATCAATATCGCACACCTACTTTTAAAATCCATTCAATTATCTTCAAAAACTTGTCATGTTGAATTTTGTTTAGTGTATATTTAGGTACATTCTTTAAATCGCTTCCCCATCTACTTAGGCTACCGGAAGTGCATCTTAGTTTCTTTTTTTATTTTGTATCGGAATTTGTTTTTTATAATATAGTAGAACTTGATTTTACTACAAAGTAATAATTATTGGACAAGTGAATAACATGAAAACAAATTTGTGATTAAAATTATTCAAACGAATGATAAACAAGTGGATAAATCATTAAGCAAAAATATCAACTATTTTCTTTGTTAATTTTTTGATCGCATCGATTTATGACTATTTGGATTTATATTTTTGTATATAAAATACTTGTAACCATGTATATACCTACAAAAAATATAAGTAAGATATACGGAGTAATAAAGATTTAGAGTAATCTCCACATCACCAATAAAAATCAATAACAATATTAAGTAATTAATTTAACAGGTAACTTAGTCATGCCGCGTCAATTAAGATATGATATCGGGATGAATTTTGAAAGTATGTTTATAAAATTAGTATTTTTTAAAATTCACGTTATGATATTTGTACATATTGAAAAGTATCTTGCTATTATATGGACTTAACCCCTTATATAGAAATATTAGACCTTTATATATCCCCTCAGCAATCATTGGAATAACAATCCCCGAATAAGAAATTCCAGTAACATACATAGGATTTTTCAGAAACCTTGGATGATCCCTAACAAACTGCATACCAAGTAATCTTCAGTAAGAATCCATCCATAAATAAGTATAAACTTTATATAAACTTCTAATAACCTTCCTAATAAATTCAGTAGTTTGTGTTGCCGATAATGTATCACTGGAGCGAGCAGCTTCTGAAGTTGTTGTATACGAGTATCCAGTTAACGTCGGGCCATCCAAGTATATAATATTAGCCAGCTTTGGAACACAATAATATATTAATGGTTAGTACAGATTATCAACTTCACAACAGAGTTTAGAAAAAACAAAATTACACAAACCTTTGTCCAAGAATTCGGGTCCACTTGTAATGCTGGGACATCATCTATAAAATTTCCATTCAGAATTTTAAGTGGACCTGTAAAAATGTAAAGGATTTTGAAGAGACCACGCATGAAGGCTAAAAAGTGATCCATAACATTTAAAAATACGCATCCAAATGATCGAAAGGAAGAAGCCCCTAGTTCTTTTACACTATTTATTAGTTTTCAATATAAAAATTACATACCGATTTCAAAAAAGAAGGCATGGAGATTGCTACAACCAGGTCCTCCAGCAAGCCAAATGATGAGAGGATCGACCTCCGGGTTTCCTTCAGACTCCACAAAGAAGTAAAATAACTGCACAGCTTCATCTTCTCCAACTCCAATATACCTGGTATTCGCGATTCACATACCTAAGCATAACTTACAAAAAATAATATGCCTTTGGCCAAGTGGTACGAAAGTTGCCATTATCATCCCACCAAACGGAAATAGGTTCAAGGCCAGCCTATCAAGGACAAACGTGTGCGTGCAAGTATTTTCAGCTAAAAAAAAGTAGGACAACTTACCTAAATGTGTGTACACAAGAGACTGAGAAATAGAAGCATACCCGGATTCTAGCTTGAAAGGGAGAGGACCTGGATAACCAGGTAACGTTTTGACAATTGTTTGGGAATGAATGAGAGATGAGGAAGCAGCCCATAGGAGGATCAAGAGAAACCACTTATACATTTGATTTTGAGTTATCTGCTTATGAATTTTTGTGACCAAAATATATAAGTTAACCAATGACATACCAGCTGTATTTATTATTATTATTATTACTTTTTTCTGTTGGTGAATCTTCTATCTTCACTTAAAAAAAAAAAAAAAAGTTTACGTCAAGAGAGGAATATACACACGTGCAAAATATTTTAATAAAAGTTATACAGATCAAAATTATGAGTAGCCAAGTAAGGTTTCAAGCATAGCTGTTAAGATCTCGATCTAGCTCTTAAGATCTTACGATCCCATTAAAAAAAAACGAGTCGATCCTTCGTAGGATCTTAAATAGCATAGGATCTTAAGTATGATCTCGATCTTATCATAAGATCGTAAAATCTCGATCAGAATTGATCCTACTTCCCTTAATTTAACTAACTACTAATAAACTATAAATGAATGAATTTTTTTAAATTAAAACAATATAGCAAGCATTAATTACTGTAAATGTCTAATAAGATGAAGATATATAGATTTTTTGATTAAAAGATTCAGCGTCCTTAATTAACGATTAGATATTTTTGTATTTTAAAGTATTACGCGTAGCATTCTCATATTACTATAACTTTCAGAACTCTTTTTTCTTCTCTAATTTGTTATACAATCATCTTTGAATACGAATTACTAAAAAAATAAGATTTTTAGACATTTAAGTAGGATCGTAGGATCTCGATCCAATCCTACGATCTCAATCTTGAAAAGACAAAAACGATTTTACGTGGGATCGCGATCTTGACAGCCTTGGTTTCAAGCATAAAGGAAGCAGTAAAAATGAAAATCGAGAAATGAAAAATGCAATGGATATAGAGCGGGTAATTAAAGCCCATTATTAACTTTAACGCGTCCCCACTAATCAGTCGTATTCATGTCCATTTCCATTGTGTCACATGTGCGTATGACACACATGTTAAAGACACGTTTGATGGCTTACATATACTAATACGGAGTATCTATACTACATATAAAGCATGAATAACTCTCTTTCTTCTTGGTCTTAAAATTAAGACTTACAAGCTATAATGCTTATTGTACAATACACAAAGCACTATTAATGATCTTTCTCATCAATCTTAAATTTAAGACTTACAAGTCTTAAAGCTTAATGTACAAAATACAAAGCACTATTAATTTGGTCAAGATATTTAATATAGTCAATTAATTAATTGGTCAATAAATACAATTATTTTAGTTATTAAAACACCCCTTACATAAGAAATACAAATTATCAAGCATATTGTACAACCAACTTAAACACAATTCCTGCATTAAATGTTACTAATACAAATAATAAAGAACATTATACAAATATTCAAGCACGAACGGGCAACGGGCTAGAGCCCGAACGGGCACGGGCCAAACGGGCTAGAACCCGAACGTACACGGGTCAAACGGGCACGGGCCAAACGGGCTAGAACCCGAACGGACACGGGCCAAACGGGCACAGGCTAAACGGGCACTGGCCAAACGGGCTCATGTTATACGAATGACTTTAAAAAAGACCCAAAAAGACGACATAAATTCCTTAGTTAAGGAGTTGAAATACGTCACATGAAATTCTTGATATCCATAAATTTATTATTAAAAAGAACATAATAAACTAAAATACATGATTCACCGGAAAATATTATTTCAAGGTACCCGCCGCCGCAACGCGCGGGTACCCTGCTAGTCATATATTAACGAGTTAAACGCACTAGATGTGTTAATTTATGTCCAAAACTAAATTAAAAAAAAAAAAAACTAATTTTGGCTTAATTGTAAAAGACTTTGGCACATTTAGCCTCTCCCTTTTCTTAAATGGACATATTTAGCCCATTGAAAAGTTAAATGGGCACTAACGAGCACATATTTTCATTTAATTGTAAAACATTATAATCGTTTTTAAAGAAAAACTTATATATATATATATATATATATATATATATATATATATATATATATATATATATATATATATATATATATATATATGTTTTTATAACATGTGCCCTTAGTCACATATTAAAAAGTGGGTCCCTGAGTATTTTTGTGTGGTTTTTGTCACTTTTTAAATAAAAAACTATTTTTTTTGTGTCCTTTTTATGGGTCCATGAATATTTTTTGTGGGTCCTTGGCTTCTTATCATGTGCCTAAAGGTACAAGTTAGATAAATCCATAATATATTTAATTTGTTAAATATAAATAAAGTATAACGTTTAACGAATTTATTTCGTCATTTTTAAGCTTCTATCATTAAAGTACAAGTTAGATAAATCCATAATTAACTTTGTTAGTCTGCCATGGCATCTTTTCGTGGCTCTGAGTATGTTCCTTATTTTGCTGCTTGTGTTTTATCTCACCTGATAACATAAAAAAAATTCATAGTAACAAATAACAAACCAAATCCAGAAATTTGACTGATTATAACCTCCTTAAAATTGTTTTTAAGTTATAATCGAAATCAATTTTCCCCTTAAAAGCGAAAGCAAATTTGAATCTTATAAAACCAAAAGATCACGACTACTTGAGCCAAAAGATGCATCTACACCACAATCTTGACTGTTAAAAAAGAGGTACATCGATGCGAATTAGTTAACCAAAGTTATTTTAAATACAATCACGAATAAGCCAGTAAATACCTTCAATAATGCCTGGCGCACTGGTTCCCACTCAAATCTGTCCTCCGTTTTGTTTCCATTTGAACTTCAGCTTTAGCTTGCCTTGGAGCATTTGCTCCTACCTCTGTTGCGCTGCTCATCTAGGCTACAGTTAAAAATACAACTGCATGAACAGATCTTAGACTACACCTTAGGGAGAGGATGGAGCATTTACAACCTATGAGCGATCACGCCTTTAAATTTGACTACATCCATGAAAGTTATTGTTTTGATGCCTGAAGTGATTGCTTTGATGAATTCATTGCTTTGATGCCTGTTACTATACATGCTAAATTTTATTGAATCACCTTTTTTTATCAAGCAGTATACAGCAATACGTTGTTGAAGCAAGATCCATGATCGTTTGTAGGATCTATGTCTTCAAGTGTCACTATTTGTGGCGCCACTTCAACACGTGTGTCTTTGCTATCTGGTACCATAGTTCTGCAAAATAATAATTCAGATAAATAGAATTGCACATCTTTTTAGTTGAAGTAGGTTGTGCTACGTGGTGCCATATACTGTGATTTTTCTTCAACTGCTATAGCACCGGTATAAAAAGTTTTACCAATCTAGGTCTAACGATCGCAGCAAACGGACCAACCGTATGTGTACACCTACTTTTGGGGATACCTGTGAACGCACAGTACTTGTATATATAACAGTTGGTAGCTATTATAAGGAGTAACGTCCTAACTTTTGTAAAGGGTCACACCTTTAGTGTAAGTGGTATATGAAGGAGACAGGTATCGCAAGCAATATAAGTTTGTAACCATTTATTGAACGTTATATTGGGAATATTGTAGCTAATATAATCTAAGGACACAATCATTATTATATGTTGTTACATCACTGGTATGACCTATTAAGGATATAGCATTGGTAAGCTGTTTATGATATATATCAGGTTCTCAAACGCTGTGAAATAACAAACAAACATAAAAATACAGTAGCTACTTTTGAATCAGCTTTAGGAACAACAAAAAAATAGAGACCTTTAGGAGATTTAGCCACTTCATCGGGCTTACATGTCAAAATAAGATTGAACTACTATTGTGACTAATATATAGTGTACATGTCCCTAGTGTGCACTACTCGCAAATAGTAAGAACTCTACAGTAAGAATTCCTAATTGTTTGAAACAACTTATAAACATGTCTGCAACAACCTATTCCCGCTTTGAGTTGTATGATGCAAAGGTTTTCTCAAATTCATTCTTTAAGCTTTAAAGATATGAGTATATGATGGTTACAGAAAAAAATGGAACATTGTACTTGAGCCTTGTAAATTGTATCGAACAAATTAGAAATAAACCTTTATAGAAAAGGAGGTATTATATTGACACATGCATGTACAAATATACATCGTAAAACAATACAGCTGCAATCATTCCGACAGTCCGACACATCACGGGAATCCAAACACCGCTAAGACAGGCTCCAAAACTAAAACTAAATCCAAATACCCTATGACAGAGCCAAAATTGAATCTGAATCCAAACACCCTGATGAAAGACCCAAAACTTAAAATTGGATCCAAACACCCTTTTAAACTGAATGTATAGAGGGAACAAACATGTATTAGTTAATATGTGGCAAAGAGATTTTATCAGCACACCTTTAAAGCAAGTGCAATGGCCATGCCCACATTGAACAAAAAGAATGGCATGACAAAATCAGCAAGGTTGCAGCCGTTCCAAGGTGCATACCAATCACGGGCCATTCTCCTCCAGCATCATCTACCAAAATCATCAACTACAATCATGTTGACCCCAATTAATTCAAAACAATTTCTAGAGCAGATATTATTATAGTATGAGATCAACGAAGAAAAGGTGTGCAGAATATGTCTATCAAAAGTATTGATATATGATAGGATCAGACACGATGCTAACTAAAAACGAAACTGAATAGTGACAGGTCAATTCTCTAAGATGGAATAAGGGGTACATCCGTCCATACCAGGAAGCATATTTTAGCCCATTGACTTTGCCCATTCTAGAACATATGTTTCTTTCCTTGACCTTAATTCACTTACATATACCTCACTTGTAGAAATCTTAATCCATATCACCATTTAAGAGCTACTAAACTGACGAAAGTCCCCTTACAGTTCCCTCATTTTGTAAGAAATAAAAAAAAAAAAAAACCCAAAAAACATGAAAACCAAAAAAAAAATGATTATATGAATTCTTGTTCACAGAGTTTTTTAGTTATGTGGCCATTTATTTTATGCGATTACTAACAGAAGACTATATTTACAATCCTAAGACAGTCAACAAAATATATAGTCGTATACTCTAGAATACCTCAGATGTATGGAAGCCCGCTTCGGTACGTTTCTGACATTTGCCGAACGTTGTTGCGACACCCTTTTGCTAACATTAGTACCCGAACCTGTAAATGAAATAAAAGAAGTCATGAGTTAACAGGTGTGTATTTTAAAGATGCAAGAACCTTATTGAAAAGAATGTTATATACCATGATTGTGATTAAAACACCTCCATAAACCCCTAGCTGCAAACAGTGAAGCAACACCGAGCACACATCATGGTTGCAACCACAATCGATATGTGGCTACCTCGGCAAGATTTCCTACTACAAAATCATAACCAACAGTTAACAGCACTAAATAGCATAAATTTCAAAACCCACAAACTAAACACAATTAAATTCAAACCCATCAAATACCAACTTAATTAATCCCCAATTTCAATACTCAAATTTTGAACTAACCAATTTCTCAAAAACTTAAAACTCAATACTGAAATTTCAATCTAAACAAATCCTAAAAAACAAAAAATAAGCGAAAAAACTTAGAAATAATATCATGCTAAAACACCTAATTATTAACATAAACCTAATCCATTTCCTCTCCTCAGTTTACTGAAGCAAATCTAACAAACGGAAGAATCAAAGCAAATTAGTCAATCCCATAAACCCCAAAAAAATAGTAAGAAACAGAAAATTAACAAAAACCCTAAATTTACCTTTCTTTATATTGACTTCTTGTTGATGCTTCTTTCTTTGTTTGTGTTGAGGAGTCATCAGATTAAGGTTTTAATAACCAACCTATAAATCCCTAAAATTTGTAAGAAAACCGAAAATTAATAAAAACCCCCAAATTAAAGCAAAAGCCTAATATTACCTTCCTTTAAGTTTTTGGGATTTGTTTATCCTCCATCTCATATCGTAATTGAGGGTTTTCTTTGTGGATCTTGGTACGTTTAGGATCTGTAGAAGAACAATAGATCCAGTGTGTGCGTTTGTGTGTGTTTTTAGCTTGCATAATCTGCGAAAATCATCTGGAAAGGAGAAAATAGAGGCTTTTTGTTATATGTGAAAGGGTGGGAGAAGAAGGTTGAGGGGTAGCAATTAACTGTTCCTTTCTCTGTACATCCACACACAAACAACTGTAGCTGCATCAAAAATGTGGAAGGGAAGCAATTTTGGGAAGTAATGTATGCTGAATGGTATGTACCACAAAGTGTGGAAGTAGTAAAGGGCTCAAGCAAATCCTGGTAAATGTAATATTTAAGAATGTTCCTCAAATAATTCTCTATTTTTTATATTCATTATTATTGTTGTTCATCATTGATTTTATTTTCTTCCTTGTATTTTTTTATTCTTCTTTGTTTTCACATTCTTATTTAGTCCGGCTCACATTCTCATAGATTTCGTAAATTGCATTTTGTAACTGATGATACAAAAATGAATTTACATGCTTTGTTATATGGTTGTTATTTTTCTCAGTTTTTAATTTTTTATTCCTTGTCCTTCATTATAATCATCAATAAAAAGGGTTAAGTTCATATAATAGCAACATTCTTTTAGAAATATACAAATATCATACGTAAACTTCAAAAAATACAAAAATCATATATGTACTTTCAAATTTCGTTCCGATATCATACCTTTGATGGCGTGGCATGACTATTCACTGATTAAATTAGCTACGTGGCATTTTTTCATTGTTGATGTGGAAGTTACACTATGTTCTAGAGTTAAAGTTAAGGAGGAAAAGAAAGAAAATGGGTAAAATGCAAAAATGGTCCCTAAACTATCACAAAATCGCAAAAATGGGACCGAGACAAAAAGTCACGCAAAAAAGCCACTAACGTTATGCAAATTTTCAAAAAAACCACCGAGAGCATTTTCCGTTAGTTTGCTCGTTAAGTTCCACGTCATCGAGGGTAGTTTCATCTTTTTACTGTTCATATTAAATCAATATCACCACCACTCTCTACCACCACACAACCACCACCACCACCCTCTACCAGGTATGAATAGTATGAGCAAGTATGAATAGTATGAGCAAATAGTCTGTCATGGCAAACTAATAATTCTTTGTGGCATGTGACTTTTCATCTGCAATTTTTTTTTATGGTTTTAGCAAGCCGTCTACATATATTATAACAAATTCAAGATAAAGATTTATTATCTGATATTTCTGTGGCAAGTGTGTATTGGCTGAGTTTGTGAGATAGATGCTGTGAATTAAGTCCTCCAAGGTTATTACCCTAGGACAGATTAATATAAGTTCTGAGAGTAAAAGTAAAATCTTTTAGTTCCGTCATGTGTCAACTTGACATCAATTTGTAGTTTTAACAGAGGCGTGTTATATTGACAGATTTTACGTTCCCAATTGCTCCTCCTGTGTTTCCTAAAAACACATACAGTGACCACATTCTGACATATTGACAACATATTTGGTAATTAGGTGGGTGCTTAACAGGTATTGTTGAATGTCATAATTTTTTTTTGAGGAAATCTTATCTTGTTAGAACAAGTTGAAGGAATAGTCACACTTGGTGTTTTAAGAATTCAATAGAAGACATTGATGAGCAGCTCCAAAAAATAAGTAAACATAAAAATAGAAGGTCATGATGAGACAAGCCGCTGTTGACATGGCTGTAGAATTCAATTATCCAATACTCCTATGATAAACTAGACTCCCATTGTTGGGTTCTGGTATCCAATAAACTAAACATAAAAATAGAAGGTCATGATGAGACAAGCCGTTGTTGATATAGCTTTAGAATTCAATTATCCAATACTCCTATGATAAACTAGACTCCCATTGTTGGGTTCTGGTATCTGATATCAAAGGTAATTAGATGCTTGTTGGAGATGCGGATCATGTGGGGTTGCCGTCTCTTTGCATACAAGAATGGGTTTTCATTAAATCAGCTATGCATTGCTTCACAAATCTACGCGCGTCTTCCATTATAAAGATTTCTTTTGATCCTTATTTGCTTAACAAGCTGTTTGAATTGATAATGCTATTGTAAATAAGACTTGATTGGGCTAATGGGACTTGGATTAGCGGTTGAAATCTCAACTTTTGGTTTGTCGTTTGTAACTATTTGTAGTAGTTCGTATACCATAGAAGTTTTCTATTATTGAGGATTCGATTTGAATCACATATTTTTCTTAATAGAAGCTGATAGTAGATATGGATTGAGGGGTTTGTGTTGAAACCTGATGAAGACGATTAATGTATGCTGATGAATTCTTAACTTCTTTTTACCTCTAACAATTCATCCCATGGCTAAATTATATGTATAGGCGTATAGCATTTCATATGGTGGTGTTGGTTGTGTGGTGGTAGAGGGTAGTGGTGGTGGTGGCGGTAGATGTATAATTTGATACTAGAAAATTAAATGGGAAAATGATGAATAGTGTTTCGAAAGTTAAGGCATCATTTGCAAAGTTAGCCATTAAAACGAGGAAAAAGACAATACTACCCTTGATGACGTGACACTTAACGAGAAAACTAACGAAAAATGCCTCTCGGTGGTTTTTTTTGCAAATTTGCATAACATTAGTGACTTTTTTGCGTGACTTTTTATCTCGGTCTCATTTTTGCGATTTCGTGATAGTTTAGGGACCATTTTTGCATTTTACCCAAAGAAAATGAAAAGGAAACATAAGAAGTTGTGTTCTTGAGTAGCACTTATGGAGAAAAAGAAAGAAAATAGAAGGAAAGTTAGTGTGATTTTGTTGATTATTAACGTAAAGTGTTTCCTCTCAAATTTGAGGAAAAATTGTTTACTTTACATTTCTTTATTTTTTTTTAAATAACAAAACTCAAGAGTACAGTGTTAGTCTAAATACTTAGTATATGACAGTTATATTCTTGATATTGTTACAAACACACGGTCACTATATGCACAAATATGAATCATAACCGTCAAAATTTGATGCCGTCAAGGATTGAAGGAGAAAACGGTTCACGTTTTGAGCAATTAATTGTGTTGCCACATCTTTCATAGACAAATAGACAATCATATCAAACTTTAGTGTTAACTAATGCAATGACTAATTTTATGCTAATTAACAATATATAATATGAATACTAATGTTGCTACTGAATTCATTTGTAGTTGATTATCAGGTTGTTTAAGTGTATCAGTAGATATATATATATATATATATATATATATATATATATATATATATATATATATATATATATATATAGTGTAATGTTATTTTCAGAACCAAATAAATTGCGAGAACTGCGAGAACCAATCTCAGCCTTCTATTTTTTGATCAATGGTTAAAAATGATGGTGGCACAAAAGTAATAAATATAAATTGTAAGGTAAATTATATAATTAAAAGAAGGGTATGTAAGGGATTTCATATTAACCCCTAAAAACCTGTAAATCATTCTTCACTTTTCATTCTAAACCTAAAAACCGTCACCCCTCTCCCCCTCTCTCTTCTCTCTTATCTTGTTTCTAACCACCACCCTACCACCACCCTAATTGATGCATCGATCATTACCTCCTAACAAAAAAACGAGATGATGAAGGTTTTGCGTCCGCTTGGTTATTCCCGACGATCAACACGTGTTGCGACCTTCTTTCAGATCTGATCATTATTTCGATGTTGTAGGTAAGGTTTTTTTTTGTTTACTAGATCTGATGTCAACAAAACTAGTCACATTTTCCGATTCATATAATTTCGATTTCGTTCTCTCTGTTTTCTTGAACCGATTTATATATCTTTCATTTGTTCTTCTCTCTATAAAACAAAGTTAGTTGGTGATCATTTATCTAAGGTTGTTATAGCATGGGACAACAATCATTGATCTACACAGTTAGTTAGTGGTCATACGTTTAAGTATCTCGTTGAAAATGGTTTATTAAATTTATTGTTGTATTTTTTATTTTTTTTCATGTTGTTTGATTATGTTAAGTTAAATGATTTTATATATTAATGTGTCTTGATTTATAGGACTAGTGAATGTATTTTTTTTCTCACTTTGATGATAATGTAGATTGGAGTCATATGATGTTATTTGCTAGTTTTGTTTGTTTGTTGATTATTTTTTGATGATGTCACTGTATTGATTGAATTATGAGAAGTACTAATGTATTGTTGACAAGTATGTATGAATAATTATTTTGAATCAACAAATACGAGGGTCGAGGAATATGTGTTTTAGAAGGTGTTTTATAGTTGGTATATGTGTGCATATGTGTTTTAAGTTTTGTGTATATGTGTTTTAAGCTTAAAAAAAAGTGAGAAGCTTAAAAAAAATTGAAGGGTGCATATGTGTTTTATAGTTGGTATATGTGTGCATATGTGTTTTAAGTTTTATATATATAATCAATTGAAGGGTGCATATGTGTTTTAGAGTGTGAAGCTTAAAAAAAATTGAACGGTGCATATGTGTTTTATAGTTGGTATATGTGTGCATATGTGTTTTAAGTTTTATTTATATAATCAATTGAAGGGCGCATATGTGTTTTATAGTTGGTAAGTGTGTGCATATGTGTTTTAAGTTTTGTGCTCATATGTTTTTATAGTTTGTATCAATAAAAAGTGTGTCCATAGCTTTATTACAAGATTTGATCCATAATTTTTTCATATCATTGTTAATTAATATTGGTTGCAAATATCCAGGTTTATGCCCAAGATGAAGAATACAAATGCATCGAAAATGATAGAGACGAAGAATGTACATGTGCATTGTACATGTGAACACGACAAAAAGTTCACATGCATGTGCGTATATGCAAAAACGATCAAGATAATCAAGGATACGTGAATGCATACGTGTACACTAAAGGCGATGTTGCAAAACATGGTGTTTGCACATGTGCATCCTCAATTAAATTTGTTTTTTTCTATAAATTAAGCATTTGTATTTAAGTAGAAATTTTAGCACGCACTAGATTTTGTAAATCATTAACATGTGCAATTTTGAGTTATTATTTATGTTGTTTATAAGTTTGTAGAGATGTTTACGTTGTAAGAGAGTTAGTTGCACATACGCTCGTACATTAAAAGTTTGAAAGTATCTACATTTTGAAAACCATCTCGGTGTCTATATTGAAATTTTAATTTATCTACTACAAGAAACACATATGCACCTTACTAAACATACATGCTGGAAATAAATTATTATTCTTTAAAAAAAAAAAAAAAAAAATAGTCCAAAAATTTAGGCATAAAGAAAAACGTTTTTTATTTGAATAATTAAAAAAGAAAATAAAAATGTAATTTTACCATTATACCCTTTTGAATTAAATAATAAAAATTAATATTCAAAAAAATCTGATTGGTTGATGTTGGTTCTCGCAGTTCTCGCAATTTATTTGGTTCTGAAAATAACCTCACCCTATATATATATATATATATATATATATATATATATAATTCATTTGTTTATCAGGTATATTATTTTGAACCAAAAGCAAACTTTCAGTACAATAAAGAAAACACATTTTCAGTACACAAAAAATAAAATAAAATAAAAGAGAAAAACGCTTTTTTAATAGCATGAGTAATGATGGAGCAAAGTGTTGCGGGAGTTCAAATCTTGAGCATGACCCGGTTTTCATCCGGTTGTTTCTCCAGCAAGGTAAACTTGTGTGCAGGCAGTACGGTTTCCGGGGGAAACCCGTTACCACCTGAGATCAGCGTGGACCCGGTTAAGACAACATAGTCTGACGGGGTGACGATGGGGCATTCGCTGTCCGCGAAGGTGGTCGTTTCTAAATTGAAATTCACTTTTAAAAAAAAAACTATGTAGTGAAAGATGTGCCATGTAGTGAGATGGAGTGTACACACGGCTCGTAATGATCAATGTACTTTTGTTTGCTAAATATAGGTTTGTGATTATAATTAAACGAAATTTGCAAGTACGTATATCATATAGGTAGTTTTTTAAGTTCCGTATGATATTTGTATAATTTTAAAACTTCATTTTTATTATATGGACTTAACCCCAATAAAAATAATACACTTTTGCAAATTAGTCTTCTTCCTAGTTTCATCATAATATTTTTTTTTTATGTATTAGGTCATCTTGATAAAAGATTCATTAGAAATTTTCATATAACATTTTCTTCGGATTGCATTTTTGGAAAAAAAAAAATAATAATAAAAAAAAATAAAAATAAAAAATAAGTAAAGACAGATGGAACACCAATAAACAAGAAAGTGCATCAATGTATCCAAGCACATTTCCTTTCGGTTAATCATTCTTTTTATGTAGATTATTGGTTTGCACCAAACGTTGGAATCAATCCCCTTTCTTTACTTATATTCCCTTTTCTTTCCATTTTTATTCTCTAGCGCAATTCAATCATTTGTGATTCCTTCGTACCAAACATCTCCCGGGAATAGAATTCGGTCGATCAAGGCTTAGGAAATGAGGAGAGAATTTTGTTTTTTGTTTAGGTTATCAAGATTAATAAATAATGAACTTAAGGGTTCCCTTGGCTTAACCTCCAAGCAACAATCCTAACCCCCTTGGACCCTATTCAGCTGACCATTAGCCTTCTCATGAGCTTATGGTTTGTTTTGGGCATTAACACTTATTAACTAGTCCATTACTAACTACTTCATCTGTATCATATTAAGTGTCCACAATTAAATCTTTTGATTTCCAAAATTAAGTGTTCATATTCTATTTTAACCAATGAGATGAGACTTTAGTGGGTAAAAATGATATTTGATTGGTGGAGAGTGTAGTTAGTGAAATTTTTTAAAACTTTGTGCATGATGTAAGTGGACACTTAATATAGGGCGCAGAGAGTAATTATTAAAGCCTATTAGTTATTTAGCGTCTAACGATATAAATTACTGTTAAATCATTTCGTGAAATATTAATGAATATAACTAATACATTACAATAAATATATTAATTAAAAGGGTGTATACATTTATACCTCAATGGACTCACGTATTTTTAGACGTATATGAGCATTACTAATTCATGTCCTTGCCATCATGTGCGTATAACACACATGTTAAATATGATACAATTGTGATTACTTGATACATATACATACACATAGAATAAAACATGTTTTGCGGTGGTGGCATCATCAGCTGTGATTATTTGTTCCGTAAAAGATAAAGAAAACATAAATAGGACTTTTTGTGACATATATATGAGCATTTTAAGACGTATATTTGTAAGCTTTAGATCCTTAAATCTAGAGTCGAGATTGAATCTATAATGTATATAAGAGGAGTTCTTATGAAAGTTTTCTAGCGTTCTTATGGAAAAGTTTAAACTGTGAGATAGGTTTTGTATGTAAACGGTAAAATCACCCGCCTTTAGCTTATGAAGGATTACTTTCCATTAAGCATTGGCATTTGGAAAGCCTGTAATTCGATACTTGGTGAATTAGCAAATGAATTGAGTTTTTATCAAGCTTATGGAACGATGACACTGATGAAGAGAATCACGCCAATATTTGAGTATTTCTCTCTTCCTCGTCACTTGCTACTCCAACAGAATAAAGAAAGGGTTTGCTAACATGTGTTCACCGGGCATATTTTAATGTCTAATAAATATAAATATTCTAATTTAAAAAAAAATAGAAAAACAAACTCTTGTATTTAGACATTATTTACATTTTGATGAACCAAAACTTTTCTTTCATTTAGACATTAATATGGGTTTAGTAGTAACATATTAGCAAAACCCATAAAGAAAAAAATGATACGGAGTATCTTGTATGAATATTATTGAGAAATTTGCTTTTTAGACTATTTCCCTTTATTTTGAACAAAACTTTTATCACCCGAAATTTTACCACCTACCACCGCCACCCTTTTTGAATAAAACTGATAAAAGTCAATTATTTTTAGATATTTTGAAAAGAGATGTCTAGAACATGTAGGGAGTAATAAAGTATGATCATTTTCGTTCACATATTTGTAATGATTTGAGCATCCTTATCAACTACAGTAGCTAGTTTGCATAAACTCACGTGAGTCACAACTTAATAAAGTAAATGAATGAGAAATTTAGAATAATTATGATCATTTTCGTTCACATATTTGTAATGATTGAGCATCCTTATCAACTACAGTAGCTAGTTTGCATAAACTCACGTGAGTCACAACTTAATAAAGTAAATGAATGAGAAATTTAGAATAATTATGATCATTTTCGTTCACATATTTGTAATGATTGAGCATCCTTATCAACTACAGTAGCTAGTTTGCATAAACTCACGTGAGTCACAACCTAATAAAAGAAAATGAATGAGAAATTTAGAAAAAAGCATGGAACAATGGGTAGAATAAGGGCGGGTAAAGAAAAACAACGGTAAAAAAAATACAATGCAATATAATGAGTATTTCCTTCAAATTATTAAAAAATAGGGTATTACTAAATACTAGATAATGAAACATTATATTCTTTTTAACCAAGCTCCATCATCAACCATTATCTTACCTATTGCTTACCCCTTATAACCCTTAGGCCTTAACCAAGCGGGCCCTAAATAATAAGCCTAATTTTATAAATAGTCTGAGGCGTGACGTGACGTCATGACCAAGCATCACGTCTCAGCGATCAAGCGCGAAACTTTTGCGTTTATAAAGTGTGAAATAAGGCGGCACAAAATATGAAAATATTTATATATTTATATTATATTTTATATATATCGAGTTTACAAAAAGACGTGACATAAGACAGTATAACTCATGATGTGACGGCATCACCAAGCTTCACGCCTTTGCGAGGCCTTTGTGCCTTTTAAAACCATTCTGAATAGTAATCAAGTTTCATCGTTATTCTTCTAAAATCACTTATAATTTATTTCAGCTATAAAAGTCACTCAAGTTTCAAAACTGTTTCACAAATTTTTTTCAACTACAAAAAACCACTCAAATTTTAAAATTGTCCAACTTCATTGACTTATATAAGGAAATTGATAAAAGACAAAAATACACCGTTGGTCTCTAAACTTATCCAAAAACGTCGTCATGCCCCCTAAGTTTGCAAAATCGTCGCCATGCGTCCAAAAGTCTAGCTTTTTAGGCCGAATGCGTCCCTTGACCAGAGATGGTGAGGTCAACGCTCATTTTTTGTTATATTTTCAAGGGCATAATAGTCCAACAACATTTATAACTATCATATGGTTAAATCTAACATGGCACTCAACTTAAAGGACAAACTGTATAGTAATATAGTTTTTAACTATGCAAGTTGACCACATCTTCTATGTTACGCCTATTAATGTTTGCGAGCGAACCAATAAACCCATAACTAACCATTGACATTTGAGTAAGTCCCGATGATCTATCATACACATTGTTATTTATTACCTTTACTGAAAACAACCCTCAACAAGCTATCCATATTTATTCCATTAAAAAAAATGGCAAACATGGACCTTACTAAGACACAAGTGACGGATAAGATGGTATAGCATGTGAAAGCCAAATATGGTGATAGTTAGTTAGAAATTGATAAAATGTCTGATGAGATGTATGAAGATTTATGCAGATTTGCCAAAAAAGCCAAAGTGATGATAGGTAAAGGAAAAGAGTTTGATGCATCAAATGTTCAACCGGTTAGCACCAGCAAAAAAATGAAACATTGTTATGTGCCTCCCCATAAGGACCTCAAGTGTCCCCCAATCAAAAGCAAGTCTCCCATCAAAAAGTTCACTTGTTATTTTTAGTAGTTTATGTAATGAAGATGTAAATTTTTTGGGATGATGATGGCTACTAAAAAAGTTAGAATTTACAGTTTCGCTTTACATGTTTATAGTTTTTAGTTTCCAATTGCATATGTAGTATAGTGTAGTGTTTACTGTTTGGAATAACTTAAATTAACTATTTAAGTCAACATATACCAAAACCAAAATAGTAACCAAACTGCATTGTTATAACATATGAATTACAACAAATTAGTTAAATTACATGTAAACTGAAAGACAACATAGCATTTCTTGTTTGTGATTCAGTTGGGTAATTGACTAGCAGGTGAAACACTTTGTTTATGAGTTGTAGGTTCTTCAGTTGGTGTTTCACTTGCTGATTCTTCACTTGGTTTATCAGTAGCAGGTTCTTCATTGGTTGATTGTCTTTGTTCATCATCACTTCCCAGATTAGCACGACCTCTACTAGAATTATTAACACCTAAGCCAATCACACACCCACCACGATCGGTTGTAGTTGTGTTTTCCCCTGTAACATCAGCTCTTCTGGTATAAGATAGGGTTCCCATTTTTTCAAGGCACGATGGACAAGTATACCACATGAAATCTGTATAAGGGGGATGCCTTGAAAAAACATCAATCCAGCCATGTTTTCCATTTCAACCCAACAGTCATGGCAGACCAATTGACAACTATTTTGTGGATCAATTGTGAAAAGCAATTGAATTGAAAAAGAGGTGATGATAACAAGAGTATTATATAATGCAGGAAAAGATGATAAAGGTACAATGAGGTTGTTGAACAAGTAGATAGGATTAAAGACATAAGTAAATGCATACAATGAAGGCAAAACTAAGACTATTTGAAATTTTTGACTATTGCAAACTACCGACAAACATTCATTTGTTACTAGAAGCAACTCCATTTAGGACAACCATTTTTTTCAATAAACCTTGTGTAATCTACATCCAGTCCATACTCTCTCCAAAAATTTGCCTCTTCCATTGCTTCCTCTATTGCGTCTTGTCTTGCTCTTTCATGTTCAAGTTGTGTTTACATTCTCTCTTCTTCCAAAAACTGCTAGAATGCTTCTTAATCTAGCCTTAACTGCTCTTAATCTTGATCCAACCTTTTATTTTCTTCTTCTTGAAAAAAAAAAGAGATTCAAGAAACTCTTGTTTCATAGTCTGCCTTAGCTCCTCTTCATCCATTCACTAAAAAAAATTAATATATGCATACATCATATCCAATGTAAACACAATAGATCGCCAGTGAATCACATGATAAATATTTGCATACTTGTTGCCTTCTACCATCAAAATGCCTTTTACTTCCCCGTATGTTACTTTCCTTTGGGGGGTGGGGGGTCGTAAAACTTGTTCCTCTTGACACCTTCTCTTATTATGTCCAACGGTATGACAATTGGAGCATTTGATCTGTTTACGAGATCTAGATTTACCCATTGATAAGCAATTTCAGTAGAAAAATACTAGACTATTTTTGAATTTGAATTTGGGGATACTAGTTGTCAAAAAACAACCGTATATAAATTCATCCATAACGCTTTATGGTAACCATAACACGTGGTAAGGGACGAATACTACCAACTTAGTATGTTTACACTATTTCACTAAGGACCAAACATATAACATAAATGTCATTAAGCTATACAAGCAACCAACACAAAAACAATAGCGGATTAAGGTAAAGAGATCTTCATTCATTCAATAACACAGATCGGATACATGATGATAGATGATTAAGCAAAATACATGTTTCATAAGGCCCAAAAGACAACAAACATTACACACTAAATGTTTCACCATTACCGATTAACAACAACAAAATCAGTTTTTCCTAAGAAATTCAATGAAGTTGTTCCTGTCCCACAACTGAGCATGGGTTTTAGTAATCAACCTGTTAATCTCTATAGCCTTGATGACATTTTTCTTTTGAATCTTTTTAAGATCTTGTAAAAGCCTCCATGACATAAGGGAAGTACGCCATCCTTCTACTTCAGCCATAAACTCTCTGGTTTCGTGGGTTACATGAACCAAATCCACATAAGACTTTAGGAGTCCTTTTGCAAGGTTTATATCCTTGTCGTTCTCGCGTTGATAGTACAGAGTAATGCTAGCAAACAGTTCGTGAGAACCGATGGCGTTTGCAAGTTCCTGTAGGCATGGGAATTCTGACATTTTTTTGTTTTAATAAAACAACCAAGGTGTATAAATCGATGATTATTCGGACGCACCGACTGGTAATGAAATGGAATTGATAGCCTCTACTCGCTGCGAGGTGACTTAATTATGTGTTGGATATGCAAAACCTTTGTGGTATGGTCCCTTAAATACTAACTGAACCGATGACGTTACAAATTCAGGGACCAAATGTGACATTAGTCTTTCGTAAAGAGTAAAGTTATTAAATGGCGGAAAATTTAAGTATACATACGGCAAGACAAGCAAGGTTGGGGACCAACTGCGAAATTTTGAAAACTTATCCAATACACTTCTGTTTTTGGTTTGGGTGACGACCCAATCAACTCGCCCCAATACACCCGACCTAAAAATCCCGACCAACTAAACCCCTAAAAGTATCATAATACCCGATACATAGGAAACAACCATCATTCCACATTTTGAGTAATAGTGTTTATCCAACTAATTGCACAACTCATTCGTATAATAGAAAGGAGCATATTTGTGACAACATTTAAGGAAATAGAACCAGAAGAAGAAGGAGAAGTGTTGTTCCGGATTCACACAAACGGGATATTTGAATTGAGCCCACTCAGGTGTGAAGGAGGATCCATTATTAATGTTAGTGCTTTTAGCTATGATAGAGATATCTTTAGTTCAACCCTAGATAATATATTATCTGAGATTAAGGAACCTAAATGGGCGGTGTTTTTCAGTGATCCCAAAAAATCCCTAGAAAATGGTTTAAAATTGATTTATAGGGACCATGATGTTCTTAAGCTATTTGAGTTTGCTGAAACACATGAGTCAGTTGACATCTTTGTTATTCATAACCCCCAATTGTTGGCAATATTTTACTTGGAAAACACTGGTTTTGAGGTTGTGGGTTGGGTAGAGGAAGATGCTAACTTTAGAATGTCAAGTAGAAGACCTTTTAGTACAAGAATAAAATGAAAAGGGATAGATAAGAACAAAATGCAGGCGAGTGTAAGCTAAATCCAAACAAGGCAAGGCGGTGTTGTTATAAAAAAGGCTGAAGGTGTTTTTCATGACAAAAGGGTAAAAAATAAGGGAAAGGTTGTAACTGGAAAAGGGCAAGAAAGTTGTAAAAAATTATTAGCGAGGTTTTGATGGGAAGGGGAAGGCTATAATGCTTAAGTTTCCTGGGTTTGATGGTGAAAACATGGCTAATGGTGATGGCGTTGAAAAAAGGGCAGGTGGTGCTGGTGATATTATGCCTAGTGGTGTGAAGAAACGTTTTAGTAGCAGTGAAAAGATTACCAGCTGCGTTCTTGCCCTTTCAGCCAACAAGCCATCCCAGGTAACGTTTCAATGTTGCATGCATGGCTTGAGTTTTATTCCTTGTTACATCAATTATACCTTATGTAACTTGAATATTTGGTGTTTGTATACTTGTTTTTCCAGGCACATTTGCAGTTTGATCATCAGTGTAAGGTTCAATGCTTTGTTTGTTGATAATCCAGTTCCAGTATGTAGATCATTAGAAGGTTCATCAGGTGAAGGTTGTTCAGTGGAGGCCGCATGATGTTCCCCAATTTAGTTAATTACCAGTATTTGTATCAGACAATGTTTTAAGTCATTTTCATGTTGTATCAGACAATGTATCCCTAGTTGACTACTATAAGTCATTTTCCATGTTGTACAAGACAATGTTTCCCCAGTTGACTACTATAAGTCAACTTGCTAAATGGTTGGTTATGTTACAATATGTGTTTATCTGTCTTATACCTTATATTTTGTTTGTATACATATCAGACGCAAACCACAGAGACTAATAATGTATGTTTTTTTAAATGTTTACCTACAAACAGGTAAAAATCCGGTCAACATTACGTATCTTTAGCCAAGTTTGAAAGTTTGTTAGTGATACACGGATTATTTTTAGTAGGTTACATATTTCGATACTTTTAGAAAAGTATGTTGCGTATCTACAAACTTAGTTCATGTAAATATGATACAATTGTGATTACTTGATGCATATTCATACACATAGAACAAAACACGTTTTGCAGTGACGGCATCATGAGCTGTGATATTTGTTCTGAAAAAGATAAAGAAAACATAAATAATATATATGAGCATTTTAAGAATTATATTTATAACCTTTAGATCCTCAAATCTAGAGTCGAGATTGAAATCTATAATATATATTAGAGAAGAGTTCTTATGAAAGTTTTCTATCGTTCTTATATAAAAGTTTAAACTGTACGTGAGATAGGTTTTGTATGTAAACGGTAAAACATTTACTTTCCATTAAGCATTGGCATTTGGAAAGCCTGCAATTTAATACTTGGTAACTTGGCGAATGAATTGAGTTTTTATCATGCTTATGTAGCGATAACTGTGATGAAGAGCATCATGCCGATATTTGAGTATTTCTCTATTCATCTTCACTTGCTACTCCAAGTAATAGTATAAAGAAAGGGCTTGCTAACATGTGCCACCGACACATCTTAATGTCTAACTAATAAACATAAACATAAACATTCTAATTTAAAAAAAAAAAAAAAAGAAAAAAAAAAAAAGAAGAGAGAAAATTCTCAAATAAAGACAAAAAGTTAAGGCTTTTACAAAATGAAGCAAAAAATAAGTGGTTTTCCCAAAAGTGCCATGTGCGAATGTGCGATTCTAGTAGAATTGTGACACGTGTACATACCTAAGATACAAAACCAATCATTTGTTGGCCCATATCCCCGACCATTAGTACACTCCCCCACCCACGCAGATGTGCGAACGACGGTTGTGCGAATTCCGACTAATGAGCGAACGTTAAAAAAATATTTTTTTTTCGGGTCACCATTAACGCCAATCAACACCACCATCACCACCTGATAATACCACCATCACCACCACAGATCCACAATAAAAAAAAAAAATTAGTACGAAACCTTCATATTTTTTTTACTAAAACAAAACACCCACCACACAAATCTTATAAAAAAAAAAATAATAATAAATAAATAAATAAAATAATAAAAAAAAAATCCAATCCTAAAACAAAACAACCTCCAACATCAACTATCTAATCTTAAATTCACACTCAAATCCCATTCGGTCCAACCAAAATAAATCCAAATCCGAACAAAAAACAACCAACAACAAAAACAATGATACAAGAACAACAACAAGAACAATAAACAATAACAAGAACGCAACATCAAGGGTAATACCGTAAGTCAACTTACGCGTGAAGCTCACGCGACCTACCTATCTTCAAGATCTAGTCGAGTGGTGGTCAAGAACAGTGGTGGTGATGGTTATTGACGGTGGTGGAGCAAGAAACGAGGTGATGGGGTTTGTTTTGGGGCGCGTGTAACATAGTGGGAGATAGAGGAGGTGACGGTGGTTCGTTTGGTGGTGGAGGTGAGGTGGTGTGAATGGCGGTGTGGTGGTGGTGGTGCTTGCAGCCGGCGGCGGCTTGTGAAAGAGAGAGAGAGAGATATGAGATGTGGTGAATGAAGGTTTGATGGTTTTTTTTGTTTTTTTGTTTGTGATAAGATTTGTATGGTGGTGTGTTGTTTTATTAAAAAAAATATGAATTTTCATACTAAATTTTTTGATGGCGGATTTGTGGTGGTGATAGTGGTGTTATCAGGTGGTGATGGTGGTGTTGATTGGTGTTGATGGTGACCCGAAAAAAAAAAGATTTTTTTAACGTTCGCACATCTGCGTGGGTGGGGGAGTGTACTAATGGTTCGAGTTATGTGGACCTGCAAATGATTGGTTTTGTACCTTTGGTCTGGACACGTGTAAAAAATTTAATGGAATCGCACATTCGCATATGGCTTTTTTGGGAAAACCACTTATTTTTTGCTTCATTTTGTAAATGCATTTTATACGCATTAATAAATCTATTAAACAACTGTATTTGAACATTATATACACTTTAATGAACCAAAACTTTTCTTTCTTTTAGACATGGATATATGCTTAGTAGTAACATGTTAGCAAAACCCATAAAGAAAAAGATGATATCTTATGTATCTTATTGGAATTTTGATAAGAAATTTGTTTTTTAGACTACTACCCTTTATTTTAAACAAAAGTTTGTTCAAAAATAACGGTCTTTTTATTAAAATAACTGGTAATATTACGTTGTTTATTTATTTTGGATGATAAAATTTTGTTTTCTAGTATTGTTAAATGACAAATAAGAAACGACAAGACATCCACACTGGTGAACCTTTCTAAAGTTTATAAATATATTATTCCATGCCAAATCGCCAAAACATAAGCATTTTAGTTTTTAAGAGGGTGGCAGTCATGATCTCATGTCTCACCCATGTCTCACCACTCATCAATAATATCATTCCACCTCATTCATACCTCTCTCATGCCTCACCATACTTTTTTAGTTGCAACCATGATCCTATGCCCCAAAGTTCAAAAAGCCTCCCAACGTTTCAAAATTAAATCCCCGACGTCTATATTCCTTCCCATGCCTCTGCGGCAATCTTTGCCAAATATCCCATGCCGATTTCATGCCGAATGGGAGGCAACGGTGTTGCCGCTCGGCATCACCTCATGCCGAAGCATACCGAAGACCATTGCCACTACCTTAAACCTGTCATCACTATGCATAAACTTTTATAAAGTTTTAGATACACTCAAATAACTCTAATGCATTTAGTGATAAAGAGATTTAAGACCTTGAAATTATACGTGCCACAAAAGAATAAAATAAAACTCCACTAGATGAAATAGAAGATAAAGCTTTTCATAAATTTAAGAGTAAACTACATTTTTGGTCTTTGTGCTTGTATTAAAATATTACTTTTGGTCCAATTTTCAAAACACGTTTGATTTCAGTCCTATAGTTTGCGTTTTGTTCCACATTTGGTCCAATTTTCTAACGGAGTTAGTTTATTCGTTAAGTCTAATTGTAAAGTTGCAACATTAGTCCTTTAACTTAACGATCATTTGCAACGTTCGTCATTTATACCAAAGATCGTTTTCAACGTTTGCACCGTTAGTCTTTTGATCAGTTAGTTAGGCTTTAAAAAAAATTCTAAAAAACAAATCGAAAAAAATTAAAAAAAAAATGATTTGAAAAAAAAAAATTCTAATAAAAATTTTACTTAAAAAATTCGTAAAAAATACTAAAAAAAAAAATTTGACGAAAAAATTATTTTCCAAAAAAATAATTTGAAAAAAAAATATAATAAAATTTTTTCTTAAAAAATTCGAAATAAATTCTAAAAAAAAAATTGACGAAAAAATTATTTTCCAAAAAAATAATTTGAAAAAAAAAATCTAATAAAATTTTTTCTTAAAAAATTCGAAATAAATTCTTAAACAAAAATTGACGAAATTTTTTTTTTCCAAAAAAAAAATTTGAAAAAAAAAATTCTAATAAATTTTTTTCTTAAAAAATTCAAAAAAAAAATATTTTTGACGAAAAATTTTTTTTCCAAAAAAAAAATAATTCGAAAAAAATTTTGTTTAAGAAAAAAATTTTCTAAAATTTTTATTTTTCTAATAAAAATTTTCTTTTTTCAAATTATTAAGAAAAATTTTCGTCAAAAAAAAATTTTTTTTAGAATTTTTTAAGAAAAAATTTTGAGTAAACTTCAAAATACATCCCTGTGGTTTGGCCAATTTCGCACGATACATCCCTCCCGAAAAAGTTGCAACATACACATCCCTCCGTTAGTAAAAGTCAAACACAATACATCCACGAGGACGAACGGTGCAAAGATTGTGTCGTTAAATTGGACACGTGGCAGTTATCTCTTTTTAAGCAAGGGTATTTTAGTCCTTTTAACACCCACACCTACTCACTTACTCTTCTTTTAATACTCTTAAACACAATCTCTTTTCTCACCTTCCATAACTTTTAACTTTTGTATCTATCTTTCAATTTCAAACAACATAACAGATCTTAGAAGGGTACAAAGATAGTGAAATGCAAGCTTCCTAGTTGACATTTGAGACCCATTAACATACTCACATCCCTTCACAGCTTAAAGGTTAGAAAGATTCATTTTTACGCCTTTAGATGATAGAAGACATTAAGAAGATTCAAAAATTATGGTTGCCGACGAGTCTTTCAGATTCAATGAGTGATTGTGTTCACTTTCGTAAGTCACTATAACTACCCCTAAACACAACCCAAAAACACATATCATTATCATCCGCCCCTATGCTATCTCCTCTCACCAAACCGATCTTCTCTACAAGGATAACTCACCCCACAAACAACAATAAGAACATCATTAACACCCTCACCACCACGAGAGTCTCGGTGGTGGGGTGTGGTGACTGCTGAGCACCTACGAGCCCAAACGGACCCTCAAACAACCTCAAACATCAAACGGGGGTGGCTCGTGGGTTTTGAATAAAAATGAAATTAGGAAGGACAGGGAAACGGACCCTCAAACAACCTCAAACATCAAACGAGCCCAAACGGACCCTCAAACAACCTCAAACATCAATCGGTTTTATTAAAAGATTTAGAAAATAGGGTTTTGAATAAAAATGAAAAATAACGAACGGGGGTGGCTCGTGGGTGCTTTACCGTCGATAACAAGGTGAAAGGAGGTGGTGGTGACTCTCGGTGGTGGTGGTGGTTCACAGTGGTGGCGCGTGGAGTGAGTTAGGGGGCGTGTCGAGAGCTAAAAAGCTCCAGATAGGTTGTGGAGAAGTCGATCTATCGATTGGGAAAAGAAAAAGGGTTGCCGGAAAATTTTCCGGTGGCCGGCGCCGGTTTCTGCTGGTGTTCCGGCGAGTGGGTGGCCGGTTATTCAAGAGTGAGAGAGAGAGAGTTATTGAGGTGGTGTGAGTGTGTGTGTTTTTATATAAAGAAGGAGAGGGAAATGTAAAATGACTGATATACCCTTACTAACTGCCACGTGTCCAAGTTAACGTCACAATTTTTGCATCGTTCGTCCTTTTGGATGTATAATGTTTGACTTTTACTAACGGAGGGATGTAATTGTCCTAACTTTTTCGAGAGGGATGTATGGTGTCAAATTGAGCAAACCACAGGGATGTATTTTGTAGTTTACTCAAAATTTTTATTAGATTTTTTTTTTTCAAATTATTTTTTTTTGAAAAAAATTTTTCCGTCAAAAATTTTCTTTTTAGAATTTTTTTAGCAAAAGCTTTTATTATAATTTTTTTTTCAAATTAATTTTTTCGTCAAAATTTTTTTTTTAATTTTTTAACAAAAACTTTTATTAAAATTTTTTTTTTCAAATTATTTTTTTTGGGAAAAATTTTTTCATCAATTTTTTTTTTTTTTTTTTTTTTAGAATTCTTTTCGAATTTTTTAAGAAAATTTTTTATTAGAAAATTTTTTTTCAAAATTTTTTTTGGAAAAAAAAATTTCCAAAAAAAAAAAAATCATTTTTTTCTAATTTTTTTAGATTTTTTTTTTTAAAAAGACTAACTAACTGTAAGGACTAACGGTGCAAACAATGAAAACGATCTTTGGTATAAAGGACTAACGGTGCAAACATTGAAAATGATCTTTGGTATAAAGGACGAACGTTGCAAATGACCGTTAAGTTAAAGGACTAATGTTGCCACTTTACAATTAGACTTAACGACTAAACTAACTCCGTTAGAAAATTGGACCAAAAGTGGAACAAAACGCCAATTATAAGACTGAAATCGCACGTGTTTTGAAAATTGAACCAAAAGTGAGATTTTGATACAACCACAAGAACCAAAAATGTAGTTTACTCTAAATTTAAAACCATCTGTTTGACCTTTTATTCTGAATGCTCTATCGGCCGGTGAGTAACATCAGATGTTGCGAATAAAAAGTTGAATAATTACGCAGCTTGTCCCTTCGGGGACATCCGATAAATTACTACGCATTTCGTGTACAATAATTTCAAGTGCTCTTGAAATACATAAATAAATAAATAAAAATGATGCAGAATCATAACACATAAAGTTAAATATTTTTAGATATTTTGAAAACAAATGTCTACAACATATAATAAATATGATTATTTTCGTCCACATGTTTGTAATGATTGAGCATCATCCTTATCAACTCGCTGATTTGCATAAACTCAAAACTAATAAAAGTAGTAAATGAATGAGAAATGTGGAGAAAAGCATGGAACAATAACTGCATGATCATTATCTTACACAAAGATATACACATTAAGAAAAACACATAAGATATAAGTATAGGTGAAGTTCAAAAGAGAGAAAAAAACAAACTTGAGAATTTGAAGGACTAAATTGGCAACTTTAGAATATGAGCATTGCTAAATCCTCCTAGAATATACTTCTCCTAATCTTCTTACACACACAACAATATTAAATAGTTTTTCTCCATTCATTCTTTCTGTACAGCCAAACCGTTAATTCTGCCACTTGGCAGAATCCTGTGAGTAGACAATTTTGTAAGATGATTTAGTAGGATGATTTATCATTTTCGTTAGAATATTAGATTTATGGGTTGTTATCTCTTATATAATAAGAGAAGATACAAAATAGGAAAAATATATATTTTTTTATTGATTAATGAAAGATCTTAATTTTAAAATCGAGCATTCATATTGACTAATATAAATCAAATTGCCTTCAATCAGGTTAAACTCATAAAAATTTCATTCAGCAAAATAAATACATATAAAAACACATGTCTCGATTTTATAAGAAAAAAACTTAAAAACCCATATAAATAGATACTGCATCTGACGAATAGTGTGATCATACATCCAATCCGACCTGAGGGTCTGTTGTGTCATCCAAGAATCTATCTGGCCCCACGCACACCCTGATGAGCCTGCCAATCTCCATTGATCATGTTCTTGAACCCCTCATATGAACTCTTGGCCTTATCCTCGTGTTGTTGTTACTGCTCTAGCGCCTCATCCCCGTCATCCTAAGCAATGGACGCCTGCTCAATCGGGAACCACTCAAACACCCTAGTACAGCCTCGCCAATAATGGACATACAACCAAAGACTTCTTCCCAGGGTCATGGCAGCATCTCAGTGGTCAAGGCAACACAGGAGTTAGAATACCATACGACAAAGCCAACCTCGTAACATACATACCTTCACAAACCAAATTTGTCTCACTACTACCATCTTCTCTCTTCAAATAGGAAGCCAACCAAAAAGGGATTTTGCAATAACATCCGAGGAGAAGATGGTATAGAGGAAGAACAAATCCACAATTGTAATATTTAGTGGAGTCCTTCCACCCCGAAATGGAAATAGCAATGCATTGATGCACCAACCTAACCCTCGGGTCCATAATAGATGTAGAAGTCATCTTCCCACTCACCCACTCACCAGTTTCAATAGTCAGCCAAAATTTCATTATCGTCATCTCAACCTTAACATGCACCCTCTGATGCAACCTATAACAAAACTGAGCATCATTCGCTTCAGCGTCAGTATACAACTTAATCCTCCTACCGAACTTCTCCACAAAATACCTACGATCCATACCTCCCAACCTAAACTAAATAGCTCTTGTATCATTCACATTAAGCCTAGCATTACGCAAACTCATCTTAAATGTTGCAGATAACTCATTAACCAACTCACGGTAAACAGGCTCACGAATATTGAGAAAATGTTACCATTAAGGGCCCATTAAAGGATCCGTATACATGCATTCAAGAAACCCTCACTCAGGCTTGTGAGCAACCAAAAATTCCTGATCCAAAATAGTACCAACATAAAGATTGTCCCCTAGAGTTTCTACCTCTCTTGCTCATATCTAACAACAAGAAAGAAACAAATAAACTAAAAAGAAATATGATAAAGAAAAATAGCCAAGAATCCTCTTAGCAAGGTGTGATGTCATCAAGCCTAATGGGTTAACGCCGTCATGCTTTGGAAAATTCAAAATGCAAGGAACGAAGGAAGGATCAAAACCCTTATTCAAATCAAAAAAAGAAAACCTTTAAATCTAAAATGCTTTCCATATAAAAAGAACATTTTGATTACCAAGACTCGATCCTTCCCAATTTTGGATGACAAAATCATTTCAAACTGACTTACGAGAGAAGTAAAAGGAAGCTTAGAAAACGAAGTTTTGATCCTTTTTGAAGGCACAATTTGAACCCAAAAGAACTCTTCCTATGGTTGAGGAAATGAGGATAAAGATGATTAACACGTAGGACTATAACGAATATGGAATTCGAGTTTCCAATTGAGAGTTGGGATGAAAAAGTTTGGAGTATCTTTGAATTCATTATTACGAGGATTGACTTAATTGATGACTGAGACCTTGTTTTCCAGAAATTTTGTAATCTTTTCCTAAAATTTACCCGCCTGCCGCTAAAAAAACCTAAAAAGCTCTCTCTAATATGGCAATTTCCGGCCACCCTAAAATTTTTTTTTGTTCACTTCTAATCCATCCTTCTCTGATCATTCCCCCTATTTTGATTTTGTCTAAGGTCTTTATAGGGTATCGGCCAATTAGGGTTTAGATTATTTTTCATATATTTTAGGGTTTTCAACCGAAATCCTATATCCCTTATTTTGATTCGATATTCTTTCTTCCTTTAATTTTGTGATCCTATAATGACTCTTTCTGCTGGTTAATCTTTGATTACGAAGTTTTAATAGTTTTATTGGTGGCTGTTTCGTAAGCTTGATTGGGTTTCGTTTCAATTCTAGGGTTTTTGATTCTGTAATTATGGATGCTAGTTAGTAATGGGGTGCTGCATGTGATGAAACCCTAAGTGTATCAGGGTTTCGTTTCTTATTTTTTTTTATTACTGATCGTGGGTTGCTGCTGGTTTTTGGTATTGTTAGTGGGTTTTGAGAGATGTAAAAGGGTTTCTTAAACAATATCTTGAATCTGAAGTCTCGGCTAATGATATAGCACAGGCTGCTAGTGTACCATCTGCTGTCAACTGAGGTAGTAATAGTGGGGCGAATAATGAGGTTGTCAATGGAGGTAGTAATGGTAGGACTCTTCACGATGAGGCTTTTGGGGTCGATACTAATCTTAGTAGCCCTAAAACTCATGGTGAAGGGATACGGAAACTGATCACTTTTGCTAGTGTTATTACTTATGGAAGTGTGATTAAGAAGGTAAACTTTCGCCCACTTGTTAATGAGGAAAAACTGGAAAACTATGACTTTTTGCTTCCTAAATATGCAAGTGATGGTGTTAAAAGCAGGTACGAGAATTCTCTTGTTGGGTACTTTATTGGTAAGGGCCTAGCATTCCTGGTTGTCCAAAATTATGTTCAAAACACATGGGTCAAATTTAGTTTTAAAAAAATGATGAGGAATAAGGAGAATGTTTTCTTATTCAAATCTGAGTCTAAAACGGGCATGTAACAAGTGTTTGAAAAGGGTCCGTGGATGATTCGTAAATCCCCTATTATCCTTACTAAATGATCTCCCGACTTATCATTGAAAAAAGGAGAAGTTAAAAATGTTCCTGGGTATGGGTTAAGTTTCATTGTGTGCCGATTCTTGCTTATTCGGAGCATAGTTTGAGGTTAATAGCTACACAAATTGGTAAGCATTTATTATTGGATACGTTTACTAGTTCAATGTGTGTTGAGTCATGGGGTAGGATTAGTTTTGCCCGTGACCTTGTTGAAGTAAGCTCGGATTCTGTTTTAGAAAATGAAGTGGTTATGGCAATTCCAAAGGAGGAGTGGGATGTGTATATAAGGGAAGTTATAAGAGTGGAATACGAAAGCCACCTCATCGTATTGATTGTAAAAGTTTTGGACATGCTCTTCATCGATGTCCTAAACGTGTTCAAGAGGCTACTTCTAAGGATCCTCTTATGGCTGCTACTAAATCAAACACTGTGGAGGATCATGAAGAGGGTTTTATTGATGTCAAGAACCTGAAAAACAAAGGGAAAAGGGTTGATAAATCGCGTCCTATTGATAGAGTTCATCTTAATAAACCTAAACCTAGATTTTTTTCGTGTTAAACAGGTGAAGCCTAGTAACAAACCTGATAATGCTAGTAATAATGCTAAGGGGCCTCCTATGAAGACTAAAGATCATGGGAAGTCCTCCCCCTCATGTCAATTCTAATATGAATTCTACTCCTTTGTTTAATTCGTTTAATATATTGAATGAGTTGGAAAATGAAGATGATATCGATGTTCTTAATGAGCCTAATGTTATGGAAGCCAATGTGGCGTCTACTAGCAAATCTGGGCAATGGGATCCTTCCAAGAAGTTACCCAGGATGACTAGTATTTGGTCTAGCAAACCTGATTTGTCTCTTGGGGGTTCTGAGTTTAGTGAGATGAGTGAGTTTGATGAGGATGAAGTATTTGAACCTAACAATGATATGTCTAGATATATGTCATCATCTGGAGGAGGTCAGCAGCTTGAAGCTAATGATTTTAATTTTTCTTATGGACAGGAGGCTAAGGTATATGACTTACCTAGGCAACTGGATGCGTTTTGTGATCAGTTTGATATCCAGCTTAAGAATCGTGTTAGGATCGTACTTTCTTTGGTTTTTCATATGATTGGCATGTGTTTCTTATGTGATATATAAGTTTGTAGCACTTTAGGTGCTTGGTTTTTCCTATGTAACGGGCCAAGATGAGAGATTTCACTCCCATCTATTGTACTTAAATGCTTTTTTGGAGTAATATATTTTACCAGAGAGCTCCCCTTTACCAAAAAAAAAAAAAAAAAAAAAAAAAAAAAAGTTACTCTATTATGCGGTTTCAAGAGCTGTAGATGTATCGTAAAGTGTTTGTTATCAAAAATCTTTATAATCACATGTGTAGGGGGAGTAGTTCTTCAAAACAAAAACTTTCAATGTGTTATCAAAACAAGTTTTTATAAAAACACGTTGATGATTTTCAAATGGTTTAATTAAAGGTTGAGATATTACACCAAACCAACACTTATGCTCGTGAAGAAATGATAACTTCAAATAATCTGATATTTTACATATTAAATTCCCATGTTTATTGCCTCATTTGTATTTATATGATACTTAATTTGTTCATATTCGTTCATTTTTATTCATATGTACATTTCAGGATAAATGAGGCGTTGGAACGGAAAAAATATGAGAAAAGGCCAACAAAGTGCAAAAAAATATTTTGAAGACAAGTTATGGACTATGCCGTAACACCTTATAAAGGCCAATTTCCCAAAGGATTATGAAGGTTACGCCGTAACCAAGGCATATGGTTACGGCGTAGTTATGAAACAGAATGTTGATTGAAGTAATTGAAGAGATTACGATGTAACCAGCATGAAGATTAGGCCGTAACATTACTACATTTGAAGTATGGAGCTCAAATTATACTCGATAACACATTTATGCGTTGATTTCCATCAAAGGAATAAAGGAACACAGGGTCCTACGTTGCTAATATGAATGGAATGAAAAGCTGATGTAGTTATGCCATAGCTCAAAAATGTGCTATGTGATAGCTCAATTTTTAAATGTATATATTATAAGTACGAGGAAATCCGCAAGAAATACGGATTACCCGAGTCGTATCCCAACGAATGTTGAATGAAATCGTGAAATTCGATTCGCAAAATCGGGTCGTGAAAAGTGAAAAAGTGAAAATAGTGATTGTGAAATTCAAATAGTGAAAAGAAATGATATAATAAGCAGAATGTACAAGCTATGTATGCACAATTGATTTAAATCTAAAAACGGAAATTCCAACGCGAATTAAAAACGTAACGTATGAATAAAAACGTAACTTTTTATGAAAAATGATCCTAAAAATATGAAATAAATTTCTAAAAATCTAAAACTACTTAAAATAATTTTGAGAAAAAGAAAAATATTTTTTTTTAGTTTTTATTTATTTTCTATGAATTTATTTCTAATTTTGGAATATAAAAAGTAATTAAAAATAAGAGAAATTATAAAAATAAATGAGAAAAATACAAATTTAACTTTGACAAGTCTAAAATAATAGAAAAGAATTATCTAAAATATTTTTGGAATTTTTAAGGCTTTTTCTGATTTTTAATTGATTTTTGTTTATTAAAAAGTATTTAAAAATTGATTTAAATCTAAGAAAAATTAAGAAAAATGGTAAACTAACTCAGAAAAATGTGAAAATTTGACAGAAAATATAAAATATTATAAAGAACTTGAGGAAAAATTTTGAAATGAAAATAAGCTGAAAAAGTGCTTATTCAGCTAAAAACAACTTTATACAAGTGCTTATTAGTAAGCACCTGCCACAAAACTGAATGAAACTTGAAACACATATTTCTAATATTCTAATAAGCTCAAAAGTGCTGAATTAAGATCATAAGAAACTCAGAAACATAAATAAGAAGTAATAAGCAGTTCACTATAAGCATACAAATAAGCATTACCAAAACAGAATAAGCCAGAAGTGAAAGAATAATGCAATACACTAAAACACTATCACAGGAACTCAAAAGCCAAAAATAAGCTAAGGTAACAAGTTGAAAGAGTACTAGCAGGCCTATGCTCTAATCAACTTACTAGTTCTATGCTACTAACTTGCAGACTACAATAAGCACTCAAATTAAGCTCTGAATTACAAAGTAAAGGGGGCAAAAGCTCAATTACACTACTGAATATCCAAAAACACTAAAAACCCTATCTCAAGCTCTCAGTTACTACTTTATTTGAAACCTAAAACAGGTGCATCTAGATACTCAAAAGCTGAGTCAGCTTTTCCTATGCTGACTATTCAGAATGCAATTCACTTTGACTTTAACTAATTTCTTTCAATTAATTATACTCATATTAGTAATATTAAGCTACAATAGAACTGAAATAAGCTAACCTATACTATATTACAACTAATTCTACAAATCCTACAACAGATTCCTATTTATGTAACAGTTAATGAAATTTGCAACTTACTTTGACTATTTTGTGAACTTACCTACTGTTTTTATGGTTTATATCTCTATTACTACTCTAATGTCACCTAAGTGTGATCATGAAACAGTTAAACATCAACTACTCAACACAGTTTCTAGCAAATCCAAACACTCCCTTAACTAGCCTATATAACTACAACTAGCTAATATAAGCTGCAAATCACCTCAACAAAGATCAATCTAACTAAAATATCACCAACATAAACTGAATGAACATTCAAACACAACTAAAATCCAAAAACATTCAGAAACACAGATTTATACTATTATGAAGCAACAAATGAAATTAGAACTTACAATTTTGAATCCCCTCAGCTCAAAATAGAGGGGCTAACTATGCTAGCCTGTCTCTAGACAGGCTCAAACACTTCCCTTTCTGATTTGGCCTATCAATTATCCCAATGAACTTTCACCTTTACCACTGTTGACTAAAGTTGACTGTATGAAACTATAGAACTATGATACTTGAAACAACAAACTCACAAGAGCTATGTAGCTAGAATGAGATGCAAACTACTCTTAAACAGCTTATTTGAAAGCTGATTTGATAAAAACTAATTTTTTTTGTATTTTCTAAATTTTCTGATTTAAAGGAAACTTTATAACAAAATGAAAGCTGAATTGAAATGTAAAAGATGTATAAAATGACTTAAGCTGATAAGACAGAAATGAAAGTTAAACAATAAGCAGTAAACAATAATAAGCTAAAATGATTTAAAAGTAAAACTGATTATATTGAAAATTAAAGATTACAACTAAAGTGCTATTACAAATGAGAAAGAAAATAGGCAAAGTTTCCCTACACTATACTCCACCACCTAAAACAGATTACAATGCCTTTCTATTTATAGGAGAGAATAGATGATTTTAGAGGAGAGAGTTCACGGATTGCCACCATGGCAATCCGTGTGGTGTGCTTCCTGAGTGCAAATATAAGCCGTTTGATCATCAATCAATCATTTCCCATCAGCTATTCACCCATAGATCACTCCTTATGACGTGTTTGGTCCAATCAAATGCTGCCAAGTCACTCCTCGTGTGTTTCTTTGATACTGATATGCTCTGACTAGTCTGACAATCTTCTAGAAGCCAATGATTGGACTGAATTACCCTTACTTGCTGTTAATAGATGGGACGGGGAAACTAGGGTTCACGTGAATAGTAATTCTGGGTTGAGGGGGTGAATTGGGGGGCGGGAGTTGGGTAATATATTTTATTGGTTTGACTCTTTTGTTTTAATGGTTGACCGAGGGTATTGTGGGCCGGGTATTATGGTTTTGGGCTTGTGTTTTGGATTGTGGTTTTATTTCATTTGGACCAGGCCTCATTAACTTGTAATATTTCAGATTTGGTATATGATATATATAAGGACCAATTATGTAGAATCTAAAAAATTAAGGACCAAATCTGTAATTCTTTAAAAGTGTAATCCAAGGGCTTTTGTTGTCACTTTCTGAATTATGGAGGACTTGATCTTGACTTTCCATCAAATATTTCTTCAAGGGATCAATTTTGTCAATTTGAGAAACTTGGAGGACCAAAAGTAACAATATCATGAAACTTCATCCAGGGATAAAATCTGACAAATCTCAAATCTCAGAGGTCTCTTATGAACTTTGTAGGCTCAGCACTGACTTTCATTGACTTTTTGCACACATTCCACTCTCGTGCTCGTTTTTGCCGGTTTCCGTTTGTTTTTCGTCTTTTTACGAGATATCCGTACCTGCACATTTACAATCACAAAAACACACTTTCTTTGGCGTTTTGGGTTAGTTTTTGGATTATTTAATCTCTATTTGATAAAGAAAATGTGAGTAAATAAGTACTCACCACTATGCCATAACAGGTGCTACGACATAGCTCAAAAATGTGCTACGCCATAACAGGTGCTACGCCATAGCTTAAAAATGTACTACGCCCTAACAGGTGCTACGCCGTAGCTCACACTAATGTTTACGCTATAACCTTGTCGGGGCCTATAAATACAGCCCTAATTCATCACTTTTTGGTATCTCTCTTCACCCCTCTCCTAGGGGTCGATTAGAGCACCACTCTAGGGAAATTTCGAGCAGTTCTAAGCCATCTTTCAAGGAAGAATCCACCTGCAATCATCATTCTTATTAGTCAATCATCAAGTAATATGTTTAATTCAATCAATGTTTTATTCATTATTGTTTGTTTAATTTACATTATGTTTGGCTAAGCACATTTGGTGTTAGCCTAGTTATGATTCCTTTATTGTTTCGATTATGTTTTCATACTATTCATAATGTTTCTAGTGTGTGCATGCTTAGTTTATCATAGGTCCTTTAGTTTCGGTAGTTTAAAAGAACCGGTTATACCTGGTATGCGAGGAGAATTGACAATAGGACCCTTGCGTAGTTGGGTTGCGAGAATGGTATGAATGGGTAAGAATTCCCGCGTGAGAGGCAGGGGATATATACCACTATACTACCAAATCCCTTGTGTGCAAATTGACCATAGGACCACTTTCCGGGTTGGACAAACTTAGGTAGTCAGAGTATGGTCTATGATCGTGACAACGGACCATATAGGATAAGTTTAGCATGCAGTGGTACTTAATGACTCGAATCCATCTACCGTACGTCGGCTTACTAACAGAGGGTAGTGCCTTTGGGTCCCGGCAAGATTCGGTGGGAGATAGGATAGGGAACTTGACCATATGAACCTAGTGAGATATGTCTGCCCCACTTAAAGCATGAGAATAGTTTTATAGAAAACATAATCATAAGAGATATAGGATGATTAGCTAGGCTCGTACACTTTTCTCCCATTGCTCATAACTCAATTTTATTTTCGTCTTTATTTCATTTATGTTTTATTAACTTTAATTACTCAAATAAATCTTCAAAACCATTTTAAAATAGTGACATAGACTTAAATAGGATCCACATCAAATAGCTCTTGGGACGACCTCGGTTTTACCATTTACTAGTCTACACGCGACCAGATTCTCTGTCCGTTAGTGCATATAGGTAGACCTTAGGTAATCGAGCTAATATAAATTTAAGACCTGGTCAGTAAAACCTGCATCAAGAAATAAGGCGGTTAAGTTTAGGTTTTATCCCATGGTCTAGCCAGAGCCAAAAGGACCTACCAAGGGAATTCCACTAGATAGAGTAGAAGTTCTTAGATATGGAAAAAAAATGAGTTATTGAATAAAAGGGAAAAAAGGAGTTGAAGAATGAAAAAGAAAAGTTAATGAAAGGGTGAAAATAAATGAACCATCCATAAACTTAGGACAAAAACCAGGTCAATACATATGCTATCGCTAATCACAAAGATGATTAAGATATTGAAGACATACATCATGGACCTAATGATGCAATGCACAACCCATTCCCAGCCACTCAAGTTTCTCTCAACAGATTCTTGTTTTATTTCCCATGGAGATTAAACACGTAATCTATCAGCCTCTCACTCCGAAATGTGTTGATATTGAAAAGGTGGCACTCTGCTCCAGCCTACGCTCATTAACCACAATACAGAAATTAAGTCTAGAGCCAAATGAGATTCACAAATAAAATCTCTTCGGACACATGCCAATCTACATTTGTTGTTTATTAACAAGAACACAAATTGTAATCTTAGAGTCCTTCGCAGATTTTAGTAATCTTGCCAGAACATTCATAGAGGATTCACACTTGTGATACTCCATGATTAAATGGAAATTCATGCCAGTGTCAACATCAAACAGCACTGACAGCAGGTCACTTCGTTAATTCTCTATGAATTAAGCTTAGTGTTACAGTGGTCACTTATGCATCAAACGGTCTACAATCATGGACTGAGACCTCGGTATACTTCAGCGACTCACCGGAATTATTGTAGGCACTCCTTTGGCATCTAATTCTGGAATAACCCTTGTAAAGATTCGAAAAGTATTTACACACTATGCTGCAAATACTCTCGATATCCAAACTTGTAAGCGCTAGAAATCCTGCTAAGGAGATTCATATTACGAATCGATTTATGAAGTCGTAGGTCTTTACATTTATCCAATGTATTGATAAGTGTATTAGTTGATAACTGTCTCTAACGAAATTAGGACGGCTGATTCGCCCGATCAATGTGAATGGGATCAGGCTACTCATCAGTAGAACAATTGTAGTGGATCAATTCTCTTAGAAGAGATTCACAATAATCAATTGGCCTAACATTATTATTATCCTCTTTATTATTGCAGGTATAAAAGATGTTAACCACTCGAGATGCACCACCATCAACATTAAGGGTGTGCCTGGTTAGTAGTGGGGAAAAGGAAAAGGAAAGGGAATGCAAAGAAATGGGTGATGGTGAGTTATCAATCCCTTACCCATTACCAAGTAATCATTATATTACTTAGCTCCAACCAAGCATCTTTAATCATTATCTTTCCCATTCCCCACCCCTTTAAACCCCCCCCCCCCCCCCCCCCCCCCCACCAAGCACCCCCGATATCTTTACTTCCACATACTCATACTTACGCTTATAATCCTCAACAAAGCTCATATCAAGAACATTCAAGACAAAAAAAATCAAGATAAAGACAAAGTATTTCATCAAATTCAAGATCTAATCAAAGAACGTCAAGAAAAAGTTCATATGTCAAGTGAGGAAAGCTTAAGTATGAATATCAAAGTTGCACGAGACGTGTGATTATGTTGGAAAGAACGTAGCAAAGACAAGATGAAGATATTGATCAAAGGCAAGAAAAGACGAAAGATTTATATCGCAAGATCACAAAGCATAAAAGAACAAAGAATCAAGACTCATTTATTTCAATATTCAAGGTTCAAAGATCAAGACAAAAGAAGTCCAATTCACGACAAAGCATCCAAGATACCTAAAGAATGACATCCCTTACGGGGAGATTGTTAGAATTACTTATAGTGATAGAAGTGATGGTCATTCTACTATTAGGAACCTGCAACGTTGTTATAGAATATGTAATAGTCTTGTATCGAGCCAAAGGAACTAAGCTAATAGGCTATACATTTTAGTTTAATAGTGCAAGTATCCTAAGTCTAGCCCACGAGAACTAAACCAAACCCAAGCCCATTTATGAGGCTTTATACACAAAAGTGTGTCACTTGTGTGTGTGCTTGAAGGTGTAAGCTAAATGTGTGAAATAGAAACTCTCCCCGGCTGATTCGGCTGCAGGAACTTTTTCTCTTTTTCCGTTTTGAAAGTAAAAATAAAAAGGAAAAGTAAATGAAAAATGAAAACGTCAAAACAAATAAAAGAAAAAATCTTTTTGCATTTTTCTTGAATTGACTTTAAAGAAAAATAAACTAACTACTATATATAAAAAACAAAGTATGATTATTATTAGTACTTATTACTACGAGAAGATTTAGGAAATAAACTAGATACGTCTAAATTTTTTCTAATATACTTTTGAACCTTGATACACGGACCTAATAAATGGACCTAATGCATAAATACCTTGTACAGTGCACTGTACAAACTGTACAAGGTATTTATGCATTAGGTCCATTAGTAGGTCCATTTATTAGGTCTACTAATCAATTTCCTATACTTTTTAATGAAAGATATGTAAAAGTACTTAAACAAACAAGTAAAAAATAGCGAACTAATCAAAGATTATATTTTTTTCTTTTTGAAAACAACTTATATAAATTAACTAACTAACTATAAAACTTTTTGTATTTTCCAACTTTTATTTCAAAGGTGTTTAAACATAAACAAATAAAGACAATTTATAAAAGCAATCTACTGAACAAGAGACGAAACTAGAAATCACAAGCAAAGTAAAAACTAGAAAACAAGAAGAGAAAAACGACGTCTAAGGGTGGGTTAGGTGGTGTTTGTTTCGGGTGAATTGGTTTGATTATTTTGGGCTCCGAAAAGGAGTTAATTAGTTCTTTCTCGACAAACATGAGTTTAATCAAGTCAAAACACAACTAGGAACGAGATTAAACATGGCTTGAACTAGGAGTAAAGGTAAAACACAAAATAGAACAAAAACTGAAAATTGGGTCAAAAGGCTCCAACCGGGCGGTTGGAAAAATGGTACTCAGAGTCTCAGACCACGTTGGAGCAGTCGCGTGGTTGGGAATTTCAACCGAGTGATTGCGGGTTTTTGGGTTTCAGCCACGCGGCTGGTTTTCTAGCCGTGCGGTTGGATGGAAATTCAATTTAATTCGTTCACAAAAAGCTTGGTTTTATTGAATTAGGGTTCAAAAATTATTTCATGAATATATTGAGAGAGAATAGGGGAAGAAATTCAAATCTAAGAAAATGAGACACGCTAGCACGTAACATTCATAAGACTTCTCCACGTGCAAAACTCGTGACTTTTACTCAGCTCATGACATTGAGGCATAGCTGAACCATTGTTTTAAATAGGTTTATCAGCGAACCACCTGTTTACCATGTCAAAGCATTGTTTGGGCTTGTACTCTGGAACTGTGTGACCTCCTCCCTACAAACATAATAAATTACAAGAGAATATTCGTGAATCGGTCCCGAGGCGGTCTAGGGCCGTGTAGCGATTTTTGGCCGATTAATCGCCGATTTCAAGGTCCAAGGCTGATTAATCGGTCGATTACCTTGTAATTCGCTCCAAGGTACAAGGCCGTTCAGCTTGTAATCGCCGATTAATCGGCCTTGTAGGCCAATTTTTGCAACACTGGCTACAATTAATTATAGTCAATTGGCTACAATTTTGTGACAAAAATGTGGTTCCTTGATTTTTTTTGTGGGTCCTGAATTTTTTCTGTGAGTCCCTGATTCATTTCATGTGTATTTTTTCCTTATTTTTTTTGTGGGTCCTGAATTTTTTCTGTAAGTCCCTGATTCATTTCATGTGTATTTTTTTTTAAAGGATTGTATCCAATTGGCTACAATAATTGTAGCCAAGCTATAATATTAACATAAACTATATATATGTAAGTAAGAGATCGTGCGTCTTTGTATTGTAAAACATTGTTCTACCTTTACAGTGGCAAAAACTAGAGAATAGTTATTGTGGGCACACGTCGTTTTTACTTGGTCATCAGAATACCATGCGTCCCAAGCACTCTCTGTGATCGTCAAATCAAGAGATTATCCACTTAAGTGTACCTAGATGTGGAACCATCATGTCGTCATCTCCACTGTTGCAAGAAACGTTACACATAGGTTGATCTAAACATGCACGCGTATTTAACACGGTAACCAAAACTGGACAAGGAACTTGCAATAACACCTAAATATCAATGCTCGACAGTTACGCTTAGTTAGCTATTCGTGATACACAACATAGCGGAGAACATTGAACTCATATAATGGCATTGATTAAATGAAGTGTATCCATAGTTGTACTTCATGTCCATATTACACAGCAAGTGCTCATCCACCCTTCCCTAGTTAATAAGATCACAAATTTACCCATAAGATTATTAATGGTTATATATTTCTATAATGGTTGAAAAGAGATTTTTTTTCTTTCTTTCTAATGTATCATGTATTACTTATTAACAAACGGGGAGAGTGGCCGGGAGATTAATACATGACATTCGGTGAAGGTATCCTTGAGCGAAGGTTGTTCATGAAGCATCTTAGTTGTATTTTCCCATAGTGATCTCTTTTTTCCTAGTTCTTATCAGATTTACAGCTTTAATCAAATTGGTTGGAACGTCACAAATTGGCTCTAAAATTTGAGACATGTTAATGTCTTTAATACGCTGACAATAAACATAAACATGTATAGCAAATTATTAGCTAGCCGGGCAATAACATCAAAAAAGAAGGAATTATCAGACGTGCCTAAAAATTAAATAACCTAAAAATTACATAACATCGTCATTTTTTTTAAAACCAATCACTGATTTCGACATGTGTCTCTAATCATATTGTTAGACATCTCTATGAATCATTTCTCAAGCATCAATAATGGCAATAAACTTAAATTAGTGATAAATGTTAAATCTACATAAGTTAACCAAAAAAAATTAAAAATAAAATAAAATAAAATAAAAAATAAAATCAACACAATGATGTGGCATGGTAACTTAGGTGTGCTAGAAATATATAATTTTTACAAAACAAAATCTACAAAATAAGTTGGCATGTTAGTGTGTGGTATTTTCTCTCTTTCTTTTCAAATCATCTTATACTTGAAGCCAATAGTAATAATGACACCTCACTTTGTGAATTTATTTTGTAGTAAAAATTACGTAGTTCTAGCATACCTCATTATATCTCTTCATTTTGAAATTTTTTCTCTTATTGGCAACCACAAATTAACATACACATCATTGTTATCATTATGTGGATTTTCTTTTGTAATAAACTAATGTGGCTCTAGCATTTCTCTTAATTAATAGTTATGAATTTAACTTTCCGTACCTTGTTCACTTAATCGATAAGTGACATGCAAAGCAAATTGCTATCATCAAATACTCTCCAATGATTTTTACCGAACCTAAGTGGTTATAAATTGGTGGGGGTGGTGGAAATTGGTTGTTGGTGTGGTTGTTGAGGTGGTTATAAATTGGTGAGGGTGGTTGTTGAGGTGGTTATAAATTGTTGGGGGTGGTTGTTGAAGTGGTTATAAATTGTTGGTGGTGATTGTTAGCATGGCCGGATTTGAGCATGTGCGGGGTGAGCAACCGCACAGGGCCTCCAAATTTTCAGGGGCCTCAAGATTTTATACGGAAGTGATGTTTTAATTCGGGTTTTTCACGTACAAGTGATGAAAATGTATTCTAAAACTTAAGATCCAATGATTTTTACCGAACCTAAGTTATCATCGAGTGATTTTAAGTGACTTTAAAGAAAATGATAAAAAGAAATGGGTTATGGATGTTAGACTGTTATACAGTTGAGGAAGATGACTACTTAGGACAGTTTCAACTTTGCACCCCTAAAGATGTTTAGGTTTCACATTTTTGCCTAATATTTCATTGTTATTTTCAAGTTAGTACAAAAGAGTTTATGAAATTAACAATCCTATCCCTCATTTGAAACAAAGTTTAGAAATGGACCATTTGGTTCCGTGCATAATACAAAAATATTTTTATATACGAATAGAAAAAAGTTTTTAAGGTGTTCTAATACTATAAGTATGATACATATATACTTGTTAAACATTGTTATTTCTATGTTGTTTTGCGCATTCATATATTTGGAACTTCTATTTTTTATATATAAACATAGATTTTTTATGTTGCTGGAGGGGCCTAAATTTCGTTATGGCACAGGGCCTCTAAATTTCATGGGACGGCCCTGATTGTTAGGGGTGGTTGTTTCCATAATTAGTAAGTAAAAGTCTAAATTTTTAAGCCTTTCTAATTATAGAATAGTCCCAAATACATTATATAGTAGTATAGATAAGTGCCATTTGATAAGCAATTAACATCTCAACTTTTATTCGTCAATGGGTTCCCCGGCATGCATGCATGTATCCCTGAAAAAGAATACTTCAAGTACTACAGACTTGTTTAGAACCAGTTATTTGTTATGCATAATGATCGATAATGTACTTGCCTTAATGTTTACGATAGGCTATAAACCTTGCTCGTTACCTGCATTGTGGAACTTGATACATATATAATTAGCTGAATATAAAAAATGGCGACGTAACAAAATAAAAGTATTCGACCTTCATATATCTTTTCGGTAACCATTGGTATAACAATCCCCGAATAAGGAAATTCCAGTAACATAAAAAGGATTTTTTTAAAACCTTGAATGATCCTTAACAAACTGCATAGTAAGCAATCATTAGTAAGAAGTCATCGGTAAAAAGTTATGCTAATATTGATTTAAACATCCAACAACCTTCCTAATGAATTAAGCAGTTTGGGATGCATAACATATCACCGGAGTAAGCAGCTTCATCAATTGCTGTATATGAGTATCCGGTTAATGTCGGTGCATCCAAATATATGATATTCGCTGGCTTTAACATGCCATAATAGTTTGGATTGGAAAATAATTAGCACAAACAATCAACTTTATATCAGAGTTTATACAAAATGCAAATTAAATTACTCCTACCTTTGTCCAAGAATTCGGGTCCATTTGTAAAGCTGGGACACCATCTATGAAAATCCCTTTCTTAATTTTGAATATAATGAATCTGTTATGAAAACTGAAAATGTAAGAATTTGATCCATAACAATTATAAAACTCGATCGAAAGCAACAAAGTAACCAACAACACAAGCTTGCAAATTGGTCTAGGTTTCTTATACTCGATCATGAAGTCATGATTGATTTAGCTTTGATAAAAAAAAAAAAAAAAAAAAAAAAAAAAAAAAAAAAAAAAAACATTTAATCAATAGTTATTTGCTTTAATTAGTTAGTTTAACAAGTTCTCTGATTTTTATGACGTTGAGTAAAGGATACAATCCAGTTGAGCATTTTGGTACACGTACAACCATTCCTTTAGCTTAATGAATAGAGGAAAATATATACATGCAAATTAAATTCGTGCAAATGATATGTACACGGGTGTTTTATATTCATGCCCAGATTTTTTAAATATAGGGAGAATTCCGTATATAACCAATGTAAGCATCAGAATGTATGGGCTATTATGCCCTTGTACATTTGATGTTAATTGAGCGGACATATATAGCATTCGTAAATCATTGCAAATTAGAACTGCTCCTACAAATTAAAAAATGAAACTTATGTTATGATTTTATAAACCTCCATTTATATTGTTCAAGTTGGAAACTGTAAGAGAGGGTGAGATAACGATGTTTATTAATTGAATGATTTCATACGTACATGGTATACTATATATAATGTCTTATCTATATATAATGTCTTATCTCTTGTCTATTTAAGGTAAATTACAATCACTCTTTAACTCTAGCTAAATGCTAACTCATTTGGACTTTTATCCCTATACTCGGTTCTTATCCTTATACACGAATGATACAGTTAAGACTTACCCGTAGTTCGAGCGGCGAAATCGCAAAAGCTCGGATTAGAGTAGTAAACTAGAACAAAAGGGAAAAAAAAGGCATTAACATAATAAAAACATAATTTTAGTCGACTCGTAACAAAACTGTACCAACGGTCGACTTTAGTCGACTGGTACCAACGGTCGGCTAAGTCGACTAGTAACACAATCGTACCAACGGTCGACTTTTGAGACTGGTATCAACGGTCAGTCAACTTGTACAGATAATGATGTTTATCAAAGATGAAGGATGACGTACCATCGTGAACGAAGAAGGTATAAGGAAGAGATGGGGACAATATTTTTCCTCTCTCTTTAACGAGGGGAACACCGAAGGAAGGGGTGAACGAGAGAACCCTAGCCAACTTTTGGTACCCGAATGCTACTACTCGAGGATCAGCCAAGAAGAAGTGAAGGTTGCTCTACAGAAGATGGGTAGAAACAAAGCTGTAGGCCCGGACCAAATACCCATTGAAGCCTGGAGGAGCCTAGGAGATGAGGGGGTAATATGGTTGACTTGTCTCTTCAACAAGATCTTCTCTAGCGCAAAGATGTCAGATGAATGGAGACTCAGCGAAGTCATCCCCATTTTCAAGAACAAGGGAGACGCTCAAGTGTGTAGCAACTATAGGGGTATTAAGCTACTTAGTCACACCATGAAGCTCTGGGAGAGAGTTATAGAGAGGAGGTTAAGAAGGGAGACAAGGGTGTCAGAAAACCAATTCGGATTTATGCCAGGGAGGTCCTCGGTCGAGGCTATCCACCTCCTTAGAAGTCTTATGGAGAAGTATAGAGAAAGACAGAGAGATTTGCATATGGCTTTCATTGACCTAGAAAAGGCATACGATAGTGTCCCACGAGAGTTTATATGGAGGACTCTTATAGAAAAAGGGACCCCAAGGAGATACTTAAAGGTCATTAGGGATATGTACGAAGGGGCGAAGACCCGTGTACGGTGCACGGTGGGGTGCACTGAGTTTTTCCCCGTGAAAGTTGGACTTCATCAAGGATCAGCCATTAGCCCTTACCTTTTCGCCTTGATTCTCGATGAGATATCCCGAGGGATACAAGAGGGCATCCCTTGGAGCATGATATTCGCAGACGATATTGTGTTGGTTGCAGAATCGGCCGAAGGGTTAAACTACAGACTGGAACACTGGCGCGAGGCTTTGGAAGACAATGGGCTTCGGGTGAGCAGAGAGAAGACTGAATACATGAGATGTGATTTCGGTAGCTACGAGATCGGTCGAAACGAGGAGGAAGTGCGTATCGGAGTCCAGATTCTTCAACCTAAGGAGTCTTTTAGGTATCTAGGTTCGGTGATACACAAATCAGGAAGGATAGACGATGACGTTACCAACCGTATTAGAGCAGGTTGGGCGAAATGGAGGGCGTCGTCAGGAGTACTCTGTGATAAGAAAGTTCCCTTTAAGCTTAAGGGAAAATTTTATAAGGTGGCAATCAGACCTGCTATCTTGTACGGGTCAGAATGTTGGCCTATCACAAAAGCTCAAGCTAACAGAGTGGAAGTGGCAGAACTGAGGATGCTGAGGTGGATTTGTGGTAAGACGATGCTTGACATGATCCCGAACGGAATTTTCAGAGCGGAACTTGAAGTTGAAACTATAATCTCGAAGATGCGAGAAGGAAGGTTGAGGTGGTTCGGTCATGTCAGGAGGAGGCCACAAACAGCACCGGTTAGGAGAGTCGAAGCGCTGATGGTCGACGGTTTGAGGAGGAGGGGAAGACCTAAGCTCAGGTGGGAGGATCGACTTAGGCTAGACATGAAGGAGCTTCTCTTGTCCGAGGACATGATCTCAGATAGGAATGCGTGGAGAGCTAGGATTAGGACTTGCGGGTAGTGTCGGTAGGGTAGTAGGTGCTTGCCTTTGCGTCTGGGTCTTTTCCCTTCCCTTTGTTGTCCTGCCCCTTTGCCTTTTAGGTTTAGTTTGCCCTTTGCACTTTAGGTTTAGTGGCCCTTTTGCTCTTCCCTGGTAGGTTTGTAGTAGGCTAGTGGTGCCTCTTTTCCCTTTGCTTTGCCTTAGCTTTAGCCCCCTTGCGTTGCCTTGCTTTGTTTTTGTGTTGCTCTTCTTGCCTTTTGCCCGCTTGCTTTTGTGTCCTTACTTTGATGTGTTTGTTTTTGGCTTTGCTTTTGCTTTCTATCTTTTGCCCTACTTGCTTTGTTTGCTTGATTTGACTGTCTTGCCCCTTGTTTGTTGTTTTGGTGCTCTGTTTGTTTGCATGTTTTTATATGTTTGTCTTTTGTACTAGGCCCTTTGTTGGTTGGTTGCTTGCTTCTAGTTGCTTTTACTTGTTGCTCTTTTGCTACTTGCTTCTTTTTAGTTTTTCTATCACTCGCACTGGTGCACGTGCCGGAGGTCTCCCTGGAAGCAGTCTCTCTACTCCCAGGTTTTACCTGGGGTAGGGGTAGGACCTGTCTACATTTCTACCTCCCCCATACCTCGCCTTCGCGGGATTGGGTATGTTGTTGTTGTTGTTGTTGTTGTACATGGTATATATAATGTCGTATCTCTAGTCTATTTAAGGTAAATTATAATCACTCTTTTTTTTTTTTTTTTTTTTTTTTTTTTTTTTTTTTTTTTTTTTTTTTGTTAAAAGGTCAACGACCCAGTAAATATATTACTCCAAAAAAGCGTTTAAGTACAACGGATATGGGTGAATCCCATATCTCAGCCCGTTACATAGGCGAGAAGCTTACATAACAAGATACTTCCTATTTTCTAGACAAGAAAACAAAACCACTACCTCATGATATTGAAATACTCTAACAAAAATATAAACTATCTCCTACGACCTTGGAGATTAAAGCTATAAATGACATTAAGAGCATTCAAATTTTCTGAAAGATCATAAATTTGCTTCGAGTAGTCATCACTCTTTAACTCTAGCTAATCAACAACTAATGCCAACTCATTTGGACTTTTATCCCTTTACTCGGTTCTTATCCTTATACACGAATGATACAGTTAACAGAAACCATTAATTGAGTCATGGTTCACCCATCGGAAATCATATATATATAGGCGTCTTACCAAAAAAATTAAAGAGTGTTATCAAGATTGTAAACTTATGAATTGATTAACACACAGATTAATTCATGAATTGATCAATATACAGATAAAATCATTATTTGATTAACATAAACTATTTTGAAAAAATCGTATCTGAGCTTCAGTTCAGTCATATCCATATCCATTAATATATTGTCTTGTACCGTATTTAAGTGAATATGACATACATGCATCTCGAACAAAATACGTTTTGCAGTGGCAGCTTCTTAGGCTACATATGGTATTTGTTCACGAAATTCTAAAGAAACGTACTCTTAGGGCTATTTATGCAATTAATGTGTCAACCGTTTCCAAAAAAGGTTGGTATGGTATCACTTCAATTGAAAAGAAATTTTGGTTCTTGTACATGATTTTTATTTAATCAAAATAGAATTTACTTGGTGGTTGAAGGCAAACGAGCAACAAGTTGCGTCACTAGCCCTTTTTCAATTGCAAAATTAACTCTTTTAAAAACTACATTCGTGGATCTATGTGTCATAAAATTACTGTTCATAACTCGTTGGACTCTATTGATTAGTTCCACCGTCTCATGTACAAGGAAACCAAATGTATCAAACACGAAAGGAATAAACACGTGTTGATTTTCAATGCATGCTTTCTCGTGTTTTGTCACTTTGCACGAGACGGCTTTCAAAGCGGCATGTCTAGCTGTAAAACCCCGACTACTGAACCCAACGAGAGGAGAAAACCCCTCCAACCCATCCAAAAACCAAAATGTCAGTCGGTCTCAACGTAGATTTTCCATCCGATGGGTCTGTAAAAAAAACGTGCAGACCTTTGCAAGATGTACATTGAAGAGATTAATTGCGAGATGTAGACAGATTAAGAAACGTGCAGACCTTTGCCTTCTATAAACATAAATGCACTAGTCATCACGTAGCCATTAAGTTATGATGATATTTTTTCTCTTTTTGTTTTATGTTCCATGGGAGTAAAAAGAAAAAACATAGAGATATGTGATCAAGCTGATGCATTTTGTCAAAGAAAACTACGATATTGGTTCATCACAGCAGAGTTACATATTTAAGAAATATGTGCCTATGCAAACTCTTAACATGCAATGACTAGGAATTCCTCGCTCAGTTTTCCGTAGTTTTTTGGTTGTGTTACCAAGTGATTTTTGGATTCAAAGATGTATGATCATATATGGCTATCCAAGTTATTTTACAAGGGATACATAGCTTGAAAATATTATTCAATCAACTACGTAGTAAATTTCTTTCCGGGTCAAAAAGAGTGGTCCATAGTAAAGAAACTTCTATGTGAACACGTAGACAAGTCCTATATACATCCTCACGAGGTACAATGGTTGTGGAGAATAAAATAAAATAAAATAAAATAATAATAATAATAATAATAATAATAATAATCAAACAGTGATACTGTACAGAACTATGGAAGTATCATATGTACGGTTTAACCAAACAGATGTGACAATATAGAGAGGGTTTGTATAACACAACCCTTATATCATGCTTTCTAAATACGGAGTACTAATGTTTTATATAATACTACGTAATAGTTTTAAACCACACGTGGACATAATAAAGCTTTGACATAAGTCGTCAAAGTTACAAGGATGTTGTTTTAACATACGAATAATTTGGTGAATGTTATTTTCAAATTTTGTTCATTTAAATTTTGTTATTTTTATATTATTTTTTTAGGGTTTTACACATACTAAACCATCAAATTCATTAATCTACTCGCACAAAATCTTTACTAAAAAGTAAAAACATCCGCAATGAGTAAAGTTCTGAAAGACTTTTCACTATTTCAAAGAGCTTTTTAATGAGATTTTTGCATTGCAACAAAAACTTTTTGAAAAACTTTTTACAAAAGCAACCTTAAGTCTTTTGTAAAAGTCTTAGAGCATCCACAATGCAAAAAGGGATTGTAATTAATGTCTTCAACTGTTCAATGTTTACAAAAGCTTCAACCGCTTGAAGTATACCAAGTCATTGCAAAAAGCTTTTGAAAAAGTCTAGCATTACAATGCAAAAATGTCTTTGAAAGACTTTTTGAAATGGTAAAAAGCTTTTAGAAAAGTTATGCATTGCTGATGCTATCAAATGTGATTTGCATTAAATGAATTAAATCTTCAAAGAATTTCGAGACCATGTTCATTAAATGTATGATGACACAAAAAATTTAGGACCATGTTCATTTTGTAGAAATTTTCATTTTTGACGAATATTTATATTAGGCGAGAATCATCCCTCGGGTTCTTGTGAACCCCAGAACCCCTCTAGATCCACCCGTCACCAGTGTACATAGGGCTCGCATTCCATATTACAAACTGCAAAACCTCTGCACAATTGATCAAGTTGTACCCTTGTTAACAATTTGTCTATTAAAGGGGTGTTTGGGATTACTATTTAAAACTGTTTATCTGCTAAAGATAAGCATGTAAAAACTCACTAATTTTTTATGCTTATTTCAATCTCTAAAACCTTGGTTAGTACGGGGCTACCCATTTTGAAATAAGTGTGATATTTTTACATTCTTATTTAAAAATAACTATAAATAATTCGTAATAAAAACTTATCCAAAAATCTTCTCATATAGCAAGACAATCAAACAAAGCACACACACTGACCTTCAACGTTCTTCATCACCGAGTGACTCAAATGGTTAGTGGGCTGTTTATGATACAACTGGATCTAGCCTGTAGGCTTGTATTTAAATGGTTAGTGAAATTAAGCCCAATTTAAAACTGAAGCTCAATCTGAAAACAACAACTATTTCTAGGTGGTGGGCCGGCTTAACAAAACCTAATCCAAAAAAATAAATGCTATAATAGTATAATTTATTCAACTTTATGTTTATGTTGCTTCTATATAATTTTCGAGCTCAAAGTAAGTAATTTGGAATTAGATTTGAAGTTATTTGATTTGATTTTGTAAGCAGAATGTAATTTTGGTGAGATTTGTAAAATTGAGAGACCTAATGACTTATCGATAAACGAAGTTTATTCTTACGACAAGTTTATACACCCTACAACACTTGTCTCATAAATGCTTCTCACATATGTTTTTATGTTGCTATTTATATTTGAACACATCATTTTTTTGATTGACGAGAGATCACATACCACTCGATCAAAAACTTTCCTTTGATGATAGGAAAAATTAGACTATATTGCATGTAAAGATGAAAATATTCCCTTGTCTTTATGTATTTATATAGTCATCTACATTCAACTTAATAAATCTTGTATATAAACCGTTCAGTAAAAAATTCGTCGTTTATTTCGACATGAACAATTAAAAAATCAAATGTGATTTGAAATTTAAAAAATCACGTGTGATTTGTGATTTATACTTTAAAACTCACATCACAAATGAGATTTCGTATTGCGCAATACTCAAAACCCATAAAAGCTTGTCAAAAGTAATTTGAAATGCCCGTTTATTTAAACTTTAAAGACAATAAAAAAAAAATCGCCACAATGATGTTAATCTTTATTGAACTCACCCAAAGATACTAAAACCGGTTGTAATAAGGGAGATAGGGTCGGTCGGTCGGTAATGCATGGGGTCGGGAGAAGTCAGTCGGTCGCCATGAAAAGGGGGAGTGTGTCGTTTGACCGACCTATTCATTTCAAACAAAATATAAAATCTAATCGTTGATTGCGTGAAATAAATAAATAAATAAATAAATTAAAAAACAGTCACTTTTAACATTATAAATACCACATTCACTTCACCATTTTATACACAACTCCAAACTATTTCACTGTAACCTTCTCATCTCTATACAATATGTCTTTAAAAAAACTATCAAAAAATTACTACGCCAATAAAACGTTCCAAACTTAACACCGTATGACTATATAGCGTTGAAGGCCTAGAAATTGGAAATCAATGAAGCGGCGCGTCTGGAGGCAGCGGAATTGAAAAGAGAAGAACTTGTAATCCAACATGAATTGCTTGAATTTCAGCGAGGAAAGAAAAGGGACAAAGACATCATCTTCTATAATTCACGAATCGATCCAACTTTGCCTAAACTGTCAAAAGCTATTGGAGATGAAGGAACAAATTCAAAAGAAATATAATTTAGATTATTAGTTTAAGTTTTAATTTTTTTTTTGCGGTTTTAATTTTATTTGAATTATTATGTAATATTTTTTATTATTAATAAAAAAAATTAATTTTATTGTTAAAAAATTGAAAAAAAAAATGATAATAAAGATGCATGTCACCTTATTACACCACGTAGGTCGCTGAACTAGTATATATATGTAACTAAAAAAGATATGTGTATACTATTTTCGTTTTAGATTATGTATTTAACCTTTAAATTGCACCCTGGTTTTTTTGTTTTTTTTTGTTTTTTTTTTTTTTTTTTTTTTTTAATTGCACCCTGGTTAATAAAGTTAAGAGCATCACGTTGTTTATCAACAAAAATTCATCTTGATTTCTAAAAACCTTCTTTGTTAGTTAAATTTTAGATTTTTTTTTTCTTTTAATTGCACCCTGGTTAATAAAGTTAAGGGCATCACATTGTTTATCAACAAAATTTCATTTTGATTTCTAAAAAGTAAAAACCTTCTTTGTTGGTTAAATTTTAGAAGTAATTAAATTTTAAAGATGAGCTAAAAAGAAAAAAAAATGTATATATGTATTTAATATTTCTGTTTGAACAATAACAATATAGATTTTAATCTGAAAACACTTGCTACTAAAAACAGATTTGATGACATGTTCTTTGTTTACTATATTTGCCGCAATTGGTGGCGATGCAATTTCCACCCCATCCATTCAGGATGTCTTAAACTCAGCGCGATACGGCGGCGGGTACTCTGTGACCATATTTTCTGATAATGTGATGTTATGAGGCCATATTTTTTTTAACGATTAATTTACAAATAACAATAATTTTAGGGTTGGATCAGTTGGAAAATCCCTTGCATCTTAACCTAGAGGTCAATGATTTGATCCTCACTCCCTATAAAAGGCTGGAGGTCATTTCCTATCTTAGATAGAACTAAAGCAGCCTCTCTACCTTAGGTAGGAGTAAGGTTGTCTACATCTCAACCTCCCCATACATCATGGAAGACGGTATTGGGACCAATAAAAAAATAAAAAAGCATTAGTATAATTTCATTTACTGTTAACCGAAGCTACCACAAATAGAAATTTTGATTATTTCCTTCAGCACAATCACCTTTAAATTTTCTGACCTATATGTGACCTTTTAGGCATAGTAAGGCGACGGACATTATATTTTTATTTTTATTTCAAAAAAATCTATCTTTTTTACACTATATATATCTCTTATATTGTCATTTTTAATATACACTTTTCACACAAACCAAATATCAAAATTAGCCCAAAATCAACTATACCATACAAATAATATATGGCTCAATTAGTATTTAGTCTAAAACCGGTATATAACCCAAATGTTAGGACTTATAAATACGTTTACAAAACTTAAATTACCTCATTTCTGCCCTAATTTCCCTTACAAAAATACGCAGGCATGATTTGCAGCCACACAAACATCACATACTCTTTCTTTCTTTCTTATCTTGATAACCGAACATAACCAACAATCTATGTTTGCAAGAAAATCAAACTCTTTTCTTGAATATCAAATGGTTTTATGTTGTGTTGACCGTGATGGTGGTTTTGAGATGGGGTTAGAACTGAGGTAGATGTAGATGTTGGGTTCTATTATTGTTGTATACTTTCTGTTCGTGGATCATAGATGGGATAAGTTTGATGTTTGTTTTGGCTTGATTGATGATTGTTCTTTTCTTCTTTCGTTTCATCTTCGTTTCGTTTCATCTTGTAAAGTCCATTTCAAAAAAACTAAACCATACCTTATTTAGTAATAATATTATTTAAAAAAAAATTATTTTCTTATTTGGTAACATTTTATGTTTATCCATAACACAAATAAAAGATAGATACAAAAAATATAGATAAGATTCAATTAACAATATGATTAAATTTTTTAAATAATTATTTTTAATAATAAAAAACTATAATTAAAAATCATAAATCAAACAAAACAAAGATTAAATTATTTGTTTTTAATAAATAAAAATATATGATTTAAAAAATTTTTTAAAAAAAAATTCGCGCGTACGCGAGTATTATAACTAGTTCATATAAAAAATTCATTCGTTGACATGTCAGCTAGTGATTAGTGCATTTTTTTGCAATTTCTCTCTCATCTCTCTTATTAAATCAATCATCTGCTGATGCGTCAGTGAGTGAATTTTTCGTATGAATTTTGTGAATGAGTCTAAAGTTTTCTGCCTATTTCATTCATTTCATGAAAAGTGTAATACATTATTTATCTCTCATCATTTTTCACTAACTAGTTATTCAAATGCACCGATCAAATTTTTAAGTCTAAATTTAAGTTTATGTTTTAAACATAAAAATCATTTTTCTAATTTAAATTATAAATAACCATTTATTCAAACATAGTTGAGCAATTAACCCTTAAAAAAGTGATTAAAAGCTAGCCAGGAATTTCACAATTCACTTGAAAAGATTTGCGACTTCGCAAGACACCTGCGAAGTTACCAATCAAATAGAGAACAAATGTTATTGGATTGCGATCGAACCATCCAAATCCTTCAATTTTGAAGCTGTTTCACAAAGTTCAATTGAATATATTGTGTTAATTATTTGCCCATATATCAATATTCGGTTCATAGATGAGTATGTCAGTCAGTGTGTCACTACGATCTCTTGAAACGCGTCAGATTTTTTTGCTTTTACGCGGTTTGTATGAACTGGGTGTCAAATATATTCTGTGACGCTTTTGTCACTTTATCAAGGCTCTTTAGTTTTCTACTTTTCTTTTACAAAAAGCACAAATTTACACTACTCATTTGTTTATAACAAAGAAACATTAAGCATGAATTTTGAGCTTTACTCGATTTATTATTATTATTATTTTTTTTTTTTTTATTTTTTTTTTTTTTTTATGGGTACTCTATAGTCTATATCACCATTTTAACATGGTCATTCATTACTCCAAGACTATGACACTATTTACATGCATTCTAGTAATATTGATAGTAAAATACTACAGCGTTATATAAAACATCTATGAAATTAGAAATCTAGATTCTAGTATAGCGCGATATTTATCGGATCGAAGCATTACGAGCGATCGATCGAGCCCAAACCTTAACAAGTGTATAGTATGTCAAACGAGACAATGAGAAAAGTGTTTGGCCTGTATTATAAAATCAAAGACAGTCCCGGCCGTACCATTTTGAGGAAATTATCTTGAGTTCTTGACATTGTCAACACAAACTATGCAAATACATGCACGGCTCTACCGCGAAGCTAAGCCCAATAGCTAGCTACCTTGCTACTCGCGCAGGTACCCTATAATCATCGCCTACCATCACGACCATCCATGACCATATATATCTTCAGTTGACAATATAGAATAGAGTCTCCTCTAGGCCCTCAAGATATAGGAAATACAAACAAGGGAAAAGAAATTAAGAGCATTGGTCTTGACTTGTCATTATTCTTCTACTAGTATTACGTATGAATCATATCGTCAAAGCTTGGTCACTGTAAATTCTAATGAGGCAAGGTGCGTTAACGGTTTATTTTTGTATGTGACACAAGGTCGTTTGAATGTGTTTTCTTTCAGTAAAAAACTAGTTATAATGCCCGAGCATGTGCGGGTTTTTTTTTTAAATTTTTTTTTTAATACGGAGTAATATATTTTTATTTCTTATAAAACAAATAATTTAATCTTTGCTTTGTTTGATTTATCATTTTTAATTATATTTGTTTATTATTAAAGATAATCATTTAAAAATTTAATCCTGTTGTTAGTTGCATTTTTATCTATATTTTTCTGTATTTATCTTCTACTTGTGTAGTATTGCATCTTATTTATATTTTTTTATATTTATCTTATACTTTTGTAATATATCAACAAAACAAATTTTTAAAATTTTAAATTAAAAAATAATAATTAAAATATTACCTAATAAGGAAAAAAAAATTTTCTGAAATACGAAAGTACTTAATAATAGTTTTGTTTTATTATATAAAAGATGGTTAGCTAGGTCAGGGTGTGTTAATTACCTTTGGGGGCGTTTGGTTCAAGATATATAAATGGTGCTATTTAAAATTCTAAGCAAGTGTAAATGCTTCTCATGTGGAAGAAAATTAAAATGTCTCACTTTTAGCCTCATTAAAGCAAATAAAATTCTTGGGCCCACATATTTATTGTGAACCAAACAAGAGAATTGAAGTAATTTTAATTTCAAATTTCCCCAATTACTTTGAATTTACCCCAACCAAACACCCCCTTACAACATTGTAAATGTCTAATCCGCTTTTGAATTTGTATAACATAGATAGTCTAAATATCACTTGCATTTAGCTGAACAAACAAAAGCTAGATCACAAACTGACTATTAGACGAAGGAGGTGTTATTTTTTAAGAGGCCCTGAATCTGAACCGCACATCTGAATCTGAATTTGATGCGTGAATGTCTGAATCTGACCGCATCTGAACGGGAAAAGAACTCACGTTTGAACCGCACATTTGCTTGCTCGTACTATTTTTTTTTTTGGTTATTTTTGTGTCAACAAGAGGCATTAAGACACCCTTCAAGTGTAGACCATTAAGATCTTACTGCCTCTAAACGCGTCAGAACGGCTAAAATGTCTTACCGCGTCTGAACAGTTTAGATTCAGAGGCTGTTAAGAGTCTTTTTTTTTAAAACAAACACGACCGAAGTTTACACTTTTTTGCTACTTGTAACTTCGCAAGAAACTGCTAGTCATTTGCTTGATAGAATTGAATGAAAACAATATATATGTGTTAGACAACATAATACTACTAAAATAATCTTGTAAATAAGTTCAAATTAAATTATTCACGTAAATGACGACGTACTTTATACTATCTTAAAATTTACGGAGTATTTAACTAACAGACAAAATTATTAGCTTTAAACATCAATATAAGCAACTAAAGTTATTAGATATTCATTGAGTCAAATTATTGTTGAATGCATTTGAAGTTGTAAAAGGATTGCATTTACAACCCCCTTTTTTTATTTGAAAGTTACTCCCTCCATAAGTCGTGATTAAATTAGGTGAAAGAATGATTTTGTCGGCTATATACATATAAAAGACGCCATTTGCATTGGGGTAACAGCCACCAAAGTATTAAAGGGTCCGTTTGGTTTATAAGCGAGGTTGGATTAAGATTTAGATTTGGTCTAGCAAAATTGACAATCATCGAGCTTGGTCTACTAAGTAAAGTAAAATGCTTACAGTTTACAAACCCTTTTCGAGTTCTACCAATATGGAAATGTTGGACAAATATGAAATTGGATAAATCTTGTGAAGACTAATAGACACAGATAATAATAATGTTACGTATATGAAATGAAAGAAACAATGTGTGTTTTTAACTTTATTCAGAACATCAAAGTTGAAATTATTTTTAAAATTAGTTGAAATTGACTTTTAGCATTTCAATATCTTGTGGAGTTGTGGATACTGCTAAGTTGCACCACGTACATCATTAATTAAAATATCCACCTAACTAATACGTCAATTAACTTGTGAGTGGTTTCGTTGTGATATTTAAAACTGCTCATCATATTAAATGCAAGTTATTCACAAAAGGCCTAAAATAAGAAATAAGTGTTGTAGAAATGTTTGTTGTATCTGCTCCTTTAGTCCTAGGTCCATATTAGGTCAAATTCACTTATTAGTTTTTCTTTTAAAGTTACAAAATAAATAAAAGAGTTTTTAATCTCGTTAGTTGTTTTACAAAAATTAAATATTGATAAAGAAAAGATAGTGTAATCATTAGAGCAAATTACTATTGTGGTTTATAAAAAAAGTCTAAAAATGTATGAAGAAGTCTAAGGGGGTGCTTGGCAAGGGGGTTAAAGGGGGTGGGAAATGGGTAAGGAATTCAAAAGGGTTCACCTCACTCAAATTAGGTGCTTGGTTAGGTGGTGTGCAAAGGTATTGATTACCCCGTAGTGGGTAATCAACATTATAGAGTAAATTGAGGGGTAAGGTATTGATTACTCACCTCACTCAATCCTTTGCATTCATTTTCCCTTTCCCTTTACCTTTACCATTCCCCACTTTGAACCAAGCGGACCCTAACATTTTGTTAATCATAGTAAAAATGTGTTTCATGCTTATGTGGCATGAAAATGTCTGACATTTTGAACCTCTTCTAAATTAAATGTATTGATGTTTGATGAGATTTTTATAAAGTTTTAAATAGTTTATACATACTAGAGAAAGGCTTATAACAAGAACAATGTTTATAAATTGATGATGTAGGATGACTCACTATTATAAACTTTTACAAAGATTTATCATAATAGATGCCTTTATGATATAATAAACAATTATGTATGATGTAATTAATTTTGTGAATGTACTTTAAAATGTGACTGCTATAGTAATATAATTAGTTTTTAACTCGTGCATACACCTATTTATTAAATAATATTAGTCTATAAAATTATGTAATATATCTCATACTTTTTTACAATACCTATGCATACGCTGACTTTTACATATTTTTTTCATTATGTATTAATATTGATAAATATTTTGTATAATTATCCGGATTAAATTTAACCCTAGCTCAAACGTTGCATAAGATCTAACCCTGGCTCTGCATGTGTCGTACTGGTGGAAACATGACGCAACCAACACAAATGATTCTACTTGTAAACCTTAATTGATCGTGCAAAGGCATAAAGAAGATCAAGAAGGTGATTCTGTGCAACTAGAAGATTACTTGCAGTTTAAGGATAACATGAACAAGTAAGTAATTCTATAACATCCTTCTTATGTGTTTAGGTTTAGGCTTAGGTTACTTATCTGATTATGATATCTTGATATTAGGGTTTTGGTCTGCATAGTTTTTACCTATTTGTTTTCAGCTGTGAATGTTTTATAGACCATGCTGATGACCACCAATACCTTACAAAAACAACATGTACTCCCTGATGAGAATCAGTAAGCAAGTTTACTCCATGATAAAAAAAAAAAAAAAAAAAAAAAAAAAAAAAAAAAAAAAAAAAAAGAAAAAAATCATGGAGTGATGTATTAAGCTCGATTAACAAGTTTTAGGGACATCGAAGACTATCTGAAGACACAATTTACCTCAGTGAGTAAAGCACTTGAGCTATAAACAACACGTGAGTCAGTAAGTTCCGACAAAGTCTCACTGACTTGGAAGAGTCTCTTTGTGAATCAAACATAAAATATGGATGAGAACTTCCTAAAAACAAAAGTAGGGCAAATATAAGGAAGTCAAACAAGTACAAAAGTTATTAATAAAAAATGAATAGTTGAGTAAACTATTCACTAAAGTACATTAAAATTTGAAGCCACATGTAAAAGCATTAAATATGTTTAACACCTAACATACTGAAACATGTGACTTCATTTTATGCTCGCTTATATAAAAAAAGTTTCTAATGATAAGAGTTAGAGATTCTTTAAAAATAATACAAATGTATTGTTGTGAAAATATCCTCCTCTCCTTAAACATCATTAGCTAAGCTAGCAAGCTTATGTTGTTCACCCATAAACTTCAACTTCGGTTTTAGTTTAGGATTAAAATAATTAATTTCATTTGTCATTCAATTGCGATAGTGTAATGCAACTATCTTTTGTAATTATTTGATACATTTAAAATAATAATTACCTATAGTAGAAAGCATGAATAGTGTTATTTGAATAGTGTTATTTGATTGGTCTAGTGTAAAACTTGTTTTTATCTTCTTAAACATATTCATGATTGAGAAATGATTGGCATGCTTAAAAAATATGTCTAATTTTGTGCCTAAACATGTGTGACAATAATTCATTGGTTGTATCAACCGGACCCACCTTTTCACAATCCAATGAGTTAGTGACACATAAGTTAGGCACAAAATTAGTCTTATCTTTTAGGTCTCCTAATCTTTTTCCTTCATGATTTACCTAAATTTCGAGAACATCAATAACATAACTATCACAATCTATACTACCTTATAATGTATTTAGGACATCTATATTTAGAAATCTTAAAATGTTTAAGACCAAAAATATTTCTTTAATAAGAAAGATACATACACATATAATTAAAAGCATAGAAAGTTAATTGTCTTTAAAAAGTCTAGGTTGTTACAAGTATAGCTTTCAATGCTTGTAATCTTTTAACACTTACAAGAAAAGAATCATAGTGCACACCACTTTAATGCACATAATTTTCAGACTTACAAGATAAGAAACATAGTGTACAATACTTTAATGCACATATTAAAAAAATAATAATGAAAAATATTAATATTATTTAATATAGTCAATTAATTAACTGGTCAATAAATACAATTAATATAGTTATTAAAACACCCCTTGCATAAAAAAATATAAATTATCAAACATATTTTACAACCAAATCAAACACAATTCCTACATTAAATGTCACTAATACAAATAATAAAACACATTATACAAATATTCAAGCCCAAACTGTCAATGGGCCAAATAGACTTGAGCCCGAACGGGTGCGAGCTAAACGGGTTTGAGCACGAACGGACACGGGCTAAACGAAATTATTGATATCCATAAATTTATTATTAAAAAAACATAATAAACTAAAGTATATGATTCACCGAAAAATTTAATTTCAGGGTACCCGCCGCTGCAACGCACGGGTACCCTGCTAGTCTTTTTAATATATGGATAATGTTTCTTACGCCCATGTTATTTGAGAATACGACACTTTAATTTAGAGGTACGTTGTATAACCGGAATATCTCGTAAGCCCACTCATATAAGTTTAGCCAAACACTTAGTTTAAGTTTATTTGACACATATAAGCTGATAAGCTCATAAATCCATCATATAAGCTTAGTGAAATACCTCTTAGGTGGTGTTTGGTTCGCCATACTTGAATGTAATATGATGTAATTGTAATCTGAATTACATCCTGTTGATGCAAATAATGTCTAAAACATTATTCTAATCTTTCGATATCTCTATGTTTTGATGATAACAAAATATGAAAACATCTTACGTCAAAATTAACGTAAACAAGTTTTTAGTCGAAATATCTGATTTCTACGTCAATCACTCTAGGTATGAACAAACAAATTTAAAACTTGACAAATGATCAAAAAGGTGAATTTGTGTTTTAAACTTCACATTTTTAACTTGACAAAACTTTCTTTTCAAAAATACATTTTACAAATTATTTTTGAGTTATAAAGAAATGTTTTATTTAGGAAAATCATTTCAAAAATATTCCTAACAGCTATATTTTACTGTAACACCCCCATTTTTTACTGATCGCAGCGGATAAAGTGTTTGGGGTATTACTTCATAGAATCACAGATACAGTAATAGAAAATGACTCGAAAAGAGACGTTTTGAAAATTTAATTATCATTCATAATTATCAGAGTTTTAATTATAAAAGATATACTTTTATTTTGTTTAGGTCCCACAAATCAAAGTGTTAGGTTGGTTGTGTTTGAATGATAACCATGAAAAGTCCTCCGAGTTCAGTACCTCCTTCCGCCATAGGTCCATAGAAGTAATATACCTAGGATACATGCTTAAAAAGTCAACACTAGGTGTTGAGTGAGAAGCATAAGTTTAGGGGTTAGTGAATACAAGTTCCCTAGTTCAGTTGTTACACCCATCTGGGAAAATGCAAGTTTTTGTGATAATTGTGATGCATGCACAATTATCAGGAGTTTAGTAGGTTGCAGTAAGCTCATGAATCACACCTTAACGATCCGGGTCATGTGGGCTGCAGACCCAACATGAGGGGATGGAAGGATAACTTGCCAAAGTTATACCTTGAGTGGATTCAAATATAGTACTTATTGGTACCACCTAGTGGGGTGTTAATACCAACGGGAGTTGTCAAACTCCAATAGATCTATCAACTATATTCGAGTTCGTTTGGATAAAACGTCCCAAACAATTAGATTCATGAATTTTGGTTATGTAGTGGTGGCTGTTAGTTTACTCGTGCAAACAACCAAAGAAAAAGACTTGTATTCGGTTTTAAGTAAAGCATTTAGCATGTATCCCCCTTACAGGGTTATAAAAGCATTTAGAGTGAAAGTTTAAAAAGATGTAAGGGTATGAAAACTCACCTGGGTGTAGAGTAATCTAAGTAATGCAAATAGTGACTCGGGAACTAGACCGCCTTACTCACGTATCTTGGCTAGGGGGGTTTTACGTGGGTTAAAGCTAGGGTTAGGGTTTTCTAGGGCTCGTACAACTTCAAACCACAACACAACGCGACCAAGGCCTAGCTACTCATTCCTAATGGCTTCTAATGACTTAGTACTACAGAAATGTGAGGTAGAGAAGAGGGGGAGAGGTGTGGAGAAGAAATGAGGGGGGAGGTATTTATAGGGCTCGATAGGCGGTTTAGGGGAGAAACGAGTTCATAGGTGTCGTGCATGGGGAGGGTTGAGCAAGCAGAGCTAGAGGGTGGTTGTGGTAAGTCTAATGGTGACAAGGAGGAGCTAGGAGTAACTAGGGGGCTGTTACTAGGCCGGTTGTGGTGGAGAGGGGCTGTGGGAGGCAGTTCGATGGTAGCAGCTTACAAGGAGGTGATGCACCTCCTTGCTTGGGTGCTTGGAGGTGCTTGTAAGCTGCTTAGGTTGTTTAAGGGTGGTTTAGGGTGATTAGGGGTGATTATGGGTGGTTTAGTGGTGGATTAGGGGAGGTTTAGGGTGGATTAGTGGTGATAAGTGGTGGATTAGTCAAGTAGGTGATGCACCTACTTGTGTGTGTGCTTGGGTATGACTAAGGTGTTAGGGGTGCTAGGTTGAGGTGTTTAAGGTGCTTATGTTTAGGTTTTACTAAGTTTTAGTTAAGTTTAGACCTGGTTTCTACTTATTATGTGTTTAAGGTTTTACCTAAGGTTTAGTGCCTAAATGAAGTTCCTAAGTGTGTCTAGTGACTAATCCTAAGACCTAAAGGGTTTATTCTAAGTGTGGGTAACCTATGGGAAAGTTTTGGGAAGGTTTAACCTAGTGTTGTAACCTAAATGACCTAAGTGGGTTTAGTGAGAGACTAGGGTTTATCCTATGGTTTTGTGCCTAGGTTAGTGTCCTAAGGGTATCTAATAACTATTCCTAAGTTCTAAAAGGCTTATACTAAGTGGTAGTGACCTATGGGGAAGTTGTGGGAGGGCTTAGACCTAATTCTAGTTATCTATGACCTAGTTATGGTTTAGGGCTTAGGGGGTTTGTATCTAAGTTCTAAGGGTTCTATTATATAGCCTAATAGTCCTAATATATCATAATATTCCTAAATAAACTCTTACTTAAGCCTTGAACACATTCTTACTAGTTTAACTAAGCATATAGGTTCAGATAAGCACATAATCCTACTTAAGTTTTAGTTTAGGGTTTATTAGGGTTTTGTGTTATGTTTAGTGTTTTAGATTGGTGAATTACTTATTATGGTGTTGTTATTAGTTTATGCTTTGACATACCTGGGGTTTATAGGATGTGAGTGTTGAGTTATTTGGCTTGTGTAGATACGTGAGCAAGTCTAGTGAGTCATGCAAGTAATAATGTATATAAAAAGCAAAAATTTACCTATGAAATACCTACTATAGGTATTTGTAATGGGAATGATAGTAATGGGTGTTTGTGGGTTGTTGTAGCCTTACCCCCTTAGAGAAAATCTCGTCCCGAGATTTTGACGATTATAGGAGTAGGGGAGAGAATAAGTCGAGAAAGTAGAGAAAGAAGATGATTATCGAGGAAGATGATGTGAAAAGGAAGAAGATTTTGCACAAGCGGAGTAGGAATTGCTTGTACAGATACCAGATACTTAGGTTTTTATATCTCATTATTTGCAAATAAAGGCATCCCAATATTTGAAAACAAGAGCGTATAAATTCTTAACCTATTTGACTTATAACTTTCTCATTAAAATGTAGGAACATCCTAGTTTATTTTAAGAGGATAGTCATCATAAATCATCCTTAAGCAGTATCGGTGGAAGATGAGGAGAGTTTTACCATATTTAAGGATATATGGTAAGGAAATTTTTAGAGACAAGTTTCAACTGATAGTTGTCATATCAGTGAAGACAAGTTCTAGATACGGTAGAGGAATATTCTAGTCAAGTAGAGACAAGTTCTAGTCATGATAGAGACAAGTTCTAGTCAGGATAGAGACTAGTTCTAGTCATGATAGAGTAAAGTTCTAAAGTTCTCCGGTTTAGCAACTTGTCACATGGTAGATTCCCATGTTAAGACTAGAATGACGGACGTAGAAGATCTCATGTTTACAATTTCTTGCAAAGCGAGATTTAATATCGCAGTCGAACATAATGTGGATTAAAGTTCGATGTAGATATTCTTACAAGTTCTAACTAATAGAAACTTGCGTTATGACGAGAAATGCAAGTTCTAACTAATAGAGCATTGCAGGATGAGGTAGGGAGAGAATATAGAGAGAAGAAAATAGAGTGTAAAATGATGGAGAATTAAAAATGAAGGGAAATGGAGTGAAGGATTTATGGGAGTGGAGTGGGAAAAGGAAAAAGAATGAAAGGGTAAAGTAGGGGAAATGGAAAAGGAAAAGAAGTTTGAAGTGGGTTGAGTGAGAAAAAGTATAGGAGTGGAGAAAATGGAAAAGTATGGTTTTAATTTGTGGAGTGGGGAAAAAGGCGGGAAAATGGGATTTTAAATGGAAGAGTAGGAGGAAGTGGGAGGAAAAGATTTAAACGGTAGAAAGATAGAAATGAAATGATGAGATTAAACAGAAGAGTAAGAGTATAGTATACCTGAAGGAGAATATCCTAACGGAGTTTTAGATTTACTATATTTCTTCCTAGAGTTTTGTTTTCCCCCTAAGGTTCTTCTAACTAATCCTAATTTCTAAGGGTGAGGTGTTTGGTTCCATTGAGGTAGAGGGTTTTAAAGAGGGGTTAGGTTTAAGTGTTTTCTTTCCTAAGGGTTGACTAGGTATATCCTTATTTTTAGGTATTGTTTCAGGTTTTCTCTTTTGTTTTAGGTTATCTATTATTACCATTATTACTATTATTATGAGTATTACTATTCCTAGGGATTTGAAACCAACTAATGCACTATCCATAGTATCTCCTAAGTGAAATTTCCTAATGGGTATTCTAAAAATTGTTAAATCCTAAGGTATAATCTAAAATCCTCAAGTGTATAAGTATGGTTATCCTAAGGGCTAGGTATGGGTAATCTATGACCTAAATCTACTTATTCCTATGGGGTAAGTGTGTCTATCCTAAACTAGGGTTCTAAAGGCTTAGGGTGAGGGTTATCTAATCCTAAGTTTTTCCTAATCTATATTCTAATCCTAATGTTTTCCTATTAAGTCTTATCCTATGTCTATTGGGGTAGGGGTTTTTGGTTCCTAATCCTAATGGTCTAAGGTTTTCTAATCCTAATGGTATTTCTAACCTCAAGTATGGAAATCCTAACTAAGGTTTTGGGGTTTAATAAAGGGGATTGGGGAAAACTAGCTCGGGTATCATAGTAATCTAAGAGTAGGAATATGCTTATATATGAGGATCATATATTTGCATATGGAATAGTTAGGGGTAGATCTCTAACTAGAACGAAGATAGCTTAAGAAAGCCATGGAAAGAAGTGAAGGTTTAGAGATCAGAGGAGAAAGAATTCAGATCTCTATGGTGAAGAATGAGGATTCTCACCATCGGTAAGAGGAAAAAGAGTTGAAAAGGGTTAGAGTAAGAGAAATTTAAAACAGTTTAGAGATTCTATTTACCTAAGACATCAGGGTGGGTTAAGGGTAAGGGTTAAGGGTAGGTTATGGATTTTCCTAAGGGTTTTCTAAGGTGAAGGGTAATCCTAAGTCTAGTTATCTAATCTATCCTAATTGAGGGGTACCAGGTAGTTTCTAAATCCTAACTCATTTTATTTATTTCCTATTCTACTTATCCTAAAGGCTCTAACTATTCTAAGGCATGTCTCCTAGGGTTATTTATTTACTTAAGGTTTTCTAAAGTTTCCTAATTTCCTAATTCCATGTGTTAGTGTTTTCTAAGTTTTCCTCATCATTATCTATTATCTTTTCTAAAGTGCAAATTCTAAAGCAGGCAAAAGCTATTTTATGGTGATGTTTCATTTGGTTTTTCTGTATTTTAGTTATTTTAAAACGGTTTTCTTGTAAATTCTTTCTTAAACTACTATAGTCAGGTTGATTATCTAAGTTATTATTATTATGACCTTTTTATATCTTTTCAAGGAGATCAAGAAAAATTTCATCTAAGTTATTTAAAATCTCCTCTAATTGGTTTTCCTCATCTTCTAGAGTCAACCTAGAGAGTTTTTTCTCCAATTTCATCTTTCCAAGATGGAATGAGAGGGTTTATTAAGTAAGGGGTAAGGTTTAAGGTATAGGGTTGCCTAAAGTTAAATCTAGGGGTATAGGTGGGGATAGGGTGTTTAGGTATATATGGTTCTCTCGGGAGAAAGAAACCATGGGGTTCTGTTTTATGGGTAGGAAAAAGTGGATGTATAATAGGGTTTAGGGGAGGTAGGGGTGATGTCTTAGCATAGAAATCTCTTATGTATTTTAAATTAGGGTTATCTAAACTATTCCTATAGTCTTCTAAGTTATAGAGTTTAGGGGAATAATCTAGTACATTCGGAGAGTGTTAGGTCACCATTTATGTAAACACAAGTATGATAATGAAAGAAAATAGATGAGAATGAGAGGTGGTTGATTATAAGAAATGAGAGAAGATAAATTGCAAGAGTTTCACTAGTGTATTCAAATAACCAACAAATAAAAGTGTTACATAAGCTTGGTATTTATAGGAGGAGGAGTAGGGCAACACTCCCTTCCTCCCTCCTTTCTTTGGACGTGGGCTTTAAGGCCCATTGGTCTTACATTCATAAGCCTTGTAACCTAAACAATGTAGAATAAATAACTAAGCAACCTATTACAAAATGTAATGACCGAGACTTGACTAAAAATACAAAAGTATGATCCCAACAATCTCCCCCTAAGGGTCGGTCATCACGGTTGCTTGACGTCTTCATCTTTGTCGTTGACTTGTGACATGTAAAACTCTAAGACGTCTTCAAAATGGTTGAATGATAATGAATGTACTTTGCTCTGTGTCTTTGTTCTTTGGTGATGCTGTAGTGATTGTGTTATGAAGTTGTCTGCCGTTCGTCACTCCTGCGTCTGTGGTGGTTGTCCGCCATTCCAACATACTCATACATCTTTGGACTTAGACTTTCACGTACAAGAAGTTCCTTTGCATACTCTAAGATCTTTAGTCTTTATACTTTGTAGATTCTTCTTATTAGCGTAGAATCTTTCTTTGAACTTTGTGTTGTTAAGATCTTTGGGGGAGCTATCATTTGCTTCAAGATGTATGTATGAGCATGTTGGAATCTACCATCATGGAAGTGAGGTACCTGCGAGTAAACAGTTAGCAATAAAACAACCGGTACTTACAGATAAGGAATTAGAGCTCATCAACAGCATATTGTGAAGACTCCTTCTAATCCTTATCCAGGCCGTTCCCATATCAGATACTCCCGAAGGAGCTTACGAGACCTACTAAGTAGCTCAATGACTGGGTGAGTCGCTGGGGATCACTCCACGACTGTAGACCGCTATGGAACCACCGCAAACACTAAGCGTAACCCTTGTGGGGTTACCAAAGTGACCTGCTGTCAGGGCTGTTTGATGTTGACCCTGGCAGGAGTTTCCGTTCAATCATTGAGAAATACATAAGTAATCCTCTCATAAACGTTCTCGGCAGATTGCTAAGATCTGCGAAGGACTCGATAATTTACAGCTGGTGTCCATTGATGTAGAACACCAGTTGTAGAAATACTCAGTGTTCCTAAGAGATCTTTGATGTATCTCAAGGCTCTAGACTCTATAAGTGCACACCTAGGTTTCCTATGCGGAGACTAGGGAGGGGTCTCCTGCTTCAATATCAACCGTCTCTAAGAGATAGGTCGATAGGTTACGCTGGTTCCCCGTGAGAATGAAACAAGCTCTTTTAAGAGAACTTGAGTGGTTAAGAAGGTTTAGTGCATTGCGTCACTGGGTCCATGACGACTTAATCTTCAATACCGGTGTTGTCTTTTGCAACAGCCAGTAGCATACGTATTGAACCCGGTGTCTGCCCTAAGGTTGAATCATATGGAGGGCTATTTCTTTTCACCCTTTACTTTATATTTCTTTTTAATTCTTCAACTCCTTTTTTCCCTTTCATTCTTATCTCCTTTTTTTCGTATCATACCTAAGGACTTCTAATTCTAACTATGGGAGATGTCCTTGGGTAGATCCCTCCGGCTCTGGCGGATCATAGGACGGATATTCTTATCTTAATCACCTTATAACTCCGACAGTAGCCAAGAAACCTTTGATTGAAAATCTCTCAAAGTGTTTGTGATAATCAAATATTTTGGTTAACACTTTGAGAGTTTTGTGTACACTTTTGAAGGGCTCCCCCTGCACATGTGCTCATAAGTATTTAATAAATTTGCACATGCGGGAGGAGCAAGCACTTTTGAATTGATCCACTTTCTGTGAACAAGACCGATTCGAGACACGCTTACATCACTAGTTAGACTAGCTTGAAGTTATTACCCGGCCTGGTCAAGTCCACAGAAAGTTTCTCGAGACGGTACATTTCTACTAAGACATATCCTTTTCGAGACACGCTTACGTGGTTAGTTAAAGAGATACATTGTCAGCTTTTAGGTGACAACTAGCCCTAGTAACTAACTTGATGTTATTACCCGTCGAGGATAACTCTTTTCGATATTACTAACTTTTATTGTCTCGTCAATTCCTAGGTCAATACTGAGTCTAGCTCGCACATGATACAACTTTTAAGCTTTGACTTCGTATATTTTAATCACTTTTTCATTTTCTCCCCCTCAAAAATAGCATATAAAATGATGGTTTTGACAATCTTTTAGATTAAAATATGCCTTTTGAGTCTTACGGGGAGATTCACCAAGAACTTTTGATTTAGAACAAAGTATTTTGTTTTGACAAGTGCTCCCTCTCAACAAGTGATTAGGTCTTATTGAGGTGAAATACTTGTCCTTTTGAGCAGAATTATGAAAATCATAAACATTTGATAAATTCTACTCAAAAATAAGAAGCCTTCGCTCCTTATATTAGGATTGATGCACTGATGCGTACCTCAGGGTCCTTTCTTTACAAGTTCGGGTTGTGCATTGTAATGCGTGCACAAGCCATTATGAAGTATATAATTGACAAATCAAATCAAACTCTTACAACTTTCTACCAATCTGGTCTCTGAAATGTCAACACCGGAAACTTTTGTCTACCTCCAACATAGCTTTCCAATCTCCGAAACTGATCCCTACGCTTCAACCGGTTCTCAATCCTTGTAATGAATCTGTGAGCATCCCTGGTCTCATCGGTGTTCCATCTTTTGGATTTCCCCAGTGCTATGTCATTGATTTTGCTTTTGATTCCATCTCTGACGAACTTCAAGGTTTCATCACAGAACTTATGTATTTCTTTGTAGCCCATGAAGCAGTTTCGACCATTGACACTGCGGTAAGTGAACCCAAATGCTGGATGCTTGATCAAGGTGTATTGAGGTAGATGTTGAAGGTCGGGGATGTCAAACATGTTAGGTTTGGTGAGATTCAGCTTCTTCTGATAACTTTCCACTCCCAGTTGAAGATCTTCTACTCTTTCTCTGATTACTATATGCCTAATGAAGATTAGGAGAGCTTGGATAAGGGCAAGCTGCATTTCTTTGGGCAAGTTGCAAAGCTTTCCTTGAACTTTGAGTAGGTACAAGTCTTCAATGTCGTTGAGAAGTAGTCATGGAAAGTCTAACTCGGAAATATCATACTCCTTTTCATCAAGTCTTTTGAGTGTGATTTTGCTGAGGAAGGGGTACCCAAAGTGAGTGACAGTCGAGATGAATTGAATCGAGACTATCTTCAGATCACTTGCTACATCACCCATTGTCTGATTGAGTCTGCTGCTTTGATAGTACTGTGCCCGGTTTTCTGGCCAATGATGTATACCGTAGAGTGCGTTCCGGTCATATTCAATAATTTTATCGACGAATAAGGCTGTGGCTTCTACTTCGATGGCATTGTTGAGATATCGAGCTGCAGGGAGAAAGGCAAGTGATGTCACGTACTTCTTCTCAATCTTGCTGCCAAGTTTCAGAAATTCCAAGTCAGTGTTGAAGAAGAACTTGTAAGGGATCTTCGGTTCCTTAGGCTTCCCAATCATAGGTAGTGGTTTCGACCAGTCGGTAATGTATGGTGCGGTTTTTCTTGTGACCGGATCGACGTAAGATTCAGGATTGATCCAGTCAATATTGCTTGACATAGCTCGAGCAATATTTTCTAGATGGTACTCAAGCTCGATGGAGTTAGCCAACCTATCTTTCAGAAGATTGAACGCATCATTCTTGATTCTGCGTAGCTCTTTCTTGTTCATCTTTTTCATCTGAAACTTATGCTGAATGAACTGAGCGTATTCCACTGTTCGACCATCTTGAGGTTCTTGATTGTCTTCTAGTGGCGGTTGCGAACTAATCATCTTATCAAACCAGGAGTACTCGGCAGTTTCATCTTGGTGTAGCCATTTGAGGACGGTTTTTGGTTTCTTTGGTTCTGTGCCTTTTGATGAGGTGTCCTGTTTGTGTTGATGATGCTTTTGTTTCCTTTCTTTCTTCTTCTTAGATGACGGTTCAGGTACTTCATCAGGCTGAGGAATCTCGTCACCACCTGTGTATTCGAAGTGATCATGTGCTTTGGGAGCCGAACCAGATTCCTTGGGTTGTTGTGAAGATGTTGTTGTTGTTGTTGGAGGGTTGACCGGTGCTTGTGGTTGAGATGAAGGTCCTTCGGCTTGTTTTAGTTTCTTTGCCTGAGAGTTAGGATCCTTATCTTCATCGTCTCTAGGACGTTTCAGCTTGTCCGCCTCTGTGCTGCAAGTCTCTTTGGTCATTTTGGCTTTCAAAGCTTCCAGGATTGTAGCTTCTTCAGGTGATAAGGTGAACTTGCTTGCCAGTTTGTCCAAGAGTTGGGCTTCTAATTCGTCCATAGATAACCCTGGTAGTGGAACAGTTGATTTGTCAGCTCGAAGAGTAAACGAGGTAGATCGGATCACTTTCTTGACAGCTTGCTCTGCGAACTTGGTGAGTTCATCTCTCATCGGTGCCAGTAGATCTTTCAACTCAGCAACTAAATGTTGTTCCATATACTGATGTGCTTGAGCTGCTAATGTGGCTTCCAAGTTCTCTTGTACGTCTTTAGCAAAGAAAGTATCAACTTTTTCTTGCAGCTCTTGGACGTTCGAATTCAGCTTCGTCAATTCAGCAACTTGGGTTACTAGTGTTGCAACCTGATCTTCCAGTCTGCTTTTCTTCTTTTCATGTACTCTTCTGAATGCTGACTTTAGCAACTTTGATGCAGCAGAGGCTTTGGTGCTTGGTTTCTTGATTGATTTGTCGTGGGTTGATTCGGATGCAGGAGGTGATGACTGTGAGGATTCAAGGTTGGTGGTAATGTCTTTGTCATCTCCTCTTTGTGGTTCAGGTTGATCAACTTTTGTAGCTTTAGCTGCTTCCTCTTTCAATCTCTGTTCTTCAGCCAGTCTTTCAGCTTCGGCCTTAAGCCTTAATTCATCAGCAAGCCTGGCTTCTTCTTTCAACTTTTCTTCTTCCAGCTTGGCTGCCTCTTCAGCCTTCCTGCTTTCTTCCATTCGTATTGTCTCTTCCAGTCTGGCCTGTGCAAGTTCTTCAAGTCTGGCCTCCTCAGCTTCTTGCTATTTCCTTAATTCTTCTTCTTGAGCCCTTTCTCTGAGCTCCATTTCTTCCACAGTCATCAACCGTGGAGCATCAGTATCCATGGGATCTTCCTCTTCCTCTTCTCCCGTTGCTGAAGCATTAGTCATTTCAATGTCTGTGGGAGATACCGAAGGATTGTCGTAGGTGACTAAGTCAGTGTTGATCCCTGTGGCAGAATCAGGAATGCTGCTTGATCCGCCAGCTTCGGTAGTTTGAGAGAACACTGGAGGTGGAGGTAGATTATCATAGAATGCATCAATGTTGCTGTGGAGGAGACCCAGCTTGAGAGCTCTTTCATTTTCTTCTTCAACTGAAAGGCCTATGTTAGAATGAGCAGACTCTTGTTCAGCTGTCATCGGTTCCTTCATCTTCTCTCTCCTAATCCTTTCTTCTTCCAAAATTGTCTGTGCTTCAGTGAACGGTCTTTGATTGAGATATGATGGGTATTCGGCATTATCAGCAAACTCATCAATATTTTTCTCCCAATCTTCGAAAGTCAAGTCTTTATCATCAATGTCTTCAAGGTTGACATTCTCAGTGATATTGGCAAAGGCTTCCCTGTAAACTGGACCTTCGTCGGACTCGGTTTCAGAGTTAGACGGTTTTGGAGAAGATTGTGGTGAGGGAAACCACCCAGGTTCAGGGATGGATGCGGGCTTCTTGACAGGAGTCCTTCTCTTGAGAGTACCCTTCTTCTTATGTTTAGACTTGGTAGAACTGCCGGAGCTCCCAGTCTTGGTACCTGTCTTCCCCTTAAATGGTTGAACTTCATCCAAGAAACCAACTTTTTCTGCTTCAAGAGCTTGAAGGTAGTACTTGTAATTCGGGCAAAGCTTCACTTTGTCATTCAAGAGACAGTCGGGAAATTTCTTTCCTTGCTTGCGTGTGCTGGTGTCGAGTCTCTTGATGATTCTGAGAGTATCTTCATTTCTAAAAGTATTCTTATCTTTGTCATCAAGTCTCTGTGGAATATCGTCATACTCACGAAGGAAGCTTTCGATGAGTAGCTTGGTGAAACGGACGAATGGAATGTTGGTTGTCTTGTATTGAATGTGCCACACAAGGTCTTCCCAGATAATGCTGGCATAATCAACTTTCTTCACATTAGCCACTGCCCAGAAGAGTTTGAGGTGTTGGAGCTTTGGGTGTTCATGCCCAGTGTCTCTGCCAGATAAGGACTTGGCAATCAGAATGTATAGGGTTCTCCATGGTTGTGGAAGAAATCTAATGTTGACCCTAGAATGTCTTGTAACAACTTCTTCTGATTCGTCATAGCCAATATCCCGTAACCACTCTATCAGCTCTTCTTCGGTGGGTACTTGATCATATTCTTCATCTGGGCCGAGTTCTGGTAACCCAAGAACATTCCTTAGTGTGTCTATATCCACAGTAACCTGACGGTTATGAAGCATACAGGTGAAGGAAGCCTCCCCAAGATCTAGCTGAAGTGTATGCCAAAACTGGTGGATGTAGAAGCAGGAGACTGAGGCTGACTTGGTGAATAACAGCTTGTTGGGGTGATAAAGGAGAGCATCCACTGCAACAATACATGAGGATTCGTTGCACGTGATTTTGTTGAAGTTGATACGTAAGTTGTTCTTTCCAATCTTCCTGGTGTAATCATCTGGAAATGTCTCTTCCCATGAAAGTTTTGGTTCAGGTTCTGGTCCATAAGGAATGTCATTGTGTTCTGCCATCTGAATTGATCATAAACAAATACAAACATGGCAATGGTTTACTGTGTTAGCTCAGACATAAGATTACATGATTGTGCATATTATTGATTGATCAGTGGGTGTTTGTGTGTAGAAAACTTTCGTTATATGACAAACTTGAGTTATTATCACATGATAGAATCTTCTAACATTTAAGTTACAACATAAGTTTATCATAAAAAGAGGTTACACTTTGGAAATTTTACAACACTTAGAAAATTTCATGAATTTGACAAGTTTACGCGTAAGTGAAAAAGTCTACGCATAACATGACTTAAGCGTAAGAAGTGAAATTAGGCATAAGAGCAAAAGCTACGCGTAAACTTATATGTTACGCGTAAGGTAAATCTTATGCGTAGGCTCAATCTTACGCGTAGGATAAAATCTTAGGCGTAGGATATGAGCTTATGCAAAGGATTAACCTTAAGCGTAAGATATAACTTATGCGTAGGTTTTGACTTATGCGTAAGTTCAAGACTTATGCGTAAGATCAAAACTTATGCGTAAGAATTATCCTTTAAGCGTAAACATTGTCTTATCCAAGACAATGTTTGTCCACGTGTCGAATCTTACCCGTAAGATTCAATCTTACGCGTAAGATGAACTTCTTATGCGTAAAACGTCTTTTTCAGAAAAATTCACCTTAGAAGATTGAGTTGTATGATTCCTGAAAGTGTAAAAAAAACACACAACCACTGATCAATATTCATTTTAACACACTTAATACCCATTATTTATGCGTAAACATGCCTATATATGAGTTACGCGTAGAAACACATGAACACACAATCATAAACACAATCAAACATGAATCTGGGTAAGAATGGGCATAGGGCAAGTGTTCCTAACATCCTAAGGAACGTTTGGTCCAAATTATAACAATAATTGTCCACATAATCACAAGATCAAAGCTGCTTGTGTTCGAACCCTTAAAATTATGAATCATGAACAATACACGTTTCTGAAACAATTAAACCATAGTAGCATGATCCTAGGCATACAAGAACACTATCCCCATCACCAATTTCAATCCAAACAAACAAAATCAAGAATCCCTAAATGACTCGTATGAACCCTAATATCAAATCAATCGATTTGGTGTTTCTGGGTACGATTGGAGTTAGGATACATATTAATAATCATCCAAGGAACATTTCCCATCAATTAATTTAACTATAACATCAATAATTTTCTGGGTTTATGATTTACGCATAACCCTAGGATGAATTTAAAAGATTATGACAAAACTAGCCGTTGGATTATGATAAAATTAAAAACCCTTGCTTGAAATCATGATCAAAACATGTTTACACTTACAGATTTGAAGATTGATGATTAGATTATGCAAATGATTGTGGATCGTTGATGATGGTGGTTGAAGGTAGTAAATGTTTTTGCAGGTGGGAGTAAATGTGAGGTCAAACATATTTTGACCAAGGTTAAATCAAGTTTGAAAGATTGACAAGTATGTTCCCTTAACCTCATGAAACATTTACTCCTAATGCCTAAACACATTAACTCAAGTAACTTTCGTTAATAATACCACGTTATGACAAGAACAACTTATGGATATTCACTCCCCCTCGACCTTAGACCGTAGTCTTAAAGAAATCTTGAAAATTTTATTATTTAGGACAAGGAGAGTATCCCGAAACAGTTTTGATGCATCCTTTTAAGATAAAACGTAATATATATATATATATATATATATATATATATATATATATATATATATATATATATATATATATATATATATATATATATATATATATTTTGTAAAATGCAAGTATAAAAGTTAATATTTTTGTGAAAATTATTAAAAATCCTTTTCCTCCCCCTCAACACTTGTTTTGAATAATTAAAGACGTTTTAAAACATTAGTGTTGAAAAGAAAGGAATATACTTGCATTTTTTTTTTTTTTTTTGAAAAAATATTTACAACGATAGTTTTGATGTTTGACGATCAATTTTGTTTTAAAAACTTTTCCAGATCCTCTGGAGTCAAACATCGCATACCAATTTGGTGAACTAGACTAGTAAACCTTGATGGTGCTAAGGATTTGGTCAGTAAGTCCGCCAATTGGTACTCAGTCCCAACAAAATAAAGTTCAACGGTACCCTTTTCCACATGCTCTTTGATGAAGTGATATCGGAGATCGATGTGTTTGGATTTGCAATGATGTACTGTGTTGCAGGATATAGCAATTGCACTTTTGGAATCACAGTAGATAGGAATCTTGTTGAATAGGTAGCCATAATCCTTAAGTTGTGATCTCATCCAAATAACTTGAGCACAACAAGCAGACATGGCTACATATTCAGATTCTGTAGACGACAGTGATGTGCAGTCCTGTTTCTTTGATTGCCATGACACAAGTTTGTCTCCGAGAAACTGTAATCCACCAGATGTACTTTTGCGTGTGTCTAAACATCCTGCATGGTCAGCATCTGAAAAAGCAATTAGTTCAAAACTAGAATCCTTCGGATACCAGATTCCCAAGTTAATGGTTCCCTTTATGTATCGAAGAATTCTTTTGACCTCACTGAGGTATTTTTCAGTTGGTTTGGACTGATAGGGAGAGCACATGTAGACAGCAAATACTATATCAGGTCTACTAGCTGTGAGATACATGAGTGACCCAATCATACTTCGGTATTTGGTAGGGTCAACAGGAGTCCCATGTAAATCAGCATCTAGTTTTGTGGTATAGCCCATTGGTGTATTATAAGTATCACTGGTCATCATTCCATGTTTATTTAAAATTTCAAGAGCATATTTGGACTGATTTATAAAAATTCCACGGGGTGATTGATGAACTTGTAGTCCTAGAAAGAACGAAAGTTCACCCATCATGGACATTTCAAAATTATCTTTCATTAATTTTGCAAAATCATTAGAGTAACTTCTTTTTGTTGAGGCAAAAATAATGTCATCGACATATATTTGAACAACAAGTAAGTCCTCCCCGTAGGTTTTTGTTAATAGTGTTGGATCCACCGATCCTTTAGAAAATTTATTGGCCTACAAGAAAGTGGACAGTTTGTCATACCACGCCCGTGGGGCTTGCTTAAGTCCGTAGAGTGCCTTTTTGAGTCGGTAAACGTGGTTAGGACGCTCAGGATCAACGAAGCCGTCAGGTTGGCTCACATACACTTCTTCACGGAGTTCTCCATTAAGAAATGCGGTTTTCACATCCATTTGGTAAACAACCATGTTCCTGTGTGCAGCATAGGCCAAAAAGATCCGAACAGCTTCATGTCTAGCCACTAGAGCAAAGGATTCAGCAAAATCAAGTCCTTCCAGTTGAGAGTATCCTTTCGCTACCAGGCGTGATTTGTTACGTATGACAGTTCCTTCATCATCAAGCTTATTATTCCAAATCTATTTTAACCCGATGACAAAGACTCCGTCAGGTCTTTCAACTAATTCCCAGACTTCCAATCTTATGAATTGCTGAAATTCCTCTTGCATAGATTCAATCCAGTTGTCATAAGTCATTGCTTCTTTAATGTTCTTAGGTTCTTCGTGACAAACTGTGAGTGCATAGATACAAGTTTCTCCATCCGTGTGAAGTCGTTGTCTTGTCATAACAGGTGCATCTGGATGGCCAATAATATGAATGAGTGGATGGTCTCGAGTCCATTTGTGTGTTGAAGGGTGTAGTTGATAAGTATCTCGCATGTTGGCAGGATCCAAATTGTGTGTAGACGACTCAGCTATATCAGGAAAGGTAGGAGCCGGTGCAAACGGGTTAAAGAACGCATCAGGATCATGCTCTGCGGGTTGTGGAACTGATGGTGGTGTAGGATCTTCAGCTGATTGGTGGGAGTTAGAAACAGTTTGTTCTGCTGTAGATGGTGATGCAATTGGAGGACCGTCTCTCTCAACACTTGTAGTAGTTTGTTGAGGTGAGTCTGGTACTGGAATGTTTTCAGGTTGAGCAGCGGAATTAGGTGAGACCTCAGAAGAACGGTATTCAATTATATCATCAAATAGTGGAGCAAACAAGGTTTCCAATTCTTTGCGATTGAGTGGCAATGGTTCAGCCGAAGATTCCAGAGAGTTAAGACGGTTGAATTCGGGTCCTAAGCTGTGTTGCTCAGAAGCCATTTGTGTGAGTTCATCAAAATTAGGGTGAATGGTTTCTTGAATTTCCCTTGTTCGACGATTCCGTATCCGAAAACCTTTAGAATTTTCACAATATCCAACGAACACTCCGATGTCAGCCTTTGCTTTGAGTTTACCTAAATCATCACGATCATTTTTCGGATAACAAAGTGCTCCAAATACATGAAAGTAATCGATATTCGGTTTTCTTTTGTGAACAATTTGATACGGTGTTTTGCGATGGCGTCTTGTTATCATGGAACGGTTTTGGGTATAACATGCGGTTGAAACAGCTTCCACCCATAAGTAATCTGGTAATTGAGCATTAATCAACATAGTTCTAGCAGCTTCCACTAACGTCCTGTTGCGTCTTTCAACAACTCCATTCTGTTCTGGGCTTCTAGGAATAGATGTTTGATGTTCAATTCCCACTTTCTCAAAATATGACCGAAGTGTCTGATTCTTAAATTCAGTTCCATTGTCAGTTCTGACTATTCGTACCGTATTGCGTAGCTGAACTTGAATTTTAGTGAGAAAGGTGATGATCATTGAAGGAGCCTGATCTTTACTTCGTAAGAAATAAACCCAAGTCCATCTGGAGAAGTCATCCACAATTACAAGAATGTAGCGTTTACCGTTGATACTTTGAACACGCATCGGTCCACACAAATCCATATGAAGCAATTGTAAAACATGATTCGTACTTTGCTCAGGTTTTGAAGGAAAATGAGCCCGAGTACTTTTTCCTTGTTCACAGGCTGGACATAAGTGATCTTTGGTAAAACGGATTCTTGGAAATCCATCAACAAGTTTGTGACGAGCAAGGTCAGTCATTGTTTTGAAATTCAAGTGCGAAAGACGTTTGTGCCATAACCAAGATTTAGTCGATTCTGCTTTGGAGAGAAGACATATCGGAGATGTAGCAATCATATCTGACATTGATATTGTATAAAGATTAGAACCACGTGAGCCAGACATTAGATCGTTTCCTTGTAAGTCACGAACGAAACAGGTTTTCTCACGAAATGCAACTTCTAGATCTCCATCACAAAATTGACCTACTGAGAAAAGGTTGTGTCCAAGGCCTTCCACATAATAAACACAACTGATTTCAATGTTCCCACTGATATAGTCACCATATCCCATGATTAAAGCGTAATGATCATTCTCGAATTTGACAGTACCAATGAACTTTGAGACAAAGTTGTGTAACAGTTTGAGAATGCCTGTCATATGTCGGGTGCATCCGCTATCAACAATCCAGAGAACAATCTGTACCACCTGCATCACAAGAAGAAGACACAGATGGAACAGAAGTAAGGGTGGAACCCAAAGAATGTGCGGGTTCCTGTTGGTTAGAAGCACATGTATTCAACAATTTAGGAATCCATTTAAAGTCTGGTTTGTGTTGTAACCAACGTTGCCAATTTCAACTAGTTCTTGCTTTCTTAATGTTAAATGCACTAGTAGTTGGCTCATTTCTAGATTTGTTCTCGGCACCTATGGGGGTAACTTTAACATCATTAGAAACCGTAGAAGGCGGCTTTCCTAAGTTAGACTTAGAGGCAGTAGTAGGCCTAGAAGGAATGCGTGTCCTATGTTTCTTATGACGATTAAGAAGAGAATTAGCTATACATTTTGTATAATCACCAGATGATACGCTTTTACGACAAAACACACAAGACGCATTAATATTCAAAACATTCAAAGGTTCAACATTCGTTACATTTAGATTTTGATTACAATTTGCCAGATTAGAATCTAAATCTGATGCAACATGACTTTTATTCAAGTTCCTAAGTTGGTCTTCTACTCCTTGAGCTTCTAGTGATCCTCTTTTACGTTGCCAGAGCCTATTCTTCTTTTTACTTTTTCGCTTGTGATGCGTGGGAATCGCACCTTGCTTTACCTCTCGAGGGATCTCGCGAAGCTTACAACCCCCACCAGGCAGTGTACCTGATCGTTGTAGTATAGTATAGTATAGTGACAAGTACCGGGGGATTGATCGTTCAGCTTAGGAATAGTGTCGCTAGGATTAGAAAACCTAATTAATAGTTCTAGAGGTGAGAGATGATTATTTTTGTGTTTTTATATTTTATGAAAGCAAGTAAAATCTCGGTTTTTAGAAGAGTGGGCGGAATTAGTTGTTATTCAACTAACCCAAAAAACTACTTTGTAACTAATTAAACTAATGAAAATGAAATTAAACTAATATTAAACTAAGGTTGTGAGCAGTATTTGGAGAAATTGTGTTTACTTAGACTTCATTACTCCCTAGATATCTTTTACATGTCAATTACTTGCTACACTTGTATGAATGACGGGTTGTATTCCTTAATACCATTCGTGGAGTGGCATACATAACTCCCCAACTCTATGAGCTCTTATCTCCTCCTACACCATGACCCAGCACAACTATAGGGATTGTAAACAGTGGCTCATGCATTAAATACAACCAATAAAGACCTAGTACGCCTCGGTTCATGTTTCTTAAGACGTTCAAGCATGTTACCATTTGGAGATCTGCCAGTTTTCTTAAGCCTAACATATAAAATCATTCATTCAAAACAAGAATAGACAAGTAATCAACACATAATCAACATCTAGGTTTCATTAGATCTAAGCAAACACAAGAGAGATCTAGCCTAGCATAGTAGAATTAAGATAAGAACAAAAGATAAACAACCAACACATAGACATATTGATTGAATTAAGAGTATACTTATCTCAATTACAATGCAAGGTCTCAAGGGTTTGGAACCCTTGAAAAACCTGTAAAAGAGGCACCAAAATCGTCTTTAGGGTTTCACCAAAACTTCTCTCTCTTTAATGAAAAAACTAGAAAACTATATATAGGAAAATCGTCCTGACGGCGTCAAGAGTAAAATCTGACGCCGTCAACTCGCCGCCATACACTTCCTCGGACGCCCTAGATCCAATCCTGATGGCCTATGTGACGCCGTCACCACCCACGGTAAATTAATCTTGGTCACTTTGACGCCGTCATCACTCCACCTGACGCCGTCACCAGCTACGGTAAATTAATCATCATGTCTGACGCCGACAAGAGCAAACCCTTGACGCCGTCACCTTGTATTTCCAGCTTGGATTTTTGGTACTTTGTCGTTTTCTTCACTTTATGCTCCAAAAACGTCCAAAATAGCCTCTTTTCCAGAATTCACTCTCCAAACACCTAAAATCACAAAAGGAACGATTTAGGGCAATATTTGATCAAATAAATTCGGATTCGGGCTTAAATGACCCCCTAAAAACGGATCATTTTTCGCCTCATCAGCTTGGGTCTGCTAATGCTATTAGTGGAGACTAGTCCTGTAGAAGTGGAGTTACCAACATTAGTATTTTGAACAACATTCCCTTTAGAAGTTTTGTCTAATTGATACATTCCTGGTGCTATCACCGTGGTGTCAACCATCTTTCCTTTTTGAAGTAGCTTAATTTTCTCTTTCAAATCGATGATGATGTGATTTTTATCCTGGATTTCAGACTCAAGTTTCACATTGCAGTAATTAATGTCATCGCGGTTTTGTTGCCATTCGACATTTTCAATTTTTAAATCCGCAATTTCTTTCTCATATTTGAGACAGAGACTTTTTAAAGACTCGTTGTTTTTGCAAAGCTGACAAGAGTTTGAAACATTTTGACTTTGAAGTTTCAATTCCATTTCAAGACTTTGAGCTTGACACCATTCAAGCCTTTGTTTGAGTTGACAAATTTCTTTTGAAAATTGTTTTGTCACATCATCATTCTTAATTCTCAGCTTTTCATTCTCATGATTCAGTGTCTCAATTTCCACATTCAACAAGTTATTATCAACACAAAGATCATCCACAAGCATAGAAGTACCAGATTTATAGAGATCATTCATGATAACAGAATAAATATCAGCATTGAGAATTTGTTCCAAGAGTCGATCAGCATCATTTTTTAAAACTCTATTTCTTTGCTTTTGAACCAAAATCTCATTTTCAATAGAGTTGAAAACGTTTATCATATTTTTCACCTCGTTTTGAAGTTCCTGATCCCAACGTGTAGCACAGAGACGGAGGTGTTTGACAATTGGCAACATTTGTTTTTGAAAAATATCTCTTTTTTCTCGCTCGTAAGCGGATTGAAAAGTTTCAATTTTTATTTCAGAATTACGTGCAATTGTTTCCTCCAAAATTTCGATGTCTTCCATAAAAGTTTTGAAATAATTTAAGACACGACAAGTTTTTGGTAATGGTGTAAGTTCACCGGATGATGGTGTCCAATATTGAACATAACTCATTTTTTATCGACTCTCGTCTTCAAGTTCTTCTTCTTCCTCAGTATCAAAAACAACAGCACGCACAATCGTATTATCAAGCAAATGGTCCATGCTGTAAATTTTAGGAATTTCTTTGAATGCCGTGTGAAGAAACATTGAATTGTAATCGCCAAGAGCAAATCCTTTATCGGGTCTCGGTTTTAAAGTAAATTTCTGAATAGTTGTGACAGAGTTCCCGTGTTTGTAAACAATATTACGAAATTCTTTGAGTTGTTTTTCAAGATCAACAATATCACCGAGTAAATCATTTATATACTTCCTTTTTCGTATTTTATGTTCACAAAACTCCTTTTTGCAATTGGACAATTCTGTTTCTGTTTTTGAAAGGTCTTTTTGAAGACGTTCAACTTGCATTTTCAGTTCACATTTTTCACTTTCAAGTTTAGAAATCAACTTTCCGTTTGTCTGAATTAGATCTTGCATCTTGTGCTGAAGATCTTGCTCTTTGTTGTAAGATTCTTGAAAAGCTTTTTCAAAACTTTTTGTATGTTTAATCTTTTCTTGCTGATTTGAAAGTTGTATTTTATAACACTCAATATCTCTTGCAAGTGCTGCATTTGTTTCTTTTAAAACTTTGTTTTTCTCGTTGCATTTTGCGATTAGCAATTGTTGAGCATTTAGTTGTTTAGATAACATTATGAGGTCAGGGTCTGGATCAAATGATGGTTCATGTTGTTCGAAATGATCATGTTTATCATTTTCAATAGGATCATCAAATGAAACAACTGTGTCATCATCAAATATGACAACTGAACTTATTTGTTCATCTGTTTGAGAAGATGAAGATGATTTAGATGGAACAACTTGCGCCATATCTGATTCAGAAGCAGAAGGTGAGGCTATTTCATGTATTAGGCATGCTTTTTGGTCATGTACCTGAGACAAGCCGTCAGTGTCATACACTGGACCTGAATCATTAAACTGAAGTTCCTGCATGTTGGCCATAAGCATCACAGCTGCATTGGCTTCCAGATCTTCCATGTCATCATCATTGTTCACATTTGCCATGAAGTTGTTATCTTGTTCAGGGAAATGTCCATCTTTTTCATCTTGAAGAGCCATGAGTAATGCCTGCTTGTGAAACTTACTACCCCGAGTTCTCAGTTTGGGACATGCTGTTGCTATATGACCTTGTTCATTACAATTGTAGCACCACACTGCATTCCCTGAGTTAGATTTCCTTGTTGCAACTGGTTCAGACCTTTGCTGAGAAGACCCTGAGTTGTTCCTGAACCCTCCATTGTTACTAAACCTCTGACCATTCCCAAAATTTCCTGAAGAACTTCCTGAACCAGATCGACCATAGCTACGATTCTGAATTTCCACTCTTCCATCATTGACAACAGCTTGATTCCTTGTGATAGAAGATGAACGTTGACGGTTGTTTGTTTTGTTGGAGAATTTGCTAAAAGCACGAGCAATAAGATCAAGTCCCTGATTCAACGTATTAAAGTCATCATCGTCATCGTCATTGGAATTTGAGTAATACACTGCATCATTGTTGTTTAATGGAATAAGTTGAGTAGAAGCATTCTGTGGAGATGAATCATAAGGGATCATTTGGTTCGAGGTGGAAGATTGTGGATAACTGAAGTAGTTCTGCTCTTGAACATATGCATGATTTGACATTGGTGGTGGAGCATAGGGAGATTGAGCTACGAGTGCCAAAGAATTTGGTGTTGGTGTTGGTGTATATCCTCCTCGTAGAGCTCTATCTTTTTCCACTTCAGGTTCATGGTGTTTCAGAAAATCATACAACAAACCATATGGTGCATCATGAAGATTTTTGGTTTGACGTACAAATGTCACATATTTATGCCAATCTGGACCAAGACTGCCGACGAATTTGGAGTTCACTGCTATCCTTGGTACTGTGATTTTGTGACGTTCCAGATCATTGACCACATTTGTGAAACGATGATAGTAGGATTCAAGTGACTCTCCTGGTTCAATTGTGATGTCTGTGTATTCCATGTAGAGTTTGGATTCCATATCATCTTTGTTCAATTGAGTGCCTTCCATAAGGAGATGAACATGTTCCCACATATCTTTGGCTGTTTTCTGAGCATCGACACTTCGATAAATTGGATTAGGTATACCTTGAAGTATATAAGCCATTGCATACTCATCAGCTTCACGATGTAATTTCTGTTCTTCAGTGAGTGCAGTTTCTGGAAGGGGTCTATCACCAGGAGGACGTGGAGGATCAGCAGTTGGATCACCAATTTTGAATCTTGTTGGCCACTCAAATGGTCCTTCAAGTATCACTTGTTTCAAGAATTTCCCATGAGGTTTCTTTAGTTCAAGAAATCGTAAGAATCGACTTGACCATTGAACATAGTTCCCAGGTGTTAGCATTGGAGGTGTTTCAAGTGATCCTGCCTCATGTCGGGATTGTTGAGTTGTAATAACTTCACACATTCTATCAAACCAGTGAGGTTGTTTGGAGGAAAACTGAGTGTTCTGTTGTGACATCTGATATGATTGTTGTTGAGGAATGATTTGATGTTGTTGCATCATGACATATTGTGGTTGTAGATTAAACGGTTGTTGATGAAATTGTGACTGAGAAGGTTGTTGATATGATTGTGGCTGATGGTATTGTTGTTGCTGATACTGCTGATGTTGTTGCTGAGGATTTGAGAAGTAGTAATGTGGTGGTTGAGACATCGTTGAACACTTGTGTAGAAATGGATCTTTGTAGAATATTGAAATGCACGTTCCTTTGATTAAGTCCAAAATCCCTGGGGTAAGTTCAATTCTTACGCGTAACTATAATCTTACGCGTAAACGTTTAGGTTATGCGTAAAGAGTAGTTTAGGCGTAAACAAAGAGTTTAGGGGTAAGTTTTCTCTTTACGCGTAAGCTTTGGCTTATGCGTAAGTTTAGACTTATGCGTAAGGTTAAACAACCAAACAAATCTTTCAAACTTATCCAAGCTTGAAAGATATCCGAAGTCGAAGTATTCCACTAACTTATCCAAGCTAGGGAAGTACTGAGTCACCGTAATCCAAGGAGAAGACCTTTGATGAAAGTTATGCGTAGATTCTGAGACTTACGCGTAAGATATGATCTTATGCGTAAGATGTTATCTTCTGCGTAGAAAGTGACTTAGGCGTAGGATTCACAACTTCTTCGTAGGATCTTGAGCGTAGACAATGAACTTACGCGTAGGAAATTAAGTTACTCGTAGGTTTTAGGCGTAGAAGACCAAAGTTACTCGTAAGAACAGGGTTTTGACCTTAGTTACTCGTAAGAAAAGGGTTTTAGCCAAAAGTTACTCGTAGAAAGGACAAAAAGTACTGTTTACAGCTTTTTAATCGTACTGTTCACGTATGTTACGCGTAAACAGGTCAGAAACTTGAAAAATCTCAAATTTTTGAAGAAAAATTGCTTAGAAATAAGGTACTTTTGATCAAATAACTTCACCAATACTTAGAAAACACTAACTATTGAAGATTTTGCTACCAAAAACTAGTTTTCCAATATCAAAGAAGCTATAAAACCTTAAAAAAACCTTAAAAAATCATTACTTTATGCAAAAACTAAGCATCAAATCACTATATCAACCTTGAAACTTATCCAAGCTTCAAGATTTGAGTGAAAGAAACAAAGAAAAATGCAAAAAGATGAAGAACAAGCACCCAAACCCCACGTTGAAACCAAGAACACCACTTCAATCTCTATTAGGCGAATGATACCACTTGTTAGGTCACCATTTATGTAAACACAAGTATGATAATGGAAGAAAATAGATGAGAATGAGAGGTGGTTGATTATAAGAAATGAGAGAAGATAAATTGCAAGAGTTTCACTAGTGTATTCAAATAACCAACAAATAAAAGTGTTACATAAGCTTGGTATTTATAGGAGGAGGAGTAGGGCAACACTCCCTTCCTCCCTCCTTTCTTTGGACGTGGGCTTTAAGGCCCATTGGTCTTACATTCATAAGCCTTGTAACCTAAACAATATAGAATAAATAACTAAGCAACCTATCACAAAATATAATGACCGAGACTTGACTAAAAATACAAAAGTATGATCCCAATAGAGAGGAAAGATCATTCTCCGGATGTGGACTAGATGAGATAGGGGTAGAGTAGAGGGGAGTAGACATACGTATATAATAAAGAAAATATTGTAAATCATTTAGCAGTTAAGCAGGTAATTATTATACTTACCTTAGCACATATGGTTATGGAGGATGGCAGAGGTACTGAGGACTTCCTCGGGTTTAGGAAAAATAGTTGTAGTTTAGGTTTTGACCTTGTTCTCTACAACTGAAGCTCTGATGCCAATCTGTAACACCCCCATTTTTCACTGATCGCAGCGGATAAAGTGTTTAGGGTATTACTTCATAGAATCATAGATACAGTAATAGAAAATGACTCGAAAAGAGACGTTTTGAAAATTTAGTTATCATACATAATTATCAGAGTTTGAATTATAAAAGATATACTTTTATTTTGTTGAGGTCCCAAAAATCTAAGTGTTAGGTTGGTTGTGTTTGAATGATAACCATAAAAAGTCCTCCAAGTTCAGTACCTCCTTCCGCCATAGGTCCAAAGAAGTAATATACCTAGGATACATGCTTAAAAAGTCAACACTAGGTGTTGAGTGAGAATCATAGGTTTAGGGGTTAGTGAATACAAGTTCCCTCGGTTCAGTTGTTACACCCATCTGGGAAAATGCAAGTTTTTGTGATAATTGTGATGCATGCACAATTATCAGGAGTATAGTAGGTTGCACTAAGCTCACGAATCACACCTTAACGATCCGGGTCATGTGGGCTACAGACCCAACATGAGGGGATGGAAGGATAACTTGCCAAAGTTATACCTTTAGTGGATTCAAATATAGTACTTATTGGTACCACCTAGTGGGGTGTTAATACCAACGGGAGTTGTCAAACTCCAATAGATCTATCAACTATATTCGCGTTCGTTTGGATAAAACGTCCTGAACGATTAGATTCATGAATTTTGGTTATGTAGTGGTGGCTGTTAGTTTACTCATGCAAACAACCAAAGAAAAAGACTTGTATTCGGTGTTAAGTAAAGCATTTAGCATGTATCCCCCTTACAATGTTTATAAAAGCATTTAGAGTGAAAGTTTAAAAAGATGTAAGGCTATGAAAACTCACCTGGGTGTAGAGTAATCTAAGTAATGCAAATAGTGACTCGGGAACTAGACCGCCTTACTCACGTATCTTGGCTAGGGGGTTTACGTGGGTTAGAGCTAGGGTTAGGGATTTCTAGGGCACGTACAACTTCAAACCACAACACAACGCGACCAAGGCCTAGCTACTCGTTCCTAATGGCTTCTAATGACTTAGTACTACAGAAATGTGAGGTAGAGAAGAGGGGGAGAGGTGTGGAGAAGAAATGAGGGGAGGGGAGGTATTTATAGGGCTCGATAGGCGGTTTAGGGGATAAACGGGTTCATAGGTGTCGTGCATGGGGAGGGCTGAGCAAGCAGAGCTAGAGGGGGGTTGTGGTAAGTCTAATGGTGACAAAGAGGAGCTTGGAGTAGCTAGGGGCTGTTACTAGGCCGGTTGTGGTGGAGAGGGGTCGTGGGAGGCGGTTCGATGGTAGCAGCTAACAAGGAGGTGATGCACCTCCTTGCTTGGGTGCTTGGAGGTGCTTGTAAGCTGCTTAGGGTGTTTAAGGGTGGTTTAGGGTGATTAGGGGTGATTATGGGTGGTTTAGTGGTGGATTAGGGGAGATTTAGGGTGGATTAGTGGTGGATTAGTCAAGTAGGTGATGCACCTACTTGTGTGTGTGCCTAGAGGTGTTAGGGTGTGTGCTTGGGTATGCCTAAGGTGTTAGGGTGCTAGGTTAAGGTGTTTAAGGTGCTTATGTTTAGGTTTTACTAAGTTTTAGTTAAGTTTAGACCTGGTTTCTACTTACTATGTGTTTAAGGTTTTACCTAAGGTTTAGTGCCTAAATGAAGTTCCTAAGTATGTCTAGTGACTAATCCTAAGATCTAAAGGGTTTATTCTAAGTATGGGTAACCTATGGGAAAGTTTTGGGAAGGTTTGACCTAGTTTTGTAACCTAAATGACCTAAGTGGGTTTAGTGAGAGACTAGGATTTATCATATGGTTTTGTACCTAGGTTAGTGTCCTAAGGGTATCTAATACTAGTAACTATTCCTAAGTTCTAAAAGGCTTATACTAAGTGGTAGTGACCTATGAGGAAGTTTTGGGTGGGTTTAGACCTAATTCTAGTTATCTATGACCTAGTTATGGTTTAGGGCTTAGGGGGTTTGTATCTAAGTTCTAAGGGTTCTATTCTATAGCCTAATAGTCCTAATATATCCTAATATTCATAAAGAAACTCTTACTTAAGCCTTGAACACATTCTTACTAGTTTAACTAAGCATATAGGTTCATATAAGCACATAATCCTACTTAAGTTTTAGTTTAGGGTTTATTAGGGTTTTGTGTTATGTTTAGTGTTTTAGATTGGTGAATTACTTATTATGGTGTTGTTATTAGTTTATGCTTTGACATACCTGGGGTTTATAGGATGTGAGTGTTGAGTTATTTGGCTTGTGTAGATACGTGAGCAGATCTAGTGAGTCATGCAAGTAATAATGTATATTAAAAGCAAAAATTTACCTGTGAAATACCTACTATAGGTATTTATAATGGGAATGATAGTAATGGATGTTTGTGGGTTGTTATATTTACCCAAACCAGCTCCAAACTCCCCCAAATAAACTTTCACCACTAAAGAAAAAATTGTAGCGTTTTTGTCTGGCATGGTACCACAGTACCACTAAATTTAGTGGTACCGTGTGACAATTAGTGGTGCCGTCCCCTTAAAACGGTCAAATTTCCACTTCATTTCCCCAGATTTTGGCCATCCTTTCGCACACATAACTTTTTGGTTTCCATCCTCCATTTCTTTCAACACTTCATAGATCATTAGTTAGTTTTCTTTTTTTTAAAGAGTGATTCTTCCATCCAACCAAGAATCATCTACATACCTCTACTAGTCAAGAGAAGAACACAAAGTATCAAGAAGATACAAGGTGTTGGTGTCATAGAGTAGTACGCTTGCATTACAAGTTGTCTACTTGATTGTATCTTGATATACATCAAGTGTATTAGTGTTTATTAGTCATTGTGTTGATCATTGTGATCTTGTTGAGATCTTGGTGATCTCTTGAGTGTTGAGTGATATAGTATTGATCAAGTGGATCAAGAGTAGATTGTGAGGATTGTGTGGATCTTGTGAGGATCGTATAGATTGTGTGAGGATCATGTTGATCGTGTGATAAGTAAGGATCATGTGGATCATGGTAGATTGGTACTAGCTAATATTAGTACTCGACACCTAGCTTAGTGTCGGAAAATAACGTAAGCGACGTTGTACGGTTTTCTCCGCCTGAAGGGAGTCTTGTTGATATAGTGCTAGAACTCTCGAGTCGGACACTCGGGGAGTGGAAAATAACGTAGTTTGATATCTCTCACTGGTGGTTCAAGAGGCAACAGTTCTACATTGACAGACTCACTGCTGAAGGTGATCGCAAGACTGTATGATCTCGGATGCAAATCATAAGCGTAATGTTGAGATCTTCTCAATATATGGCTATGATTATTTGAAGAAGATTGTCCTCCGTTGTGCAAATCTCAAAGAGCATGTCATCTCAGAAAGTGATTTCAAACACTTACGCCCTAATGACTTTGAATATATGTACCTGCTGCATCTTCAAGGCAAGCTACACAATCTACCTCCTCGTGACAAGAAGACTCTTGCCACTGCAGTAAATCTATGGACCAGGGGATTAGTCATCAGACAATGGGTCGAGGACATTCAGCTTGGGATCGAGAGCTACCAGACTCAACTCAACCTCACTAGACCTCAATGTGAAGTACATGACATTGAATTCAAGCACGACTACACTGTTCTTGAATCTCCGAAGGCGGTGTTGTTCAGAGACAGGTATGAGGTTCAGATGATCTCGAGGTTCGAGGAAATCCACAAGTTCAGTGATGGTACTTTACAGCAGATTGATGAAGCACTAGACTTCAGGGTCAAAGAGTACAAGATCAGACATGCAAGATCAGGGCGTTATACCATGTTCTGACAAAGGATGGTCTGGAAATGAACACTGAATTCCTCCGTGCCATTCGAAAACGACTGAAGATAAGGAGAATCTTTCGCAGTCTGGAAACTTATGTGGGTGGACGTGTTCGAGAGGGAGAATACAGACTGCTACAGAGAACCACATGAGATTCTTTTCCCTGTAATAATTAGTCCTCTTGTGTTGTTGTGTAATAATTTAATATTGTAAACTTTGTACTTTATAAGTAGTGATAAATAGTTGCTTTGTGTGTTGTCCTTACCTCCCTCACTAGTTGAGTAGCGAAAGCTTGATAAAAGAAGTGTCAGTGTCTCATCCTTGATAAAAGAAGCGAAAGCTTTTTACTTTTGAGTAGATTTAATCCAAAAAAATTTCAATGTGATTTTTCTCTACCTCTACTCAAAAGAACAAGTACTCCCTATTACATTTTTTGAAAACCACAAAGTACTACACTTATTGAGGGGGAGTATTTGAAACTCTTTATACAAATCAACATGTGTTTATAGAATTCTTCCCGAAAACCTAAAAAATAAGCATATTTTAATCACAAGTTTTCCAAAAACAACATCAATATGCTATTTTTGAGGGGGGGGGGGGGGGGAATATAAAAGTGATTAAAATATGATATGGCATCTCATGTAGTCATGTGAGCGTGACTCATACTTAACCAATGAATTGACGAAAGAAAAAACTGTCATTAATCGAAAGGATGTGTCCTGGCCGGGTAATAATTTTAAGCTGGTCTAACCAGTGATGTAAGCGTGTCTCGAAGAGGACTTATCTGAGTAGAGTGTACCGTTTCGAGAAACCTTCTGTGGACTTGACCAGGCCGGGTAATAATTTCAAGCTAGTCTATCTAGTGATGTAAGCGTGTCTCGAATCGGTCATGTTCACTGATGGTGGTTCAATTCAAAAAGTGTAAACTCTACCCTTCATGTGCAAATTTTAATTAAAATCATATAAGCACATGTTAAGGGGCTGTATTTGAAAAATAAAAAACTCTCAAAGTGTTAGCAAAATGTGTTTCATAATCATAAACACTTTGAGAGATTTCGCAAAGTTTTGGTTTATGGCAACATAGGATAGTCATGAAGTTATAAGGTGACTAAGGTTAGGACAACCGTCCTATGATCCGCCAAAGCCGGATGGATCTACCCAGGACAATACCGAATAGTTAGTATTAGAAAGTCCTTAGGTATGATTATTAAAAAAGGAGTAATATGAGAAAGGAGAAAGAAGGGATTGAATAATTAAAAAGAAAAGTAATGATAAAGGGTGAAAAGAAATAGCCCTCTAATAATTCAACCTTAGGGCAGAAACAGGGTTCAATTCATATGCTACTGGTTGTTACTAAGGTAACACCGGTATTGAAGACAAGACGTCATGGACCCAGTGACGCACTGCACTAAACCTTCTAAGCCACTCAAGTTCTCTCAAAAGAGCTTGTTTCATTCTCACGGGGAACCCTGCATAATCTATCGACCGCTCATTACAAGCCATGTTGATATTGAAACTGGAGACACCGCTCTAGTCTTCGACTACCAAATAATGCACTTATCGAGTCTAGAGCCGCCAGATACATCATAAGATCTCATAGGAACACAAAATACCTTTACACTGGTGGTTCATCATCTAAGGACACCAGATGTACAATTAAGATTCCTACGTAGATCTTAGCAATCTTTCAGAACATTTATGAGGGAACTTACAAATTTCTTAGTGATTGAATGGAAATTCCTGCCAAGGTCAACATCAAACAGCCCTGAAAGCAGGTCACTTCGGTAATTCATTTTGAATTACGTTAGTGGTCTTGGCAGTCTCAAACGGTCTACAGTCGTGGGGTGAACTCCAGCGACTCACCTGAAAAGTTGATGTACTTTGGTAGATCTGGTAAGCCCTCTCGAGGGTATCTGGTTCAGGAACAGCCTTGGCAAGGATTAAAGAAAGTTTTCACACTATGCTGTTTACAATCTCTAAATCCGAACCTATAAGTGGTGGATGGTTTGTTGCTAACTGTTTGCTTGCAAAAATCCTTGGCGGTTGCTGATGATTGCTGATAAGATGCCGATCCATCACCCCATGCTTATAATCAAAGAAATCATGACAATTCAAAGACTTTCAACAATGCTTCTGCAACTCTGATGATGAAAGTCATGATCCATAAAAGTGTGAGCATGCCGGTCCAATGATCACGTTTCCACGTGGATGCAACAGTACATAATGGATGACACACAAAATTCCAAAGCTGATGATCACGATGAATGCTCAACGATAACACATACTATTAGGACATTCATCAAAGAATCACTACTCAAAGTACACTTTTTACCTATTGTGAAGAATCAAAGACTACTAGTTAGGAAATTCATGTAATAGAATGCTTGTATTCAAATTATAATTTCCGGGGTGACCTCCCTTAGGGGGAGATTGTTAGGAATATAAATATTTATCTGAAAGACTCGGTCACCCCGAGTATTTATTAGCATTATGATAGCTCGTAGTGTTATTACTACTTATTAGTATTAGTTAAGTTATCATAATAGTAGTTTAGTATTAGTAACTACTTGTGGAGTTTGGTCGGGTCTTTACCCACTGTCAGATCACTTCACAGCCCATGGAGGGACGTTTATGTGTAAGTATAAATACCCTTTCCCACACAAGGGAAATGGTTGGATGTTAATTTGCTTTGAAGCTAATATACTTCACTTTCTCTTACTAGAATGTCCCATACTCTCTTTCTCTCTCTAGATAATTCGACCCACACCTTAATCTATCTTTGTGTTATGATATCCAATATCCTACATAGAAACGTAATAGTTTTACACAAAGTTGAATGAGAGTCTAAACATAAGTTGTGCTCCCACTCCTTTTTAATTACAAAAACTTAATCTATGAAAAATAAAAACACCATTATTATTATTATTATTATTATTATTATTATTATTATTATTATTATTATTATTATTGTTGTTGTTGTTGTTGTTATTGTTATTATTATTATTATTATTATTATTATTATTATTATTATTATTATTATTATTATTATTATTATTATTTATTTATTTATTTTTATTTATGTTTTATTATTAACTTGAAACGGCCAGATTTTTTTTAATAAATCTGTAAACTGTATACATTGATAAAACTAGTGGAAGCGTATTTTCTACATCATACGGGTTTATTTCAAACGTCCCGTTAAAATACTAAATTTTGCAAAAATACATAACAATGACTCTTTAAATTTGGTAAAGAAGTTGGTTCTTGATTTAGGGGCATTTCAAACTGATAACAAATGATGAAAATGAGAAGCTCGTTACCTAACCCGCGAGCTACACCATTATGCCCCATTTAGCATGTACATGGTCTCATCTTGCATACCTACAAAAATATAAATTGAGAACGGTAAGTCTATAAGACTTAGTGAGATACGGAACTGTAATGAATCATAAACTAAACATAAGCATGATGCTGAATAAGTATATATAGTACTATTCTGACCACATGAAGCATAATATTGACTAACTGCATAAGCACAACACTGATTGATTAAATACATGATACACCATGTTACTGACCGAGTACATAAGCATACTGAGTGCATAACTGACTGCATAACTAAGCACATACTTGGTGCATAACTGACTGAGTACATAAGCATACTGAGTGCATAACTAAGCACATACTTGGTGCATAACTGACTAAGTACATAAGCACATACCGAATTAGTACTTATAGTATTATACTAGCTGAGTGCATAAGCACATACTGACTGAGTACTTATAGTTATACTGGCTGAGTGCATAAGCACATACTGACTGAATGCATAACTGACTGAACACATAGTTGACGAGCCATGTAAACATGTTAATCATCCATACAGGATGTCTGAGTTCCTATTTTGGAACATTTACTATTCTAAGGCTCGATTCTCCACTAAGGAGGTCTAAGTTCCAACTTTGTCTGGAACAACTGTATGTGATCACATAACTGATTGTATACTTATAGTACTAAATACATTGAATAATGCATAAAGTACCATTCCGACTAATTAAGTGCATAAAGCACTTGGCACACATTACTAAATGCATATAACATTCATATATAAATTAAGGTCAAGCTAAATACTTGGGCTTGACTATAACATGATACTAAGCTGAATATAGAAACTGAAGCAATAATATAGTTACGAGGTTAAACTAAGACATGATACTAAAATTTAATTAATTACTAAAATTGTACTATAACATAAACCGAGGCTAAGCTATAACTTGATACTACACTGAACTACTATAAACATAATGCTGAGACCGCTATGGCATATAACTAAGTTATCGCTATAAATAATACTGACGTTGAGCCATGACATACTACTGAATAAGACCAATCGGGTCTACTTAATACTGAATATGGCCAAACAGGTCAACATGATAATGAGTATAACCAAACAGATCAACATGATAGTTAATATGACCAAACGGGTCAACTTGATGCTTAATACGACCAAACGGTTCAACTTGATGCTTAATATGATCAAACGGTTCAACTTGGGTCAACTTGATGCTTAATATGACCAAACATGTCAACATGATACTGAATATGATCCAACGGGTCAACTTGATACTTAATATGATCAAATATGTCAACATGATACTTGTTATGATCAACAGGTCAACTTGATAGTTAATATGACCCAACGGGTCAACTTGATACTTTATATGACCAAAGAGGTCAACATGATACTTAATATGACCAAACGGGTCAACATGATACTGAATATGACCACACGGGTCAACAAGATACTCATATGACCTACGGGTTAACATGATAATGAATATGACCACACGGGTCAACATGATACTAATATGACCTCACGGGTCAACATGATACATAACTTACATAGTACTTGAGATATAGCAACTTAGCAAGGCATATATATACAAAACACGCTTAATCTACTAAACATGTTAACTGAAAATCCGTTACTCACCTGGGCCATATTTTAACAATTCACATTTTCAGGTTAACTTCTATTCCCGAAAATTTCACTATTCACTTTTACTATTCATTTTTACTATTCACTTTTCCGAAATTTGATTTTTATTTCATATTCTCGTATGATAAATCATTTCCATGGCAAAATAAAAGTTTGACACTCATCAGATCATTTTCGCGAAAGTTATTAAGGAAATACACGTTTAGGTTAAAACGTCATTTAAAAATCCTACGCACAACGAAACTCAACCGCGTTAAGTTTCCCCGCATCAGAAAAATGTTTGATACACTCATGATTTATTTGAGAATTAATCATGACTGAGAAAAACGTGACCAAATAAACCTCGGCCGTGAGTAACAGGAATTTTTGTTTTTAAGCATTTTTACTTAGCCGTAACCTTAGCCTATACCTGCACCGCGTTTCTAAGATAATTTGAGTTTTCACATTTTTGGAATAAGTCAACATATTTTTCCCTCCTCCTTTGACCAAAAATCATTCATTGATTTTATAAATCATTCATTGATTTTTAGGCTTACGGTTTTAAGTTTAAAGACATTAAATACCAACCGACACTAGACTGAGCCCAGCCTAGACATTATAGGTCATTTTAAGTCATTATTATCCTATTAGAAAAGTTACATTTTACTTTTCTCAATTTTACGCAACTTTCGTACGTTTTACGTATTACGCGTTTTAGACCCATGTTTCCAGTTTTAGCAGGGTTTAAGCAACCAAATAGAACCTACCATTCATTTTATATTTTATTATGGAGTATATTGACAAGTTTAGTCATTCTTTCAAGTTTCACATTTTTATGATACCCGGTTTACGTTTCGTGGCTTAACAACTTACAGTTAGCAATTTACGGAGTCAAAACTAGTCACATAAGTAGGATAATATCACCAAGGACCAAGTCATCCTTCCTATCCTTAGTGAACCGCCATTAGGGGGGGGGATTCACACCCTTGTGTGTCTTGATCTCAAACAACTAGCCCTAGGATTAAAACAAGTGTCTAAACTTCCATGCTAAGTTTCCTAAATATCCTAAACTTGCACCTCCTTAAGGCACCTTCCTAACCTCCTTATTTACACTATAAAAGCTAGCTCATCCCTTCCTTCCATCTCCATTAAAATGCCACACATATAATCCCTAGCACCATGATCCTTTGATCATCAAACTACAAGTTACACTACAAAGTTAAAGGCCTAGTTATTCTCTACATGAAACTAGTGTTTATTTGGTGATTCCATGGTTGAATTATGAGCTACACAAGGGTACTAGGGCTGAGCTAAGAAGGTTTTCAAAAGTATTATAGCAAGGGTTTACAAGAGTTGTGGTGAAGGGTTTGCAAGCATAGGTTTAGTGTCCTAGTTTCATAATTGACTTCCTTTCTTTAGAAAGCCAAAAGTTGTAAGAAACCCTATTACACTTTCTTGCTCAATATCATTTTCATGCTTATTATGTTTCATTCATGCTATATATGGTCTTTGTATTATGTTCATGATGTATAAAAACTAGTAAAACAAGTTATGAAAACTATATGTTAACTTATGTTAAGTAAACAAGGAAACTAGTGACTTATATTGAGAACCACGACCAAAATAGTATAGCTATGATATTTGACACTTACCTACTGTTAGAGAGGACTTAACAAGGAAAACATAGCAATTTGAATCACCTAAAACGAGTATACGAGTAAAAAGTTATGACCATTTGAAATTACCAAAACTTTACGGCAAAAACTGCCAAATATTTCTGTGACAGAACCTTAAACACGCAAAAAGAGGTTTTTCTGGTCCGTTTCATGAAAAAGTTAAACCACGAAAGTTGTCCGAAATCACGTTTTCTTCAAAAACTCAGGAGCACGTATCCAGAAAACGCATAACGAATGAGATTTTCTTCAGTTTCTTAATAACTATTTTATATATACCAAAGTTACTATATAATAGTTATGGTTTACTAAGACCAAGAGGTCTATTGACCTAAAGCCAAGACCACAACCATGGCTAAAGCCAAGGTTGAGTCTCAAGACCATGGAACAATGACCAAGGTCACGGCGAAGCCATGACTAAAGACCATATAAACTTACCTAGGCGAAAACATGAACTAAAGAGTTAGCGATAACTTAAACATACAATTTGGATCTACTCCATCTAAAGAACCATGAAATCTTACAAGTAATTGTCATACAAGATTTAAGAAACTCATTCTAATAACAATCTTCATGTAAAAGTAAACTTTCCTAAGTTTATTCAAATATTGTACATGTAACTTTTCGGATCAAAACTTATATATATTTTATCAAATACTACAATAGTAGGGAGCCTCATGTGAGGAGTTCATTAAGTAAGCCGTCGAGATGAGTTGTGGATTTACGAATTAAAGTGTCCTGGCTCCTCGAACGTTTACTCCATGACTTCTGAATTATGTCGGCCTGAACGGTAGTAAGAGATATACAACCTATACATGTTTCATAAACCATTTATATTCAAATACTTACACTATATACTAAGTACTACATCATGAACATTGTGCAAGACATATATAGGCAATTCTTCGTATTCTTAGACGTTACTCCAAACCTAAGTCGCAACGTTCTATTATAGGCTGCTCTTAGAGACTTTCGTGATTCGACTACCACTTTCATTTCTCATTACATAACTTAAGGTGAGTCATAGCCCCTACTCTTTTCATACTTGTTTTAAACTCTTTTGGGGAGATACATGCTTAAGCTACTTGCTTTCTCTTTTACTAAAGACAATTTTACTCATATGTTATGCTATACTTTTATACTCTTAAACATGACGTGTAGTTTTATTACGATATGTGCCTTAATGTGTTAAACTATTCTATACGCTATATTCTTTAACCACTGTTTAACTCCTGGATGGAGCCGATGGAGAGGTATTGATAGTACTATCGGGCTGACGCCCCCACCATTGCCATATATTCCTGGCCTTGGGTGAATATAATCCAGCTTTGAAGCATTTGTGCTTATTCTTGTCATGAGGTTCAGTAGGCAGTGATACTTTACATTAAGCGTGCATATATCGTATATACATATATCGAAATCATACTATATGTTAGTAGTGGGTTGTGAACACACAGGTTGCAAGTGTTGTTATGGGTGGGACTTGCAACTGAGTGGATTCACGATGCCTTTGCTGTGCGAATACTCTTTAAAGACTTTTCAACTGTTTTAATACAAACTCTATGAACTCACCAACCATTGTGTTGACACTTTAGCATGTTTATCTCAGGTTAGTAAGGCGATAGCTAGTGCGTGGAACTTAGAGTCAAGCTGCATATTCTGAAGACTTACGCTTTTATCATTTATCATTCGAAACATTTTGTATACATTTATGTATCATACTTTGGAATCTCATGTTTGTAACTTTGAATTCATTAATCGAATGGTAACTTTTCAAAACGTCTCATTTAGAGGTCGTTTTCTATAACTTGTACTTTGTATTATAAAGTAGCACCCCAGTGAGACAGTCTTCCGCTGCGGTATTTTGAGGGTGTTACAGATTGGTACCAGAGCCTTGGTTATAGAGAACTAGGTTGCATTTAGTGCCTAGACTATAACTGCTATATACGTTAAGACTCTCCTCTTTATTTGCCTTACACACACTACATACGCATATGTTTTTTGTTAGTTATTGGTTTAGTTCCACGCTGTTAGATGATGTGACTTTAGTATTATAAGGAACCACAGAGATTAGTCGAGTCATTAAAAATATGGAGCTCAGTAATAACTAATTATTTAACTTGATCTTATGGCAGTTCGTGTTTGATGAGACATAAGGTTTGAGTTAAATAATATTATTACTTAGCTTTAGGGATTTGATGACTTTATTATCTTACTATCTGTCTCAGAAAGCGAGTTATTGTGTCGGAAATTCTTAAGTAGGATGATTTAGAATCTCCTTATTTAAATGGATTGGGACGCCTCTTTATTTAAATAAAGAAATTGTAAATCACCGAACCATAAGTTTATGATCCCTTACTTACATAAATTTGGACGCTTTTTTATGTAAGTAATGAGTTATAAATAAGTGGGCTTATTTGCATCCGATACGACTCCTTTACCACAACCTTTGACGAATCAGAGTAAACACCACTATTTTAGAGATCCTGAAATCCCAAATTCTCTTAGACACACCGTAAGTAGTTAACATCAACTGAACTTCGGGACGAAGTTCTCCTTAAGGGGTAGAGACTGTAACAATTCACATTTTTAGGTTAACTTCTATTTCCGAAAATTTCACTATTCATTTTTACTATTCATTTTTACTATTCACTTTTCTGAAATTTGATTTTTATTTCATATTCTTGTATAATAAATCATTTTCATGGCAAAATAAAAGTTTGACACTCATCAGATCATTTTCGCGAAAGTTATTAAGGAAATACACGTTTAGGTTAAAACGTCATTTAAAAATCTTACGCACAACGAAACTCAACCGCGTTAATTTTCCCCGCATCAGAAAAATGTTTGATACACTCATGATTTATTTGAGAATTAATCATGACTGAGAAAAACGTGACCAAATAAACCTCGGCCGTGAGTAACAGGAATTTTTGTTTTTAAGCACTTTTACTTAGCCGTAACCTTAGCCTATACCTGCACCGCGTTTCTAAGACAATTTGAGTTTTCACATTTTTTGAATAAGTCAACATATTTTTCCATCCTCATTTGACCAAAAATCATTCCTTGATTTTTAGGCTTATGGTTTTAAGTTTAAAGACATTAAATACCAACCGACACTAGACTGAGCCCAGCCTAGACATTATAGGTCATTTTAAGTCATTATTATCCTATTAGAAAAGTTACATTTTACTTTTCTCAATTTTACGCAACTTTCGTACGTTTTACGTATTACGCGTTTTAGACCCGTGTTTCCAGTTTTAGCAGGGTTTAAGCAACCAAATAGAACCTACCATTCATTTTATATTTTATTATGGAGTATATTGACAAGTTTCACATTTTTATGATACCCGGTTTACGTTTCGTGGCTTAACAACTTACGGTTAGCAATTTACGGAGTCAAAACTAGTCACATAAGTAGGATAATATCACCAAGGACCAAGTCATCCTTCCTATCCTTAGTGAACCGCCATTAGGGGGGGATTCACACCCTTGTGTGTCTTGATCTCAAACAACTAGCCCTAGGATTAAAACAAGTGTCTAAACTTCCATGCTAAGTTTCCTAAATATCCTAAACTTGCACCTCCTTAAGGCACCTTCCTAACCTCCTTATTTACACTATAAAAGCTAGCTCATCCCTTCCTTCCATCTCCATAAAAACGCCACACACATAATCCCTAGCACCATGATCCTTTGATCTTCAAACTACAAGTTACACTACAAAGTTAAAGGCCTAGTTATTCTCTACACGAAACTAGTGTTTATTTGGTGATTCCATGGTTGAATTAGGAGCTACACAAGGGTACTAGGGCTGAGCTAAGAAGGTTTTCAAAAGGATTATAGCAAGGGTTTACAAGATTTGTGGTGAAGGGTTTGCAAGCATAGATTTAGTGTCCTAGTTTCATACTTGACTTCCTTTCTTTAGAAAGCCAAAAGTTGTAAGAAACCCTATTACACTTTCTTGCTCAATATCATTTTCATGCTTATTATGTTTCATTCATGCTATATATGGTCTTTGTATTATGTTCATGATGTATAAAAACTAGTAAAACAAGTTATGAAAACTATATGTTAACTTATGTTAAGTAAACAAGGAAACTAGTGACTTATATTGAGAACCATGACCAAAATAGTATAACTATGATATTTGACACTTACCTACTGTTAGAGAGGACTTAAAAAGGAAAACATTGCAATTTGAATCACCTAAAACGAGTATACGAGTAAAAAGTTATGACCATTTGAAATTACCAAAACTTTACGGCAAAAACTGCCAAATATTTCTGTGACAGAACCTTAAACACGCAAAAAGAGGCTTTTATGGTCCGTTTCATGAAAAAGTTAAATCACGAAAGTTGTCCGAAATCACGTTTTCTTCAAAAACTCAGGAGCACGTATCCAGAAAACTAATAACGAATGAGATTTTCTTCAGTTTCTTAACAGCTATTTTATATATACCAAAGTTACTATATAATAGTTATGGTTTACTAAGACCAAGAGGTCTAATGACCTAAAGCCAAGACCAAAACTATGGCTAAAGCCAAGGTTGACTCTCAAGACCATGGAACAATGACCAAGGTCACGGCGAAGCCATGACTAAAGACCATATAAACTTACCTAGGCGAAAACATGAACTAAAGAGTTAGCGATAACTTACACATACAATTTGGATCTACTCCATCTAAAGAACCATGAAATCTTACAAGTAATTGTCATACAAGATTTAAGAAACTCATTCTAATAACAATCTTCATGTAAAAGTAAACTTTCCTAAGTTTATTCAAATATTATACATGTAACTTTTCGGATCAAAACTTATATGTATTTTATCAAATACTACAATAGTAGGGAGCCTCATGTGAGGAGTTCATTAAGTAAGCCGTCGAGATGAGTTGTGGATTTACGAATTAGAGTGTCCTGGCTCCTCGAACGTTTACTCCGTGACTTCTGAATTATGTCGGACTGAACGGTAGTAAGAGATATACAACCTATACATGTTTCATAAACCATTTATATTCAAAGACTTACATTATATACTAAGTACTACATCATGAACATTATGCAAGACATATATAGGCAATTCTTCGTATTCTTAGACGTTACTCCAAACCTAAGTCGCAACGTTCTATTATAGGCTGCTCTTAGAGACTTTCGTGATTCGACTAACACTTTCATTTCTCATTACATAACTTAAGGTGAGTCATAGCCCCTACTCTTTTCATACTTGTTTTAAACTCTTTTGGGGAGATACATGCTTAAGCTACTTGCTTTCTCTTTTACTAAAGACAATTTTACTCATATGCTATGCTATACTTTTATACTCTTAAACATGACGTGTAGTTTTATTACGATATGTGCCTTAATGTGTTAAACTATTCTATACGCTATATTCTTTAACCACTGTTTAACTCCTGGATGGAGCCGATGGAGAGGTATTGATAGTACTATCGGGCTGACGCCCCCCACCATTGCCATATATTCCTGGCCTTGGGTGAATATAATCCAGCTTTGAAGCATTTGTGCTTATTCTTGTCATGAGGTTCAGTAGGCAGTGATACTTTACATTAAGCGTGCATATATCGTATATACATATATCGAAATCATACTATATGTTAGCAGTGGGTTGTGAACACACAGGTTGCAAGTGTTGTTATGGGCGGGACTTGCAACTGAGTGGATTCACGATGCCTTTGCTGTGCGAATACTCTTTAAAGACTTTTCTTCTATTTTAATACAAACTCTATGAACTCACCAACCATTGTGTTGACACTTTAGCATGTTTATCTCAGGTTAGTAAGGCGATAGCTAGTGCGTGGAACTTAGAGTCAAGCTGCATATTCTGAAGACTTACGCTTTTATCATTTATCATTCGAAACATTTTGTATACATTTATGTATCATACTTTGGAATCTCATGTTTGTAACTTTGAATTCATTAATCGAATGGTAACTTTTCAAAACGTCTCATTTAGAGGTCGTTTTCTATAACTTGTACTTTGTATTATGAAGTAGCACCCCAGTGAGACAGTCTTCCGCTGCGGTATTTTGAGGGTGTTACACATATAATGCAAGATGAATAATTCTGAATATGCCTCGAACACCTCTATCATGATAGATGCACACGTATAATGTTAACACGTAACAACTAGGCATGAATATAACATGATAGTGCAAATATATGTGCAACTAAGCACACATAAACTAACTATAATGCATAAACTCATAAACTAGTTACGGCATAAATCTCGCCAAACATGCACTACTATGCTCGCGAACTCGAGCTAAGCTAACCAAGTCTTGTCACTTGTTTCTAAACTTTCATAACATGAATTATAAGCATATGGGCTGAGAAAATAAGCTATCATATCATGTAATCACCCGGGACTTGCAAAAACATCATATTATGTCATAATTATCAAAACACTAAACAAAGTGTTTGCTGATTTTCTGTAGCAGCATACAATTGCATCATTTTGGCCGATTTAACTACATAACTAGGTCATGAGGCTAATTTTCCTTGAAATTATACTATTTTCCCTTTCCGAAAAGGTATGGCACGCTCCAAACGGAGCTACGGTTAATCCGGTATGAATTTTTAAAGTTTGGTTTGCTGCACATTTCAAGATCAGACTTTGCTGTACTAAATCGCGATTTTCACCCATTTAACCTCTAAATGAGCAAAAACTTAAAACATAACAACTGAAGTATACTCATTAGGCTTTCCCGAAAGTCCAGCCATGTTTCAATATGAGCTACTATTGATTTTATACGATTTTCCAAACACGACTAATCATTGCTCAAAATTTCAGCAACTTGTTTAACATCATATATCATATAAAGGGGTGTTTGGTTCAACTAAATAATCAACATAAACATCTCCTAAACACTCTAGCATGATCATTAACATAATCCCATCATAAACCCTAATGATCATATGCATAACCCTTGAATCATAAACCATGAATTGTTGAATTCATCACATAATCATGTATGTAGAATCGTAGAGGGGGGGGGGGGTTGAATACGGTTTCTTTGACTTTTTAGATGTTTAAAAACTTTAAGCCAAAGAGAATACCAAGTGGTTGTACAATAATCGAACAACCACTAACACAACCAAAGTATATAAAGCAAGTAAGAACACAACGATATATACTGGTTCGGGATGGGGGGTTCGTACCATCCGTACGTCCAGTTGCGAATCCGCGACTTCGATACTATTCACTAGTATAATCATTTCGGTGGACTACAAATCGTTACAATTCACTCCACCGATATTCACCAATATCGATGCTCACAAAGAAGGAGTTACTACCCTTACAAATAATTGAATGAATGATTAATTGTTTGTTTAATCAACCAAGCCCTAACCTAACCTAGAGACTCGATTGTAATAGAAAGGGTATAGATAAGAAGACCCTCGACACAATCACAAAAGTGGATTAGGTTCTTGTGATTCTTCCCTTGCAAAGATATGTGTTCTTTCAAAAATGTTAGTATAAAAATCAAGAACACAAGATTAGAGATAGAGATATTTGAGAGTGTTTAGAGAGAAAGAATCTAGTGAGAAAGAATAATGGCAAGGGGTGAGGAATACAAGAGGCAAGGGTGGTATTTATAGGCCAAGAACCCAAACTTGGGAAATTTTACCGAGGCCGGCGCGTCACCCGCCCGTCAGCGCGCGGGCAGCGCACAAGGCTTCTGTAAAGATTTCCCAAGTGTTGGGTGTTTGGATCTTATAAGTACCTATCCTTGCTAAATCCCCAATTGTACTTCACACTAAACCTTAACATTAATCAATATAAGGTTTACCAACTCAAATAGCCAATTTGGAAAATGTTTTGTCAAGTTTTATGAGAAAACAAATTATCAAGGGTATAAAGTATAGATAAGGTAATTTGGAAGGGATAGAAGTGTTATTCCTCACATTGCATAGAAAAGAGAGAAAGAATATGCCAAGGTATATTCCAATGCTTGGGGGGAAGAATGAGATGAAGGGTTGAGATGAGATGGTTTGAATTGGATGGTTGCGATCAAAGGAGCCTATGTTTGAATTTCAAATAATTTGGCATGTGGAGAAAATGAAGGGTTGAGATGTGTTTATTTGAAATAGATGGCTAGGATCAAAGGGAGCCTATGTTTGGATTGAGAAAGGATATTCCAAAGGAATATGCTTTGCTTGGGGGGAAAGAGTGAATCAATGGTTGAGATGGTTTTGGTTTGAAATGGATGGCTTGGATTAAACACATGTGATGGTATAGAGAAGAGGGTGAGGTGAATGGTTGAGATGTGTTGTAATTTGAATTCAATGGCTAGGATCAAAGGAGAATCCTTTGGAATTGACGAGGCGAAAAATGAACCACTTTTAGGGGGTCATTTAAGCCCGGAATTGAATTTATTTGATCAAATATTGCCCTAAATCGTTCCTTTTGTGATTTTAGGTACTTTGGGAGTGAAATCTGGAAAAGGAAGCAATTCGGACGTTTTTGGAGCATAAAAGTGAAGAAAACGCCAAAGACTTAATTTTCTAAGCTGGGAACAGTGTGTGACGGCGTCAAGAGTAACAAGTTGACGGCGTCAAGAGTTAAAATCATGACGGCCCAGTACAGAAATGAAGGCGTCACAAGGAAGAGCGTCAAGAGTTAAATACGTGACGGCCTAGAAAAGTGTAATACATGACGGCGTCAAATGTAGATCAAGGCAGTCCGAGGATTCTTTTGGCGGCGAGATGACGGCGTCACAAGAGTGTTCTTGACGCCGTCAGCCTCTATTTTCTATATATAGTTTTCTAATTTTCATTCATAAAAAGGAACAAGTTTGGAGAAACCCTAAGGCCGAACCATATACGAATTTTACAGCTTTTTCAAGGGTTTTCAGCCCTTGAATGCTTACATGTGTTATTAAGATAAGTATTCTTTTAATTCAATCAATATGTCTATGTGTTGGTTGTCTATATCTTGTGCTTGTCTTAATTCCACCATGTTAGGCTAGATTTAGCTTGTGTTTGCTTAGATCTAATGAAACCTAGATGTTGATTATGTGTTGATTACTTGTTTATGGTTGTATTGGATGAATGATTTCAATGTTAGGCTTAAGAAAACTGGCAGATCTCCAAATGGTAACATGCTTGAACGTCTTAGGAAACATGAACCGATGTGTACTAGGTTTTATTGGTTGTATTTAATGCATGAGTAAATTCTAATGATCCCATGTTATGAGCTTCTTAGCCGGCTCGACATAGGAGTGAAGTAGGCACTCATGACTCATAGGATTGGGGAGTTAAGTACGCCACCCCATTAATGGTATTAAGGAATACAATCCGTCATCCACGCAACTATAACAAGTAATTAACGTGTAAAAGATAAATAGGGAGTAGTGAAATCTAAGTAAACACATTTCTCCACTTATTGCTCACAACCTTAGTTTAATATAGTTTATTTTCATTTCTAGTATTTTATTTTGATTGCATCTTAGTATTGGGTTAGTTGACTAGCAACTAATTCCGCCCAAATCCTTCAAACCCGAGATTTTTAATTGCTTTCTAAAAAATATAAAAATACAAAAATAATCATCCTTCATCTCTAGAACTAGTAATTAGGTTTTCTAATCCTAGCGACACTATTCCTAGCTGAACGATCAATCCCTCGGTACTTGTAATTATACTATACTACATCGATCAGGTACACTGCCTGGTGGGGGTTGTAAGCTTCTCGAGATCCCTCGAGAGGTAAAGCCTGGTGCAATTCCCACGTACCAAGTTTGTTGCCGGGGAATAGTTATTGTCTAGGTTAGAATTTCTTTTTGTTAGGTCTACTTGCTAGATTCCTTTCTAGTAAGATTTTATTTTTATTTTTAGGTTTTCTTTAGTCTATCTTATTTCTTTGTTTCCTTTGTTCGTAAACTATTTCGATAGATAACAATAACATTGATCGTTTGATTCCTGTTATTCATGTTTTTCGTCGTAGGATTTTCCAAATGCCCGACCCACTCCCTTTAGTCGAGAATGAGAACCCACCTAACCTCTCGCCCAACCACCACTTTGACAATAATTCTGAGTTAGAGGAGTCTGATCATGATGATGACCGTAGAGCTAGTCCTTTTTACTATTCAGACTCCGATGAGGATCTTGATGATGGTGATGTGATTAATGAGGATAGGATGGAAGAGGAAGTGAACCCTCTTAGGTATGTCGACCCTAGAACGAGGATTGAGAGTGATAGTTCATTCAACATGCAATTTCCTTGTAAGATCGGATTTAGGAGCTTTAACGCCTATCTTAACTCATCTCTCCCAATGAACATAATCTCGCGTAATGAATATAATAAAATCATGGTAGATGAGTTAGAATACAAAGGAGAAAACATTATTGCTAGGGCAATACCATTGCATGTGTTTGTAGGAAGCTTGGTTTATCTTGTTGAGTTCATGGTTATGGAGAATCTAGGAGAATTTATTGATGATAAGTTGACCCAAGTTGTGTTTGGAAGACCTTTCAAACGGTTGACCAACCTCGATGAAAAACTCATAGAAGGGTTAATTACATTCTCGGATGGGGATGAAGATTTTGTCTATCAAATGCCCCGCACACACCCTAGGTTCAAGGATTTTTTCATGGAGAAGTGTAGTAGGTATCCGCCCATAGAAATGCTAAGTGAGAATGATAAGAGAAAAGGGCTTAAGTATACTTATGAAAAAAATAAAAGATGATTATAAGAGAAAAGGGCTTAAGTATACTATCGCGGATGTTTAGAGTTAGGAGATGATTATAAGAAAGATAAAGCGACTATTAGATGGCTCACACTTGGTTATGTGAGCATAAGTGACACACGGTAACCCATGACCTTGAGTCTAGCTACGAGACTCGTAAATAAAGAAAAGCGCTTCTTGGGAGGCAACCCATGCTTTGTGTGATTTTATTTTGTTTGTTTGTTATTTTTTTCCGTATGCATGCTTTATTTTTATTGTTGGTAGATCATGTGTCTAAACTAAAAAGTGGAAATACTTTACTTTGTTGTTTTGGCCTAGTCTTAACTCCACCTAAAGGTATTTTTGCAAAAGATAAGTGTAAGGGGAAACCCCAAATATGTTTTTAAGAAACAACCCGATCATGATTCTCCACAATATTAAGTGAACATGTATATTCATATTTGTTAGAGTCAAATGCTTGTATTGAGTCATAATGAAGTTTTGCAGGATTTTCCAGGAAGTAGGACCAAGTTTTTCCAGAAATTTTCCGGAAACTTAACATAAGAATTTCTGCATGTCACTTCTGACGGCGTCACGGGTAAAAATCTGGAAATTTTACCGGTTTTGTTTTTCTAACGGAGTCTTAGAGTTTTTGTTGAATTATTAAGTTTTATAATCTCCAGGAAATCTGCAAACTTCATTCTACAAGCATTATATCTTATTTTGTTTTCTAGGATTTAGTAACTTATGTAGATTGCCGCCGATTTTATGCGAGGTTGTCTTGTTTGTTTTCTCAGGATTTACAGGTTATGTATGACAAGAAGATGATTTATACTCTAGAAGGGAAGCTTTGATTGTTCATTTTCTTGGAGGAAGATCTAACCTGGCCACCTTATTATCCATACCGAGCGAATCAGGGGAGTATTTGATTTCATTCGTTTTACTTATTTCACTTTTACATTCTTTACTTGAACATTGGGGACAATGTTCATCCTAAGTGTAAGGGGAGGGTAAAATGATGATACCTTACAGATACACTTTCGCTTGAGTTTGTTTGTTTGATGGTAGATGTGTAATAAAACTATGAGAAATACTTGTTAGTGCAATTTTAGCGCCAAATTTAAAATTTTTTACAACATTTAGGAGTGAAACTTTAGCCATAGCAAGCGTCTCATGGATAGGAGATTGTATGACTAGCACATAACCGTATCATTCAGAAAATTTTTTCACCCAAATATGTGAGGTTCGCCTTTAGATTTGATAGGAAAAGCATTTACTATTAATGCTTATGAGTGTACCGGTAGCATTTAGATTCTAGAACTTGCGTTAATGATGCATCCCGAGACCGCTAGTGAGACTACATTCGTGTAGTAGGATTTACTACATGATAAGAGGCATTAGGATCACCCTTGTGTTAAACCGTATCATAATTACTTAACCATTTAAGTCATATTACTTGGCTAGTTAAGTCAACTAATTTTTCCCACACCCTTAGCGTTGTACTCATTTTTAGTACACGAAACCCCTAGTACACCCCTCCGAGCCTGTCTTTTCGTTTCTAACTTTAAGCATTTTACTTAAAGGAATAATTTGTTACACCCCACTTAAATGTACACCCAAATCGCCTTAGCCTTCCGTGTATGCACTCATCTTTAGTGCATTATTGTTATTTGTTAAACCCTAAGTTAATTATCTAATTGATTACATGGTTGCTAAGTCGAGTCATATCCTTGTACATATTGTTTTGGGACGATTGGGACTCATGGGTAAAGTACTTATTTTATTGAGTAATGGGGAAGAACATCTTATTATTACCTCCATCTGTGCGTTAATCTTAAAAGTACTCAAAGTGTTTTGATTTTCTTAATTCTAGTCATTAGATTAGTTTATTGTAAAGTATGTAAAAATTCAAGTGTAAGGGGAATGTTCATTCCCTATGATGTATTCTTTTTGATGGTAGGGTAAGAGTGTATGAAAAAAAAAAAGAAAAAAAGAAAAAACATACGGACTACCATCCATTTTTATTCTATGTTCATTTTATGTTTTTGTTATTTTTATTCATTAGCTTAAGTCGAGTCTAGTCTTGGCTTAGCAACGCCATATTGTACATGTAATTAACCAAGATTGTTAACTCGCCACCAGTAAAGACTGCCTATATCCAACAAAACCGTGTATTTCATATCCCTACACCTAACGTTGCAACCCTTTAAAAGACCTCTTTGATAGTTTATCCTAGGTGCTTACGCCATGTGGTGGAGGTTTGATCCTTTCCCGAGCCTATGGTAATCTATTTTGCTATGACAGGTAGTGAGAGATATCTTCCGTTTCCATATTGTAATTTATACTTTATTACACCCGAGAGATGTGAGTATCTAAACACTATTTGTGAGGTGCTAGTGTATGACCTCCGTGCTTGTCTTTGGTCTTTAGTGGAACGATTATTTGTTGTAATTACTTTTATATTAGTGTTAAATGACCCCTAACTTGTATTTTGAGTAGAATAAAAGCGCATTTGCTTGAGGACAAGCAAATCTCAAGTGTAAGGGTATATGATGAGGCGAAAAATGAACCACTTTTAGGGGGTCATTTAAGCCCGGAATTGAATTTATTTGATCAAATATTGCCCTAAATCGTTCCTTTTGTGATTTTAGGTACTTTGGGAGTGAAATCTGGAAAAGGAAGCAATTCGGACGTTTTTGGAGCATAAAAGTGAAGAAAACGCCAAAGACTTAATTTTCCAAGCTGGGAACAGTGTGTGACGGCGTCAAGAGTAACAAGTTGACGGCGTCAAGAGTTAAAATCCTGATGGCCCAGTACAGAAATGAAGGTGTCACAAGGAAGAGCGTCAAGAGTTAAATACGTGACGGCCTGGAAAAGTGTAATACATGACGGCGTCAAATGTAGATCAAAGCAGTCCGAGGATTCTTTTGGCGGCGAGATGACGGCGTCACAAGAGTGTTCTTGACGCTGTCAGCCTCTATTTTCTATATATAGTTTTCTAATTTTCATTCATAAAAAGGAACAAGTTTGGAGAAACCCTAAGGCCGAACCATATACGAATTTTACAGCTTTTTCAAGGGTTTTCAGCCCTTGAATGCTTACATGTGTTATTAAGATAAGTATTATTTTAATTCAATCAATATGTCTTTGTGTTGGTTGTCTATATCTTGTGCTTGTCTTAATTCCACCATGTTAGGCTAGATTTATCTTGTGTTTGCTTAGATCTAATGAAACCTAGATGTTGATTATGTGTTGATTACTTGTTTATGGTTGTATTGGATGAATGATTTCAATATTAGGCTTAAGAAAACTGGCAGATCTCCAAATAGTAACATGCTTGAACGTCTTAGGAAACATGAACCGATGTGTACTAGGTTTTATTGGTTGTATTTAATGCATGAGTAAATTCTAATGATCCCATGTTAGGAGCTTCTTAGCCGACTCGACATAGGAGTGAAGTAGGCACTCATAGGATTGGGGAGTTAAGTACGCCACCCCATGAATGGTATTAAGGAATACAATCCGTCATCCACGCAACTATAACAAGTAATTAACGTGTAAAAGATATCTAGGGAGTAGTGAAATCTAAGTAAACACATCTTCCACTTATTGCTCATAACCTTAGTTTAATATAGTTTATTTTCATTTCTAGTATTTTATTTTGATTGCATCTTAGTATTGGGTTAGTTGACTAGCAACTAATTCCGCCCAAATCCTTCAAATCCGAGATTTTTAATTGCTTTCTAAAAAATATAAAAATACAAAAATAATCATCCTTCATCTCTAGAACTAGTAATTAGGTTTTCTAATCCTAGCGACACTATTCCTAGCTGAACGATCAATCCCCCGGTACTTGTCATTATACTATACTACATCGATCAGGTACACTGCCTGGTGGGGGTTGTAAGCTTCTCGAGATCCCTCGAGAGGTAAAGCCTGGTGCAATTCTCACGTACCAGGAATTCAAATAATTCCCATGTGTTGAAAATGAAGGATTAAGATATGTTGTAAGGGAATGGATGGTTGAGATGTAGAGTGTGTAAGGGAATATGTAAGAGTGTAAGAGATTGTGTAAGAGAAAATTTGATTTGGATATGATTGGATATGATTGGATTTGTCTTTTGTAGAAATGTGATTAAGAGAAGATTAAGAAGTAATCTAATTGTCATTAAAAAGAAAATGTTTAGACAATTAAGATTATAAGTTGAGAAAATCATATGTTACTTATAAGTTCAAGTAACACAACGTTGAGAATCCATAGGTTCATATCTCGTGACTTTCCACGACTCGACATTCTAATACCTTGGTTCAAACAAGTTAAGTGCTTTGCCTTGATGTAAAGCATAACCCAAGTGGGAAAGGATGCGTTTACGCAAAGTAACCTTTGACTTAGTTTGACCAATAAGGGAGTAAACCCGTTACGTAATTAGAGAAGACGTAAGCACGGGATATGAGCATATGGATGCTTCACCACTATGTCACGTGAAATATACAAGCTCCCTAAGTTTAGAAAAGCCTTGGCTAGAGGCGATAGTTAGAAAACATGAGTTGGCGTTTTCCCGTAAATGGGTGTTTTAAAAGTAGGATCTCTCAAGTCTCAAAACTCGTTTCGAGTGTTCTCAATTAAGCATATAACATATTCATACTTGTATTGAAAGATCCACACTTGTCGGGTAAGGGGAAAAGCCGACTTTCAAAATTCGCCCGGAACCATACAGTGTCCTGGCGCGTCACCCACGCGTTGACGCGCAGGCAGCGCGCCAGGAGCAGATATGAGCTCCGGGGAATTTTGGCTAACGTTTGTTATTTTATGTGTTTCGATGGTTTATTTGTCATCATTAAAACATAAAGAGATCTTGATCATGTTTCCTCAACAATGTATAACACTTGCTAACCATAACCTCATAGCTTATATTTATGTTTAAACATATAATTCACTACTTACCTTGAATTAATGAAGAACATGAAATCACTTGAAGCTCCTTAATCATTCATACCATGTTAAACCCTTATAACCCTTGCTTAATTAGGCTTAATCCTTGATAGAAATTGATAGAGATCATGATATGTAAAGAATTCTTCAAAGTGAAGAAAGTATTTTCTTCCTTTTTTTTTTTTTTTTTTTTTTTTTTTTTTTTGTAAATCGTGAAGGAGGGAGGGAGGGATAATCATCCCCTGAACCGACTTTTATTAAGTATAAAATATATCTTGATCTCTCTCTCTCTCTCTCTCTTTAATAGTTTGGTTATTTGTCACATTTAGCCCTCGTAGTAAAATCGTGTTGCAAACTGAATCCGAACTATATATCTCATATTAGTTGCCAAGTCCCAACTACTTATATTATTATTATTAATTCCGTTAATAGTGGGACTTTTCTATTTATTCCTCTAAAATACTAGACGTAACCAATAGGAATTTAGATAAACCCGCTATTATTTTCTTTAAAAACCGAGATGTTACAACTCTCCCCCGCTTGGACTGTTCGTGTCCACAAACTACTGTTGTTGTAACTAAAATTACCCTCTATATTGCTCAGGATTATCCTTAAGTACCTACTTGGGCTTATATCATGTCTATATTCTAATATAAAACTGATAATCCACTAATAAGGATCAAACTAGGACTCATTTCCTCTATGTATGGATCAAATTATCAACAGGTTTATAATAGGTACCTGTTACCCATGTTAAAATCCTTTCTCCTGATCATATGAACTCGAAGATTTTCTTGATTATCCTCTAAAAAGAACTCGATAGGTTCGTGGTCATCTGTGTTCTTAAAGTTCATCTTGACTATTTCCAGAAAATATCTAAAAATGTCATAAGCTGGCGTAAAAAGAAATGATCTATTTACCTGAATTCGCATAATATTCGCTAAAATGTCATATCCTGAAATTCTATTTCATAACTCTGGTCTGGAATATCTCTTATTGAATGATCCGGATCCGTTCTGATACGTTTTCATTTCAATTCTTTTGCCCTTTTTCTTTAAACTGCTCAAATCCACAAATGCTGAAACCCATTTTTCATATTTATTCTGTCATATTATGTAGCATTTCTAAATCGCAATCTTTTTCTGAGAGTTGAAGCTATTCTGAACGTGTTGGAGTATGTAAATTATGCCCTTTATAATGACTATGTCTGAAAATGATACTGTACATGATCTAATGCAATATTCATGATGCATTTAACACATAAATGATGCATTTAACACATAACCATTTAGCGATCTCCCCGAGGTATCTCGTGATCTCGATAAGTTCATGCCATATCATGTGGATATTATCACGTTGATCAGGCGTCATAATAGTCACACCATATAATCATGAACTCATCGCTACGACAATCTACCCCAAGTTACTGAAGCAAAACATATCATCTACTGCACATAATCTGATGCGAATGCTGACTATATACTGCTATACTAATAATGCATACTAATTCTATATACTTACTATATCGTGAATATCTGATTCACGGTCTGCAACTTTATCTCTGAAAATGCATTATTAACTACATGACTAAACATGTAATTTCATATAATCTGTGCTAATCACATAAACTGGTATGCATCGCTATACATGTACTGATAATCTGATAATATGAACAACATACTGAATAACATGGTTGAATAACTGATAAAAGTATAAACATGCGATGCAATTTAACTCTAAAAGCAATTACCGAGCAGAGGTTCAAGTCTAAGCATCCCCTACTAATGGCTAATAGCAGGTAATAAGGTTCCAATGGTTTTGAGAATCATACATGTAATGTTGAAAATTACCAGATAATTGGTGTGTCAAAAGTACCCACAGATGTATACGGTGGTCGAATCTCCAATTGCAGCCCTTGCAACCACAATGCACACACTCTATTTCCTTTTCCTCACGCAAGTGCTTCGAGACTCTACAGACAGATGTTGTCTAGAAGTCGTGATGACGTGGTTGAATGTATCTTAAACAGCAGAGTCGTTCATAGTCGGGCTATAATACAAAAGCAAAACATGAGTATGCTTTATATAACATTTACCTTAACCCTCCCAAACCTAGTGAAGTACTAACAATAATTTTTTAACCTTGTGAACTACCGTGGTATGGTACCACACAGCTTAGACGATTATCATTCCAACCAATATCTATGCATACTGAGAATCAGGATGGTATGGATTTCGATTTATATCTAACGGGTATATAAAGTAGTTAAAGAAAATGCTAGAAAGAGATGGACTGAATGCGGCCCAAAGCTTACTTCTAGTATGTCAATCTGTTGCATTTCTATTTTCAGAACATATAGCAGTCATACAGGCATTTGTGTCCCGCCCAACACAAGTTCTGAAGGAAGCATCGGATCAATCGGATAATGGATTAAAAATAATGCTTAAAAAAAAAACGGACACACAAATACACTGCGAGGTAAATCTCAGCCGTAGACACATACATCGTCAAATATAATAAAAGCTCAAATCCTTTTACTTAGCATGTATTTTTAACATGCATGGCTTATTCATGTTAAAAAGACCACATCCGTTAACAATAACTAAGAAGCATAGTATACTAGTAATGTTTAGCACTTACGGGACATCATAAGCGTTTGACATTTCAGGATGTGTAAGCAACAATGGTTCAAGCTCAGGTGGTGCAAGTCATCAATGCACCCAATATCACAGGTATGCACCCATCCATCTACAATCATTCTCTTTGTTGCTTCAGAGTCGTTTAGGTAACCTTTCATGATTTGATCATTACGAATATAGATCGCACCACGTTGGTTCCTTGGAAGTGGTTTCTAGATCGACAATCTTCATTTCCTTGGAAGTGGTTTATATCAACCACCCTGCCATAAAATCGAAAGCCATTTAATGTATCACAAAGCAGCTTATAAGCTAATATATCTGTATAAGTAGTTTGCAAAAACAATGTAATGACAATAAGGATTACATTTGCATTTCAAATCATGAAAATAAATGATGATTACAATCAACTACAAACACGATACCTTATGGAAAGTAATATTCCCAACATGATCGGACGTAGCAACTTCGAAAACCACCAATTGATACCCCGGGACTGATGTGTCTTCCACCATCTTTCCTAATTTTCAAGCATATGGCCGTAAGTTGGCGTGGTGACCAAGATAACACAAAAGTCAATACTGATATCAGCACAAAACATACAAGAGTGCATATATGTAAATTTTGCTACATGCTGGGGAATACTCAAAGTACACACATCGTTCATATTTATCTTAGTTGCAACGTATAAGTCAATTTTCGCATGTAACCTCATATTTACCTTCACCAATATTGAACAGGGTGTGTTTGGATTTGCATTTCAGGATGAGACATAATAGAAGGCGGCCTTTTTTAAGTATACAATAACCTAATAAGTAATTTTCATGCGGTTGGCAATTCCTTTATATAATATGCACCGGATGAAATTGATGTTTAAACTTTCTATAATCCATGGCTATTTATCCATTTCATTTGTGACACAGTTTCACAAAGAGTGTTGGTGGGTCGAATATCCAGCTGACATGACCCACTTTGACCTGCCTTGTTGAACAACTGAAAGATGGAAAATAGAAAGCGAGAAATGACCTGAATATAAGATCTTGGCAAAATAACTTCATGTGACAATTTAAAATGTCTTTGTAGGTCTCTTCGGCAATGACAAGCTGCAAATAGTTTGATCAAAGCAAAAGTCAAGTACAACAAAAGAAATATACTCTTTCTCTTGTGTTCGATTATGAAAACTAAAACCAAATTCATTAAAATAAAAAGCATAGTAGAAAAAATAACCACTTCTGAGACCCCATCCGGCCACCACCACCACTAACCACCGGCCATCACCACCACTAAAATCGATTGTGGGATAAACCTTTTTTGTTGGATCTGATATTCATAATAGTCAAGAATGAAATTATCTGTCTGTGATTTGATGAATCAACGATGTTTGAGAGAAGAAAGACACGTATCAGGGAATGAGGGAAAGAGAGACACGTATGAATCAGTGATGAGGTGCCATAACAATTTTTATTGTGCTGGCGGGTAAAAAACATTACTCCGTAATTTATAGCAAAACAGGCAGAAACAATATTTTAATGAAATCTGGGAAACCGGTCCAGCGAGAAATGATATATAGTAGAATATCATTTTATTAGAAACTTATAAGATTTACAAGAAGTTAGTGGGAAGCCGAAATACTAACTGGGCTCCCGCTCCTCTAGTTGTAGAAAAGTCAATCCTACTAAAGATATAAGCAGCAACACGTGCTCCAATGTTTGGGTCATCGAGAACTTTTGGATTCGCTTCAGTAAGGTCACAACATCCTTCTCAAGTTCCCTGAAAGAAGAGAAAGAGAAGGGGAGAAACCCATATCCAATATTCGTGCACTTAGCCTCATACTTGACACGTTTACATTGTGCAGCCTCAATCACCGCATGGCCCGGCACAAAATCAACCATACCATTTTGTGTCAAGGGCGATGACCCAGTAAGATAAACATATACATCAAACCCTCTGTCCCACGAGTAGACCAACATATCATCAGGACGTAAGGATTTTCCCCTTTCCCCACAACCTCTTTACGAGCCGAAATCCCCGACCGTCGATAACATATGTCAACAAGAATATCCCGTACAATGTTATGCCGATGTTTAATACCAATAATACCAGCACAAGATACAACATGGTCCCAATAAACATCCCTAGTAAAGACCCTGGAACAAGCTGAGCACGACATCTGAACAAAGAATAAGGGAACACCTAGCCGATAACATAACACGCACTGGTAGGTCCTTGCATTCATAGTTTGTCCCAACCCAGATATCGCAACCACCCTAAGCGAGTCCGAAGTGTAGTCCTTCTTTTGTGATATCCATATCGCCATCTGTCGAGTAGATAAATAAAATGTAGATTCAGATGTGTTGGGTAACACGTGTGAAATATATATCTGCCAGTTTCTTCATGAGTTTGGGGGCAGCGATCTCACATGGATTACTCAAAAGATCAATATCCATTTATGCATTAAAAGCATACAAGGCATCATAAAAGGAAAGCCTAGAAGTTACGATACGAGAATGTCGAAGCAACTGAGTCTGCAAGCTAGCAGACGGAAGTCTAGAAGCAAGAAATGCATAGTTCAAGACGTCACCTGCAGAGTAAACACCAAGCCCCCCAAACGCAAATGGTAAGGTAACGAGCCTTCATTGCCAATCGCCAAAAACATGTCCTGAAGCAGTGACAATAAGCTCTAGAGTAGAACGAAGTGCCACATCAAATGAAATCCGAGCACGCTCAAAGACCCGGGGAGAGCAAGTGCGCATAGCAAAATATAATTTGGAAATACCGGCACAAACACGAAAGAACAACAACTCACGCTAAGGGTCATTAATCTTAGCAACAACATCCATAAGCTCAATGGTTTTGACAACCCTTTTCATAACAAGCCCACTACTAAAATCAAAGTCCACACTTGCAGGCCACCCAGTAATTTAACACGGTGCAAAGGTCGGGCAATATTAGGCGAGAAAACACCCGCAAGCCTGCTTTTGGGGTCTTCTTTCGGCAAAAAAACCTCAGTTTTATCAACATTGAGGTGCAAACCACAATGAGGTCCATCCACCATGATAAGCTCTAAAACCTTCCTCACAACCAAATTACCTCCAATAATAGTGCCATTATCCAGATACAAAGCTTGAATGGAAAGGCTAAAGGAGTCTCTAAGACTAATGCTAAGACTCATGCTAATGGGAGTTGCCTCCCAACCACAACCCCATAAAAGCAACACGTTGCCCTATTAGCTCACCCCAAAGCGACGCGTCACCAAGCAACCATTTCAAAGTTGTGGTTGCTCACCCAACCGAACCATTTGCAAGATTTGTGTGTGTAGTTTTTTTTATTTGTTTTATGGAGTATGTTTTTGGTTGTAGTTTTCGTCTTTTCGGGGTCACTTTTGTGATCACCACTAGCTAGTTATGGTTGGGGTGGTGTTGTGGAGAGAGAAAGCTGAGGTGGCACTGACGTGGCGGGGTTGCTTTTGTGAAAATGGTGTTACCATTAGCATTAGTCTAATGGCAACCCCAACTCCACCCAAGCAACCCCGCCACCTCAGCGTCAACTCACCTTTCTATCTTCATAACTCCACCCCAACCATAACTAGCTAGTGGTGACCACAAAAGCAACGCCATAACTTTTTTTTTTTTTTTTTTTTTTTTTTTTTTTTAATTAAAAACCAAGACAAATTATATTATTATTTAAAATTCATCGGTAAAAAAAAATTTGATTTGATTTACCATATTATCTTACTTGATATATAATCCATCGGTCACATGCATATGATTGATATCCAATAAATAACACCTATCTTTAGTTCGAAAAATAAAAATAAACAATTATCAAATTGCTTGCTTGATATAGATTGACACGAACCTTCTCTTCTCTTTAAATTTCACATAATATACACATTCACATTCACTCATTTAGCCACTCTCATCCCAACACCACCCCTCTTTCAGATCCATCCATCATTATCTCTTCATTTCATCACACCCTCATTTCTCATAATAATCTTTTTCTATAATCATGTAATTTAGTTTTACATAGTATCAAAGCCATGTAAATCATCACAATATGATCATCATGTTCATATCAAATATGGGTAAAAGAATTCCAGTCAGGGCTTGGTTAGGTTGTCAAAACTCTAGTATTACTCGTGGATGGAAACCATACCTCTTCCAGGTTTTGTACTCGTTAGTTTTATTTGTTTTTCTGTTGTTGTGTTATTTTAAGGCCATAAAATGGCATATCCTACGTGGGTTGGCAAGCCCCCAACGGTCAAAAAAATGGGCGTCGATGGTGCAATTGTTTCGGTTGGCAAGGCAACCGAAACTTTGTTTTCGTTGACATGCGACGCGTCGGTTGGGATGAAGCTAATGGGGGCAACGCGTTGGTTTTGGGGTTGCTTTGCCAAATGCGACGCCCATTAGCATTGGTCTAATCTTGCATGCCAAATGATGTAATACTAAAGAAAAAAGCAAATGTCCAAGTGGATCACCTTGTTGCACACCTTGATGCGACCACAAAGTGTGTTCCCCATAATATAATCTAGCTGGGCTGGAGTAACAGAATTACACCCAGCGTGAAATAGTAGGACAACGAATGTGAACCTCCTGTAGCATAGCATCACGATCCACCAAATTGAAGGCGTTTTTGAAATCCACCAACAACATTGAAAGACCTACATCATCTCCACGGTCTTCAATCAACCGATTCACGACATGAAGAATAGCTTCCCCTCCTCCAGATACCTTAACACCGAACTGTAGATCATTTAAATAACCGTCCAAAGAATGGCCAACCATAGCATCACTAACTTTGGAAACTAAACGCCTCCAAACGGTCCCCACAGCAATAGGATGGATACCACCTCCCGACTTGACTAGTGGTGTGAGAGGAGCACTAGCAATATACTCACCCAACAATTGGGGCATTTACCATCAAGAAAAAAGATTCACCACTTGGTGATAGAAGTAATTAACTCATTAGAAATAGCCACAACAGCTCCACTTAAACAATCGAAAAGGTGTTAGGCATGCAAACCATCCCGACCACAAGACGTACCACGAGGGAAACTCTTACTCATATCAAGAACCACAGTAGAAGATACAATGAGGTGATGATTATCAATAGGTATAAGCGGCAAAGAAAGAGCATACTTGAAGGGTGCTTAACCTTCAAGTCTTCAAGAGTTACATCGTTATAAGGCGCTACACAAGAAGAAGAAAGAACTCTGACAACCGCAATATAATGACCATCACAAATCTTCCTCTTACACTGCTTGACATTACGCTCACCCAAGTCCAAGTTAAGTATATTATTATTATTATTATTATTATTATTATTATTATACTATTCATATCAAGTTATTAATGTTATTATTGTTATCAAATTGTACTTTTACTAATTCATTAATATTTTTCTAAATTACATTACATTACAAGACAATCAAAAGCAATGATAGATTTCATCAACTACAAGTTAAATACATTCCGATTCTTTCAATTACAATTTTTTCTAAAAATTACAATTTCTTAAAAAATATTATGTGAACCAAAGACCCCCTTAGTTATCTATACGACTATACTATTTATAAAATAAAATGGTAAAAGTGAAAAGTCAAGAAAGTGAAATGTAAATAAAATGAAAAAGAAAATTTTGAAATAATTAATTATGAACAATTTCAAATATTAATACACATATGATTCAAACCATGCGGGTTAACCCGGTTTAATTTGAGATGTTTTTTTATGCAACTTGGGGTTTTCGACCCGAATGGTTCAATTAGTTGAACCACCTGGGTCGAATCGGGTTTTCAAAACATTATGTTTAATTCTTAAATCTTCAAACTTTTATTATTTTTCGTTTATAACCATTAACTTTTTTATCACTAAATGATATGTCGCTATAAAATCCCGTCGTCGTTCAGTTATTAACAAATCTCATTGGTCTAAAAATAGAAAAATGTAATTCTATTGCATTAAAGTAATGAAAAAAGAGAATTTATTTATTAAGACCAAAGTAATTAAGTAACACCGAACAACGTGGGAGGAACAAGTAAAGAACCCAAAACGAAAACCAAAAGAAACCCGCATCCAAAATAAACCCCTCCCTCAATTTTAGGGATTTCATTCTCCCTAATTTTCTCACCTCCATTTTCAACTCGATCTCTGCTCTAACACCTTATTAATTCCATCAATTAAGCTGTTTTTAGTTGATGAAATTGAAATTGAAGGTGTAATTTTTCAATTCAAGTCATTTGTGTTCGGATCTGATCCGTAATGGTATGTGCTGATTAATTTTAACTACTTTACTTGAATGGTCACTATGATCTGTGCTTAATTTCATCTTAATATGTTTATTTCAGATGTTTAATTTTTATTTTATTTTTGTCGGTTAAATGTGAAGATGACATGTTAATATTTTTATAAATATTTATAGTTGTGATAAGATGATGGTTTGATTGGTTTTAAGACTTGAAATGGAAATGAGACTTTGTAACAGATTTTTTTTGAACGGCTCGCGTGTTCGTATATGGATATCAATTGAATTTAGAAAGCTTTTTAATGACACATGAAATTAACTTCCTTTTTGGTTCAAATTGTGAAGCTCTTTGTTTTAGTTTGTAACTAAGAGTTGCGCCATCATGTTACTTTTAGGGCGTGTTTGTTTAAGCTTATATGTGGGCTTATGAGCTTATTTGTGTTTCGGCTTATATTTCATAAGCCCCAATTTTCCGGTTTATTTTGAGACTTGTGGGCTTATATAAGTTTATTATTATATAATTCCAAAAGTGTTAGAACAAGCCAGAAAATTGGGCTTATGAAATATAAGCCGAAATCAAATAAGCTCATAAGGCCATATATAAGCTTAAACAAACATTCCCCTAACCTATTTTGATATACTAGAACGGTACCCGCGCAATGCGGCGGCGGGTACCGTGTGATTATATTATGCGTTATTTGGTTACACGTTTAGTTGTGTTCATGCTTTATAAGTAGAGATATTAGAGATGGTTAGGCCAAATAATTTTAGTTTAAACAACCAACCGCTTCCTAACAAAGTTCCTAACCAACTTCTTCCTAACAAATTAATTTTGAAATCTTTCCATAATAAGCAAGAAAAAAGTCTGAATTTTAAGCCTTTCTAATTATAGAATAGTCCCAAATGCATTATATAGTAGTATAGATATAGATTAGTCTGGTGTATAGAACGTGTACACTTTTTGGTTGTATGGAGATACATTCAGTTAGTAATACGTTCATGTACATTTCTAGTCATTTTGTTTCTTGGATGATTTGTGTTCGATATTTTAATGCGATACAAATATTTTTGTAAAACTTCTCTTAGTGGACACGGGCACTTGTTAAAGATAAGGTTTTTAAAATATTTTGGGTGTGTTTGTAGGCGGCAGTCAGTCTAGGGGTCGGGTCACTAGTCTGGGTGGAAGATCCAGACGAGGCTTGGCTAGATGGGGAAGTTATTGAAGTTACTGGCGATAACATCAGAGTTGCTACTACTTCAGGAAAGACGGTGAGTATTGCTTCTTATCCTCTGGGTTCTGATGTTACATGGTTTAGATGCCGTTTATTTAAGAGGGTAGGATTTCTTATATGTTTCGTCTTAATTCTATCGCCAGATTGTTGCCAAGTCATCAAATGTATATCCCAAAGATGCCGAAGCACCGCCATGCGGAGTGGATGACATGACAAAGCTTGCTTATTTGCATGAACCAGGGGTTTTAAATAACTTAAGATCTAGATACGATATTAACGAGATATACGTGAGTCCTGCTATTCCCTTTTCTTTATGAACAAGCATCTTGTATATGTAAATGAAGCTAATGAGTTTAAATGGTTCTACCAGACTTATACAGGGAGCATATTAATTGCCGTAAATCCTTTTACAAGATTGCCACATTTATACGATAGCCATATGATGGAGCAATACAAAGGGGCACAATTTGGGGAGTTGAGCCCCCACCCTTTCGCAGTTGCCGATGCAGCATACAGGTACTGTTTCTCTAGAGCTAGCAAGTTATGTTTAATCTCATAATAGGGTTTCGCGAACCCGAACTGTTCAATTTTTCCCCCTCTTCTAACCCAAAACTACTATGACATGGTATCCCACCTACCTGAACAACCCTTTTTTCCACCCTTGTCGCATTCATATATTAGTATGTTAACCAAGTAACTACAGTATGTGGTTTGAACCGAAAAATTTTGTTATTCTGTTGCAGAGTGATGATCAACGAAGGGATAAGTCAGTCAATTTTGGTTAGTGGGGAGAGTGGAGCTGGTAAAACTGAAAGCACAAAGCAGCTCATGCGCTATCTTGCTTACATGGGAGGTAGAGCTTCTACGGATGGAAGAAGTGTTGAACAGAAAGTTCTAGAGGTTTTTATTTTTCAAATAAAGTTCCAAGACAGTTTCTTTACTAAATGTCGTTTAATGATCTTACTATTCTTATGCTTGCTTCGATGTTGTAGTCCAATCCTGTTTTGGAAGCTTTTGGTAATGCAAAAACTGTCAGAAACAACAACTCAAGGTGGGATACATTTGCTTTTACTATTACCTGGAAATTTTTGCATATTTTGTAGATTAATTATTGATGGATGTATATTGCTATTGCTTCAGTCGTTTTGGAAAGTTTGTCGAGATTCAGTTTGATCAAAAGGGACGAATCTCAGGGGCTGCCATCAGAACGTATTTGCTGGAAAGATCTCGTGTCTGTCAATTATCAAAACCTGAGAGGAATTATCATTGCTTCTACATGCTTTGTGCTGCACCACCAGAGGTAGCATGTCTTCAACCTATTTGTTTTTTGAACAGAAATGAAAAAAAAAAAAAAAAAAAAGATGCTTATGTACCTTCAAAGAATCTTTCTACTTTTAGTTTTCCCGTTAATGCTCCTTAAACAGACAAATTCGACCTGTGCTTTATATATTTGTTCTAAAACCAAAGTTAAAATAAAGTTGGTGATGGTGAGACTTTTGCTTTTCATTCAATGTAACTTGGTTGCTTATTGCTAGTGCTGCCGCTTAAGTTGATACCATTGTTTATCATACGTGCTCTTTTCTGGTCACCAATAAAGTTGAAAAATTCACATGGTTATCTAAACATGAAAGTTAATTTGGGTGCTATTTTTTTTTTTTAGGTTGCATTCTTGAATCTCCATCTTTAATGTCTTTTCCTGAACAATCGTTGTTTTATGTTTCCAGGATCTAAAAAAATACAAAGTGGGAGATCCGAAGACATTCCATTATCTTAATCAATCAGACTGCTATCAAATAGAAGGGATGGATGAAAGGAAAGAGTACATTGCTACAAGGAATGCAATGGATGTTGTTGGGATCACCTCTGCAGAGCAGGTACATTTAAAGAAGCAATCTATCTAGAAAAAAACGAAAAACGAAAAGCGTGAACTGCTGCATCTTAGATTTTCTGCTGTATTGTTATTTTGTTTACAGGATGCAATTTTTAGAGTTGTGGCTGCAATTCTTCATCTGGGGAACATAGAATTTGCAAAGGGAAAGGAAATGGACTCATCTACACCCCGAGATGAAAAATCATGGTTCCACTTAAAAACTGCTGCAGAACTGTTCATGTGAGTAATTTAAATTATATACTTTGCTAGTTATTTCAAAGTAAGAATCACAGGTATTTGTTCTAATAAGCTAAAGGTTTGTTCAGGTGTGATGAGAAACTTTTAGAGGATTCTCTTTGCAAACGTGTAATTGTAACACGTGACGAGACCATCACAAAATGGCTAGATCCTTTTGCTGCTGCTACCAGTAGAGATGCATTAGCAAAAGTTGTTTACTCAAGGCTATTCGACTGGTAAGCTTTATACTGCCGAAGCAAAATTTTCAGAAGCAAAAAGCAGTTGTATATTAACCATTATGCATTACAGGCTTGTTGATAGGATCAATAGCTCAATTGGTCAAGACCCAGACTCAAAATACATTATTGGGGTGCTGGACATATACGGATTCGAGAGTTTCAAGACAAACAGGTGCATGATCTGTAAGAAACATTAATTACCCAATTAAACGAGTCATGTTTTTTGGTTGGACCAAGTTATTCAGTACCAACGCCATGTACAATGATTGTTGCAGGGAATTCAGATTTTGCTTGTATGTTGCATGATAGCTTATGCAATTTTTGTTTACTCTTATTTGCAGTTTTGAGCAGTTTTGCATCAATCTGACAAACGAGAAACTCCAACAACATTTCAATCAGGTTGCTTAGGAGTACTTAACTATTTTGAAGAGTCAATTGTAATTATGAAATACAATATACACTTGCTTATTCAATGAGCGCTTTCTGTTTTTCAGCATGTCTTCAAGATGGAACAAGAAGAATATACAAAAGAAGAAATCAATTGGAGCTACATTGAATTTATTGACAATCAAGATATCCTTGATCTCATTGAAAAGGTTTGATGTTTGTGTGCTTATTTTCTACTCTGTGTGGTGTTACCTCCAACAGACTATATTTTTAGTTGCTTAGGATAATTAATCTCGTATTCGCCCTTGTTTGAGATTTTTGAATCATTGCATACTCCTGTGAGATGATCCAGAACTTAACTAAAATTTTCTTATAGAAAACACTACAATATTAGTGTTATAATCAAAAACAACACTTTTGCATTTGTCTTGTTAGATGATTTATTTATTTATTTATTTATTTTTAATGTATTTTCATAATATCATAATCCGATGACAAACGCATCACCGAGCAAAAGTAACACCAATGTATATGTATCTTGATGATAAATTATTTGTTGGTATCAAGACTCAAATTACAATGCTATAATAAAAGCTATTTAAAGCAATTGTTTTATCATTTCAGTTCTGATGCATTGTTTTATTATTGCACAGAAACCGGGTGGCATCATAGCTCTTCTAGACGAAGCTTGGTAAGTTAAAATCGGGAAACTTTTCTTCTCTTGGCTTTATATTTATCAACATATATAAAGAGTAATCCTATTAGTTTTCTGTATACGCACACGAAATTCTACCATTTTGTAACAGATTGCTTGTGTTGTGCAGTATGTTTCCTAGGTCAACACATGAAACCTTTGCAGACAAGCTCTACCAAACTTTTAAGAATCACAAACGTTTTGTCAAGCCAAAATTGTCTCGGACAGACTTCACGATTTGTCATTATGCCGGCGATGTAAGTTCCGAATAATACGTATTTCTTTCTTCTTGAAATTTTGTAAGCTACTAAATATCTCAAAATAAGAACAACTCCTGAATTATCTGGTTAATATGTATCTGTAGGTCACATATCAAACTAATTTGTTTCTGGACAAAAACAAAGATTATGTCATTGCAGAACATCAAGCACTATTGAGTGCGTCTAAGTGTGCTTTTGTTGCAAGTTTGTTTCCAATGTCATCCGATGATTCGACCAAATCATCAAAATTCTCTTCAATTGGTACACGATTTAAGGTATGCTCTCTAAAAATCCATCTCCCTCGGTTTCAACAACATAAACATGCATAAGTAACAATTTTTTTATTTTTTTTTATTTTTTTTGTTTTTTTTTTCCAGCAACAACTGACACAACTGCTTGAAACTCTGAGTTCAACTGAGCCTCATTATATACGTTGTGTAAAGCCTAATAATCTTCTTAAGCCTGCTATATTTGAAAATCATAACGTCCTGCAACAACTGCGATGTGGGGTAAGGAGATACATGGGAATTTTCTTTCAGCTCTTTTTTCTGAATATAGTTTCTAAACATATTTTTGAGACATGTTCTTATGTATTATAATTCAGGGGGTCTTGGAGGCAATCAGGATTAGTTGTGCCGGGTATCCAACCAGAAAACCATTCGATGAGTTTGTGGATCGGTTCGGCATCCTCGCTCCTGAAGTTTTGGATGGCAAGTAAGTTGATTGATCTTGTTCGATGTGGAAAAGTAATACCTATTTGTCTATGAATAGATCGATTGGGGTTATGGTTACTCTTATAGGTAAAACAAAAATTAGCTTTAAAGGAAAATAAAGGTCAAACAGGTCAAATGCTACCCAGAGTATATTTTTAGTGCATAAACCCTCCTAAATAGAAACAATATAACATTTGTAATCATAAATGACACACCAATAACTATAATAACTCATCTTTGATATAAAGTCTCGGTAGTTAGGACGGAAAGTGTTGCGCGTCAGATCAACATGTCCCACTATCTAGACAGCCCGACCTGTTCATATTATCACTAGTGGATATTGCTTGCTGGTTTCTGAACACGTGCGTGTATGGTGAGATAATATAACTGACCCGATTGTTTTTGTGGCCAATCTATGATAGCAGCGATGAAATTCATGCTTGCAAGAGGCTGCTGGAAAAGGCTGGCCTTGAAGGATATCAGGTTAGATAATTTTTCTACTTGCAATATTTTATTTATCATTACCTTTTATGGAAGCGGGAATAATTCATTTACATGATTTAAGGGCTTCTTCAACCATATCTATCTCTCTTATCTTCAGTAGAGGAAAAATAGCACATTCCTCTAAATTTTGCTCATCTCCCCGACCATATGCTGTAAAAACTTTTAACTTTTTTACTTATACTAGATGTAGTAAATTAGTGGATACTTGGTACAATAAAAAATGTTATTGCAACAAAAAGTTATAATGCACAACAAAATTTACCTTTAAAAATAATAATACTATAACCTGTATTTTGGTAAATTATAATATTGCCTTCCAAAAGTTCACGTAGTGCATTATGAAGTTCAGAATAAAGCGTCTTTTTATTTTTTAGTTTTCACATGTAATATTTGATAATGAGCTAATATATCATGTTTTAGATTACATTTAAGGTCTCAACGAGAGATAGTTCTCAGTGTTCTACTCATATGCCTATTTGACAATTTCGTAAACCTTTAATAATGATTTGGTGTGGACAATGCAGATCGGTAAAACAAAGGTGTTCTTAAGGGCTGGTCAAATGGCTGAGCTCGATGCTCGCCGAACTGAGGTGTTAGGTAGATCAGCTAGCATCATTCAAAGAAAAGTCCGTTCATTCATTGCTCGGAAAAGTTATATATTGTTGCGTCGGTCTGTCCTGCAAATTCAATCTATTTGCCGAGGTACATTTTCTATTTTAAAATGTGTTAATTTCATTAATTTAGACAGTTTTTAAAGCATCTAACTTTGATCACTTATATTTTCATTTTAACTAGGTCAACTTACTCGCCAAGTTTATGAAAGCATGAGGAGAGAAGCTTCTAGTATAAAGATTCAGAGGAATTTGCGAATGCATATTGCCAGGAAAGCTTACAACGAGCTTCACTTTTCCGCTATTTCTATCCAGACAGGTTTACGGGGAATGTCTGCACGTAATGAGCTTCGATTCAGAAGGCAGACAAAAGCAGCAATTCTTATTCAGGTTTTTGTTCAATCAGATATTTAGTTTAACTGATACTGAAATGTTGGTAAAGTATGTTCATTTGACTCGATTTATTTGTTAACTACAGAGCCATTGTCGCAAGTTTTTGGCCCGGTTGCACTATAAGAAGGCAAAGAAGGGTGCAATTACTATACAATGTGCATGGAGGGGAAAAGTTGCTCGTAAAGAACTTAAAAAGCTTAAGATGGTAAATTATTTCAGTTGTTGCTGGAGTCATTATTTTTTTTCCTCGTCCAGGAAATGTAGTAGTTTTTGTTACTTACTGATGGTCTACAAATTATAGGCTGCTAGGGAAACTGGAGCTTTGCAAGCTGCTAAAAATAAACTAGAGAAGCAAGTTGAAGAACTGACATGGAGATTGCAGCTTGAGAAGCGTATGAGGGTAAGTGTACATACTAAGCTTTTATTTCTTGAAGTTGGGTCTCTATGAATGAATGTCTAATGACACTTTTTTCTTACAGGCCGACTTGGAAGAAGCCAAAACACAAGAAAATACAAAACTTCAAACTGCGTTGCAAGATATGCAACTTCAATTCAAAGAGACTAAGGATTTGCTCATGAAGGAACGTGAAACGGTCAAGCAGGTAGTTGAAAGTGTCCCAGTCATCCAGGAAGTCGCGGTTGTTGACCATGAGTTAACAAATAAGCTTTCTTCTGAAAATGAAAAACTCAAGGTAAGGCTGCTCAACTTTCATGGTTCTTTATTATGTACTATGTGGCTAATTGCGGTACTTGAAACATTTTCTTCGTTAATATATAATATCAGGCTCTAGTTAGCTCTCTAGAGAAGAAAATCGATGATACAGAGAAAAAGTATGAAGAAACAAATAAACTTAGTGAGGAGAGGTTGAAACAAGCATTGGATGCAGAGACAAAAATTATTCAGCTAAAAACTGCTATGCAGAGGTTTGTGCCCAATTTCATTTGAGTAGTTACTAGTGTAATGCTGTAATTAGTTGTAAGTTTGACAAATGACATTGTACTAAATCTGTTTCCACATCCAGTCTCCAAGAAAAAGTTTCTGACATGGCATCCGAGAATCAACTTCTTAGACAAAAAGCATTGTCTACAACTGCTGCACGTATGACTGAATATCCACAAACTCCTGACACTAAGGTGAGCTGTTTATCTTTCTCATTCTCCTTTTTTTTACTTAAATGCTAAACTGTTGGCTAATTTTTTGGCAGATCATGGCAAATGGTCACTTCGGGAATGAGGTATGCAAATCAGTGTTATAATTGATGTGATGTATTATATTCATGTTAAATTAAGCGGAGCTTGGATATTTACTTACCATGTGCAAGGACATGTTTTTACAGGAGCCACAAACACCTGCTCGGAACTTGGCGAGTGAATTTGACAGCAAAGCTAAAAGACCACCAATTGATCGTCAGCATGTATGAAAAACTTTTATCATGATTCATGATATCTATTCTTTCATTTTTGCTCTAGAATTTGGTCTGTAGTGTCATTGTGGTATTTTATTTATTTGAATGTTGTTGCAGGAGAATGTTGATGCTCTTATTGAATGTGTTATGAAAGACATTGGATTCAGTCAAGGGAAACCTGTTGCGGCTTTTACTATTTACAAATGCCTTCTCCATTGGAAATCTTTTGAAGCTGAACGAACAAGTGTTTTTGATCGACTTATTCAGATGATTGGTTCAGCGATTGAGGTACTCTTTTAGAACTAGTTTAAATTACTAATAAAGTAATAAGTAATAACATCCAAGAGTTATGTACACTGCATCTGTAACAGTGATAAACTCTTTCTGAAACAGCTTCAGAAATATAGATGAAAATCCCTACATCTCTTCTTTTCGTTAAGTTCCAGTAGTTGAATGTCCAAAACTATGAATTGATAATTACTCAGTATACTGGAATATGTGAAGTATAATGAAGGGTCGACTTATTGCAGGATCAAGATAATAATGAACACATGGCATATTGGTTATCAAATGCGTCTACTTTGTTGTTCTTACTTCAAAGGAGTATTAAATCTGATGGTCAAGGTTCTGTTCGGAAAGCTCCAACTCCAACTTCATTGTTTGGGAGAATGACAATGGTATTGATACTTATACCTTATTTTACATTTTATGGGTTGGTGGCAAATGGGTGGCTCAGGTATGGTTGGATAACAAGTCAAATCAGTAAATTATTGTACCACAGTAGTGAGGGATTGATTGGAAGCACTTTTTGTCCAAAATTACTTTTTTACTCCGTAGTTTTTAAACATTTAGTGTGTCAAATATGATTAGAATAATTCTATATATTTTAGTGATAATAAAGTTTTTGAATAAATAATTTAGGAGGTTTTATGCATATGATGTATATACACTATGGGTGACCTTTTACCGGTTTGACCTGTTTCCTTATAAGGCAATCTTATATATTTTACCTGTCTGACCCGTCAGAGATCAAACATGCCCAAACAGACCCGGAAACCTATGAAGGGGTCAAGATTGCCTCTTATAATTGGATGCTGCTTAATGCTTATTCACTCAATGATTTTGTTTGCTACTATGTACAGGGTTTTCGTTCTTCCCCATCCACTGTCAACATTGCTGCAGCTGCAGCTGCAGTTGATGTAGTACGACAGGTTGAAGCCAAATATCCAGCTTTGCTTTTCAAGCAGCAATTAACAGCATATGTGGAGAAAATGTATGGTATTATCCGCGACAACTTGAAGAAAGAGTTGGGGTCATTTATCACCTTATGCATTCAGGTAGGCAAGCTTTAATTTATCCTTCCATTTGACTAGGGGCGGAAATTCAAATGAGTTTAAATTCAGATCGGCCGGTTATCCACTTTTTCATTTTACTGATTTTACCATCAGCAGTTAAATATAACATATAACAAATATATTCATAACTAATTTAGGGAAAATCGCAACCTTTAAAGATTATCAATGTTAGTATGTTACCTACACACCAAAGTCACTATTTTACATTAAAACAAGGATATAAAAGTATACACTATACTCTTTTACTTTTCCTGTAAAGTTTAATGGCTAAATATCCTGCATTTTAGGTTGGGCTTGATGTTCCGTTCTGTGAAAGAATACCTGTAAGATTGAAAGTAGAAACCTAGGGTTTATGCATTAAAATTAATAATTGGAGAAGGAAGGTTTAAGACATTTTCAACCCGTTTGACATGTCCCCTTTCCACTTCTTTTATGACATATGCAACCCCTTTGACTTGTTCTACACGTTCCGTTTTTAGTTATTTTTATTTCATTTACACGTTTGATTCATTGGAGATATAACATGACCTTTTACAACCTATTTCTTAGTAGATGGGTTCAACATGACTCTACTTATAACCATACATTTAAAATCCTAGTCTCACAAGTCTTCAAATCTTAACATAAATATATGTTGCAATTGTCAAAACTGCAGGCACCTCGAGCATCGAAAGGAGTGTTACGATCCGGACGGTCCTTCGGAAAAGATACACAATCCAATCACTGGCAAGGCATTATTGATTGCCTGAACACACTCCTCAGTACATTGAAACAAAATTTTGTATGTATCTTATTCGTTGCCACTTAATTGTTATATAGCTGTTAGAATACTTATGGCAGTTGCTTTTCAGGTGCCTCCTATAATTGTCCAGAAGATATTTACTCAGATTTTCTCATATATTAATGTACAACTATTTAACAGGTGAGTTTATCCACTTTATTTTTTCATTCGCTGTTGTCTTTCTTGAAGATACTGCTTAATTTCATTAACGGCGTATTTTCACTATACAGTCTTCTTTTGCGCCGTGAGTGTTGTACTTTTAGCAATGGGGAATACGTTAAAGCTGGGTTAGCAGAGTTGGAGCTATGGTGTGCTCAAGCAAAAGAAGAGGTAATGCCTTACTAACATTCCAAATGCTATTGTGTGTGTATAGCAGTTAAATTAAGGGATAATTCCATATTTACCCAATTTAAATATCAAAATTCCATATTTACCCAAAACACAAGTTTTTAGTGCACATGTACAATGCTTTTAAAGCATGTATTTGGGAAATATGGAATTATGATGTTTAAGTTGGGTATATATGGAATTGCCCCCAGTTAAACTATTCTGTGAAAGAAAATAAAAACATAGAAAGTGATGCATTATGTCTTTCAGGGTTGTGTTGATCCTAAATTGAACTAATTACCAACAGTAACAAATATTCTTTAGCTGATGAAGCTACAGGAGTAAATGACACTTTAAATTGTTACAATAATCATGATCAACTTGATCCCTTGGAACAAGACACTTGGTACAAGTAATTTTTACAGGAAAACTTGATGCAAAATTCTGCTTTAATCACAATTCACAAACCAACCAAGAATTTCTCATAGCAAGTAGAAAACCCCCACCCATAAATTTGTTACCATAGCTTTCATGTCTTTTCTCATGTATATAATGAAAGTGATAAGAGGTGCTCATGAAAAGTCTTCTTTAATTGCAGTACGCGGGTTCAGCTTGGGATGAACTTAAGCACATTAGACAAGCTGTTGGGTTCTTGGTATGTACTTTCTTATAACAATTCATATAATTTTTATTATATATATACTCTTTCTTTATTTCAAGATAATGATTTGTTCTATGTGTTTGTTACCCTCAGGTTATACATCAAAAGTATAGAATATCATACGATGAAATCATCAATGATCTATGCCCCGTACGTCCCTCTCTCTCTCTCTCTCACACACACACACATATGCCAGGAGACTTGCAGAATGCGTGCATGTTTTCTTTCTGGACTGACTTGTGCCATGTTTATTCGCAGATTCTAAGCGTTCAGCAGTTGTACAGAATATGCACGCTTTATTGGGATGACAACTATAACACCCGAAGTGTATCTCCTGATGTAAGTTTTTAGTGTCATATATATATTTTTAAGAGAGTTATGATGGATCATCCTTTTCTAAATTAAATAACCTGTTTAACCAGGTTATTTCAAGCATGAGGATATTAATGACAGAGGACTCGAACAATGCTGCCAGCAATTCCTTCTTACTGGATGACAACTCCAGGTAAGTTGGCCTCATGTTAATGAAGTAGCTTGTCGCTACACACATGCTCACACATTAACCATCCATGTTTCTATATGCAGCATACCTTTCTCTGTTGACGATCTGTCCAGTTCCCTGCAAGTAAAAGATTTCACAGACGTGAAAGCTGCAGTAGAACTTGTCGAGAATCCAGCCTTCCAATTTTTACACGAGTAAAGGCCTTGGAACTACTTGAACATATTCTTATGTTTGCAAATATAGCATAAGGTTTGATTGTTGTATAAAGCTCCATTCATTATTTTATTTTCTTAATTTTTACTCTCGGTTATTCCCCTTTCCGAACTGTAAAAGTGTTACCTTAGAAGTCTTGATAGGAGCACACTGATAGTGAAGTGCCATATTTTTGGGTTCTTTATTCCTTTGAAATTATCTGCTACTGTGAGCAGCATTCTTTATAGGAGTTAGGATTATTATTTTGCTCTTGTCAAATGTTTTGGGTTGTTTTATGTTCCACCCATCTTGAATTCTTGTAATGAAACATATATGATATAGTTACACAAGTTATATGAAAGTATTGTAATTCAAATTTTCATATTCTTGCATATTGGAGTATTAAGCAAATATACAAGTGATTGTGCACATGCTTTTAATTATATGTTATCTGCTAAGTAGAAGTTCTTATATATATTTTTGAGTAAATTACACGTTTAGTCCCCAAGGTTTTTGCAGATTTAATGTATTGTCGAAAATTCGACAAAATTACTTAAGTCCTCCCCAACGTTTGAAATGTTGCTCGCCGCTAGTCCAATTTTGTAACGACGTTAAATTTTTTTTGTTATCTCATGTGATGAACTAGGCACATGAGGGTAGTTTAGTAATTTTTTCATTTTTTGTCCTTTTCATCTTCATCTTCAATCCTTCATCTCTTTTTTGTTGGTCTTTTTTCATTCATCTTCTACATTAATTTCGTTCTTGAATTTTGAACTTTTTTAATAAGTTCGATTTTTATTTACTTATTTATTATTATTATTATTATTTTAAATCCAGTATGCATAAAGTATGTGTATGCATATTGGGATTTTTAAAAGCAAATAATGGTTTTTTTTAATTGTTTGAATGAAAGAGAAGTGTCTATGCTATGCTAACTAATTATTTATAATGGAAAGGGAATATCTTGACTACAATTATTTTAGCCAATTGGTTACAATTCTCATCGAAAATACATACAAAATGACTCAGCGACCACAAAATAGAATTCAAGGACCCACAAAAAGATTTAAAAACCTATTTTTTTTAGCATAAAGTTGTAGCCAATTAGCTACAACAAATTGTAGCTAATATATTCCCTAATGGAAATTTATGTTTACAAGTTTGTAAATGGGGTGAAATGGGTTATGAGTGGACGAGTGGTGGTGGTAAGTTTGGGTTACGAGTTACGAGTCAGCCAACCAGTAGCTGTGGTAGGTTATGGGTTACGAGTGGTGGTGGTGTACTGGTGTTGGTAGTCGATAGGGTGGTGGTGGGTTACGGGTGGTGGTTGGTTTAGTGGTGGTTGAGTGTGTGGATGAATTGTGTTTGATGGGGTCAACAGTAGATCCATTTTTTACCGGTTAAAAAGAGAAGTTGTGAAGAAAGAGGTTTGGATAATTGTAACAAACACATGTTTTAAGAATACAAATGAAGTGAGATCTTGCATTTTAATTTCTTGATATTTTGTTGGTTTGATTTTTTTAGGAGTTGGTGGTTGTTGAAAAATGTGGAGATGGGATTAGTGAGTAGTAAAAGAAAAGTTGCCCCGAAATTTACAACAGAAAACTGTGTTTAGTGTATATCGCAATTGAACTTGAAAAGAATAATGAATAGAAATTTGTGTTGTTACATGAAAAAATTTCCTAGAAATTTGTGTTGGGGTTGTGTTTGATAAAAAAATAAAAATATTGAACTTATTTGAAAAAGAAAAAAAAAAAATCAAAATTCAAGAAGAAAAATAGATGTAGAAGATGAATGAAACAAAGGCAAAAATACAAAGAAAAGAAATAAGGATAGAAGATTAGAAGGTGAAGATGAAAAGGAAAAAAAATGAAATGACTAAACTACCCTCATGTGCCTGGCATGTGACATTAGATAACGAGAGAAATTTAACCTCTTCGAAATTGGACTAGCGGAGCAACATTTCAACGTTGAGGAGGATTGCAGTAATTTTGTCGAAACTTGGACTATACATGAAAACTGCAAAAACTTTAGGGACTAAACGTGTTATTTACTCGATATTTTTATGTGTGTGAGAATGTACAGTCTTACATTTACTTCAACTGGTGAATGTTCTCGTTTAGGACATGTGTGATATGAGTTGCGATCCTTTAGAAAGTAAACAAAACTAAAAAGGCTAAAAAGCCACTCATAATGTGACAAGTGTCCCCCACCTACTCCCTCTATTTTTTATTATTAAATTCGGTTAGGGGGCATTTTGGTCATTTTAACCCATTTTTTTATTTCACCTCAAAACTTCAAACGTAAATAACTTTCAAACGACAAACTTTTATGTAAAACCGATTTCACCATAATTTTTTAAATTCAATTCTCTTTAATTTGGTATGCATTATGATATATGAATCGCAATTTATTTTTTTTCAACTTTTTAGATAGGTGTTGATTTTTTTTGAAATTTTTGGCATTTTCGGCTCTAATTTTATCAAGTTTAAAGCCCGAATTTTACAAAACTTAAAACACGAAAGTTGTAGCTCTTTGGCCATTCTTTTCCCATAAATTTGAATCACTCAAATCCGATATGATATGAGTGAGATATCATACGTTAAAGGTGAACAATAACTGATGAACGTTATCAAAAATAACTGATGAACGTTATAAAAAAATAATTGATGAACGTTATAAAAAATAACAGATGAACAATTAAAAAAAATTGATGAACGTTATTTTTTTGAAAACTTCTGAACATTATAAAAAGTAACTGATGAACGTTATAAAAAATAACTGATGAATAATATAAAAAATAACTGATGAACGTTAATTTTTCGAAAACTTCTGAACATTATAAAAAATAATTGATGAATAATATAAAAAAATAACTGATGAACGTTATTTTTTCAAAAACTTCTTAACATTATAAAAAATAAATGATGAACGTTATAAAAAATAACTAATGAACAATATAAAAAATAACTGATGAACGTTATTTTTCGAAAACTCTTGAACATTATAAAAATAACTGATGAACGTTATTAAAAAATAACTGATGAACAATATAAAAAATAAATGATGAACGTTATAAAAAAATAGCTGATGAACAATATTAAAAATAACTGATGAACGTTATAAAAAATAACTGATGAATGTTGTCAAAAATAACTGATGAACAATGTTTAAAATAACTGATAAAAATTATGTTTTTATATAAAAATTGATGAACTGATGAAATATTACTTGAACCGATGAAAATTGTCAAAAATAACTGATGAACAAAATAAACCGATAACCAAAACTAACTAATAAACCGATGAACATTATCAAAATTAACAACTTTTTTTTATTGATTAATAACTTTTTTAATTGATGAGCAGTATGAGAATTGCTTATTACTCAATTTCACAAGCAATCCCAGGCACCCTCTCAAACATAACAGAAAAGCTAATAATGCACATATTTAAATTAAAGCACCTTCATTTCTCTTCTAAAACCAAAAACAAACAAAACCCACTTCAGAACATAACCAATTATACAATAAAAATTATAATATCTTAAATTAATTTAACCTATGAATACAAAATCACTAATTAATCAATAAAAACAATAACATTATACACTTAACTTCAAATATTTTAATGGGTAAAAAATTAACCAAAATTCAACAACTCTATAAATTCATACTTAAAAACAAAAACTCACTTCAGATTATGTTCAAAAAGACTAATTCTTGAATAAAAACAAAAACCCACCTCAGATTATGTTCAAAAAGTGGTGACGAAATCAAATCTCAAGACATGGATACCATCATAAACCACCGCGACACCATAACAACACTGAGAAGAAGAAGAAGAAGCAGCTATTGGTGTTGTGACGGAATCAAATCTCACAAAAAGTGACGTCACAACCGTGGTTTTGATAATTACGGTGGTGGTGGTGGCAGATTGATGTTTATGACAGATCCACTAGTTGTGATGATAGCGCGCCGTCGATGTGGTATTTTGGTAGGAGATCTGGTGACGGTGGTTGGTGTTGCAACGGTAGTTTTCAGCGTATTTGAAGGTGGTGGCGTCGTTGATAGGTGGTGGTGTTAATGGCGGTAGCAGATGTTGTGGTGCGTGTGTGTGTTTTATGGTGTTTTTAGTCTGGTATTTTTTTGATGATTGGTTAGCAGAGAAGGTTTAATGATGAGGTGAAATGTATAATTACAAAGCTGCCCTTAATGAAGAAAAGAAAAAAGGGACACGTGTTGTTCTCTAATTACTTTTTAGGCTTTTTATTTTTCTTTCACTTTTCAATTGATCCTCGTGTGGTGTATATATGATTTAGTTTGTTTGCCTAGAGTATATTCTGTTACTCGAAAAATGCAAAAAACGTGAAGTTAAAGCATTGAAAACATGGTAGAATTGATGTTTTTTTAACGAAGAAAATGGGTTACTTGTACATGTTCAATCCACTATATTAGAAAATGTATAAGACAACCCCCAACCTTTGTAGAATCAAAATAAACAAAATGAAAGGTGTAACGTTTATAATGCAGTGATTACTTGCACTTTTTTAACTTCTCTTACAAGAGTTCTTTTCCATTGACTGATTCGGTTATGATTTTGTTGAACCTAAGATACTTCCGATGGGAATGGATTAGGAATTTATACTATCGACTCGTAGTCCTTAGAGTTATGCCTTTATCTGTTTACGATATTCAGCCAAAGGTGTATAATGTGCGATCGGAAAGTGCAAAACGAGTTAATGTTAATGCAATATGACCTATCTCAAAAACAAAAAAGCATGAGAAAAAAGAAAAATGATAACATGCTAAGTTGTAGCACATCATGTTGCTAACTTATAACATGATAAGTTAAACATATTCTCTCTTAATGCAAATAATCACATAAAAACATTGCTTTTAGTTAACGATGTTTCTACATTTTGTTAATGACTAATATAAAAACGTATTATGTAAAAGTTTATGTAAGCATGTTTTAGACAATTATTGCCGCAAATCATTTAAGGTATGTATATGAATTCTAAACTAGCTTACTTATCAAAAATGTTTTTATCATACATAATGCATCAAAACATTGAATCTAGATCAAATAAGATCAAACCCAAAGTTGTAAAAATGTGAACTAGCTAAAATTTGACAATTGATACTCTCCTTAAAATAAAATTAATTTTTTTTTATCAATTACAACTAAAATTATTAAGGTTCCGATAGTTTTCTTTTTAAAACTGACGAAAGGTGATACACTTTTATTCGACGTGTAATTTGTAACATATTTTTGTATTAGTTTATTTAGTGGTTGATATGTATTTGGTGTATCAGTTTATGTATAAGATATCAGCTTTTTGAAATTTTGATGTATCGGTATAATATTTATAATTGTGTATCAGTAATCCAAACTCATGTATCAGTTGGTTATAAGTTGCTAAAATGTTAATTTGTGTTAACATTTTATTTTTTTATGTATCATTGCTAAAATGGTTATTCATTAATGTTTTTAGTGGTTGTTTAGAATAGTTTTCATTTTAACAACTTTAATAAGAAAGTTCTCGCATTAACTTACTCCAAAACACTTCCATTATTTTAAAAATTCTTACATCATTTTATAAACACTTATATCAATTTTAAATAAAACTTTTAAAAAATGTATTTTACAGCTAGCTAGAATTTTCTAATTAGGGAAGAATTCATATTAGACCATATAACTTAAGCCCGGTTGTTGATTTTGGGTCCGTTAGAGTTTTATGATATATAATCTATAAATATTGGGTGATCAATAAAGTTTAGCCTACGAGGAATTCACCATTCAACATGGTATCATATGTTTGATTCTGGGACTTGGTCGGCCACCTTGAGTCGTCGGCTCAATGCCATCTCATCAAACACTAGCCACCGTTGTTTACCCGTTTTAGAAAAACAAAAACAAAAATTTCAGCCCACTGTTTCGGCCATAACACCCAAACGGCAAGGTGTTAACTGACGAGGTCAGCGGCCGTAGCTTCGTGCCGAAATCGCAACCGTAGCCATAAGGACAAGCCATCACGTGCTGGAACAAGCAGTTGCATTCAGAAAACAACAATAACTCATTTTTTTTTCTTATAACTCTCAAACTGCTTAGAGTTAGCCAACGTCGTTAATGGCCATATATGGATTCGTAATTAAATGCCGAGGAAAATCATACCGGAAACCCTGTCTTCACTGGTCGGACGCTTCATTACGCACAATTATAAGTCAAGACAATCGTTGAAAAGAAAACAAAATCATTATTTTTGGGATTACACGACTGGGTTACCTATGAAAGTCATCGTTCTTTAGCAAGATAACTATCTTTAGATTTGTTTTTATCTTAAGTTTTATGTTTCAATAACTATATTTATTCTGCAATTCAAGCTTTTGTGATTTCACTGCTCGAATTGCGGGAGAGTATTAGACGATAAATAGTCCAAGCCCGATCGTGAGCTTTGGGTCCTTAGGGTTTTATGATATATAATCTATAAATATTGGGTGATTAATAAAGTTTAGCCTATAGTTAATTCATCATTCAACAATTTAAACCTCATCCTTCATTGAAATAAGGATTTACCACTCTTGTGATAATCTAAAACAAAGGAAGAATATGTATTTTTAAATAAAACAACTCATTAACCATATTTAGCTTTTAAGTGTTCATCATTTTAGGAAAGCATCAAACATGCTTTTCTCTAACTATTCCCTAACCAATCTAGAATGGAAACAAGATTTGAAAGACATTTTAAAACGAAAATGTTTTTGAAATCTGCAGACCCACGAATCCTTGCAGGATTCGTGGATCCGTATACGATTATGAAGGATTTTCTTTGGCTATTTAAACAAGCTACTCGCTACCTTTCAACTCACCCATAGAATGAGTGATTCCTCATCTTATACACTAAAAACTTAAGTTGTCTTATAAATGCAAAGTGCTCACAATAAATGTTTCATGAATTAAAAGTGAAATGTAGAGGCTTCATGTGTTAGTACATTGATTTAATAGTCATGCATAAGGGTAAGTACATAAGATTAGTAATTCGAGTAATTGAAAAAATTTGTATTGTACAAAGTAGTTAAGCAACATCAAAAGTATATCACTTACACAATATTGGGTGGCTTAATTTAATGTGGAAGAGGATTTGTGCACAAATTGTAGTACGATACAAGGTAGTTTAAGCAACATGAAAAGTATATCTTCTATACTATCTAAAGATTGGAGTGCTTAATTGAATGCGCAAGAGGCATTGTGCACAAAGTTTGTACGCTACAATATGTTTTGCATAAGAAATCGTGCACACAAGTTTGTACGGTACAACATGTTTCAAGCCATATATAAACCTCAAAGAATACAAACCAAAAATGCAATGAATGCATAAATTAAACACACAAAGTAGTGGTTAGTCTTTTTACCTTTCCGTCCATGAGTTACAAATATTTTATCAACTATATAATGTGTCAACAATCACACACAACAAACCACAACTTCCTCCACACCGCATGCACATTGGGCTACAACTTATTATGGTAGTAAAGTAAGCATCCGTCTTACTTATTTAGCATATTGATTTATATTATTTTATGTAAATTTCATGTGTGTTTTGTGTGTGTAAGAATGTAGGACATAAAGATGGTGCTTAGGAGGTTTTGTAGTAACATCATCTTCTCTAATGGTTTAAGAGATCCTACACATCGTTGTCTTATCAATTAAGTGGAACATGCACGAACATTTTTAATTTGATCAAAAATAAAATATATTGATTAACTGTATTTAGGTTACTAATGATCAACTATATCTAATTGTTTTTTGTAGTGCGTCAAGAAACATTAAAGAAAGAGATCGAGAAGTCACAAAAATTGTATCAAGAACAAAATATGCAAAAGGTCAATGAACAACAACGACAAAGACAACAACAACAACAAGAAGAACAAGAACAACGCCACGGCCACTGGTGGGATGAATACTTATCATTCATATTAATAGTACGTTACAAATTAAACATGCAATATTTTACTTCATGTAATACCGCTAAACGGGCTAATACTATTGATTCGTTAGCAAGTAAGTTTATTGAAAATAATGTGACGAGCATTCAATTTTTAGTCAATAATTATTACTACACTTTGTTGGTGCATTTTAATATTTTTGCTCTTAATGTAGTTTTTGTCTTGCGGTGTGTTAATGTCACTTTCTTAATTAAACGTCTTGAAATATTGCGTGACTTTGATATTTGATATGACTGTGTAAATTATGTCGATGTTACATATTGAAAATGGTAGTATATATATTAAAAATATCTACATACTATCATCTTAACAATAAGAATCTTCTAAATCGAAGAAGTATATAAAGGAGAAGAAAGTTGTATTTCAAATGTTATCCTACACCTATCACGAGGTAAGCATTATTCATTTGAGTTTGAGATCATGTGATTCATGTCATCATACTGTAAATACTTAGAGTGAGTTATTACGAATGCTCCAAATTCGATATTATAGTTTATGGAAAAATGTTGTAATAATGCATTAATTAAAAAATAATTTATGTAACTTACTCATATTAATTACATATGAAAGGTCTCATTTAAATATAACATTTTACAAAAACATCTTCACATTAAAGAAAGAGATCGAGAAGTCACGAAAATTGTATCAAGAACATAACATGCAAAATGCCAATGAAGAACAACAAGAAGAAGAACAACAAGAACAACGTCATAGCTACCGGTGTCAATATAGATGAATACTTAGCATTCATATTAATAGTACGTTACAAATTAAACATGCAATATTTTACTATACGAATTATAATTTATTATACGAATTATAATTTATACTCTTGAATATACTAATTACTTTAATGTTTTATGTTTTTATAGTTTTGTTAAAAAGAAAATTTGTTTTATAGTTCGCTTTTAATAACGTAATTTATTTGAACAACGAAGTCCGTCTTTCACAAAAATGAGAGTTTCAAACATGAACCGAAAATTAGTCCCGAACATTACGAAAAAACAATTAAATCCAACATGTGTGCATCGCATGGGTCCTGAGGCAGTCCAAACCTGTGTGCATCGCATGAGGATAAATATAAAAGGTCTCCAACATTAATGTCATCACTTCATATTTAAAATAATTTATGTAACTTATACATATTAAGATATTACATGTGAAGAGACTCTTTTCAATGTAACATCTTGAAAAAAATATCTTCACATATACTCTTTTAATGTTAATAAACTATTTTAAATGTGTGACATGCTTGAAAATGTGATATCATCACAACTTAGTTATATAATGACGAAAATAAGTACCGAAGATTACGCTATAAAAACTTATATACAGCCTATGTGCAACTCAATAAAGTATTTTAAATACATATAAAGCTTAGCAAATGTGTGACACCATGACAACTTAAATATAAAATGACAAAAATAAATGCCGAATATTACCCTATGAAACTTCTATACAGCCCATGTACATCACACATATTTTAAATCTATGAAAACTTCTATACAACCCATGTACATCGCACGGGCATTGTTGACTATCATAAGAAATAGTTATAACTTAGCCGGATGTATTAATATTAGTTAGTTCCAATAAAAAATGATAGAGTCAATACCAAAATAAATAGACAAAAAATATTACATAAAAAATACATTTTAAAAGATTACATGTAAATAAACTATTTTAAATACGTATCATGCTTACTAAATGTATACTACCATGACAACTTATATATATAATGACAAAACTATGTCTCGAATATAAAATAACGAAAATAAAAGACGGATATTAAACTTTGAAAACTTCTATACAGCCCATGCGCGTTGCACGGGCTTTCATGACTATATACTAATGGTTAATGGCTTAATCCCTTCGATTCGTAAACATAAATCATATAAAAATTAGTTTTTGACAATACTAAGAGTTAAAATTTCTAATGGTAAACAAAAACCACGCATCGCACGGGTAAGTGAGTTTTAGTACATCCGATTTGAACAGATAGATTAAAAGAGTTTGTTAAAATAACAAAATGTGACATATTAAAAATATCACCTTAAATAATGAATAGAATGGAAAAATTAATTTTGGATTGCAGTTATTTATAAATTATAATAATAAATAAAAAAGCTGTGTGCATCGCATGGGTCATGAGGCAGCTCGAGTTATATATTGTATTTTGTGTGTTTGACTCAACCTCAATTAAAAGTAACGAAATAACAGCATCAACATTTTTCATGTCATGCTAACAAACACAACGTAGAAACTTATTGACCAACAAAATTCATCCATGATTAAAATGACAAAAATTAGTGCTGAACAATACGTTATGAACATTTAGATCGAGCTCGTGTGCATCGCACGGGTCTGAATGCCTAGTAATAATCAATAATTAACATTAACAAAGGATATATAATGTATCATACAAAGCATGATGGGCTAAGCCCATATATAATAAGAATGAGCTAATATAACTAACTTAGCTAATATTCTTTAGATATTGTTATTCTTTGTTTGTAATGAATTTCAATCACTATTTATCCATACGCTGTCTTGCATTTACCCCTTATAGTTTTCCACATTCTCAAAGTAATATTCTAATTTTTCTAGGTCTAGGTTTTTGGTGGTCGATTAAGGTTGGGTATTTTTTTTTTTTTTTTTTTTTTTTATTCCGGTTTCCTTTTGTGCTTTATAATTTTAGAGTCTCGGCAGCTTTGCTTTATATATATATATATATATATATATATATATTTTCAATTGCTAAACTTAATGAGAGTGTGACAATAACCCTAAACAGGTTATAAATTATAGGGCCACAACATGAGAAATTTCCGTCATGTACGTGTCCATTCTCCCTAGCTAGGGTTATAGAATCAAATTTTCATTTTCATATCGATTGGCCAAAATATATAATTGGTTGGGTTTTCAAGTATTGAAGTTCTAGTTGTTGATGCAGACACTAGAAATTTCATATAGACGCTTTTGTGTTAGAAATTTGAGATTTCTTTGGCTTTTCATGAATCGATGTACACCGACAATCGTTTAAAATCTCTGGTTTTGATATTTTGTTGTTCAAATGTCAGTAATCCATTATAATTTCTCTCACGCAAACTAATAGACATTTAGGGCTTGTTTGTTTAAAAAAAAAAACATCTGACTGCCTCTGACGTCTTACCAGTCAGACGCGGTCAGAGGTTTTGGTTGTTTGTTTTTTCATGTGGAGTCAGACGCAATCAGACCTCTTAAATCTAACTCGGTGAGACGCCGCCAGCCTTCACCCTAATAACCTTCATCTTCTCCACTTCACCCATTCATCTTCTCCACCTTCACCCGCCGCCAGCCACCTCTAGCCTCGGCCGGCCACCACCACTTCTTCTCCACCTCTACTCCACCTTCTTCTCCACCTATAGCCGCCTTCTTCTCCACCCTAAGGTATGTGTTTTATTTTTCTTTTTTTTTTCTCTTTACCTTCTTTACTTTTTGGGTTTTGATAATTTTGATATGGGTTTCTTTGTTTTGATATATCTGATATGGGTTGCTTTTTTAATTCTGATATGGGTTGCTTTAAGGTGCTTTTTTCATGTTGCAAACTTATAATAGTGCTTTAAGGTGTTTGAGCCTTTTGATATTATATAGTTATGTTGTCTTCTTTAGTTAAGCATGAGTTTAGATCCAGTTCAGTTTGACCGTATTAGGTGAACGTTTTTCAGTTAAAGCTTTTATCGAGTTTGAGCTTAGATAGGCTATTACGCTGTCCTAAGGTGACTTTTGATGAGTTGAATCCATTTGCTAATGAAGGTGAGTAAGTGGCGTCGATTGGGTACAAGTATAGGTAGTGGAAGCCGGATAATATTACCAATTTGGTTGTTAGATGTGAGGTTCAGAGTTATATTGATGTTAATGATAAGAAATCGTTTTTGACTTTGAATGAGTTTGATCCTAAGTACTCGGGTGTGCATTGGGGGAGGAAGTTGGATACTCAGAGGGGTGTGGTTTTAGCAACTGAGTTGAAGAATAATGATAATAAGATTGCTAAGTACTCGGGTGTGCATTGGGGGAGGAAGTTGGGTTATGTGACTAGGGTTCACCCTCGTGATCATTTTAAGCATGTGATATTGGCCGTTGTTGGGTATAAGCCGAAAGAGTTTGCTGGCCAGATTAATTTGAATACTGCAAATATGTGGGTAATTGTTAAGTCTATTGTGGACCTGTGTATGAAGTTGTTTATTTTTGAATTAGCAATCTTATTAAAGTTCATGAAGATGATGAAATAGAAAAATCATGTTTTCGTTTTAAGATGAAACTAGTTAGAAATTGTTTGAAGAGTCGGTACCTTCAGTCTATGCACTGAAAACCCATGACTCAAGTCCGTTGTTCCCGCTTAAACCCCATATATGCACGTGAGTTTAGATTTCTTATTTTCAAGGTTTTCCATCCTTGCTAGCTGTTCATTTTTGAATTAATTAGCAATGTTCATGTTCTTTTTGTTTTATCAACTTTAATTTATGAGTTTCTTCTGGTTCTGCGATACTGGCACTCATAAGTTTTTGTGGATTCTTGTTATCTGTTTTGTAATGTTACAGGATCAGAAGTCTACAGTTTCATTCATCATTCATTAAAAGGCTTTCTTTGGAAAGAGAACTAGAGGTGTGTACTTTGTGCTTAATTTATATTTCTGATTTCATATACTTCTGTGCATAGTGATGTAAGGACCGATAATTGGTTGTATGAGGCAGTTTTGGTTATGAGGGGTATTTGGGACATTTTTATTTTGTTTCATGTCCTGTTAATTTGAACTTGAGTGAATTTTGTGTTGGATGTGAAGTAATCTATGTTCAATTGAGATCTTTAATACGAATTTCGTGCTACTTGACCTGACAAAAATCAAAAGTTATCCTACGAATCAATAAAAATCGGGTCTTTGAGTAGAATAATTGTTGGTCTGTTATTATGTGTCTTTTTCTTTGTTTAATATGTTTCCGGTCAACAACTTCAACATGTCGTCGTTGTCATCTATATGATAAATTATATTCCGTAAATCAAGCCCATTTAACCATAAATCGCTGGTTTGATGGAAGACTGCAAGTTTCTTGATTCATGACTGCTATTTAAAGTGTTTAGTCAGTGGTATATAATCAGCTTCATAGGGTATGAAACGACCTGTATGACTGTTATTACTTCAGGGTTTGTACTTTCTCAGTATTAGGGGTTCTCTTGAATCTAGGATATGTTGATTTACGGTTCAAATAGCATGGCAACTATTGCTGTCGGGCTGCTGGTTTTGTGTGGTTGGGTTTGAAAGGTTTGGCTATATGTTTTGACAGCAAATAAGTGCAGAAAGTAAGTTCTAAAAACTGGTTAAAGGGCTCTTTAAACAAGAACTTTGAGGGGCTGTTGGACAGGAAAAAAAATGCAGAACAAAAACTTTATCATATTTCATCAAGAATCAATAAAAATCAAATCTTTTTGCTTAATGTGCTAATATGTTTGATATTTTCAATACCCAATTAGCTTCTTTATCATATTTCGTTATAAAGTTTCAAACTTTATGCTTATTTGGACCTGGATTGAATCCCCATATCATTGGATTCAGATGGGAATTAGTTGTATTGATTTTATGTGAATTTGTTGTGCTATGCTTAGGTTTATAAAAGTTATTGAATTTTAGGGAATGTTTGGGATATATTATTGATAAGTTGTTCGCTTAAGTAGAACATGTGTACGTTATTTGAATATAAGCAGGTACTAACATGGGCAAATAGTTTCGAGGGTGTTCAGGAGCAGTTTACACATAATACTTCTTAGTTTATATAAATGATACAACAATTTATAAAACCACTACTGCAACCTTTGAAACAGACCAATCACACACATTCCTCGTATACATTTCCATTTCCATTTCAGTTGCTAAATCAATATGTAAAATACGTTCTTTTGCAGTGCGTTCTTCACGTTGTTGTTCCTTCACATCGCTGACCCGCTTATCACTACTCAACTGTTTCATCTCTACTTGGCGCTTCATCTGGTCAGATTTTCCTATTTCGTTTATCCCTTCAAGTTGCATTGTTTTTGTTGTTTTACTATACGGGTATGTGTAATTGTTTTGCAAGATTTAATCTTTGGCGTTTTTATGATATGGGTATGAGTTAGTTTTGCTTAATATGTTTAGGTAATAGTACCAGGTTCTTTTTAATGTGTATTTAACTGCAAGAGAGGGTATACATTGCAACACTTATGTTCTGTACTTCTGTACCATCATTTCATATCAGATCATGAAAGTGACTCTTGGTAGTAAGCAATTAGAAGAAACTGAAATTGGTGCGTTTGGTTAGTGAGACGTTTATTAGGATGCAAGCTAACTCATGGACCAGTCCTATGATTGCTACATGGTTCCCATTTCTTAGAAAGTAGTAAACTCTATTACAATAATATTTTTTTAAGGTGATCTTGATAATTCTAATCAATTCCGTCTCCATTTTTCAAGTGAATATTTGTGAGTTGGGTTTTGTGTCAAATCACATTTCAACATAAAATGAAGCATGGTATGTAGCACTGTTGCACTATGTGCTTTATAAGCTGGTTGAACTTAGTGGTTTTCAAGAAATTTAAGAAACTAGTTAATTGTGATGTTCCCATGTTAATCATTAGATATTTTGGTAGTGGGCTTCTTTCACAGTAACGATAGTTTTGTACCCATATAGGAGAACGTGGGTGTTTAATTGCATCTCAATGCCTCTGAATTGTTAGGGACCTCTGCCCAGATTACAATTATATCTGTTCTCTATGCTTCTAGTGCTCATAAGAACCTGCATCTTATTCCTTATTACTATTTTACTGATCCAGTCTTTCCTATAATGTATAAAAGATTTATAAGATGATGGAAAATAAATTGGACTTATATCAAAGATGTGAACTTTTTCATTTATGCTAACTTTGATTGCTTTTTAAGTGAAAAACATATGGTATTTAGATGTTTGCATTGTTTTTTTAATAGGAATGGGTGACACGATTACACTAAATTTTACTCCCGATCAATACAAGTTTTTTTTGGACTCATGTATCGAGGAAGTGAATAGGGTAGATGCTAAGGGGAATAGCCTACATATTGAGTCGTGGGCGATAGTTGGAAAAAAAATGAAGGATAAATTTGGCCTAACGACCACCCGAAAACAATTAAAAAATAAGTTTGATCACTACAGAGGAAAACATCAGGTTCATGCTTATTTAAGAGGAAAAACATGAAATCTTATCAATGCCGATACAAATACATTCAACCTAACGGATGACGTCACAACTCGTAATTTCAGGTCATTTTTTAAACGTCGAAATTTCATTATTCCTCACGGAAAGTTACTATTCATATGTTACTATTCATCATTTACTATTCACCGATCACTATTCATCATTTTACTATTCATCGTTTTCGGAGTTAGTTTGAGATTCCGAGAGGCGTTCAAAAATTTTACTATTCATTCATGGAAGGAAATCACTATTCACGATTGTCGTTCATCATTTCGTAAATCTACTTTACGGGTATTCAAATTCGCGTAACCAGTTAGGTTTAGCTGCGAATCCATGCATCATCAGTAGGGATACGTCATATAGACTAGAGTAGTCTACATATCATCAGTAACATCATCAGCACTTTAGGCCCTACACGGATATGCATTATTTCAATTTACGTATGCTTAATTTGTAATTAACGTTATCACTCAGTTTTTACTACTAATATATGTACCCGATACTCCCGTCTACGATCCTAATATATTTTCATACTCATTATAATAATATAAAATTTATATTATTAATTTACCCGGTGTTTTGAAACCATTTGCTATATTTTCCTGTATACGCTGACAACTACGTCGAATCACGATATTTCAACCCGACAATTATTTTAATACCCGATTCTTATCAGGAATGTAATTTTATAATTTTTACAACGTCGTCACATTTTATTTGGTACGGTTAAACTTTATTTCTAGCAAACTCGGTACCCGGTAATACCTAAACTACACAATATCTAACTAAACCTACACTTAAAGTCAAGACTTTACTTACACACTCCACCCTCCAATCCAATCATCTTACACCATTTGAAAATATACACTAGCCTTTCATTAATACTTGTACCATTTATCCAAAATATCTTCCAACTCATTTTATATATTTCATATACTTCATTTTTTAGTCAACACTTAAAATCAACTAGCAAAGTTTCTTTTCTCTCTTTTCTTCTCCATATGGATCGGCCAAGAACAACAACAAAGGAGAATCCATAGTTTTTCAAGAATCAAGTGTTTAATCAAGTCCTAGTTATGATCTAGTTAGGGTTTTGTGGTAAAAACCCTAGGTTATTATACATTTTCTCATCAAATCACTCCAATATTTCAAGTAAGCTTCAAAAATATCTTTATGATCCTTTCATACTTTCATTTACTTTATATGTTTATGTATTTTCAAAATATACTAGTTGGTAATGCAAATTACTTATGTTTTAGATACCACTTTGCACATAAACTATCTTTAACACTAGATCTATAAATTTCACTAGTAATCTCATGAGATCCACAAGGATTGGTGATGTTTAGGAACCCATGACACCCTAAGAAGGTGTATGGTAAGATTAGACTAGATTTGTGGTGATTGAAAGTGTTTTGGTTGAAGTTGAAACTTGTTTGGAACCCTAGAAATGATTTTTGAAATAATATATATACATACTGTCCTTATTTTGAAAACGTGGGAAAATCAGCAGATGGTAGGTAATTTTTGACCAAATATTTAGAAAATACTTTAAAAAACAAAGCCGTGGGCGAAAGAACGGATTAAAACGAGCTTATAACGAAGGAGATATGATTTTTGCAAGTTTAACGACGAAAACTATTTTCTGAAAATATAACGTGCTGTTGGACGATTTTCGACGGACAAAAAGAGGCATTAGACGTAATCTATAGGAGCCGAACTACTGAAAATATATTAGTATATATTAATACGATTCCGGGGATATAAAGAACGTAGAAAACGAGTTCATAACGACCAAGATATACGTGTTTGAAACCCGACAAAACTTATAATAAATTGACAGCTTTTGGTAATAAAATTTGCTAAGTGTTGAAAACTATATTTTCCAAGTAACGACATTGAAAGCCATATTTCTTAACCGTCGAGGCGCGTACGATCAAAAGTTAAATGTGACAACACCTAGATAATGTTACAAGGTTTTCAAAAACGCTGAGCTTAACCATTAACACTTAACGTACAATATTTTGCGACTAGTTTTGCGAGGCCATTTTGGTCATATTTTCAAGTAATGAAAAGTGTTATTTTACGACGAAAATACTATATTTACCGATAAAACGCTAAACGAGGATCGTGGAGTACCGTTTCAACCTAATTACATGAAAAGTGGTTATTAACTTAATGAGACATCTAAAATGTATTTTTCGACGATAAACGTTATTTTCAAGTTTCACGAGTGGTATCGATAACATACGTATTTGCATGTGTAGCATCATTTCATTTCTTACATTTGAGACTATCATTCATATTAGGTTACGGTTAGAGATCGTGCCTCATTTTCAGTGTATCCACTTTTGTCATCGTAGCTATCGCTCCAGGTGAGTCATATCCCCTATTTTTTCAATTGTTTTGGTAAACTCTTTGGGGGAGAATACATGCTCGTTTTACTTAAACGCAATACTCGCTTTACATGATTGATTACCTACATTTCATTGGTATGTTTGATTACCTGCATTTCATTGGTATGTTTGATAACCTGTATTTCATGTGATTTGTCTCCTAAACATTATTGTTTATCTGGCGACATTGTCAGTATTGTTTACTTGACCTCATTGTCATAATTGTTTATCTGGCGACATTGTCAGGATTGTCAAAATTGTTTATCTGGCGACATTGTCAGGATTGTCAGACTTATTTTATATGACCTCATTGTCATTATTGTTTACCTGGCGACATTGTCAGCATTGTCAAAAATTGCTTATATGGCCTCATTGTTAAAATTATTTATATAGCAGTTTTGCTATATTTATCTTTGAATATAGATACAAGTATTACTTTTGTTCAAGTAAACCAAATCATATTTGGCAGTGGGTCGTAAACACACGGGTTACAAGGCTCTTATGGCGGGACTTGTAACTGAGTGGATTTACGATGCCTTTGCTGGGAAACCTTCATTCATAAGCATTACATTCTTTTTCAAAAGACTATATGAACTCACCAAACTCGTGTTGACACTTTAGCATGTATTTTCAGGTATTAAGCAATGGCACACTACAGGAGGTTTTAGCAGGGCATGGCATGGTCATAGAAGACTGTGATTATTCATTTGGGGACCGTTTTAAACTATTTTAAGGGCCACTTCCGCACTACTTTTAACGATGTAAATCCAATAATTTTGGTTAAACAATTTTATTTTAAATGATTGAAGTAAAAACCATTTTTGTACTTGTGTTGTGGTACTAATTGAGTTACACCCCAGCTACATGTAAGCTTCCGCTGGACCCGATTTTGAGGGTGTGACAGATTGACATCAGAGCTTTGGCTATAGCGAACTGAGTGTTTTTAAAACCTAGACTATAGCTACTTTCAAGAAACTTAACCCTATGACCGTCACGTGCCTGCTTGCCAAGATGATGCCTCACTTGTGGTTTGTTGCTGACATGTGTGATGAGATTTGTATCTCATTATCTGATATATCATACTCATTTAATCTAGTTGATTACCATAATTGTCTTCCCTATTAGTATGCTTACATAACATAGGCATCTCATTGTTACGCCTTTTCCTTGCATGGTTTCATCATTCGACCTCGAGTTTTGGTCACTTGCCTTAGTCTTTCAGAACGTCTTTGTATTTGTGAAGGACATAGTCTTAGTATAACTGAGATGAGTATTTCAAAATTCATGGAACCTCGGTGGAATATAGACTGGTCATTTATATTCGACCTGGGAGAGTAGGACATAGGCTGACCACCTATATCCGACTCAGAAATGAATTTTGCAAGACTAAGAATGGTTATAATAAAATTTTGTCTGGATTGAATCCTCTACTCAATTTCCAAATGTTTCATTTATGTGTGTGTATACCCTCGTTGTCAGAACATTCATACCTTTCATCATTTCGTGAACCACCGATTGGAAGCACATCAACTGGTCATTTCATTTCATGAATCTTCACCTTTATGCACGATACACTTATATCACAGTATTTTCTTTTATCACAATCTCATTTTGTCGCAGTTGTCACTGTCTTTTCCCTTCTCACCATCATTATCATTTCCTTTCCCAATCCCTATATATATAAGCAATTAGCTTACACTCTATAGATTCCGATGTCACTCGTCACTCACTATTCCCAATATTGATAAGTGGATATTATCAATGACCCCCCCCCCTAGGAAAGACTTTCCATACCATTTATAAGGAGGATCCCTCGGTACATTATGACCATTTAAAACTCAACAGAAATATCAGGATATCACAGAAACACTCGAACCACGTCAACTGGTCATATCGCAACATCAAGCTTTCATTCTATGACAATCCACTCTCGAACACCTACTACTAGGAAATGTATTATTTATGTTTCACCCTTCTTTTCTTGTTTTGAAGAGCTATGCCGCCAAGGAAAGCTAAAGCTACTCCAACTATGACACCTGCTACTATTCGGAAACTTGTTAAAGATAGTATAGCCGAAGCTCTAGAGATCGAGAGAGCTGAGGTAGCTGCAAGGGCTGCCGAAACCGCTTCACAGACAGGGACGAATGAACAATCCAATAATAGGCGTGAATGCACTTGGAAGAATTTTAAGATTGGTGATCCTATCAAGTTTAAGGGCACTGAACGAGTGGTGCTTTGATTCGCTGGTTCGAAAAGACTGAGAATGTGTTCCTTATGTGCAACTGTCCTGATGTCAGCAAGGTAAAATTCGCCACTGGTATGCTTTTGGATGAAGCTATGTCATGGTGGAATTCTTATGCTCAACCGATTGGAATGGAAAATGCCTACAAGCTCACCTGGGATCAATTCAAGAAATTGATGACTAAGAAGTTTTGCCCTCGTACCGAAGTGAAGAAGTTGGAAACAGAGTTTTATGAGCTAGCGACAACAGGTAATGATATCGAGGCATATATCCGAAGGTTTCAGGAGTTGGCTGTGCTATGTCCAACTATGGTTCCAGATAATGAAAAGCTGCTAGAAAATTTCATCGACGGACTACCGCACAACATCAGTGGGAACGTAATTGCTTCTGAACCACACACGCTGGATGAAGCTATCAGAATGTCTCAAAATCTTATGGCTCAAGTGATGATGCAAGAAACTACTGTCAACAACAACAACGAAAACAAGAGGAAAAGGGATGACAATCAAGGAAACGATCAAGTATGGCAGCCAAACAAACAACATGAAGTAGTTAGGGCCTACGTTGCGAAGCCAAGTGAAAAGAAAGGTTACCAGGGTACCCTACCCAAGTGCAACAAGTGTCAGAATCATCATAACCATGGACCTTGTCTTAATCCATGTGGCAACTGTAAGAAGGTTGGTCATGCGACTTGGGAATGCCAATTTCTAATCATTACCGGAGATCAGAAACCCTCAGTGACATGTTTTGGCTGTGGAGAAATAGGGCATTACAGGAATGAATGCCCAAAACTAGGAAACCAAGAGAAAGGGAACCAAGGTGGAATGGCTCGTGGGAGAGCCTAGGCCATCGGAGGAGGAAATGGTCCACACATCAACAACGCTGAGGACGACAACAATGTTCAAGAACCAAGAACTTCTGCCTTAAAAATAAACTAAAGCCTAAACTCTCTAGTGTTGTATTTATTTTGTGTTTTATTCTACATTCCATCGTATAAGTTTCATGTACTATTAACGAATTCCGATCTAATGAATGTTCTATCTTTTATTACCGCAGTGCGACTCAAATACCCACATCTATTCACCGTGTACACTTCAGAGACCAACACAAACTAAACTTCAGGACAAAGTTCCTATTAGGGGGGAAGACTGTCACAACTCGTAATTTCAGGTCATTTTTCAAACGTCGAAATTTCATTATTCCTCACGGAAAGTTACTATTCATCTGTTACTATTCACCAATCACTATTTGTCATTTTACTATTCATCATTTTCGGAGTTAGTTTGAGATTCCGAGAAGCGTTCAAAAATTTTACTATTCATATGACACTATTCATTCCTGGAAGGAAATCACTATTCACGATTGTCGTTCATCATTTCGTAAATCTACTTTACGGGTATTCAAATTCGCGTAACCAGTTAGGTTTAGCTGCGAATCCATGCATCATCAGTAGGGACACGTCATATAGACTAGAGTAGTCTACATATCATCAGTAACATCATCAGCACTTTAGGCCCTACACAGATATGCATTATTTCAATTTACGTATGCCTAATTTGTAATTAACGTTACCACTCAGTTTTTACTACTAATATATGTACCCGATACTCCCGTCTATGATCCTAATATATTTTCATACTCATTATAATAATATAAAATTTATATTATTAATTTACCCGGTGTTTTGAAACCATTTGCTATATTTTCCTGTATACGTTGAAAACTACGTCGAATCACGATATTTCAACCCGACTATTATTTTAATACCCGATTCTTATCAGGAATGTAATTTTATAATTTTTACAACGTCGTCACATTTTATTTGGTACGGTTAACCTTTATTTCTAGCAAACTCGGTATCCGGTAATACCTAAACTACACAATATCTAACTAAACCTACACTTAAAGTCAAGACTTTACTTATATACTCCACCCTCCAATCCATTCATCTTACACCATTTGAAAATATACACTAGCCTTTCATTAATACTTGTACCATTTATCCAAAATATCTTCCAACCCATTTTATATATTTCATATACTTCATTTTTTAGTCAACACTTAAAATCAACTAGCAAAGTTTCTCTTCTCTCTTTTATTCTCCGTATGGATCGGCCAAGAACAACAACAAAGGAGAATTCATAGTTTTTCAAGAATCAAGTGTTTAATCAAGTCCTAGTTATGATCTTGTTAGGGTTTTGTGGTAAAAACCCTAGGTTATTATATATTTTCTCATCAAATCACTTCAATATTTCAAGTAAGCTTCAAAAATATCTTTATGATCCTTTCAACCTTTCATTTACTTTATATGTTTATGTATTTTCAAGATATACTAGTTGGTAATGCAACTTACTTATGTTTTAGATACCACTTAGCACATAAACTATCTTTAACACTAGATTTATAAATTTCACTAGTAATCTCATGAGATCCACCAATATTGGTGATGTTTAGGAACCCATGACACCCTAAGAAGGTGTATGGTAAGATTAGACTAGATTTGTGGTGATTGAAAGTGTTTTGGTTGAAGTTGAAACTAGTTTGGAACCCTAGAAATGATTTTTGAAACTATATATATACCTACTGTCCTTATTTTGAAAACATGGGAAAATTAGTAGATGGTGGGTAATTTTTGACCAAATATTTAGAAAATACTTTCAAAAACGAAGCCGTGGGCGAAAGAACGGATTAAAACGAGCTTATAACGAAGGAGATATGAGTTTTGCAAGTTTAACGACGAAAACTATTTTCTGAAAATATAACGTGCTGTTGGACGATTTTCGACGGACAAAAAGAGGCGTTAGACGTAATCTATAGGAGCCGAACTACTGAAAATATATTAGTATATATTAATAGTAGGGGTGGCAATTCGGGTCGGGTTCGGGTTGGCGGGTTCGGGTTGTCAGGTTGGCGGGTCAGAAAACCCCAACCTTAACCTAACCCATTTAAATCATTGGGTCAGCTATGTCAACCCTAACCTGTTTACACGTAACCCGAACCTGACCTATTTAACCCGTATATATACTTAGGTTGACAGGTTAAATAGGTTACATGAGTTGAATATGTTAAACGGGTTTTGAGTTGACCCATTTAATTCGTTTTATATATAAAAGTTAGCACATTAGACGAGTTAAATGGGTTAAACGGGTTAGTGGGTCGACCAGTTTAACCCATTTAACCCGTATAATTAAATATAAATAATTTTTAATTAAGAAAAAAAACTTAAACGGGTTGGCGGGTCGACCCTTTTATTTTATTCCCAACACGAACCTGACCTGTTTAATAAACAGGTTAGATATGTCGACCCAAACCTGACCCACAATCTAATTAGCTCAACCCGAACCTGTTAATTTTCGTGTCGGTTTCAGGTCGGGTTTCTTGTCAGGTCAGAAATTGCCACCCCTAATTAATACGATTCCGGGGATATAAAGAACGTAGAAAACGAGTTCATAACTACCAGATATACGTGTTTGAAACCCGACAAAACTTATAATAAATTGACAGCTTTTGGTAATAAAATTTGCTAAGTGTTGAAAACTATATTTTCCAAGTAACGACATTGAAAGCCATATTTCTTAACCGTCGAGGCGCGTACGATCAAAAGTTAAATGAGACAACACCTAGATAATGTTACAAGGTTTCCAAAAACGCCGAGCTTGACCATTAACACTTAACGTACAATATTTTGCGACTAGTTTTGCGAGACCATTTTGGTCATATTTTCAAGTAATGAAAAGTGTTATTTTACGACGAAAATACTATATTTACCAATAAAACACCAAACAAGGATCGTGGAGTACCGTTTCAACCTAATTACATGAAAAGTGGTTATTAACTTAATGAGAAGTCTAAAATGTATTTTTGACGATAAACGTTATTTTTAAGTTACACGAGTGGTATCGATAAAATACGTATTTGCATGTGTAGCATCATTTCATTTCTTACATTTGAGGCTATCATTCATATTAGGTTGCGGTTAGAGATCGTGCCTCATTTTCAGTGTATCCACTTTTGTCATCGTAGCTATCGCTCCAGGTGAGTCATAGCCCCTACTTTTTCAATTGTTTTGGTAAACTCTTTGGGGGAGAATACATGCTCGTTTTACTTAAACGCAATACTCGCTTTACATGATTGATTACCTGCATTTCATTGGTATGTTTGATTACCTGCATTTCATTGGTATGTTTGATTACCTGTATTTCATGTGATTTGTCTCCTAAACAATATTGTTTATCTAGCGACATTGTCAGTATTGCTTACTTGACCTCATTGTCATAATTGTTTATCTGGCAACATTGTCAGAATTGTCAAAATTGTTTATCTGGCGACATTTTCAGGATTGTCAGACTTATTTTATATGACCTCATTGTCATTATTGTTTACCTGGCGACATTGTCAGCATTGTCAAAAATTGCTTATATGGCCTCATTGTTAAAATTATTTATATAGCAGTTTTGCTGTATTTATCTTTGAATCTAGATACAAGTATTACTTTTGTTTAAGTAAACCAAATCATATTTGGCAGTGGGTCGTAAACACACGGGTTACAAGTCTCTTATGGCGGGACTTGTAACTGAGTGGATTTACGATGCCTTTGCTGGGAAATCTTCATTCATAAGCATTACATTCTTTTTCACAAGACTCTATGAACTCACCAACCTCGTGTTGACACTTTAGCATGTATTTTCAGGTATTAAGCAATGGCACGCTACAGGAGGTTTTGGCAGGGCATGGCATGGTCATAGAAGACTCTGATTATTCATTTGGGGACCGTTTTAAACTATTTTAAGGGCCTACTTCCGCACTAATTTTAACGATGTAAATCCAATAATTTTGGTTAAAAAATTTTATTTTAAATGATTGAAGTAAAAAGCATTTTTGTACTTGTGTTGTGGTACCAATTGAGTTACACCCCAGCTACATGAAGCTTCCGCTGGACCTGATTTTGGGGGTGTGACAAATGAAGAGTGGAAAGATTTAAACAAGGTGGGTTCATGAATACTTTGAACGTAATTTTTACATACATATAATATAGTAATGACAACGTTAATAATCTACTTTCTTTGTGAATTTTGTTTAGAAATTTCCGAAGCAACATTATGATTTATGTGATTACTTATTTGGAAAGTGTGCCGCATCCGGTTCTATTCGTCGACCCGTTGTTGAACGAAGACCTCAAAATTCTCGTGTCAAATTAGTTGAAGTTGAGGATGGTTCTGTTCGTCGACCCGTGTTGAAGGAAGGTCTTCTTCTCAAAATTTTGGTGTCAAAGTTGTTGAAGTTGAGGATGACGTGAACAGTTTGAATGAAGATGTTGGTTCTTGGGCAGCTAGTGAGCATAGAAATGTTGATGCGGGTTATGACTCTGGTTTTGAAGGTGGTTCTTCTAAAGAACCAAATGTTGCACGAGGTAGGAAAAAGAAAAGGAGTAAAAAGGATTCGGAGTTGGGTGAGTTGGAAGAAAATATGAAGAATGCAATTGCTAAAATTGCTGTTCAAGAAAATCAAGGTCCAACTATGGAGGAGTGTCATGAGAAGTTGAGGTTGGAATCTGAATATCCAATTTATTTGGCGGCACTTCGGGTTTTTTGTCAGTCTAAGAGCCACAGGGAGGCATGGATGCTGTTACCGTCAGAACCAAATGTCTTAAAGAAATGGATTCAAATGATGGCACGTCAAATTGGTATATTGAAGTAGTATTGTTGAACTATTAGGAGTTTGTGGTATTTGGTACTTTGTTATGTTGAACTATTAGGAGTTTGTCGTATTTGGTACTTTGTTATGTTGAACTATTAGGAGTTTGTAGTATTTGGTACTTTGTCATGTTGAATTATTAGGAGTTTATCGTATTTGGTACTATTTTGAACTATTTGGTGTTAGTTTTGTTTGGTACTTTACGATGTTAAACTGTTTGATCTATTGTTATTTGGTTTTGATGTTAAATTATTTGGTGTTTGTCTTCATTTGGTAATAATCCTAAACCCATTTGGTATGTATTGTTTGTATAGGTTAAATGGATGTTGCCCAAAAACTTGCGTTCATCTACATTGTTTATTTTTATTTTAAGTATTTTCGGCAAAGTGTAAGGAAATGTAAGCGGGATAATACTTCTGCAATGTCTGGGCATCAATATACTCAGGAACTTTTGCAAGGAAATAATTTACAATGTACGGAGTTAATACGGATGTCTCGTGACTCGTTTGTTCGACTATGCAACCATTTTAAAGAAAGAAATTGGTTAAGAGATAGCAAACATATATCGGTTGAGGAGAAGATGTTTATCTTCCTTATGATAGTCGGACATAATGAATGATTTTCTGTTATGAAGCGTAGGTTTCAACACTCGAAGGAAACGATTCATAAGTGCTTTCACGAAGTATTAACTCAAATGTTGGTATTTGCCGAAGAAGTTATAAGACCGGCAACATTTAATCCAAATCCAAACATTCCAGGAAACAATAGAAGGGAGCGTCGAATATTTAAGGTAAGTATCAAATTTATAACTAGTGTGTCTCTTTGTTTGATTGTATTTTAACAATTTGTTGTTCTAAATTAGGGAGCTGTTGGTGCACTTGATGGAACCCTTATACATGCTGTTGTTCCATCTCATAAACAGAATGTATATAGAGCAAGAGGAAGAGGTGATTGTTATCAAAATGTTTTGGCAATTTATAATTTCAACATGATCTTTACCTACATTGTCGCTGGATGGGAAGGTACGGCACACGATGCGAGAATACTAAATGAAGCTTTAGTAGATCCGGTATTTGAGTTTCCAATTCCCCTGCAGGTATTAAGTTTGGAATTGTAATATATATGAAAAGTTAGATATCAAAATATCCAAAAATTTATATGTTTTTTTTTTTTTTTTTTTTTTTTTTTTTTTCAACTAAATATTATCTATGTGATGCTGCCTATAAGCACACGCGTGGGTTTTTGGCTCCATATCGCAATGTCAGGTATTGGTTAGGAGACTTTCGTCAGAAACGTGCAATGAGTAGTAAAGAAAAATTCAATCACGCTCATGCAAAACTTCGAAACGTAATTGAGAGGGCATTTGGAGTCTTAAAAGCACGTTTTCCAATCTTGAAGAGTATGCCCAAATTTCCTTTGGTAACACAAAGAGATATTACTATTTCATGTTTTGCTATTCATAATTTTATTCGAAAAGAAGGTTTAGACGATGATTTGTTCTCTCAATATGATCAAGGTGAAGCACATGATAATGAAAATGTACATGATGATAATAACGGTGATGTTGAAGTTGTTCAACAAATTGGGAGTGACGCGGATCAACGATACATGATTAACTTACGAGATCAAATCGCGGCACAAATTATCCAAAGTTAGGTTTTAAATTATTTGGTATTGGTTAAGTAACTTAATTGTTGTTTCATTGCGTTAAGCTTATGTTTTATTTTAAGACGATTTATGTAATAGTTTTTATTATGATAAATTTTGGATATGTATTACTACCTCCGTCCCAAATTTATTGCCCCTATTGACTTTTTTCGGTCTTTCTTTATCAATTTTGACTATCAATATTTTTGTTTGTGTTATACAATTTTTGATAAAAATTATACCAAATAAAAATACATTTTAAACTCATTCCGTTCATATATTTTGTATCAAGTATTATGTAATATAAACAAAAATACTTGAGGTCAAAGTTGAAAAGTAAAGACCGAAAAAGTCAATAGGGGACAATAAATTTGGGACGGAGGGAGTAACATAATTTATATAATGATTTATAATTGTGTTAAATTTATGATAAAAATGTTTTGTTTCAAATTTACACTATCTACTTATTAATCGTATCGCAATAGTTTAATATATACTTAAAAAAAGGAAAATTAAAACCATTCAGACAATTGTAAAAAAAAAAAAAAAACAAACAACAATTTTTCATTCAGATTCTGACATTATAGCCACCTCTTACTAGTAAGATGTGGTAGTCAGATTCAGATGCGAAACATCTAAATGACACAAACACACCCTTAGTAAGAGAAATTCTAATTAAAGAAAAAATTGTCACTGAATTTAACACTTTAGCGATACTTTCTGAAAAGTGTGAGCAAAAGCCTAAACTTTTGAGAGTTAATGACACTTTTTTTAAAGTGTCACAAAAGTCAAAAAATATGTATTCACATTTTTTTGTATCACTATAAATAGATTTTACTTGTTAGATTTTATCCTACATTTTTTAACTGTGGGAGAAGGACATAAAATTTAGTGACACTTCTTTTATACTTTTAGTGATATTTTTTTATGTGTCACTAGATGACAATTCTTTGTAGTATCACTTGGGTAAAAGGTCAAAAAACTCGGTAAATATATTACTCTAAAAAACGTTTAAGTACAAAGGATATGGGTGAATCCTATACCTCAGCCCGCTACATTGGCGGATAAGTTTACATAACAAGATACTTGCTATTTTCTAGACAAGAAAATAAACCACTACTCAAAGATAACATTAGACACCAATGAAAACAAAATTACTTCCTAATAAGGCCTTGGAGCTTGCTACCATACATGTCATAAAAAGCATCCAAATTTTCTGGAAGATCGTAAACCTGATCCGCATAGTCATCATAATCGTAGTCATCATACTCATCTTCACGATCATGATCACCACCAAATAGGTTCATTGACTCATCAAAAGTGTTCATAACCTCCTCTTCCTCACTGTCTGAATCAACAATCTCTCCTACCTTAGAGAATGGGTTAACCCTTTTAGTAGAAGAAGTAGACCCCGGATAATCAACCTTTTTAATCGGATAACCATCATTATCCACAAGCGTAGCTTTCCCATCAATAAGAAGCTTTTCAAGCTCCCCAATTTTTTCAACAATAGGAGTAGGACTGACCTCGTTAGCTTCCATTGAATCACTCACAAGCGGTTCTTGTGATGTATTACCAGTCTTTTGAGACCCAACCTCCTTAGCTTCCTTTATAATACAAGAATTCATATCCATAGTCACTTCATTGGTAGGAATACCAAAGTCAACAGTATCATCTATACGAAGGGCATCAAACTGGTTTGATGTATATCTTCGTACCACTCGTACTACCCACATCAGCAGCCTTCTTCTTAGTGCCATCCGCTTTCTTGGGTTCAGGAGGAGGCGCTTTAGGTTGATAATGAAACTTCTTACCCACAACAGGCTTAGTAAGGCCTCCTTTTCCCGGAACAGTCTGACCAACATTCTTACCCTTCTTCTTGGTATTGACCGTTTGGAAACCATCATTAACATTTTGTGTAGTCTGATTTGGAGATGGAATAAATTTAGGACAATCAACAAGAGTATGACCAAAGGTCTTACACGTATCACATCGAGGTAGTTTTTAACCTGTATCTTCCCAATAGTCGAACCCAACCCATCAAGTAGGGGTATTTCAACAGTTAGGTTGTCCTAAAGTACCTCATCCGCCTTAACTTCAATCAAGTACCTAGCAAAACTAGTGCGACCCCATGATTCCTTGCACATTTGACTAGTATAAGCATATAACATTCTCGGCGTACCAATCAATGTAGCAAAAAGACTAAGACCGTCATCAGAAAACATAGCAAGAGGAACATCGTGGAATTTAACCCACGCCATAATGTTGGTCAAATCCTCTTTAAGTAAGTTGGTGTTCAAGGTCCATGGTTTAAGATAATCAACCACGGACCGTTTTCAAGGACATCATCAACACCTTTGTTCGAATTAAACTTAAAGAAAAAGAACCCATTGACATTCATCATAACCTTCTGTATACCATACTTAGCCCACACATTGCGTACATAATAATCAACAACAGGAAAAACAATGCGTTTACCAAGGAAATTACCATAGAGAGTATTCTCATACCTAGTGTTCACCTCTTCAACCACTTTCATAGGAACAATAAGATCCACACCGTTAGTTTTCTTGCTACACTTCAGCCTACGAAAGTTAGACATGTGTTTCTTAGGTTCATTAGAAGTAGCACCCACATCCGACGTTGTAGGCTGTTTCAAAGCATTCTTGGCATTCTTTAATTGGACAACGTGCATTACATCATTAAAATCCTTACAAGCAGCCAAGACAACCTTATCAACATTACCACTAGCTTGATCAAGTGAAACCAGCTTCACTTGATATGGATTAGGAACATTGGCCTCAGAAAGTGTTGGGAACTCATTTGGGTTAGGATAGTTTACACCAGCACCATCCTTAACAGCCCATGCATTATCCACCACATCACCACCATGAGAACTACTAGGGTTCATCGTTGAATCAGAGTTCAACTCCCCAAGACTAGTATTCGGATCATTCGTACCACCAACAGACCAAAGAGTCTTCCACATCAGATTTATTCCCCAAAGTAACAGGAGGGTACTAATTAGTTATACCAGGTGCATTAGGGTACGAATTAACAACATCATGACCATTAGCATGCACTATACCATCAAGTTCAGCATTAGGGTTACGAACAGATTCAACATTAGGGTTTTGTACAACCCTAACTGCCTTCCTAAGTTGAGGCGTAACAGTAGCAGTTAATCCATCAACATCAACATGCACAACACCAGTAGACTTAGAAGTATTAGACGTACTTGTTTTGTAGTACTAATTATATCCTTGTGAGAAATTAGCATAACACATAAGAATTTATAACGTTGTTTGTCTTCGATGAATACACTAGTGTTGGACTGGGAAAAAAAAGCTTATTAATATTAATTGTTGTCTAAGCAAAAATTAGGAGTTCATACGTTAAGGCTTTAAAAATTCAAAATGGATTGCAAGATGAACTTCATTTCTTGTCATTACACGTATAAAAAATAGAAATTGTAGGATTATAGAAAGAAAACTAATACTATTAGAAAAGGGATAGTTTGACTATAATTTTTGTAGTCAATTGACTACAATTCTTCATAAAAATTACATAAGAAAAGAATCAGGGACCCGCTAAAAAGATTCAGAGACCCACAAAACTCACAAATTATATCATGAAATGTAGGGAGATAGCTACAATTGCATTGTAGCTAATATATTCCCATTAGAAAAACATTGGTATTAATGATCAATCGTTTTCGAGATGATTTTGCTCGTCATGAGAGTTGGTGGTAACAAACTAACAACCCATATATCTTTTAAGACTATCTTATGCCTTTGTTTAAATAGATGCCATGCCAAAATTGTCTATATTTTAGTATTTTATGAGATGTGATTTTTTTTTTTTTTTTTTTTTTTTTTTTTTTTTTTTTTTTTTTTTATGCAAGAGATGTGAAGCTTATTACTCTTTTATATATATATATATATATATATATATATATATATATATATATATATATATATATATATATATATATATATATATATATATATATATATATATGAACCATGATTTTACACATTCAAACATTATGAAAGGTAAACTCAAAATATTACATTGTCATGTTGTAATAAAAGAATTATCAGAGTTAAAAATTTATAACGTAGATGTATAGTAGTGTAATTTGTGTGTGCAACTTTTTTTTATATATATCTGAATATGAAGTAAGTGGGAGTGAAGAAAGTTATTGATTTAAATTGTAGTTAAGTATTTCAACATTTAATATATTGCATTTCTTTTTATAAAAAATAGTATTTTAATATAACAACATTAGTTAGTTTTTAAGTTTTAAGTTTTAAGCAAATAAATTTTCTCAAGTATTATAAATATATGTAGCTTATAAACGGAAAATTTCTGACAAAAATGTTGTATAACAAGTCATATATTAGTATGTTGATTTTACTATCAAGATTTTTTCTTTTTTTCATACTAGCTTTGGATTTATGATTAATTACTATTAAGCGATTTTAACTTTCACTTTTAGCTCTGTCATGCAACTGTAACTCATTATTTTATTAATATGATTATAACATATTTTTAGCCGCATATATGAAGGCCTTTCAAATATTCATTTTACGTAGTTGTGGCTTAAAAAACTTTGGCCACCGAAGCACTTATGATGTTCATATATAAGCTAACGTTGCATGCATGAATCAACTTAATTCAAACTAATATACACTATATTATATTTCCTTAATTTAAAGTCTATTAATGGTTAATTATAAGAACATGAAACCCATTTTAGTATTAATATTCTAATATTGGTCAACATCTCGATCATTTGATTTGTTTGTTAAGTAGTAATAATACAAACCAAAGAATCTATATTTTATGTATTTGGTCAAACCATAAAATGGTTATACAAAATATAAAACTAAGTTAGCAGAGATTATTAATTATTGTGATGATGAGTAAGTAAAAGTCATTAAGAAATATAAGTAGCAGGTTAATAATTTAATTATGATAATTATTAAGGTGCACATGTTAGTTAGGCGATGCAATGTAGGACTTGGGATAGAATACTCAACCAACATTTGCAGGGTATTAAAGGTCTAAAAGCTTTGAAAATCAAAGTCAAATGTGCCTGAGACTCGAAGCCAAATGTCGGCAATGAGTGTTAATGATCAACTAATTACCTCCATGTGTTCATAGCGAATTCGATCTCCAAAAGAAATGATATTTCCTCACATGATCTTTGACTAAGCGTGGTAAATAAAACTTAGACATTTCTGCGAGTTCTCATGTCGATGATTCATTGTGGCATAGCAGATTCATTCTTTCAAGTATTGTGGTGTCGACATTAGAGTCTACGAATTTAATAAATTATCGAAAGTTTCACCTCTTTACATAGTACATATTAGTATTGTTACGCAAGGCAATTTGCCTTTGAAACACACTAGGAGGGTTAAATACATGTAGCCACACCTCTACAAAAGCTTTATCTTTATATCGTAATTTTAGATCCTAACACTTAAATCAAATTACTTTGATTAGAAATTCGTATGCACGTCAGCACGTCTATTGAAATGTTTATAATATGATTTTACTATCACTTGATGCTTATTCTTATACAAGGATAGAATGATAGATGATATAGTTACATTCATTTTGCTTTATTGTATTTCACATTCAATTTAAAAAAGTTTAATTAATCTTCAAAGACCATTCAACGATTCCACTTTTCTCACTAAAGTTTCATGTGGTCTCATGTGTTTTCTTGACCTATCGTATTTGTGGTCAAAACATTGTTTACATGACATAAACTCTCAAAGAATCTCAACTATGTCATGTTCTTGTTATTCTTGCATCTCTCTCTATATACGCAATTTGACATATTAAATTCGCACTATCATTATTTAGAGTTTTAGACAGTTAATATAGTTGATTAGGTAGTTGTTTGATTACTTGATTAATTGTTTTCAACTTTTTTAGAATAATATCTATTTGTTAACTATTAATAGATATTTTGATAATTCAATGCATAACTCGCTATAATTCTTTGCACAATTAAATGGACCTTCAAGATTCCTTTTTTCAGTAAAGCTAAATTATAACCAACCTCATATATATTATTTAAAACAAATAAAGCAATAAACATAATAACTACATAGTTTATACTAGCAACACCACATTAATATGTACTTTGACTAGATTTAATGCCTCCAATGAAATCATTTTTAACTTCACTATCACATGCATTAATCTTTTGTAATTCGAATAATTATTTATAGTATAAACTAAGACGTACTATAGTTTTAGAGTTAGTATCATTTTGAGTCCTGTATATGATTTTTATCCTTGGAATTTTTCAAATAATACAAATTGACATTGTTTACTTTTTTTTTGAACTATGAGAAACGGTAAGAAGTTTAATAGTCTATTAAATTAATTACTCAATTTTTTCTTCTAAAAAACATTAAGAAATGGCTTGTTTCTTCATATAATTGCGGAAACCATAGTTGAGTAAATTTTGTAACTAATAAATCACTAAATAATATATAGATACATACAAAGTAGAGAGTTGCTGATCAGCCGTTAGTTAATTGATTGTTAGGCCACCTTTTGGTATTGGGGAAGTGTATTTAAAGTTTAAAAAAACTAAAAATAAAATAATAATAATAAAATAAAAAAATAAAAGAAAAAAGGATTGCCGCTTGGTTAACAATACATTTATCAAATAACACTAGCATCGTATCCGCGTATTGCGGCGGCGAGATTTCAGTGATCAATTACTTATCGATAATGAGTTTTTCATGACATTAATTTTACGGATAGCAAGATGTTTAATTTGAAATAACTTTAAAAAAATGTTATATTACACCATATAAAAATAGAAAATTACACATGTGATATGAAGAAAATATAAAAAACAGTCACCAATAATATTTTCACGGTAAGAAAAATATATAATCGAATAATATTGTTAAAGGTAGTTATATCCAACAAAACCAAAAATTTAAATCAAGAAAAAATAACGGTATTTCAAAACCCGAATAAATCCGAAATTATATCAAGTATTTCACTTACTATCACACTTAAAATACACAGGGTATTAAATTTTTAGCCTTTGTGTTATCTATTTTGGTCATAAATCATTGCAAGCTTAGTCCAATTTTTTCGTGTGTTATAGTAATTCAGCCCGAAATTTCCTGTTCGTGTGATAATTCATATAAGCCCATTACTTGGATAACCCAATCCATATGACACAACCCGATCCACTCACACTCCATATTCGGTTATTAAAAGCAGTGGCGAAGCTTGGATTTTGTAAGTGGGGGGTCGGGATCTAAATTTTTTTTTTCCTAAGGCTATATTTCAGGTATACCGAAATTTTTGGGGGGTCGAAACCGAATATACCGAAATTTTTCTACCCGAAAACTATATACCCCCTACATCGCAAAAAAAATTTCGGGGGGTCGGGCGCCCCCCCCCCCCCCCCCCCCCCCCCCCCCCGGCCCCTATGAAGCTTCGCCCCTGATTAAAAGTGATACCCCGAATCACTTGGTATCATTTGTGTAACCCTAAAACACATACATCATTGTATCATCCGCCCATCATTTCACCAAACTCTCTCACACCCAAATCATCAAACTCATCAAATTGATCTCATTTATCTTATCATCATCTTTAATCCAAATCACCATCTCATATATCTATCATAACCGAACTCATCTTCCATCTTTAATCAAAAATCGGAACAACCAAACTCATCAAATCATCAAAGACACCAACAGTAATCAAGAAAAAGAAAGTAACATAATTGTTATAATTCCTTTTCTATTTGTTTCGGATATTAATGAAGTTATGCTTAAAAATTTGATCGATGATGATTTTTTTTCGTTTGTTTGGCCTTGAGGTGAGCGGTGCTTTGGTACAAGTAACCACACGTTTAAGAGATAATGTATTTCAAGTGGAAGGTGGTGTAGTGACACTACCTCCAACTGACGGTTATGGTAGCAATGACGATTCCCAGGTAATAATACGTGATGATTTATGCTATGTCTATTTCTTTTTGTTATTTGATGAAACGGTACAATCACCAATCATTTGTGTACAAATGGTTGGGAATGGCTATAGAGTATTTGGTGTCTCTTCTGGGCGCTCGAGATAAATGTGTTATTCTTAGTTATATCTCTTTGTGACTTAGCACATTACATAGTGTTTATGACTAATTATTTTCCCTGTTTCAACGTTTCAACTCCGTGCTTAGGTAGTTGTACATATTGGTGATGGGGTGTTTTAAATTGTGTATTAATTGTATATAAAACATAGTATATATATATATATATATATATATATATATATATATAAAAAGACCAGATCCTACGTGGCATTTTACTGTAGCAACTACAGTGTTCGTGCTTCATCATGTTGTACCGCACAGTTGGATGAACAGTGCTGTGCTGTCCCGAGTTGTAATTTACTGTAGCAATTTACTGTAGTTTTTTTTTTTTTTTTTTTTTTTTTTTTTTTTTTTTTTTTTTTTTTATAAATAAAACTTAGCACCACGTTCCCGCAGCAGCGCGCGGGCTTTCCCACTAGTATATATATATATTAGTTTGGTTTATGCTTTACATACTTGTGTTTTGTGTTTTATGGCTTGTATTTACTCAAAATATATATATAAGGAAATCTTAACAATTTAATAGGAGAAAGGGTCTAATATGTATTATAAGTAGTATAGATAAAAGTGTGAGAACCCTTACATCTTTTTTATACCTAAAATAACAATTTGTCTTATCTCTAAAACAACTAAAACAACCCCAACTTATAACTTATGTATATATGAGATGAGATGTGTTAAATGATACAACATAGAGTTGTGTACAGACCTATTTTCTTTTCATCTCTACTACATTTAAAAGTATATTTTTACTTAAAATTTAAAAAATCTTAAAATCGGGTCATGTTGAATACTCATAAATTCATAATACTATTTTAAAACCTAAATTCCCCACTTACAAATTCAAAATTTAAAATTATTACCTTAAAACCATTTTTAACCTCCACACTGTATACATGGCAAACTTTTAAAATATTTGAGAAAAAAATATTCCATATAAATTTCTTAGCTCATATACAAATGTTTCTAATATACCTTGCATGCTTAAAATAAATTTTGAGTTGGTCATCTTCATGTTCACTCATAAAAAGAGTGAACTAATATTCGGTAACTTAAAACTTACGTTAACCTGAAAATTTTTATTTATTTATTTATTTATTTTAATGCCGTTTCTCAAGTTTTTTAAAGTAAGGAAAAGTAAGTAAATAAGAAGTAAATCATTTTAATCTCACTTTTAGAAGAAAATATTTTATGTCAAAATCAACCAGATTACCACTTTTTTAGTCGTTTTTCTTTTTCTTTTCACCTTAAGTGATACGCGACAATACATTTTATTTTCATTTTTTTTATTATTATTTTAAAAAAATTTCTCTTCATTTTTTTATAGTGATACTCGAGAACACAATGTTAATGTAATTTCTAAACAAGAGAAGATTTTTTTTTTTCTTTTTTTCTTAACATTAATAGTTCGTGAAAATTCACCCGTATCTCTACTATATAAGACAGAATAAACTTTTTTTTTTATTATTTTATTACTTCATAATGGAAGTTGATATAGTTCACATTTAATGAAAATGAGTGAAGAAAAAAATGTTGACGTTATTTTTGAACAAGTTTCAAGCCAAATGAGGTGAGTATGATTGTGATATTTTATTTATTGCATTTTTGTTTTAATAATCTATAATCACATTATTTTTCTTCGTACTTTATAGGTTTATCCCAATTTGTTTTTCTATCCCAATTTGTTAAACTGAAATTGAGATGATGTTATTGTTATCCCATATGATGATGAGGAAATGACAATGCCAATTGTTAGGAACTTCATGGAGAATCAAGTTGTAGTACTTAGACGAAAAAGAATTTACAGTCGAATTGATGAAAGTGAATGTGAAAGTGATTAACAATAAAAGTGGAGCATATACTTATGTTCTTCTTCAAAATTTATTTTGTTAAAACATCTTATTTTAATTAGAAATGGAAATTATAAATAAAAGATAACTGTTATGTTTTGATGATATTTTATAAAAAAAATTGAGTTAACCATAAACATGAGGGAACATATAAATCATTCTATACACCAACAAGGTTACCTCAAAAGATGCATTAATCAATGAAAGATTTCTTCCTTGACCACCAACGCACATTCATCCACTGATATCTTGTCGACTAAAAAATGAACATGTTGATGAAGTAGAAGACGACACGAACAACTTCTATCCTATAAGATTTTTAAACTTACTCAATGCCGAAAATTGGATGCCCTAATATTCTCGTAAGGAATCTTGATCCGGCATATGGATTATGTAATGGCAAGATGTTGATATGTAAAATTTTGAGCCCACTGTCATCAATGCCGAGATCGTTATTGGCTAGCATATTGGAATTATAGTGCTCTTTATGAGAATTGCTCTGGCTCGATATGTAGAAGACATGTTCCCTTTCAAAATAAAAAGAAAACAGTTTCTTGTACATCTTAACTTTGCGATGACCATCAAAAGCTCAAGGCCATATAATTCCAAATGTGGGTGTTTATTTGTTGGACTATGTTTTTCGCATGATTAGCTTTATGTTGCATTGTCTAAAGGGATATCACGTTGAACTACAAAGGTATTAGTGAAGGCTACCCAATAGTTTAGTTAAGAAGGAGTCTATATCTCAGATGTCGTGTTTCAAGAAATGTTACATGACGAATAACATGTATAGTTAGTTATTTCAAAATTGATATAATCTTTAATTGTTAGTTTCGCTTAATGTTTTTATACGTTAGTTGATACATTTTAAGAATTATTTTTTGAATTAAATTATCACATATTACAACATTTTTAAATTTCATTTCGTTCATTTTATGTTTTATGTATAAATGTTACACAAAATATTTAATCACAATATCGCTACTGTAATCATTTGCCGCTAAAAGTCCCGTTATTAAGAACGAATAATCGCTAGTTATAAAAGTATTTATGAATTAGTACATCATATTTTATCAATAAAAAAGGTTTGACTTTTACGGTCAACGTGTAATTTAAAACACCACATTAGGATTGACACAAATTTGAGAGTTGACTTTGATCTACGCTCGATAGCCAAAAGAGTAATTACTATAAATAGAAATTGTTTCATAAAAATATTATTATTTCTGCATCCATTGGCTTTGACATTCTGTTTTCGGAAACATATATAACATGAGCCACCATAAATATAGTTCAAAGTCAATTAAGCAAAGTATATAAATACTTCATTTAAATTACATAAATTATTGTTACCGGCTATAGTGGCGCTTCTCATGTGCATTCTAAGGGGGTGGCAACCTTGCCTAACGTTGCCTTATTTTTTTTTGCAAACAACCAATTATGATCATCCCAACACATTTTTTGCCTAAACTTGCCTAGACTTCATTTTTAAGTAGCAATCTTGCCTAAACATCATGCTCCCCTTGCATTAATGCCAAACGGTAATGTTTTCCTTGTTTTTGTCCCCCACCGAATCGGTAAGATTCACCGCATGAGGTACCGATTTGTGGATGCCGATTGACTGGCAATGCTAGTTGCTGATCGGCAAGGGTTGCCGAACCAAGCAAACCGCAAGGTTGCCACCCCTAAGCACCAATAATGCTGTAAGATATTGTTATTTACTACTACACTCATTAGCTAAACTAGCAATGAGCCAATGAGGACAGTTTTCATATGCAAGTTGTTTTTTGAACATTGGAAAGGTCATACATAATCCGTTTTATGATATTTATAAATTTCTTGATTATTGTTTCGAACACTCAAGTGGTTGTGAGATTCAAAAACTTTTCTGCTAAAAATAATAAAGAGTCATATCATGTGAGCTAAGATCCACGACGCAATTCTTCATATCAAAGCAATTCACATTGTTTCAAGAGTAGACATTTCCTTCCACCTATACATTGTTTTTGTCAGGATGCATGAACCGTCAGCATTACCGGGTTTCATCATTTTGCAAAAAATATAAAATGATCTCCAATGACTTTCTTTTAACTCGTCAATAAGAAAAAACACTTTAATTTATCCTAACTTCTAGTTTGATAGTTAAATAAAACGGTTACAAAGTTAAAGTTTTCTTTCGAACATTTTTCTAGTCGGAGGGTGTTCGGAATTGCTTATTTTTACTGCTTTTTTTAAGGAGAAAACAATTTTACCATCTAAACATTTTATTTTTTATTTTTTTTAAAGCAGAAAAACAATTTTTTATAAGTGGGTAAGTAACTGCTTATTTCGTATTGTTTATATGTAATTAAATTTTAATATTTTTTTACTCTCATATTTAACCTAAAAAGTTCTATATATAAAATAATTGAAAGTTTCTACAAAAATAATTATTTTTACAATAGTTTTGCATTTTTTTTTTTTTAACAAAATAAGCAAATTCAAACAATAGCTACACAAATACTTATTTTAAGCAGCTTATAAGTAATTATTTTTAGCAGAAGTAGAAGAAACCCATCAAGTTATAAGTTTGAGATAACCTTGACTAGTACAGTATAAAACTATGAACCACTTAACACAAATGAAAAAAAAAGAGCGCTAATAGAGATATAAAAAATGTATAAAGAAAACCAAGAGAGCACCCGGGAAAGCAAACGTCTGTATCAAGTAATGGCATGAGCCCCTTGGTTAATGATTTAATGAGAGGAGCAAGTTGTAGAGTTTTTATAATCACAATTTCATCCACTAATTTTGTTATAAGTAAAATAGAATAATTAAGAACTTAATTATGTATTAACAATAGCTCACAGATGCCACATGCAAGCCTGTGATTCAGCCAGGTGCAATGTTTCTTTCTTATAATAACAAAATAATTTAGGTGTTTGATCCATTAAGTTTTCGAAACTTAAGCATGCACAATGTTGTATACGTAGAGGAGAAGTAAGACTTAAAGAATCGACACCTTATTGAGTCGTCATAAGCTGTTTGGAAAAGAATTAGATACGTAAACTTTAAGTAATCCCATGATAAATCTGATTTAAACCATATTTGATACGGTAATTAATTGTTATTAACATTAAAAATAAGAAATTGTTCAAAAATCAATTTCAACCCGTTTTGGCAAATACAAAAATTATATGTGCAATCATGAAATGATTTTGACGAAAGAGATAACTTATCCATTTCGAACGCTAGCTCATTTTGCCACCGTTATAAATCATGTATGCTAACGAATATTGGGAAGAAATTGCATAAAAACAAGGTGGTTTATCTTCATTTCATTTAGAGTTAATTACATAAATGGTCACTGTGGTTTGGCCTTTTTTGCACTTTCAGTCACTGAACTTTTTTTTTTTGACTGATTCAGTCACTGTGGTTTGCATATGTTACAGATCTAGTCCAAATTCGAATAAAATGACCAAAAAGCCATTGCCTCTTCTTTTCCGTTAACTAGCATTGCAACGTTAGTCCTTTTCCATTAATTTTTTTTTTCTAAATTATTTTTTTAGAAAAATATTTTTTTTCGAAAAATTATTTTTTTCTGAAATAATTTTTTCAAAAAATTATTTTTTTTTTAAATTATTTTTTTTCGAAATAATTTTTTCGAAATTTTTTTTATTCTAAATTATTTTTTTTAGAAAAATATTTTTTTTCGAAATAAATTTTTCGAAAATTTCCTTTTTTCTGAAATAATATTTTCGAAAATATTTTTCTAAAAAACGGAGGAAAACGTGTAAAAACGGACGAAAACGTGTAAATACGGACGAAAACGTGTAAAAACGGATGAAAACGTGTAAAGACGGACGAAAACGTGTATATACAGACGAAAACGTGTAAAAACGGACGAAAACGTGTAAATACAGACGAAAACATGAAAAAACGGATGAAAATGTGTAAAAACGGACGAAAACGTGTAAATACGAACGAAAACGTGTAAATACGGATGAAAACGTGTAAAAACGGATGAAAACGTGTAAAGACGGACGAAAACGTGTAAATACAGACGAAAACGTGTAAAAACGGACGAAAACGTGTAAAAACGGACGAAAACGTGTAAATACAGACGAAAACCTGTAAATACGGACGAAAACGTGAAAAAACGGATGAAAACGTATAAAGACCGGACGAAAACGTTAGAAAACCAAGTTTTCGGTTGTTCTCTAACGGTCGTTAGTCTAAAAGACTAACGGTCGTTAGTCCAAATAAGATGACAAGGGCTGTTTGGTCATTTCATTCGGAAAAAAAAAGTTCAGTGACTAGGCCCGTAATAACAGCAAACCACAATGACTAGGCCCATCAAAAAAAAAGTTCAGTGACTAATAGTGAAATTTCAAGAAAACCACAGTGACCATCTATGTAATTAACTCTTTCATTTATGGTTCACATTTGAAAATACGAAAAATATCCATGTTTTTTACGTTAACTATCGCACATATTTTAATTTATTACTTTTTGCAACAGTCACAAATCTTAAAAAAAAAATAATAATAAATAAAAATAATAAATAATAAATAAATAAATAAAAAAGAATGTTAGAAAGTGTGAATTACTATAAAACTATTGTTAGAAAACTATAAATCGTAATTTCAAAGTTAGCGAATAAATTACTCCGATATCTATTGACTTACCCTAAAAATATTGATTATTTTACCAACTTCAAGAAGAGTGCTTCTACTTAACTTAACACATTGTCATCCCTTAAAACCGATTTACCGACCGTTGGTTACTTTTGTGTTTTCATGTTTAGTCATATATTTTTAATTTAACTAGCTACTATATTTAAGAGCTAATTAAATAGTGTATTATTGCTGTTTAATTTTTGGAATTCGGAAGAGTGAAACATGTTAAGAATAAAGTAAGCTATCAGCAACCTCTATTTAGACGTTACATTTAAGGAAATAATGATAAATTGCAAGATCCAAACACGAGATTTTCAAGAGTACTTTTAGATGGTTGAAGTAACTAAAGAACCACAATTTAAAGTTTAACAAAAAATGTGTTAATTTTTAGAAAGAGCTCAGTTGTTTAGTCTGCTAACTATTTTAGTTTTAGTTTAGGTCTAATTGTTTATAAATGTATTTTACTTGTCATTTTTTATATATTGTGTAGCCTATTTGGAAAATTCCTTAAGATCTACGATCACAACACAAAACACAACGATTTTATACAACAAACCTCCCCATTTATGTTTTATAAAACTGCATATTGACACTGATATTGTTCAATGAGATGTTTTAAGTTCAACAAAGTACAAAGACTCAGAAAAATGCACAGAATGGCAAACCCCAGCACACACTATTCTCACAAATGACACACACAATTGATGAGAGAAAAAGAAAATACAAGTAATGAATAAACAAAGCTAAAAATATCCTTTTATACCTGATCCGTTAACTTTCACTTAGCACCCTTCAACTTAAAACACAAGATCAATATCAGTCCTTTATGTTTCATAAAAACTGCAAAGACAAACTAAAACAAATAGAGACCAATTTCAAAATGTTTTGTTCGTCATGAAACACAGGATTTGCAGCAATTTGTATTGATACACAAATTATACTTGCTGCAAGGTGAGATATGGTTACCAAGGCTTTGAGGGAAGAAGGAAAAGAAATTATACTTGATATGAAGATTTTCAAAGATCAGAGTGAGAACCCTCTGAGGGTGTCACAATACATGTTTTCCAACAGGACGTCGATTATGATACTGTTGGGAGACACTATACACTGTCGTAGGAGGGTGGTCTGTCTGGGAATCATGATGAAGAAAACAAAAGTAAGGGGTTATGTATATATGCAGTTTGAAGCCATGAGTATCAGTGCTCTGCACGAGACCTCACATAGCATCTATATGAGTATGTTGGATAGGTTTGATCGTGGATTACAGATGAAGGAGCATGTTTCTGTGGATTATGGCTATACCATGGGTACATAGATCACTGTTATGGGCATATCAATCACAGAGTATGGATTTATGATACAGGAATGTGCGGTGAGCTGGGAAACTATATTGCAGCATTTGATGACTTTGTTAACAACTGAAGCGGAGTATATGGCACTTACTAGAAAATTGAAGGATGATACATAGTTAAAGGGACTGTCTACAAAGTCAGGATTTGAGCTAAGGTTAGTAGAGACTATTGCTACATGTGCCTTAGTGACGGAGGTCCACGGTCCGAGGTTCCAACACTGGTTCAAGTTGTTACTTATTGAAGAAGGCTAACTATGACCATTAAGGTGAAAATTGTTAGAATATTAATCAGTAATAGTTAAGATATAAGTCTATGGGCTAGTTGTAATTTAGCTCACACTTAAAGAGGTACGTTAGTCATGTATTCGGAAATCTCTTAACATCTTCAATTGTAGATTCTATGTTCACAAAGGATTAAGCTCCCCCTCCATACACTATAAATAAAGATGAAGAAGTGGGGTTTATTTATACCTACTTTTCTTGCCTACATTTAATAAACGTTTGAGTAGTGTAAATATCTCGTATGTGTTGGGGCACTTGACATGAAAGAATCATAGCTCTTTGTCGATGTCTTGTAAGAACAGTTTTTGATTTGTGGCTCTGCTCTGGAAACTGGTTTATTAAATTTCTTCTGACACTTATTTCCATTATAACACATTTGGACTGAAGTATGAAAATGCTCACGATATTGGTTATCTTCACGCCACTTATACATATATGATAGGAGTAGCTCATTATGATTGAAACAAACACTAAGGCCGGACACAATAATAGCACTCGACCGACTTCCATGACCCAATCACATTCAATCCCCTTTGTGTGCCTATTCGGTCGAGGTAGGAAAAAAAACGAAAAGGGTCGTGATCTCGACCGGTTAACATACACACACAAAAACAAAGGGCTCACTTTCCAATTAATATTATTAAGGTAGCCTTTATTGGGGCACCCAATCACCTGCAGGTCGCTGGAGTAAGAAAGCTGACGTGACAGAGAAAAATAAGGGAATTTGTTCGCCTTACTGTGTCGAGCATAAGTTTTTGTGTCAGCTTTAGACCTTTTCATTAATAACGAATAGTTACAAAAATCGTTTTAAGTCCTTTTAACTGGTAAATACCATCTAGTTGTGTAAAACTCAAATCCGTTACCATCTACTCATGTTACCACTTATAAATTCAGGAAACATCATGTTTCTCTGGATGACGACAATCAACAATTCCACATTTCTCATGCATCTATTTTACAAAAATATTGAAATAAAAAAAGGGTTTTTGGATATGTACAATCTTTGTAAATCTTTTAAGGCTTCAAATGTTTTGCATATGCTAGATTCTTTGATCATTTTAAAATTGTTATTTATTCATTGAAGGAATTTGTTTTAATGAATAAAATCATAATAGTTTGGATTTTATGGACTGGTTTTATGCCTTCAAAGGCTTTTCCATGTTGCCATGTGATCTTACTAATGGTATGGAACTTGGAGACGAGGCCGATTCCATCCAAGTCATTTATGATTCTTTTACGAATTTACATCCTTGTCTTATCGTTATGTTTCGACAACTCTATGTAGTGTACATATATAAATTTGATAATGATGAAACACTCTACAGATTTCAATGAAGAGGTTTTGTTTGAGCGTTGCGACGGGGTTTTTACCTGTTAGAACTAAAGGCGTATAGTTATTCAAGTTTTTGTTGTTAATATTAAACTAGCAGGTTACCCGCGCGATGCGGCGACAGATATCATGTGACTATATTTCCTGACAATGTAATGTTATGCGAAGATATTTTTATTAAACAATTAATTTACAAATAACAATAACTTTAGTTAAAGCATTAGTATAATTTCATCTCATGTTAACCGAAGATACCACAAACAAAATCTTGATTATTTCCTTCAGCACAATCACCCTTCGTCAATTTTGGAGCTGATCGACCCAGTTCGACCCTCATTCCTCGGTCGGCGCAGCAGCGACCGAACCGGTCGACCGACCATTGCGGGCAGCCTAATGGCTTTATTTTGAAGTGCTTGGCTTAGTAGTTTGATTGGATTGTACATTGTGGTTAACTGATTGTATATTTTGGTAAAAGAATGAATTAAATAGTATATTAATTGTATGTATTGAGTAGTATTTTATTAGTTGTATTTGTGCTTCAAATAGTTGGTACAATATGTTTTATTAATTATATCTTTTATTAAATGTGTGTTTTAAATATGACATTAATTAAAAATGTTGACCAGTCAATATGTGTAGGTGTTTATGCATAAATTACTTGTACATATAGCTTAATTAGTTGTATTTACTTAAAATCTATATATGATAATCTTAAAAAATTGAAAAAGAGAATGTGCTAAATGCTTTATAAGTAGTACATATAAAAAGGCTAAGCACTAACAAAAGAAGGAAAAAATTAATAAATAAATAAAAAGAATAAAAAACTTCTTTTCTATGCAAAAAATTATATCAGAAAAATAGATTTTAGGAACTTTAAGATTTACGGTAACTACCCTCACCATTATGTTATTATTATTATTATTATTATTATTATTATTATTATTATTATTATTATTATTTTGAGTGTATACGGGGTACTTTGTGAGTATGTTTTGTACTCCCTCCGTCCCATAAAAACTGTCCAGTTTGACTTTTCAGAGTCAAACTGGCTCAACTTTGACCTTAAATATTTTTTATGTGTTATATAATACTTGATGAAAAATTATACCAATGAAAAATACACTTAAAACTCAATCTATTCATATATTTTGCATCAAGTATTATATAATAATTACAAAAATAAATAAGGTCAAAGTTCAACCAGTTTGACTTTGAAAAGTCAAACTGGACAATTTTTATGGGACGGAGGTAGTATAAAATATGTATTTTAATTATGATGACCCTTAAAGCTGAAATATAATGATAGTGATAATACACTAAATGAAATATGACACTTACGTGGATGTGATGATATAAGTGACTTTTGTGACTAGTCGAATATGTAAAATAAAAGTTCAAAAAATAAAAATAAAATAAAAATGGTACTATTTGGTGAATAGTAACAATTCCAAGAAATTGTTCTTATTTAAAATACGGTCGTTCACACCAATAGTTTGATCATATGGTGTTTTACGAAAAAAAAAAAAAAAATGTTTTGTGCTAAACCTCTTAGGAAAAATGCCCTAGCTAGGAGAGGTGATCAAGGCTTTCGTTAAGATGGATCACACATAGGAATTATAGTTTACGACCTGATTGGTTTCGTTGGATTACAAATGGCACAATCTTTTCGTGACATTCACGGAATATAATTTTTCGAATTTCCATGTTCTTTGTTCTACTAGTCTAGTTTATTGAAGCATCTCTAATACAAGTTTATTTTTAAATTTTATTCTCTAACCAGTTTCCAAAATACTTCTATATTGCAAAGCTATTATTTGGAGCATCTGTGTATTACAATTGGCTAGAGAGGAACAATAGGATCTTCAAGAAAGGATCTAGACAAGTGAATTGAATCAAGTGTTCCTGACAATTGTTGCAACAAGGCTGAAACTGATTGACTATAAAATTAAAAAACTCGACCCAAGCGGAGACTGCAAGGAACATATATGGATGCTAGGTGAAGGATGATGTCAAAAATGGTGTGTATGCGCGCGTGTGTGTTTTTACGAAATCATATGATTTAAGTCAAAGGAGTCGCAACCAAAGTTGGAGGAGACGTGGGATAAAAATTGTTGTTCCTTTTGAAAGTGTTTATTTTTTAGATAAAAGGTTTCTCCGGTAAATGTATTACTCAAAAAAATATTTAAGTGCAACGGATATGGGTGAAATTCCAAATCTCAGTCCGTTACATAGGCGGTAAAACTAACATAACAAACAACCTATACTACAACAAATACCCCTTTCCCCATCGATATTTTCCCCGACGATATTTGTCGCTGGGGAATGTACACTAAACGACAAAAAAATATTCTAAGTGGCACAAATTCTAGTAGAAAAAGTCAAATAATTTTATCCCACTTTTCCCCAGCGACATGTCGCTGGGGAAAAGTGCGTTATACTTTGACCAAAAAAATCTTCGTAAAACGTGGCGGGAACTTTTCCCGCTCATGTTTCCCCATCGACATGTCGCTGGGGATACTTTTTTTAAATTAAGAATTTGTAATTAGTGTTAATGACTCTCACGGTGACGTGGACAAATGTTTCCCCGGCGACATGTCGCTGGGGATACTAATCTGGGCTTTAAATTTCGCAATTTGGGCTTAAGTTTTGGGCTTTCGTATTAAGAAAAGTGCATCTGATGTTTTATTGGACGTTTTCCCCAGCGACATCTCGCCGGGGATTCTATTTGACTTCGTTGACTTTCAACGAAACTACGTTTTTTAGGTTTGTTTCGGTCCGCTATTCCGTATATTTTAACAAAAAATATATATACGTTTTTAAGGTGATATCGTTATACATAAACATAATGAAACTACGTTTTTTAGGTTTGTTTCGGTCCGATATTCCGATCTACAAGTTGAGGTGATAAAAGGTGGTGGCCGAAAAAAGATTACGGTGGCCGGAAACTGCTGGTGTCGCCGGAAAACGGAAACTTCTAGAGAGAGAGAGAGAGAGAGAGATAGTGAGATGAGTGTGTGTGTGTGTGTGTTAATTAGTGGTGGTGAGATGAGTGTGTGTGTGTGTGTGTTTGTATAACCATAGCATCTCGACTCATTCGTTTAACATCTCGTCTATAACCATATCATCTCGCCATAACATAACGACTCATCCGTTGAACGTCTAATGTGTAACCATAACATATAGACTAATCCGTTGAACGTGTAATGTCCAACCCTAATATAGACTCATCCGTTGAACGTGTAATGTCCAACCCTAACATATCGACTCATCCATTGAACGTCTAATGTGTAACCATAACATAGCGACTCATCCGTTGAACGTCTAATGTGTAACCATAACATAGCGACTTATCCGTTGAACGTCTAATGTGTAACTATAACATATAGACTCATCCGTTGAACGTCTAATGTCCAACCCTAACATATCGACTCATCCGTTGAACGTCTAATGTGTAACCATAACATAGCGACTCATCCGTTGAACGTCTAATGTGTAACCATAATATAGCGACTCATCCGTTGAACGTCTAATGTGTAACCATAACATATAGACTCATCTGTTGAACGTCTAATGTGTAACAATAACATATAGACTCATCCGTTGAACGTGTAATGTCCAACCCTAACATAGACTCTTCCGTTGTACGTATAATGTCCAACCCTAACATATCGACTCATCTGTTGAACGTCTAATGTGTAACCATGACATGTCGACTCATCCGTTGAACGTCTAATGTGCAACCATAACATGTCGACTCATCCGTTGAACGTCTAATGTGCAACCCTAACATATCGACTCATCCATTGAACGTCTAATGTGTAACCATAACATAGCGACTCATCCGTTGAACGTGTAATGTGTAACCATAACATAGCGACTCATCCGTTGAACGTCTAATGTGTAACCATAATATAGCGACTCATCCGTTGAACGTCTAATGTGTAACCATAACATATAGACTCATCCGTTGAACGTGTAATGTCCAACCCTAATATAGACTCATCCGTTGTACGTGTAATGTCCAACCATAACATATCGACTCATCCATTGAACGTCTAATGTGTAACCATAACATGTCGACTCATCCGTTGAACGTCTAATGTGTAGCCATAACATGTCGACTCATCCGTTGAACGTCTAATGTGCAACCCTAACATATCGACTCATCCATTGAACGTCTAATGTGTAACCATAACATGTCGACTCATCCGTTGAACGTATAATTTTTATTTTAAGTATTTTATGTTTTTTATTTTATTTTATGTATTTTAAGTATTTTAAGTATTTTAAGTTTATTATTAGTTTTTTAAGTTTTTTTTTATTTTAAGTATTTTAAGTTTTTTTATTTTATGTATTTTAAGTATTTTATGTTTTTTTATTTTATGTATTTTAAGTATTTTAATTTTTTTTTATTTTTTTATTTTTTTTTATTTTTTATTTTAAGTTTATTATAAGTTTTTTAAGTTTTTTTTTATTTTAAGTATTTTAAGTTTTTTTTTTATTTTATGTATTTTAAGTTTTTTTTTTTTATTTTAAGTATTTTAAGTTTATTATATGTTTTTTAAGTTTTTTTTTTTTTTTTTAAATAAATTTTTTATTTTTAAGTTTCCCCGGCGAGAAGTCGCTTGGGATACCCTCCCACCAAAATTTTCGTTAACGCGCCATTTTCACAAAACGACATAATGAAAAGTTTCCCCAGCGACATGTCGCCGGGGATAATTTTTTTAATAAAGTAGATCTGTTATCTACATTATTGAGATCGAAGTTATAAAAAAAAATAAATAAATAAAAAAAAAAGCACGCAGCAGCAGCAGCTCATCTCCATCTCCACCAAGCTCCACAGCCGCAGCTCCATCAAGGTCCACCACTTCCACCACCAACACCACAACAACACCACCAACACCACAGCTCCGATCCACCAACACCACAGCTCCACCACCGCAACACTCGCACCACTGTGCACGTTTCCTTCTCCCCTCTCATGTTTAATTCACTCCTCAACCCTTCTATTGTTTAATTCTTCTTCTTCTTCTTCCCCTCTATTTCTTGTGAACCGAAGGTTTTTTTTTTTGATAATTTTTAGTATATGTTAATTGTTAATTTTTTTGATTTTGTTATTTTTTTTTTGTACAGCCGCCGCGACGAGAGCCGAGGGTGAGAGCCGCCAACAGTTTTTGTGCGGTATGTCGCCGCCAACTGTTTAATTTTTTTTATTAACTTTTGGTATCCCCGGCGACATGTCGCCGCCAACAGTTTTTGTTATTTGTTACATATTGCGTTAAGTTAGTTAGTATTGTGTTTGCTTAGTTAGTATTGCATTTGGTTGGTTAGTTAGTATTGCGTTTGGTTAGTTAGTATATCATATGAGTAGTTATAATGAAAAAATGATTATCTTAGTTAGTATTGCGTTTGGTTGGTTAGTTAGTACGGCGGTGACGGTGGCGGTGAGGATCGTCCCCCTCCAGACCACGTACCCACCGGTTGCGGGGGTTGCTTCCTTAATCGAGGTAAGAATTTCTGGATTATTGTAATACAAGCATAAATTTGATACATATATTGAACTTGCTTGCCTTGAATTTTTATGACTTTATCACTAACTTGATTTTGCAGGCAAAGGTAAAAGAAAGCCCAATTTGGGCGGCAGGGGAGCGGGCAGGCTGAATACCCGCGACAAGACCCGAAACCTTTTGCTAAAGGAAATCGTGGATAATGAGGGCCCCGTCTCGATCCAGTTTGAAGTGGGTGACAAACATACCCTAAACCCTCTCGGTAACCATGCGGCTCACTGGGGAAACTACATCGGGGAGGTCGTTAGGAGTGTGCCGTTGTACTACCCTTCTTGGGAGAAGGTCCCTAAGGAACGGAAGGCGGCTATCATTTCAGAAATTGGTGTCAGTTATCCTTTTATGTTTATTTCATTATCGTGTTCATTAATTTAATTGTGTATATTTATCTAAATTCTTTTATTTATTTATATCATATAAATAAATAAACAAATTTAAATAAATATATAAATTATATCTCTAACTCTATTTTCGTTTTATTGTATATGATTGCAGACTATGTTTAACCTCCGGCCGCACATGGAATCCTCCCGATGGACCGAGATCTACGAAGGCATCCACAATCATCTGCAAAAAGCCTACAATACCAACAAGGTTTCTTTCAAGGCCAAGCATTGGAAGGCAGACCCCACCACCGGGACTTACAATGTGGATGCGATCAGGCGGGCACGTCCCGAGGAGATTACATCGGTTGAGTGGGATAAGTACATTAAGTTTTGGAATGATCCCAAGAACCTTGCTCGAGCCGCTCAAAATCGGCTAAACCGGCAAAAGAGCCTGGTCATATCTCGACAGGGATCCCGGTCGCTGGCTCGCCTTCGAGATGAGATGGTAATTTTCCATGCATATATATATATATATATATATATATATATATATATATATATATATATATATATATATATATATATATATATATATATATATATATATATATATGATTATACGCGTGTGTATGTACAGAAGCAGGCCTCAGACACCCAGGAGTACCCGTCACTCATCGACACCTTTTGGCGAACACATACCGTTGACGGGGTGTTCCCAAACGATGAGGACCGATGCATTTATGTAAGTTTTGTTTCAAAACACACTTTAATGAATTATCGAGAAATAATGTAGCAACCCGACTAATATATTTACTATCTTGTGTTTTTGTCACTACATAGGAGGAGATGAGAAGGCTCGAGGCCACGGGTGAGTACACTGAGGATGAGATAAATGCGTTGGCAAGAAAGGGTAAGCTTCGTGGGCACATTCCTGGTGTGGGTCGGGTATTGTCATCACGGGCCACATCCCGGCCAAGTATGCCCGCCCCCGAGAAGTCATTCAAGAGCATGGAAAGAAAGATAGAATTTATGATGGGTGTTTTCAGAAGAGACGACAGATACTCGGATGTGTTTAAGGAGTTCGAGTTGGGTGGTGCTAGTGGGAGTAGCGGGTGTGGCGATGATGCGGATGGTGAGGATGGTGAGGATGTTGATATTGGCGGGTGTGGTGACGACGAGAGGTAGTTATGTTATATATTATTAGTATGCTACATTGGTACTTTAGGTTCATTTTGGCGACATTTAAACACTTGTTTCCCTATCTATCATGTTGAATATTCATTAGGAAGCAAAGTTTTAAAGACTTATTCGGATTTTGGTAAAAGTTGTGATGTATTTGTATTGCGTTGATCCGTTATATTGTATTTGTGTTTTGGTACAAGTTGTGGTGAGTATATACAGGTTTTGGTAGATTTTTTCTGGAAAAAATCTGGAAATCGCTTGCTGTGCAGGCTGCATAAAAAAAATGACAGGGTTTCCCCAGCAACGTGTCGCAGGGGATAATCCCACTAAACGTTGACAAGTCAACGAAAAGACATAGTTTCCCCAGCGACATGTCGCTGGGGAAACCCTATGCGTATTCGTTGACTTGTCAACGTATTAGCAAAGAATCCCCAGCGACATGTCGCTGGGGAAACTATGCGTATTCGTTGACTTGTCAACGTATTAGCAAGGAATCCCCAACGACATATCGAGATGTCCCCAGCGACATGTCGCTGGGGATACGTTGCCACCGTGGCACTATTTCTTTGACTGAAAAATGAGTGGGACCCACCTCGTCGCCGGGGATTGTCGCTGGGAATACAATCCCCAGCGAAGATTCCCCAGCGACATGTCGCTTGGGAAAGGAATCCCCAGCGACATGTCGCTTGGGAAACACCCGTTATATCGATGGGGAAAGTGGTAAATGTTGTAGTGCTACTTCTATTGACGAAGTAACTACTATACATTTGACTCACAAATCAAACATAAAAACTACTTCTTATTTCGATCGCAAATCCTAATATCCCAAGTGTTATAGAAAGCTTGTTGATCTTTAGATATATAGACCATGTGCATTATACTTATCATCATCTTCATATGGATCATAATTCATTATCCAATGTTTCTTTCCACTATTCATGCAAGCTCTTGGTCTCATATCCACATCCACTACCTGAGGCCATGAATTTTCCGGTTTCATCATCAACATCTTTCACATCACTCTCACTATCTTCCATAACATTCACATTCTTACCATGCGAACTCGAAGCCATATGAATACCTTCTTTAGGAACAATAGGCTCCTTATTGGGCACAATGCCCTTATCCATTGGGTTTTCAATAGTTGGTAATGTATTCAAGTTAGAACTAGGCTCCTTATTAGCCAATTTACCTTCGCCTAGTACTTCACTCAGAACCTCAAACGAATTTGTAGTTTTCACTACATTATCATTATTTTTTAGTTGTCTAGATGTAGATGCCTCCACTGTATTATCCTTTGAAAGTGTTTCTTGATATAATTTATGTAAGAAAAAGACTTTCCATGTCAAATGAATTTGTTTAAACAAATTAAGAAATAGCAGAGAGTGTATGTAGTTTAAATAAAATCACACAAGATAAATTTTTCAACATTTAAATTATTATTTGAATTAATCAAAGAATTTACAAAGATTTTATGCGAAATAACAATCCTAGTCGAATGACTATCTAGGTGTTTCTCTTACACTCAAACTAAAAGCCAAGTTATAGTTTGAGAGTGAACTCAGTGAACATTTCTACAGCTACCTAAGTTCAAACGAGAGTAAATGCTATTGAATGTGTATTACTTTAATTGCAAGAGATAACGTTAATTACACTACAAACACTCTCTTTATAGGTAGGGAACTAGAGTTTCCTAGATGTGTGTCGAGCATTCAGGAGGTAGGTAAACAATGTGTTAAATGATTTTACTTTAAGTGACGAGTATACTATTTTTTAGTCAACAATATTGACAACTATTGTACTTTTTTTACCAACTCTTGTAACGGTGCTGGCTGTTATAAAAACTTGTTTTATCTGCTTTAGGTTTTAAGGTTTTTCCTGTCTCTTGACTTTTGGATACTTAGATATTTTTCTAGGTATATTTGATTCGTTGAGAGAACAAACATCTGTTGATCAGTGAGGTATTGTCAAGTCTCACTAACGAGAACATCTATTTTTTGGTTTCGAGACTTCAGCTGCTTAAACGTCACATAACTGAAGTGAAAACTTTTTCTTCAAAGAACTATGAAGATTTTATGCTAAGCATTAACTCACCAACTACTTATAAGATTTACGTAGTAGATTATTTATATGTTTAAATTTAGTTAAATATCAGTAGGCATTGAATGAGCCAAGAAAATGATTTTGCTATGATCATGTTGCGTCACTAGTTTTAGTGAGTCACTGGCTCGGTTTTATATTCCAGGCACGTCGTGGGATCATTAGCCACGTCTCGGGAACTTGGATATCTTGTTTTTGCTAGTTTTCGCTTGGTCTACAGTGTATCGGTCATTTACTTGACTCTTGTATGGTTGTTAATGTTAGGTCTTTTTTTTTTTTTTTTTTTTTTTTTTTTTTTTTTTTTTTATGTTGTAAATGTTCGCGTAGTTTAAATGTAAATATTGATTATTATTTATAAAATTCATTGGATGTAAAGACCCTTTCACCCAAAAAAAAAAAAAAAAAAAAAACGAAACGATTTTAACATCGTACATTCGTACCAAAATAAGAAGGTTATTTAACACAATTTTTCAATTTGCAAAAATAGTAGCTAAATAAAATCTTAGTGGGACCCACTTTAAATAATGGATGACTTAACCTAACGCTACTAACCTTATTATGTTGTGCAACAACTTGAATAATTTGATGTATTTTGTAGAATGCTTTTTGTATTATTTGATGTATTGTTTAGAATTCTTTTGGTTGACCAATAGAAATATAAATTAGCGGGCTATTTTGAGATGATGATACCCAATATTAATAAGAGGATCATTATTTCCACATATAATAATTGTTACAAATAGGATTTCACATATTGATGTGTCAAACTTATCTGTATTTCAAAACAATTTTAAAAGGTGTTAGAATCTGTTAGAAATGAATCTGATAAAAATAAAATTAAAATAAGAAAAAAAAAAAAAAAATTCAAACCATACAATAAGAATAAAATTTTTAAAATGAAGTGCGTCCATTTTTATAAATGCATTTAAAGTGTATGATTGCAGTTTCTTCTCACTTTTCTCATTTGATCATAAATCAGAATCTATTTAAGTATACAATAGAATTCGGATATCAATAAAGGCTTTAACCACCGAAGTATGGGGTTTCAAAGACTATTGTATCTTGGCCATCAGCTTTTGGACGGAGTGAGTAACATATCTACTATAATAATTCCTTTTAAAGTGTCCAAAATAATTTGAGCATTATTATATTTCCTATTTGTCTTTCATGTTCCATTCTAAGAACCTAAACTTTTATTGCTTGAGGTGAGTCCATGCAATTAAGTTTCCGCGAAATCGACATATTTATATCTACTTACTGATTTTAAAAATACACTTTTATAGACATGTTAAATGATATTAAGAAAAGACACACTCGATATACACATCAAATTTCTATTTAACACATGAACTTTTCATATAAATAGGAAAATGAACCTGATATGGACATATATATAGTGATATGGTTTGATTGTATTCATGCATGATCCAAGCAACGCTTGCATAAACTTTTATTGTAATATCTTGTTTCCTCTAATGCTTGCTAGGTAGGTTGCTCTAATAAAATTGCCATCCTTAAAAAAGAGAGATGGTTTTTAAGACTTCTTCGACACTAGATTAGATTTCTGATATAGGTTTTCGGTTGTCTTCCAGCTTAAACTAGCAATTTCAAAGATATAATCAGATTTACTCGAGACCCTTATGAAAAAAGAAAACGAACATATTTTTGCTTGATTAACCCAAATTGTTTTTCATAAAAGTACATAACATGTCTAAATTTTATGTCTTAGACATTGTATTATGTTGCGGTCCTACATCAACTATAATTATTTCATTTATTATGTACAAATTTTCCTATCTTATTATCCTCAAACTTTTTTTTATTACGCGTGTTCATATATACCCATTACCTAAAATTATATACTGTAATTTCCAAATATTCATCCAAGAACACGCTTTCTTGAAACCAACCACACTAAAGTGGATGAAATAAAAGTTTAAGTATATTAAAATAAGTGAATCTAGATAAAATAAAATGTTAAGTAGTATTTGTTTGGAATCAAGAATCTTGATCTTTCCAAGCAATTGATTAATTTTCTGGTTGTAAAGCAGTATTGCAAGCTAGGGTATCCAGTTGAAGAGGGAATTAAATATCACTACCGATTATTTGCATGGAGATTTCACAATGATCACTTAGGCTATGTTTGGCGCGGAGCTTTTTTGGAGCTTTTTTGGGTAATGAGCGGTGAGAATGAGCTTTTTTATTTTTGATGTTTGTTTGGCATGAGAGCTGTGGGCTTTCCTATTTTTTAGGAAAGCTCATTTTTTCAATGCTTCTTTATGAAGCTGTGAGCTTTTTTGGCTACTGCTCACAGCTCACAGCTACTGCTCACTGCTCCTGCTCAATGCTACTGCTCACAGCTACTTTTGCCAAACATAGCCTTAATATACACACACATATTTACACAATTTAAAATAGGATTTGTATTTTGAGTTTTGCTTTCTAGTAATTGGATATTTATAGCTCTAAACTATGTCATTTTTTTTATTATTTTTTTAAACTTTTTAACATATTTGCATTAGTAAATATAACTGTATACTTCAGTAATACTAAATTAAAATTTACATTATCATATTTAACATGTTAAAACTAACAAGCCTAACAATTAAGCAACAACACACACCATACTCCACAAAACCATCTCCAAGGTGGATAAAATGTTCCCAAAATCTCAAAAAAGAAATAAAGTTCACAACTCATTAAACATCATAGGATGATCAAGGAAAAATTCACAAGCAGTCAATATACTGATAAAAACCACGTATTTGTAAGAAAAAAAGCTCAACATCCCCACGAAAGTGAACATGGATTTTTTTTCGTTTGCATGTTGCGCACTACACTCAACATGACACGCGTTAACCCTAGGGAATGGATCCAGTGAGAAGAGTTATTGAAATGAGAAGAATGAGAAGAAATACTAGCCACATATATTTTAAATAAGTGGGCGGAGGGGGGATAATAGGGAGATGCATCTATTTTTTTATATGCATCTTAAACATGTGTTTGTAGTTTCTTCTTATTCTTCTTATCTTAATTATATTTCTTATTTGATATTTACTCTAAATGTATAACTATTATTTACCGAGTGTTGATTTTTTACAATTGATTACTATATATGCCACCATTGGAAAGCCAAATTCCATAGCTCGAAATCGTTTCATGGGGAATATACAGGTTTAGCACATGCTTGCCTTCTTCTTCCCATGAAAAAACTACGTCTACAAATGGGCATGCACAGTTGCACAACATCACTTATCCAACTCATAAAACAAAAACTACCCTGAATATTGTCTAGTGGCAAAAGGACGTATGACTATAACTCTAAAATGTGCGGGGTTTCAAGTTAAATTTCTGCTAGGTGCAAATGCCAACCACCTAAAAAGGAAAAACTTTACCCGGTTGAGTGTGTATGGTGGTGGGTTCAATCCCCATAAATGAGTCGGTCAAAAAGTCAGAAACTATGGTTACCAAAAAAGAAAAAAAAAAAAATGTATAATCACAAACTCACACGTTCACATATCGACATCGTATATCTTTGACAGTTACACTTCAAATTCACTAGTTATTCGCTTACCTCAATTTCATATACTTTACCCCGTTTAAATCCTATGGTTACGTGGCTTTTTTCACTACATTTTATAAGTACAAAACTACAGATATTATACTATCATTTTTTGGATCACGTATCAAATACTCCCTCCGTCTCAATTATTTGTCCAGTTTTAACTTTTTGAGTCATTCTTTGTCAACGTTGACCGTAAATATTCTTATTTGTGTTATATAATACTTGATTAAAATTATACAAATTAAAAATACACTTAAAAAACTCAATATATTCATATATTTTACATCAAATATTAAATAACACAAATAAACATATTTAAAGTCAAAGTTGACAAAGAAAGACTTTGAAAATCAAAAGTGAACAAATAAATTGGAACGGAGGTAGTAAGTGCAAGTGCGGTTGATCCAATCACTTCAATTTGTTTTTGTTGGTAAAGGGCATTCCATCCGATAAAATATATTACTTCAAAAAAACAGTTACGTACAATGGAATGTGACTGAAATACCACATTAACCTGAAGCGACCGCTTGAACAACCACTAAATCATTCATGACATACCATAAATTTGACTTCACAAAAAACCTTAATAATGGATTAAGCCTGGAAATTTGAGCATAACCTGTTAAAGTTTGAGTAATTGATCCATATCACTACAATTATAATGCTAGTAACCGTATCAATACATGATGTATAACAAGCATGGTTCGTCCTATTTCAAACTAAAACTCCCAAAACCTTAATTAATCATTACTATTAGCACCATTCAATAAAAAAGATTAGGGCTTCAACTTACTTTCGGTACTTGTACGCGTGTTCAATAAAAGGTTAATCAATATTCTAATTTTGATCGATATGCTTTCCAAACTAAGTATTTGATTAGAGTTTCGAATTAGGATTTGTTTAATGGTGGTCGGTTGTGAATATGAGAGCTTGATGGGTAGGTTTATTGGTTCAAGCTTGTGCACACAATCACATAAGCATGCATATGCACAAATTTAAAGGTGTTCCAAACACTATGTAGGAAGGGAAACAAGGTTATAACAGCTTTATGGAATTCCAAGAGAATTGGAATATATAACAGCTTTATGGAATTCCAAGAGAATTGAAATATATCAACTGGGAGATGATTTCCATATTCGATTGTTAAGTTTTATGTGCACAATTAAATACTACCTCCGTCCCAATTTATTTGCCCACTTTTAATTTTCAAAGTCATTCTATGTCAACTTTGACCATAAATATGTTTGTTTGTGTTATTTAATATTTAATGCAAAATATATGAATAGATTGAGTTTTAAGTGTATTTTTAATTTTTATAATTTTCATCAAATATTATATAACACAAATAAGAATATTTACGGTCAAAGTTGACAAAAAAAGACTCAAAAAGTCAAAACTGGACAAATAAATTGGGACGGAGGGAGTATACATTTAGTTAACCCATAATGTCGTGTGTAAATCAATTCCCATATTAATTAGGTTCTTTAGTTGAGATTTACTAAGAGCATTTACTATGATAAACCTTTTACAAAGGTTTATACATTAACACATCATTAATTTTTAGACCTTTTGATATTATAAACCTACGTTCACTATGGTATAAACCTTTACAATTTCAAAAAATGTCTTATACAACAAAATATATTAAATGTATTGAATTTATAAAGAGGTACAAGAATTAGGATCTCTTCATGCCACATAGACATGAAATGAGTGTCCACTATGGTTGAAATAAAAATAAACATCTTCATATTTTTTAAACCTTTTCATAAACCCACCATAGTGGATGCCCTAATAATAATACTCTATGTTTATTTACTAAATACTAGTATATAAATTTTCAAATTACTGATCATAAATCTCGTGCACGAATGTTATTTAAACATTGATCTAATTTATTTTAAATTTTAGTTTGATATAATCGTCTTTGATAATTTCGACTGTATTTGTTTTCTTTTGCATGATAGTTTCGAATTTTATTAACGTGATTGCTATTCCACGAGAGGAATATTGCCATTCCATTGGTAGTATATCGAATCCAATTTTATTCAGTTTTGTATGGATTCGTTTGCATGCACAAGCTTTTAACATAGCCAAATTTAGTGAATATTTGTTTACGTATCACAATAACTCATTCTTTAGCTTGATATTTATAACCCGTGCGTATTTTGTGTTTTTACTATTACAATTGATAATAATAATAATAATAATAATAATAATAATAATAATAATAATAATAACACAATTTAGTGAATATTTGTTTACGTATCACAATAACCCATTTTTTAGCTTGATATTTATAACCCGTGCGTATGTAGTGTTTTTACTTTTTACTATTACAATGATAATAATAATAATAACTATAATAATAGTGTTAGGTTCTTTATGTTTAAAGTACATGGGGTATCACTTACACTTATTAGATTTATTTAAAAATATGGAAACCAATAAAACTATAACATTTAATTTCAATGCAATCTCATTTTAAATGTTTTGGGTTTATTTTTAAATTCTATTAACTAATTTAAATATAACGTTATTTTTTTGGGTAAAGGATGTTACACATGGTAAAGCTATTACTCCGAAAAACAATTACGTATACATGATGTGAGTGACTCTCATATCTCAGCCTATTTTATAGATGAAATACAAACGCAATATTTGTGCTTTAGACCAAACCAATCATAAGAAAGATAAACCAATCTTATAAAAAAACTACTGGATAAACTACTTACGTCTAAATGACCATAAATCCTTATATCATAAGCGTCACAGAAAGCTACTGGTCTTTCGTTAAATCTTAACACTCATCATTATCATATGAGTTACCATCATAGTCATCTTTACAATGCTTGCATAAGCTCTTCATCCAGGTTCCACCTCTGCGTTTTGAAGATTTCATAGCCTTTGAACTTGTCGATGGTATATATCTCGTGGTTACATTAGCATCTTCTTCCACTTCATTCTCGTATCATTATCCTCATTATCCAAGTTAACAGCTTTACTATTACCTGTATTCCCATCGTCACCTTTTTAATTAACTGAATTACTGGGAATAATCTCAACATTCTTCTCAACCATATTAAGAATATCAAAAAGATTTGAAGTCACAATTTTCGGAAAACTTGAAGTAGCCACATGACCTATAGGTTTTGAAACGAAACAGATTTAATACTATTCTCAACCATATTAGAATGCATACCTATCGGTTTAGCCTGCTTATTTTCTGTCTTCTTTGCGATCGTATTTTGAAAATATAACGTCATTTTACACTTAAGTAGAAAAGTGAAAAAGCAGTTTATATGGTCATGTGTGTGTTTTTTATTAGAAATAATTTCATTCAATTTTGACTTTTACTGATTAACTAAGAGGTTCAAATTTGCCTTGTAGCAAAACCGAGCTCTTTTATTGCCCGGTTTTATTTCTCATGTATTCTTTTTGCACTATAACTATTTCTCTCATTATAACGTAGATTGTTTATGTTTTCATTTGGCATGTCTGGGAGTAAGTACAGAGTATTCAATTATAAAATTTTAATTATTTTTTTTAGAAAAGTAAACATAAAAACTTAACTATTTCACAATGTAATAATCACATTTTCTAGATTGTTTATTTTTCGTTTGTAACATGGACAATAATTTGAAGGAAGAAATACTAACACGAAATCAATGTCTCAAATTCTCACTTTTTAAAACCGATAATTCTCTTCTAATCAACAAATACAACTTACAATATCGAGCAGATTTTTAACCTCATGCGAACCTCCTTGTCCAACATATGGTTCATTTGGTTCACAAACTATTATTAAAATAATTGTAATATGTTGAAGGAATTGTACATGTGAAATTCAAGTGAATTGTAATGTGTATAAAATGAAATCTAATGTAATTGTAATTAAAAGAAAATTGTCACGTTGCATAGTAGAATGCCTAATAGGATTAAAGATAATAATAAAATTATAGATCACTATAGTAACCTTTGTAATGATGCTACAAATTAATATCAAGTAATCAAAATAACAAATAATAATAGTTAAATTTAGTTGTAACTAAATTTTCTACTAAATAATCATATGTATTCTAAATTAACACACCAATTATAATTTAATATATAATACAATAGTTATTTTAACAATAACAATTATTATTGTTATTAAATTTATTTTAATATTTAAACTGAATAATAATAATAATAATAATAATAATAATAATAATAATAATAACAACAACGATAAAAAGATAAGTATTGATAAATAACTTGTAAAATTTTAAATTCTAATGTAATTCATAACTTTACATCAAATTTGCTATGTAATCAAAATTCCTTCAAAGAATGTAATCGGTTGTAATTTGATTACATTCTCTCGTAAACCAAACAATCTATGTAACATAATCTGAGTTATGAATCCTTCCATTTACCATCTAAACATGATTGTAACATAATTATTGTCTAACCAAGATTTCATATCAACAACACGATTGCCATTTCAATCACTCACTACCTTAAAGGAAAGCAGTTCACCCATTGATCTAAGTCCTCACCTCCTAATAAGTAATGGAGGTGTGTAAAGGGAGGCTCAAGCTAAGATTTAGCTTGTGAGCGTAATGGTAAAAGTTTGCTTGACCGTGAGACAAACTGCTCGAGCATAGATGAAAGTAGGCCATAATGATTCTGATGTCCTGTGTGGAAGGGTTCTCACTCGACGTATCAATGGTCTGCCAAGGATAATCTTTGTGTAATTGGTTTTTTGAATCATCATATGAATGCTTGGCTATCTCTTACAACTGTTGTTACCGCAAAGCATAGAAAATGAATGCGCACAAAAGAAAGATAGTTGGAAACAAATAAATGTTCAACTATGATGGTTGCTTATTTCTTTATTTAGGAAAATTGACAAACATGGTATTATTAAAAGAGTCAAATTAAATTTAACCATTTCATGTAGCTTCAATCCGAAATCAATGTATGAAACCTCTTTCTCTTGATGTTATTTCAATTTTTGATTTTCAAACATGGGCATTTATCCCTCTAACGAACTCTCTAACTCCATGTGTATTTGAATTATTAATTTTTCCAATGTGGCAATGATATGCGAGATTTTATCTTCTGATACATATAAGGAATTTTTGAAAAACGGTTTTCTAATTGATCTAGTCAGGTTCTCAATTCACGGTTCAACCTCTTTAACCGTTTTTCTACCCAAAACTGGTCTCCAGTAACTCAAACGTTACTGGTTCAACTGGGTGAACCAGCCAGGTCAATCCCGGCTTTAAAACATTGATATAAGAGCTTTGGACACCATGATTCAATCCATTGCCATTGTTTTGTATCATATGGCAACTCATTACTTACACAACTAGGGAACATAGCAAACGAGTATACACTTCTAATATTATTGTACCGCAGTGCATTCTTTTCACTAAGATTATTTATTTTAGTTTTGTTAGTGAGAACCAAACCCTTCCCCCACCCCACCCCACACATAAAATAAGTAGTCTAAGCGTGATAACCTATAAATTATTTAGTTATTTTGTTAGATGTTTGACTTACCATCGTTATACTATACATGACAGGTTACACTACTCGTATGTTAGGTAGTAGGTTAAGTTCTAGTTTTAAGAATTTAAAACTAGATTTTCACGCATCACGTCCTAATGGTTCCCACCATTGGCTTTGGCACAGGGATTGCGTTTGCACCCAATGCTATAATATCGAAACCTAATTTCAGCCATTTAAAAGCATAAGACGTGACAACATTAAATAATATATAAAAAAAAAATTATTGTTACGTTAGCATAACACTAAACCCATCTTACCACTCGTACACTGATTACTAAAACCTTTCAAAATACAAGCTCATCGTTGGCTTAACTTTGAGGACATGACACCGAGAAGGACATCGGAGATGCAATGGACACAACGGCGTTTTGATCGTAATGTTGAGGGTATAGCCCCACGCCGAGCATTCTAAAGTCTAAAGATCACAACCAATACCATTCATGTTTTTAGCTTTATAATAACTTGGTTTTAATCATAAGACATGTAGCCTAACGACACAATGCCAAAGCGTGAGACGTTTCTTTATACCAGCTGGCATAGAGGCGGATTCTAGTACCATTGGGGACCAATGTATATAATGTATTTGAGACAAATAAATAAATAAGTAAATAAAAGAGTGAAATTTTGTAATACTTTGCCCTAAGAAACCTCGATTTTAAGTGATTTTTTTGTAATAGTTTATCCCTATTATGCTTGATCAAGCAAATGAGGTGTTAATGTGTCAATTATGAGTTGCCAATTTGGCATGTTGGCCTCGCTTTGTGGGGGGCTTATGACAGCCTAAACACGTGTTAAGTGTTAAACACAATGCTAAAGTGGCAATGAGCCAGTAGGCGTATACTCTCGTCCTAGTCAGCATTGCCAGGCAAGCTATATTTTCTCTTTTCTGAGTTTAGAGGTGGGAACCTCTGCTTTTTCTATAAATGGTGAGTGTAGGCTTATAAACTCCAGTATGTCGTAACAAATTAAAGGAAAACATATGCATATGCTTGAAAGTCACAAATCTACAGGAAAATAACCATCATATTAGACTATTAATCATGTACATATAAGAAGATTCTTGCCATTAAAAAGACCAAACAAAAACGTCTAAATACAAAATTATGTCATTTGACAAATTAAAAAAAGAAAGAAATTAAAGATAGAAATTAAAATTAATGTATTAATTGTTTATGTTTTTGTTGCATAATTTCATTTCAGCTTTCAAACACATAGTCACATAGTACAATCTTACATATAACATTTAATTATGCTAAAAATTTATAAAAACAATAAATACACAATGACTAAGTAGAAGACAAAATATATCTGGAAAAAGATTTTTGCTGAAGGATTTAGTATATAATATTGCACTAAAATAATTGCAAATAATTACTGTAAAAATAAATCACTTAAAGTAATGATTTAGCTAATGATTTTGAGTGACCCTTGAAAGCATTAATTGACTTCACCACCCTTATCACATGCAACCCCACCTCACCCCCATATCCCCCCTACCCCCACCATCCATCTCAACCCTGATCACCCTATAAATACACCTTTCCATTCCCTATTTCAAATCATTCAAAACTCAAATACAACATTTATCTACATTACACTCTTAAAACCTACAAAAACAAATTCTTTCACCAATTTCACATAGACAAAAACAAACCCGTGCATCAATTAGTAGCAAATTTAACACTTGAGATATTCATTTGTTTGTGTTACATTAAACTTAAGTTGCAAAAATGTTTAGCTTTTCGGAACAAAATAACTTCTTTGGTCGTCGGTGTGTGTGGGTTAATGGTCCGGTTATAGTAGGGGCAGGTCCTTCAGGGCTAGCCATCTCGGCTTGCCTTAAGGACCAAGGGATTCCTTTTGTAGTCATCGAAAGATCTGACTGCATTGCTTCCCTTTGGCAAAAACGTACCTATGACCGCCTTAAACTCCACCTCCCCAAAAGATTCTGCCAGCTTCCTAAAGTACCCTTCCCTGAAGAATACCCCGAATACCCGACCAAGAATCAATTCGTCGCTTACCTTGAGGAATATGCACAAAAGTTCGACATCAAGCCACAATTCAATGAGTGTGTTCAGTCAGCTAAGTTTGACGAGGCTTGCAAGCTTTGGCGAGTAAAGACCGTCTCTACAGCTGGATCAGTCCGCTCAGAGACGGAGTATATATGCCAAATGCTTGTGGTGGCCACAGGCGAAAATGCTGAAGGAGTAATCCCTGAAATTGAAGGCTTAAAAGAGTTCTCTGGTGAAGTGATCCATGCAAAAGACTACAAAACCGGTGTGAAATACGCTGGAAAGAATGTTTTGGTCGTCGGGTGTGGAAATTCTGGGATGGAAGTCTCTTTAGACCTTGCTAACCACAATGCAAAGCCATCAATGGTCATGCGAAGCTCCGTAAGTCTTCAAAATTTTAAACTTTAATTACCAACATATCTCTTCTTTATAAAAAAGATCCTAATTCATTATTTTACATATTCAGGTTCACGTCTTGCCTAGAGAGATGCTAGGAAAATCGACGTTTGATTTAGCCATGATGCTTATGGCATGGCTACCTCTATGGATAGTTGACAGAATCTTATTGATCATTGCATGGTTCACACTTGGTAACCTCGAAACGTTTGGTATCAAACGCCCATCTTTAGGTCCATTAACGCTCAAAAATCATCATGGTAAAACCCCCGTTCTTGACATTGGAGCATTAGACAAAATAAAGTCGGGAGAAATTACTGTGGTGCCAGGGATCAAAAGATTCACAGGAAAAACAGTCGAATTAGTCAATAACGAAGTCTTAAACATCGATTCAGTCATTTTAGCAACCGGTTATTTCAGCAATGTTCCATTTTGGCTACATGTAAGTATTAATATTCAATCCATTTTCTCATTTAATATTAACATTTTTTAAAATTCCATTTGACTAATCGAATTTTCGCATTTTTAATGTACAGGAAAAAGAATTCTTCGCCGAAAATGGATTTCCCAAAACACCATTCCCAAATGGTTGGAAGGGAAAAGGAGGATTATATGCAGCTGGTTTCACAAGAAGAGGATTGGCTGGTGCTTCTGCAGATGCAGTAAAAATATCAAAAGATATTGGAAAAGCATGGAAAAAAGAATTAAATCAGAAGAAGCAAAAAGTTCCAACACATAGAAGATGCATTTCAACTTTCTAAATTTAGAATACCTTAACTGCAATTTTCTCTTTTCATATTTATTATTCTTTCTAAAATATATGTATAATTATATGAATATACTTAGATGTAAAGAAAAAAAAAAGAAAAAAAAAGTTATATGTAGCACACAGAAGACTGGCCTACTCAGACAACCCTAGCATAAGTTTTTGAATGTTAGGGTGTTTTGTATTACTGAGGTAGTGAGGCTCCTTTTTTATTTTTTTTTATTTTACATTTATTTTTTTGTATGTTGTATACACTTTGTAAAAGGATTATGTTAATTAAATGTGAAAATTGTATCACTTGTCTTGTTTTCTTTTTGCAGTCTCATGTTATTTATTTATTTTTTTTCTTCTTCTTCCTTGTAAGTTATTTGTCCGATTTCTAGATAAATCGTTTAAACGAGTTTAGTTGTAATCATATTCAGAATAATTTGAATAGATGAAAGTTCAAGAGTTCATACTGTCAATTCAATGTAAATAATTAAATTACAGATATCCATCTTAAAACAATACTCATACTGAAACTTATATAAACTACAATCATAGTGTTCTATCAAGAAGCTGTTTATCAATTATTAGTATGCTACAACATAAGATACAAATTGGCTTTAAGTTTGAATGCAATGTCTTATATTGTCAACTAGATTAATATTTCGCCATTTGCTGTTAAGGGAACAATCTCACACTGGAATTCAATCTTTGAACCTTTTTAGACAGACTACGGGTTATTCTAGACGTTAGAACTTCAAGATTAAAACGTGAAAACCGAAACTTAAATAATGTGTGATACATATACATATATAACGTATATCTAAATATTGTGTGTGTATAATGTGGAACTGAAAATAAGGCATATGCGATGGGGAATATATCATTCTTGCCAACATTATATTATTTTTGTATATACATGTGCTCTTCATAATTTTATTTTTCTAAAGAATGATCCAATTATTGATGTCAACCTTATGCTCAACTTGCAGATCAATACTTTATATCCTCTATATTGTTATCTCTAATTCTAATTTATGTAATCTCATAATAATAAAATCACATACAATATAGAAAATTAAATTTTTGAAGAATTTTCAGTTGGGTTAACAGAAGAGTTCGCACTACAAGAAAAAAACTCTTTAGCGACTTTCTTAGCGACATATTTTATGATTACAACTTTTAGGTGATGGGTCGCTGTAAACGAGTCGTAAATTTTTTGCGACTCGTGACATGTGTCGCTAAAAGAGCGACCAGTATAACGACTTCATAAAATAAGTCGCTATAAATTTGCGACTTCAGTATTTCTTGTCGCCATTTGCATCGCTGTTTCAAAGAGATGTTGCCATCTAAGTCGCTTAACGCGACGCTATTTCTGTAAAAATCTCTATTTAAGTCGCTAATTAAGTTGCTATATAGCGACTTAATTAGCGATTTAAATAGAGACTTTTACAAAAATAGCGTCGCGTTAAACGACTTAGATGGCAACATCTCTTTGAAACAGCGATGCAAATAGCGACAAGAAATACTGAAGTCGCAAATTTATAGCGACTTATTTTATGAAGTCGTTATACTAGTCGCTCTTTTTAGCGACAAATGTCACGAGTCGCAAAAAATTTGTGACTCTTTTACAGCGACCCATCACCTAAAGTCGCAATCATAAAATACGTCGCTAAAAAAGTCGCTAAAGAGCTTTTTTCTTGTAGTGTCGATTTGCCACCAGGAAAAATGTAGTCACCTCAATGAACAAGTTAAAGTCAAAATTATAAAAATTTGGTCAAACTAATCTAAATTTCATCTTGCAAAAATATGTATGAAAACATATATGCGTCAATTTTGTAAAACATAACTAAATGAAGGGGTACTTTGTTAAATTTACAATAAATTATATGGATTTAGTAAACTTATCGGTTGCCATATTTTTTTTAATAACTTTATAAATTTAATAAATAATCCATATATTTTATACCCTTATAATTTATTTAAAAAAAAAAAACCATATACTCCGTATATTATTGTTATCTATAAATTTTAAACTAAAAATACGAGTTACTGTGATATTTAAATAAGATTATATGTATACGAACGACTTAAGTTTTTCCTCTTTATGTGATATGGTTTTCTAGAAAAGTGTTATTCTCCATGTTCAATACCGAATCATGTCAGCCTTCTTCATAAGTCTAACTCATGCGTACATGGTTTAAAAAATAAATACAACTAAAGTTATTATTAACATAACTATAAATATAAAAATGACAACACTGCACCATGGGTTATTGTGAGATAAAATAAATACACTAGATTCTAAATATCACAACAACACATGTGGTTCCTCTTTAAAGTCTAAATAAGGATTTCCGAAAAATTAATTTTTCAGGTGTCATTGCGTGGTATTAAACATACATTTTGTACAAAACATGATATTAATAGGTAAATTTAAATAATATCAATCTAAATATTTATTAAAAAAAGTCAAAACCTTTGTCTAACAAAAATCTATGCAATATATATATATATATATATATATATATATATATATATATATATATATATATATATATATATATATATATATATATATATATATATATAATGTTTAGATTGATATTATTTAAATTTAACTATTAATACCATGTTTTGTACAAAATGTATGTTTAAAACCACGCAATGACACCTGAAAAGTTAATTTTTCGGAAGTCCTTATTTAGACTTTAGAGAGGAACTACATGTGTTGTTGCGATATTTAGAATCTAGTGTATTTATTTCATCTCACAATAACCCATGGTGCAGTGCTGTCATTTTGATATTTATAGTTATGTTAATAATAACTTTAGTTGTATTTATTTTTTAAACCATGTAATAATTTTTACATAACCGCATGTGCACCTGTATTATAACTATAAGTATGAAAGATATTACGTAATGTATAGATAAATTTATTTAACAACTTCGTGTATGCACAAGACATGCTTTAACATGCCATGATAAATTTTAATTATTAGCACAATTATAGGATTAAAATTAGATAATATATACTTAGATGCACAATTAATATAAAATTTATATGCATTTTGACTTATGTTAAAACACATTGTTTAATATTTATGTTTAAGTCTCGTGCTTGCACGGGTATATAACCATTAATTATTATTATTATTATTATTATTATTATTATTATTATTATTATCATAGATTTTAAACTAACTTACTCCTTTTCTGGTCTTCTCACCACATTTAATTATTTGAAGTATATAGTTTCATAATTTTCTTTTCGAACAGCGATTTTTATTAAAATAACGAGTCGCTAGAAAATAGGAACAAGATTTACAATTTGGAACAAACATTAAGTGGATCAATTGTCCAGTCAAGCCAACAAGATTGAAAATTCCTACTTCTAAGAGTTATCCACTAATGAGAAGAAGCTTGATATCATCGCCTATTGTGTCATTCCTCGGAGGCTTCATGTCAAAGTATAACCTGTTCCTAAAGTGCCATATGGACGAAAGAGTAGTTTGAACGATTGCATCAAAGTATGGAGCAGTTTTGGAAGGAAAACTGTTGGAATCAGCCCATGAAATCAAAGATTGAAGATCTTTTGGGTAGTGATCAACAATATATAATACTAGTAATACGTAAAAATAATATTTGATGTAAATATATGCTTTAATTATCTATAATAAGCTTCGGTAGCAGTAAACCTAATTGCCACTCGTGTCGGAGATGTCTTCTTAAGTACGTAGGACTTACCTTATTATGTTCCCTGTTTGTGTTGTATCTGTGATAGTATGTGCGTTTATTGAGTTATGATAGAGTTTATCCAATATATAACGAGTAAGAAAGAACTGACATAGTAGCAATATCACTTGCAACTTATTTATTAATGACAGTTGCTAAACCACAAAGCAAGAAATAGTTTCAACTCGCCAAGTTGGTCATGTATAAATAGTTTTTCGTTGTTCAAATGAAGATAAAGATCTTTGACAAATATAACAGTGATTTTATGATTTTTAACATATAAATGAGGTCAGGTAACAAATTTTGACAAAGTTTAGAGTCATTTAGATAAAAAATAAAATAAAAAATGCATGCTTTTTTTTTAACGGCAATTTTATTAAGAGATTCTAGCAAGACGCTAGAGAAAAGAGAAATAACAAGTTACAATAAGCTATTACAAGCCATTCTTGGATTTTGAATCAAATCAATCCGTAACGGAGTTGATTTATATATTAAGCCTATGTCTAATCTAAAAATAAGAGTGAACCTTGATTTCTTCTTTTAAGATGTCTTTTCGAAGAGGCTTAAAATCAAAACAGTATTGATTTTATACCGCCAAATAACCCAATCATATTTTTAACCTTTTACTGAGATTAGACAAGGTTTGCCGTTCAAAACAAAGTTCATTGGTAAAATATTTGAGTATGCAAATTTTGGGTTATATACTAACCTGACCAACCGGGTAAAATCACATCATTTAATTTGGTAAAATCGGATCATTTAATTTGGAAAATTTAGGAGAAAAATCCGGTCGGTGATTCATTTTGATTGCATGCTAGCCCCACATATATATTTTTCTTGGGAGGTCCATAAAATTTTATCAGTCGCTAAGGTTGATCAAGCCTCTGAAGACCAAATACCTGTGGAGACCAAATACCTGTTCCACATACATATCTTCAGGAAACTTTATTATTATTATTATTATTATTATTATTATTATTATTATTATTTTATTATAAACCATCACTTTTATTATTATTATTATTATTATTATTATTATTATAAACCATCACTTTTATTAACAATAAAAAGGAATTTACAAGAAATTGGTGGGGAGCCGAGAAACCAACTGGGCCCCCACACCTCTAGCAATAGCGAAACCAATCCTATTAAAAATATGAACGGCAGCCCGCGCTTCAATGTCTTGAGTCGTAGAGAAATGTCGAATACGCTTTAGAAGAGTTACTGCATCTTTCTCAAGTTCTCCAAAAGAGGAGAAAGAGAAGGGGAGGAACCCATATCCGATATCCACACATTTGGCCTCATACTTGACACGTTTACGTTGTGCAGCTTCAATAACCGCACGTTTACGTTATTATTATTATTATTATTATTATTACGTATGATCATGTTTCCCGACCCTATCGAAGGTTTTACAATTGATTACTACTAGTATTTCTTAACTAATTGTATACTGATGATTCTAAACCAAAGACCAAAACCTTGCCAAATAAATGACTGACAATATATGTTAAATATATGGATAAATATTAATATGTAAATGTCTAGTATCGAACCCGAGACCTCGGGATTGCACACTTTACAAACAAGAATAATGTATAATAAATATATATATGTTAAATGTATCGTATATATATATTTATAAACACTTAATGGACTAAATGGTCGTTAGTTATTAACCGTATGGACTAACTATCATTAGTAATGAAAGATAAGGACTAGAGTGTAACTTGGGTGTCAAGAAGGATCTAGAATCCCTTGTGGGATGCTATGGCCGGTCGAACAAGGGTGGGTCAAGCCCAACCCATGTTTGCTTGGTCACCAAGAAATCCTCTAGTATATATACAAGGCCAAGGATTAGGGTTTCACATCTTTTGTGCACACACACTAACCCTAATTCTTTTCTCCTTGTTTCTTTCTTTGTGGCCGATCGGTTCAAACCCTCCAAGGGATCTTGGATCGATTTTTCCATAGCAAAAATATAAGTGTTTTGTTTACTTGCATCAAACCTTTATTCGTTGGTAGTTTGTGTGTACAAGAACGAGGTAACAACATACTTTTGTTGTTATCAAGGGATCGATTAACAAAACGGTAAGGGGTTAATCATTGATCCATATAAACCCTAATTAGGGTTCTTCATATTGTTAAAGACTATTGCTTTTGATTCTTGTTCGGGCTAGAATCACCACGGTACGTTCTTATTTATGTTTTAGTTAATATTTATGTGTTATACTTGATCATTCGCTTCCGCATACGTGTGCACTTTGATTTATATGATTGTCATGGTAATTGAATTCTAACAGTGGCATCACGAGCCAGGTTTAACATGTAATTGATTACTAAAACGTAATAAAAACCGGATCTTTAATTGTTTTAGATACATGTTTTTTTTATCTAGGGTTTTTCCTATTTTTTTTTCTAAAAATTTCGAAACCCTAACCCTAATTTTGGGGGGGGGGTCGATTTTCCCATGAAACCCTAATTAGGGTTTTGTGGTTTTCTTGATTATGTGTAATCACTAGAAACCCTAGGTCATTAACCGGTTAATTGAACGTATCTTGTGACCTAATTGCTAATTGTTAGGTTTTAATCCGTGACTTACATGCATGTTTGTCATGGATCTTGTTTTGTTGTCACATATTTAGATAGATCTTAAATTGGGGAAGACTCCAATACATATTAAAATCAATTTTATATGCTATGTGGTGTGTTTTTAGCTTTGGCCTACGCAATTGATTCGTCAATGTATGTGGCTCACCTCCATTAAGAGGTGAAGACCTTAGTTGATTACATGCGTTTTATACCTAGAATTGATTTTATTAGGATCTTTTCTAATACGGTTTGCATGTGGCTAATTGTTTCACTTATATTATTATTGTTTGTTTGATTTTCTTTGCTACTTGTTTTATTGTTTTTTAGTTGGACTTGATGTAAGCAATAAAAGGGTGTTTTCATAAAGAAAATTAAAACGGACTAATAATTGTGAAACCCTAAAGTGATAAAGTAAGAATCTTGCAAAGGTCTTATGACAATCGTGGTCCGATTCGCACGGTAATCAGCTCCCAGTCGAGACTAGCAAAATTCAAACTTTGTTACTATTTTGAGATTGAATCCATAAACTTTTGCTTGAATGATGTTTTGTGCAAATATGCTTTTAAAATTAAGTCTTTTAAGATGATATTCATAACCGTAATTTGAAGGCTTAGAAAAGAGCCTTAGAGTCTGCCTTGGTTATCACAATCTTGAATATGTCTTAAACGAATTACTTTTAAAATCATCATTGTAGAAAGTCATCTTAGGGTTTTGGCATAAACCTCAAGTAAAACTTTGTGTATTAATTTCACGAATTGGATATAAAAAGTTTTTATGAAAACTTATGTTATAAAGATGAGTGCATGCATCTTTGTACATGTTTTGATTTTCACATCAAACTAAATACCCTTAAAAATTTAAGTTACATGCCATCTAACTATAAGAAACACTTGAAGTTATTATTTAGTAAACGTGAGACGCAGGCTAAATTTTAATGACAAGGTAAATTTCCGAGTGTGCGTGAGACCACACATGGAGAATTTGCAGTTTCTAAGTTAGACGACTTAATTAAGTTGATGCGTGAGACCTAGAGCTTAAGGCATGAGATGGGATGAAACATGCTTACATGACAAATTGATGAATCAATTTGATGTAAATCCCATAATGATCTAGGAATTGGAAAAGTGTTTGCCAATTATTGTTCGACAGATTACCATCTTTTATACTTTCACCACTAGCAGATCAACTGATGTGGTGGAATCTATGTAAAGTTGGATCCTAGATTTTCAAGAAATTAGTTGGTTATATGAATATAACCTTGGGTATTATATTTTCTTGGAAATATAAATTATCGAAAATACTAAAATTGAATTTTGTAAATTCTTTAACTGTATTAATGCAACTCAAAAACGTAAACGTAAGTTATTCTTTTAATTGATCTACACCCGCTTGGGTTTTTGGTTAGAGTCAATATTTACAAAAGAATAAATATAGTCTTCTTTCCATTACGAGAAGTGTGAGACTTAAATCCTATTCCTTTTCATGAATGAGAAAGGTATAATAGGACGATTAGAATTGTCTAAATTCTAAATACATAACTCATAGCAAACTTTAATAGTAAGAGTATATGCACCTTATGAGTTATTAAATTAGAAACTAGACTGATTACTGCATAATGGTAAAAGACAAATTAGATTATTTTATCTAGTTGTTTTGATTTGACCATTTAAAGATACTACATACAATTGTTGGAATGGTAGATCTATACAGGAAGAAATTGCATGCCCAGCTTTTTCAAGTTAATAATTTGAAATGTGATGAATCACATTTATGTAGTAGATTACATCCTTTTATAACCTATATAATTGTTTGAATGGGTTTTCTTAAAAGATGTAGGAAAGTAAATAGTACACTATTTCTTTCACTAATTAATGAAACATTTACAATGTTGTCAAATTTAGTGAGAGTATTGTGTTCTTATGAATGAATAAGGGACTATTATTATGTTCTCTAATTCAGTGGGAGTTACAAGACTTATTGTCTTGATTGTAACTTAGATTATCTTTTGAATATCTCAAGGTAATTACTTTCCAAATATAGACACTAATATTTTCAAGGATAGTCATGTACGTTTCCTTGATTGATTGAGTAACTCTATATCTACTAGTTATGCTAATGACACAAATCATATTGTTCACATTAACAAACGCGTGCGTGTTGTTTATATGATACATGGTGTTGTACCATGCACAAGTGGGAGAAATCTACATTGTGTGCAAGGTACAACACATAAGAATATGATTCAAAGGATTCTCTTAACTGCAAGTAAGAGATTATAATTCTAATTAGATTAATACATCTAATCTTAGAAACACTTGGTGTTGAAATTTAGTAAACGTGAGACGCAGGCTAAATATTAACAACAAGGTGAATTTCCATGTATGCGTGAGACCAACATGGATAATTTACAGTTTCTAAATTAGACATCTATTAGAACATGTGTCAATAACGATACTACTTCAACTTTAACATTTATGTATTATTAGAATGACATAAATGCATGAAGTAATATAAGACTACTTCAATAATTATGTATTCTTAGAATGACATAAATAAATGAAGTAGTATGTTAACTTGAAAATATTAATGAAACCAAATGATGGTGTTCATGATTACTTTAATTATACATGTTTATACATTATTGTATATTTATAAACATAAAGTCTTCTAAGTATTACAAGACTTATAATTAAGTAAGACGTTAACTTGTTATGGTCTTTTAATTAAGACATATACAAAAAGTCATTGAGTTAATCAATGATTAATAACGTATAGTGAGATTATAACAAGTTTATGTTTTTATAAGACATAAACATGAAGTGACTTGATTAAAAAGTACTTGTGTTATAAAGCATGCAGTTGGCTTGGAAATACTATTATACCATTAAGTTGACTTAGTTGGTAAATAAGTATGCCAACAGGAATATGGTTATCTTATATATATTGTTAGATCTTCTTACAATATTAATTCTAATTGAAGTATCACATATGGATAGTATGTTCAATTAGAAAGAATCAAACTCTATTGGTATTGTTTGATTAAAGATAACTATGACTTCTTTTCTTCTGAAAGTTATCAAGGTTAGAAATTGAGTATGGCTTGAATATACTCAATTAGACTCCTAGAAGATTAATAAGACGTTGTTGTGATGAATCACATTAAGTCTTAAATTGAAGTTCTGAATTTGTTAAGTTACTTATAAGAAGGTTGTTAACAAAAGAATATCAGGAACTATCAATGTGTATTTGTAATGTCCTAAAAGAGAAAATTGGATTGTTGCTCTAATTGCTAAGTAGTTATAGATAATCTCTATATTGCTAAAGGCAAGTGGGAGAATTTTATCTAGAAAAGATAGAATTACAAGATACATAATCTTCTAAAACCACACTAGTTAAAATCATGATGAGGCTTAACATGTAAATGATAAACCTCAAGATGATGGAATTATCATTCATAGATCCACTTGGATATCTCAGATATTTAATTAATATGCTGATGATTATATGATGTTGTATTACCAAAATAATGAATTGGGTGAATTACTCATATTATGAATGTTATAGATGCTGTTCATAAAGATATTCAAATTTAGAAAATTTGGTTTATCTTAAATTCTTAATAGTTAGAGAATTATGATGAGTTTATTCAAAGATAATGTAACCCTAGTGGTTTAAATCTTTGTGAAATAATCATATGGACAAAAATTGTACACATATCTTAATGAATATCTTATGACAAGATTATTAATCATACTTAAGCAATTAACTATGATTGAATACTCTTTCTTAAGTACATTAAAGATATAAAGATGGTAATTGTCATATTTATATGAATGTGAAATTTGACAATGGAATATCAAAAACTCTTTCTTGAATAATTACTTGAGCGAGGACGATAAGTAATCAAAAAGGAGTTTATGAATTCAAGAAAATCTTTGAAAACGTACAAAATGCAATAATCCATGAATGGATAAATGCATGCATCTAGGAAATTATTATTATGATAAATTATTAAATCTATATTTAGGTTTATAATTAAAATAAGGTAATTTCTAAGTATTCCAGAAAGCTAGTGGGAGTATTATGTTATGATTTACTAAATCATATATGTTGTATAACATATAAGAGTAACATTCCATATAAGTAAAAGGTTAGACTTAATTTGGAACGAAACGTTACTTGAAAGATTTAGGAAATATAACATACAACCTTGAAACAAAAGTTTATTATTAAATAAACAAGTGCGGTAAATAAATTCTAAATAGAATATGATATATTATTTAGGATGACTAAATGGATATACATATTTGTAAAGATCAAACATGAATAAAATCTAAGTTTGACTGAAGAATTTTCATGTGCATTATATTATTGTTGTATCATGCTTAAGTGCTTAAATGATTTGACAATATTTAATATCCAATTAAAAGTTATTATATAACTTGTGTAATAGATATTCTAATGAAAAATGTTTGAAATTAGAATAATGATCCTCAAAATGGAATAGCTCCTAAACATTACACAATGGATATTAAGTTTACGGAAATTTTAAGAGCATATTGTGATTATATACAATGATGCTGGATTAATTGAGATGACACTCAATAACTAGTCATGGTAGGATTTTATCCTGGTTAATGGCCATGTAAACTAGTTGTGCTCAACTAAGAGCATAGTTGCATTATACATTAAAGAATTAGAATACTTTAAACTTTAAAATGTTTGAAAGTTTGATTATCATAAATTGGTGAATGAGGATATCACACTATTTATAAAGAATTATGTGGCTATATATCAAGATAGTTGGATGTACACATACAAGAATTTTACTTATTGAATTCTTGAATTAAGTATTCTCAAAATTCGGATAGATCAAAGTTAGTTGAAATAATGCCTTGTCAACATGAATGATTGTCATTGCTTGAGGCATAATTGTCTTCAAGTTATTACTTGAGACAAGATTCATTAACTAGAATTATCATGCATTGATCTATTTTGGTATTTGGATAAGGGACGTTAAGCAATTATTATTTATAATGAATTAAAGTACTTAGTACGTTTGTTTTCATTAATAATAAATTGTGTCCTATATTTGCATGTTTAAATCCGTGAATAACTTATGTTGTTCTAAATTGTCCATTGTCGATTAATGATATGGGAATATCATTAAACTAAGATAAATCTGAGTATTGGTTAAGAATATACTTGAAAGTATATTGATGCGTTGACATACCAATTTCACATAATATTCGATGAATTGAATATTGGACTTATCCCAATAATATGATTTAATATTTAAATGTGAGAATCATATTTAAAGTTATCCTCAGACTTGAGATACCAGATAAGTGTCATGGATGTAGTGCATTTTTGTGAAGCAATCTACCGCTCACCGTAACAGGGAGTCATAAGGGTTGTTTTCAGAAGTGTTGCAAAGTTCATGGGTTATTCTTGTAGTCAAGAGAGAATTTGTTCCTTCTGATTTGTTCAGAAGTTTAATACTGCTGGGCCCCTCGTAGGGTTGACAAAATGTTTGCGTGGCCACGCCCAAAGTCTATCTGGAATACGTTCAGATGTTTTGGTAATTTTGTTAAATCATAAAGAGACGAGAAACAGAAATTTAATAAAGAACCTCACATCTTTATTAATGTGGTATTAGAAACAAAAGGATAATTATAATGATGAATCATTAAAGGTTTTTTTCCAGAAAACCTAGCTCGGATTGAACTAGGGGCATTGGAGTGTTGCAAGACACTAACCAATGTCATTTTACTATTAATAGATATCCAAGTGGGAGCTGTTAAATATATGGATAAATATTAATATGTAAATGTCTAGTATCGAACCCGAGACCTCGGGATTGCACACTTTACAAACAAGAATAATGTATAATAAATATATATATGTTAAATGTATCGTATATATATATTTATAAACACTTAATGGACTAAATGGTCGTTAGTTATTAACCGTATGGACTAACTATCATTAGTAATGAAAGATAAGGACTAGAGTGTAACTTGGGTGTCAAGAAGGATCTAGAATCCCTTGTGGGATGCTATGGCCGGTCGAACAAGGGTGGGTCAAGCCCAACCCATGTTTGCTTGGTCACCAAGAAATCCTCTAGTATATATACAAGGCCAAAGATTAGGGTTTCACATCTTTTGTGCACACACACTAACCCTAATTCTTTTCTCCTTGTTTCTTTCTTTGTGGCCGATCGGTTCAAACCCTCCAAGGGATCTTGGATCGATTTTTCCATAGCAAAAATATAAGTGTTTTGTTTACTTGCATCAAACCTTTATTCGTTGGTAGTTTGTGTGTACAAGAACGAGGTAACAACATACTTTTGTTGTTATCAAGGGATCGATTAACAAAACGGTAAGGGATTAATCATTGATCCATATAAACCCTAATTAGGGTTCTTCATATTGTTAAAGACTATTGCTTTTGATTCTTGTTCGGGCTAGAATCACCACGGTACGTTCTTATTTATGTTTTAGTTAATATTTATGTGTTATACTTGATCCTACGCTTCCGCATACGTGTGCACTTTGATTTATATGATTGTCATGGTAATTGAATTCTAACAATATATACCATCATTAGCCGTGTAATGTGATTTGCACCGTACCTTGATTACTATGAAAATAAAAACTCCCAGTCTAACTTAATTTCTCATACCTTCCACAAAAATGAAATCTTCCAACTAAGTTTTGAATTTGGTTCACAATTCTTGGTTGGGTCCCAAATTAAAATAAATACTATTCACTTTTGAGATGGATGGAAAGGTTTCAATTTGATCAAGCCTTAAATCAAAATTATACTACACTTTCTTTCATTATGAAATCAGTAGGCAGTTCTCCAAATTTCGATTCAAAAATGATATACATATACTCAAAGTTTCATCGAGTTAGTCTGAAAGCAAACTTAAATCCGATGTCGAAACACTAATCCTTAAGGATTTACAAAAACTTTCAACCAAGTAACTGAAAAACGTAAAGTCTAGATTTCATGTAGTAAATGAAACATGGACAGAGTGGGAAATGACAGAAGAGTTAAATGCAATCTACTAGGCTTGTTATTGCATTCTAAAAATCAAGAACAAGTCACATGATCCCCCATGCCTATGACAAAACTACATTTAAAGAGGCCCAATCACAATTCTAAACCACAAGTTCATTTCAAAAACATATATAGAAACCCAAATAACCTATTCAAGAATTGTCATTTCTAACATTTGGGTTTCTTGGCTTCAAAATGCACACATAGGTTTGGAATGTTTCTTGTGCCTAAGCCCTAAGCCTATGTTCGCCTTGGTAGTAGGGTTGGAAGGTCACATAAATATACTCATGGGAATAACTAACATATATGAACAATTGGTTTTGTTAATTTGCCAATGTCTGATGTATCAATTAATTGAAAGTTATGGTGTTAGTAAGCATCGTGATTACTAGCTAGCATTTATTGATAATTGACTTATGATCAGCTTATCAAGTTAAGCTTATGAGCTTAATTAAGTTATTAGTTCAAGTCGATAAGCATAAGAGCTAATAAAACTTAAACTTTTGGGTTTTTAGTTTTTCAATAAGCTTATAAGTGAATCAAATAACCTTACACAAACACCCCTCAAATGGGTTAGTCATAAGTATGACTAGCTAGGTCACACCAACATTATATTCTCCACTTTTTCAGAACTGTAAATAAATGTTGTTTTAATTACTACTACACAACCTATTATTACGAGTTTACTGATTATTTCTTATGAAAAAGGTGAATTTAATTTGAACTATCTATAATTCGTTTGATGTGTTTGACTCGTTATATTTAAAGTTAATTTTAGTTATGCATTCTTCATACAATGTTGGGTTAGAGACTTGTAATTTATTAGGTGCAATTGTCCATTTAGATTAGTCACTCAAACTCACTAATTACATGCTCAAATCAAGCCCATTACCAAGATCCATCAACAAACATTTGATAAAAGCCCGACTTAAATCCCAGGCCACGCAGGGCCTGGTAAAACCTACAAGCCAGTCTGAGGACAAAGGTACTATTGCTCTAGAACTATCACTAACGGTTAAAATGCACATATGACACTATACAATAGAAATGCACGACAAACATTATTTTGTACGAGCCAAGGAGTCCACAACACATGTCCTCCTTTTGTCTTGAAATAATCGTTATAATTTCCTAATTCTGAATTTTTGTTGTTCAAATAACAGAAGTTAATTTTTTTGTACTATATAATCTATTATCTCCTTCACGCAAACTGTGATATATATCAACTTATATCTATACGAGTAATTAGAGTACGTACACATGACAAATTATGAACGTTAAGTTGCCTACTTTTAATAAGTGATAACAGTTGCATAAACAAGAATTATGAGGTCATGCGTTAAGTCTTTCTTTAACGGCGAATTTCACCAAAGTCTAGCAAAAAACTAGAACAATGAACAACATAACAATATGCTCGTAGAGAAGATATTGGATCAAAGATTGTCTATATTTTTAGTATTTTATACGATGTAAAACCTTATTTTACATAATGGTGACCAAAAAAACTTTGACCACTGAAGCACTTATCTTGTTCATAGGTAACTTAGCATGCATGAAATTAACTTAATTCAGACTCATCTATACTATATTTTATAGGTATTAAAATCGATTCATGATTAATTATGGGAACATGAAACCCATTTTAGTTTTAATATTCTAATATTGGTCAACATCTCGTTTGATTTGTTTGTTATGTATTTAAATTTATTTGGTCAAACCAAACATATTTGTTATAGAATATATAAAACTTGTTTTGTAGGGATCTTTAAATTATTTGTGATGATGAGCAAGTAATGATCATCAAGAAATAAGAATATGTAGGTTAGTTATTTAATTATGATAATTATTAAGGTGCGCATGATAGTTTGGTGATGCAATGGATAAAATACTCGATCAACCAACTTTTGCAGGGTATTAAAGGCCCAAAAGCTGTAAAAACCAAATCAAATGTGCTTGAGACTCAAAGCCTAGCGTCCACAATGAGTTTCGAAGTTGGAGGTACAAAAGATCAATGGCTAAAATCAACAACGGTGAGCTCGGGTTTGGTAGTCTAAAAGCCTATAACCTTGCTTTTCTCGCTAATGGTGGTGGAGAGTTCGGGTTGATAGGGACTCTCTTTGGGCATCTGTGATCAATGATATCCATGGGAATATTGGAGGTACAAAAGATCTAATTTATACACTTAAATTTAAAGGAGTATGGTCTAGCATAGCAAAAGTAGGGCAAGAAGCAAATGATCTAGGCATAGCATACTCTTAATCTCATTTTTTTAGAGGCAAGTGGGAAACGGTGAGTCTAAAACTTTTTGGGAGGATTGTTGGCTTCGCTCCACTTGCGTTGTTCATATGTTCCCGAGATTATTTGAGTTGGAAACGAACGACTATCTTAAAGAGAGGTGTTCAGTTTCGAATGGTGTGATGGAGTGGAAATGCTTGGAGAAGACAAATTCAAAGTGGAAGAGGGCAAGAAGAATTATCTGATTTGTAGAGCATCGCAGGGAATACTTATTTGACTAATGACGATAGTGATGGTTGAAGGTGGTCCATGAAATCATCAGGTATTTACTATGTCAAATCTCTTCGAGCAGCTATTGATGAAAATATTCTCCCTACATCTTCGGAAATAAAATGGTCTTCTCTTGTTCTTAAAAAAGTGTGTGTATTCATATGGGGAGTTAAGAAGGATAGACTTCCTACCCGTCTAAATTTTATAAAAGAAACATAGACGTAGACTCCTTGCTTTGCCCATTTTGTGAAGATTTATAACACTCATTGATTGCACGTGCTCGAGTCAAAATTTTGTAGGAAAAAATATTCTTATAGTGGAATTTTCAGTTGCCCGTTGATATTAATACTCAGGTTCATCTAAGTCTCGTTAATGAAATGAATAACGACATAGGGAAGATGTTTCACCCATTTCAGATCAAATGCTTCGAAGCATTTATTTTTACTGTTGCTTGGGTTATTTGGAATGCAAGAAATCGTAAAATATTTTCAGGCATCGAAGATACCACAAAATGGTGTTTTCGGGAGGTTCAAAGACACTCAACATATTGGATATCAAGTCGTCGTAAAGTGAACCTAAATTGTACTAGTAGGTTGCGATTTTGTTTATCTCTTGCGTGTTTAGGAGCTCTATGTTAAATGGTGCTTATTTATCTTTTTAGTTGCATCGATATAGCTTTTCGCTAAAGGATTTTTTTGTTCAAGAATTATTTACCGGTTAAAAGAAGTTAATAAATAAATAAAATTCCGAATATATATATATATATATATATATATATATATATATATATATATATAGAGAGAGAGAGAGAGAGAGAGAGAGAGAAAGAGAGGATCTCATCGATTATTCATCGTGGCATAGCAAATGCATTTCTTTTAGTGTTGGAAGAAATCCAACAACCCGAATATCAAAACACGGAATCTAGAGTTTCCACGTCAAGTACCAAGCTGCAACACCAACGTAAAACCAGCGTTTGGCAAACGAACAAAGAAGAAAAAGGAACTAAAAAGATATCGACAAGAATATACACACGTTATTACCCTTGAAGACACCTTTATTAAAACCAATAAAGCTTACAATTCAAGAAAGAAGAGTGTTACAAGCTAGCATCCCCCTCACTTCTATTTATAAAGATGAAGGGGTAGAAACCATGCTTGATTCGGTCTAGGAAACTCCCAACCAACCCTACATAAACCTAAGCTTGCCTTATAGTCCAAGCTAACTAATCCTAGTTCTAGTGTACTCCTAATTAATATTACAATATACACTTAAGTTCCTAATCTAGATTTAAGTTCACTACTAATTTCCTGTAATTTCCTTATTAGGAGTAAGTGTTGGGATCATACTTTTGTATTTTAGTCAAGTATCGGTCATTATCTTTTGTAATAGGTTGCTTAGTTATTTATTTCACTATATGTATGTTACTAGGCTAAGTAATCAAGTCCATGGGCCTTGAAAGCCCACGCTTAAGTAGAATGAGGGAGGAAGGGAATGTTGCCCTACTCCTCCCTTATAAATACTAAACTTATGTAAACATTATTCTTGTTGGTTATTTGAATACATTAAGGAAACTCTTGCTATTACTTTTCTCTCATTTCTTATAATCAACCATCTCTCATTCTCATCTCATTTTCTCATACTTGTTTTTACAAAATGGTGACCTAACAAGTGGTATCATTCGCCTAATAGAGATTGAAGTGTGTTTCTTGGTGTTAACGTGGGATTTAGGGTGTATTTCATCATCTTTTTTGCTTTTTTCTTTGTTTCTTACACTCAAATCTTGAAGCTTGGATAAGTTTTAAGGTTAATATAGTGTTTAGAAGCTTAGATATTGCATAAAGTTTTGATCTTTTAAGGTTTTTCTACTTATTCTTCTATTTTATTGAGTTTTGTAGCTTCTTTGATTTTAGAAAACTTGTTTTTGGTAGCAAAATCTTTCATATTTAGTGTTTTCTAAGTGTTGGTGAAGTTATTTGATCAAAAGTACCTTATTTCTAAGCATTTTTCTTCAAAAATTTGAGATTTTTCAAGTTTCTGACCTCCTTACGCGTAAGTTTCGTGAACAGTACGATTCAAAAGCTGTCTACAGTACTTTTTGTCCCTTCTACGCATAAGTTTTGGTCAAAACCCCTTTCTTACGCGTAAAACTGGTCAAAACCCTGTTTCTACGCTTAACTTGGTCTTCTACGCCTAAATCTTACGCGTAAGTCTATTTCCTACGCCTAAGTCCTACGCTGAAGTTACATCCTACGCAGAAGTTGCCATTTTCTACGCAGAAGTTCAATCTTACACGTAAGTTGCCAGAATCTACGCTTAAGTTTCATCAAAGGTCTTCTCCTTGTGTTACGGTGACTCAGTACTTCCCTAGCTTGGATAAGTTAGTGGACTACTTCGACTTCGGATATCTTTCAAGCTTGGATAAGTTTGAAAGATTTGTTTGGTTGTTCAACCTTACGCATAAGTCTAAACTTACGCATAAGCCAAAGCTTACGCGTAAAGAGGAAACTTACGCATAAACTCATTGTTTACGCATAAACTACTCTTTACGCATAACCTAAAGTTTACGCGTAAGATTATTGTTACGCGTAAGATTTCAACTTACCCTAGGGATTTTGAACTTAACCAAAGGAATGTGCATTTCAATCTTCTACAAAGATCCATTACTACACAAGTGTTCAAAGATGTCTCATCCTCCACATTACTACTTCTCTAATCCTCAGCAACAACATCAGCAGTATCAGCAACAACAATACCATCAGCAACAATCATATCAACAACCTTCACAATCACACTTTCATCAACAACCGTTTAATCCACAACCACAATATCTCATGATGCAACAACATCAAATCATTCCTCAACAACAACCATATCAAATGTCACAACAAAACAATCAGTTTTCCTCCAAACAACCTCACTGGTTTGATAGAATGTGTGAAGTTATTATAACTCAACAATCCAGACATGAGGCAGGATCACTTGAAACACCTCTAATGCTAACACCTGGGAACTATGTTCAATGGTCAAGTAGATTCTTACGATTTTTTGAACTAAAGAAACCTCATGGGAAATTCTTGAAACAAGTGATACTTGAAGGACCATTTGAGTGGCCAACAAGATTTGAAATTGGTGATCCAACTGCTGATCCTCCACGTCCTCCTGGAGATAGACCTCTTCCAGAATCTCAACTCACAGAAGAACAGAAATTACATCGTGAAGCTGATGAATATGCAATGGCTTATATACTTCAAGGTATACCTAATCCAATTTATCGAAGTGTTGATGCTCATAAAACAACCAAAGCTATGTGGGAACATGTTTATCTCCTTATGAAAGGCACTCAATTGAACAAAGATGATATGGAATCCAAACTCTACATAGAATACACAGACATCACAATTGAACCAGGAGAGTCACTTGAATCCTACTATCATCGTTTCACAAATGTGGTCAATGATCTGGAACGTCACAAAATCACAGTACCAAGGATCGCAGTGAACTCCAAATTCGTTGGTAGTCTTGGCCCGGATTGGCATAAATATGTGACATTTGTTCGACAAACCAACAATCTTCATGATGCACCATATGGTTTGTTGTATGATTTTCTGAAACACCATGAACCTGAAGTGGAAAAAGATAGAGCTCTTCGAGGAGGATACTCACCATCACTAACACCAAATTCTTTGGCACTCGTAGCTCAATCTCCCTATGCTACACCACCTATGTCAAATCATGCATATGTTCAAGAGCAAAACTACTTCAGTTATCCACAATCTTCTACCTCAAACCAAATGGTCCCTTATGATTCATCTCAACAAAATACTTCTACTCAACTTGTTCCATTAAACAACAATGATGCAGTGTATTACTCCAACTCCAATGAAGATGACGATGATGACTTTAATAAGTTGAATCAGGGACTTGCTCTTATTGCTCGTGCTTTCAGCAAATTCTCCAACAAAACAAACAACCGTCAACGTTCATCTTCCAACACAAGGAATCAAGCTGTTGTCAATGATGGAAGAGTGGAAATTCAGGATCGTAACTATGCTCGATCTGGCTCAGGAAGTTCTTCAGGAAATTTTGGGAATGGTCAGAAGTTTAATAACAATGGAGGGTTCAGGAACAACTCAGGATCTTCTCAGCAAAGATTTGAACCAGTTGCAACTAGGAACTCCAACTCAGGGAATGCAGTGTGGTGCTATAATTGTAATGAACAAGGTCATATAGCCACAGCATGTCCCAAACCAAGAACTCGGGGTAGTAAGTTTCACAAGCAGGCATTACTCATGGCTCTTCAAGATGAAAAAGATGGACATTTCCCTGAACAGGACAACAACTTCATGGCAAATGTGAACAATGATGATGACATGGAAGATCTGGAAGCCAATGCAGCTGTGATGCTTATGGCCAACATGCAGGAACTTCAGTTTAATGATTCAGGTCCAGTGTATGACACTGACGGCTTGTCTCAGGTACATGACCAAAAAGCATGCCCAATACATGAAATAGCCTCACCTTCTGCTTCTGAATCAGATATGGCGCAAGTTGTTCTATCTAACTCATCTTCATCTTCTCAAACAGATGAACAAATAAGCACAGTTGTCATATTTGATAATGACACAGTTGTTTCATTTGATGATCCTATTGAGAATGATAAACATGATCATATAGAACAACATGAACCATCATTTGATCCAGACCCTGACCTCATAATGTTATCTAAACAACTGAATGCTCAACAATTGCAAATCATTAAATGCAACGAGATAAACAAAGCTTTAAAAGAAACAAATGCGTCACTTTCAAGAGATATTGAGTGTTATAAAATTCAACTTTCAAATCAAGAAGACAAGATTAAACATGCAAAAAGTTTTGGAAAAGCTTTTCAAGATTCTTACAATAAAGAGCAAGATCTTCAACACAAAATGCAAGATTTAATTGAGTCAAACGGGAAGTTGATTTCTAAACTCGAAAGTGAGAAGTGTGAACTGAAAATGCAAGTTGAACGTCTTCAAACAGTACTTTCAAAAACAGAAACAGAATTGTCAAGTTGTAAAAAGGATTTTTGTGAACATAAAATACGAAAAAGGAAGTATATAGATAACTTACTCGGTGAGATTGTTGATCTTGAAAAACAACTCAAAGAATTCCGTAATATTGTTTACAAACACGGGAACTCTGTCACAACAATTCAGAAATTTACTCTAAAACCGAGACCCGATAAAGGATTTGCACTTGGCGATTTCAAATCAATGTTTCTTCACACGGCATTCAAAAAAATTCCTAAAATTTACAGTATGGACCATTTTCTTGATAATACGATTGTGCATGCTGTTGTCTTTGATACAGAGGAAGAAGAAGAAGAAGAACTTGAAGACGAGAGTCGATCAAAAATGAGTTATGTTCAATATTGGACACCATATGATTATTCAAAAGCTCCTCACATTTCTAAATCTTTTGTTCCTCAAAAGGAATTACCTGAGAAATCATGGTATGTCACTGAGTCATATGTTTCATCCTCTAATGCGGCCCCTGTCCAAACTGTAGCACAAATAAATGGTCCTTTACCATCATCTGGTGAACTTACACCTTTACCGAAAAATTGTCGTGTCTTAAATTATTACAAAACTTTTGTGGAAGACATCGAAATTTTGGACGAAACAATTGAACGTAATTCTGAAATAAAAATTGAAACTTTTCAATCCGCTTACGAGCGAGAAAAGAGAGACATTTTTCAAAAACAAATGTTGCCAATTGTCAAACACCTCCGTCTCTGTGCTACACGTTGGGAACAGGAACTTCAAAACGAGGTCAAAACTATGATAAACGTTTTCAACTCAACTGAAAATGAGATTTTGGTTCAAAAGCAAAGAAATAGAGTTTTAAAAAATGATGCTGATCGACTCTTGGAACAAATTCTCAATGTTGATATTTATTCTGTTATCATGAATGATCTCTATAAATCTGGTACTTCTATGCTTGTGGATGACCTTTGTGTTGATAATAACTTGTTGAATGTGGAAATCGAGACACTTAAACATGAAAATGACAAGCTGAGAATACAAAATGATGATGTGACAAAACAATTTTCAAAAGAAATTTGCCTTCTCAAACAAAGGCTTGAATGGTGTCAAGCTCAAAGTATTGATATGGAATTGAAATTTCAAAGTCAAAATAATTTCAACTCTTGTCAGCTTTGCAAAAACACTGAGTCTTTAAAAAGTCTATGTCTCAAATACGAGAAAGAAATTGCGAATTTAAAAATTGAAAACGCCGAATGGCAACAAAACCGCGATGACATCAAATATTGCAATGGTTTACTTGAGTCTGAAATTCAAGATAAAAATCACATCATCATTGATTTGAAAGAGAAAATTAAGCTACTTCAAAAAGGAAAGTTTGTTGACACCACAGTGATTGTATCAATTAAACAAAATTGCTAAAGAAAATTTTGTTCAAAACACTAATGTTGATAACTCCACTTCCACAGGACTAGTCTCCACTAGTAGCGTTAGCAGACCCAAGCGAAAAAGTAACAAGAAGAATAGGTTCTGGCAACGTAAAAGAGGACAACTAGAAGCTCAAGAAGTAGAAGATCAACTTAGGAATTTGAATAAAACTCATGTTGCATCAGATTTAGATTCTAATCTGGCAAATTGTAATCAAAATCTAAATGTAACGAATGATGAACCTTTGAATGTTTTGAATATTAATGCATCTTGTGTGTTTTGTCGTAAAAGCGTATCATCTGGTGTTCATACAAAATGTATTGCTAACTCTCTTCTTAATCGACATAAGAAACGTAGGACAAGCATTCCTTCTAGGCCCACTACTGCCTCTAAGTCTATATTAGGAAAGCCGCCGTCTACGGCTTCTAATGCAGCTGAAGTTACCCCCATAAGTGCAGAGAACAAATCTCGGAACAAGCCCATTACTAGTGAATTCACCAAAAAGAAAGCAAGAACTAGTTGGAATTGGCAACGTTGGTTACAATTTAAACCAGACTTTAAATGGATTCCTAAATTGTTAAATACCTGTGCTTCTAACCAATAGGAACCCGCACTTTCTTTGGGTTCCACCCTTACTTCTGTTCTATCCGTGTCGTCTTCTTCTGATACAGGTGGTACAGATTGTTCTCTGGATTGTTGATAGCGGATGCACCCGACATATGACAGGCAATCTCAAATTGTTACACAACTTTGTCTCAAAGTTCATTGGTACTGTCAGATTCGGGAATGATCATTACGCTTTAATCATGGGATATGGTGACTATGTCAGTGGGAACATTGAAATCAGTCATGTTTATTATGTGGAAGGCCTTGGACACAACCTTTTCTCTGTTGGAAAATTTTGTGATGGGGATCTAGAAGTTGCATTTCGTGAGAAAACTTGTTACGTTCATGACTTACAAGGAAACGATCTTATGTCTGGCTCACGTGGTTCTAATCTTTATACAATCTCAATGTCAGATATGATTGCTACATCTCCGATATGTCTTCTCTCCAAAGCAGAATCGACTAAATCTTGGTTATGGCACAAATGTCTTTCGCACTTGAATTTCAAAACTATGACTGACCTTGCTCATCACAAACTTGTTGAAGGATTTCCAAGATTCCGATTTACCAAAGATCAATTATGTTCAGCCTGTGAACAAGGAAAAAGTACTCGCGCTCATTTTCCTTCGAAACCTGAGCACAGTACGAATCATGTTTTACAATTGCTTCATATGGATTTGTGTGGACCGATGCATGTTCAAAGTATCAACGGTAAACGCTACATTCTTGTAATTGTGGATGATTACTCCAGATGGACTTGCGTTTATTTTTTACGAAGTAAAGATCAGGCTCCTTCAATGATCATCACCTTTCTCACTAAAATTCAAGTTCAGTTATGCAACACGGTACGAATAGTCAGAACTGACAATGGAACTGAATTTAAGAATCAGACACTTCGGTCATATTTTGAGAAAGTGGGAATTGAACATCAAACATCTATTCCTAGAAGCCCAGAACAGAATGGAGTTATTGAAAGATGCAACAGGACGTTAGTGGAAGCTGCTAGAACTATGTTGATTAATGCTCAATTACCAGATTACTTGTGGGCGGAAGATATTTCAACCGCATGTTATACCCAAAACCGTTGCATAATCACAAAACGCCATCGCAAAACACCTTATCAAATTGTTCACAAAAGAAAACCGAACATCAATTACTTTTATGTATTTGGAGCACTTTGTTATCCGAAAAATGATCGTGATGATTTAGGTAAACTTAAAGCAAAGGCTGACATCGGAGTGTTCGTTGGATACTGTGAAAATTCTAAAGGTTTTCGGATATGGAATCGTCGAACAAGAGAAATTCAAGAAACCATTCACGCTAATTTTGATGAACTCACACAAATGGCTTCTGAGCAACACAGCTTAGGACCCGAATTCAACCGTCTTAACTCTCCGGACTCTTCGGCTGAACCATTGCCACTCAACCGCAAAGAATTGGAAACCTTGTTTGCTCCACTGTTTGATGATACAATTGAATACCGTTCTACTGAGGTGTTACCTAATTCCGCTGCTCAACCTGATAATATTCTAGTACCTGAATCACCTCAACAAACAACAACAACTGTTGAGAAAGACGGTCGTCCAATTGCATCACCATTTACATTAGAACAAACTGTTTCTAACTCCCGACAATCAGCTGAAGATCCTACACCACAATCAGTTCCACAACCCGCAGAGCATGATCCTGATGCGTTCTTTAACCCGTTTGCACCGGCTCCTACCTTTCCTGATATAGCTGAGTCATCTACACGCAATTTGGATCCTGCTAACATGCGAGATACTTATCAACTACACCCTTCGACACACAAATGGACTCGAGACCATCCACTAGTTCATATTATTGGCCATCCAGATGCACCTGTAATGACAAGACAACGACTTCACACTGATGGAGAAACTTGTATCTATGCACTCACAGTTTGTCATGAAGAACCTAAGAACATCAAAGAAGCAATGACTTATGACAACTGGATTGAATCTATGCAAGAGGAATTTCAGCAGTTCATACGATTAGAAGTCTGGGAATTAGTTGAAAGACCTGACGGAGTCTTTGTCATCGAGTTAAAATGGATTTGGAAAAATAAGCTAGATGCAGAAGGCACTGTCATACGTAACAAATCACGCCTGGTTGCGAAAGGATACTCCCAACTAGAAGGACTTGACTTTGCAGAATCCTTTGCTCCAGTGGCTAGACATGAAGTTGTTCGGATCTTAATGGAGAACTCCGTGAAGAAGTTTATGTAAGCCAACCAGACGGCTTCGTTGATCCTGAACGTCCTAACCACGTTTACCGACTCAAAAAGGCACTCTACGGACTTAAGCAAGCCACACAGGCATGGTATGACAAACTGTCCACTTTCTTGCTGGCCAATAAATTTTCTAAAGGTTCGGTGGATCAAACACTATTTACAAAAACCTACGGGGAGGACTTACTTGTTGTTCAAATATATGTCGATGACATTATTTTTGCCTCAACAAAAAGAAGTTACTCTAATGATTTTGCAAAATTAATGAAAGATAATTTTGAAATGTCCATGATGGGTGAACTTTTGTTCTTTCTAGGACAACAAGTTCATCAATCACCCCGTGGAATTTTTATAAATCAGTCCAAATATGCGCTAGAAATTTTAAAGAAACAAGGAATGATGACTTGTGATACTTATAATACACCAATGGGCTATACCACAAAACTAGATGCTGACTTACATGGGACACCTGTTGACCCTACCAAATACCGCAGTATGATTGGGTCACTCATGTATCTCACAGCTAGTAGATCTGATATAGTATTTGTTGTCTACATGTGTTCTCGCTATCTGTCCAAACCAACTGAAAAACACCTCAGTGAGGTTAAAAGAATCCTTCGATACATAAAGGGAACCATTAACTTGGGAATCTGGTATCCGAAGGATTCTGGTTTTGAACTAATTGCTTTTTCAGATGCTGACCATGCAGGATGTTTAGACATACGCAAAAGTACATCTGGTGGATTACAGTTTCTCGGAGATAAACTTGTGTCATGGCAATCAAAGAAGCAGGACTGCACGTCACTGTCGTCAACAGAATCTGAATATGTAGCTATGTCTGCTTGTTGTGCTCAAGTCATCTGGATGAGATCACAACTTAAGGATTATGGCTACCTGTTCAACAAGATTCCAATCTACTGTGATTCCAAGAGTGCAATTGCTATTTCTTGCAACACAGTTCATCACTGCAAATCCAAACACATTGATCTCCGTTATCACTTCATCAAAGAGCATGTTGAAAAGGGTACCGTTGAACTATATTTTGTTGGGACTGAGTACCAATTAGCGGACTTACTTACCAAATCTTTAGCACCATCAAGGTTTGCTAGTCTAGTTCACCAAATTGGTATGCGATGTTTGACTCCAGATGATCTGGAAAAGTTTTTAAAACACAATTGATCATCAAACATCAAAACTATCTTTGTAAATATCTTTCCAAAAACAAAATACAAAAATATAAAACCAAACAAAAAACACAAAAAGATTTTTGTACTTTAAAAAAAAAATGCAATTTACCAAAAATATTACGCTTTATCTTAAGTGATGCTTCAAAAGGATTTTCGGGATACTCACCTTGACCGTAATAATAAAATTAAGTTTTTTATTAATATTTCGGTCTAAGGTCGAGGGGGAGTAAAATTCCACAAGTTGCTCTTGTCATGGCTTGGTGTAGTTAACGATAGTTAGATAAGAAAGTTAATTGGGTACTAGGTATGATAGTAATATAAGGTTAAGGGGCCATAATTGTCAAAAATTGATACTAAGTTTAACCTTGGTCAATACCTAAAATTGACCCCTCATTTACTACACCTGCAAAAATTACTTACACACATTTACTATCCACACCAACCCAATCTACGGTTCATAATCAATCTGCTAATCCAATCACTAATCTTCTAATCTGTAAGTGACATAATGTTTTGATTATGATTCTAAACATTGGTTTTTAATTTCATTACAATCCAACGGTTAAATCTCTCCAAATCTATAATATTCGATTTAGGGTTATGCGTAAAATTGGAGTTAGAGATTAGGATTGTTAGGGTGTGTTTTGATTGATGGGTTTTGATCCTTGGATGATAATAAACATGATACTAAACTCCAATCATACCCAGATTCATTAATTGTTTAAAATCAAATTTAGGATTCTTCGTATGATTTGGGTGTTTTCGTGTAACAATGTTTTGATACAATTAATTGGTTAGGATATTGTTAGAAAGTGTTTAGGATTATGTTATTGTGGTTTAATTGCTTCAGAAACAAGTATTGTTCATGAATCGTGGATTTAGGGTTCGAACTCACTAGCAGCTTTGATCTTTTGATTCCATGGATAATAGTTGTTATAATTTGGTCCACATGACCCTTAGCATATGAGAAACTCTTCCCCTATGTCAATTTTAACCCAGAATCATGTTTTGATTAGTTGTGATTTGATGTTCATGCGTTACTACGCATAAGTTTGGTAGTGTGCATGTTTACGCGTAAAATTGTGTGTATTAAGTGTGTTGGTATAAACATTGATCAGTGGTTGTGTTTAAACTCTTTCAGGAATCAAAAGAGACAATTTTTCAAAAGGTGAAATCCGTTAAAGACAAGTCTACGCATAAGATACTCATCTTACGCGTAAGATTGAATCTTACGCGTAAGATTCGACATTTTTGAAAAACATTTTCTTGGATAAGACAATGTTTACGCATAAGAGATTTTCTTACGCATAAGTTATAAACTTACGCATAAGACAGAACTTACGCATAAATTATATCTTACGCATAAGGTTAATCCTTTGCATAAGCTCATATCTTACGCCTAAGATTTTATCCTACGCATAAGATTCACCTTACGCGTAACATATAACAAAAGTTTTCACACACAACACCCACTGATCAATTCAAAAAATGTGCACAATCATGTAATTGAATGTCCGAGCTAACAAAGTAAATCATTGCTATGTTTGTGTTTGTTGATGATCAATTCAGATGGCATAACACAATGACATTCCATATGGACCAGAACCTGAACCAAAACTCTCATGGGAAGAAACCTTTCCCGAAGATTACACAGAAAGATAGGCAAGAACAACCTAAGAATCAACTTCAACAAAATCACATGCAATGAATCGTCATGCATTGTAGCAGTGGATGCTCTCCTCTATCACCCTAACAAAATTTTGTTCACCAAGTCAGCATCAGTAGCCTGCTTCTACATACACCAATTCTGGCACACACTTCAGCTAGACCTTGGGGAAGAATCCTTCACTTGCATGCTTCACAACAGACAAGTTACTGTGGACATAGATACACTTAGGAATGTTCTTGGGTTACCCGAACTTGGTCCAGATGAAGAATATGATCAAGTACCTAACGAGGAAGAGCTGATAGAGTGGTTACGGGATATTGGCTACGATGAATCAGAAGAAGTAGTGACAAGACACTCTAGGGTCAACATCAGATTTCTTTCACAACCATGGAGAACCCTGTACATTCTGATTGCTAAATCCTTATCTGGCAGAGACACTGGCCATGAACACCCCAAGCTCCAACACCTCAAACTTTTCTGGGCCGTGGCAAACGTCAAGAAGGTGGATTATGCCAGCATTATCTGGGAAGACCTTGTGTGGCACATACAACACAAGACCACCAACATTCCATTTGTACGTTTCACCAAATTACTCATCGAAAGCTTCCTTCATGAGAATGATGATATTCCACAGAGACTTGATGACGAAGCCAAGCATACTTTCAGAAATGAAGACACTCTCAAACAAATCAAGAGACTCGACACCAGCACACGCAAGCAAGGAAAGAAATTTCCCGATTGTCTCTTGAATAATAAAGTGAAGCTTTGCAAGAATTACAAGTACTACGAACAAGCACTTAAGGAAGACAAAGTTGGGTTCCTAGACGAAGTAATTTGATGCGTGGGAATCGCACCTTGCTTTACCTCTCGAGGGATCTCGAGAAGCTTACAACCCCCACCAGGCAGTGTACCTGATCGTTGTAGTATAGTATAGTGACAAGTACCGGGGGATTGATCGTTCAGCTTAGGAATAGTGTCACTAGGATTAGAAAACCTAATTAATAGTTCTAAAGGTGAGAGATAATTATTTTTTGTGTTTTTATATTTTATGAAAGCAATTAAAATCTCGGGTTTTGGAAGATAGGGCGGAATTAGTTGCTATTCAACTAACCCAAAACTATTAAAATAATGAAAATGAAATTAAACTAATTAAACTAAGGTTGTGAGCAGTATTTGGAGAAATTGTGTTTACTTAGACTTCACTACTCCCTAGATATCTTTTACATGTTAATTACTTGTTACACTTGTATGAATGACAGATTGTATTCCTTAATACCATTCGTGGGGTGGCATACATAACTCCCCAACTCTATGAGCTCTTATCTCCTCCTACACCATGACCCAGCACAACTATAGGGATTGTAAACAGTGACTCATGCATTAAATACAACCAATAAAGACCTAGTACGCCTCGGTTCATGTTTCTTAAAACGTTCAAGCATGTTACCATTTGGAGATCTGCCGGTTTTCTTAAGCCTAACATATAAATCATTCATTCAAAACAAGAATAGACAAGTAATCAACATCTAGGTTTCATTAGATCTAAGCAAACACAAGAGAGATCTAGCCTAGCATAGTAGAATTGAGACAAGAACAAGAGATAAACAACCAACACATAGACATATTGATTGAATTGAAAGTACACTTATCTCAATTACAATGCAAGGTCTCAAGGGTTTGGAACCCTTGAAAAACCTGTAAAAGAGGCACCAAAATCGTCTTTAGGGTTTCACCAAAACTTCTCTCTTTTTAATGAAAAAACTAGAAAACTATATATAGGAAAAACAGTATGACGGCGTCAAGAGTAACTTCTGACGCCGTCACCTCGCCGCCATATACTTCCTCGGACGGCCTTGATCCACTTATGACGGCCTATGTGACGCCGTCACCACCCACGGTATATTAATTTTGCCACTTTGACGCCGTCACGAGTCCTTCTGACGCCGTCACCACCTTCGGTGTTAAATTCTTCATGTCTGACGCCGTCAAGATGTTGGTCTTGACGCCGTCACCTTGTATTTTCAGCATGGAAATTTGGTACTTAGCCGTTTTCTTCACTTTTATGCTCCAAAAACGTCCAAAATAGCTTCTTTTCCAGAATTCACTCTCCAAACACCTAAAATCACAAAAGGAACGATTTAGGGCAATATTTGATCAAATAAAGTCGGATTCGGGCTTAAATGACCCCCTAAAAACGGATCATTTTTCGCCTCATCATATACCCTTACACTTGAGATTTGCTTGTCCTCAAGCAAATGAGGTTTTATTCTACTCAAAAGACAAGTTAGGGGTCATTTAACACTAATATAAAAGTAATTACAACAAATAATCGTTCCACTAAAGACCAATAGACAAGCACGGAGGTCATACACAAGCACCTCACAAATAGTGTTTAGATACTCACATCTCTCGGGTGTAATAAAGTAATATAACATTATGGAAATGGAAGATATCTCTCACTACCTGTCATAGCAAAATAGATTACCATAGGCTTGGGAAAGGATCAAACCTCCACCACATGGCGTAAGCACCTAGGATAAACTATCAAAGAGGTCTTTTAAAGGGTTATAACGTTAGGTGTAGGGATATGAATTACACGGTTTTGTTGGATAAAGGAAGTTTTACTGGTGGCGAGTTAACAATCTCGGTTAATTACATGTACAAGATGGCGTTGCTAAGCCAAGACTAGACTCAACTTAAGCTAATAAATGAAAAATAACAAAAACATAAAATAAACATAGAATGAAAACGGGATGGTAGTCCGTATGTTTTTTCTCTTTTTCTTTTTCTATTTTTTTTTCTTTTTCTTTATTTTTCGATTTTTTTTTTTTTTTTTTTTTTTTTTTTTTTTTTTTTTTTTGCATACACTCTTACCCTACCATCCAAAATAATACATCATAGGGGTTTGAGCATTCCCCTTACACTTGAATCTTTACATACTTTACAATTAACTAATCTAATGACTCGAATTAAGAAAATCAAAACACTTGGAGCACTTTTAAGATTAACGTACATATGGGGGTAATAAGTGATGTTCTTCCCCATTACTCCATAAAATAAGTACTTACCCATGAGTCCCAATCGTCCCAAAACAATATGTACAAGGATATGACTCGACTTAGCAACCATGTAATCAATTAGAAAGTTAACTTAGGGTTTAACAAATAACAATAATGCACTAAAAATGAGCTCATACACGGAAGGCTAAGGCGATTTGGTTGTACATTTAAGTGGGGTGTAACAAATTCTTCCTTTAAGTAAAATGCTTAAAGTTAGAAACAAAAAGATAGGCTCGGAGGGGTGTACTAGGGGTTTCGTGTACTAAAAATGAGTACAACGCTAAGGGTGTGGGAAAAATTAGTTGACTTAACTAGCCAAGTAATATGACTTAAATGGTCAAGTAATTATGATACGGGTTTAACACAAGGGTGATCCTAGTGCCTCTTATCATGTAGTAAATCCTACTACACGAATGTAGTCTCACTAGCGGTCTCGGGATGCATCACTAACGCAAGTTCTAGAATCTAAATGCTACCGGTACACTCATAAGCACCAATAATGAATGATTTTCCTATCAAATCTAAAGGCGAACCTCACATTTTTGGGTGGAAAATTTTTCTGAGTATACGGTTATGTGCTAGTCATACAACCTCCTATCCATGAGACGCTTGCTATGGCTAAAGTTTCACTCCTAAATGTTGTAAAAAATTTTAAATTTGGCGCTAAAATTACACTAACAAGTATTTCTCATAGTTTTATTACTCATCTACTATCAAACAAAACAAACTCAAGCGAAAGTGCATATGTAAGGTATCATCTTTTTACCCTCCCCTTACACTTAAGATGAACATTGTCCCCAATGTTCAAGTAAAGAATGTAAAAGTTAAAAAGTAAAGAGAATGAAATCAAATACTCCCCTGATTCGCTCGGTATGGATTTTAGTTGGCCAGGTTAAATCTTCCTCCAAGAAAACGAACAATCAAAGCTTCCCTTCCAGAATATAAATCATCCTCTTGTCATAAATAACCTGTAAATCCTGAAAACAATAGACAAGGCAACCTCACGTAAAATCGGCGGCATCCTATATAAGTTACTAAATCCTAGAAAACAAAGTAAGATATAATGCTTGTGGAATGAAGTTTGCAGATTTCCTGGAGATTATAAAACTTAATAATTCACAAAAACCATAAGACTCCGTTAGAAAAACAAAACCGGTAAAATTTCCAGATTTTAACTCCTGACGCCGTCAAGAGCAATACCCTGACGCCGTCAGAATGGACCTGCAGAAAATCTTATGCTAAGTTTCCGGAAAATTTCTGGAAAAACTTTGTCCTACTTCTTGGAAAATCCTGCAAAACTTCATTATGACTCAATACAAGCATTTGACTCTAACAAATACAAATATACATGTTCATTAAATATTGTGGAGAATCATGATCGGTTTGTTTCTTAAAAACATATTTGGGGTTTCCCCTTACACTTATCTTTTGCAAAAAAAATACCTTTAGGTTGAAGTTAAGACTAGGCTAAACAACATAGTAAAGTATTTCCACATTTTAGTAGAGAAACATGATCAACCAACAATAAAAATAAAACATGCATACGGAAGCAAATAACAATCAAACAAATAAAAATCACACAAAACATGGGTTGCCTCCCAAGAAGCGCTTTTCTTTATTTACGAGTCTTGTAGCTAGACTCAAAGTCGTGGGTTACTACGTGATTCGGGTGAGTTCCTCATTGAGGACATCTTTGGGATCGAACTTAGGTTTCAACTTTCTATCGGTTCCCTTAGTGTGGTATGACCTTTCAAACTTTTCTCCATCCGGATCATACAAGGTCATCCTAATATGCCATGACCCGTCACCTTATTTAGGTGGCTTGTCCCACCTCCATTTATACTTATCTCTATCTCTTTTCCATTTATTCAACTCTATATTAATAGGCATTACGCTCAAGAACTCAATCATCTTTCTAAAGACTAAGGGGTCCTCAAAGGGATCTAGCTCCTCATCTCTAGCTATGAGTTGTTCTACCGAATGTGTCTTCTCAACGAAATCCTTTTCTAGATAAAATGGGCATTGAGGACCTATGAAGTTCCTTTCTATCCAAGGTCCATATCTAGATGGTCTCCTATTCATCTCTACCCAATGCGGTGTTGGTTCATCATCACAATCATAACTATGCTTCTTAACATCATACACCGACCAAGTATCGCCTTCTCCTACCGCTATATTGGATTCCTTGCAATCTATCATGGCACTAGCGGTTGCTAAAAATCCTCTTCCTACCAATAATGGGCATGTAGTGTCACTAACCATGTCTAGGACGTGAAAATCCGCTAATATAGTTAACCTTCCTACGTGAACAACTACATCCTTAATCATTCCAACCGGGTGGGCAATACTTCCATCCGCTAGCCCTATCAATACCTCCGTTTCCTCTAACTTTCCTAGCTTAAGAGCGGTGAATAAGGATAAGGGAATCAAGTTGAGGCTTGACCCTAAATCGGCTAGTGTGTCGAAAGCTTCGGATCTTCCTATCTTACAAGGCAAAACAAATATACCCGGATCATCAAGCTTTTTAGGCAACTTGTTTTGAACGAAGGCGGTCCCATTTTTACCTAGCTTATACTTCTCATATTTTTCTAGGAGGGCACTATAGTAAGGAGCACGCGCTAAGACATCAATGACGGGGCGTTCAAGGTGAAGTTCTTTGAATTCATCGTCAAGGTCTTGCGTAAGAGGTGTTTCAACTATGCTTTTGACCGGCTCTATAGTGGGTGTTTTAGTTGATTGGTCCTTTTGGGGGACTTGGTGTTGTTTGAAACACGTGCTCGTTGATTTAACCGAGTAGTATTGTGGACACGAAGTGGGTGACGAAACTGAAGATATGGAATTAACGTTTATTTTCGGATTCTTGATTGTGTCGCTTGGGAGTGCTCCCATTTCTCGGTCATTGAGAACTTTCAACAATGCGTCAATTCTATTGGTCATCTCGCTTTGATTTTGTTTGAAATCGGCTTCAAACTTAGCTATGCGGGCTTCTTGAGATGCCATGAACTTTGACATCAATCCTTCAAGATTGTTGGTACTACCATAGTTGTTAGAAGGATTGTTGTTGAAGGTACGGTTGGGTGGTGGACCGTTTGATTGGTAACGATTAGGTGGGTTGGATGAATTGGGTTGATTTTGTTTCCACCTAAGGTTTGGGTGATTTTTCCATGAGGGGTTGTATGAATCACCGTATGTGTTTGGCTCGGGCTTGAAAGTGTACCACTTATCTCCCGCTTCGTCGGTACGCGTGGATGCGTAGTCCGCAAAAGTTGTTCCGGGGAGTTACACACAATCACGAGTGTCATGGGGACCACTACATAATTCGCATGAAGAAGTGATTTTGTTCACTTGGCTTGAATGCTTCGGAGCTTCGTAAGATTTCATGAGAAACTTGACTTGGTCCTCAAGTTCCATGATCCTATGGTCGGGAGTGCTAGAATTGTTCGAAGGCAAAGATATTGCCTTGACCGTTTTGTTCAAATCACGGGGGTCATTCCAACTTTCGTTGTCATAGAGAGCAAGATCTTCTATGAGTTCCCATGATTGTTCCGCACTAAAATCACGTAGCTTCCCACCGGCCGATTGGTCAATGGTTCGCCTCGTGGAGATGTCGATATGGTCATAGAAGATTTGGACTTGGAGCTAAAGATCTATGCCATGATGAGGGACTTTTTGGAGTAAATCCTTGAAACGAGTCCATGCTTCATAAAGAGATTCATTTTGACGTTGTTGGAACATCAAGATGTCATTCCTAAGTTTAGTAGTTCTCCCCGGTGGGAAAAATTGAGCAAGGAAACGAGTGGTGAGATCATCCCATGTGGTGATGGATCCCGCGGGTAAACGCTCAAGCCATTGACTAGCTTGATCCCGTAGAGAGAATTGGAATAGGCGTAAACCGGTAGTCTCTCTAGTTTCAACACCTAGGTCTATGGAATCTACGATTTTGAGGAAGTCCTTAAGGTGTTGGTTTGGATCTTCGGAACGAAGTCCATGGAATGCACATCCGCTTTGCACCAACCGGATGGTGTCGGATCGCAAGGGGGTCACATTGGCTCCGGTGAGCTCAATGGTGTTTCGGTAGCCTTGGTGGCTGGGTCGGGAATACTCTCCTAAGGTTCGGGGCCTAAGGGGTTCTAATGGTGGGTTTTGTTGTGGTGGGATGATGGGTTCAAAGATGTTACCACCTTCCATGATGTCGGATGGTAAAGAGTTACGAACAAATGCACGAAGAAATAAGATAGACTAAAGAAGACCTAAAAATAAAAATAAAAAAATCTTACTAGAAAGGAATCTAGCAAGTAGACCTAATAAAAAGAAATCCTAACCTAGACAATAACTATTCCCCGGGCTGCGGCGCCAAAAACTTGATGCGTGGGAATCGCACCTTGCTTTACCTCTCGAGGGATCTCGAGAAGCTTACAACCCCCACCAGGCAGTGTACCTGATCGTTGTAGTATAGTATAGTGACAAGTACCGGGGGATTGATCGTTCAGCTTAGGAATAGTGTCGCTAGGATTAGAAAACCTAATTAATAGTTCTAAAGGTGAGGGATGATTATTTTTTGTGTTTTTATATTTTATGAAAGCAATTAAAATCTCAGGTTTTGGAAGATAGGGCGGAATTAGTTGCTATTCAACTAACCCAAAACTATTAAAATAATGAAAATGAAATTAAACTAATTAAACTAAGGTTGTGAGCAGTATTTGGAGAAATTGTTTTTACTTAGACTTCACTACTCCCTAGATATCTTTTACATGTTAATTACTTGTTACACTTGTATGATTGACGGATTGTATTCCTTAATACCATTCGTGGGGTGGCATACATAACTCCCCAACTCTATGAGCTCTTATCTCCTCCTACACCATGACCCAGCACAACTATAGGGATTGTAAACAGTGGCTCATGCATTAAATACAACCAATAAAGACCTAGTACGCCTCGGTTCATGTTTCTTAAGACGTTCAAGCATATTACCATTTGGAGATCTGCCAGTTTTCTTAAGCCTAACATATAAATCATTCATTCAAAACAAGAATAGACAAGTAATCAACACATAATCAACATCTAGGTTTCATTAGATCTAAGCAAACACAAGAGAGATGTAGCCTAGCATAGTAGAATTGAGACAAGAACAAGAGATAAACAACCAACACATAGACATATTGATTGAATTGAAAGTACACTTATCTCAATTACAATGCAAGGTCTCAAGGGTTTGGAACCCTTGAAAAACCTGTAAAAGAGGCACCAAAATCGTCTTTAGGGTTTAACCAAAACTTCTCTCTTTTTAATGAAAAAACTAGAAAACTATATATAGGAAAAACAGTCTGACGGCGTCAAGAGTAACTTCTGACGCCGTCACCTCGCCGCCATATACTTCCTCGGACGGCCTTGATCCACTTATGACGGCCTATGTGACGCCGTCACCACCCACGGTATATTAATTTTGCCACTTTGACGCCGTCACGAGTCCTTCTGACGCCGTCACCACCTTCGGTGTTAAATTCTTCATGTCTGACGCCGTCAAGATGTTGGTCTTGACGCCGTCACCTTGTATTTTCAGCATGGAAATTTGGTACTTAGCCGTTTTCTTCACTTTTATGCTCCAAAAACGTCCAAAATAGCTTCTTTTCCAGAATTCACTCTCCAAACACCTAAAATCACAAAAGGAACGATTTAGGGCAATATTTGATCAAATAAAGTCGGATTCGGGCTTAAATGACCCCCTAAAAACGGATCATTTTTCGCCTCATCATAATTCTACCTTCGTGCATGCAGAAGAAAGGGAAGAAAGGTAGCAAGTCTGGGAGCTCTGGTAGTTCTACCAAGTCTAAACAAAAGAGGGGTACTCTCAAGTTAAGACTTCCTGTCAAGAAACCTGAGTCCATTCCTGAACCTACACAACCACCTTCTCCAAAACCGTTTAACTCAGAAACCGAATCCGACGAAGGTCCAGTTTACAGGGAAGCCTATGCTAATATCAACGAGAATGTTAATCTTGAAGATATTGATGATAAAGACTTGACGTTCGAAGATTGGGAGAAAAACATTGATGAATTTGCTGATAATGTTGAATACCCAGCAGATCTCAATCAAAGACCGTTCACTGAAGCAGAGACAAAATTGGAAGAAGAAAGGATCAGGAAAGAGAAGCTGAAGGAACCAATGAATGCTGAACAAGAGTCTGCTCACTCAAACTTAGGTCTTTCAGTAGAAGAAGAAAATGAAAGAACTCTTAAGATGGGTCTCCTCCACAGCAAGATAGATGCATTCCAAGCTGATCAACCTCCACCTCCATTGTTTTCTCAAACTACCGAAGCTGGCGGATCTAGCAGCATTCCTGATTCTACTACATGAACCAATACTGATTTGGTCATCTACGACAATCCTTCAGTATCACCCACAGACGTAGAAATGTTCATTGCTTCAGCAACAGGAGAAGAGGAAGAGGAAGATCACATGGATACTGATGCTCCATATCTGTTGACTATGGAAGAAATGGAGCTCAGAGAAAGAGCTCAAGAAGCAGAGTTAAAGAAAAAGCAAGAAGCTGAAGAGGCTAGGCTTGAGGAGCTAGCACAAGCCAAATTGGAAGAAACAATCCGTATGGAGGAAAGCAGAAAGGCTGAAGAGGCAGCTAAGCTGGCAAAAGAAAAGTTAAGAAGAGAAGAAGAAGCCAAGCTTGCAGAAGATCTGAGGCTTAAGGCAGAAGCAGCCAAATTAGAAGAAGAACAAAAGTTTAAGGCCGAAGCTGACAGACTGGCTGAAGAACAAAGATAGCAAGAGGAAGCAGCCAAAGTTACAAATGTTGATCAACCCGAACCACAAAGAGGAGATGACAAAGACGTAACCACCAACATTGAATCTTCACAATCATCACCTCCAGCATCCGAATCTACCCATGACGAATCAATCAAGAAACCCGCAAGTACCAAAGCCTCTGCTGCATCCAAGTTGATAAAGAAAGCGTTCAGAAGAGTTCATGATAAGAAGAAAAACAAATTGGAAGATCAGGTTGCATCACTAGTAAGCCAAGTTGCTGAACTGACGAAGCTTAATACGAATGTCCAGGAGCTACAAGAAAAGGTTGACACTTTCTTAACTAAGGATGTGCAAGAAAACTTGGAAGCCACTTTAGCTGCTCAAGCACATCAGTATATGGAACAACACTTAGTGGCTGAGTTGAAAGAATTGCTGGCACCTATGAGAGATGAACTCACCAAGTTTGCAGAACAAGCAGTCAAGTAAGTGATCAGATCTACCTCGTTTACTCTTCGAGCTGACAAATCAACTTTACCACAACCGGGGTTATCTATGGACGAATTAGAAACACAGCTCTTAGATAAATTGGCAAGTAAGTTCACGTTGTCACCTGAAGAAGCTAAAGTCCTGGAAGCTTTGAAAGCCAAAATGACTAAAGAGACCTGCAACACTGAGGCCGATAAACTGAAACGTCCAAGAGATGATGAAGATCAGGATCCTAACTCTCAGGCAAAGAAACAAAAGCAAGCCGAAGGACCCTCATCTCAACCAAAAGAACCGGTCATTCCTCCAACTACAACAACATCTACACAACAACCTAAGGCATCTGGTTCCGGTCCCAAAGCACATGACCATTTTGAATATACAGGCGGAGACGAGATTCCTCATACCTATGAAGTACCAGAACCGTCATCTATAAAGAAGAAAGAAAGGAAACGAAAACATCATCAGCACAAACCGGACACCTCGTCAAAAGGCTCAGAACCTAAGAAACCAAAACCCGTTCTCAAATGGCTAGACGAAGATGAAACTGCCGATTACTCCTGGTTTGACAAGATGATCAATTCGCAATCACCACTTGCAGACAATCAAGAACCTCTCGATGGTTGAACAGTGGAATACGCTCAGTTGATTCAACAGAAGTTTCAGATGAAAAAGATGAACAAGAAAGAACTACGAAGAATCAAGAATGATGCGTTCAATCTTCTGAAAGATCGGTCTGCTAACTCCATCGAACTTGAGTGCCATCTAGAAAATATTGCTCGAGCTATGTCAAGCAATATTGACTGGATCAATCCTGAATCTTATGTCAATCCGGTCACAAGGAAATCTGCACCATACATAACTGACTGGTCCAAACCACTACCTATGATTGGGAAGCCTAAGGAACCAAAGATCCCTTACAAGTTCTTCTTCAACAACGACTTGGAATTTCTACAACACGGAAGCAAGATTGAGAAGAAGTACGCCACATCACTTACCTTCCTCCCTGCAGCTAGATACCTCAACAATGCCATCGGAGAATAAGCCTCTACCTTATTCATCGATAAAGTTGTTGACTATGACCGGAACGCACTCTACGTCATACATCATTGGCCAGATAACCGGGCACAGTATTATCGAAGCAGCAGACTCAATCAGACGATGGTAATGTCACAAGTGAGTTGAAGATTGTCTCGATTCAGTTCATTTCGACGGTCACTCACTTTGGGTACCCCTTCCTCAGCAAACTAATACTCAAAAGACTTGATGAAAAAGAGTATGAGATTTCCGAGTCAGACTTTCCACGACTACTCCTAAACGACATAGAAGATATGTACCTGCTCAAAGTTCAAGGAAAGCTTTGCAACTTACCTAAACCAATGCAGCTTGCCTTTATCACTGCTCTCCTAATCTTCATCAGACAAATTGTCATCAGAGAAAGAGTAGAAGATCTTCAACTAGGAGTGGAAAGTTATCAGAAGAAGCTGAATCTCACCAAACCTAATATGTTTGACATCCCCAACCTTCAACATCTATCTCAATACTCCTTGATCAGGCATCCGGCATTTGAGTTCATATACCGCAGTGTAAACGGTCGTAACTGCTTCATGGCCTATGAAGAAATCCATAAGTTCTGTGATGAAACCCTGAAGTTCGTCAGAGATGGAATCAAAAGCAGATTAGATGACATAGCACTGGGTAAATCCAAAAGGTGGAATACCAATGAGGCCAGGGACGCTCGCAGATTCATTACAAGGATTGAGAACCGGTTGAAGCGCAGGGATCAGTTTCGGAGATTGGAAAGCTATGTTGGAGGCAGACCTGGATTTCCGGTGTTGACATTTCAGAGACCTGAATGGTAGCAAAGTTGTAAGAACTTAATTTGACTTGTCATATTACTATACTTCATAATGGTTTGTGCACACATTACAGTGTACAACCCGAACTTGTAAAGAAAGGACCCTGAGGTACGCATCAGTGCCTCAATCCTAATATAAGGAGCGAAGGCTTCTTACTTTTGAGTAGAATTAATCAAATGTTTATGAATTTTCATAATTCTGCTCAAAAGGACAAGTATTTCACCTCAATAAGACCTAATCACTTGTTGAGGGGGAGCACTTGTCAAAAACAAAATACTTTGTTCTAAATCAAAAGTTCTTGGTGAATCTCCCCATAAGACTCAAAAAGGCATATTTTAATCTAAAAGATGGTCAAAAACATCATGTCATATGCTATTTTTGAGGAGGAGAAAATGAAAAAGTGATTAAAATATGAGTAGCCAAAAGGCTAAAAGTTGTATCATGTGCGAGCTAGACTCAGAAATGACCCAGGAATTGACAAGACAATAAAAGTTTGTAATATCAAAAAGACTTATCCTCGACGGGTAATAACATCAAGTTAGTTACTAGAGCTAGTTGTCACCTAAAAGCTGACAATGTATCTTTTTAACTAACCACGTAAGCGTGTCTCGAAAAGGATTTGTCTTAGTAGAAATGTACCATCTCGAGAAACTTTCTGTGGACTTGACCAGGCCGGGTAATAATTTCAAGCTAGTTTAACTAGCGATGTAAGCGTGTCTCGAATCGATCTTGTTCACAGAAAGTGGATCAATTCAAAATGCTTGCTCCTCCCGCATGTGCAAATTTATTAAATACTTATGAGCACATGTGAAGGGGGAGCCCTTCAAAAGTGTACACAAAACTCTCAAAGTGTTAACCAAAATATTTGATTATCACGAACACTTTGAGAGATTTTTCAACAAAAAGGTTTCTTGGCTACTGTCGGAGTTATAAGGTGATTAAGATAGGAAAAACCATCCTATGATCCGCAAGAGCCGGAGGGATCTACCCAAGGACATCTCCCATAGTTAGAATTAGAAGTCCTTAGGTATGATACGAAAAAAAAAGGAGAAAAGAATGAAAGGGAAAGAAGGAGTTGAAGAATTAAAAAGAAAAGTAAAGAAAATGGTGAAAAGAAATAGCCTTCCATATGTTCAACCTTAGGGCAGACACCGGGTTCAATACGAATGCTACTGGTTGTTGCAAAAGACAACACCGGTATTGAAGATAAAGTCGTCATGGACCCAGTGACGCAATGCACTAAACCTTCTTAACCACTCAAGTTCTCTTAAAAGAGCTTGTTTCATTCTCACGGGGAACCATTGTAATCTATCAACTTATCTCTTAGAGATGGTTGATATTGAAGCAGGAGACCCCTCCCTAGTCTCTGCATAGGAAACCTAAGTGTGCACTTATAGAGTCTAGAGCCTTGAGATACATCAAAGATCTCTTAGGAACACTTAGTACTTCTGCAACTGGTGTTCTACATCAATGGACACCAGTTGTAAATTATCGAGTCCTTCGCAAATCTTAGCAATCTGCCGAGAACGTTTATGAGAGGATTACAAATGTATTTCTTAATGATTGAACGAAAACTCCTGCCAGGGTCAACATCAAGCAGCCCTGACAGCAGGTCACTTCGGTAACGCTACAAGGGTTACGCTTAGTATTTGCGGTGGTTCCATAGCGGTCTACAGTCATGGAGTGATCCCCAGCGACTCACCCAGTCATTGAGCTACTTAGTAGGTCTCGTAAGCTCCTTCGAGAGTATCTGATATGGGAACGGCCTGGATAAGGATTAGAAGGAGTCTTCGCAATATACTGTTGATGAGCTCTAATTCCTTATCTGTAAGTACCGGGTATTTATTGCTAACTGTTTACTTGCAGGTACCTCACATCCATGATGGTAGATTCCAACATGCTCATACATACATCTTGAAGCAAATAATAGCTCCCCCAAAGATCTTAGCACCACAAAGTTCAAAGAAAGATTCTACGCCAATAAGAAGAATCTACAAAGTACAAAGACCAAAGATCTTAGAGTATGAAAAGGAACTTCGTGCACGTGAAAGTATAAGTCCAAAGATGTATGAGTATGTTGGAATGGCAGACAACCACCACAGACGCAGGAGTGACGAATGGCAGACTACTTCATTACACAATCACTAAATCATCACCAAAGAACAAAGACATAGAGCAAAGTGCATTTATTATACAACAATTTTGAAGACGTCTAAAGTTTTACATGTCACAAGTCAATGAAAAAGATGAAGACGTCAAGCAACCGTGATGACCGACCCTTAGAGGGAGATTGTTGGGATCATACTTTTGTATTTTAGTCAAGTCTCGGTCATTACCTTTTGTAATAGGTTGCTTAGTTATTTATTTCACTATATGTATGTTACTAGGCTTAAGTAATCAAGTCCATGGGCCTTGAAAGCCCACGCTTAAGTAGAATGAGGGAGGAAGGGAATGTTGCCCTACTCCCCCCTTATAAAAACTAAGCTTATGTAAACATTATTCTTGTTGGTTATTTGAATAAATTAAGGAAACTCTTGCTATTACTTTTCTCTCATTTCTTATAATCAACCATCTCTCATTCTCATCTCATTTTCTCATACTTGTGTTTACAAAATGGTGACCTAACAGTAAGATTTAAAAATAACCGATACTCAACATCTTTTTCTGGTGTTGGAACCTCGAATTGGGGACCACCTTATCGACCAAGCATTTTACTTTAGTAATTTTCCAAGAGAGGCAATTACATATATACCCACCAAAACTTGCATATTTGCATTTATACCTAAAAATGTTTAACTTGCATTGTATATCATGCATTGAAAACTTGTATTTTGGGGAAATATGCAAATATGTAAGTTTTAGTGGTATATATCCAATTCCCTCTTTCCAAAATTAGATATTGTAGGCTCCTTCACATTCTTCTTTTCAGTAGCATTACTCTGTGTACCCTCTTGACCAGTTACTCCAGTTACCATAATGTCTGCCCCATCTTTATAACAAGGTGTACCTTTTCCTGCTCCTTTTCCAAGTAGTCCGTGTATGTGTTTTCTTCAAGTTACTTGTCCTCCATCTGTCTTTGAGCCACTGCAAAATCATCGTTACTAACCTGAAAAACCTAATCTTCAAGATTCCCTTTGGCTCCCTACAGTTCCACCTCAAACCAAAAACATTCATCAACATGTACTCCATGGACTCCTGTTTTGTGGACCCAACTTATATATGACCAAGTTGCTTGGATCCAACTTGCTTCGAACCTCCATGCTTTTGTACACAAAAACTCAACACTTTTGCTTCAAGAGTATACACACAGTTCTTTCTCTTGATCCTAGTCATCATAACCCGAAAACCTTTGATCACCTTGACTCTACCTATCTGCATCTTCATAGTATAACCATATTTTTCAAGATTACCAAATGAAATCAAACTTTTAAACTTGAAACATACCTGGCATCTTCGAGTATAAATCTTGATCCATAATGAAACTGTATCTTCAATTTTTATGTCCCTCTGATAATGTGGGTCATGTTATCACCTTACTGAATTGAACCACCATCAAAATCCTTAAGGTCATACAAGAAATCCCTCCTATGTGTCATATGATAAGACCCACATAAATCCATTACCAATTCAGTCATCTCATCATTCCTGACAACCACCAAGGCTTCTCTAAAGTAGGCGTTACCCTAATTATCATAAGAATCTGAACTATGATTATGCTTACCCTTCTTGACGAACCCATTTGACTTCTTCATTGGATAGTCTTTTTTTCAGATGACCCTTTTAATGACATATGAAGCACTTGAGTTTACCAGTTCCACTCCTTGACTTAAACTATGAAATTTCACCTGCATGAGCTTTACATGAATGATCTGATCTTCCCTTTACATATAACCCATCACTAGTTTCTTTTTTTGTGCCTTCAGTTCTTTCTTCAACTCCCTTGAATTAAAGTCACCAGAACATCTTTCATTGTCAGGATTCCCTCCCATACAACCATGTTTACACAAACTAATGACACCAACAAGGATGTGGATGTTGGCCGCACAATGGAAGTTAATGAGGATGAGTCGATTAAGACTGGTACTACATCACAAGAACCGCTTGTGAGTGATTCAATAGGAACAAAGGAAGTTGGTTCTACTCCTATAGTTGCGAAAATTGGTAAGCTTGAAAAGCTACTTATTGATGGGAAAGCTACTCTTGTGGATGATGATGGTCTTCCTATTCCGTCTACCTATTCCACTAAGAGGGCTAACCCATTTTCAAAGGTGGGTGAGGTTGTAGTTTCTGATAGTGATGATGATGAGGTTCTTAACACGTTCGACGAATCATCAAATCTTTTTGGTGGTGGTCATGAGCGTGAAGATGAGTTTGATGACTATGATGACTATTCGAAGCAAATTTATGATCTTCCAGGGAATTTGGATGCTCTTAATGCCATTTATGGCTTTAATCTCCAAGGTCGTAGGAAGTAGTTTATATTTTTGTCAGAGTCTCTTAATATCATGTGGTTAGTGGTTTTGTTTTCTTGTTTAGAAAATAGGAAGTATCTTGTTATGTAAGCTTTTCGCCTATGTAACGGGCTGAGATATAGGATTCACCCATATCCATTGTACTTAAATGCTTTTTGGAGTAATATATTTATCGGGTCGTTGACCTTTTACCCAAAAAAAGTTTTCATAAGACGATGGCAACAACGTAAGTAATATAAGTGTCTGATCCTCATCCTCAATCTCGATACAATTCACTCACTTAATTTCTCTCATTTTGTCCAATTATGATTATGACTCTTAGTCACTCATAATAATGCATCATCACAAAACCAAAACCAAAGTCACCATTTCCGGCCATACCGTCGAACGACCTCCATCGTCGAAAATCACAGCGGCTTAAGGAATCCGGCTAACGAAAACACATTTTTTGCAACCACAAAAGACGTAGTGTTTGTGTTCAATATCTATTGATGGGTTTTATCGTTTTTCAATTTAAAATAGATTGCTTTTGACTTTAAGGATTTGATTTGAGTTTGAATATTTGAAAAGTGGCTTTTGATTTTTGTGTGTTTTTGAGGCTTTGCTTAATTTTAGGTTTTGGAGGAGGCTTGAATGTATATAAGGAAGGCCGAATTCTGGGTTTTCAAAATACAGATCAAGTATCTATGGTACTTGAAACTTAAACCAACGGATTATTAAGGATGAGATCCATACCTTATATTACTCAAACTCGTCATATATATCATTAATCTATCTGTCATAGATTCATATATTTCTTGTGTAATTCCAATAAATTACATAGAATAATAAATCTTAATTATTATATGAGTATGATTCTCAATCTCGCATATCTTGTAAAGTAAAACTTAATGACCTAGTGATCGTTCAAGCGTTTGTTTGAGGTTAATATGGTGTTTCAGCCACATTTTATCAGGGCAATCCTTTACTCAAAAACTTAATGTACTTAAACTTAAATTGCTTCATTTTATTTGTCAAATAAGTTCAAATTCTCTTTGAAGTTATCCTAGAATCTCCAAGAGTAATTAAATGGCCATAATGCACATATTTTGATACTAAATTTCGAATGCAATTACTTCATTTAATATCGTTTTCCCTCACTTAGTTATTGAAGATATCGACAACTCACTTGTCATATATCTCGTTACATATCATTAAATCTTTTCCCTTTTTAATCATACATTTAAATTTGGAAAGTATTTAACCATTTACGTTACTATCCATTTGTCCTTTAATGCTCAAGGCCCAATCTTAAAGTTAAAGGAATATTGAATCATACAATTGATACATATATCATAAAGGTTATACACATTATCCATATTATTAGATATTAAAAATGTCAATTTTAGTCATTGTTATTACTCAATGAGACTATAAATAGAAGGAGTTAGTTTATTTTTTTCATTAAAAATGTATGTCCATTCGATTGTACCAATATCAATTGAATCAAAGACCAGTTTCACCATTTTTTCTTTTTTAAAAGGCAAAGATATTAAAAAAAAAAAAAAAAAAAAAAAATGCCAAAGCAACAAACAAAAGACAGCTCTAAGCAAAAGCCAAAAGGTAAGAGAAAATACAACCAAACATCACCACTACACTAAGATAAACACCCAAGCACCAACTCCAAGCTAATCCGGAACTACATACTATAAATTAGCCACTTCTCCACGAGCTCTAATCCAATGACACCAAGTAAAGCGACATTTAGAGGCACGGTTTGAAGTCCACAACAAAGATATTCTTTGGATCGCCAGGAATATGTCCTCTTGTTGAGCCGAAGATACCTCTTCATCTGACTAAGTGTGTAATATTTTATTCCTCCACTTCCACACATACCAAATTAGAGACAAGCAAACAGCGTGAAATAGCTTCAATGTCCACTTATCTTTGATGAAATTAAAGTTTCCTTTAAGAATGTCACTAAAAGAGAACCGAGAAGGGACTTTCCACCAGCTCCAAAATTTCAACCACACTACTTTAACTTTAGGACATAAAAAGAAACAATGATCACGAGATTCATCAGATAACCCGCAAAATAAACATACCGACGTAGGAAGATTGATAGCACGTTGGCATAAGTTCAACCGGGTTGGAAGACGATCTAGAGCAACACGCCAAGCACACACGTTTACCTTACGAGGTACCCATGAGTTCCAATTGAAAGGTGGAGCAAAAACATCATTAGCATTCAATCTTAAATGAATAGCACGACACAACGAGGCAATTGAAAACTTTCGAGAAGCGGTCAAGGTCCACTCTCATCTATCATTTTGAGATTCATCAAGAGTAAGCCCATTTAAGTCAGTCACTAGCTTTGTAAGATCTCCATTAGCTCGTCCACAGGTTGCCTAGTCCAAGCCCACTTACCTTGCCATACACCTTCTTCTAAAAACCATATGTATGCCACAAGACAATTTTTATATCTTTCTAAAGCAAAAAGACGAGGGAAACAATCTTTTAACGTCCCCAAATTGTTTAACCAATTATCCATCCAGAATACACATAAGCATATTTTACACACATTAATTGCTAATCATTTGATCCAACTAACATTACATATATAAATTGATAAAACTTCATAACATAATTTTAAACTTAATAACCCTGAATATACACAAACACGTGAATACACCTTTAAATTAACAAAAATATGAATAAACTTCAATAACATCAAAACAAACGTAACATATATAATTAATTGGAAAAAAATCAAAATTGAGTTAAAATTTCTCCAAAAATAGCCGGTTTTTGAAGTTTTCAGTTGTTTTTTCCCATTTAATTCGTCGTTCTTATTGCTTAACTGATTGCATGTGATCAAATTCAGGATAAAACTAGGGTTTGGTGTTTATGTGTTTGTGTGTGTTGTGTGTTAAAGTGTGTGTTAGTGATCTGTATATAATAAATTAGAGTTGTTAACAGAGGTTATTGAATGAGAGGGATACGTGGAGTGAGTTAGTGAGAATGTGTCATGCACGTGATATAATCGGGGGTGCGAAATAACTATTATGCCCCTCTGTTAATATATTATTAAATAAGTTTAGTTTTTAGTGAAAACCATTCATTTAATTTTAGCCATCGAATGAAGGAGATTGAAAAGTGAGTATCTTTATCATTTGATTTTCGAAAAAATAATGATCTTTAATGAACCAAACTGATATGAGAGATATGAGACGCAGTATGACAAAAGGTTTCGAAATTACGTATTATAATATGAGTTAGTACATTTGGACAATGTTAAAATAAAAAAAGGAAAAAAAAGAGAAAAAATCCAGCCAAAAATTTGTGCATTAAACAAATGAGTTAGTAATCATGGTCTAGTGGGTGGGGCTTAACTTGTTAAGCGAGCCACAAGTGGGAATAGTACCGGGTGGATGACCACCCGGGAAGTCCTCACTTGTGGTCACTTATAGACCATATTGTTCCGGAGATATATTGCAATGATGGATTTGAACCCTTGAGCCACATGTTGCTGGGGTTCGAATCTTGAGCATGGCCCGGTTTTCATCCGGCTGTTTCTCCAGCAAGGTAAACTTGTGTGGAGGAGTACGGTTTCCGGGGGAAACCCGTTACCACCTGAGATCAGTGTGGACCCGGTTAAGACAACATAATCTGGCGAGGTGGCGATGGAGCCTTCGCTGTCCGCGAAGGTGGTCATTTCTAAGTTGAAATTCACCTTTAAAAAAAAAAAAAAAAGAAAAGAAAAAAAAAGAAAAGAAAAAAAAAATGAGTTAGTACATCATATTTTATCAATATAAAATGTTTGACTTTCATTGTCAATATGTAATTAAACACCATTCTTGGATATACACAAAATTAAGGGTTGACTTTTGATCTAACCTTGATGGCTAGCCAAAAGACTACATACTAAGAGGTGCTTGGTGTAGGGTCATATGCATAATCAATGGCAAAGGTAATGAATGATGGTGCTTGGTGTAGGGTAATGTAATGACCTATTTCTCAGTAGTGGGTAATGGGCATTACCCAATAAATTAGGAGGAAAGGGAATGCAAATGCATTCCCTTTGCATTTCCTTTGCATTCCCCACCATTTAAACAAAACGGGCCCTAAAATTAGAAGCAGTTTTATATTGTGATACTTTATTCTTGCATCTGTTAGCTAGGGTTGACATTTTGTTTTCCGAAACACATATAACATGAGCCACTATAAATATAGTTCAAAGTCAATTTTGTGATTATAATGTTTCTCAATTAATATTTACCGGCTATATTGGCGTTTCTCATGTGCACTTTTTTTTTTTTTTTTTTTTTTGGAACGGTTCTTTCGGAGAAATCCTTGACCAATTCGAAACCCGATGGGGGAAAACCTTCAACTTAAGCCGCCTGAAGGCACGACACTTAATTTGAAGTAAACCCTGCCTTCTTCAGATTCGAACCCTAGTGGGTTGAAACCTTCATTGAAGGACTTTGAAAGCTTAGTATCAACAGACCCTGTGATCAAAGAGGACTTCCCGGATGGTCACTCATCCGGTACTACTCTCATGTGCACTTTTAATACCTATTAATGCATCATTTTTTTTAATATTTATTTTATTTTATTTATACATATATAATTTTTTTGTCACACTCATTAGCTTAACTACCATATGAGGACCTTATTCATGTGCAACGTGCAAGTTCATTTTGGAACATTGGATAGATTAGAAGGAAAAAAAAAAAAAAAAAAAAAAAAAAAAAAAAAAACCAGATGCAAAAATAGAAAAGCTGTACCAAACAAGAACACCACCTCACCTATTTAAATAGCAAGCTGATCACCCAAACGGCTCCAATTTAACTTTTGAAGTTTTCTTGAAGCACCGATTCAAAATCCAAAGCTGAGACAAGATCTGCACCTTAGCAATTAAAATATCTTCATGGCGAAGAGAAAATCTTACTGTCGGGTCTGTGTGAAAAGTCCGATTACGCTACTTCCATATTACCCAAAACGCCATCAGAGAGACTCCATGAAACACCTTGCCAACAATGGGGTAAAAGACCTCCTAGTGAAATTCCAAAAAAAAAAAAAAAAAAACCCGGAGTTGGCTACGTGTCATTTATTGCCCACCAAAGAATCTAGCATAGTAGCATCTAATTTAAATAGTTGTTAGATAAAATGGTTGCTAATATATATTAAGTCGTTTCTCGTTATGATTTTTAAGCTCTTGTGACCAAAGAAGCTAGCCAAACTTTATTTGTTAAACTGTTAAGTTATTATGTGATAGTTGATCATTACGATTAAATGTGTATGTATATATGTTATGTGTTTAGGTTACCAAGGCACGCAAGCTTGAATTTCAAAAGTGAGTAACACATTAGCATAGCATGCTTTGTAAGGGTAATTAAGCTAGGGATGTTGCTAGTTAAATCATGGTCATGAAAGAATGTAAAGGATGTTTTTAGTGCATCATTAGAATTATAGGAACTCCCATTATAGCATAGTGCTCATATGAGATTGGATTAGACATCTCTCGTATGAACCATGTCAAAAAGAATAGCATAGTAGGCGCATATAAACCAGATATGTCGCTTTATAACATCGTAGGCTCATAAGATGATCCTATGTAGTGTTGAAACCCGAAAATGCATTCACGCATGAGGGTAAATGTCGCACTTGAGTACTCGCCACCTATAGAAGGGAATTCCTATAGATATTAGCTAGTCTGATTAGATATCAGAAAGCTAGTAGCAAAACCGATTAGATATATGTCAATTAGAAGAAGTTTTAGTAGTTATATGATTGTATTAGCGAATTCTTAGTATCAGGAAGAGATTGAAGAATGTATTTATAGTTTATGTTATTAGTAGATTTCATTTTACTAAATAAGTCTTTATAATGTATGGTTGTATGTTTATGCTTTTTCTGTAGGTAAATAATGAACGAGGATTGCAGATAGTAGAGGGAGTATTTTGGGGAAACAGTAATGCTTGTGTACTAGGTTGAACAAGCATTTTTTACACTCTCTCTTGATGATCAATTTAGAACGCACCTAAAAAGCTTTGCCATAGTAAAAATCTTGGGAAACTAGTGTTCATAGGTTTGAATAGAACTTATTTTATATGGGTCAAAATGTGTGTTTGGATAAATTTTTAGTACCTTATAACTTCTTGTGTCATGTACATACGTCAAAGATGCTTAAACGTTATCTTAACATGTTATAAAATGTTGGGTTAAGTTGGTGTCTAAATAAAGGGTTTTCCAAAAAAAAAAAAAAAAAAAAAAAAAAAAAAGTTGAATATAGAAAATCGGTTTTGGAAAAATATGAAAGATACGACATACGCCCTTTTGGGGTTGGGCAAAAGGTCTTCTGCTAGAAATTTCATTTTAACAAAATGAGTTTTTGAGCATAAGGCCTTCTGGGTTTGAGCATAAGTCCTTCTGCTTTAAAATTACATTTTTACAGAATGTGAGTACCATATACCATTCGCCCTTCTGGACCAGGGCATAAGGGCTTATGAGATGTAACATGTTTTAGAAAAATAAAAATTTAATTTTTGGTTTTTCATCCAAGCCCAATGAACGTTAAGACCAGACTGTTCAAATAACTCCCGATTCATATAAGGTTGTGTCTCATGATTCCCATGCCCATAGTGACTGAGATGGGCCCTGGATAGTTAAAAGATGTCCAAACAGAAGCAACAAGATTAGGAGCAGGGCTGGGAAAGTGGGAAGGCAAGGGTCTTGATTATTTCACTCACACGGCAACATTTATTTGATTCTATTCGATAAAGCCAAGAATGAAGAGCACATTGGCACCTTACCCATCTATTTATCGGTCATATAGCTAGTGGATTCTCCATTGCCAATCTTAAGCTTGAATAAAGATTAAATATCGATCCGATATTCATTTAAATCTCCCTTAAGCATTGCAATTTGTACCAAGGCCCAAATTTTCTCTTTACGGAGGAGTTGTTATGAAGAGCAATGTGAGACATATGGATAGAATGAATAATCTTGCACAAATTAGGAAAACATTCGGTTGAGAATATTCATCATCGTTTAGGAAGCATGCCTAGGTTGCTTATCTTTAAACAACCAACATTTAAACCATCTAGATCAAAAAGAGCAACGGAACTTATTCCAAGCAATCTTATTATTATTCGACGATCGTCCCTAAAAGAAATTAATTATAATGCTTTCTAGAAACTTTATGACCAAAGTTAGGAGTTTTAAACTCCAGAAATAATAAGCATGTATTTTTGTGAGGGTAAGGGCACCAAAAGAGAGGGGTCTGACTTTTTATTAAGAGAGGCTATTGAGGAAGCGAGCGAATAAAGGGGACCAATCAGCACCTATTCAAATATCGGCGCCATTCCAGAGACCTAAGTAAGTGCAAGAGAGGTATATAAGATGGTTGATATCCAATGGATGAAGCGAGAGGTAACATCACTATCATAACAACAATGCCAAAATGTCTTTGAGCCCAGAAGCAACGTTCCGAAAAATATTTGGGGAAATGACATATTTAATTTGTTCGTTGTGAAACTCAAATCAGTTACAACATGTAATTCAAAGTACCCATGTTACCACCTATAAAATCAAGAACACTATGTTGTGATCGATGACGACAATCTACATTTCTCATGCCTTCATTCAATTATAAATATAGATAAAAAAAAAAGGGGGTTTCTTTGGATATATAGAATCTTTGTAAATCTTTCTTAAGGCCTCAAATATTTTGCATATGCAAGATTCTTCGATCATTTATACATTGTTATATATGAAAGAATTGGTAATGAATAGAATCTTAATATATCTTGGATTTCATGTTTACTGTTTATTCCGTCAAAGGATCCCATGTTGCCATGTGATCTTACTAATGATATGGAACTTTGAGACGTGGCGTGGCCTATTCTATCCAAGTCAATTATGCTTCTTTTATCCGCAATTAGAACCACTTTAGAAAAAAAAACTTAAAATAAAAAGTATAAAAAATAACTATAATGACACATTTGAGATGCATCAATTTAGAGGCATACCCGGTCTTTTAGATGTTTCATAATATGTTTTCTAACACAAAATTACATGAATATGAATATATTAGATGCATTTCATCAAGTTATATGAATTATATATATTTTATGAGCTATGTACGTCAAATGTGTTGCTAGTATCACTTTCCATAGTTTTCACTTCAAAATCACTTTTGAAAGTAATTGAGATGCATTTAAATGAACATAAATGCATTTAATTCAAGTCAATTCATCTCAAATACGTGTTTATGTTTATTTCGCATTTTTCTCATTTTAAGTTTTTTCTCACTAGCTCCCTACCCTCTTTTACTTACTAACATCCTGATCATTATCGTTATGTTTCAACTAGTCTACCCTCTTTTACATGATTGATTAATTGAAACACCTTATCTCTTCAATACACGATGTTTTCTTCAAGAGAAAGGGCTTAAGAACTGATAAAAACAACAACTAGTGTTTGTATCCCTAAAGCTCCACACTCACTAATAAATACAATGCGAAAATATATATTGAAAACAGGTTGTGACGGCGTCATGTTGTGGTTGTGACGACGTCACCTCGCCATCGATCTTAAGGTTATTTTCCACTGACTTAAGTTGACTTAAGTGTGACGTCGTCGGGTCTTCATTGTGACGGTGTCACTTGAAGCTTGTGACACCGTCCTACATGGCGTCTCAACCCACTGATTCGTTACTAACTTCTTCAAAATTGCACTTTCCGGGCACATTCGCTAATCTCGTCACAGATGCCAGTCACTAGCCTGAATTTTCTCTTTTCCTTCTGTTCTTTATCCAATCGATCCCAAAACGCGTACATATCCAGCATTTGCATTCTCATTCCCAGATACCTAAAACTCAAAAATAAAGCATTTAGGCAATATATGATCCAAATTGTACTAATTACAAGGTTAAATGACCAATAAAAAGCGTATAAAATTACACCACCTCATACGCCATCCTTAGCGATCTCCCTATCAAATTCAGTAAATGTCACCCTACACTTTTTATCACAGAATTTTCCTAATTTAAGTAAGTTAAAGCATAAGTTATCTTGTTCAACATTAGTAATAGTAAGAGAGTCATGATGGATGATACCTTTTTCCGATGACTTTACCCTAATTTGGCTACTTGCTATATGGCTTTTTTATTTAATTTCATGTTACGAAAAACATGACTTGTTGAATCCTGCTAATTTTAGACAATCGGTTACAGTTTAAGTGATCCATCAATGTTGTTATACCGAATTCAGTTCATGATGTATGGCTATATATATGTAAGCACATGTTTCGTCATGTTTCATAATAGAAAACGTAAATGTTCCTAAACAATTATTAGTCTTAACTCGTACATTAAGTTAAAAGTTATTGTTAGCACCATTCGAGAAAGATCATGGCTTCACATTACGTTCGGTATTTCTAAGCGTCTTCAAGAAATTAAAAGGTTAATGACAGTAATAAATATATATGTGGTATGCTCATCAAACTTACTAAAAATAGATTATTTTGGTTGAATTTGTAAATCATGACTTGTTTAATAGTGGTCGGTTGTGAATATGTAGGTAGGTTTCTTGGTTCAAGCTAGTGCCCACACAATCACATAGACATTCATATGCGTAATCCTAAGGATGTTCCAAGTTCTGTGTAAGCAGGGAAACAAGGTTGTGACAGCTTTATGGAATTTCAAGAGATTGAGAATTGATTAATCAGGTTAATTAGTTCTTTGAGGTGTGATAATTTTTTAATTCTAACTTTCCTTCTTTAATAATACGATTCATTGTCACGCAAACTCACACCCCTTAAAAGTTTCAAAACGAAAAATATGGCTTTTAATATATACGGAGTATCTTGTTAATTAGTAGCCTCGTTCAAACCGAAAACTCTTGTTTCTATTCATATGGTTATAGTTTATTAGGCCATCTGCAATCATAATTTTCAAAAATTCTTCAAATTTAAAGAAAAAGATAGCATCTTTCATTTACATTCATTCTTGAAAAAAATTATCTTCTTCAAACACATACTCCAAACTCATTATTTAAAACATTTATCTACTACAATGATTTATTTTTACCCAATAACATAATTTGTGCACGTAACTTTAAATATAATACTACATTATTATAAGTTCCGAGGATGAATAGTGATCCTTCAAATATAAAGAATATTACGCAGCTTCAAAATTTTCTTCAAATATAAAGTATGGTTGCAAATAAGTTTTTTGTTCTATTCTCCAAATATGAAGCAAAACCTCATTTGGAGATCATGATTGGAGATTGATGAACCAGAATTTAGCGGAAATAACTAGTTCACTAATGTAGGCAATAATCCGTCTTCTAAACTTTGGTTTGGTAGATTTAAGGAATTGAACATGCTAAGAAAATACACCGTTTGTCTTACCGTGAGAGGGGGCTACAACGATCGACATCAGTCGTAAGAATAAGTATTCGTTTATGGAGAGATAAATGAAAGTAAGAGCAATATATGAGAGTTTATCTATGTGACGGAACCAAGCCCTTAATGACCAAATGTGTGGTATTTGTAGGCAAGGCTCCCTGTCGTTACATCCGATCATGCCATGGATGGTGATCCCCTCTATATCTAGTGGATAATAGCATGTTTCTGTCAGGACAAAGACGTTTAGGCATCGATATCCTTGTCTCTTTGGTTGACTTCCCCCATCCTCGGGATTTGTGCCACAACATGCTCCTTAAGTTGTACCCTTTTATGGTAAAGCTTGGTCAACACACTTTTCCCTTGAGATATTCACTACATGTTTAAGCGAGTCATGTGATTAGTGACTTGGATTCCACTTGAACCGCTTAGGTCTGGAGGACGGAGTGTTGGATTCCTCTAACCATGTTCAACATCAGGGGACAAAACATATTGAGATAGATATTCATTTTGTTCGTGATTTGATTGCTATGGACATGTTCGAGTGCTTTATGTGTCTTCTCGTTATCAGTATGCTGGCATGTTCACCAAAGGCCTTCCGACTTCATTATTTGATGAGTTTCGTTTCAGTTTGAGTGTTCGTTTTCCTCCCGCTCAAGCTACAAGAGACTGTTAGCGAATACTTATTTTTAGACCCGTGTATTATGCTTAGCCCATGTGATTATATTTATATTGTATTAGACACGTTATATTAATCGATCAATACATTTTACACTCAAACAAATTCTTATTAATGAAAAAGACTACTTACGAAAACTTTGGGTGACAATAATCGAGTTTATATACATTCAAACTCAGCATGTGACTATAGAGGTCGACTAGGTTACCCGATCCTGTAGGTAAGTTGTATTTATTGTATCTTATGATGCAAGTGTGAATATTCCATGTCTGCTTTGACCATAGTTGCTTATATGCTTATTTGACTTTAAGCTTATTTAACATATTATATCCTGAGACACTTCATAAAATGAACAGAAACTCATTTATCCGAGTGATGAGAAGCTGTTTTATGTTATTATGTACAGTCATTTAATGGATCGATCCTAATATATTACGGAGTATATCCTAAGACACTTCACAAAAAAGGTATAATGGAACACTCAAATTGGAACGAAACTCATCAAAGTGATGAGAAGCTGTTTTATGTTATTATATACAGTCATGACTGTATAAATGAGAAGCTGTTACATGATCGATCCTAATTATATATTATATCTTGAGACACTTCAAAAAAAGGGTATAATAGAAATTTTATTCATGATGAGAAGCTGTTTTAATATCGATCATGTAAAGCCAGAAATTGTTTATATTCTTATGTAAATCAATCTTTGATTAGTTTTATAATGAATGAGTAAGCTATGACAAAATAAGGCCATGATCACTGTACATATAACACTACAAGAAAAAAGCCCTTCATCGACTTTCTTAGCGACGTATTTTATGATTGCGACTTTAGGTGATGGGTCGCTGTAAAAGAGTCGCAATTTTTTTGCGACTCGTGACATGTGTCGCTAAAAAGAACGACTAGTATAACGACTTCATAAAATAAGTCGCTATAAATTTGCGACTTCAGTATTTCTTGTCGCTATTTGCATCGCTATTTTAAAGAGATGTTGTCATCTAAGTCGCTTAACGCGACGCTATTTTTGTAAAAGTCTCTATTTAAGTCGCTATATAGCGACTTAATTAGCGACTTAAATAGAGACTTTTACAAAAATAGCGTCGCGTTAAGCGACTTAGATGACAACATCTCTTTGAAACAGCGATGCAAATGGCGACAAGAAATACTGAAGTCGCAAATTTATAGCGACTTATTTTATGAAGTCGTTATACTAGTCGCTCTTTTTAGCGACACAGGTCACGAGTCGCAAAAAATTTGCGACTCGTTTACAGCGACCCATCACCTAAAAGTCGCAATCATAAAATACGTCGCTAAGAAAGTCGTTAAATGGCTTTTTTCTTGTAGTGTAAACATTATAGTTTTTACTTGGCTAAATATGACGACAAAGTTTGAATTAGGTAGATGTGGAATTAACGCTAAAATTAATGGTTTAGCATATGATTTAAGGTGACTTTTGAAAAAAAAAAAAAAAAATGTATTAATTGCCTTCACCACCGTGATCACATGCAACCAAACCCCATGATCCTACATACCCCAACCATTGATCATCTCAGCCCAACCCCCACCCTATATATACCTCTTCATTCACTATCTCGTTTCATTCAAAACACAATACAACAATCATCTATTTCACGGTCCTAAAACCTAAAAGAACAAAATCTTTCCCCAACTTCACACAAACACAAAATTGCTTTTATAGCATACTTAAGCACTTGCCCGACATATTCATTTGTTTGTCTTGCATAAAAATAAAGTTAGCAACGATGTTTAGCTTTTCAGAGCCAAATAACTACTTTGGTCGTCGCTGTGTGTGGGTTAACGGGCCAGTCATAGTAGGGGCGGGCCCTTCAGGGCTAGCCATCTCAGCTTGTCTAAGGGAGCAAGGTATTCCTTTTGTAGTCATCGAAAGATCTGATTGCATTGCTTCCCTTTGGCAAAAGCGCACCTATGATCGCCTTAAACTCCACCTCCCGAAAAAATTCTGCCAACTTCCCAAGGTACCCTTCCCCGAAGACTACCCCGAATACCCAACAAAGAAACAATTTATTGCTTACCTCGAGAACTATGCACAAAAATTTGACATCAAGCCACAATTCAATGAGTGTGTTCAGTCAGCTAAGTTTGACGAGGCCTGCAAGCTTTGGCGAGTAAAGACTGTCTCTACAGCTGGATCAGTCCGCTCAGAGACGGAGTATATATGCCAGATGCTTGTCGTGGCCACAGGCGAAAATGCTGAAGGGGTAATCCCAGAAATTGAAGGCCTAAAAGAGTTCTCCGGTGAAGTAATCCATGCAAAAGACTACAAAACCGGCGTGAAATATGCTGGAAAAAATGTTTTGGTTGTCGGGTGTGGAAATTCTGGTATGGAAGTCTCCTTAGACCTTGCTAACCACAATGCAAATCCGTCAATGGTCATTCGAAGCTCGGTAAGTATTCAACTTTTATCAGCCCTAATAAACAAAAAAACATTATTTCAAGAAAACCAATACCAATTACAATCAAGAGCCTAATTCATGTTTTTACATTTATAGGTTCATGTTTTACCAAGAGAAATGCTCGGGAAATCTACGTTTGATTTAGCCATGAAGCTCATGGCATGGCTACCTCTATGCATAGTAGACAGAATTCTACTGATCATTGCATGGTTCACACTCGGTAACATTGAAATTTATGGTATCAAACGACCATCTTTAGGTCCATTAAGGCTCAAAAACCATTATGGCAAAACCCCCGTTCTTGACATTGGAGCATTGGACAAAATAAAATCAGGAGAAATCACTGTTGTACCAGGGATCAAAAGATTCTCGGGAAAAACAGTCGAATTAGTCAATAACGACTTCTTAAACGTCGATTCAGTCATTTTAGCAACCGGTTATTTTAGCAATGTCCCACTTTGGCTACATGTAAGTATAAATATTCTATATCTTTGCTCACTTCATATAAAAAATAAACTAATTCAATTTGGCTAATTATTTTTAACTTTTTGATCAACAGGAAAGAGAATTCTTTGCCGAAAATGGATTCCCAAAAACACCATTTCCAAATGGTTGGAAGGGAAAAGGAGGATTATATGCATCTGGTTTTACAAGAAGAGGGTTGGTTGGTGTTTCTGCTGATGCAGTAAAAATATCAAAGGACATTGGAAAAGCATGGAAAAAGGAATTAAATCAAAAAAAGCAAAAAGTTTCAACACACAGAAGATGCATTTCAACTTTCTAAATTTAGAAAGATTTGTATTTTATTTTCTCTTTTCATATTTATATTCTTTGTCAAAAAATATATGTATAATTATAGCACATAGAAGACCGGCCGAAACAACCCTTGCATAAGTTTTTGGAAAGTGTTAGGGTGTTTTGCATGCTTGGCATTAAGGCTTTTTATTATTTTTTTCATTTTTCTTTTTTATATGTTGTATACACAAAATTTGCTAAAGGAATGGTTAAATTAAAGTGAAATTGTGTCCTTCCTTTGTTTGTACTATTTCCATAGTATTTGTTTGAATCACGATCTGATCATATCATTCTATCGGGCTCATTTAAAAAACATACTCAATCTACGTAATTTATATAAACTATTTGTTGTGCCTTTGCGTTTTAGTTCATACGTACTAAGTTTATGTTTTGAATTCCTGGTGTGTGCTTTGATAAAACCTTCAAGAAAAGTTGCTGACGATATCTGATATCAAGACTTTCTCATTTTTTTGGGATTTCACTTAGAAATAGAATTTAGTATCCAAACTGAAATGTATGGATCATGGATCCAAAACTGCATGCGATAATCCTCTGTACTCTGCTTTCAGTCTTTCTAATAGTAGTAATAATGATGTTCAAAAAAAATATTACACTCAAAAAACTTTTAATTAAGGATTGGTTTGGCCTATTCGATATGGCTACAATTTAAGGCCCATAAATAAATTTATAATAATTTATTTTTATCATTGCACGTTAATAATAATAATAATAATAATAATAATAATAATAATAATAATAATAATAATAATAATAATAATAAAATTCGCACCCTCGAATTTCGTTTTCCAAACCTGTAAGAAAAGATTATTGCGTATATTTCTAGACGTTAAAACTTCAAGATTAAAACTTGAAAACAAAAAAAATTAAAGAATGCATAGCTAATACATAAATAACTGTGTGTATAATGTGGAACTGAAAATAAGGCATATGCCATGGGGGAATATATCATTTTTGCCAACATTATGTTTGTATATACATGTGCTATTCATAATTTTATTTTTTAAAGTAGCAAACCATTTATTGATGTCAAACTTACGTTCAACTTGCTGATCAATATTTATATCCCTATTTTTATTCTCTCTTATTTTATTAATAATAATTATATTAAATGTTATACCCCTTTCTGGTCTTCTCACTGCATATGTGCCTATATGTACACAAGGAAACATCTATTCATGTGGCATTAATTATGTGAAGTAGTATAACATACATTATGCTTATAATAGCATTAGCAAATTAATACTTTACAAAAGTAATTAGTAGGAGTAAGCCAAATAGACACTCGTGTCGAAGATGTTGTCTTCTAAAGCACTACACTTATCATTCATGTCAGATATATTTCAAGCATTATGTTCCCTGTTTGTGTTGTAGTGTGCAGATGTGTAATTTGTTGAGTAAAGATAGCTGAAATTGTTCCAATATACAATGAGTAAGAAAGAATCGCCATAACAATTTGACTTGCTACTTAAATATTACGGATAGTTACCGCAAAAGGAAATAAGTAAAATTTAAATTGTCAACATCGTGATGTATAAAAAAAATATTTATTCGAACAAGAAAAGTTAATGCTCCCGGCGTTGCGGCGACGGGTATTAGGTAACTAAAAAATTTCAGCTAAAAACTTTCAGTTCTATATTTACAATACAATAATTACGAATCAATAATTACGAATGACGACAATTTTAGCTTTGAATAAATTTTAAGCAATAACAAGTTAACTCAAATAAAATCTGTAGACTACTCACATGATGTTATGTTGTGGCAATACAAAGGAAGTAGCTGGTATATTATGAAGGTATGAGGTTAAAGTAGCTAACAATGGCCCGTAGTCGCAAATTATTTTTAAATAAAAATATCATGTTAGATTTTAAAAATACACTATGTTAAAAAAATTTAATTCCCTAAAAATATACTACCTTTGTCCCTAAATAAATATCCAATTTGACTTTTCAAAGTCAAGCTGAATCAACTTTGACCTTATTATTTTTTAGGTGTTATATAATATTTGATGCAAAATATATGAATGGATTGGGTTTTAAGTGTATTATAACTTTTTATCATGTATTATATAATGCAAAAAAAATATTTAAGGTCAAAGTTAAATCAGTTTAACTCTGAAAAGTCAAACTGGACATTTATTTAGAGACGGAAGAAGTACCTAATAAATTTTTTTGACATTTATTTGAATTATTAATAATATTTATTTTATGTATCCCACATAGGTAAAAGATAGAAATAAAAGAGAATTTAAAAAAATAAAAAATGAAAAATAGCTCTAAATGTTCAAAAAATCATGTATGATAACTTTGAAAGGTGTAATTATTATTATTATTATTATTATTATTATTATTATTATTATTATTATTATTATATGTAATTAATATAAAATAATATAATTAGCACTTTTGCACATTTGCATCCTTTGCTATGAAAAAATTGTCTAGTTTTTACAGTAAGTTTTATCAAAAAAATAATTCTAAAAGACGTATACGTTGGTTCTCGATGCACTATTACGATTTAGTAATATTTTTCGAACATCGTAATTTAGTATGCATTTTGAAACTTTATTGATTTAAGAATATATTTTTATATTGAAAATCATATTACATTTTGTGTTGTATCAGTTTGTATAATAAGCTTGCTAGCTTGTATTTTTCATTTAAGAGCTGGTTTAATAATGTAATTATTTAGACGTTGATCGGTCAATTTTTTTTATATGTTTTGGTGTATTATTTGCTTGTACATAGTGGTTTGTGATTTGTAATTGCCTAAAATTTATTTATAGAATCTAAAAAAAGTTTAAGAGCGAAAAGTCTAAAATGCTCTATGTACTAGTATAGGTAAGAGTGAACATTTAACAAATAAATAAATGTGTTGAAGTAGAAAGTTTAAGAAACCCATAAAGATAAATTTAGTTAAATTTTTTGTTAGCATTTGATGAGGCGATATTTTTTACTTTTTTTATTTTTCTTTTGATAAAAAAGTTGTTACACCCCGATAAATATGTTACTTCAAAAAATAGTTAAGTAAATAGGATATATTTTTGCAACAAGGTCATCCTTATAAACATATCTCCTATATAAGTTAGTTAGGTCAAACATGGTTAGCAATTCTTAACCCTTGATTAAAGTTAAGACATTTTTGTGGGAGAATATTTACAAAACCAATGTCTATTTCATGGTTTGAGATGGTAACACCATTATTGGTCAACTCATTTATTAAGATTTTATATCATGTATAGATTTGAGTGAGGCTTTCACCATCTATGGCTTTGAAAGTATTATACTCAATTTTCAAATCCATAATCTTGTTTTCCTTGATATCATTTGGACCTTCAAATGAAATAGGTCAATCCATACTTTCTTGGTTTTAGGAAAATCAATTACTGATTTCACTATATCATCTAATAGACATGATATAATCATTTGACCACCCTCCTCTTATCATTTGACCATTGGGCCTCGAGTTTTTCTAGGCTTTCTGTGGTCTTAGGCTTATATGAACCCTCCTCTAAACACTTGATGAGATAAGATTTCATGTCAACAAGATAGCACAACATTCGTTTCTTCCATTTGGTACTTACCATGCTCTAGCTTAGGGTAGCAGATGAATAACTACATCCTTTAGGATGTATGAGTTGGGGTACATCATCAGGCACGTTGGATGTTTGATTTTAAAAACTTTTTAACAGTTTATGAAAAAGTTTTACAAATCAAACTGCTTTGATACTACTTATTGTTCCCTATTACTTGGTTACAATACTATTGATAATGAAATAACCAAGTAACATGCCTAATAATATAAGTTTACACTTGATCGATAACAATTTAAATATGGGTAAGATAAACACAAGATAGTTTTCAATGTTTAAATTCTTATTAAATGTATATCAAAGAATTTATACTATATTGTTTGCGAAATAACAATCTATATTGAATGACAATGTGTGGTAATCTCCTCACTAAACTTAAACACAAACATATGTTAGTGTTTGAGTAAAAACAATGTAAACCAACTAATTTACTTATCAGGGACCTAGTTCTTTTTCGAGGAGTAAAATGAGCTCTTGAAAGTGTTAATAACTTTTAATACAATAGATACATTTTATTCCTTTAAAACATCATACTTATATGTTATTGAAATCCATGGGTAAAAGTCATGTGTCAAGTGTTCATAAGTGTAGTTTTATCCTTCTATTCCTAGGACTATTAGAACCTTACTTTTGAGAATTAAATGACTTAGGAGTGTTTGATTTCGACTTAATTGAATTAATATGAAAAAAAACTGAATTAATTAAGTCATATAAAAACTGTTTGTTTGTGACTTAATAGAGAAAGATGACTTAAAATATTAAGTAATAAAACTGAGGTTGTCTGCATTAAGTCATATGTTAATTAACACGACTTAATGAAAAAATTAAACTAACAGACCCTTAGACATCCTACCAAAATATCTAAGTCTCATAATGTCTTCAGTGTTGAGGAGACCTTCAGGGATTCAGTGAATTATTGTCATCACTCACCGACTTCATCATCTTCTTCTTTGTTCTTGTCTTTACTCTCTGAGTTCTGCATCAGGTTGTGTCGAGTCTTTATTAGACTTTGAAGAATATCTTGAAGATGACGTCCTGAAAGTTTTCTTACATTCAGGGACTCGTTTTGTATTTAGGTTATTTTCATTCAAATTATATACAATTGATCAATGGGCATAGAATTGGTCCAACAAAAACATGATTTAATCTTTGTTACTTGATGATGTTGTGATAAAATAATAAAGAGGAAGTTGGATGAATACCTAAACTATATCATGAAAGTTTATGATTATTTTCGCACCCGTTAATTGTTTATTATCATTGTGTAATCAGTAAGATACTTCACCGAAATTCGATTCACACCAAAGACCTAATCATATCCTATCACTTGTCTGAAGGCAGACTTAAACCCCCGTGTCGAAACAAAAAGTTTAATTGTTATATAAAAGCTTCCAACTGAATAACCGAACACGATAAAGTCCAAGTGACACATGTAGTAAATGAGAACTGGACAAAATGGAAAATGATAGAAGAGTTAAATGCAACCCATTATGTGTGTTATTGCATTCTCTTTACTGCAAAATCAAGAACAAGCCACATGATCCCCCATGCCTTTAACAAAACTGAGGTCAAATCACAATTTTAAACCACAACTCCAGTTCTAAAATTTAGAAACCCATATAGCATATTATGAAATAGTCGCCATTTCTGACATTTGGTTTCTTTGGCTTCAAAATACACGCATAGGTTTGGCACTTTGGCATGTTTCCTTTGTCAAGGTCTTTACTCTAAGTTTGTTCTTGGTAGTTGGGTTGGAGGGTCACACAAACCTAGTTATAAATTGGTGTGCTATAAATCATTTTATTTTAACTAATAAAGGTTTTATGTTTAGTCAGTGCTTTAGCTAATCTATCTTAGGTTTTCGAAATATTTACAACATAAAATTATATAACTTACATAATTTTTATTGGAAGTACGTGAATTTTGAGGCCCCAAATATATAACGAGATATATATTTTAAGGCCTTTTATAACTTGAGGCTTTGTGCCGTAGTACACCTCGCACACCCTCATATACGACTTTGAATTTAGTGTTGTGATTATAAACGGTATAAGTTGCAAAATTGCCGGGTTGGAAAATGGATAAACGATATTAGAGGTGGCAAAATGGGCGGGCCGGACGGGCACGGGCTAGAACGGGCTAGGGCTAGAACGGGCACGGGTCAAACGGGCACATGTTATATAAATCGCTTTATAGAAGACCAAAAATAACGAAATAAATTCATTAAATGTAATACTTCATTTATATTTTAAAAAATAAATATTATATATATATATATATATAAGTTTTTCTTTAAAAACGATTATAATGTTCTCCAATTAAGAGAAAATATGTGCCCATTAGTGCCCATTTGATTTTTCAATGGGCTAAATATGCCCATTTCAAAAAAAGAATAGGCTAAATTTGAGCAAGTCTTTTACAAAGTAGTCAAAATTAGCCTATTTTTTTAATTTCGGACACAAATTGCCACCTCTAAACGATATATACATGCAACATTAAATGGGTTGGTCACTAATATGATGTTATAGTCTTTTTCATGAATAAAGTGAATATTAACAACATTTTAAACTATCTATTAAAGCATTTGAGATGTTTAGTACTTTAGTTATTGCTACAATGGGCCTTGCATCTCATACAATATATTAGTTGAAGCTGCACGTTTAGTTATTGCAACAAATGTCAGAGATGATACATATTTAGTAAAAGTTTGGGGCCGTTAAACCCAACTATTCTATGAGATGCAAAGCCCATTGGAATATAGTAAATATGGTGTATTTTAAAATTATGGTGCTATAAAACTCAAGACAAGTTAATTTAACACATTAAAGTGAACGTGTTGTAATCAGTCATGTTCGTGTGTTAAATATTCCCCCGACTCACTACTTTCATTTATATTCACTAAAGGATTACCAAGTGAACTGTAGTTCATTTGTGGGTGGATGGGTAACCCAAGGAACACCGGTTTGAGCATTAACTAAAACGAGAGTTTTAGTTGAGTAAAGTTCTTACTCCTTTTGCTAAGGGAATAAATCCTCTGTAACTCCCGAAGATCCTTTGGAATTTACTTAAGGCCACTAATTAATGGCAATAGTAGAATCGGATATGGAATCAAAGAGCCTCCAACATCTTTCCCAATGACTAAAACGATACATGGTGAATTAGACCATTATTCACAACCTACTTCTAATGTGTGTCAATTGCACATTTTAGAAGGCCCTGTTAAAGTTGTGCACCAAAAGTGTCAGATTTAGCTAAGGGAAACCTGTCACGCTCTGAAAGTCAGAAGTTGCCCAAATATATCCTTAAATCCATACAACCTATTAAGCTATTTATTTATAAACATAAGTTATTACCGAGCATCATTCTAATGATATGTCTGCACTTCTAATCATACTTGACAGTTGACACAGTAACACTTTGTAGAAACATAGTACAAAATTTGCTTCAGGTCACCCTAACCGAACTAATCTTGACTTGCACAAAAAAAAAAGTTACCTATTTGTACATGTTACTTAATTCGCTTGACACGTTAATTTTGCCACCAGCTTCAATTAGTCTTCGTCTTTTAAAGATTGACATATCATACAAATTTAATTTAACATTAGATGAGCCAAAAAGATAGTCTAAAACCACAGCAAGAACTTTAAACCTCTTCGATCTCATCCAAACCGTAGTTGTTAGTTGACACATTCGCATAGTTTTGCTTGTTGAACCGAACTACAACTGGATAACGACTGTTTGGATCCTGCATGTCACATTACATGGTAGAAATATTAGCATCTCGAACTTAGATAGATACTGAAGATATGGCACATATTAGCTTTACCTGATCAACACTCACAACCGATCCAACGCTGTTACGCCAATATGACTCCTTTCTAAGTATTCTAACCTGTTTGCAATATTTAAGATTAATAACATTTTAACAACATACAGACGAGGTTAAAAATACATTTGTCATTTGTTCCTTTTAATTCATTATTAGTTAATATACCGTTTAATTAAAGTAACAAACATACATACATGATCTCTATTGTCATGTTTCAAAAATAATTATTTGATAGTTAGTGTTTGTGCATAGTGCCAAATAATCAATGACAGATAGTCAATTAGCGAGTAGTTGCCGCAAAACTGACTGTAATTAATTCTTCTTCATGGATTAGTAGATTACATAACAATTTATATTCCGCTACAACGCAAGTGCAAATAAAACATAATTTGTGGTCCTTTTTCAGTACATACCTTTACTCCCCTCTTGGGCCCAACCGGTGGCGTCTTGGGCTTATCTTCCTCTATCGATATGGCACCGGCAGCCGGTAAGCCCACCACATCTTCAACAGCCTTAACAACCAATCTTAAACTCCTCACTTTTTTCAATTGAAACATAACCATCGTAGACTTGATTGTGTGTGTTTCGAGTGTTGCAACATTGGATTTAACCACAAATCCAGAAACCGAAGATGGAATTGTGCACAATGCCATTGCAATCTAGTTTATAAGGGTCAGATTCTGAAAAATTGTTAGGGATGATAAAAGCTAACAGAAATTCAAATTTGGAGGGATATGGTTTGTGACTCAATCACTAAAGTGTTGCCACGTGTTCATAAAAATGATTGGTTTTGATAATGTGGGCCTAAATTCTCTCTTCAAATACAGTTAGTTTATTGGGCTGTACATCTTTGATCACTCAATTTACTATCTATATGGTTTTAAATACAACCAATTGGGCTATTTGTATTTTGTATTACTCATGCATGCATATTGGATATATTTGTTTTATGTTTCACTTACACATCAAGCATGTTTAGTTGTTTTTTACTGTTAAATGCACATAAACTTTAATCCTAATTGTAATATGTATATATGAGATCCACATGTTAAAGAATAAGAACATACATACACATAAATTTTATGTCAATATATGACATTTTTAATTCATTTTAGAGCATACTCAAGTGATAGTTAGGATTTTTCGTCATTATATTTATACTATTATATAATGCATGGATAAACCAAGCTTAACTCCTAACCAAAAATTAAGATAAGGAGCTCCAATCACGAGGTGACATGTGTCACTTCTCAACTAACTCCAAGCCTAACTCCTAACCAAAAATTAAGATAAGGAGCTCTAATAATAAGGTGACATGTGTCACTTCCCAACTTAAAATTCAACTTTATTTTCAAATTGAAATATCTTTTTATCTATTTATTTTTTTTGTTATCTAATTTCACCATATTTTCTAAAATTTTGTGCTCTTTATTTCAACATCCATTTTGATATATTTTTACAAGTTTTTAGTTTTGTAGATTTTTAGTGGGTTTTTTATTCAAAATTTTACAACTTTAACCTTTATTTCAATCAATACAATCTTGATTCATTAAAATCATATACTTTTGGGTGAGTGTTTGACGGGAAAGAGATTGCGAGGATCTTTTTATATACGGTAATAATGATGTCACGAGAAAGCTACGGAAAACCCAAACAAACACATATACGTTCGGAGTGTTATGAAACGAATTCACTAAGCGGGTATGGAATTGCGGGGAGAGTTGGGCTAGCAATTCATTTACTAACCATATTACTATATTTTTCGTCGCAGTTGTGCGCGGGTATCCGACTAGTATGACAGAAAGGGGGAAAGGGATAAAAAAATGGCAGGGTATTAAATCATTTAATTACTTTACTTTCTTTGCGCAAAAAAATATTTCATATTAATATAATTTTATTTATATCTATAAATGTAAAGAAATAAAATTTAGGGTAGTTTATGTAAATTGTTTGATACTTTAAGAGTTTGTTTTGAATTTTATTCTTGGAAAAAACATATAATAAACTTCAACATTTTTTTTATAAAATCGTACGTTAGTCAAACGTATTGCAATATTACATTCATTTTATTCGCAATTTAAAGATCTTTTTATCAGCATATTTATTGTAAGGAAATTGCTAAATATTTGTTTAACATTTGATAAATAAAGTCTGTTATATAAAAAATCGTAAATAACAGTGCGGCTTACAATACCCAAGTGTATATAAATATAAATGTTAATATAAATATACTTATAAAATAATAAATATAAATGTTCTAGGTTGGTTTGAGTGAACAGAGTTGATTTATTGAAGGAAGTGGTGGCTGAGGACCTCAATAAATTCAGATGACCCAACAATGGATGGTGATGTCGAATTGAATGGCTGGTTTGTCCTTTGCTAGCAACGATGGAACCGTTGCTAAGTGAAAAAACAAAATTATGATTTCTGACAAACCTTTACGTCAAAAATCAAAACAATATGACAGACGTCAAGTCCTGTCTTCGCATGTTAACGGTAGTAATAGAAGAAAACTCATGTCTCACTTATACGTTATAAATAAGATATATACGGAGTGCTTTTCTTAAGACTTTAGAGTGCACGGTGCACATCCACAACAACACATCATTTGGTTTTTTCATCCTCAATGGTGTCGTCATTTTGCACCATCAAAGTCATTCTTTCGCCGTTGAGTTCCTTGCATGGCAATTCATGAGTGCCGTTGGATTTTATTTTTATTTTTATTTTTTATTTTCTATTTTTTGAGTGAGTAGAGTATTTTCGGTGGTGTATTATGAGACCCACTTGCGCCTATAACATTTACAGCGGAGAAAGATGTTTCAAACAACCCAATAACAGTTATTGAGTGCTTCCCACACCTAGCTCTCTTAGATAAATTTAACAAATATGTTAGTAAGAATGTAATGGAGACCACGTTAGTACAGCGAAAGTGATCTATGGGTTAAATGTCTTGACGTTTTACTATGGTGTGTACAAGCTTAAACCCCCCACTAGATTGTTGAATAATGTAAACCCCGTCGATTATAATGTTTATTGAGGCATAATATATATAGGTTACATAACCTATCTATACTACTATATAATGTATTTGGGACTATTCTATAATTAGAAAGACTTAAAAATTTAGACTTTTAATTACTAATTATGGAAACAACCACCCCTAACAATCACCCCCAATAATTTATAACCACTTCAACAACCACCCCAAACAATTTATAACCACTTCAACAACCACCCCAAACAATTTATAACCACCTCAACAACCACCCCCAATAATTTATAACCACCTCAACAACCACCCCAATAACCACTTTCCACCACCCCACCTCCCTCCTCTTCACCCCAACAATTCGCCCCCGTATCGCGCGGGCACCTTTCTAGTAAACCTTAATAGACCTAAACCCATAGACAGGCTCGGGCCTTATAATCTATTACCTAATACTCCCCCGCAATTCGAGCGGGAAAATCGCAAAAGCTCGAATTAGAGTGTAAACTAAAAAAGAAATATTAACGCAATAAAAATATAATTTTTAATGAAGAAATCCGTAGCAAGTTAAAGCAATTCTTCAAAGAGGAGCAAAAGTAAATAACATATTTGTTGATGAAGAATCCGACAGCAGCAAGCGGAGACAAATCTTCATCTGCATCAGCAACAAAAGAAAAGAAACAAAAATAAAAGCAAAACATAGACATATATAAATGGTGGCAGCTAGGGTTTGACGGGGTGACATAAAGGAGGCGGCTCAACTTAGCCACCTAGATCTGAGGATCAGACCCGCTCCGATACCATGTTGAATAATGTAAACCCCGCCGGTTATAATGTTTATTAAGGCATAATATATATAGGTTACATAACCTATAAACCTTAATGGACCCAAACCCACAGACGGACTCGGACCTTATAATCTATTACCTAATATAGATAACATCTTGAGTAATGGTGACAATCGATGCGTGTTTGGATTGATCTGTTCGGGTTCGCGGATTGGCGTTTTGGTATAACTTCTACCCAAACACGGCATGTTTATTTATCGTATCAAGAAACTCAACCCTAACCCAGACATAGCATAGCACGTGTAACATGTTTGTGACCCGTTTAACAAGTTTAAATAAATTAGGTCAAGCGATGAAGAATGTTGGTAATTCAGCAGTTTAAGTTCAAAACTAATGTAAGATATAAAGAACTAGTATAAATAATATCCGAGTTGTGATCGTAATTTAATGTCATATTATGTACATAACCAAAGACGTTTAAATCCAAATTCAACATATAATTCGAGTAACATACTTTATTTTTGGAGGCTTATATACTTAAACGGGTTCACATGTTGACTTGTTTAATATTTACTCAACCCAAAAATGACTCGTTTAAACGGGTCAGACGGGTTGACATGTCTTTTTTTACCAAAACCTGTTTAACTTCGTGTTAGATTCATTTTGGTTATTGTGTCGTGTCGAGAATTGTCACCCCTAATCTTAGAATTTGGGTGGTTAAGAAAAGTGTTTAAGATCGGGCGTAATAAGGGACTAAAGACAGAGTCTTCCCCCAATAAAGACATGTCTTGCTTATTACAATCCCTCCAAAGTACCCGTCTTGGATTGTAAAAAACAAAGACTCGTTCATGCAGACGACCGAGTCATGTGAAGTTTTTGCGTATGCGTGTTTATTATATGCTTTTTGTGAAGTATATTTGTGTTTAAGTGGGGCACGTTTTGGTGATAAAGTTGGTTGTCTTATTATACTAAGTTGGTGGTGAAGTTTGTTGTAAAGAAGGCTGATGTGGCGCTGAGGTAATGTTGTTTAATGCGGTATTCAAGTTTCGTAATTACATCTAGCCTAAACAATCGAGCGATACCTAGTTAGGCCGTATACATGTGCCAAGAGTAACCTAAATAGATCGTGAAATACCTTATCCGTTTATCCTTAGAAAATATAGGATGGAGTAGACTAGGTTTATTTGGTTTCTCAACATTTTTTTTAATCAGTACATATTTATCTAGGTGCGACCTTATGTTGCATTTGCCAATATCAGCATCTCATGTTCAAGTGAAAGGAAAAATGATAAATATAAGAATATATAAATGCATGGTTACTTTGCTTGCCAATAGAGAGGTCTCGGAAGGGTGTGCAATAGGTGCCGTCGCAAAAGACCTCCACTTAAAGGGGACACATTTTTATTAGTTTTGCATATAAATACGTATAATATTTAATATATATGAGTCGTATAATTCAAGTTTATATACAATTTATCTTTAGTTTACAAGTGTAATAAGGTCTCTTTGTTGTTATTGCCTATGGCTACCGAAAACCACGAAATGGCCCTGCTCGCCAATCATATAAATATATTGAAGAATATAGAAATGTATGGTGACTTCGCTCGCCAATCCAACCCTATGACATTTTCCGATTCTCGGTCTTTCTAGGACATGTTTCTAATCAGTATTTGACATGTCCTAAGACTTAACTATCATACAAACCAAATCGAACAAATTGTATTAGCATTGTTATATGTACTTCAGAACATATGAGACTTGAACCCTTATTCTGGTACCTTAACTAATAACGAGACTTCAACACTTAATCTAGTACTTTGCCCCATTCATAAAACAATATCAAAGCTTTATTACATGAGAAATAAGTTTTATAGTTTGGTTCGATCTGATCCTAGAATTCCATATGTTTGGCAAATAGTTGATCGAAGGTTCATTCAAGTTTTACTTTATTTGTTATGTTGGCTTGGGGAAAATTTTCAAATTGCGGGGCACATTTGGTTTAAAAACATGCATTTTTAAGGGCATTTAGCCTTTAAACTCGTACATATTTGATCAATTATTACCCTAAATCGTTTCTTTTTTAGTAGGTACTTAGGAAGCAAATGTTGGAAAAAGGACGCTTTTTTGGCTAATTTGGACAAGAAAACGACCAAGTCACGAAAACGTCACAGAAAAGGGGATGTGACGGCGTCAGAACTGCCAAGTGACGCCGCCACTTGAAGAATCAAGTTTTCATATCAGTTATAAAATTTCCAAGTGAAGGCGATGGTGACGACCTAGAGCAAAAGGTGTCACTACCAAGAAAACAGTGCATGACGGCATCACAACCTATAAGGTGACGTTGTCACAACGGCGACAGTTTGAAGGACGAAACCCTAATGACGACGAGCTGCGGCGTCACACCTATAAAGTAACACTGTCACGATTGTAAACCTATATATAGTTTTCGTACGATTTTCATTATGGGTGACACGTATTGGTAGGATATTGGCCAGACTTTGGTGCACAAATTTTTTTAGCTTTTGTAAGGGTTTTTAACCCTCTTGACTCCATGTTTTAATTGAAAATAAGTTATTCTTTAATCATTCAATATGTTTATGTGTTGTTTGATTATTTGTTTATCTTCTCTTTCATTTAACATGCTAGGCTAGATCTATTAGTGTTTGCTTAGGATTAAATGAAACTTAGTTATTGATTATTGATTTTCGTCTCTTGTTTAATTAGTTGTTATCGCGTTAGGAGTTGGCTTTATCTTAGTATATTAGCTTGAATGTCCGACTAAACGCTTCACTATAGTGTAATAGTTGTTATTTTCGTTGTATTTATTACATGAATTGTGGTTGGGGACATTAAGAGTCTTAACGAGTCCTATAATTCCAAACGTTGCGGGACTATGGATGCTGATCTTGGGATTCTTAACGAGATCAGTACATTCATAGAGTTAGGGAAAGTGGCACCACCCTATGACCAATAACAATGAATACAACGCGCTAATTAAAACAAGGACGTGACAATTCGACTAATTAATAAGAGATAACTATGGAGTAATAAGATTCTAAGTAAACTCCTTTACTTATCATATGAGTCCACCACTTTACTTTTATGCATAAGTAGTTTAATTTAGTCTTATTTAGTTTAATTAGTAGTTAAAAACCAAACTCTTCTAACCCCGAGATTTTAATTACTTTTCTTTAAAATATAAAAATACAAAAAGAATCATCTCTCACCTTTAGACTTAATTCATCATACACTTCGACCTTCACAACATTATTCCCCTAGAGAACGATCAATACTCCGTGTCATACCTATACTGCACTACAACGGTTAGGTACATTGCCTAAGAAGAGTATAAAACTTAGTGGTTTTGCAAAATTCCGTATTAACATGCAATTATGTAAAGTATTTGGAGGCCATATTGCCATACATTCTTTATGATATCCAATGTCCATGCCTTTTATCTACATCTTTTAATCCATTCATTTTTCTACGTACGTATAGTATATGATTAAATAAATATGTTAATCTATCCTATAAGTTCAAAGTGGCTAGGTTATTTGGATACGTACATTGTTGTACTTTTAATTGCATAAGTCTTGTTAGTATAATAAACAAAAGCTAAAGGGCTGAAATTATTAGTTTAGTTAGATAATAACCGAATAGCGGTTAATGGTAGTTATAGCGATTAAGTTAGTTATTAGTTGGTAGTTACAAAATTCGGTTATAAACCGAATAGTCACGATGGTTCATGGAACATGTTAGAACTCTATAAATAGGAGTCGAATGTATCATTTAGAAGTGTGTCAAATACAATGTAATCAGATTATGTTGTTAGTAAATAATGAATCAACTTTTGTCAATCTTGTGCCTACTGATTGTACCAAGACCTGTGTGTGCAACGATTCTACATTGGCATCAAAGCCAAAGGTTTCAAAACCTGGGAAAAACCAATCAAGAGCGAAGGGTTCCAAGATTGCAAGAATTGATTCACTTCTGATCAAGAAGATCAAAAGACTTAGAAGGGAAAAGACACCATGGAGAACACGTTGGGAACGGAAGAGACTCGGTGACAAATGGAAGACCATTGTAAGTTTACAAGGCCTCATATATGATGAAGAGGAAGTAATAATAGATTGCTATAAGAAGTTCATAGACATGACTCAAGTTTACTATGAGACTGCAAGGTACCTTGGCAAGAGAAGCCCAAGAAAGAGATGGTTTAGAGCAGTAGGCCTGCGATTGTAAAAGAACCAGAAGGCAAGAACCAAGAAGATGCAGGAAGAAAGGAGTCACAAAATGAAGACATGGACAGAAAGACACAGTTTGGAGTCAGGACTAGAAGGCAATGTGAAAGAAAGAAAAAAACAATTCGTTCTTTTTTTTTGGAAAAGAACACCGAGAAGACTTCAAAGGATTTTGAGGAAAGGGACTTGGAATTCGAGACAAAAGAAACAACAAAAACATTTGATTGTTTTGGAAGAAAACCGTGAAGAACAAGGAGAAGAGTTCAAGAGAAGGTTTGTGGAATAGGAACTTAAGTCGACACAAAAGAAAGGATACCGACGTAAGAACAAGCGTAGTAATACAGAAAGAAGAAAAAGGAACTCGTTTGGTTTGTTGAGACAGAAACAATTCGACACAAAGAAAAAGAAACCGAGGGTTTGCTTTACGAATTGACTTGGAAACAAGAAACAAACAACAAGGCAACAACAACAATACATTGGTCAATATCACAAAGAAAAGCGACAAATTGTTGGGTTTTGGTGATTACTAACGCGGAGAAGAGCATGAAGACTCGAAGAACAAGACTTAAACAATTAGCGGGGAAATGTTGTACTTTTAATTGCATAAGTCTTGTTAGTATAATAAACAAAAGCCAAAGGGCTGAAATTATTAGTTTAGTTAGATAATAACCGAATAGCAATTAATGGTAGTTATAGCAGTTAATGGTAGTTATTAGTTGGTAGTTACAGAATTCGGTTATAAACCAAATAGTCACGATGGTTCATGGAACTGGTTAGAACTCTATAAATAGGAGTCGAATGTATCATTTAGAAGTGTGTCAAATACAATGTAATCAGATTATGTTGTTAGTAAATAATGAATCAATCTTGTGCTTGTTGATTGTACCAAGACCTGTGTGTGCAACGATTGTACATACATGTCAAAACTAAACCTTAGTCAATGTTTCGAGGTAACGGCTCCAAGAGAGAATATTGTGAAGTTTTGGATGGTCGTTGCCCCACCAGTTCTTTACCATGACCGATAAATCTTTTGCATATGTACAATCAACTAATAAATGTTGTGCGGTTTCATGATTACCATCACATAAGGAGCATCTATGCTAGTTGAGGACTATACACTACCAGAAAGATTTCATCGTGTTGAGATACAATCCAATGTAAGACACAATACATGAATATTAACCTTGATCAGTAGGCATTTGCTATAGCGAAACGTTTCCAGTTGAGGCCTAATGGCACGTATGAGGAGCCATTACTCACTTTTCGTAAGAAAATGGAGTTTAAGTCAATGTTCGTCTTTGTGAGTGACTTCTATAGATTTATAAGAGGCGATCAAGGGCTTTCGGAGTGCTGATATGACGTAGAATTAGTCCTAAGGCACCATTCGGACCAGTATAGAGAAAATTACATCACGCCATAACAAGTTGTGATCCATTTTAAACTGTCACGCCATTTTGTCAACGTAGCGAGCTTTGAGGAATTAAGGCTATCAATTCCTAAATACTCGTTGCAAGATGAATAACACACTTTGTATCATGTTTTCTAAGAGCATCCACTATGATGAATCTCTAAAAAGGTTTATACAATTAATATATCATCAATTTATAAACTTTTTCATATTATAAACATATTTCTACTATGGATAAACCTATTAATAAAGCTTTTCATATCATAAAACACAACCAACATTTTCAAAAAGAAAATAAAAAAGAAATTAAAAAATAGTTTAGAACTCTCAAAGATCTTAGACCTTTTCATTCCACCTAGGATTGAAATGGTTTCTCACTATGGATCACAAATTTATAAACCTCTTCAAAATGTTTTAGACCTATTTAAAAACTACCACAATTGATTCTCTAAGTTACCACGTATCTTTTTCAAGCCAACAACGCTCTAAGAAGTTGTGCTCAAGTTTCTCAACATAATCTATGACATGAGCTAGAGATTTAAAAAAGAAAATTGTTAGATTTAAAATTATCAACTTGTAAAATTTATCTTGTACGGGACTAGATACATCAATTAGTCAAACTCTCACTCTTAATATATACCCGTAATACTTTATAAAGTATTTGAGATTTCCTATAAAAGGAAGTTATAACTTTTTAAGCCAGTACATCTTCTTTTTATAGCATAATGTCAAAACTTGTAACATTAAATATATTGTAACCTCAAAAACCAATACATCAATTCAACACATATAATTAATGTTGTATTTAAAATACCCATTCACTCAAAATTATAACTAATATAGCACATGGTACAAATCAATTTAAGTGTTTAACACAACAACCAAACAATCTAAGTAAAACATTCACTAAAGGTTATGGTACAAACATTTACAACACAAGTCGTAATTAGTTACATATTTTTTCATAGGACAAACTCAATTAAATGCATTCTTCAAAGCCTTTAAAATTTTTAAACACCAAACATAATTTCATATATTTTTAGAGCTTCTACTAAACATGATGGATGGTCAAACCATTTACATACAATGCTAAAAGGAACCTAAGTACCTATACAAAAAATAAAGGCTTGCGTATATTTGCGAATGTCAAAACATTGACCAACAATAAAAAAGATAATACAAAACTAATTAGAGAAGCTAATATGCTCTACTAAAGTATATCATAAAAAAATAATAAATAAATAAAAAATAAAAAATAAGCAGAAGCTCGATGAAATTCATTATCTATAACATTTTATAATCCAACCGGACCATGCGATGTCGTTTCATTTAAAAAAAAAAAAAAAAAAAAAAAAAATGTTTAATTTGCAAGTATAACATCATATGGATATGAAAAATAATAATATGGACTGCCGTTTTCGTATCTTCATTGTATCGTGATGTATAAGTACTCTGACATTTTTAATATGTAATAGTGTGCGATAAATTTATTTCCTAAACTTCTCGCCATGCGTAAAAGTATTCTCACAAAAAAATGTAATCAAAAAATATAACTCGCCAAAAATTTTGATTACAGAGTACCCGCCGCCACAACGCGTAGATACCTGGCTAGTAATTTATAAATATAAGATGGTTAGTTGATCTCAGTAGTAACTCTTCATAGTCATCAAATCAATAAAAAAAAGTTTATTCATTAAATTATCTATCAATCGCACACATACATTAATCTCCACTCATTCGATCCGAGCACGCTAAGAGATTATTTGATTAGTGTGTTGTTCATCATTTCATGTTTCGTACGTATGCCTTAAATAACGACCATAAAAATTCAACTTTTGAGTTTATTTAATCCAATTAGATGGTGTTTTTTATGAGGAAGCTTATTGTAGATGATTAGATGGTGTTAGATTGTGATTAGATTGAGTTTTGAGATGAACTAGTACTAATTATTAAACCAACATTTATATTAGGGCTGGATTTTGTTTTATATTTGTAAATGAAAGCTAAACAGCTTGAGAGCTCGAGTCGAGCTATTAAAAGCCTGAACTCAATGTTTTGATCTCAAACAAACTCGACTCGTTTACAGTAGCCCTACCTAATAAATGTCTCGTCACAAAGCTGTATAGTGACCCCACAATTTTGTTACCAAGGACAAGTGTGTATGATTAAAATTAAGGCTAATGGCTTGATAATGTATCATAGTTGTCATGATTTTATTCTATATGTATCGAACAATTTTTGCTATTTTATGTACTAAACTTATTTTTTTTATTATATATATTTTATTATTATTATTATTATTATTATTATTATTATTATTATTATTATTATTATTATTATTATTATTATTATTATGTATTTTTGGTGTATTTTATAACTATTTTGCCTTTCATTTTATAAACCCTAGAGGGGTAAAATGGTCATAAAATACATAAAAAATATCAAAAATGCAAGTTTAAAACATATAAAAGCAAAAAAAAAAAAATAATAATAAATAAAAAATAAAAAATCGATGCATATAGAAGAAAACCATGACAACTATTATACATTTAATGGCTATTAGCCCTTAAAATTAATGAGACACCTGCAACAACAAAAGTGACGATATTTTTTGTCACTGTAACATGTGGTGACCACGTCTATGTTGTTACTGACAAACTGGTTTGGTCACTATTAGCCTTTTTCTTGTAGTGGCGCAATCTGTATTTTCTCCTCTTTATTACAGTACCTTGATAATTTAAATATATATATATATATATATATATATATATATATATATATATATATATATATATATATATATATATATATATATATATATATATATTTTACTCGCCTTATACGCATACTGTAATATATATATGGGAGCATGTGACGTTGAGGGTATCTTGGCATCTTGCCTCTTTGATGACAACAAGGAGTGAAACCCGCCGCGTTGCGGCGGGGGCATCTAAACCTGTTTGATAAACTTGTGTGTGCATTTACTGCAGTTGCAAGCAGCGTCAAAGATACAAAACCGGATAGACACATTGCTAGAAGCATGGTTATAAAACATTGCAAGCGTTTAGCCTAACAGGTTCAGACTTGCAATTTAGAGGCTGGACCAGCATATCTATCCTAAAGGACTGCAAATAGATTTGCAATCTATCTGGGGCTACTATGCATGCTAGATGGATGTTACTTACGGTACATTAGGCTACTACTACTACTTAAGGTTTTGTTACAGACCCATAGTAACAGACTTGTTGCGGTCTGCTAATCATACTTTGGTTTCTTGCTCAGTTGTCTCTTGTGAAATGGGATGCGGAGGTGTTGTTAGAAAGCTGCTCGCTGGAATATGTTGATGAGCCTCTCTTGTCTGTGACATATTAGATGTAGCATCCGTTCTCATTTGGCACTCGGCGTGGTGTGTAGCCGCGGCTGCAAACAGTCTTATATCAGGATAAAGGAAAGAAATTATTGCAAAAGAAATTGACCGAAAACTGGTTAGAAATACAATGAAGGTTAATACCTGGCCTATCAGTGGGTGGTGACCGATTTGTATAACCATGTCCGTTACTTTCTTGCAAAACATGAGATTGCAATATCGTTGGATTGGATGTACCCTGTACCATCTCAGAGGATTCTCTACGACGTGATACACCTACAAAAGACAAAGAATAACATGGGTACGGAAACGAAATGAAGGACAGAAAAGGCAAAAGTAATTGAAATTGTTTGCAAACAGTTTTTGGATAACGTTATCAGAAACATATCTAATTTCTGATGTTACATAAATGCACAACAAACAACTTTTTGCTTGAGGTTGCAATCATATCATGCGCACGTCGAAAAGCATATAAAGCAGCCATTGCAGCTAAAACAGGAAAAAAGGCATGTAGTTTACCTATGCGAGATAAGGATAGCAAAGATTCTGGTCCTTCACATGCATACGAACGATCATCCTGTAACTGGCTCGTGTCTAATGTTATTAGAAAGCATCCAAGTCAGTATTGAGCAAACGACTGTTATCTACTAACTTTGAAAATTTATAAACATTATTAGCACCTACCTGCCTGCATTTCTGGAAGCCTTCTTTTTCGGCTCGCATATACCGGCCTGGTTGTAGATATCCCTTCCAACCTAGCGTCACACGACATAGTTTCAGATTGGGAGCACAATGCCTGCCTGAAAATCCGATACGATTGGTGTATAACCTATAGAGAAAAAATGTGAAAGAAACACATAACTTAAAGCAGTTTCGAAGAAAACAAAACATAGGTATAACAGGCAATGACATTTTGCAAACCTCTGGGTACCGAAGTCTAGACACCACCATCTCCCATCGCACCTCCCACATTGTAGTTGACCGAATTATCAGGTAACGGAGGTGGATATTTAGTCACCTAATTTCAGCACATAAGTAACAGAAAGCGTATCACAGTATGATCAAACCACGAAAACCGGATTGATCATGTAACAATCGACACCTGAAGGTCGTCATTATGTTCGTGAGAGGCAATAATATGACGACATTGTGCAATTTCTGACTGTATATGATCAACAGTAGCTGCATACAAAACAACACATCCACCTATGAATGTCCAATAAGATAAATGATTGACTAAAAGGAATAGTAAACCTGTCGACGAACACTTACATGGATATGCAAAGTGTTGACGCAGTTCAGTCGTCATCCTTTTACTCGGCTATTACGATAACAGTTTAGATCCTAATATTTCATGTACATAGTAGAGGTTCACATTACATATTTAGTATCAGGAAGTGGCGTGTTGTATCTTAAATGAATGGAGTACCCGTAGGTAGGCGATCAAATACAGGCATGTTTGTTGCAGCAGCCTTTGCATCAGCCAGTTGTGTGTCCACCGGATGTGCCGTAACTGGTCGTACTCAGAACATACCCTGTGTTTCTGATACATCTGCAACACATGTAAGTTAACAGTTGTAATTAGATGATAATAAATAACATAATAACTTGGAAAAAGGTTATTGTAGATGGAATACTTGTTCGTCAAACATGTGGTCCAGACTCATTTGTGACAGTTGCATGTGAAATTCTAGTTTGGATGAGACGCAAGTGCCTCAATTTGCAGCGACATACTATCCGTTTCTGGTATACATACAATGAAGGACAGATTACATGTTTATTGTCAGCAACTATTGTATTGAAAACCTAGTTGATAGTATACATGTGGGTCGACTATGTCTGGCAGGCGATTCGGTGCATAAATTACACTGAGATGGCTCAAACTTTTTATTAAGCGACGGCCAAGAACCATTTTATAGAGACCCAAAATAGCGTCGCTGCAGAGTATGCAATTATTTGTTTGTCAGAAACTCGTACAGATATAATATGGAATAACATGATACTAAATGGAACCGCTCATATAAAATGGCGTACTCAAAACTAACAACCAACATGGCTACATTTAAAGTATTATGGTGTTTAATACCTTACATGAGTTACATTGTAGCTACCTGCACAGGACAACAATCTTTAGGTCACTTCTTACGACCAACACCTGCACTAAGGAATATATATCTGTTAGGGGGGTTTTAGATAGGTATTCATATTGAATTATCAGATGCGATAACCAATTATAAAGTGCTAGAAAGCAATAATTGGGTGTGCTTATGAGCAGACCCGACCACCCATTAAAAACACCCAAAACCCCATAATACGACACCCAAAGACCCTATAAAAACTACAAATGTTCCCTGGAGGCGTGGTTCCGTTTGCTAGTTTCAACTACGTGGACCATCTTTTGACCCCCCACCCTAGAACAGATTGTCTACAACTTAAAAACCCCATCGTTAACTATGCACTAAAGCCTCATGAATGTGAATAGACAAACTTACTTAAACCCGAACAAAATACGACAACACCTGTTCTTAAAATCCAAGAATACTCGAAAGTGAAAAATGAGAATTCAATTAGGGTTAGTAAACTTACATAACTAATTTGATTTAGCGGCTAAACACTTGAACTGCTGTTGCTCACTTTAGTTTTCGATTCACCTCACCCTGCAAACAAAAAGTATCAAAAAAATCAGGTGTATATCACTTTACCAGTTAATTGTAATATTTGGACATTGTTTTGTAGGATGTATGATACCTGAAAGCCGGGTTATTCTCATAGTCACACCTACTCTACAATGATTGTTCTAGCACAAACTCGTATTCAGGAATAGTTTATACCTAAAACATAAACAAAATAACGAAGCCAAAAAACAAAAACAATCTCGCAGGAACTAAAGTCGTAACATATAAATAACGTTTGTGTAGCTGCTATTAATTTGTGGTTCATTTACAACGAAATGTGTCTTACGAAGAACATATAAAGTGAGTAACAATAACTAAACGTAAACTACGCACCATACCATCCCTTTCAGTAAACTCTATTACAGAGTTGTGTCTGTTTTAAACTTCATAACAGATGATTAACTGTATATGTTTAGGACAACAATCACAAAGGAAAAAAATGAGAAACTTGATATTGGAGATGTATAGATAAACAAACCCATAAACAATAATCTGTTGTACTGATGAGTGTGTAAATACTCATCATTTTTACCATTTCTGAGCTGCCAAAACATCCAAAAACACTCAATAATGAATCAAAATAGTGAAAATATCCCAGGAAAGTGTTTTACATGTTTTAAATGCAAAATAATCAAAAACAGATGAAAAACGCACAAAGTTTGCATAATTGGCAGTTTCATTCCCTCATCTTTCAAAAGTTGTCAAATCTAGTCCCTGGTTGTTCCAAAAACTTGAAAAAGTCACCAAAGGTCCTTTTAAATCATAAAGTTACATAATTAGTCCCTTGGTGCAAAGTTTCACAAAATTTCAAGTTTAGTCCCTGAAGTTTGGAAAATTGTCAAAAAATGGTCCCTGGGATATTAAAACTTTGAGAAAAATCAATTTTGGTCCTTGTGCTACTAATCTTTTGCAAGAATGGTCCTTGGTGTGAAGTTTGGTAAAATTACATGTTTGGTCCCTGGAGTTTACAAAGTTGGCAGATTTAGTCCCTAGGGTGTTCAAAAGTAAAAAAATGAAACCGTGGTCCTTATAATATTCACCATTGGCAAGAAAAACCCTTGTGACTAATTTTGAAGATTTACAAAATCCAACCCCCAAGTTTCAGGAAATAACATTTTTGGTCCTTGTTAATTATTACAACAAATCAAATGGACCAAAAATAAAAATAAAAATCAATCCAAACACTACCTGGTCCAACAAACACCCCCAAGCCCATTTAAAACTAGCCCACCCCCACGTTTAATAAAACCGGGTCAACCCCTGGTTTGACCTTTCTTCCCCCCTAAAACCACCCAAACTCACAGACCAATACCACCTGGTTTCCCTTCCCCCCCCCCCCTTGCACCACTTGAGCCTGCACCACACCCTTATCCTCTCCCCTCACACTTCCCCAAACACCTATCACTTCCACCCCCCCCCCCCTAGGGTCTGTCACAGTACAAATTGCAAGAAAAGTCTTTTCCCGCCAAAAAGTGGAGAGAGGGCAAAGGTGATCTAAAAGATAATCAAGTTGGTGGGATATGATCAGTGGGTCCCACACACCTCAAAAAGCCTATAAAGAGGAAGAAAGAAGCAGAAGTGGGGGGCAATTAGTGTAGCTTAGTTTTAGTTTTAGGTCGTTTTAATGTGATCTCATTTTCCAAATGTAAACTTTAGTTAAAAAGCTCTGTAATCATCTTTTCAATGTAATACCAAGTTAATTTCAGTTTAAATCCAAGTTATTAGTGCAATTTCAGTTTTTATTAATTTTCAAGAAAATTTAAGTTCAGACTTAAAATTGTTGGAACCTGTTTGTTTATGGTGAATTAAGTTCCATCCAGTTTGCTCATCATCTTTAAAAAGTTTGAGTGTCTTTTAATTCAGCTTTACTTAAATCCAAGAAAATCAAAGAAAAAAAATAAAAAGAAAATCAGAAAATCAGAAAAGAAGAAAAAGGGAGCAAGAAGAAAGATCAATTTTGGATGGATATTGGTTTAGAGGTTTGTGGGAACCTATAGGTTTGGTTCATGATCATGGTTCTTGGTCTTGTGCTTTGATTCACTTGTAAGCCTATTTTTATCATTTTAGCATGTTACTGTATATTAGCTTATATGATGTTCATTTGTGTTCCTAAGTGCTTAATCAGTATAATGAAGTGATTTAATATCATTAGGATCCTATTTGTTCATGTAATGTTTTGTTGTCCAAAATTTTAGATCCCCACTGTCAAATTTTAGTACAATTCAAGATCTTTAGTTGTTGTAGTTATAATCAGTGTGCTTGTGCTTAAATAGGTTAGTTACATCTTATTTCATCATTTTGTTCAAGTCCCATGGTCTAAATCTTTCATTTGCTTTGAAAAGCTAAAACAGATTTGGTATAAGGGGTTGTTTGGATCAGTAGTGTTCTCCCTTGTGTAGTAAGATATTGTTGTTGTTCTTTGTTTGAGAATGCTTCTGTATGTTCTATTAGTTCATGTCAACATTAAAATCTAGGCTTGTGTTGATAAAAAATCAAAAAGACCCTTAGTTAGATCATCAGTGTTAACTTTGTGGGGTTTTGAACCCATAAACTTTCATTTTAGCCTACAAATTGGATATGTAGCTTAATTCAGGTCACTCATAGCTTATTACAATCATTTCAATCAATAAATCTAGTGCAAATCTCAGATAAGTCAAACTTAGGAGTTCTTATGAAAAAGTCAAAAGTATATGCTCTCAGAAAATCCAAATCTCCCACGAATTTTTATGATTTTTCTATTTAAGATGAGAGGTTGAAATTTCTTGGGTGTATTTTCTACCAGCTGAACTTGAGTGTCCTTGATTTTTTATATTTTTGCAATTTTAGTTGTGGGCCCCACAACCCTCCAAAGAGGGCTGCAGGGCAAGCAACTGCTCTGTGCAGCAGTTACCTAGTCCACAACCACCACTTGGTGGTGGTTTTGTGGCCACCACAGTGGTCCCCACACCTAGATTTTAGGTTCTCCCAACCACCCGTCTATCAGGTTTCCTAGTTTGACCCTTGCTTTGACCCCAAGACTTGTGGACCCCACTTGAATAAGCCACTCAACTCTGTCCCATTCTGAGTTGCAATTGGCTTTGTGATGTGCTTATTTTGAGCTTAAGTGCTTATTCTGTAGTCACTTTTGGATTTTTCTTGCTTAAACATGATACAACTACTTAAGTGAACCAGTTTTAACCTTTGTGGGCCCCACATTTTCTAATTTGAGCTTATTTGCCTTGTTGGTCAACTAAAGTCAAACTGTGTCCTTTTTTAGCTTATTCAGTGCTTATTTTTCATTTACAAAAAAGTTGTTTTCATTAAAAGTAGTTGTTTTTAGGTGTAAATCAAGTTTGTAAAAGAAAATTCAAAAAAATCAAGTTTTAAAATAAGTGATAGTTTCTATTTAATCCAATTTAATTTTAATTTTCATTTTTAAATTTTTATTAAGTACTTGTCAATTTTATATTTTTATTACATACCTTATATAGTAAAGTAATTTTAATAAATTTTTCATATTTTTATTTTTTCATTTAGTATTAGTTAGATTTAATTTTAGTTTTCTTAATTATTAATTAATATTAAGTAATAAATCTCATATTTAGTTTTTATAAAGTAAAACTTAGTTTTTATAATTTTCCTAGTTCTAATATAGTATAATAGACTTTTAGAAAATATATTTTCAAATTCTGCTGTTCATTTTATATTTTTCTTATTTTAATTGTTTAAATTAGTATTAAGTTAATTAAAAGGTAAATAATTAGTAGTTTAATCTTAAAACATAATTTTTAGAGTTTCTATAATTTTGTAGGATTCCAGTGATGGTTAAGTAATTTTATAAATCTTATCTTAATTTTCTAAGTTAATTTAGTATTAATATTAATTAAAAGTAGTTTAATTAGTTTAATTAAGTTAAATAGTTTTCAATTTATAAAAAACCTATAAAAAGACAAAAACATTTATTTTTATTTTTTATACTTTCTTCAAGTTCTAATTTAAGTTTAGAAATTATTTTTGCAAATTTTTAGTTTAATTTGTATTAGTTATAATTATTAGTTAATTTAAATTAGATTTTAATTTAGTTTTTAAATAGTTTTATTAATTAAATAATATTTCAATAGTATTTTAATCATTTTCATAATTTCATTTTCATTTTTAATTTTAAGTTTTAAAAAGTGTCAAAAGCACCCCCTGTAGTTTGTTAAATACCAAAATCCCACTTTTTCAGTTCGATTGCGTAAAATCTGAATTGTGAATACGTGCATATAATTGTATATCTGATTTTTGTGAATATTATATCTGTGTACAAATACCAAAATAACAGTAGCAATATCAACTCCACATCATCTGGCTACTGTCCTCAGTGCCACTTTCTCATAAACGATTTTAAACGACACCATTTCAATCTCGCTGGGACTTTAACGACCCGGGAAAACACTATACTATCACCGGAGTATTGATTCTAGGTTGTCTTTGACTTGTTAACCTTGGTCAATATTATCTGACGGTTTAGACCCAATCAAAATTTGGAGCCACTGCCGGGGAGGTTGTTGCGTGTTTTAAAAAATCGTTTTAAGTTTAGTGGTTTTCAAAACCCTCCCTGTACAAATTTTACACAAATTTGTAAAAAGTTTTTTGTAAAAACATAATCATATAAAAAACGTTCATTAACACTTTTCCTGAAGTGTTAAAAACACCAAAAAAAAATTAAAAACAACAAAACTAACTGTGAAGTTAAATTACTTCGTGTTTTTTAAGATTACAACCTGAAACAGTTGGTTTAAGGTAAGTTCTGACATTAAATTGCGAACTGAAGAGGAAACCTATTTACTTCCTCCCGCCAGCCTGCGAGTAATCTTAAAGGGACGATTTCGGTTAACGAATCAGTTCCAAAAGTATTTCCCAAGTTTTCTGCACACACACCCATAAGCCTAAAGCAGTTTTTCAAATTTATTAACAAACCCATAATAAGTTCCCAAACTTGAGATTAAAACTTGCCTTTATATCCCTGTGAGTGGTGTACCTTTTTCAAAGAAGCCATTCACTTGTGATAATTGGTTTAAGTTCTCTGTGGTTTTGCCTCAATTTTGTTTTGAAAAATTGTTTTTGATGCATGTGCACTAAACATGTGATGAGTGTGTAAATACTCATCATTTTTGTCTTATATGAACTGCCAAAACGTCCAAAAACACTCAGTAATGCATCAAAATACTAAAAATATTCCAAAACTGTGTTTTATACGTTTTATACACAAAATATGCAAAAACAAATGAAAAACGTACAAAGTTTGCATAATTGGCAGTTTCAGTCCCTCAAGTTTCATAAATTTGCAAAACTAGTCCCTGGTGAATCAAAACTTGTTCAAATATCATTTTAGGTCCTTGGGATTCATAAGTTGTTAGGAAAAGTCTTTTGAAGTTAAAAATCATAAATTTACAACTTTGGTCCCTCAAACTTTGGAAAATGTCAAAATCAGTCCCTGGGTTATTTAAAATGGAAAAATATTAAATATAACCCTTGTACTATTGTATAATGGCATATTTGGTCCTTTGTGTTAAATATTTGATATTTACAGGTTCAACCCTTCAAGAATCAGAAAATTACAATAAAGGTCCCTGAAGTTTCAGTTTTGTCAATAATAGTCCCTGGGTATTTTAAATATGAAAATTATCAAACATACCCTTGTCCTATTCACATTGGCAAGTTTGGTCCTTGTGACAACCTTGGAAGATACACAAACTCAGCCCTTTAACTTTCAATAAATTACAAAAGTGGTCCTTGTGTAAATTCAAAAACCAAACGGATCCTTTATTTACCAAAACCAAAACCAAAACCAAAATAAAACTAAAACCAAACCAGCCCACCTACTATTCCCAAGCCCAGTTACTAATCAACCCAGTCCACTCCTCAGGTCAACCCCTGGGTTTGACCAAAACCAAAAACCACCCCGTATTTCTCTTTTCCCTCTCCCTCACTCACACCCCTGCTACTCCACCAATACCACCCAAACCACCTGGTTTCACCCACTCTTCCCCACCACTTGCACCCTTATCCTATCCCTTCACTCACCCCAAGAACCCATCACATCTCACCCCCCCTACACACGTTATCAGACCCTCAACTAGTCAAACACTTTTTCCCGCCAAAAAGTGGAGAGAGATGGAGAGTAATCCAATGGACCAATTGATTGCTGGGATTTGATGTGTGGGACCCACTGAGCTCAGAGGGTGAATAAAAGAAGGTCAAAGAAGCCATGGTGAAACCAATTAGTGTAATTTTAGTAGTAGTTAAACGTAGGTAGTTTAATTTAGCTTTCCAGTTGTATTTTCAGTTTCTAAAGCTTGTAATCAGTAATTTTAGTTTAATCAAAACTTTGTTGAATCTTAATTTCAAGTTCTAGTTTGAATTCAAGTTATTGGCAGTTTACTCATAATCTCAGTTAAACCTTAAAATTATAAAAAGTTGTTTGTTACTAGTCTTATGAGCTCACTTTAATCATTTTTAAGTTTTTATAAGTTTTCCTAATAGCTGTAACCAGTTCCTTACATCAATAAATAAAAATAGTAAAAATACAAAGAAAAATAAAAGAGAAACTGAAGAAGAAAGCAGGTTTGAAGCATGGTGATGATGGATGTTTTAATGGGTTAGTAGCCTCATGGGAGGTGTAGGTGATGGTTTTGGATCTTCTGGTTCATCATTTTTCTCAGCTTGTGAATGTGTGAGAGTTCTTCTTAAATTCTTGCATATTATATTTTTATTAGTCTTAGTAGTTGTTCTTTACTTATCCTGGTTCTATTAGGCTTGTTTAATGTAATTGTAAGTTTGTTGATTAGGATTTAGATTCATATTGTATAATTAATTGATAATCTGTCATTTCAGTCCTAATAGGGGTGTTTGGAATTGCATTTTCCATTGTGACTTTGATGTTGTTTAAGTTATAGTTTGGCACTAGTAGGTTGCATTAGCTTAGTTTAGGTCTTATAAACCTTCAAAACTCAGTTTCAAGTGGTAAAAGTCAAAATCATTACTCCTCACTCATCACAGTCCACTGTTGGGACAATTGGCTCCCAAACCATTCAAAACTCTTTCCATAGTTCTTGTTTCAACTTATTATAGTATTAATATAGCTTATTACAAGTTTTTCAGTCATCAAATTAAGTTAAAAAGTTCACAAAAGTCAAATCTTAGGTTTTAGTAGAAAAGTCAAAGTGCATAACATCAGATTTTTCCAAAAATTGCAACAATTGTTTTGATTTTTGTAGTTATTACCAGAGCTTGAAATCTGTTTCCTTGAATAGCCCCTCACCTCATCTCCATGTTCCTATCTTTCTTTTATTTTTAAGAATTTTTATGTGGGCCCCATTCTTCTCCAAAGTAGGCTGCAGGCTCACTGTTGTGCCCTGCTCAGCAGCTCAGCACCTCCACACCACCCACTTTGTGGTGGTCTTCTGACCACCATGGTGGTTCACAGCCACCCCAACTTGTTCCATAGAACCCCCCTCCTAGTAGGCTATAAATACTGACCACTTGTTTGACTTGTGCCTCAGTGGACCCCACCTAGATTAGCCCATAAACCTTGTCCCAAATCTGAGCAGAGTTTGGTTTTGGAAAGTGCTTATTATCAGCTTATGTGCTTATTCAGTGTTCATACTTACTTTTTCTTGCTTAAACTTGTTCACAAAACTCATTTACGTCAGAATTACTCATTGTGGGTCCCACCTAAGCTGATTTAGCTTATTTTTCCATTCTGGTCAACCAAAGTCAACTATTGACCATTTTAGCTTTCATCTTAGCTTATTTTAAGTTTATAAAAAGTTTGTTTTTACAAAAAGTGTTAGTTTTTAAGTATTTAATAAGTTTGTAAAATAAAAATCAAGAAAAACAAATATAAAATTAAGTGATAGTTTCTATTTAATTTAATTTAACTTTAATTTTCATTTTTAGATTTTTATTAAGTAATTTGTGTTTTTATATTTTTAATAATTTTCTTTTAGGTTAAAGTATTTTTCATAATTTTTTTCAGATTTTTATCTTTTCATTTAGTATTTATTAGAATTAATTTTAGTTTTATTAATTATTAATTAATAAATAGTTTAAAATAGCATAATTAGTTTTTATTAATCAAAACCTTGTTTTTATATTTTTTATAGCTTTTATATGTTATAAAGTAATTTTAGAAATTTTATTAGAATTTTTACTGTTCATTTAGTAGTTTTCTTAATTTAAAATAGTTTAATTAGATAATTAGTAATTAATTAGTAATTAATTCACAAAAAGACAAAAATACTTATTTTTAATTTTAAAATTAGTTTTTAGTTATTTTATAATTTTAGAAATTTTATTTTCATTTTTCTAGTATTTAATTAGTATTAAATCATATTTAAGTATTTTAAATATTAATAATTAGTAATAATTAGTATTTAATTAATATTAAATAATTAATTAGGGTTAAAATTTATTTTAATTTTCTAAAAATTTCCTTTTACCTTTTAGTTTGTAAAAAAAGTCATTTTCACCCCCTGGGTGTTTTCAGATTTCCGTTTTCACTTTTTATTTCGTACGCTTACGTTTTATTTAAACGTAAACGTACGCGTTTTAAGTTTTAAACGTTTCTGGTTTTCCTGACTTTCCAGTATTGTTAATATAGTGTATTTAAGCTGTTTTCTTTCATATTCCAGTAGTGTAATCATCACAACTCACTTATATCTATTTCCATCCAAATTCACTCGATCACAAACCCGTTTTAGTACCATCCACACCTCGTCGGGACATAACGACCCGGGGAAACCCTATACTTCCACGGAGATTGTTTCTAGGCCTTTGACTTTGTTGACCATTCCTTGGTCAGTATAAGTTAGGTGGTTTAGGCTCAATCAACATGTTTCTCGAAAATACCAAAAATATTCATCTTTACCCTCTCACATCTTTGATTCTTCATCCCTTTACCCTCTATCTTTTTTATTCTCACTTCTTCCACTTGTCCCATAATTGATTCTAATGGCATCTCTCGATGACGATTTCTTTGAACAAAGGGCCTATGAGAGCAACATAGAAAAACTTATGGCCTTGTCAAAGATATCGAGATGTCGTGTTGATTATGATGGACCATCGATTCCTATTCCCTCTCCAATGAGGGAAATGGAACGAGAAACCGGGGTGACAAAGGACCCTGTACTTTCCTCTGAATATGAAAGTGCTAAATACGTCCAACCTTCGGTTTTCCAAAAATCTAAGCTCACAATTGCTCCCAACCTTTCACGATACACGGTTATACACAAAAACCAAGAGCTTAGAGCTGTGACTGAAAATAACGGCTTACCTAATCTTCACATTCAAAAACCCAAGACCATAACGGAAGTGGTGGATATTGCTAGCTCTAAGAGCACACTACTTGTCCCACCTCCGGCTTTTGTTCCTTGTGTAGGTTGTGGTGAGCCACTTTTCGGTTTTCCATGTCGTTGGTGTACATGTGTACAATGTGGTAACGATATTCGAGACGGGAGTTGTTTGTTTTGTGGGTCGAGTAATTCATTTGCTTATGATCCTAAACAAAACTCATTCAACAACTCCTCAAATTTTTCCGACTACCCATCACATTCATACGAGCAAGAATCATATTATCCAAATCTCAATAATGCTTCGTATCAAGATACACCAAGCCAGACTCAACAGTTTTACTGTTGTGAGTATTGTGGTGGCCCTCACTACAGCTCTGATTGTCAAATTAGGGATCAGTTTGTCTATGAACAGGTTCCTTGTAACAATCATGAATTTGGTTTTAACCAACCCTCACAATACACAAACCCTCAACCACCGCCTCAGGACGAGTTAGCTAGAGCTGAATTGATTACTAAAATAATTATGAATCAAACTCAATTCAACAAGACCATTCAAGATAGTATAAACTGTCTTAAGGATTTGATTCTTAGAAAACAAAAGCCTCCTGTTAACTCATTTTATTTTGAGGATGAAAGTGATGAGGATGAGCCATTTCAAGAGGTAAAACCTAAGAAAACTTCAGATATCTTGCCAATGGGGGACAAGGAAGTCAAAAGCAATCCTCTTGAGGAGATTGATAACCTTGTTCCAATCCCAAAGGTATCTGAGAAACCTCTTGAAACTGCTTCAGTAGAAATACAGGGAGAAAAGATTATGATTGAATCTCTAGCAGTAGAAATCATGGAACTTGTAGAAACCATGACTGCTAGTCCTTCTCAACTCCCTCAGTCTGCTGTTATCACACCCGAAGTTCACACTCACTCTCTAATCATGGGGGATGAGCATCTTAGCACTGTTCCTAATAAGGAATCGGACGAATTAATAAAGTCTAGTGCTGAGATCCTTGTCCCAATCCCAAGAGAGTCACAGGGAACTTTTGATCATGTGTGTGATATACCTTCTCACCCTAAAAATCCAAAAGATCATTTTGAGACTTTCTCCGATTTTAATGATGATTGTACATCTTATGGAGAAGTTGAGTATGAGGAGGCACCATTGCCTCATTCGGATGTTGACCCTCGTATTGAGGAGTTCACAAACGAAATTACTCACATCAATCCAATTCCATTGGGAAATGATGATGGTCTCCTTGATCTTGAAGCCGATGTGGGAGAAACTGAAAATCTTTTAAACTTTAATCCCAACATCGAGCTTAGTACTTCACATGCTGATGAAAATTCTTTATCTTCTGGAGACATCAGTCATGTGGAAGGATTGCCTTCTGAGCTAATTAACTTAGAAGAAGAGAATGATGAGATTGACACTGAAATCAAAGATGAAGCACTTCGTGCAACATTATTAAAAGTCAATCTCCTCATTTCTAAAATCGAGGCTTTCAAAGAGAAACCTATTTCATCTCCTATCCCCATAAAGGATAGTGACATTCTCTCCGATGACCCTATACGGTGTAACAACCCGCATTTTCGGGACATTTCTCTTATTCACTATTCATCAATTACTATTCATTGATTACTATTCACCAGTCACTATTCATCATTTTCAGAGTCAGTTTGTGATTCTGAGAAGCGTTCAAAAATTTTACTATTCATGTGACACTATTCATTCCCGAAGGGAAATCACTATTCATGATCATCGTTCGTCTTTTCGTAAACTGAGTTTACGGGTCTTCAAATTCGCGTAACCAGTTAGGTTTAGCTGCGAATTCATGCATCATTTCATATAGACTGGATTAGTCTACACATCATCAGTACTTTAGGACTACACGGATATGCATTATTTCTATATACGTATGCTTAATTTGTAATTAACGTTACCACTCAGTTTTTACTACGAACGTATACCCGATACTCCCGACTACGATCCTAACTTATTTTCATACTCATTATAATAATATAAAAATTGTATTATTAATTTACCCGGTGTTTTGGAATCAATTACTATATTTTACGGACGGAGCTTATTACTCCGTCGGTTTGCGTAATCTCAACACGATAATTATTTTAACACCCGATTCTTGCAAGGAATAATATTTTATAACTTTTACAACTTCGTCGTATTTTATTTCACCTCGTTAACATTTATTTTTAGTTAACTCGGTACCCGATAACACCTAATGCATACATAAAACTAACCAATACTTACAAATGGGGACACAAGTATTAATTAGCCCCCAAAACTCTTCCACCTTTTCCCTAATTGGTGCTACCTTGCCCCCCCTCTCCTAGCCAAGAGTTGCAATTTACCAACTCATATTAATTACACTCCAAGCTTGTCTAGTATTTAATCCATTTGATCTCATTTTTTCACACATAATATCAAGTTCAAGAAAACAAAAATTCTCTCTTCCTTCTTTCTCTCTTGGTGGCCGGCCAACACACAAAAACAACAAGGAAGAAAACACAAACTTTTCAAGATCAAGTGATAATCAAGGATTATTTAGTACTTCTTGTTAGGGTTTTGAAGTTTAAACACAAGGTTTTGCAAGTTTTTCATCTCCACTAATCCACTAATCCTTCAAGTAAGTTGTCAAACTCATTTTCATAATTTCCTCAAGTATCTTTCAATGATCATACACTTTTATTCAAGATATATATGCATATGTTGATTTATACCACTCTATATACACTTTTTATAACTTACAAGCCTTAGATATATTATATAGGTAAATCCTTGGTAGATGGTTGTGATGGATGATATTTAGGAACCCATGACACCCTAAGAAGGTGTATGGTAGGATTGGGTATTTGTGAAGTTGATTTGAGATAGTTTGGTTAAGCCTTGAACAAGTTACAAACTAGAAAACTCATTTTTGGCACTAATAGAAAAGTGGCTGTCCTTATTTTGAAAACGTAGCCAACTCAGTAGGTTGTGGGTAATATTTGACCAAAGATTTAGAAAATACATTCCGAGACGAAACTATGGCCGAAAACGGGGATAAAAACGAGTTAATAACGAAGGAGATATGATTTTCCGAATATTAACAACGAAAAATACTTTCAAATATAGGTTCTGTCCCAAATCGCCAATTTCAGAAAACTCAGAGGTTTCCGGGTAACATTGGGTTAGATATTCAGAAAATACTTTCAAAAACGAAACCGTGGCCGCTTGAATCACTGAAATCCGAGTTATGACGAAAAAGTTATGATATTTCCAATATTAATGACGAAAACTATTTTCTGAAAAATTACTTGTTGTCCCACGATTTTTATGGACTGTTTCGAGGCCTAAAACTTGATCTAGCCGTCCCGACTTATCAAAAATATATTAGTATGCCATCCCACGATTCCGGGGATATAAAGAACGTAGAAAACGAGCTTATAACGAAAAAGATACAAGCGTTTGAACTTAGACGATTTTTACAAATTTCCATCAGCTTTTCTATTATTATTTTGCCGTAAAACTGTCTTTGCGAGACACCACTTTCTCGGCTGTTTTATTTTATGATCGGATCAGTTTGAGTCCGAGCCGTAGTTAAGTAAAATCAAGTATTCCCAGCCTACTTTTCAAATCAATTGGCCGTTCGTCGAATAGACTTATAACGAATAAACTACGACCTCATCTATATACCCGATAAACTATATATATTTTGACAGCTTTTACTATAATGAAATTTTCTAAGTGTTGAACATAATACTTTCAAGTAACAACAATAAGAGTCGATTCTCTCATCGATCAAGACCCGTATAGCCAAAAGTTAAATAACACGACTTCAAGATATTGTTACAAGGTTTTCAAAAACGCCGAGCTTGACCATTAACACTTAACGTACAATATTTCGCGACTAGTTTTGCGAGGCCATTTTGTTCATTTTTTTCAAGTAATGAAAATGTTATTTTTGCGACGAAAACCTTATATTTGCCGATTGAACGCCAAACAAGGATCGTGGAGTACCGTTTCAACGTAATTACATGGGAAGTGATTATTAACTAACGAGACGTCAAAAATGTATTTTTCGACGATAAACATTATTTTCAAAACTAATGAGTGGTATCGATAACATACGTATTTGCATGTGTAGCATCATTTCATTGCTTACATTAGATCATACCGTTCATATTAGGTTGCGGTTAGAGATCGTGCCTCATTTCAGTGTATCCATTCTTGTCATCGTAGCTATCGCACCAGGTGAGTCATAGCCCCACTTTTACTTGTTTAATTACTTTATAAACTCTTTGGGGGAGATACATGCTTAAATACTTGTTTTATACTTTTATACGATTTGAATTACTTTTTGAAGGAGAATACGCTGCTTTAATTATTTTTGTACAATGCCAAAGTATTAAATTCCTTACATTGCTTAAGTTTCCTTATTACCACGTCTTGACAAGTCCCCTTTATTATCATGGACCGTTAATTAAGTTCCAAGCGAGAGTGAGTGAATAGATCTATTGAGGGTGACTCCTCCATCTGTGTTTGGGTTGCTCCAACAGAATTACAGATGCATTTCATGTCTTTATTATTAGAGTGTCTGGTAAACACTCATTTGGGGCCAAGTAACGTCTAGCTTCAGTTTCATGAGCTTAAGAGACAATGTAGTTTTATGACTGAAAAACTTATTACTTTACTTTATACTTGGGCTATTGTACATACGATTAAAGTTAAATACTGAGGGTTTTTATAAACCTTATTACTGATTTCTTATTACGGATTTCTTATTACTGATTTCTTATTACGGATTTCTTATTACTGATTTCTTATTACGGATTTCTCATTACTGATTTCTTATTATGGATTTCTTATTACTGATTTCTTATTACGGATTTCTCATTACTGATTTCTTATTATGGATTTCTTATTACTGATTTCTTATTACGGATTTCTCATTACTGATTTCTTATTACGGATTTCTTATTACTGATATCTTATTACTGATTTCTTATTACTGAATTATGATGCCTTTGCTGGGCAATCTTTTCTCTATAGGCATTATTTGTTAAACAAACTCTATGAACTCACCAACCTCGTGTTGACACTTTAGCATGTATTTTCAGGTTTTAACCTATGGCACGCTACAGGAGGTTTTGGCAGGGCATGGCATGGTCATAGAAGACTCTGATTATTTATTTGGGGACCGTTTTAAACTATTTTAAGGGCCTACTTCCGCACTAATTTTAAACAATGTAAATTCAATACTTTTAGTTAAATGATTTTATTCTAAATGATTGAAGTGAAAACCAATTTTGTACTTATGCTGTAATACCAATTGAGTTACACCCCAGCTACATGTATGCTTCCGCTGGACCCGATTTTGGGGGTGTGACATACGGGAATTTGAAGCCTTTACTTTTGATCCTATGGGAGAGAAGATTAGTGGCAGTACCACTTCTCATTCTCATAATTCTCTCCCCGATTATGAATCATTTACCTTCGATGAGTTCTCCTGTGAACTCACGCACATCAATCCAGAATATGATTCATTCACATTTGATGAGTTCTCCTGCGAACTCACTCATATCATGACTCCTCCGGAGTATGATGACCCGGGGGGAGATGCACTCAATCATGAGAATTTGCAAATTCCCACCCACCCTCCCGGGATGTTTATGAGCTTACCCTTTGAAATCCAAACTCAGGCTAATGAGCCTGCTCTCGAGGAAGAAGATCTTATCATGATTTTCATTATGGTTTTCTTCCTTTTCTTCACCTACAGGGTGACTTCTCCTGTTCTTCACTCCTTCGGGAGCGAGGACACTATATTTGATCCCGGCATTTTCATGTATCATTATCTTGAGCCGGGATTATGTCTTATCGGTGTGGAACTTTTACGTGCTTCAAATGTTTATCCAAACATCTTGAATGAAAGTCCGATGAAGATTATTCCTTCCACATCATGCTTCCCCAAGGACTAGTGAATTCGGGGTCGAGTCAAGCTAGCGACTCGGTAAACAAAAACAGTAGCATGCTTATAGGGTTTTCACCCTAAGTGTGGGGGAGTCCCCCATGCTATGATTACAAAAGTGAAAAACAAAATTGTGTTTCCACGTTTAGCTTGTAATGTTGCCCTTTTACGTTCCAAGAGTCGGCATAATAGCCGGGACTTTGAATATTGAGGACAATATTCATGCTAAGTGTGGGGGGGTATTCGCTATTCTAGCGAATTTTATCACATTTTACTATCTTATACCCCCGTTTTTGTCCAAAAATTTTCAAAAATTTTTCACTAAAGTTCAAAATTTTTTGTGGTAATCAGTCCGCCAAAGTCTTAATGACAAATGGATTGGCTAGTCCAGGAGCAAACGGCTCTTGGTAAAGACATCTCAAACCCGTTGATGGCTGGCAATTTGCCAAAAATTGTATGGTTCCTCAGCTCCCCCGCATCCTCATAAGCAAATGCGTTGACTAGCCCACAAGATTATGGCTTGTGGTAAAGGCCGTGGAAAATCCATAATTGGTAATCAGCTCACCAAGATGTTGACTTAGTCCATCAAGATGCTGGCTAGTCCAGAAGCAAACGGCTTTTGGTAAAGACTAATCAAATCCGTTGACAGCTGGTGGTTTGCTCAAAATCACACGGTTATCAGGTGTGCCATAGTTCTTACACCTGGCTACTCCAGAAGTGATGGCTTTTGGTAAAGAGATTCTCAAATCCATAAGGTTTTTCTCAAAAGATTGCTAGGGACTAGCAATGTTTTAGTGTGGGGGATTGATGAGTGTGTAAATACTCATCATTTTTACCATTTCTGAGCTGCCAAAACATCCAAAAACACTCAATAATGAATCAAAATAGTGAAAATATCCCAGAAAAGTGTTTTACATGTTTTAAATGCAAAATAATCAAAAACAGATGAAAAACGTACAAAGTTTGCATAATTGGCAGTTTCAGTCCCTCATCTTTCAAAAGTTGTCAAATCTAGTCCCTGGTTGTTCCAAGAACTTGAAAAAGTCACCAAAGGTCCTTTTAAATCATAAAGTTACATAATTAGTCCCTTGGTGCAAAGTTTCACAAAATTTCAAGTTTAGTCCCTGAAGTTTGGAAAATTGTCAAAAATGGTCCCTGGGATATTAAAACTTTGAGAAAAATCAATTTTGGTCCTTGTGCTACTAATCTTTTGCAAGAATGGTCCTTGGTGTGAAGTTTGGTAAAATTACATGTTTGGTCCCTGGAGTTTACAAAGTTTGCAGATTTAGTCCCTAGGGTGTTCAAAAGTAAAAAAAATGAAACTATGGTCCTTATACTATTCACCATTGGCAAGAAAAACCCTTGTGACTACTTTTGAAGATTTACAAAATCCAACCCCCAAGTTTCAGGAAATTACATTTTTGGTCCTTGTTAATTATTACTGCAAATCAAATGGACCAAAAATAAAAATAAAAATCAATCCAAACACTACCTGGTCTAACAAACACCCCCAAGCCCATTTAAAACTAACCCACCCCCACGTTTAATAAAACAGGGTCAACCCCTGGTTTGACCTTTCTTCCCCCCCAAAACCACCCAAACTCACAGACCAATACCACCTGGTTTCCCTTCCCCCCCCCCTTGCACCACTTGAGCCTGCACCACACCCTTATCCTCTCCCCTCACACTTCCCCAAACACCTATCACTTCCACCCCCCCTAGGGTCTGTCACAGTACAAATTGCAAGAAAAGTCTATTCCCGCCAAAAAGTGGAGAGAGGGCAAAGGTGATCTAAAAGATAATCAAGTTGGTGAGATATGATCAGTGGGTCCCACACACCTCAAAAAGCCTATAAAGAGGAAGAAAGAAGCAGAAGTGGGGGGGGGGGCAATTAGTGTAGCTTAGTTTTAGTTTTAGGTCGTTTTAATGTGATCTCATTTTCCAAATGTAAACTTTAGTTAAAAAGCTCTGTAATCATCTTTTCAATGTAATACCAAGTTAATTTCAGTTTAAATCCAAGTTATTAGTGCAATTTCAGTTTTTATTAATTTTCATGAAAATTTAAGTTCAGACTTAAAATTGTTGGAACCTGTTTGTTTATGGTGAATTAAGTTCCATCCAGTTTGCTCATCATCTTTAAAAAGTTTGAGTGTCTTTTAATTCAGCTTTACTTAAATCCAAGAAAATCAAAGAAAAAAAATAAAAAGAAAATCAGAAAATCAGAAAAGAAGAAGAAGGGAGCAAGAAGAAAGATCAATTTTGGATGGATATTGGTTTAGAGGTTTGTGGGAACCTATAGGTTTGGTTCATGATCATGGTTCTTAGTCTTGTGCTTTGATTCACTTGTAAGCCTATTTTTATCATTTTAGCATGTTACTGTATATTAGCTTATATGATGTTCATTTGTGTTCCTAAGTGCTTAATCAGTATAATGAAGTGATTTAATATCATTAGGATCCTATTTGTTCATGTAATGTTTTGTTGTCCAAAATTTTAGATCCCCACTGTCAAATTTTAGTACAATTCAAGATCTTTAGTTGTTGTAGTTATAATCAGTGTGCTTGTGCTTAAATAGGTTAGTTACATCTTATTTCATCATTTTGTTCAAGTCCCATGGTCTAAATCTTTCATTTGCTTTGAAAAGCTAAAACAAATTTGGTATAAGGGGTTGTTTGGATCAGTAGTGTTCTCCCTTGTGTAGTAAGATATTGTTGTTGTTCTTTGTTTGAGAATGCTTCTGTATGTTCTATTAGTTCATGTCAACATTAAAATCTAGGCTTGTGTTGATAAAAAATCAAAAGGACCCTTAGTTAGATCATCAGTGTTAACTGTGTGGGGTTTTGAACCCATAAACTTTCATTTTAGCCTACAAATTGGATATGTAGCTTAATTCAGGTCACTCATAGCTTATTACAATCATTTCAATCAATAAATCTAGTGCAAATCTCAGATAAGTCAAACTTAGGAGTTCTTATGAAAAAGTCAAAAGTGTATGCTCTCAGAAAATCCAAATCTCCCACGAATTTTTATGATTTTTCTATTTAAGATGAGAGGTTGAAATTTCTTGGGTGTATTTTCTACCAGCTGAACTTGAGTGTCCTTGCTTTTTTATATTTTTGCAATTTTAGTTGTGGGCCCCACAACCCTCCAAAGAGGGCTGCAGGGCAAGCAACTGCTCTGTGCAGCAGTTACCTAGTCCACAACCACCACTTGGTGGTGGTTTTGTGGCCACCAAAGTGGTCCCCACACCTAGCTTTTAGGTTCTCCCAACCCCCCTCCTATTAGGTTTCCTAGTTTGACCCTTGCTTTGACCCCAAGACTTGTGGACCCCACTTGAATAAGCCACTCAACTCTGTCCCATTCTGAGTTGCAATTGGCTTTGTGATGTGCTTATTTTGAGCTTAAGTGCTTATTCTGTAGTCACTTTTGGATTTTTCTTGCTTAAACATGATACAACTACTTAAGTGAACCAGTTTTAACCTTTGTGGGCCCCACATTTTCTAATTTGAGCTTATTTGCCTTGTTGGTCAACTAAAGTCAAACTGTGTCCTTTTTTAGTTTATTCAGTGCTTATTTTTCAATTACAAAAAGTTGTTTTCATTAAAAGTAGTTGTTTTTAGGTATAAATCAAGTTTGTAAAAGAAAATTCAAAAAAATCAAGTTTTAAAATAAGTGATAGTTTCTATTTAATCCAATTTAATTTTAATTTTCATTTTTAAATTTTTATTAAGTACTTGTCAATTTTATATTTTTATTAAATACCTTATATAGTAAAGTAATTTTAATAAATTTTTCAGATTTTTATTTTGTCATTTAGTATTAAATAGATTTAATTTTAGTTTTCTTAATTATTAATTAATATTAAGTAATAAATCTCATATTTAGTTTTTATAAAGTAAAACTTAGTTTTTATAATTTTCCTAGTTCTAATATAGTATAATAGACTTTTAGAAAATATATTTTCAAATTCTACTGTTCATTTTATATTTTTCTTATTTTAATTGTTTAAATTAGTATTAAGTTAATTAAAAGGTAAATAATTAGTAGTTTAATCTTAAAACATAATTTTTAGAGTTTCTATAATTTTGTAGGATTCCAGTGATGGTTAAGTAATTTTATAAATCTTATCTTAATTTTCTAAGTTAATTTAGTATTAATATTGATTAAAAGTAGTTTAATTAGTTTAATTAAGTTAAATAGTTTTCAATTTATAAAAAACCTATAAAAAGACAAAAACATTTATTTTTATTTTTTATACTTTCTTCAAGTTCTAATTTAAGCTTAGAAATTATTTTTGCAAATTTTTAGTTTAATTTGTATTAGTTATAATTATTAGTTAATTTAAATTAGATTTTAATTTAGTTTTTAAATAGTTTTATTAATTAAATAATATTTAAATAGTATTTTAATCATTTTCATAATTTCATTTTCATTTTTAATTTTAAGTTTTAAAAAGTGTCAAAAGCACCCCCTGTAGTTTGTTAAATACCAAAATCCCACTTTTTCAGTCCGATTGCGTAAAATCTGAATTGTGAATACGTGCATATAATTGTATATCTGATTTTTGTGAATATTATATATGTGTACAAATACCAAAATAACAGTAGCAATATCAACTCCACATCATCTGGCTACTGTCCTCAGTGCCACTTTCTCATAAACGATTTTAAACGACACCATTTCAATCTCGCTGGGACTTTAACGACCCGGGAAAACACTATACTATCACCGGAGTATTGATTCTAGGCTGTCTTTGACTTGTTGACCTTGGTCAATATTATCTGACGGTTTAGACCCAATCAAAATTTGGCGCCGCTGCCGGGGAGGTTGTTGCGTGTTTTAAAAAATCGTTTTAAGTTTAGTGGTTTTCAAAACCCTCCCTGTACAAATTTCACACAAATTTGTAAAAAGTTTTTTGTAAAAACATAATCATATCAAAAACGTTCATTAACACTTTTCCTGAAGTTTTGATGAAAAAAATTGTGAAAAACACGTTTGCGCATTAATATTTTGTACATCGACATTTTGTGCATCTAAAATTTATTTTTACATCCAACTTTTCTTTATATATGTACCCAAAATTTTATTTTATACCAAAATATAACAAGTTAAAACTTTTGTGCATCAAAATTTTATTTTTTGCATTAAAAATGTATAAAAGCTAAAAATTAAATAAACTTTTTTCACAACTTTTTTTTCACCAACATCCTTAGTCTAGCTTTGAGAAAATTTCAGAATTTTTCTAAAAGTTTTTATGTTTCTAAAGTCTTTTTACACTTATCACGTATATTTGTCATTTTGTTTGATATGTCCCTTCTCTTTAACTATATGTAATAATAAAATTATCTATTAAATTTGTATGGTAAAACTAGACTACTATATAGAACTTGCAAGCCGCTTATGATATTTATAAAAATTTGGTAGATGTACGTGCCACCTCAACGATCGAATCATTTGGTAATTATTTGTACATGATCGAAGCTAACACTAGTCTTTTTCTTGTGAACACGTAATTCTCAGTATTGTCGATATGACAATGAAACATCAGTTGGTAACCAATTTATAAGTACTACGTATAAAATAAGTAAAATGATACAAATCAATGATTGGTGATAAATTGATAATATATAAGATAAAAGATGACCATATGTAATGTTCCTACACTGCACCACCACTCGCTCGGTAATTGAGTCAGGACCCATGAAATTTTCATAGAAAAAAACCACCCATAAAATGATAAAATTGTGGCCCTCAAGTGTTAAAGTGTTATGCTCATTCTTTATGATTTTTTTTTTTTTTTTTTTTTTTTTTTTTTTTTTTTTAACATTATTTGCTTAGATATTATGATGCCCTTTGAACCTCGAATGAGGTACATAAAAGGGGCCGATGCATTGTCTCCCATCTCCATCGTATTTGAATATGTATGTCATTAATGGAATTGGTATGACTTGATTGAATGAAGATGAATATTGCATTTGCCTCGGATAATCTTGTTGTGTATATTAAGGATGAGCAAATCGAATAAAACAATACTCTAACTTATACCAAATTTCAATTTAAGGTGTTGCAATTTTAGACAATTAACAAGTCAATTTTAGACGATTAACAAGTGAGCATGTCACCTTCTTCTTCAAACTGATTTTTCGACAACCTGTTTTTCTAACGACCCATTTTTCCAGCGAACTATTTTTCTGGCACAAAATCTTTTCAGCAAAGACCTTTTTCCAATGACCCCTATATTCCAAACCTGATCTTAGGATTTTAGGATCTTACGATTTTACGATACTACAAAGCAAAAACGATATGACCGGGATCCAACGTAAGATCTTAGCAAGCTTAAAATTTTATAAGATCTCGATTTTGACCATAGGATCTTAAGATCTAATCTCATCCGATCGTACTTTTCTCGTACCACAAACTAAAATATACAAAGTTATGGATTATGTTTTATAGAATTTAAAAAATAACATATTAATCTTCTAAAAACTTTCATATTCATAATTTAAAACAACATTTCCATGAAAAATTCATATACTTTGAGAAAAGTTCAAATGCTTACTTTTATTTTTGTACTTACCAATGCTTACCAAAGGACAAATCCCCACCATTCATTTAGTTTGATCTAATGGTGGAGATTAACCTAAAATTTAATATGTAAACCTAAGTTTATTTATTTATTTTTTTTATTTTATTTTTTTGTCTTTGTCTTTTATCTTTCTTATTTATTCACATTTTTTTGACTTTTTTTAGTTCACATTTTATTATTTTTTATATTTTTTTTTCGATTCATGTTTTTTTTTAGATTCACGTTTTTTTTTTTTGCTTTACTTTCATACGTTTTCGTCTGTTTTCATATGTTTTGTCCGTTTTCATACGTTTTCGTCCGTCTTCTTACGTTTTTGATCGTTTACGTTCGTTTCATACATTTTTGCCTGTTTTCTTACGTTTTCGTTCATTTTTATACGTTTTCATCCGTTTTCTTATGTTTTTGTTCATTTTCATACGTTTTCGTCCGTTTCAGACGTGTTTTTATTCTTTCATACGTTTTCGTCTGTTTTCTAACGTTTTCTCCCATTTTCGTCTGTTTTTTACGTTTTCGTTTGTTTTCATCCATTTTCTTTCGCTTTTGTCCATTTTTCATACGTTCTCGTCTATTTTCAGACGTGTTTTTAAGCTTTCATACCTTTTTATCCATTTACATAAGTATTGATCCGTTTCTTATGTTTGCGTCCGTTTTCTTACATTTTCTTCCATTTTCATATGTTTCTGAATATCACAAGTGATATCCAGTTATATTCAGAATATCACTTGTGATTTTCTAAATATCACTTTTGATATTGTGAATATCACTTGTGATTTTTTGAATATCTATCACCTGTGATATTCTAAATATCACTTGTGATTTTCATGTTACAAAACATCCGTTGAAAATCACTTGTGATATTCAGAAAATCACTTGTGATATTCTGAATATCACAGAATATCAATTGTGATATTCAGAATATCATTTGTGATATTCAGAATATCACTGTGATATTTGGAATATCACTTGTGATATTCTGAATATCATAGAATATCACTTAGAAACGTATAAAAATATTTGAAAATGATCAAAAACATTTAAAAATGAACGAAAACGGATGAAAACGTAAGAAAATGGACAAATATGTGTGAAAACCGATGAAAGCGTATGAAAGCGTAAAAACACGTATGCAAATGGGCGAAAATGTATGAAGAATGAACAAAAACGAAAGAAATCAGATGAAAACGGACGAAAATGTTTGAAAACGAATGAAAACGTAAAAAATGAACGAAAACGTATGAAAATTCCGCTTTGGGGCCACCCCTTACTCTACCATTATTATAGGGGTATGGGGTTCGAGACAAAGAAAGATCAAGGCAGCATATCAGCTTTTTCTTTATACTATGAAAACGGACGAAAGCGTAAGAAAACAGACGAAAACATATGAAAACGTAAAAACACGTCTAAAAATGGACGAAAACGTATGAAAATGGACGAAAATGAAAAAAAAAACGGACGAAAACATATGAAAACGAAAACATAAGAAAATGGGCGAAAACGTAGAAAACCGACGAAACGAACGTAAACGTAAGAAAACAAACGAAAACGTATGAAAATAGATGTAAACTGGCGAAAACGTAAGAAAATGAACGAAAACGTGTGAAAACAGACGAAACGTATGAAAATAGACGAAAACGAATGAAAGCGAAGAAAAAATGTGAAAAAAAAGTCTATTTCTGTTTATTTATTGAATCTTAGGTTAATCTTTACCATTAGGTCAAACTAGATAGATTGTGGAAATTTGTACCTTGGTAAGCACCAAAATAATACTCCGTAGTATCTAAAATAAAGCGTCTCCATATAGTTTTGTACTAATGATATATAATAATTTGTAGATTTAAATAACGTTAGATAGACTATAAAAAAAAAGATATTATAGTACGATCTTTATCCGATATTACCATTTCAATCTTGCAAAAACCAAAACAATTTTAAGTAAGATCAAAATCTTAAAAACATTGATAATTGGACTTTTTTAATTTTGAGAGTTTTAAGCAAGAGCAAAGAAACACCATTTTTTCTTTAAATGTAATAGAGATAATTAACTATAGTTTCACTATATGGTACTTCTCATCTACATTTTTTGTCACACAAGTCTAAGGAAAGCTTACTACACGAAACGCCGCTCCAAAGATATCATTTGTGTTGAAAAAGTGCGTAAGGAAGCAAACATGTTGTGTTGAGAAAATCAATACACAGAGAAACATCAATTTACGAATTAATGCCATCACAATCATTTTTCGTCTTTTTCCTTCCCCACTATTCTTCACGTCTCATTGCTATTTATTTCCATTTCTATATTTAGTTCAAAGTTTAAATAAATAGCAATGAGTTGTCATAGACTCATAGTATTGAATTCCATCATCATCCATTGAAACCAACCCACGCATTTTTCTTCGAATTAAATCAAGCTGTAATAAATAGGATATGTCATTGTAATATGCCAACTCGCATATCCGGAATACGAGATATGCAAATATGCAATACACAACTTTGCTTAGTTGGTCATTTTCTACGTCCGTCACTAATATAGACCCGACATAAAGTTGGTTCAACTAATGTGATAGGACAATGGTAGTCACTATGTTTGTGACATCATTTTTGTCACTAAAAGTAAGAAAATAATTGCATACACATCGTTATGTGGGTTTAATAAGATGACATAAAAAAGGTAGTTCTAGTATACATCGAGCATATCTGGTTCATGTCAACATAGATCATAATGTTAAACTACTCGTGAACATATCAGATTTCTATTATTTTCAAGTCTGAACACAATGTGATGGCTCAAGAAAGATTCGAGCTCTAATAGCTTATTTTTCATAACTTCGTGAAAACATTCACCACCCAACGTTTGAATAATACAAGAGTTAAGACAATATATGATAATGATGTATATCGATCTAACCATTTTAACAACCGCTTAATGCTCCTTCATCTTGACATTCTACCCTCTTGTTTACAGTTTAATTATTACAAAAAGAAAAAGTATGAAAAAGAAATGCCTGGGACATATGTAGCAAAACCAGGTCCTAGTTCGGCCTAGTTGATTTCTCTGATCAGTCGACATAGATGAGGGTTATAATCCTTCTCCTAATCGACTTCCTAGCCAAGTTTACTTGACTTTAACTTCAAGCAATGTATACTCTAAGTTTTTCTAGTTACAGTATTTTACGGTTAACTAAGTTTTACCTAACCCTCAACATTTCAGAAACTATATGTATTATCATTAACTAGGAGGGTACCCGCGCGTTGAAGCGGCGGGTATCCTGAAATAATTTTTTTTTTTTTTATGAATAATGTATTTTAGTTTATTATGTTTTTTTGACAATAAATTTACGCATATATGAAGAATTTCGTTTAGCCCGTGCCCGTTTCGGGCTCGAACCCGTTGGCCCGTGCCTGTTCGGGCTCGAGCCCGTTTGGTCCGCGCCCTTTCGGGCTCAAGCCCATTTGGCCCGTTGCCAGTTCGGGCTTGAATATTTGTATAATGTGCTTTATTATTTGTAGTTGTGAAATTTAATGCAGGAATTGTGTTTAATTTGGTTGTACAATATGCTTGATAATTTGTATTTCTTATGTAAGGAGTGCTTTAATAACTGTATTAATTATATTTATTGACCAATTAAATAATTGACTACATTCGATAGCATTAATATAGTATTTTGTTGTACACTATGCTTCTTGTCTTGTTCATCTGAAAATTATATGCATTAAAGTGTTGTACACTATGTTTCTTTTCTTGTAAGTAGTAGTCATTATAGTCATTAATAACATTGACCACTTCAATAGCATTAATGTTGTAAGTCTGTAAATTACATCATGCTTATTTTGTTGCACATTATGCTTATTTTGTTGTAAATCTGAAAATTGGTTGCATCTATTGTACATTGTGCTTAAATGGTTGTAATTTTTGGTGAAATGGTGTTTTTAATAGCATTAATGTTGTTTGATAGAATTTTGGTCTTAAAATGACACCACGCTTTATTTTGTTGTACAATATGCTTACTTTGTTGTAATTCTGAAATTGAGTGCATTAAAGTATTGTAAAGTATGCTTAATTTCTTGTAAGTCTTAAAATTTTGAAGAGAGAGTCATTCATGCTTTATATGTAGTATAGATGATATAGATGTCTTAAAATTTTCAACAAAACCTAATTCTCCTTACATTTCAAAATTATTATCCTGATATATATATATATATATATATATATATATATACTTTAAGCGAAAATTGGGACCAATAAGATTTCATGTCTGATTTTTTTTCAAAGACTTTTGATTGGTTGAGAAAATATACATATAGGACAATCATTTTAGAACACCTTATAATTAATAAAAAGGAAGACAATAATTTTAAAATGGAAAGAGTAATACAAGTACAACTTTTGTTGTGTCAAATTTTGTTTAGAATTTCTTTAAGTGAAGAGAATGTTATCCATCACCTTAAATATTTAAATCTTTTGGTAGTAATTGCTTTTCAATTGAAATGTCATTTTACTAAGAAACTCGTTACACATTATGCCTCGAAAGGTAAACATTTTCGTTTGGCGTTTAGTCTTAGATAGACTCCCTCACCGTGTAAATCTCTTGTCTCGTGGTCTGGAAATCCTGTCGATTGTTTGCCCGGTTTGCAACACAGGTGTTGAGTCTTTCGATCATATCTTTTATGCATGTGAAACAGCTGCTAATGTTTGGCGTCAAGTTTGAATTTGGTGTGATGTTGGTTTACCGCGTTTATGCTCTAATATGGATTGACTGTCTGGCTAGATAACTGGCACGTCTCTAACGACAGAAAAGATAAATTATTTGTTGTTATTGCTACTTCCCTTTGGTTTTTTTTGGCATTATCAAAATAATGTTACATTTAACTCTCAAATCATGAGGCATAGTGACATTATCGATAATATCCAAATAGCTTCTTTATCATGGTTAAAGTTTAAAGGTGTTAAAAACTGTAATTTGTCTGATTGGATTAATTCTCCTTTATAATTGTCTCTAGCTTCTTGCTAAAGCTTTGTTTCTAATATATTTTGCAGTTAAAAAAAATGTATAACCTTTTGTACGTAACAAGAGAAGGGGATGTCATATATTGCTTATGCCGTAAAATTTTACTTCCTCAGTCTTAGATAAACGTTTGTTTTGTTAGTGACACAATTTATAAACATTTCATTGTTAACCAAACAAATGTCACTACAAGAAAAACTACTTTGTCAACCGACTAAACAAATGTCACTACAAAATAAACTACTTTTGTACGCTAAAGGGTCATCCAATGACCAAACTTCTGATAACAGCCTTTTAGTCATGACTGGTGAGAGACCGACATGTTGTTGCTAAAGCTTTTAGCGACGACTTTTAACATTTTTAGCGACAAAACGCGTGTCGACAGCTGTTTCTAGTAGTGGATGTCTATATATCTATTTATTGGTATTTGCTAACCGCCATATAAAAATAGAAATCTTACAACCCGTTTAAAGCAACTTGTATACGTAGCTGTATACATTTCACACTCAAAAGGTCAATACAAAAATAATATATAAATAATAAGAAAAAGAATTAAAGACACCTTATCATCTTGGTTCGACTTGAGCTACATACTGACATTCAAATCAAACTCATACCCAAAACTCTCTCTGAATCATTAATCATCTATAAATAAATTACCTCACAATTCATGTTCAAATTAATTGAGGTTTGCTACACTCCAAGAACAACATCAACATATTTGCATCATTTCATTGAGCTATATTGAAATTTTCAGTTTATATGCTATTTTGAGTGGTGATATATGATGAATCATATTGTTCCGGAATTCGAAACCGAGGAAGATTGCTTGATTCCGGATATGCATAAGAAATCAACAATGTAAAGTGCTTTCAAAGTTAGGTGATTATATTTTTATTAGTGATCCAACAATATTTTTTTCATCTTGTAGGGGAGGAGATGAAGATATCATGGAGTTACTATGGCATAATGGTCAAGTTGTTATGCAAAGCCAAAACCAAAGATCTAGTGTGAATAAGAAGCCAGAAGCAAGGTCAGAAACAAGGCTTGTGGTCCGGTCTATAGAACAACAACAGACCGGACCATCAGAGTTGTTCATGCAAGAGGACGAGATGTCCTCTTGGCTTCATTACCCCGTAGAATATCCTGCTAACGAAAATTCGTTAGAAGGATATTTGTACAACAATGATCTTTTGTTTCCAACACCACCACCAAATCCAGTTACTACAACGCCTATGGCGCCTACTACTTTACCACCGCCGCCTCCTCCTTCGGTTGTGATCCCTTCTCCTCGTCCACCAGTTGCGCCTATACGGCGCAACCATGTGGACATACAACCTAGACAACAACCGAAGTATCCTAACTTTTTGCATTTTTCTAGGCCTAATAAAGCCAAAACTCTAGAGTCAGGTCCTTCTGCGCCAGTGACAGAAGCACCAGAATCTATAGCTTCACGTGTGTCAGAGAAACAACCGCCTACTTCTGTAGGCGGTGAGAGCGTTAGTGGTGTAGGTTTAGTAGGTACGTCATCTATGGGTAGGGAACTAGAGACATGTGATACGAGCATGATGTCATCGCCAGATGGGTCAGGAGCAAGTGGAAGTATCGAGCCATCGACTCAAATGCCACCGCCTTCGACTAATGACCGCAAGCGCAAGGGTCGCGACACCGAAGACACCGAATGTCATAGTGAGGTACGCAAATTTTTCTTAAATCTAGCTATATGTGCTTATGAACATGCATATAAGTTTAGTCTTATTATCGCATATAGGTTACTTACCAATTAAGTAATTAAGCACACATGACTTACCACTTTTAGCAGCCATTATATTCTTACGTTCCTAGAGGGTTGTACCATTGATTTTCGAATTTTATTGTCGTGACTCGATTTTTTAAATTTTGTAACAGTGAATATGTGTTGGAAAAAGAAGAAAATCGAGACAAATAAGGGAAATATTGAGTTAGATTTAGTTTGTCCATAAATATAGCGTATTTAAAGCTTCTTGTATATGTCGTTTAGTAATAGTGCTTGAATGAGGGCCTCTTACACTCACTCCTAGACAAAATCTAGTTTATAAAAGCATCTTCTTGTGCCAAAGACTATGCATGTACATGTATACTTGGATTTTACTATTATATATATACTCATTATATATCTTTGAAGAAACTGTGTTAAAGAAGATAAAGGCCAAACATCTTCTTCTATATATAGCAAATCATGAAGATATGCCACCTTTATTAAAGAGAATTTATATCTACATCACTTTTTATGTGATGTTGTTTGATACTATAAGATATAAAATATGTGTCGCCAAATGGTTTGTTTTTGAAGCTTGAATTTAACGTTAGGAATGAATGTTCATTACAATATAGATTATAACCTCATAGTAGTGAGTTATGTATTCGATGGATATAAGTATAACTTGGGCGGGTCGAGTAATGCCAAGCACAAGCATGTTACTAAGGATGGTACTAGGGTGGGTTTTAGGTGACACTTATGGATTTTTCGACGTAGTGCTTATTTTTGTATTTAAAAAAAATATAAGTATATAAACCATGATTTTTTTTTTTCTTTCTTTTCTAAATGCAGATCATAATGAAAATTATGTTTTTTCTTAGATGTATCTTGTCAAATTTTATCCTACTCTTGTACTTGCATGTCACCCTACTGACTATGCACTCATACGGAAATTAGTCACCTTACCGAAGGTTAAAGAAACTTCTACAACATACATGTTAAAACAAAACTACCACACTTTCACGTTCTCTATGGCCAAATTTCCAAGTTCCAATGCATACGATATTTCTTTGTGAGATTTGCCACATCACACTTGTTCTGAAGGTCATATATATATATATATAGGCCAGCTTGGCACGTGTAGTTGCATACGTACGGACAAACAAGCTAGTTAACTTGATAAGTTTTGTGTACACTGAATAACGAGTCTTAAAACAAACAAACAAAAATCTGTTATAGAAAAGTAGTGGTCATGAGTTAGGACACAGGAAAAAGGTTGAGCTACTCGTGACTCGTGGTTTCAGAAAATGTCTAGTGGCCCCAAGTGGTGTGGGTATTTTGTGTCTTTTTCCAACCTACTTTCTATTTTCTAACTAGGAACACATATGAGGATGGTCAAAGAATATGGTAACTTCGGTTGGGCAACGTACATCTTAGAAACTCGCCTTTTTTGGATAACGAGAACAGAAAAGACCTCATTCGTTTATGTCTCTGTTTTATGACTAGGGTGTAAAACAGTCGAGATGAGTACAAGCCTAATTAGTTTGGCTAAACTTGAGCTAGACTCGAGAAATTGAAGAAAGTAAGATAGAAGTTTAAGTTGGTTTGCACTTGTACATATTTGACCAATATCTTAAGAGTGATTTAAGTTGTAGAATAGTTACTTCACAAACATACTTAGGGTCCGCTTGGTTCAAAGTGGAGAGAAGGAAAGGTAAAGGGAAAAGAAAAAGGAATGCAAAGTAATGATGAGGTAGGTAATCAATAACTTACCCCCCAATTTACTCTATAATGGTTGATTACCTACTACGGGATAATCAATACCTTTGCACTCCCCTAACCAAGCACCATTATTTGACTGAGGTGGGCCCTTTTGAATTCCTTACCCATTCCCCACCCCCCTTAACCCCCTCACCAAGCACCCCCTTAATCTTTTCGTACTAATGCAAGCCTTTTTAAGATAGCATTCTAATGCTTCATAGTTCATACATACAAATTTTGACACTGATCAATCAAATTGCTTTTGTGAGTGAGTTTACTATGTAACACTGATCAATCTATGTGAGCAATGTTGAAACATCATTAGTTGTCACAAGAAAACATGAAGAAAAAGGCATATGATTGAATGAGGGACACACATTTACTTGTAACTAAAGGCATCATCATCAATCGCGGAACCAAAAAAGCATGGATAATGCTAGCAGAACTTATGGAGCTTTTAGTGGCCAAAAGGATGATTAGATCGTACTGATTTAATTAGAAAAAGTCATTAGAGGATCTACTTTAAATATAATGATTAGTTAGTTAATAAAGTTTTCTTAAAGTTTAAAGAGTCATTATAGGTTGATTACGTGGATAACCGAATAGGAGGGAGAAGAGCATTATTAAGTTTTAACGCAAATTTTTTTGTACGATTAGCGAAAATTTGGTGTTTTTCAAATTCTTGTGACCTTCTCAAACATTATATGTTTGTCTTTGTTGCTTAATATATAAGATGATGGTTAGTTATTAGTTCGGAATTCTTGATTTGTATATTTCATGTGAAGGACGTTGAGTGTGAGTATCCTGATGCCAAGAAACAATCTCATGCATCAACTTCTACAAAGAGGTCGCGTGCTGCAGAAGTCCACAATCTCTCGGAGAGGGTTTGTATTTTACTTCATTTGTGGTAATACTCTTTTGGGTGGTCACTAATATGTTGCAACTCTAAACTTGTTTAGAGACGTCGAGATAGGATTAATGAAAAGATGAAGGCCTTGCAAGAACTAATACCTCGCTGCAACAAGGTCCTTAGTATAAACATTCTTTTTTAAGTTGCAAATGAAATTATGAGTTCGTGGTTAGTAACGCTTATACGTTTTCTCAATTCTTATAATTTATTTATTTGTAGTCCGACAAAGCTTCAATGTTGGATGAGGCAATTGAGTACTTGAAGTCGCTTCAAATGCAAGTTCAGGTATATAAACCTTAAATCTCTGAATGTTTCTTTATACCTACTAACTGTGACGCCTCAAGCAATAAACTAACCCAATAACCTTTGAATCAACTTAGTGAGCGAAACTCATATCGGAGTATATTGTACTTGCGAATGCAAGTTGCACAATCAGTTTCTTAATGTTTGACATACATATAGAGTATTATTTTCATTATTGGATTATAAAGTAGGGGTAAAATAATCGATCTTTGGTTGTGATTGTACGATTATTAAAAGCGTCAAATAATCATTTTTGACTAAATGAGTTTCATACAAATGACAACAATACTGTAGATCTTAAGAGTAAAAAGTAACTTATTTGCCTATTATTTGACATAACTGGATATTTGGATGACTTTTTTTTTTTTATCTCATTTCACGTAACACTTCTAATCTTTTCTATAGAAAACGCCATTTTATCTATAAATTCATAAATATATATATAGGGCTAATCGTTTTGATGTGAGACGGTTTGACACATTAGTGCTATTCAAATCAACTCTGTACCGGAGTTTTTTTAGAAATGACATATATGATCGATTTTTGCAGATGATGTCCATGGGATGCGGCATGGTTCCTATGATGTTCCCACAACAATATGTTTCACCAATGGCAATGGGGATGGGAATGGGGATGGGTATGGGCATGGACATCGGAATGAATCGACCCATGGTTCCATATCCTGCCATTCTTCCAGGCCCATCAATGCCCAATCAAGCTGCCTCTGCTGCAGCAGCCGCTGCTCAGCTTGGTCAACGGTTTCCTGTTCCAGGATTCAACATGTCACCCGTTGCTGTTTCGGGTCAAGCGGCTAATATGTCAGCTCCAATGATGAGTTCATTTACACTACAAAATCAAAATCAACCACGAGTTCCCAATTTTGCAGATCCATATCAACAGTACCTTGGCCTCCATCAGACACAATTACCGCTTCCACAGGCATGTTTATCTCTTACTAAACTCTAAAGATACCCTAAAAACATACATGATTAAATATGAATTCATTTTACAGAATAAAAACCACATTCATATCATTACTAACCATTGAATCTGCCTTTGCTATCACGTATGATTTTCTTGGTCTACCACCTGGTTAGTATATAGTAAAATCGGTGCATTCAGGTTATATGCAATCTCTAAAGAATCAAATGACTGAAATTTAGAAACTTAGTAAAAAAAATGTTAGACCTCCTAGATTGCTTTATTCATTAAGATTTAACTAACCCTTTGATAGTATAGCTTTGTAATTGCAACTAATTCATTAGTTGATTATAAAGTTTCTAAAAAAAAGACATGAAAGTTTTGGCATTATTTTCACTTGCAAAATAGTTACTGTATTACTTTTTACCATCAAACCTCAATAGTTGCGGTTTCATTGCAGAACCAAGGAGGCATTCCCCCAACTGCAACTAAACCGGGCAGTAGCAAAGATGCTACCAACCCTGATCATCACCAAAATGGTAAGCCGAGGTCCTTGTATTTCCGTGCATATTTATAAGCATACCGAGGATAACCATATAAGCAATTATCTTTGTGCATTTTCAGGTTGATTAGCAGGAGATTGTTCACGAAACAGGCTTATTAGCCGACCAAATTTTGTAGCGTAAAGGGATTTGAGGATTTAAAGGTTGTCAAGTCAACTACCCGCTGGCTTCATGTGTAACGTGTAATTGTATAAAGATGATATAGCGTTATGTAGTTTTATTAGTTCTTCCTATAATGTTTACCGTTACAAGATATGTATCGCTAATTCCCAACAATCTTATAGTAGAATTCGTGACTTATACGCTACAAATTTTTGGGCAGTGTATAGAGTAGTAGAAAACAATCATTCATGATGGAATTAGGTTTGGTTTTACTTCCTATTCCTTTGATTTTTTTATTTTATTTTTCCCTTCTCAACCTTTTAGCATTTTACTGTATTATAGTTGATATTGATGGGTACAAACTTTTGGGAACCAAAATCTGAAGTAATCTATAACATGTTTTGTGAACATGTAGTTGTTGCAATTATTGTCTATGTTCTTCTTGGTTGGGTCAAAGGCTCCACTTGATTGTGGAATCTTTTTGGTGCAACTTTCATGACAATGATGATATATTATCATGTGCTCCACTTTTTTTAGAAGTTATTACTACGTACTAGACTTGAGAACTGTCAATTATCTCTTTTAGTTGTCCCACTTATAAAATACCAAATTAGTTCTATTGTTCATTTTACCATTTTTGTTCCCATTCTGTTTCAGGGGTTTCTTGATCTTCATCTGTAATCTTATACCTGACTCTAATCGATTTGCAAACAATCATTCTCTCAAGTTTACTATTAGTGATATTACGTAGCTAAGACGATACCTCGATAATCTAGCATATTTTCACAACGATCACCTCGTATTTGACTTATTTACTTCTTGCTCTACCACAACACCCTTTTGGTTGTCAACATCTCTTTCTACTTGGTCCATTACTTTTTGTTATTCTCTTCTATTTGATCTAAATGATGGTGGCCAAAAACTTGAAATTCTGGACCAGAGAAGACTATTCCTAAGATATACTGTCCTCTAAGATTGCAGGAAGAAGTTGAAATAAAGATTATGATAAGCATTATTGGTGGAGATCAGATTCGAAAAATCAGGACACATCAATGGCATATCCAAGTCCACACCCAAAAAATGTATTTTTAAGTGAAAGAAAGATATACTGTAAATTGGTACCGCAAATCCACACCCAAAAAATGTATTTTTAAGTGAAAGAAAGATATACTGTAAATTGGTACCGCAAAGCATACATAATACTGCAACTATAGTATATGGGAGGTTAAAAACCAGGGTCCGAAACACAATGTTATATCCTCTTAAATTTTGTCATGCGATGTTTAGATTTTTGTAAACAGCCACTATCATGTGTAGACTTTTATCTATGCGCACTGAGGGGATATATAGCATTACTTGTAAGGATATTAGCATGTGATATGGGTAAAAATGAACAAGTACACTGACGTAATTGCAATTTTTCTACCCATACAGACAGAATAACAACAGAGTTAGACGACTCCCAGAACATGGGAGCAACAAACACTTACAGTAGCAAAACAAAGTGTCTAAACTGACTGTAAATGAAATCCATATATAAAAAGATTTTTCACATATAGAGCCCTTCAGGTACGCCTTCCTTCTTCTTGAACATAACCTTATCTTTGGCCTTTTTGAAATCTGGATGTGTCACCTGAAAATGAAAGTAAAATGTTTATTACTGTGTTTCAAGAACAGGGATGATATGGCAATTGAGATTGAAAACTAGATTTGTTTTACAGATTAATTAAATGCAGTTTCCACGCACACTAAGATTGCAATTTTAGAAATAGAGGTGGAAATTTCGACCCGTTTACTTATATAGAAGTCGGTTTTGGTTATGGTTTATCATTCAAGGTTTAAAATGTTGCATGAATTAACATTCTAGTCTTCTACTACACAAATGATACAACCTTCTAAACTGTTTTATTTGAATGGCAGTGAGATAGTTCGCTTTTCTAGTCAAAAGAAGTGACTTTTTTCATAAAACATATTACAAAATGCGCAACAATGTTCTTGTGAGTCAACCCGAACCAGCCAGTTTCAACCCCCGCTTATCAATACCCCCATCCCATCTCTGCCTGCACGGCTGAACCCGTTCTCCTACCCAACCGGTCCATCTTGCAAGCTCTAACTATATGTATTCAGATAAACTTGTTTGACTATTTAATCAAATGACTAACAATAGACGCCAAAATCAAGAAACTTTATGGACCAATACAAAATTTGTAGTTACGAGTAACGTTGCACTTCTGTGGGATTGAAGGCTAATTATTTAAGTACTGGTTATCTCAAAGTATTAATTGATGTTTGTTTGGAAGATTCCTAATTAGATTCTTGTGTTTCAACTTAAAAAATATAGATACGTGATCAATCTGTTCCAGTATGTCGGGGAAGAAACTTACAGAAATATGAAGCGAAGGCAATAACTCTTTACAATTATAGAGTACATAAAATAACTAACCTTCATTCGGCGTTCTCTTAAAGCAAGCAATCCAGCCTCAGTACAAATAGCCTTGATATCAGCCCCTGAGAATTCGTCTTTGGTCATAACGAACTCTTCCAAGTTAACATCATCAGCTAGGGTCATTCTTGATGTATGTATCTGAAACAATAGATGAGTTAAGCAAGAATACTACCACACACACACCGAGTATATACATACATGGTTAGCAAATTACTGATTCAACATAACATGAAGTTACATAGTGATCGACTTTCTAAGCATCCATTAATGGTTTTAACAAACAAGCGGACAGTTCTTAAATTTATAACAGAGATGAACGAAGAAATGTCACTTTAAACATCCCTAATACTCAGCCAAAAGCACTGGCAGCAGCAATGCTGACGCAGATGATCCACAATGGAAAACGAGATTATGTCAATCATATTGCAAGATAAACAGTAAACATACATTTTAAATGTGCTGAATTTCCCTACTGTTTAGTGGCATTTTCATTAGCTATTTTAGTGACATTAATTCAAACCACTTGTTGTTAGATGAGTTACTTCAATCACAGAACTGTTATTCAACTCTATAAAATTAGACTAAAACGGAGCTGTCATATATCAATATCATGACACCGTACCTGGAATATACGCCTCCTTGTTTTGATGTCAGGAAGTGGGAACTCTATCTTCCTATCGATACGACCAGGACGAAGCAATGCTGGATCAAGACTTTCGATTTTATTAGTTGCTAGTATCACTTTAACATCACCTCTTGAATCAAAACCATCCAATTGATTCAACAGTTCCAACATAGTCCTCTGAATTTCACGTTCACCACCAGAGTGGGCATCATACCTGCATATAATATCCTAGTTAGGCCTCTTTCACGTAACAAATCTTCCAAAACAAAACTAGCCATTATCATACCTCTTTGTACCCACAGCGTCAATTTCATCAATGAAGACAATAGATGGTGAGAGATCATCAGCAACTCTGAATAGTTCTCTGACCAACTTAGGACCATCACCAAGATACTTCTGAATCAACTCACTTCCAACAACACGTAAGAATGTTGCTGATGTAGAATTTGCCACTGCCTGGATAACAAACAAAAGGGTCAAATACTAAAGATGCCCCTGCTTGTTCTAATAGGAAGGTATGTATGAGATCTTGAGCTATTGCTAGAAGCTCAGCTTCATTAAAGATCATTCATATGTTCACAAAGTACGGCATTCACAAATTAAAATTTTTATTATACCACCAAGAAACGTTTAAAATGCACACCTTTGCTAGCAATGTCTTGCCTGTTCCAGGCTCTCCATACAGTATGACTCCCTTTGGGGGCTTGATACCTATGTCTTCGTATAATTCAGGGTGAGTCAAAGGGAGCTCTACTGCCTCCTTGATTTCTTGTATTTGGGCATCTAGTCCACCAATATCAGCATAAGATTCCAAAGGAGCCTTCTCGACCTTCATCACAGACACCATGGGGTCGACGTCATCTTGAAGAAGCCCAACAACAGAAAGAACCTGAGGATGTTAGAGAATATGAATATTAGCACATTTATATAGCTAAACTACAATTGGGTTTAAAGCTCGATGAGATGTGTACTTATTGGGAACATAATCGAATTCACAAGTAAACAAGAAACTGTAATGAACAAATCACAAGTTCCTAAAGCTCAGTATTCTAGTTGCAAGTACGGGAAGTATGCTGCGAGGAAAAGAGACTGGTTAAATTTTTCAAGTTATCGCACTCAACTAAAAAGCAATAACACAATCATGGTCTCGCAGACCACATCAGAAAAACTTATAACTATGAAAGATAGAACTTTGATAGTAGAAATTGAATCAACATACCAACAGCAAAATCACATTCCTTCAGGTATTACTGTTTAGTTAAGCCAGTTATAGAGATCCTGGATAAACATTAATAACTGTGTCATCGTTCACTAAGACTGCAACGGTGAATAGTCTTCCAAAAACAAAACCATATAACCTCTGCCTATAAGAAGCTCCCACTATCTAAATACTGAAAATACATAACTAGAATTCTTAAAAAAAAATAATAATAATAATAAAATAAAAAAATAAAAAATAAAAAACCTCGAATTAAGGGCAGTTAACGAATACATCTACTAGTAACTTCTACAAATTGAAGACTTTGCGACTTTGGAACGCGTACAAAAGTTCCATTATAAAGTTTCACACTATAATATCATATATCAAAACAATCTATATACAGAAAATACACACCACACAGCGGTAGAGAAACTTGAGTTCATAGCAACTAAAAATATACATATAACAGTAACTCCTAATTCGAAGTAAAACAGAACTCCGCAACCTTAAAACCAATACCCAAGTATTATATTATATTATATTATTATTTATATAAAACTTCCAACATCAGTAACTTCTATTGAAACCTCACTACACAGCTTACAAACCCAACAATTCGAACCCTGAGGTGGTGTTTGGCTAAGCTTATTATGGCTTTAACAAAAAGCAACTCTAATGAGCTTTGCATATTCCCCTTTTTTGCTATGCAAGGGAGTGGTTGGTTTAGCTTATTAGTAGGCCTTATTCTTACTAAACATTAGAAAACCAATAAGCAAGTTCAATTAAAACAGCCTATGAGCTTTATCAACTTGAGCTAATGCACTTAAATAAAACTATAAGCTCAAGTTAATAAAGCCCATCAAAATAATCTAATCCAAACGCCATAAGCACCTCAAATAAACCATATACCCTAAACTCTAAAGCAACAATACCAACAAAACTCAATACTCGGCCAAAACTCGGTTTGAAGTATTCAAACAATTGCGTTAATGTTTCTAAACATATTTCATTAGTGCTACGACAAATTATATCGCCAATCATAATGTCACGCATAAAATTCAATAAAACACCAACAACAAGAATTATACCTTATTATGCATCAAAATGGCGCACCCGGGCTCCAACTGATCCTTATCAACAAAGCTCAAAATGCCCACATAATACTCGGGCCCAACGGAACTCGACACAATGGCATGATTCTCATCAATCATCTCCTCCAAATTGCCCACACTCATAGGACTCCCTCTCAAGTCATCAACTTTACTCCTATCCTCCTCACTCTTCTCCTCCTGCGGCTTCAACCGCTCTTGGTTCGCAACGAATTCCTCCTCCATTAACAAATAGTCTTTGATCCTTTCTAATTTTAGTAACCTGAGTTTGCATTTTGTGTGGGGGGTTATTGTGGGCAGGCGTGAAGATGTCTCGGCTCCGCGTTGTTTTCGCTGCTTTCGCCCCACGCGAGAGGGCGGAGGAGGGGGGTCGAATTTCTTGTCCTTTTTTTCGTCCGGTTTTTGGTTTTGGTTTTGGTTTTGGCCTTGCCTAGACATACCTCCTGGTGTTCCTTGTCCCATGGTTGGTTTAGGATGGTGAGGATGTTTGTGTGTGTGTGTTTTAGTGTGTGTTTTGGTGTTTTTGTGTGTGTGTTTTGAGGAATGCTGGGGTTTTGAAGATGGAGTGTTGTCTTTCTGTTCAAGAAAGAATAAGATGATTTATTCGGGTCGGGTCGGGTTGGTTATTGGGCCAAGTTGTTGTTAGATGATTGAGGATTAATGGGCCAGTTTTTTGTTAATGGGTTGATTGATGACCCAATATGATTTGGTTATAATTTACAAATTTCTTTTCCATTTTTTGTTAAATATTATTTTTTATTTCTTTGGCCGCCGACTGATTTACGAGGTTTGTGTTCACCATCGCATATACATGAACCGGGCAAAGCCATCTGCCCTCTCCTAGTTGTATGCACTGAGTAGAAATTTAACGTAAGATCTCTCATACGTTAAAGACAATATATGAAAGATAATGTCCACACAGCTTGCTCATAAGCTTATAAAAGTGTCTGGTCATTTTGAGAAATGTGATTATTTTCTTACGAAAACTTGTTTTATAAATCCGGCTGAGCTTTGCATTTGTAGGTTGCCTCAAAGTTGTTTGTCGGTTTTGAATTCAATTCTTTAATGAGAACCCTAAGTTCTAAGAATCTACCACTAAATTACACATTTGATGTTAGAATACGGGTAGTAATTGAGATTATTCGAGTTTGTGTCGAGCTTTAGCTTGAGCGTGACTTGATAAAAATGCATTCAAGTCTAAGACTTTCGAGTTTGGATTGTTAGGAGTATTAAATCATAATAATAATGTTAAAGATTAATAATGGCTTATACTTTTGAATTTGATACTCGATTCTGGTTGACTATTAATAATATGCACCAAAGTGAAAAGCGTAACATATGAAAATGATGTAGGTTGATTAGACTTGCGAGCTAACTAGCCAAGTATGTTGATATTCAAACTCGACGTAACTAAAAGTTGAGTCGATTTTGAATATTTTATGGTTAATCGCTCTCGAGCAGCTTAGATTAGTGGTAATAGTGACCGCCAAGAGATCAATATCTCCACTGTCATATAAGCTTTCTCTCTTCAGGACCAACTTAATGTAACAAAGAAACTGAAGACATCACCAAAAACATACTCAAAAAATAATTAACCCCCCCCCCCCCCCACACACACACACACACACAAAAACACTCGTCCCTTCTTCCTTTCATGTCAGTTGCATATGCGACCGATTCATTCATTTCTCCCTCCTGCGACGCATCTGATGGTGGACTGTGTCCCGGGGTGGGACTCGATCGACTTTATACCATTACATATAGCCTTAGGAATTAGTTGACTCAGTTACAATTTACAAGTGATCGGTTCAGTTTTTTACAATTGTTTAATATATGCATTAGCTAAGGCATGGAAATGAGAAGTGTGACAAGTGTGTGCTAAACAAGTTCCTAGGCCCAAAGCCCCAAACTCGTATTTCAAAAGATTGGAATTGGACTTTAGTAATGAGGAATGTAGTTCTTTGTTTTCTAATATTTGGATAACCTTGTAAACAGTATGAGATCAATTTTGTAGCTTAATGGTATTTTAGCTCGAATACTATTGTGATTTAAATATGCGCAACTGATCAAGAACAATAAGTATGGTGGTTTTACTTTATCTTTCAGAAACTAAAGTAGATTTAATCGTTTTCGGAATAATTTATTTAATTTCCATCAAACTTGACTTTAACTTTTTTTACAACTATCATGATTGCCAATTGTGAGCAGAAAAGTTAGAATACATGCAGAAAAGCCAGCCCAATAATCAAGACATGTAATCTTAACCACCCGCTATCGTAACTGATTTGCGCACATTTGTTCTTAATCATCTCACTGCAATTCATGCATTAAATAGTTGTATCGTATTTATATCATATTTTGTTCGTACATCAAAAACAAAATGCGCAAATCGTTTCTCTTTGATATAGAGCTGTTATTAGATCAATTTACCATACTTGCATTTGCATGCATCCATATACATGCTTCAAGCTTGCATATATGCACAAAATCACAAATGTAGTTGCGAAGTTAAATGCAAGAAAGTAAACTGATTCGTGGCATCAACAAAAGAGACACAAGAAGTTTTAGAAAACCATTTCCATATTTTCATTATTTTCTAAGGAAAAATGGTATAGTAGTAACTAGTAATTTGAATTCAAATTTTGCATGCTGATGTAGAAGTATCATCATTTTACTTTTGAAGAACGTTATATATGGTTCAATTTGGAAACAACTTTATAACAAAATGAAGTAAATAATAAATAATAATGTTACAAGAGCAGCATGCTTTGTGAAACTAATGATGATATTATGCTACCATCATTTCATAATCTCCATCCAAATGGCCACCAACCCAACATCTTTTACATGCCTTCTTTTTTTCTTTATCTATGTCATCATTTGTATTTCTGATTCCTTTTCCTTCCATTTTCATCATTTGTATAAATTAGTGTGCTTTTTTTATATGCCCCCTCTAACAAAATATAGTGCACGATCGAGATTTCTAGCTTTTTCACAAGGGACCAAGACAACAACAAACGAGTGAGTGGATGTGCAAGTGAAATTTACTTGAGAAACAATGACAAAGTTTACAAAAGTTGCTTTTTGGTGTTTTAGCCGGTGTGGTTCTGAATTCATGATATTAATTAGCTATACTTTGACACAAGCTAACAAGCTAATGCAAGTAGAATACTGAAAAAGAAAAAGAAAATAAAAAACTAAAGATTACACACATGGGATGAAGTTATTCGTAAGATATCTTCCCGTTTATCTAGATGGAAACTTAAAACATTATCAATCGGTGGGAGGTTGACTCTTATAAAATGTGTTCTTGGTTCGTTACCATTATATCATATGTCAATCTATAAGGTGCCAAAGGGAGTGCTGAAACTTATGGAATCGATTCGTAGGAATTTTTTTAAAGGGTCAGAGGGTAACGAAAGAAAAATTATGTGGATGCGTTGGGACAAAGTGTTGGCTTCAAAGAAGAAGGGTGGTCTTGGTGTTTCTAGTTTTTTTGCATTGAATAGAGCACTTTTGTTCAAATGGGTGTGGAGGTTTGTAACTCAAAGATCTTCCCTATGGTCTCGGTTTATTAAATCCATTTATGGTGAGAGTGGTTTTCTTGATCGAAATATCCCGACATCAAGGCATTTAATCTGGTTAGATATTCTTAAAGAAGTGGCGATCCTAAAAAACAAAGGGATTGATTTAATGACGTATTGCAGGAAAAAAGTGGGGAATGGAGCGAATACTTTATTCTGGGACGAGGTTTGGATTGGAGATCAACCATTGAAGATTCAATTCCCTAGAATGTACGCTTTGGAATTGATAAAGAAAATTTCAATTGCAGATAAGATGAGTTATCCAAATATGATTGATACTTTTCGTCGCTTACCAATGGAAGGGTAGAAAGTGAGCAACATATTGAGATATGCAATCGGCTTAATATGGTGCAATTGTCCCAATTGCCTGATAGGTAGGCCTGGTCTCTTGTGGGCACGGGTGAATTCTCGGTTAAGTAGGTTAGAAATCTTGTTGATGATACTTTGTTACATTCATATGCTTCTACGACTAGATGGATAAAGATGATCCCAATTAAAGTTAATGTTTTTGTGTGGAGAGTTCGAATGGATAGTTTACCAACTAGATTGAATTTGTCTCTTAGAGGTATGGAGATACCTTCTATATTATGTCCCATTTGTGATGTTGCGGTTGAGTCGACTTCTCATATTTTGTTTTCATGTCCTATGGCACGTGATGTCTTATGCAAGGTGACGAGGTGGTGGGATTTGGATACTCCAAATATGCTCTCGTATGAGGAGTGGTTGTCTTATGTGATCTTCGTATGTCATAAGCAAGCTAAGATTGTTTTGGAAGGAGTATTTTATGTCATGTGGTGGCAGATTTGGAGATTTCGAAACAAGTTGCTATTTGGCCCGAGTACTCCAAGAAAGGCGATAATTTATTATGAGATAGTCATTTTAGCTTATACATGGTGCTCTAATAGATGTAAATCCAATATCAATTGGGTAAATTGGATGCGAAATCCTATGCTTGCTATTTTGTAATTTGTTTTCCTTCTAGTTTCTAGCTAGAAGTGTTTTTTTATATAACTCGCCGTTCAAAAAAAAATACAACTAATGATCTTTAGTCGTAAACTAAGAAACCTTGTAGCAAACTAAAAAAGTAAATATTTTATTTCATTTTGGTTTTGCCGATGCATTCAAGATCTTTTTAGTAGTATTTGAAAAGTAAATATTTAATCTCATTTTGGTAATCGACTATGCTTAAAACTTTCTTATTCCATATGGGGGTTGATGTTCAATGTTATTTACAATGAGAAATTAGGCAATCGTGCGTTGCGGCGGAGCCAATTTAAGTCTGATATTTATTGATAACTCTCAAATTTGATATGTTTTTATACGCTTTATCAATGGTTTTTGTCCATGATTTTGGTTGTTTTTATGAACTTTAGATACTTAATCGTAGAAAATATTGTTTTCAGATTCACAACAACCAAGTGAAAGAATATGGTGAAAAACGGTAAGAAAGGAAGAAAAATAGAGGAATATGCATGCATGGAGGAAGCCTTTTACGAAGATGCAAGCAACAAAAAGATTGACCATAAGGCTACAAGATGAAGAAAAGATTGAAGATCATGTGACACAAGAGTGACCGTTAAGTTGGATTATCGGCAACTCATTAAATCGAAGAAAAGCTGAAAAACAGCCCACAGCCGTAGGCCGCTCATGTCAGTCGCCGGCTTTGACTAGCCGCGATTGTGCTCCTTAAGCCGCCGGCTATGACGAGCCGTGGTTGTGCTCTCCCAGCCGCCGACTAAGCCTCGCAAATAGATGAAAAGCTACATTTATTGACTTTAACTCCCCCACATTTATCATGGCCGATCATTTCTAGCCATTTACTGAATTTGGACGTTTTTACCTTGGCGATTAAGTGTTTTTTCAATTATAAATTAAGGCCTTTGGGGTTAGCATTGATAGAAGTGAATTACCTTACACCCTAAGGCCAATTCTCTTCACTTTTCCAACTCCAAAAAGACTAAAAATTTTGCCATTTCCAAAAACATTGCACTAGTACCTTGGAGAAAGTATTGGGCATAAATTCTGGTAGTGTCGGAAGCATTCGGTTGATTGGAGGGTTGAGGGATGCTCTAAACCCTTGTTCTAATTTATTGTCTTACAATAGGTAATCTTTTGTTACTTTGCAAAATTATTTCATTTCATTTCATGTTGGAACTTGGTTTTTAACTAAAACTGATACGGAGTAGTTGTGTATACTTGTTTGGAACGATGTAACTATTGATTTGGAGTGTTTGGCGTTTTAAGCAATGTAGAATTATGATTTTACTTATGAGTTTGTTTAAATTGAAACGTGTCTTATTTATCTTGTTGACAAATCATAACGGGATTTATAGGTCGATAGGATTTCTTGTCATTATTTGTTCAAAAAAAAATAGTGCACAAATAAGTATGGTATTTCATAATTGACAACTATGAATATACAAAACGGACTCGTAATGGTTTAATCAAGAGCATGGGTCGAAAGGGCTCTTAGAAACGAATTGTTAAAAATCATTTCTCTCACAAAGGTGCGTAATGACTTGGTTTTAGTAACATTCATAGGTCAAAAGGGTTCGTTAATCTAAAACCATTATATGTGCAATTTCATGATATGACTAATTGAGTTGAAGTTGTATGCTTTCGATTTTGTGTGACATTACTTTGTGTCTGTCCAAACTTTCATGCACTCCATTGAAATAGAGACTAGTTTCAAACAAGTATTTTTATAATTTGATTGCTTTTTGTTGAATTCCGTTTCTTGAACAACTTTTATACTCCATTTTACCTTTCATGCATTTTAACTCACCACAAAATATAATTCCCTTGGACGATCCCGACTTACCACAACAACCTTACTACGAAAAGGACGGATATCCTTGCCCATACGTGATTGCTTTATAATTAAATGGTTCGGTAAATCGTGTTATACATTTAAAACTCGTGCGATAAGTGCATCAAGTTTTTTGCGCCGCTACCGGAGAATTCCTACTTATTTTGGTTCGTTTCCTGTGATTTTAGTGGCCAAAAAGTTTTTTTTATACAAAAATTTGGAATTCAAAAAAATGTAGACTTTTCTTTTAATACTGTGAACATCAGGTTAGTCCCATGATGCCTTTAGTCGTGGTTGTGGTGCCCTAACCGTTGGATGTGCCCTTTTGCCTGATCTCAGTCGTCCGGTTGTGCCCTTTAGCCACCGGTTGTGGTCCTCATAAGTAATAAGAAAAAAGAAAAGAAAAAAAGTTTGCTTGTTTAATTATTGTACTTTGATACGCATTATTACATTTTCTTAAATATCTTTTGTTTTGTCTTTCTAATCTTGGTTAAACTAGCCTTAATCAATTATTGTGTTATTGTTGTTTTGTTTAGTGTTTCTTTTAGCTAGATGAATACGGATACCTTAATGGAAGTATCAAATTACTTGAACGATTTGGAGAATCCAAAGTATGGGCCGGTTGCACCATCGTTTTTTGAAATTGAAGACGACGTGGAAAGGGCCTTAGCCATGGAAGCCTACTTCAACCCATTCAAAGACATTATTGTCATCAAAAAGCTCATTGATTTCTTTGGTTATTTACCAATTCAAATCAAGAATACAGAGTGGAATTGGAAGACTCTATTAGTTATCAAAAAATTGATGGTGATAACAATTGGCATGCAAAGTTTGAGATTGTGAGCCCAAGTGGTAGAAAGTTTACAAGGGGATTCAAGAAAAAAGCTACCACAAGAAAGCTTTCCGGAAAATTTCATTCGGAAGACATCATCATGTTTGACAACTTCTTTTATTAGGAAGCTTGGGAATCACAGAGTAACTGAATATATGCACATTAGCATGTGCTCATTTATCATCTACTTTATTGCTTATTATCTTATGCATTTGACTATCTTTACCTTTTGAAGTTTCGTTTATTTTCTGGTTAATTTTTGATTGCATAATATGAACTCTTATTTTAAAGTTTCATTTGGTTATTTAGTATGGTTTGATTTTGTTTTTTGTTAAGTAATATGGATTTAATGATTGTGATAGTGTCATTCGTTTGTGTAATTTCTATGGGTTGTGGTTATAAACCTTCACGAAACCATTTTTTATACTTAAAATTCTTGAGACTTGACGCCCGAACTTATTGACTAGCCAAATAACTCTAGACTAGAGGTTTTAGGGAAAAATGTAACTAGCTCGCGGCTAAAAGCCTTTGCCGGCTGCTAAGCCCCATTACCCTCAAAAAACCCAAAAATCATAAACACACACAACTCACACACTCACACACTCACAACCAAACACAAAATTATTTTTTGGTGATAAATCTCGTTTGTAATCACTTGGTATTGATTCAATGGCTCCTAAAAAGTTAATTAACACCCTCAATTTCATTGTTTAGATGCTTACTTAGTTTTTATCCTAGAGGATGAACGCGCATTGGGTGGTGTTATAAAACTGTCGATTGGTGGTGTTTTTCTTTAAGCGGTTATGGTGATCGATTGAGTGCTTTCCTGATATGAAAGTGTGTTTGGCCCACCCACTTTCATTGATATAGGTTGTGACATGATACTATAATTATTTTGAGATAAAGTTGCCCGACCTTTTTCCGTATGAGTAATATTAACCGTGCTGACGAGACCAGAGATATCAGAAAAAGGTGGTGCGGTGGTTGTTGATTTTGTAATTTGACATGTTCATGTTAGAGAGTTTTTGCTATGATAATAGGATGGGATGTCAGTTTTCGTTCTTGTTTGTGACAAAAAAATGGTTAAATTTTTAGGTTTTCTGACATTGAAAAATGAAAGTTTTGTGATGAAAAAATTTGTTTGTTTTGTAACGAAAATAATGAAGCTTTTGAGCTTTCCGGTGCCAGAAAAGATGAACCAATGGCTTTGTTTTACGTCATGGGTCAAATGGATGACCCCGTGTTTATGTATGGTATGTAAATCAAGAATTTAGGTAAATCAATTGTGTGAGATGATGATGTATGTTCGGTTTCCCGTGTTCGGTAAGGACTCCGAAATAAGAGTGTTATTTTGAGTGGGGGTAACACTCATATACGATAAGGGTTTAGTATGTGTGAAAAATGGATAAGGTAGCTTGGTCCTTCTTACCAAATGCACCGATATTTATAGGGATGCATTTGGGGTTGTGTTTGACACGTGGATGTGATCCAATGGTTGTAGATGATCCAACTGACCAAGAGTATACACGTGATGGACATCCTATGGAGGAGACAAGAATGACACATGGCGTGATATCCTTGGTTCAGGTGGTTATTGAGATCTTTGACAAGATCTGCATGTACTAGCGAAATATCTGTGACATTACCTCTACATCAATGAGGTAGCTACATGTGGCATTAGCATATAACGAATTTTGGGGATAAGTTTCCAAGCAAGAGTCGCTTGTTATTCGGCCAATGTTTGCCTAGGAAATTGATCAGGTGATGTTTATTGGGCTTTTAGCCTTGTAGGTTGTTTACGGCTGTTTGGGCTTTAGCCATTTGGCTTAAAACTACTATACGTTGTTAATTATGTTATGGTTTAGGAGGTTTACATAAATGTTGTATAACGCAAGGGGGTCTTTTGAAAATATTGCTAATGAATAGTGTTTTGGAGAATGCTAGAACCACATAAAAAGTTACACAAAATTAGCCACAATGATTTGTCAAAGAGTGATTAGTGGAATTAAAGAGATGAGAGAGAAACTATAGTAAAATCTACCTATCATTGTCTGACATGTCATTTTGTAAAGAATTTTGTCAATATTTTTATGTAGATGTATCACTCCTCTGATGTTTTAGCCTTTTTATATTTTGTCAATTGTATATGTCACAACTCGTAATTTCTGGTCATTTTCCAAACCTCGACAATTTACTATTCACAAGTTACTATTCATTATTTACTATTCATCGATCACTATTCATCGTTTTCAAGGTCAATTCGATATTCTGATAAGCGTTCAGAAATTTTACTATTCACTTGACACTATTCATTTCCGGAAGAAATATCACTATTCACGTGCATTACTCATGTCATCGTAAAATTTGTTTACGAGTATTTAAATTCGCGTAACCGTATTGGTTCAAGAGCGAATTCATGCATTATCATTTGGGACATCTCATACGGACTAGAAATAGTCTGTATATCATCATTATGGCAATTGCATACTATTCCACTCGTAGGATAATTAAATTACTACTTTTTGTATAATTGACTTTTTACGTATGTTTATTTTTAAATAAACGTTAACACGCGACAATAATGTGACTAACACGTCCGAAACTACCGACTATGATCCCAATATATTTTTATATTCATTTTAATAATATAAAAAATTATAATATTAATTTACCCGGTGTTTTGGAAATTTATTTATTTTATATCGTATGTTTAATATAGTTACGACGGTTTTCGTAAAAACTAAACAACAATCATCCCAACACTAAATACTTGTACCCAACATATTTTTATCATTTTTATGACTTTATTATGTCCCGATTAACTTCATTAAAATTTATTTCTAGCAAACTCGGTACCCGGTAACACCTAATACACAAATATCTAACAAATGCATACACTTGGGGACATAAGCCTTAATTAGCCCCAACTTTTCCCCTCCCCTCCTTGTTTCACGCCAGCCCCCCCCCCCCCTCATTGTCCCCCCTTTTGACCACTCTTTGACCCATTAATTACAATCATGCCATCACAAATAGATATTTATTCCAAAACTTCAATAATACTCCTCATTTTCTCACACAAACTAGCTAAGTGTTCTCTCTTTCTCTCCTCTTCACTTGCTCGGCCAAAGAAGGAAAAACAAGAAGAAACCATAAATTTTTGGAGATCAAGTTATATTCAAGCTTATTTAGTGATCCTTGTTAGGGTTTTGAAATATAAACTCAAGGTTTATTAGATTTTCATCATCAAAGCTCACAAATCCTTCAAAGTAAGTTTGACAAACTCATTTTTATAATTTTTCCAAGTTTATACAAGATCCATATGGTTTTTATACTAGATCTACATGCATATGTTATTTATACCACTTTATTTTATAAACTTTTAACTTTTGAACCTTAGAAAGTGATTATTGTTAGATCTTTGTTAGACCTACTTGGTTATGATGTTTAGGAACCCATGACACCCTAAGAAGGTGTATGGTAGGATTAGACTAGTTTTGTGGTGATTGAAAGTGGTTTGGTTGAAGTTGGAACAAGTTTAAAACTAGGAAAATGATATTTGAAACTATTTATTTACCTATTGTCTTTATTTTAAAAACGTGGTAAACTCAGGAACTCAGGGGTAATTTTTTACCAAATATTTAGAAAATACTTTCAAAAACGAAACTTTAGGCGAAAGAACGGATTAAAACGAGCTTATAACGAAGAAGTTATGATTTTTGCAAATTAATTGACGAAAACTATTTCCTGAAAAACTGCATGCTGTTTGGAAATTTTCGACGGACAAATAAAAGCGTTAAACGTAACCTAGAGGAGCCGAGTTATCAAAAATATATTAGTACTTACTAAAACGAATCCGTGGACATAAAGAACGAGGAAAATGAACTTAAAACGACCAAGTTATACGCGTTTTAACATCGTCAAAACTATATATATATATATATATATATATATATATATATATATATATATAGTCACTACTAGAAAATAATAACTTACGCACTAAATGATATATTTTCTAGAAATGTTACTAAGGACTATATTCTTAACAAATGAAATACGTATGACCCAAAACAATATTTATACGACTTAACGACGTTATTTTAAGGTTTTCGATACGAGGAAATATAACGCTAACATTTTTATACGATATATATTGCGACAAGTTGTTATAACTCCAATTGGACTTATTTTTCCTAAGTATGGAAAGTATTTTATTTGACAATAACTAGTATTTCCAAATTACGAGTGGTTATAACTCCAATTGGACTTATTTTTCCTAAGTATGGAAAGTATTTTATTTGACAATAACTAGTATTTCCAAATTACGAGTGGTATTGGTATTCATGTGCATGTGCATTCATTACATCACGGCATGATCTAAATTAGATCACATTCATTCATTTAGGTTGCGGCTAGTGTTCGCGCCTTGTTGTCCCGATCATTCCATCACTTTGTACTATCATTTCGAGGTGAGTCATAGCCCACTTTTACTCGTTTAATTACTTTATAAACTCTTTGGGGGAGATACATGCTTAAATACTTGTTTTATACTTTTATACGATTTGAATTACTTTTTGGAGGAGAATACGCTGCTTTAATTATTTTTGTACAATGCCAAAGTATTAAATTCCATACATTGCTTAAGTTGCCTTACTACCACATTAAGTCCCCTTTTATTATCATGGACCGTTAATTAAGATGCAAGCGAGAGTGAGTGGATAGATCTATCGAGGGTGACTCCTCCATTCGTGTTTGGGTTGCTCAATAAGGAAAACGAATGCATTTCATTTCTAATATATTACGAGTGTCTGGTAAACACTCATTTGGGGCCAAGTAACGTCTAGCTTCGGTGTCATGAGCTTAAGAGACAATGTAGTTTTACGACTGAAATACTGATTACTTTACTTATGCTTGGGCTATTGTACATACGATTAAAGTTATATACTGTTGGTTTTTATAAACTTGGTTACTGATTTATTACTGATTTACGATGCCTTTGCATCAATCTTATTACTGATTTACGATGCCTTTGCATCAATCTTATTACTGATTTATGATGCCTTTGCATCAATCTTATTACTGATTTACGATGCCTTTGCATCAATCTTATTACTGATTTACGATGCCTTGCATCAACCTTATTACGGATTTACGATGTTTTTACTGGGAAATTCTTCTCTCCAAATGTTTTACCATACCTGCTTGTTCTCTAAAATCTATGAACTCACCAACCTCGTGTTGACACTTTAGCATGTATTTTCAGGTTATTAAGGTAGCTCATGTTGCATGCATTTGGACCTTCATGGAGTCGCGGAGACGACGCGTCTGACTATATTTTCTGCACTTATGAAACGTTTGATCTTGTTGAACTTATTTTATCTAAATTGGCAACATCTTTTGGGACCTAAGTTTTGTAAACTCTGAATGTTTTAACGATCAAACGATGTATTTTTCCAAACGACACTTTAGGTCGTTCAATATGACTGTAACTGTGGTGCTATGACAGTCACCCCCAGGTATTCCATTCCGCTGCCATACAGGTAAATTGGGGGTGTGACAGTATATATTGGTAATGGTAATATAATTTAATTAAACTACCTTGAACTTCAATCATTTGGCACATTCTATCACACAAAATGTTACACTTGACTCACCCGAGAAAAAGGAGTATGCTTGTCAAAACTAGCTGATTAAAAATTCAAACTTTCTTTAAACTTTAAATTTAAAGAGCTTAAGCTTATATCTTTTAGAAGTATAATAATAATAATAATAATAATAATAATAATAATAATAATAATAATAACAATAAATAAATAAACAAAAGCATTTCATATGATAATGTGCAAAACAAATTTAAAGCTAGCTAAGTGTAAGTAGAGTAACTAAAAGCTCAAACTTTCCTTAAAAGTAAATTTGAAAGAGTTTTTAGCTTGTGGTTTCTAAATGCATTAAAAAACTTTTATAAGAGTGCTTGGTATGGGTGTCAATGGGCACGCCATTGGGTATGTATTAGTGTCAATGGCTAACGAATAACATGTTGTACTGCACCGGCCACCGCCAGACATGTTATTCGTGTGTTATTATGCAATCAGTAGTGTCATTTTATTTTATTATTATTTTTTTGTGAGTGAGTGGGTATATTTAGCGGGGTATTTTATGAGACCTACAGGTAGCAATAACATGTCTTTTTTTTTTTTTTTTTTTTTTTTTTTTTTTGAAGATGGTATTTTAGTTGTTAGTATGTTATTGGGAGGCTGATGATGTGGCACTGAGTTGGCAGAAAAATAACATGCTATTCGTTCTCCCAACACCTTGCACTCTAAGTTAGTGTGCAAAAACAAACTTACTTTACAAAACTATGTAATTTTAACAGCTTAAACTTTCACAAACTGCAATTGACTTTCCCAGCTACATCCTAGTCTAGTTTGTGTGTGTAATTCAACATTTTAAAGTTTTTTAGAATTAGTTCAAAATGACTAATGCAAAATAATATAAGCATTGAATGTTAAAGATGTGTAAACGAACCAAGTCTCTTATAAACTACTCGAGATCGGTTTGTTAAAAAGTTGAAATGAGGCTAGCTTAAATGAGCTCAAACCCTAGCCTAGTTTGAAGCTCTTCAAATGAATGAGTAAGCTTAAGCTTAATACGTAAAGTTGATTATGCTCGCAAACATAAACAACCATCAACCCTTTGTATATACATGTATCTTAGTTTAAATTGTTTTCTCTAATCAAACATACTCAAAACCAAACAAACAAGTTCGAACATAGCGTGATAACAAAACAAGCTCAAGTTCAGCTGTATTTTGTTTAGACCATTTATATAAGGGAAGTGATTTGCACACTCTCAAGATTTATTGGCACACTCTATTCAATGCATTAGATAGTTGTACTTTACGTATATCCTGCTTTAACAGCTTGTACAGTTAAGTGTGTCAATAACTTTTAGGAGTGTGCCAATCACTTCTCTTTATATAAACTAGTCTAGTCGAGCTTATATAGTATTACATGAGTCGAGCTTGTATTAAAAAACATAAGACTCAAAATAAACTGTGTTCGAGCATTTAAGGCATCCGCAATGATAAAACTGTTGAAAATGTTTATAAGTATGTCATGTCCCAATAAACAATTAAGTTATAAAGCTTTTCGTTTTATAAACGTATTTCATTATACATAAAGTTACTAAAACTTCTAAAACATTATAATCATCTCACATAACTTAAGGGCCCGTTTGGTTTGTAAATGAGGTGAGAGAAAAATTATATATTATATATGTTATAAAAAGATGTAATTTATAAATTTAAAAATATTACTCTGTATTATTGTAAAAATAAAAAATAAAATTAAATATGAATGGTTGATATATAAAATGAGCTCACATTGAATGGTAATATAACAAAAATATGGTATTGTAGATGGGATTAGTATATGGACAAAACTTTGGGACTCATCCTCAATTGTGAGACTCACACAAATATATCAAACAACATTTTTTGGCATCAATCCCAATCCTAACCTTACCACCTCCAACCAAACGCACCCTAAATACATTTAACCAGTGTTTTGAAACTCGGGTGGACCCGGCCGGGTTAACCGGTTCGACCGGTTTCGGCCAAAAAAATGGGTAAAAAAAACCCGGGTTTCTAAAACTGGGTTAACCGGTTAGACCCGCCGGGTTTTGAGTGACCCGGGTCAAGGCCGGGTTTCGTTTTTTCAAAAAATTTTAATAAAAACCCCGGTTGACGGTTGACTCGGCATTCGAACCGGTTGACCCGATCGAAAAAAAAATTAAAAACCTGCTAGACCCGGCGGTCGAACCGGTTTTCGAACCCGATTTTCAAAACATTGTATTTAACTATAAAAAGGTTTAAAATTTAAAACTTTTTCATTTCACATAAAACTAGGGCTGAGCATCGGGTCAGAACCGACCCGAACCGAAAAAACCAAGGACCGGATTTCATAAAAACCGGAACCGAAACAGAACCAACAGGCCGTCGGTTCGGTTCGGTTTTCGTCGGTTCGGTTCGGTTTTGTCGGTCTAAATGTATTTTTATATGTTTTTGTCAGTTTTGGGCCGAATCGGACCGAACCGACTCGACCCGAAACCGAATTCATGAAAACCTGAAACTGAAACCGAACCGACGGGCCGTCGGTCCGATTCAATTTTTGTCGGTTTCGTCGGTCCGATTCGGTTTTAAATCTTCGGTGCTCAGCCCTACATAAAACAAAACCTTACTATGAATGAAATAAAAAACAAAAAGCTTTAAAGCTTTTCTTTAAACTCTTTTTCTGAACGCTCTTAGCTTATAAAACCCCAAAAATTAGACATTAATTGCGCAGTTTTAAATAAGCAACATGGGTTTTAACAGGTTGCTTGAGAGTGAGGTGACCGGGCCCGATTAGTACTACATGTCTACATGAAATCATTAATGGGACCAATCAGTATGTATGCATAAGTCAACGAATACCTGATGACCGGGCCCGTTTTTTTGTTGCGACCTGTTCATACTTCATAGGTAACGTTTTCATTTGGAACTTTGGTTAAATCTGTAATTAAGACCTAAAACTTTTATAATCAACGATTATTTCAGTCCTTAAAGTTTGCACGCAAATCGAAAGCATTTAAGTTAACAAAATTCATCTCACATATATAAAAATTTTAAAAAAAATTAAAAGCTTTACAATTTATAACGTAGCGTATAGTGTGCATAAATCAAAGTTGAAATGAAATAAATTGTTACAATAAAATGAAAAATTCTTGTTTGGTTTGAATTTTGCAAGAGAATGGTTTATTCATTGGTTCATTCCATTACGTTTATGAAAATTCATTTCATTACATAGCCACCCTCTAGTTTCTCTCATACCATTACGGCGGAAATCACATTTTTTCATATTTCATTTATTTAATTTATTTTCAACGTCTATTGCATTGTACCAAACAATATACGTAAATGTTATATTCCATTCTAACATGTCAACCAAATAAGTCATTGAAACATCAATAATTCATTCAATTACTATGTTTATTCCATTGCGTCATCCATTACATTATATTATCAGTCCATTATATTTAATCAAACAGACCCTAATAAGGCCTTATTATTAAGTTTGTGATTGTCGCATAGGACTTCCAAAATATGAATAACCTCTTTGATTGGGATTTACTAGATTCTTTGTAACCCAATAGTTGGGAAACAAAAAGAAAGGATATCTTGTTATGCCACTTTTTGTAGGCATGCCTCATGTTTACCTTTTAATGCCATGGTCTACAATGACACAATAACACATCATTGATATATATTCCTTTTTCAAACATTAATATATCTTATTAGATTGATATTTTATATAGTCGTTGAAAACAACCGCTACTGGCTTTTCATATTAAGAAAAAGTATATAGATAGACTTGTGAGAGAATGTTGCATTTTGAATAGCATGATTGCGTTCATATTTTACGCAACTAGCCAGGAAAACGAAGTTTGTATTTATAAAAAAAACAACAAAGATGCATAGGTCTAAAAATGAACGTATATATGGTTCACACATTTGGGGGTGGTCAGGGAATGGTCGGAGACGGTTCAGAATTAACCCGATGAGACTGCATAAAACTGAGTCAAAAAGACTCGTCCTCCCCGGATAACCTGAATAAATAAAACTATATTCGTTTTACAATTTTAAAAAGTACAATTATTACAATGTTTATTAACGGAATGTTATTTGAGATTTGCTAGCGGGTGATCACCCGACACTTTTTAATTGTACGTAGATGTATTTAATGTGTAATTAGTACAATACAATATTAACTTTTCTTTTTCAATGAAAAAAATTAGTCTATTAAACTTATAATTTAATATAATTACGTATAATTTTCAAAACTTTTCATTTCAAAAATTAGTCCCATTACCTTTTATATCACTTTAAAACCTTTTCTAAGTTTTTAAAATATGAAATTTGTGTATTTGTTTTGGTACAACCGAAATCATAAGTATATAGACAAAGTGGAGTAACTAGTTACTCCTCCCTCTCATAATAATAGTTCATATTTTTTTTTATAGATGTCTCAAAAAAATTGTCTACTTTTTATTTTAAGTAAAAAAATAGAATTTAATGGAAGAATATTTTATTTGAGTGATTGAAAATTATAACGGTCTCACTTTTATTAAAATTTGTGATTTTTGTCTCCTGACAATAATTTTGAGGCGACAAAATTTCACCGTTCGTCCCTAAAGTTGTCGCAATTCGCGCATATCGTCCTTAAACTATTTTTTTGACATTTTCGTCCCTGAACTTGTCATTTTTTGCGTGGTTGGTCCCTGGAACCCACTTTTGGCTAACCCTGGTCAATTTGCTGGTTCCACACCTTGTGAAGTTACTAAAATACCATTTATTCTTCTCTTAATTTACCAAGACATTTAACAAAGAAACCCAATTAAAAAAAAAAACACACAGCCATTCATTCCTAAAGAAAGACAGCAAAGTAGTTAGAGAGCAATCTTCGCCACTACTCATGTCTTATGATACTTTGATTTTAAAAGTTTTAAGTGTAGCACATTGTTCATTTATTACATCATTTTACATATCAATAGAACATTTAATCTGTTTACTGTAAGTGTAACTTTTCAAATTATAGAACACGCTTAGCATGAATCAGATATGATCATGATATCAGTTCACATTTGGACAAAAATGTTATAAGAGAACCTATATGCCAATTGCTAATCCCACTCACATTTATTACCAAACAACATTCAGTTCTTCACTCGACAAAATTATCCTAGTATTGTGGCTAAAACCATGTATGATGTTTTATGATATGACCTTAATTCTTAGTATTTTCTTTTGCTGCATTTGACTTGTAGTAATAATATTAGTTTATACATCTAAAATATTACTGTAGGATAACTAGGATTTTCAAAGAAACTTTGTTGGTTATTTTCTTTAATATTAGTTTACATCTAAAATATTAGTTTACAATGCTGTGGATAAATTGATATAGTCTTCTACAAAGGTCCTGATCTAAAACAGAACCAGTACATTACATCATCCTCAAAAATTACAATAAACAAATCCTTAAAGTGAAAATTTATATCTGTAAGATGGTAAGGAGATGCGGTTTAAAACCCATGGCCTCCAAAACTTTACCACCAAGCTAACTGATTCAAATGAAGCTTCAAATTTCCAAGGATTTGTAGTTAGTGCACACGAGTTGTCCCTTCTCATTCTTTCACTTGCAAACACGCCATTTGTTATAAGGTCCATGTCAATTGTTCCTGTTAAGAATACATTTGTCAGACGCCAAATATTTACTTAAAAGTTTTTCTATACAAGTCAATGGTGCCACATTTATCTCGTTTTATAAAACAAGTGTTTACCAGTGGCGTGATCTGTTGCAGACTGCTGTAGTGCAACTTCAAGGAGACTAAAAGCCTCTAAGACATCTTTTTTCTCAAATCCAAACAGGTTTAAGTTAAAATGGGTCATTTTTAGTGCGGGTCAAAACAGACTAAGTAACTGACTTCGGTAATATGTACCATTGCCCAGGTCCACCTCTATACTCCACTAGAAACTATCTTTGAGTTACAAGATGTAACCCAAGAATAGAACTTCCTCTTTTAGATTAATCACAGTATCATGTATGTAGAGTCTGTTTGAATAAGCTCTATGCTCACTAATAAGCTCAACAGTTGAACTTAATAAGCAAAAGTGAAATTTTGAAAGCTACAAACTGAAACTAAAGACTAAATAAGCTACTACTGACTTAAGGCAACATAAATAATCTAAAATGAGCTAAATGAAAAGAACTAAATAAGCTTAAAAAGCTGAGAAGAGCAGATAAGCAACAATGAGGTAATTGAAAACCAAACAGTCAAACTTGCTCACTACAAGCTGGTGCACAAGCTTATCTACTAAAAGCTAAGTTCTGGAACTCATGAAACCATAAAATTGGGATAGCAATCATCATATAAGCCAACTCACATACCAAAAGGAGCTTGAATGGGCATAAAAGTGAGCTTGTGAACAGGTACAGACGAACAGCAGTCCTCCACTAGTGGGGTCAGGGGTTCAAAATGAAACTTGACTCTGAAAGATGGGCTGGGGGGCTATCTAATAAGCCAAGGAGCAGCTTGTGGGGTCCATTAATAAGCCAAGGGCTGGCTTATGAAGTGGGGGAGTTGGACCTGGTGCAGGGCATTCTAAATATAAAAATCTCTAACTAACTTTGTTATTTTCTTTTCTGCAAATGATTGAACAAAGGTAATAAGTGAACTTTTATTAAACTGACCTTGATGCTAAGCTTGAATAAGCTTAAGGACCAGCTTGTGTATCCTAACAGTGGACAAATGGAAAGCATATAACAAATGCAAAGCACACCAAGCTCAACTGTTGAGCTTAAGACCTAACAATAAGCCAAAATAAGCTACTCAGAACACCTATTAAGCTAATATCCTACCAACTAGTCCTAATAAACAGGAATCTAACTAAAAACAAGTGTATTGAAACTGAAATAATAAAAATTCAATAAGCTTAATTAAATTAGAAAATGTGCAGTCAACTGTTTCAATAAACAGTCAAAGGAGACCAATACAAGCTTCCTAAAGGCTTTTAAAAGCTACATTGGGGGGGGGGGGGGGGAGTAACAGGCAACTAAGGGAAACCCTAATAAGCACTTATGTGACAGAAACAAGCAGACCAAATCAACCAATAAGCACTTAAGCACATCCTATAACTAGGCTGCAAATGCTAACACTGGACCAAATGGCTAAGTTTGGAGGTCTGCACATGCTTGTAAAAAAAATTCCAAAATTAAACTAAAAATATATTAATGTTCACAAGCTGGTAAATAATCCACAAACCAAATTCCAAGTCATTTAGTGCAAAAATGAAGAAATAACTGACGAGTAGTTCTGTTCAAATAAAAGCGAATTTATATCAGGAGTTACAAATTATAGAAACATCAGCATATGTGTTTGTTGGAGCAAGAGAAATACCTAGAGTCTGTGATCACCACCAACTGTTCTCATGCTCAATATATATTCTTCTTACTCGTCTTATTCTTTCGCTTGTTCAATATATGATTCATTGCATGTATCCCAAATGCCAATGTTTTCCCTAATCATACCAAACCACATTATTATCTAAAACCGCAACGATTTATCCAACTTAAAAAAAATTAACCAAATGTATTAACTAATACCAGTACTAACTTGCGAACAAGCAGTATCAACGCAAGAAGTAACTGATACCAATACTAACTTGCGAACAAGCAGTATCAACCCAAGTAATAAGAAGGTTTATACATTCTACACTTTAATAATTTGACGTGAAAAAAAGAAAAATTGTTGAACCATCATTATATCCTTCTTTACAGGCAGAAAAGAGAGATGTGGTTATCTTGCAGGAACAGGTACAAATCGAAATAAATATGAGATTTCTGGAAAACATTGATGACTGCCAATAAACGGGTACTGAGTCTAGTATTCCAATAAAGTGATAGTACAGTAACTTATTTACCTCATTCTACTTGATGACTGCCCAGATGATGCATAGTCTGAGAACGAGGGAAGTGGTCTTCTAAAAAAGTCAACGCCTTTTTCTCGTTACCATTCTCCAAATCATCATCATCAAATGTTTTATGAGCTGGGTTTGATGATCTAGGATTTGGGTTTGATTTTCTTTTAAGAATGAATGGCTGTGTGTTTTTTTTAATTGGGTTTCTTTGTTAAATGTTTTGGTAAATTAAGAGAAGAATAAAGGGTATTTTAGTAACTTCACAAGGTGTGGAACCAGTAAATTGACCATGGTTAGCCAAAAGTGGGTTCCAGAGACCAATCACGCCAAAAATGACAAGTTCAGAGACGAAAATATAAAAAAAAATAGTTTAAGGACGTTATGCGCGAATCGCGACAACTTTATGAACGAACGGCGAAATTTTGTCTTTTGAGGCAAAAGGAGCACTATTGTTTTCATGGTTTAAAGGTGTTTTCTGAACATTAAACGGCTACTAGGATCACGGTTAATGTATTTTAATCACAAGACACGAAAAAACAAAACCATAAATAAACATATGATTTCATTAAACAATCAAGCCACTTTTCAGGTTAATTTTGCACCGTAGGATCTTCATCCAACGGTGGAGCATGAAAGGAACAAAAAATAATGGTTAATGTTTTGAAATAGGTTAAAGTGGGAACAAAATTACTACCAGTCAACACTCTCTTCAGCTTTCCCTACGATAAATTCACACATTCCCGTACATACACTCCTTCGAAAAGCTAAAAGGTAAAATAGAATGGAAATAATACAGTAATATTCTTTTTCTTTTGTCTACCCAAAAGAGGCTAGTTTAAAGTTTATCTTTGCTTTACTTTCACATAAGTAAAAGAATTTATTTCTAAAAAAATACACAAAAACATAGTTCGTTCGTCTCAAATTGCTACTTTAGTTTGTTTAAAATTGGTATCCATTTCCTAATAGTGTCCGAGTAACTTGGTATTTGGTCGCGTAAATTTATCTTTACTTCATATAAAGAAAAATAGTCAGCAATTGAAATATTGAGTTTTCAATAATGGTCAAAATGAGAGAGAAAAGTGAAATGTAATTAATACTCTTATTAAAACATCTAATTACTTAAAAGTACGATGATTTATTTACATTGTACAACCAATTAAAAACAAATCTATCAAATTAAATACAACCAAATAAAACACAAACCGGGTTGACCCGGGACTCTTCAAACCCGGCGGGTTGACCCAATTTAATTTGACCCGTTTTCGACCCAACCTAGCAAGTTGACCAGGTTTAAATCGACTCATTTTTCACCCGAAAACGGTTCAACCGGTTGAACCACCCGGGTCGAACAGGGTTTCAAAACATTATGTTTAATTCTCAAATCTTCAAACTTTTATTATTTTTCGTTTATAACCTATAAATTTTTTTTATCAATAAACTATCTACAATTATAAAAAATCTCGTTGCTATACACGGATACTCGTCTAGTTGTTTCTAAAATAGAAAAATTTGTTTCGTAAGAGTCACTTCATGCATTGTGGGTGAAAATTTTACTTGATGGGCCGATGAATCATTCTCAATATTATTTTTCACATACTAATTTCGTCTTAAATTAAAAATAAACTTTCAAACTGCAGATAAAGAAGGGATAAATTCATAAATGCTTAACGTACTTACAATTTTGACTCATTATACATAATGTACTTTTTTTATTGTCAAAATGCTTAATTAAGTTTGTGTTTGTTCTCATTACGCATAACTAATAGGATTTTTTAAGGGTACTTTAGTCATTTGTTACATCTTCATCTCCTACCTCCCCCCCCCCCCCCCTTGCATTTCCGGCCACCGGAGCTAACACCGTCGACCACCAAATATAACCGCCACCACCACCTTACTCCTCTCAACCTCCTTGTCATTTCTACATAACACACGCGCCTGGTAGCTCCCTCTAGCACCACGAATACATAACCACCGCCGCGTATATCACCACCACCATCATCCATCTTTGTCGATCTATTGATTCCCGTGTCCACATCTTAACATCCGCCAGGAACCGAACACAAAACCTCCACAGCCCCAATAACATCCGCCACCTTCGCGCACATCCTCACAACCCCATTTTTCACATACTGAAAAAACACCAACCCACATTTCAACACATACCCATGACACTGCCTCCCCAACCCCACCTCATAATCATACCCATTTTGGTAAAAACCAGCCCCATAAGTGCACTATAAGAAACTACGTTCGTTGAGGCATTTTGTCAAACAGGTGGTGGGCATTATTAAATGTGCGTGAATACTTGTTGATGATCTTCTGCTTTAATTGCATGCAGATGATAAGTAATCCCCTACCAAGAAAAATTATCTCCGTTTTTTTTTTCTTCATAATACTGAGAATAAGGTGTGGTATTGTAGGAACTTACAACTGAAAAGGTTCATTGGGATGACCTTAACCAGATGCAGGTATGTTATCTTCAAGTTGCAAGCTGAAAAGTTAGAATAGTTTGATAGAAAAGTTGCTTGTATAACTTCAAAAGGGTGAACTGAAATTTTATGAATTATACTTGTAGGTTATTGGTGCAGTAGCGTTCATGGATTTAGTTTTGGTTTGGGTTTGATTATGGTTGTTGTGTTTTGGTCTCGAGTTGGCAGCTGTGACTCTAAAGGAGCATTTTTTAAAAATGCAGATTTTTTGTGGTGATGATGAAGGGTAGTTAAGTCATTTTGCATAATAAAGAACCATTTGTTAAGCATTATGACAACTAATACAAACTTAATTAAGCATTTTGACAATAAAAAAAGTACATTATGTAGAATGAGTCAAAATTGTAAGTAAGTTAAGCATTTATGAATTTAACCCGATAAAGAATGAGCCAATAACAATGTGAACTATTAAAAAGCATTGACTTTTTTAAAGAAAATTTACCGAAATGGACAAGTCGCCTTACGGTTTGTCACTTTTTAGATCAGAAATAATTTTAATTCGTAAATAGACTGTGCTATTTGGCAACTTGTATAATGGGATACTTGTCGAATTTATAAGCTGAACACTTAGCATGTACCCAAACACTTGTCGAATTTTAGAAGCCGACACTTATCATGTTGTACAAGTCGCCCGATCGCTTGATCTATTTTCGCATTAAAATTATTTCTAGTTTAAAAAGTGACAAGCCGTAAAACAACTTCTCTATTTTGGTAAATTTCTTTTTTTTTTTTTTAAACATTTTAATCATCAAAATTTTATAGCAAACACTTATTTTTAAACAAATTAAGAAAGAAACATAAACATTCGATTCTATAATAGATATTACACTTGTCGACAAAAAGTATTAGTAAGTCAACACCGTCGATTTATCAACATTTTATAGAGTTATACAACAAGGGCGGATCAGGAGGGTATTCGGAGGTGCACGAGTTTTTTGTGTAATGTAAAACTATGTCAGATATACAAATTTTTTGAGATAAACATTGTCTCTATTTTTGAGTTATGACTTATGATACTTTTCATAAAATGAATTTCATGACTTCTGCTATACTACAAAAGAATTACTACCTTCGTCTCAAAATTATAGTATATATTTTCTTTTTGAAATTACTTTTTAGTTTTACAAATAAAATTAAATTTTTATGAAGGCATATTCTATTTGTGTAGTTAAAAAGTGTAATTGTCTTTTATTATTTTTTTTTTCTTTGACAATAATTTTAAAACAGGGTATTATATATTTATACATAATTCTGATCATGTACAAGCCACTATTTTGCCACAACTTTTACAATTTACCTCACACTTGCAAGTCACACCAAACAATTAATACATTCACAAAACAAAATAGAAAAAAACACAAACATTAATACCAGTCAAAACACTTTTCTTAACAACAAGACACTCCACTTCACTTCCACCTCCACTCCCAAATAACCCTCCCCTCTCCTCCTCTCTCTTTCCCAAACTCCCAACAACAATGGCAGTTTCAGTTTCAGTTTCACACATTCTCACCTTAACAACCATCATCATATTCCTCCTCATCACAAACACCATCTCAAAAACACCACCATCACAAGACATAACAACCCTTTTAACAAAAATCAAACCAACCCTCCAAGGAACCACACCAAACCAAATCCTAAACTCATGGAACATCACAACTCCTATATGCCAATGGCAAGGCTTAAAATGGTCAATATCCACTACACCATTATCATGTTCACCATCTTCATTAGACTATAATAATATCTCACTTGCTTTTGAACCATCTTTACACCTTGTGTCTATACAGCTTCCATCTGCTAATCTTTCAGGCCAGCTTCCACCTGAGATAAGTCAGCTTGCTTCCTTGCAGAATCTTTATTTGTCTGTTAATGGTATCACTGGCTCTATACCCTTTGAGCTAGGATATAGTTCTTCATTGAAAGATATTGATTTGGGTCATAATGGGTTGAGTGGGTCAGTTCCAGGGTCTATTTGGAACTTATGTGGTAATGAAATGGTTGGGTTGAGGTTAAATGGTAATTTGTTGTCAGGGTTAGTGCCTGAGCCCGGGTTGCATAATGTTAGCTGTGAGAAGTTTTTGTATCTTGACTTGAGTGGTAATAATTTTTCGGGTTCTTTTCCGGAGTTTGTGATAGGGTTTAAAGGGATTAAGGAGATTGATTTGAGTAGTAATAAGTTTTTTGGTGAGATTCCTAGTGGGTTGAGTGGGTTAAATTTGGAGAAATTGAATTTGAGTTATAATAATTTCTCGGGTGTTTTGCCGAGTTTTGGTGGGTTGAAATTTGGGGTTGAGTCATTTGAAGGAAATGATGCTAGTTTATGTGGTGAGCCGTTGAAGGCGTGTAGAGGGATGTCACATGGTGGTAATGGTTTAAGTTCGGGTGCTATTGCGGGTATTGTGATTGGTTTGATGGCGGGGATAGTGGTTTCTGCTTCGTTGTTAATTGGCTATTCACAAGGGAAAAGGAAGAAGAATTTGGATTTGGAAGATGAGGAGTTTGATGAAGGTGAAGAGGATGAAAATGGTTGCGGTGTTGGTGAAGGGAAGTTGATTTTGTTTCAAGGTGGTGAGCATTTGACATTGGAAGATGTATTGAATGCAACGGGTCAAGTTATGGAAAAGACTAGTTATGGGACTATTTATAAGGCGAAATTGGCAGATGGGGGGACCATTGCTTTAAGGTTGTTGAGGGAAGGTAGTTGTAAAGATGGTGGTTTGTGTATGCCGGTGATTAAGCAGTTGGGGAGGATTAGACATGAGAGTTTGATTCCGTTGAGAGCGTTTTATCAAGGGAAGAGAGGGGAGAAGTTGCTGATTTATGATTATCTTCCTAATAGAACTCTACATGAGCTCCTACATGGTAAATTATCTAATCACTTATTTACTTTGCAATTTTTCGCTAAATTATGCTAAAATAATTGTTATGTGTTATATTGGGTGCTAATAGTGCTATACCATTTAGGTTGATAATTATAATAAATTACACATGATATACCTTTGCAAGATGGGAGGGTTAGATATGTTGGGCGGTTGTGTGCAGTAAATATTGATTCTCAACTTGTATGACCCTTTTTTCTTTAGCCAAATATTTGAATTCCTCATATTAGAGTTTTGAAACCTTTTGAGATAAAACCCCATCCAAATCGACCAATTCATTAGCAATGGGGTCGATGTTGCTAACTTTACAACTGTTTAACTAATGTGTTGTATTAATGCATGTTTAGTTTTAGTTAAATGTGCATGAAATTATTTGCTACCTTCTATAACGTGATTTATGATATGTGTGTTGGATAATAGTTGCTCAAACAATGCATGATTTGAATATGTTACTATCAATAATGTGCTTTACTGTATGTATTAGGTGATAGTTGCTTAAAAGTTAAAACATACTTGATATGGCTGTATCACGCTCCATAATGTGCATTAAGATATGTATATCGAGTGATTGTAGTTGCGTATTTGTTCAGTGATTGTAGTTGCGTATTTGTTCAGTGATTGCCTATAATCATTTTTCTTGCTAATCGGTTCCTGTTATTGTTTAGTTACTAAATAATGCTTGATATAACTATATCCGTAAACACTGTTTCTGATTATCTTACTCGTAGTTCATTGTAAACAAACCAGTGTATATGTATAGGATTTAGGCAAATTTTTCTTGGATTTAATTTACACAATAAAGTGAAAGTAGGATGGTTAAAAATCCTTATCTCTCTGCATTTTATCAAATGGTGTGTGATAGGACTTGCTAGTAGGATAGAAAAACGGAAAACCTATTTTTGTCTAAATGTTGAAATTTCACATTTGAGCGACTGCTACTGACTATTTATCCGGATATTCCATGCCTATTTTGTTCTTTCTAAATGTTAAAAATCCTTATCTCTCTGCATTTTATCGAATGGTGTGTGATAGGACTTGCTAGTAGGATAGAAAAACGGAAAACCTATTTTTGTCTAAATGTTGAAATTTCACATTTGAGCGACTGCTACTGACTATTTATCCGGATATTCCATGCCTATTTTGTTCTTTCTTATTGAGGTAAATTGTCGATGGTCAGTTGCTCATGGTAGTGTTTCCATACGCAGTTAAAGGAATCATGTATGACAAATTGTTTTGGTGGCAATAGGGCTGGTTGGGTGATGGACTGATGGGCCAAAATAGGTTTAACGGGTCACTTGGAAGTGCAGGTCAACACATGCAGAGTTGGGTTGACCTACATTTTCTTTAAATTTACAAAATTGATAAACAATTTTTTTTCATAATAATTTGATTTTTTTTAAATGAAACAATACATTTGCAGGCATTTCCATTACACTTCAGACTTTTGACCCAGTTAACCCATTTGACACAATTCCTGTATAGCTATTCTTTTGTTACCCTAACTTACCCGTGATCAATAAAATGCAACATTGCAACCCCACTGACCTGCATCCATATAAATGGCACTGCTATAGTGCTATCATATTTTATTATAGTGGGTGTATGCTGCTAGTCATTTATATAAACCGATTTACAATGCACCTGACTGATTAATAACCCGTGGTTCCTTTTTTTTTTCTTTCCCCAGAGAATCAGCCCGGGAAGCCCGTTTTGAACTGGGCCAGGCGTCACAAGATCGCATTAGCTATAGCCAAAGGTCTAGCACACCTACATTCAACTATCGATACACCAATTACTCATGGCAACATAAGATCAAAAAACATCCTCGTCGACGATTTCTTTGTTGCCCGCCTCACAGATTTCGGGCTCTACAAGCTCATGATTCCAGCAGTAGCCGACGAAATCATCGCATCAGCAAAAGCCGACGGCTACAAAGCTCCCGAACTTCAAAAAATGAAAAGTTGCAATTCAAGAACAGACGTGTACGCTTTTGGGATATTGTTGTTAGAAATTTTATTAGGAAAAAAGCCTGGGAAGAACGGGGTTCGGGATGGGTTTGTTGATTTACCAGCAGTCGTTAAGGTGGCGGTTTTGGAAGAAACCACAATGGAGGTATTTGATGTTGAAGTTTTAAAAGGTATCAGGAGCCCAATGGAAGATGGGTTGGTTCATGCGCTGAAGTTGGCTATGGGTTGCTGTGCACCAGTTGCATCGGTTAGACCAACGATGGAAGAAGTGGTTAAGCAGTTAGAGGAAAATAGACCAAGAAACAGGTCAGTTTTGTATAGCCCAGCTGAAACAAGAAGCGGAATGGATACACCTTTTTGATTCTGAGTCATGAAACCAGTTTTTATGCAAATTGTAATGATAAGGTTACATATTATTAAGGATGATTTTTCGGGTATTTGTGCAACAAGATTTCAGTTTTACTAGATAATTTTAGTTTGTGCTAGATGTATGCATTTAATATTTTATCAAGACTCTAAAAGGGTTTTTTTCTGTTCCTGGTGTACAATTACAGTAGCCTTTTTACTAGATAGTTTTCATGAGGACATGGTTAGTTTCTTGAATTTTATACCAAGTATGTTTATTAAGACCTTAGAAATACATTATTAAGAATGTTGCCTTTACAAAGTTCCGATTATGGGTATGTTTGGTGCACAATGTTTCAAAGCGTTTTTGACCACCTAGCATTTAGCGTTTGAAATATAAAGCTTGCTTGGCAAGAAGTGTGTGTAGCTTTTTAGATTTCTTTTATAATGCTAGTATTAGAAATGCTACTTGCTACCGCTTCCTATTACTGCTTCCTGCAACCGCTTCCCGTTATTATTTACTGTTACCACTAGTTTTGTCAACACAACCTAATTCATATTGGCCAGATTTTGGGAAAGTGAGAAGAACAGAAATAATTTGTTTTTTATGGTTTTGTCCTAGCATTTTGACTTTATGGATCCTGTCTTCCAATTAACTTTAATCACAGACACATTCACTTATTGATGTAGGGTTGTCGACAGGTCGGGTTCGATCCATATCCGATCCGACCTGCCTCATTTGTATGATCCAATGGGTAAGAAAACTCGATCCATCGACCCAGTGGGGTGCCCCATTCAGGTGGATCACTACTTGTGTTGGCCCATTAAAAATTGAACATAAAAAAGTTGAAGTTTCTTTGTTTATTTTCCTATTTGGTTGACTCTTTTCCTTGCAGAATCTTTTATCCATTTGAGCTTGTATTTTGATCCAAGTGGCTTATACAATTATTTAAAACAGTTTATTCACTCACAAATATTTGTACCCTCAGATGCGTGTATTAGCAGTACCGGCCAAGCGCAAAGAAATACGTTCTACAGCTTGCATCTTGGATGATTGCTGCTGAACAATTCTGCAATTGTATTAGTTTTCACTTCAATAAAACAGAAAAGGAGCTCTGATACAAAAGCATACCTGCAAACATTAATCTATTTATCTTAAGTACCAAGGTTCAACTTGTTCGACTTAAAATCAAAAAATCCAATTTTGAGCACCTTTACACTTGAGTCACTAAACACTCTCTTAGAAGTTACAGCAATCTTTTTTGGGTAACGGCGACAGAATCGTTACAGTGAGAAAAATAATCATAATTTCTCAGCAGGTTCGAGTTTCCTAATGAACAAGTTGGAAGGTTTTTCTAATTTTAAAACTATGCGCAATACTACAATTTCTCTATACCTTTGTTGTTTCCTATTGATTCCATAATACATAACATTATTGAGCAACAAAAACTAAAGAAGATAAATGCTAACATATTCAAAAATCCCATCTCATTATGCACCAATATATATAACCATGAAAGTACCAAACTTAGAAACACGAAAAATAAATATGAACTCTAGAAATCGCTCGCTGATAGCACCCAAAGACGCAATTGTTTCTTCAGCTTCCCACTGACCTCAGCTCATCCAATCTCGACTTTACTTGATCTTGCATCAACTCTAATCGCTTCAAATAAACCTCCAACTCCAATATATGTTGCTTCCTCCATTTCTCATCACTCATATCCCCAATCCCAAAACTCATCGCCCCGCCACCAAACATATCCAATCCCATCCCTCCTAATCCCGACCCTAACCCTCTTGAACCCCCATTCGACGAATTATTAGCCAATTCCTTAAACAACGGCAAAAAACAACTCTTCACCGTCTTTTCAACCACATTAGCATTCACATTATGGCTCACACCACCCTCATTCCCCGCAACCGTCCCCACCCCTAAACCGTGACCAAACTGTTGCAACGGCTGAACATACCCCTCCTCGACTTTAACACCACTCGACCTAGACCTCTTACGCGACCTTTTCTTCTCCATATCACCAATTTCATTCCCATTTCCATTTCCATTCAAATTATGATTTTGAACCTCATCATCATTACTCCAAATCTTACACGAGATATCGAAAGCCGCCTGATCATGCGGGCTCTTAAAAACGTACTCTTTACCCGAAGCGAGTTTACTAACAACATTTCGATACTTTTTCTTCAACCGTCTCAGCTTCTCAACTAACTGATTCTTATTAAACTCCAACTGCAGCTTCCCTTTTATCTCATCATAAAACGCCGTCGTATCATGATGATGATGACTTGATGACGTCATCATGCCACGTGTCGTTATGTGATCATAATAGCCTTGTAACAGCTCAATCTCATCTTCATCTGTCCATAGCTTTTGAAACAACCGCCGTGAGTCAATTGTTGACGGTGTGACGGCGGTGGTGGTGGTGGTGACGGTTGGAGTTCCGGCGACGGCGACGGTGACTGATGTTGAGTCGTCGTCGTCGTTGATGAGGTCGATGTCTTCGTCTTCTTCGTCGTTGAGGAATTGGTCGGGGTTGTCGTTGTCGTTATCGGAAGCCATGGTGGTGGTTGTACGGTGGTTGGTGGTTAGGGTTAGTGTGTTGGTGGAGAGGTGTGTTTAGGCCCATTAAAGCAGGCCCATATTGAGGATCTTTGAAAATTGAAACTTTCAAACCATATTTTTGGTAAAAAGTTATTGCACTTTGTTAGTTTAGTTTGTTTGTTGTATACTACTTTTAGCAGTAGTGTGATTATAAAATGTAAAATATAAAATAAATTATAATAATTTAAAGATAAAAATACATTGTTGGTCTCTGAACTTTTCATAAAATATCGCAAGTCACTCTAACTTTTAAAAAACGTCGTTAGGCGTCCAAATGTGATTGGATTATTATGTCCCTCATATTATAACAAAAAACATGCGTTGACCGAGCCGAAACTGGTCAAGGGACGCAATCGGCCTAAAATACACAAAGTTTGGACGCCTGACGACGTTTTTTAAAAGTTAGGGTACCTTGCGATGTTTTGTGGAAAGTTCAGAAACCAACGGTGTATTTTTGTCTAATTTAAAAAAGTGATTTTAAAACCAAAACCATTTTAGTCTTCACTAGCAGTGTTTAAAATAAAATGTAAAAGCTATTGTCAAACAAACTTGCTATCCTAGATGGTAAAATTCAAAGCATAAAAATTAAAAAGTTCTTACTAGTCAAAGGTAAAGGGGTCGTTTTTTGAAAAATCTTTGAAAAAAGCGTATGTAGGTACATAGGTGCGCAAATATGTAGTATGTATGTGTGTGCGACACTTTCTATAGACTTTTCTAACGTTTAGAATATAACGAGGTTTTTAGCCCGCGCGTTGCCGCGGGATGTTTATATATAAAAGTTAGGAAAAAAAAAAAGAGGTTCGAAGTTACATTTAGCTAATACGTTGCCAGCTTCATTTACAATAGAAACGACAGAATAAATACATGATCTGGTAAACGGAAACGTACATCAGGGATATAACCCATGGAGTTCATCTGTCTGTATATGAAGCTGCATTTCTCGCCATCATTTCCGTTTGCTGCTGGAGCGCCCTTTAAGCCTTTCTTCATAACAAAAGGCAGCTCCACAGTAAGCAGTTCATGATTGTATGGATCAGGGTAACGGGGAAACATGCCTGAAATATGTATGGCATAAAAAGTGTTACCGGTATACGGAATACGTAAGAATATAGATGAAATTTTGTACCAATATATCTTTTAATGGGTTAATTCAAGAACCTTTTTTTTCCTGTAATGGGTTAAACACGTTTAAGAGTTAGCTTAAAATAAGGAACATTTAAAATAACTTATGTATGGGTTCTTGTGATCACTGTGAGAAAGTAAAGCATAATCCTGAGTGCATCCATAGAAACTGCACGAAAAGTTTATCGTATAAGCATTATGCCACTAAGTTACTGGCGGTGGGTTTTCAACTAGTAAAAGATCTCTAATCCATCCAAAAAATTATGAAACCTTAAAATTATACACTTAAGTACATAAAACTGAACCCAACACAATTAACCCACTTCCAATTTTAGCTAAAACTATTTATTGGCCAATTTAAGATTGAGCATAACCCAAATCAGCTCGTTATCACGCGAGTACATTACAGGCGCTACCTATAACATAAACTGTTAACCTAAACGTGGTCATGCCTATAATCCTTCGAAACTAAAAGAAAACTTTTGTTTAATGTCGCTTTATCCTATTTCCTCGTACCTTGATGCGCATGGAGGAAAAAGACAATTATTTGATGACAGTAGGAAAAGAGAATATAGCTGACCTACGATTAAATCGAAGTTTATTGACATTCTGAAATATGGTTGACACGTGTGGCTAGAAGAGCTTCATGTATTGGCAAGTGACAAAGAACCTAAAGGTGACTTTCATTCATTAGTTGAAGTGTATAATATACAGTATATATACACAAAAGCCAACTCGGATAGTTACCTGTAGAATGCCGTTTTCTTGGTACTCTGACAAAAACTCGTAAGGCAAAATAGAATCAACCTACATAACCCCGACCAGATTCAATCAGTATAAAAAATGTCCTGATAATGCGGGAACCCACACAGGTACTAATAGATTTTCTTGCCTTGGGACACATAGGTTCTGCGTTCGTTGTTTCCAACCAAACTGCTAGTACGACCTGTAACAACAGCAGGTCAGAAAAAATTAGTGTAACCCAAACCATCATCTATATCTTGTATGCAGTAACGTAGTCATATAAAAACTGATGAGTCGACCTGCATCGAGTGGGTTATTTTTTTACATGCTCCTTCAAGTTAATGAGTCCAACGCCACATAGACACCTGAAAGATGTTTGATAAAACTGTTTGAATGCTATATTTACTCTAAAATGAACACTTTTAAATAAGTAATTGTAAACAACCGCTAATGTGACAACAAATTTTAAACCGTTCACAAAGACAGTTCTTTTAACATTTTTACATATAAGAGTAAATTGCTATTTCTGCAAGTCTTTAAAAATTGTTAATTCATTACTCAAGACCGTACAGATTTAGCTTACAGAGAAATATCAACTTCAGAGGCTGCCTTCTGATGGATCTTTACACCTTGAACTTGTGTTAGATTGATACTTTGAATTATATCACTAAGTATGCGGAATCTACTTAGTAACACTTAGAAGTTTGATTGTGAGTAAGACAGTTGTATATGAATAAGAACAATGTATGTAAACAAACTATTAGCTCCAATATTATTAATGATAATAATACGAGTGATCTTGATATCACTAGGGTTACACCTTGAAGCTCTAGAAACGTATATCAAACCTTTAACCTAGGATCTCCTTTTATAGCACAAGGAGTCCTCTTCTACAAGATAAGTATAAAGCTAATAGAATAAGATATACACAAGATCTATTCTATATTTATCTAAACACGTTTCCTAACAGTTATCTAATAAGCAGTGGTAATATATGTTCTTGCAGTGGTAATGAGTTTCCACTGCAAGTACAATCTTCTGCAGTTGTAACATCTTCACTTAGTCATGGTGTAACAATTCGCATTTTTCAGGATAATTACTATTCCCGAAAAATTTCACTATTCACTTTTACTATTCATTTTTCCCGAAAATTTTCCCGAAATTTGATTTTTATTTCTTGGGCTGAAGTGATAAATCATTTCCATGGCAAATTAAAAGTTTGACATTCATAAGCTCATTTTCGTGAAAGTTATTAAGGAATTACACGGAATTACACGTTTTAGGGTAAAACGTCATTCAGAAATTCTACGCACAACGAAATTCGGTCGCGTTAATTTTCCCCGTATCAGAAAAATGTTTGACACACTCATGATTTATTTGAGAATAAATCATGACTGAGAAAAACATGACCAAAATAAACCTCGGCCGTGAAAAACTGGAATTTTCAGTTTTAAGTGTTTTTACTCAGTCGTAACCTTAGCCTATACCTGCACCGCGTTTCTAAAAAGATTTGAGTTTTCAACTTATTAGAAAAATTCAACATATTTTTCCCTCCTCCATTGACCAAAAATCATCCCTTGATGTTATAAGTCATTTCGTGATTTTTAGGCTTACGGTTTGCTGTCTAAAAGACATTTAATACCAACCGACACTAGACTGAGCCCAGTCTAGACATTATAAGTCATTTTAAATCATTTTTATCACATTAGAAAAGTAACATTTTACTTTTCTCAATTTTACGCAATATTCGTACGTTTTACGTATTACGCGTTTTAGACCCGTGTTTCCAGTTTTTAGCAGGGTTTTACACCCAAATGGAACCTACCACTCATTTTATATTTTATTATGGAACATATGGATATGTTTAACAATACTTTCAAATTCCATAATTTTACGACACCCGGTTTTACGTTTTGAGGCTTAATCATTTACGATTGGCATTTCCCGGAGTCAAAACTCATCCAATACTTGGATAATATCATCCAAGACCAACTCATCCCTTCCTATCCACTCCAAACCGCCACTAGGAGGGGGGATTCACACTATGTGGCTCAATCTCATGCTTTATGCCTTAAGATGTTAACATGTGTTAACCTTGGTGAGCAAGTGTTGACAAGTCAATGAAAGTAACCTCCTCATGGACCTATAAAGCCCCCCCATTCCCCCTTTGTTGCCGTGGATACCCAACACCAAAACCACACCATCCTTTGCTCATTTCCTTCTAGTTTCATGCATGATTCAAGTGCTTCTTCAAGGTTGAAACTCTAGTTAGGTTATCATTCATCAAACACTTCCATAACCTCATATACTTGGTGATTTCTCTTGAGTTTGAATCCACTCAAGTCACCTCAACCTTCATCATCCATCTTTCAAGATTACAAGAGTAGAAAGATTGCATGAAGTGAAGTGGGTTGAAGCAAGTCTATCAAAGTCCTTTTCCTTACATGTTAACTTCCTTTCATCTTTGAAAGCCAAAAGTTGTAAGCCAAACCCTAACATGATTCTTGTTAAATAATCATATTCATGTTATTTACATATTATTTGTGTTATATATTGTCTTGTTATCATGTCCATGATGAATAAAAGTGAGCAAAACAAGTTATTGTTATTGATTGTTAAAACAAGTTCATAAAACAAGTAAACTAGTGACTTTGTTGGTATAACCTGATCAAAATGGTAAAATTATGATCTTGGATCATTACATAATACAGTAGAGGACTTAACAAGGAAACCGTAGCAACTTGAACCACCCAAAACGAGTATACGAGTCAAAAGTTACGCCCATTTGAAGTTACCAAAACTTTGCGGCAAACTGCCAAATACCATTCTGATCAAATTTGGGTTTTGAAAGTCACCCTTCTGGTCCGATTCATCAAAAAGTTAAAACACGAAAGTTGTCCGGAACGCCGTTTTCGTTCAGGAACAAAGAAGCTTGAGCCCTAAAAACGCTTTCCGAGTGATAAAATTCTTCAAAATCTAAACAGCCCATTTTTAGGCGAAAGTCACTAGATTATGGTTATACTTTAAAAGGAACAAGAGGTCTTATGACCTATAATCAAGACCACAACCATGGCTAGAGCCAAGGTTGAGTCTCATGACCTTGGAACAAGGACCAAAGGTCATGGCTAGGCCATGACGAAATGACCATACCAACTTACTTAGGCGAAAACATGAGCTAACGACCATATAAACTTACCAAGACAAATACATGAACAAGAGTTGGCGATAACTTGAAGATACAATTTGGATCTACTTCATCAAAGGAACCATGAGATATTACAAAGAAAAATGGTCATACAAGACTTATGAAACATACCCTAATAACAATCTTCATGTACTAATAAACTTTCCTAAGTTTATTCAAATATCGGACATGTAACTTTTCGGATCAAAACTTATATCTATATATGTTATCAACTACTACAATAGTAAAAAGCCTCATGTGAGGAGTTCATTATGTAAGCCGTCAAGTTGAGTTGTGGATTTACGAGTTAAAGTGTCCTGGCTCCTCGAACGCTTACTAACATGACTTCTGAATTATGTCGGCCCGAACGGTAGTAAACGATATATAAACATACATGTTTCATGAATCATTTCTTTCAACGACTTACATTATACATCATACCACATCATGGACTAAGTGCAAGACATACATTTATTGGCGTGTTTATGTTTCCTTAGACATTATTCCAAACCTAAGTTACAACAATTATTCTAGGTTGCTCGTAGAAGTTCTTACGGCATATCCATCATTCTCATTATACATCATCCAACTCAAGGTGAGTTCATAGCCCCACTTTCCATTACTTAATTGTTTTACAAACCCTTGGGGGGAATACATGCTATTTTTAACCGAGCACAATGTTTTTAAATTGTATGCTTGCCTGATTGTTTTATTATCACTAAGTACCAACCTTGCTAAACCGAGATTCCTTATTATGAACCATTTAATCACTAGCAATAGTGAGCGCGAATATTGTGAATAGGCCTATTGGGATTGACGAATCCCATTTGTATTGACTAAGTTCAAACAAATGCACTAATATTTGAGATTTAGGTATGTTAGCAAAGTACCTACCGGGATAAATCTGCCGATCGATATTGGTACACGTTAACGTTATGGTGTCATAAGCTTAGTGTATAATGCATTTTATGGGCGTATAATAACGTAGCCTACCTGTTTTGTTTTCCAAACATTGGTGTGAGTCTACAGCTCACACTACCAACATATTGTGTTCAAACGATTAAACAAACTCTATGAATATCACTCAACCTTTGTGTTGACCTCTCAAGCATGTATTTCAGGTTCATGACGATCAAGGATGGCACGGAAGCGCACGGATTCTCAAGAGGGCTATAAATTTTATTATCATTCAAAAACTCATTTATTATACATTGTAAACATGGAACCATTTGGGACCTCATTTTGTAATCTCTGATATTTATACAATTTGAATGATAAATCTTTTAAAACGACTCAATTGGAGTTCGTTTTCTATTATTGTGACTATTGTGCCGTCGAGTAACACCCAGTTCGAATTCCGCTGCAACCATGAATTGGGGGTGTTACAGATTGGTACCAGAGCCATGGTTATAGAGAAACGGGTCTAATTGAGACCTAAACTATAACCACACATACAGGCAAAAACATTTTATAGCCTTCCGCTCTCCGTGTCTTCCATCCTCCAGACGATTATGGACTTAGTAAGCATGTTATGCTACACAAACATATTAGTATATTCATATATACCCATTTTGAGAATTTCCCCGTAGACATTTTGTGCTACACAAACATAATTGTATATTGATATATGTACCCTAAACATAATTGAGCATTTCCCCGTAAGCATTAGTATATTGATATATAAACTCGGTTTATTTTCAATCATTTATCTAAACAATGGACTAAACATATCTGTGTATGCCTATTCTAAGGCATTTCGGCACAGCCACACTCTCCCAATCATGTTCCTACTCCAACATTATATGTCCAAGACATTGTAACTGATACAATGGTCTCATTCATTTTTCAAGACATTGTGAGATACAATGGTCTCATTTACTTTTCAAGACATTGTGAGATACAATGGTCTCATTCATTTTTTCAAGACATTGTGAGATACAATGGTCTCATTCACTTTTCAAGACATTGTGAGATACAATGGTCTCATTCATTTTTTTCAAGACATTGTGAGATACAATGGTCTCATTCATTTTTTTCAAGACAATGTGAGATACAATGGCTTCATTCATTTTCCAAGACATTGTGAGATACAATGGTCTCATTCATTTTCCAAGACATTGTATGATACAATGGTCTAAATCATTTCTCAAATGTTTTGAGTCACACAATGGCCTAACCTACTTCCCAGACATTGTGAATTGCACAATGGTCTAACCTACTTCCGAGACATTGTGTTTTGTGCAAATGGTCTCTAGAATTATTCCATCACATCATCAATATCATTTCTTATGATATCAAAAACCCGTCACAATCTATCGATTTCAAAACAAGAAATATGAGATTTCTAAAGGACAAACTAATCCATCATCGACAAAAGCTGAACTTTCTCTACATTCATCAAAGTTTTCTTATGAAACCTTCATTATTAAAAGTTCGTGATCCTGGCCAAGTATGTTCTATTTTAGAACTACTTAAAACTTCCTTTCCATACGTATCTACCCTTACTACCTTCTATGCAATGGAATATGAAAACATACGTTACAAGTCTTGTATGGACGGGACTTGCAACTTAAGGGTTTGACATCGCCTTTGTTTAGTGGACAGTTTCCCGAAAGCAACGGACATATCAAAAGTATACCTAGTTTAGGTATTTGAAAATTTTATCGAACCTTGGCTAAATATAGACTAGTCACCTATATTTAACCAAGGGACAGTGGAATATAGTCTGACTAACTATATTCGACTTAGAATTTTCAAATACTGAGAGTAGTTGTACTAGGGTTATGTTTAGATTGATTTCCTACATGAACACGATAAACCACCAGAATTCATTAAAACAATCTAGAGACACGATAGTGTCTTACCACTCGGCGAAATCTTAACACCATATTTGTATTATCTAAATTTTATTCTTGAAAGTTTTCATTTATGAGATAATCCGAACTACTATCTTGGGATAGTTATCAATTATTCTCTTCATCCTGTAGAAGTACTATCCTGTTTAGGTCCTAAGGATACCATTCCATCATAAACCTTTAAAATCTTTTAAGATTTTCAAAACAAACTCAACATCTATGCCTAAGAATATTAATATTAAGCATACACTACACACTTTTGTTCACCAACATATCACATCATTATCTTCACAACCGTTACAACCACAAGCTCATTAACAGATCTTGATGCACTTTTAAAGCTCAAATCATCCTTAGTTACACCACAAGTACCCTCATCAGCTTTACAAGATTGAATATTCATCTTGTACTTTTGGAACACCAGTATCATCTCGTAATACACTACCTTGTAACTTACCGGCTAAGTATGAATGTTGTGTTGGGAATTCTTAAGTAGGATGATTTATAATTATTTGAATGGATTGGGATGCCTTTTCATTTAAATAAAGAAATTGTAAATCACCGAACCATAAGTTTATATTCCCCTATTTACATTGTTTGGGATGCCTCTCTATGTAAATAAAGAATTATAAACAAGTGGGCTTATTTGTATCCGAAATAACATAAGTATGAAGTCAATAAACACTAGGTACAACAACCGATTACCTACTAGGCTATGATTGCAATTACTATCTCAATTCCTATTAATATTCGACTGCTATATCAATTTCCTTTGATATTCGATTATTACCATACCTTTCCTACACAAAAGTAAGCCTCATCCTACACCATACACCGAAATGACAAATCAAACTCCATCACTAGTAATCCCAGACTTTAGTCCTCATAAGTAACCACACCTTTTCATTGACACCACTCCAACATATGACACACAAAGAACTTCGGGACGAAGTTCCCCGTAAGGGGTAGAGACTGTAACAATTCGCATTTTTCAGGATAATTACTATTCCCGAAAAATTTCACTATTCACTTTTACTATTCATTTTTCCCGAAAATTTTCCCGAAATTTGATTTTTATTTCTTGGGCTGAAGTGATAAATCATTTCCATGGCAAATTAAAAGTTTGACATTCATAAGCTCATTTTCGTGAAAGTTATTAAGGAATTACACGGAATTACACGTTTTAGGGTAAAACGTCATTCAGAAATTCTACGCACAACGAAATTTGGTCGCGTTAATTTTCCCCGTATCAGAAAAATGTTTGACACACTCATGATTTATTTGAGAATAAATCATGACTGAGAAAAACATGACCAAAATAAACCTCGGCCGTGAAAAACTGGAATTTTCAGTTTTAAGTGTTTTTACTCAGCCGTAACCTTAGCCTATACCTGCACCGCGTTTCTAAAAAGATTTGAGTTTTCAACTTATTAGAAAAATTCAACATATTTTTCCCTCCTCCATTGACCAAAAATCATCCCTTGATGTTATAAGTCATTTCGTGATTTTTAGGCTTACGGTTTGCTGTCTAAAAGACATTTAATACCAACCGACACTAGACTGAGCCCAGTCTAGACATTATAAGTCATTTTAAATCATTTTTATCACATTAGAAAAGTAACATTTTACTTTTCTCAATTTTACGCAATATTCGTACGTTTTACGTATTACGCGTTTTAGACCCGTGTTTCCAGTTTTTAGCAGGGTTTTACACCCAAATGGAACCTACCACTCATTTTATATTTTATTATGGAACATATGGATATGTTTAACAATACTTTCAAATTCCATAATTTTACGACACCCGGTTTTACGTTTTGAGGCTTAATCATTTACGATTGGCATTTCCCGGAGTCAAAACTCATCCAATACTTGGATAATATCATCCAAGACCAACTCATCCCTTCCTATCCACTCCAAACCGCCACTAGGAGGGGGGATTCACACTATGTGGCTCAATCTCATGCTTTATGCCTTAAGATGTTAACATGTGTTAACCTTGGTGAGCAAGTGTTGACAAGTCAATGAAAGTAACCTCCTCATGGACCTATAAAGCCCCCCCATTCCCCCTTTGTTGCCGTGGATACCCAACACCAAAACCACACCATCCTTTGCTCATTTCCTTCTAGTTTCATGCATGATTCAAGTGCTTCTTCAAGGTTGAAACTCTAGTTAGGTTATCATTCATCAAACACTTCCATAACCTCATATACTTGGTGATTTCTCTTGAGTTTGAATCCACTCAAGTCACCTCAACCTTCATCATCCATCTTTCAAGATTACAAGAGTAGAAAGATTGCATGAAGTGAAGTGGGTTGAAGCAAGTCTATCAAAGTCCTTTTCCTTACATGTTAACTTCCTTTCATCTTTGAAAGCCAAAAGTTGTAAGCCAAACCCTAACATGATTCTTGTTAAATAATCATATTCATGTTATTTACATATTATTTGTGCTATATATTGTCTTGTTATCATGTCCATGATGAATAAAAGTGAGCAAAACAAGCTATTGTTATTGATTGTTAAAACAAGTTCATAAAACAAGTAAACTAGTGACTTTGTTGGTATAACCTGATCAAAATGGTAAAATTATGATCTTGGATCATTACATAATACAGTAGAGGACTTAACAAGGAAACCGTAGCAACTTGAACCACCCAAAACGAGTATACGAGTCAAAAGTTACGCCCATTTGAAGTTACCAAAACTTTGCGGCAAACTGCCAAATACCATTCTGATCAAATTTGGGTTTTGAAAGTCACCCTTCTGGTCCAATTCATCAAAAAGTTAAAACACGAAAGTTGTCCGGAACGCCGTTTTCGTTCAGGAACAAAGAAGCTCGAGCCCTAAAAACGCTTTCCGAGTGATAAAATTCTTCAAAATCTAAACAGCTCATTTTTAGGCGAAAGTCACTAGATTATGGTTATACTTTAAAAGGAACAAGAGGTCTTATGACCTATAATCAAGACCACAACCATGGCTAGAGCCAAGGTTGAGTCTCATGACCTTGGAACAAGGACCAAAGGTCATGGCTAGGCCATGACGAAATGACCATACCAACTTACTTAGGCGAAAACATGAGCTAACGACCATATAAACTTACCAAGACAAATACATGAACAAGAGTTGGCGATAACTTGAACATACAATTTGGATCTACTTCATCAAAGGAACCATGAGATATTACAAAGAAAAATGGTCATACAAGACTTATGAAACATACCCTAATAACAATCTTCATGTACTAATAAACTTTCCTAAGTTTATTCAAATATCGGACATGTAACTTTTCGGATCAAAACTTATATCTATATATGTTATCAACTACTACAATAGTAGGGAGCCTCATGTGAGGAGTTCATTATGTAAGCCGTCGAGTTGAGTTGTGGATTTACGAGTTAAAGTGTCCTGGCTCCTCGAACGCTTACTAACATGACTTCTGAATTATGTCGGCCCGAACGGTAGTAAACGATATATAAACATACATGTTTCATGAATCATTTCTTTCAACGACTTACATTATACATCATACCACATCATGGACTAAGTGCAAGACATACATTTATTGGCGTGTTTATGTTTCCTTAGACATTATTCCAAACCTAAGTTACAACAATTATTCTAGGTTGCTCGTAGAAGTTCTTACGGCATATCCATCATTCTCATTATACATCATCCAACTCAAGGTGAGTTCATAGCCCCACTTTCCATTACTTAATTGTTTTACAAACCCTTGGGGGGAATACATGCTATTTTTAACCGAGCACAATGTTTTTAAATTGTATGCTTGCCTGATTATTTTATTATCACTAAGTACCAACCTTGCTAAACCGAGATTCCTTATTATGAACCATTTAATCACTAGCAATAGTGAGCGCGAATATTGTGAATAGGCCTATTGGGATTGACGAATCCCATTTGTATTGACTAAGTTCAAACAAATGCACTAATATTTGAGATTTAGGTATGTTAGCAAAGTACCTACCGGGATAAATCTGCCGATCGATATTGGTACACGTTAACGTTATGGTGTCATAAGCTTAGTGTATAATACATTTTATGGGCGTATAATAACGTAGCCTACCTGTTTTGTTTTCCAAACATTGGTGTGAGTCTACAGCTCACACTACCAACATATTGTGTTCAAACGATTAAACAAACTCTATGAATATCACTCAACCTTTGTGTTGACCTCTCAAGCATGTATTTCAGGTTCATGACGATCAAGGATGGCACGGAAGCGCACGGATTCTCAAGAGGGCTATAAATTTTATTATCATTCAAAAACTCATTTATTATACATTGTAAACATGGAACCATTTGGGACCTCATTTTGTAATCTCTGATATTTATACAATTTGAATGATAAATCTTTTAAAACGACTCAATTGGAGTTCGTTTTCTATTATTGTGACTATTGTGCCGTCGAGTAACACCCAGTTCGAATTCCGCTGCAACCATGAATTGGGGGTGTTACACATGGTAACTGTTAGTATAATTCCGAACAATCCTCCCCTAACTTATGATTTATACATAAATCAATAAGTTTCTCCAAGTATTCAGTAAACATGAGGATATGGGAATTCTTCCAAACACTTATCTTCTTCTTCTTAATTCTTTATCAGCTCTCACACTTTGATCATAAATCCTTTGTAGCAAATCATCTATGACTTCAGTTCTTTCCCAGCACCTAAGCTTAACTGTTCTCATCACATCCAATACTCCAGCTCTCAATGGATATTCTTTCTCAGCCAGCATAAAGACATCAACTCCATCTTGAGTAGAAACATGATGCACAGAACTTGAATCATAGAATTTCCACAAGGTTCTTTGATCATGAGATTAAAATCTTCAATATCTATCACTTGGGTCAAGTTCATATAATCTTCTGAAGTGAACCCATAACTCCATAGCCTTGACATTAACAAGTTCATCCTTTTTAAACTGATCTTGAACAATCCTCCACAAAGTATCCAAATCTTCTCTATCACAAGATCTAACAATGTCTTCAAAATCTCTGCAAATGCTTGTGACACTTCCAGTTCTGATGATCTTCCAAGCTACACCAAAACTATCAGAAAAGATCTCCCAACCAACAACTGGATATTTTGCTTGTAAAGGTTCAATATTTAGTACATCAGTCTCTATGAACAACATGTTTGTAACTTGCTCTTCTGTCAACTTGCTAGGACCTTCTTCTGCTTGAGATGACTCTTGAGTCTTCAACTTCTTTGCATCTTTTGATCCAAGACTCACTCCAGACCTTTTTGTCTTCATAACTATAGGTTCTTGATCCATTGGAATGAATTTACTATCTCGTCTTTTAATTCTGTAGTAAATACCTTCAATTTGATCATGTGACATTCCTTTGAATTGACCCATCTTCATATTACCAACATGGCAACAAAAAGTCTTCATCTCAGCAATGATCTGTGCCTTTGTAAGCTTTCTTGGCTTCTTTTGACCTTTTCTAGCATCCCCAATGATTTCATCAAGAGCCTGCTGATTCTTCATTAGAATGAAATCTTTAAGTTGAGCAGACTTTTGTTCTTCATTCAAGGTTGTATTTGTAATAAGTTCAATGGCCTTCTTTATGATTATTTGATCATTGTTAATCAAATAGTCAATCTCTTCTTCTGTAGGCACATAAGTGAATAATGGAGGTTTCTCATATATGACAGTTGGTGAGACACTTGAAATTGGTTCTGCCATAACAGCTTCAAGTTTATCCAACCTCTTTGCTTCCATAAAATTAGCAACTTCATCTTCCTCTAGCTTTCTTTTTCTTTCAATCTCTGCTGCTTGCTGTTGTTCTGCCAATCTTGCATCAAAATTAATTTGAGCTTGTTCTTTCTCAGAAATCTTTCTAGTAAGCTCTTGTTCTGAACCAGTCATAATAGCTTTTCCTTTGACTGGTCTTATTCTGGCAGCTTCTTCCTCTGCAGTGGTAATTTCTTGAGTAGCAGTGGGAACTTGTTCACTTGCAGTGGTAATTGGTTGATCAGTGGGAACTTGTTCTGCTTCAGTGGAAATTGGTTGAGCAGTTCAAACTAAATCATCAAAATTAAAACCAGCATCAGCATCCATATCTTCAACATCCAATTTCCTCCCCTCAGTCACAGCTACATCATCTTTTGCTTGAGCATTATCAGAATCAGTGAGCTCAGCAAACTCATTTTCAAAAAATTTACTCCTCCCCTTAAGCTCTGTGATGAGTGCTCAAACACTCATCATTTTTGGTCTAATCTGAACTGCAAAACATACAAAAACACTTAGAAATGCATCAAAATACTAAAAATATTTCAAAATTGTGTTTTATATGTTTTAGATGCAAAATGAGCAAAAACAAATGAAAAACGCATAAAGTTTGCAAAATTGGCAGTTTCAGTCCCCCAACTTTCATAAAATTACAAAATTAGTCCCTGGTCATTCAAAATATGGAAAATTATCACCAAAGGTCCTTTTACAATCATAAGTTGTCATATTTTGTCCTTTGGTGAAAAATTGAAAAGTTTTGGAAAATTACAAGTTTAGTCCCTGGAGTTTCAGTAATTGACAAAATTGGTCCCTGGTGGGATATTTTTGGAAGAAAAATCAATTTTTGTCCTTGGAAAATCAAAATGTGTCAAAAATAGTCCTTGGAATGAAAGATTGGTGAAATTACAATTTTAGTCCCCGGATTTTGAAAATTGACATACATGGTCCCCGGGAATTTTGAAAAGTACAAAAATTGCAAAAATGGGTTTTGGATATTTAAACTATGCAAGTATGGTCCTTATTGTTACTTTGGAGATTTGGCAAAACAGCCCCTTGGAATTTCAGTTTTTACAATATTGGTCCTTGTGATTATATACAAAACCAAATGGACCTTGTTTATTAATTTAACCCAACAACAAAAGCCCACCATCCACCTTATTACTCCAAACCTGCCAAACACCTCCCAAGCCCAATCCACAACCAGCCCACTCCCAACCATTTTTAATAACAACCTGGTCATTTGACCAGGTCAAACAACCATCGTCCCTAACCTCCCACCATTACCACCCTTAATCCCAGGCTTTTGTCTCCCCCCTCCTCCACTGTATCACCAACTATCATTAATAGCTTCACCTACACCCATACATCCCCCCTCCTCATTTAATAACTCACCAAACACCATAACCTGCCAATCCCTGCTTTCCCGCCAAAACCATTTTCGAACGGTTGAGATCAAAAGAAGCTAATCCAAGGGTCCAACAGATGTGGGAAAGTCAAGAGAGACTCCAGGGCTTATAAAAAGAAAAGAAAAAGAAGAGAAAGAGTAGTAGTTAGTGTAGAATAATTTTTAGTGTAATTTTTAGGTCAAACTAATGTAATTTTAGTTTCTAGTTATTGAAATTAGTTTAAAAAGTTTGTTCTCAGTTCTATTAATGTAATTCAACTTTTATTTAAGCTTATTTTCAGTTTATCTTTGCATTTTCAGTTTTTGCCATTTTACTCAAAATCTCAAACTCACTTAATATTGTTGAAAGTTATTAGTTCTTGTTCTAATAAGCTCAATTTAGTTTAATTATAAGTTTCTCAAAGGCTAAATATCACCTAAAGGGTTTGTATTCAGTTTACAATATATATATATATATATATATATATATATATATATATATATATATATATATATATATATATATATATATATATATATAAGAAAAATATTCAAAAATAAAAATAAAAAATGGTTGTCTCTAGTCATGAAGCAAAAGCAAGGATGGATTCTGGTTTAGTAGCTCATGGGAGCATTAAGTTGTGAGTTTGGAGTTGATTTTCAGTTGGAATTCAGATTTGATACCAAGTAAGCTTTTGGGTAATATTTTTCTATAATCTGTGTTTAGTAGTATTTGTTGTTAGTAACTGTCTTAAATTGCTTTATTAGACTTAATATAGCCTAGTGTAACTTAGTTTAGAAGCTTTGTGGTTTGATTAGTTCATTTTCTTTAAAAATCAAAAAAACAGTCATCTGTATGGGGGTGTTTGGATTGACTGATCCAACTAGGTTTTAGGGTGTTTCATTGGTTGTTCTCTATTGAATCATTTTCCAAAAGGTTGTTTTAGGTTAGTTATCACATAAAAAGTAGTATTTGTTCAAACCAAAGTCAAAATCACAACAAAACCCACCCAACAGTTAACTGTTGAGGGTTTTGGGTTCCAAATCTCACCCATTTTGTTAAAAGTTATCTTTCTAGCCTAGTTTAGTCTTAGTATAGCCTAACACATCTATTTCAGTCATTAAATCAAGAATCAAAAGTCATTAAAGTCAAATTTTAAGTTTTTGCAAAAAGTCAAATATGCATGTTTTCAGATTTTTCCAAAAGTTGAGGGATTTTTAGTGAATTTTAGATTTGGGTTCATAGCTTGAAACTTGTTTCCATAGAAAGTCTACCAGCTCTTCTCCATAATCCCACCTAGCTTGTAATTTTAGGAATTTATTTGTGGGCCCCACAGCGACCCAAAGTGGGCTGCAAGGCTGCTGTATGCTCTGCTGCAGCAGTTAACACCCCCACCACCACCACTTGGTGGTGGTTTTCTGGCCATATCAGTGGTCCACAACCTCCCCACCTTGTTCCTTGCAAGCCCCCTCCTACCAGGGTTGAGACTTTGACCCATGGTTTGACCTGTAAGCCTGTGGACCCCACCTGAATCAAGGCCTCAAGTTCTGTCCCACTTTCAGTCAAGCACCAAGTTACCAAAGTGCTTATTGGTGCTTATTAGCTTATCTTGTGAGCTTATTTGGCTTATTCTTGCTTTAACATGTCCAAATAGCTTATTTATATCAGTTTTAACCAAAGTGGGTCCCACTGAAGCTCATTTGAGCTTATTTCTTGTTGTGGTCAACAAAAGTCAACTGTTGACCCTATAAGCTTGTAATTTGCTTAATTTTGAGTTACAAAAAATTTGTTTTTATAAAAAGTTCATGTTTTTAGTTATAAAATAGTTTTCTAAAATAAAAATCCAGAAAATCCAATTTATTTTTAAGTGATAGTTTCTATTTAATGTAATTTAATTTTAATTTTCATTTTTAAATTTTTATTAAGTACTTAGCTATTTTATATTTTTCTTAAATTCCTCTTATATTAAAGTATTTATAATAATTTTCTCAGATTTTTATTTTATCATTTAGTATTTATTAGAATTAATCTTAATTTTATTAATTATTAATTAATAATTAGTTTTAAATAGCATAATTAGTATTTATAAAGCAAAACCTAGTTTTTATATTTTTTCTAGCTCTTATATAATATAAAATAATTTTAGAAATTTTCTTGTAATTTTTACTGTTTATTTTCTATTTTTCTTAATTTAAAATAGTTTATTTAGGTAAGTAATAATTAATTAGTAATTAATTAATATAAAAATCACAAAAAGACAAAAATACTTATTTTTAATTTTAAAACTTATTTTTAGTTATTTTATAATTTTATAAATTTTATTTTCATTTTCTAGCATTTAATTAGTATTAAATTATATTTAAGTGTTTTAAATATTAATAATTAGTATTAATTAGTAATTAATTAATAATAAGTAATTAATTAGTGTAAAAATTTATTTTCTTTTTCTAAAAATTTACTTTTGCCTTTTAGTTTGTAAAAAAGTCATTTTCACCCCCTGGGTGTTTTCAGATTTCCGTTTTCACGTTTTATTTTGTACGTTTACGTTTTATTTAAATGTAAACGTATAAGTTTTAGGTTTAAAACGTTTCTGGTTTTTCCTAACTTTTAGTCTTATTCATATAGCTTGTTTAAGCTATTTCATTGTAGATTCCTTAGTTCAAATCATTCACAAACCCCTTTCCGTCCAAATTCACCCGATCACAAAGCCGTTTGTTAACCATCCACACCTCGTCTGGACATAACGACCCGGGGAAACACTATATTCCGCGGAGCATTGACTCTAGGTTGTTTGACCTTGTTGACCATTATTTGTTCGGTTTAGGTTGACCGTTTGGAGCCAATCACTCTGCATCTGTTTTCCTCCCCTGTTTGGAGAAATCTCCCAAAGCTTTAGTAGAACTTGCAGAAAACTCATCCTGAGGTGAAGATGATGAAGATAACACCACTTTAGATCTTTTCTTCTTGAGATTCTCAACTTCATTCTGCAATCTTTGAATCTCAGCCTTCAATTGATTCAGCTCTGTGGCATGTTGTTCTTTGGTCTGTGCCAGATCTTTCTCCAGAGCTTGAACCTGCTTGACTAACTTGGTACAAATTTCCATCAATTCAGGTAGTGGCACACTGCCTTCATCACTTCCAACTGTGTAACCTGTTGGGAGAGGTGAATCATGAGGCATTGATTCAGGCTCTTCCCTAGTTAGACTAGGATGAAGCCTTGAACCGCCACTGCTTGTTCCTAAACCAAAAGGTTCAGCAACATGCAATGTTGAGATGAGAGAAGTTGGCTGTTTAGACCTTCTCTCATAAGTGTGAGTAACAGCAGGGGTATGGTGAATTGGTGGAACAACAATATTAGGTGTGTTATGAGATACAACTGGGATGGTTGCATCTTCACCCTGAACTTGAGCAATTTTAGCAAGCATTTGAGGTAAAAGTGGATGAACCTCCCCATTCCAAAGATCTGAAGCCTTACACATGTTTTGAAAAACTTTTGGCTTAAGAGTGGAAGGTTCATAAATTCTATTGTGAGGATGCAGTTGAAACTCATTTAACACTGCTTGCACAAACCTTGGATACATCAAAAATTTATATTGACTCTTTACATTGCCTTTCATATTATTAAAAATAAACTTTGAAAAATTGAAAGTCCTATCAGTTGCCAAACAAATCAAAGGATAAGCCATGGTTGATGCAAATTGTTCATAAGATGTTTTCTTAGGACTAAGGCAATGTAAAAGAGTGTGAATTAAAAATCTCCAATGGGGACAAAAACATCATTTTCTTAAAGCAATATTAGTGAAAATTTCTGAATTAGGTAATGTGATGATACCATTGAGATCATCCAATTGGAGAATTCTCCTCAAGGATGACTCAGTAACATCAATAGTTACCCCATCAACTGTGGCTCTTAGAGCATCCACAGATTCTTGTGTGTCTCCCTGTTCAAGAGTTATGGACTCCACAGTATTCCAGAACTGTTTGATATGAGAGACATAGATTGTGGGATTAATAGTTAAGGCATACCTTATATGAGTTGTGTTTAGAAATCCACAATCTGATGAAAAACAGGGCCACTCTTCTCGTTTGACTTTTGTAAGTAGGCCACTTGGTTGTGCTCCTCGACAAATTTTAGAATCGGCATGATATTTGTGAAAAAGAGAATAAAAGTGTTAGTAATCAAGATAAAAAGCAAGCCGTATGATGATCAATTTATACTAATAGGGTTTGAGGAGGTTGCGCAATGTGAATTATCTTTAGAAAGAATTATCTTTGGAAAAAGAATAATTTATAATAAGTAAGTAGATAATTCACAAAAGATTTTACCCTATTAATAAGGAAAGATGGTTATTTTACAACGGCTAGTAAAAATTAGATTACTGACACAACAGTTGTAACGGCTAGTTCATCAGTGGAAAAATTACTCTTGCAGTGGTAACTAATGAACTAGCAGTGGTAAAATTTTCACAACATATCAAAGAGCAATGGTAAATAAAACATTAAAATTTGTTGTTCTTATCATAGTTTTTAGCAAACTACCAGCTATCAACGGATTTGATATGTCTTTACCATGAGCCGTTTGCTATGGACTAGCCAACTCTTGATCACTTGGATGTATGGTGAGTTGATAACCTAGTTTTTGGTAAACTATCAACCATAAACGGATTTGATAAGTCTTTACCAGTAGCCGTTTGCTCTGGACTAGTCGATTCTTTTGTGGATTAGACATGGTGAATCAATAACCATTTGTTGTGTGTCTATGATACACACCTTATTACTCCAATGACTCCAATAACATGGGTTGTAAGCTGCAAACCAAAGTAACTTTCAACTTAACCCATAATTATTAACCCAAAGTAACTTTTTAACCAAGTTACTATTCACAAAAATATCTTCCAAAAGTCAACCCGATAATAACCAAATTTACTCCTCCACCCTACCAAAACAGGTAAGAGTAAATATTCTTCATTAATTAGAATTCGACCTTGACTTTGCTTATAAAAGGGGGCTCAAAACTTTTATCTCTCATCAATAAACAACTTCAATAACACAAACCCTAAGCATCATCATGAGTTGGTTTCCTTTAATCTACATCTCTTCTGATGACTCTTCAGATAAGGAAATCATTTATTGTTCAAACTCAGAGGATCTTTCAACAGGATGGAGTGACTACTTTCCACCAAGTGCAACCACTTTCACAGCTTCCAACAAGCCAACCAAAAAGGCTGAAGCTTCTCCTGCTCCATCTTTGGAGTTCTATTCTAGTTCTTCCTCTGATGATGATAATGATCCAACCTTTGATCTTTCCAAGGAGCTTCCAAAGGCCCTCACCACAGCATTGACAACTGCTATAAACAACATGAAGTGGCCAGCTGTTGAAAAGCCTACTCAAGCACCAAGGCCTCCCAAGCAAGTTCTGGGACTTGCTTGTCCAAGGAAACAACTTTCTTTTGATGACAAGAGAAAGAAGACTTCCAAGGGCAAGCATCAGTATGAAGGAAAAGGAAAGAAACCTATGGAGTAGGTGTTAGGTTGTAGGTTCATGTCTTGTGTGATGGTTTTCTGTTTTGGTGACAATGTTTTCTTGATGGTTGTAATGTACTCTTCTGATGATCAATAAAATTACTTCTTTCTTCTTGTTTTTATCACCAAACTTTCCACTGTTGTATGATTCTTTCCACTGTGCTCTTGATAACTCTGCATACAAATTAGTAGAAAACCATACATACAATACAAACAATATTAGTACCTAAAAACTATCCTGCAACACGGAAAAGTATTAGACATCAAAGTTTATGGATTTAGCATTCCAATACCTGTTACCAAGTATTGAAACCTACCCACATCACGCCCTTTTGTTAATAATTCAGCATAATTGTCATCAGTATGTATTTTGACAACATTAATAAGCTTTTTCTCAAAACAATCTCTAATAAAGTGATGTCTAATTTCAATATGTTTAGTTTTAGTGTGTTGCACAGGATTTTTAATAATGCAAATAGTACTACTATTGTCTATATAGATAATGGTGTTCATGAAATTGTACCCATAATCCAATAATTGATTCTGAAGCCAAAGGATCTGAGCACAACAACTAGGAGCTGCAACATATTCTGCTTCAGTGGTTGAAGTAGCAACCATAGTTTGCTTCTTGCACTGCCATGATACCAATCTACATCAAAGAAATTGACATCCTCCAGTAGTTGATCTTCTATCCAAACTTGCACCAGCATAGTCACTATCTGAGTATGTGATCAATTCCATTGGAGAGTCTCTTGGATACCATAATCCTAGATTAGGATAAGTCTTCAAGTACCTAAAAATCTTTTCCACTGCTGTCATATGTGATGTCTTTGGAGTCACTTGAAATCTTGCACAAGCACATACAGCAAACATAATGTCTGTCCTTGATGAAGTGAGATACATCAAAGAACCAATCATAGATCTGTAAGTGTGAACATCAACATTAGCACCACTAGCATTATTCAACAATAGGTGAGTGGTCTTGTCAGCAGGGGTATTTGAAGATTTTGCATCAGTAAACTTGAACTTCTTAATGATCTCAGCCACATATTTGTCTTGACTGATAAATATGCCTTCCTTACTTTGTTGTACTTGCAGCCCCAAAAAGAATGTAAGTTCTCCCATAGAACTCATTTGAAATTCATCTTTCATCAGCTTCTCAAACTCTTTGCACATCTCTTGTTTAGTAGACCCAAAGATAATATCATCAACATATACTTGAACAAGTAGAATATCACCTTTGTCTTTCTTGATGAACAAAGTTTGATCAATCTTGCCTCTATGAAACCCATTATTCAATAAATAAGTAGCTAAGGTTTCATACCACTTCCTTGGAGCCTGATGTAAGCCATAAAGAGCCTTAACCACTTTATATACTTTATTTGGGTGTTGAGGATCTTCAAAGCCTGGAGGTTGAGAGACATATACCTCCTCATCAATAGTACCATACAGAAAGGCACTCTTAACATCCATTTGATAGACTGTAAAGCCCATAAATGATGCATAGGCTAAAAATAATCTAATAGCCTCAATCCTTGCAACAGGAGCAAACACTTCTTCATAATCAATACCCTCCTCTTGAGTGTATCCTTGAGCAACCAATCTAGCTTTGTTCCTGATTACAATACCTCTTTCATCTTTCTTGTTTCTGAAAACCCATTTAGTACCAATGACCTTCATACCATCAGGCAAGTCACAAAGAACCCAGACCTTTTGAAGTTTAAACTGCAGCAACTCTTCTTGCATAACTTCAACCCAGCTAGATTCTCCTAGAGCCATATACACATTCTTAGGCTCCACCTGTGAGAGAAAATAGAAAAACAAACACTCATTCTTCTTACTATGTTTCTTGGACTCATATACTTCACTTATGAACCCATGAATATCATCTTTCTTTGTCTGTCTTCTAGTCTTCACACCTGATTGAAGTTCACCAATAACATTATCAAGTGGATGCACTTTGTGAATTGAAGACTGTGATGTGCTAGGAATAGCATATGTTGTAGGCATGTTTGAGATCTCTACATCATCACTTGGTGATTCCTGAGAAGTATGTTCCACATTTGGGCTGACATTGGAAACTTCTGGTATAGCAGTGGGAATGGAGTTACCACTGCTAGTAGGAATATCTTTATTTACATCAAAATTCACACCATCTGCATCACTTGTCTTTTCAGAATTATCAACAAAGTCCCAAAGTGGCATAACAATTTAATCTTCTTCATCTTTACAAGCTTCATCTTCATCAATGAATTCTTCTGAATCTTCAAGCTCCTTGTCTCCAGTGCTTGAAGTGAGAGGAACATAATTCATTGTATTTGATAATATTTCAAGATCAAATAGCCAATCTGGTCTTGAACCTGCCATGTTTGCTTTATTTTCAAGAAACTGAACATGCAAGTTCTCTTCAATCTTCTTTGTTCTTAAGTTATATACTCTAAAAGCCTTGCTAACCATAGAGTAACCAACAAAGAAGCCTTCATCAGACTTTTCTTCAAATTTGCCCAGATAATCAATGGTATTGAGAATAGTAACATGACACCCAAATGGCCTCATAAATTCCAAAGTATGAGGTCTTCCTCTGAACAACTCATAAGGTGTCTTGTTCTTTGTTTTGACCACTAAAACTCTGTTTTGAATGTAACAAGCAGTGTTAACTGCTTCAGCCCAAAAAGTCACTGGAAGCTTTGAATCAGCTAACATGGTTCTAGCAGCCTCAATTAGTGTTCTGTTTCTTCTTTCTGCAACTCCATTTTGTTGAGGAGTTCTTGCAACACTAAATTCTCTTTTAATACCTTTGTCTCTGCAGAAATCATCCATAACTTTATTCTTGAACTCTGTCCCATTGTCACACCTGATGATCTTGATTTTCTTTTCATATTGATTTTCAACTTCAGTGATGAATGTCTTAAGGATTCCAGTGGTTTCATCCTTGGTTCTTAAAAAGAAAACCCATGTGAATCTACTAAAATCATCAGTCGCAACAAGATAATACTTCTTCAAATTTATGCTGCTCACAGAAGTAGGACCAAACAAGTCCATATGCAGCATAAAGAGTGGATGATCAATAGAATTGAATGCTTTGGTCTTGCATGAAGCTCTGTGTTGCTTTCCTTTGAGACAGGCAACACAAGTTTTGTCATTTTCAAATCTTTTCTCTGGTAGACCTCTGACAAGTCCATCTTTCACAATCTTGTTGATGGTCTTGAAGTTGACATGACCAAGTCTTCTATGACAAAGCATTGATTCATCCAAAGTGGCTTTAGCAAGCAAGCAAGTAACATCATTATTAGCCACTATGTTCTTCATGTCAATGCTATACAGATTACCTTTTCTAGGGATTTTAAGCAAAATGTAACAATCATCAGGAAGCTTATAATCCTTAGATAAGATATAGCATTCATCTTCTGTGAATAGAACTCTATGCTTCTTGTCACACATCTGTGACACACTAAAGAGGTTGTACTTAAGTTCTTTCACATACTGCACATCTTCAAAGTCAATGTTTCCAGCCTTGATTGTTCCTTTGCCAGAAACTTTGCCACCAATTCCTCCTCCAAAGCTGACAAATTATCCATCATAAGGTTGAAAGTCTGAAAGATAGGACATATTTCCAGTCATGTGCCTGGAACATCCACTGTCTGAGTATCCTTGATCATTAGTAGTCTTTGAATGTCCCTGCACACAAAGTAAAGGAATTAGTTCCTTTTGGGGACCCAAGCTACAAATGACTTGGATCTGCCTCGTGTATCAATATAATTATATCTATCAAAGGTCATTGATACACCATTGGGATTGTTTGAGGTGATGGTTCCTTTTGGTTTCCATTCCCAACGTGCTGAGGCCTTAACAACATTTCCCATATTTACCCTTATCTTGTTAACAGACCCACCAGTGGTAACCTTTGGCCTTGCAGTGGTAACTGCTGGCTTAGCAGTGGAAACTGCTTGTTTTGAAACTTTGGGTACCCACTTCTGATTATTGTTAACTTTCTTTTCAAAATTGGTCTTTTTCCCTGTTTTAGTAGATTTAACAAAAGTAGCAACAGGTGACTTAGGGTAAACTCTGTTTTTATTTCTTGCAGTGGCAACTGCTGGTCTAGCAGTGGAAACTGCTGGTCTAGCAGTGGAAATGGGTTTAATGCCAGAATGAAGCAAAACAGATCTGGGAATCATCTTGCTAAGTGGATTTGGGTGAGTTAAGTTATTAGCATTTTGTCCATTCACCCTAGTATTCCCAAACACTTCCCTTCTTCCCAAATGGTAGGTACAGCTATAAGACAAATGGTCAAAGCTACCACATATATGACAGGGTTTGTTATTGAACACAAAATCACTACCAAATTGCCTAGATGTAACATGATTCCAACTCCTCATATTACCCCTAGGAGTTGGTGACCTACTTCTGTACATCTCTGCATATCTAGTAGTGGGCCTAGTGAAATTGGGTTGTGACCTAGGCTTTTCTTTGACTACATCAGGAATACTTCTTTTAACCTCCACTTTAACATTCTCAGGAACACTAGGTTTAGACTCAACATTTAAATTTTCATCTTTAAGAGATGAGTCACTAGCACTATCAAATATATCCACCTCAACCTGAACCTTTTCAATTTCAACTGGTTTAACAAACTTTGGTCCATAGGTCATAGGTAGTTCCTGGAATTCCTCTAATCCTGTGTGAGCTAAGTCAATGCCAGGAGGTGATGGAACACCTCTTAGAGGTGGTGGAACTGTTTTGTATCCAATTCCTGATTTGGCTTTGCTCACTACTTTGGCTTCCCAAATTTTGTCAATACACTTGGATTGATGATCCAGTGTTTGCTTAGTTATCATTATATTCTCACTAGCCATCTTAACCTTTTCTAGTTCTTCTCTAAGAACCTTATTAACAGCAACCTGATAATCTAAATCTCTTCTTAATACTGCAATATCATCATTGAACTTAGATTCATTTGCCCTATAATGCTCTAACTGAGTTTCTAAAACACCTAGGCCTCTTTTATGATTTGCTAAGTTATAATTAGTATGAGTTAACTCTAGGCATTGTTCATTAAATTGTGCTTTAATTTTCTCATACTCTTTTAAGGCCTTACAAGATTTAGAACAAGCATTATCAATTTGTACCTCAGAGTCAGAAAAAGCCATTAGTGCAAGCTCAGTAGCAACCATTGCAGACTTTGAATCATCTTCCTCATCCTTGGTCATAAAGCTCCAATCAAAGCTCACTCCATCAATAGCCAATAGCCCCTTTGGCTCATCAGTAGTAGGTTCCTTCTTCTTGTCCTGCTTATACCAAGTTGACCTGTTGTCAGATTTCCTTGGCTTCCTGCACTCCCTTGCAAAATGCCCCTTCTTGTGACAATTATAGCACTCCACCTTCTTTTTGTCAAAACCTACTGTTTCATTGCCACTGATGTTGATCTTTCTTCCAGTCTTCTTCCAAAACTTCTTTGTCCTTAAGCTTAGTAAAGCTACTTGCCATTTGATGTCCATCTCCTCCATATCATCCTCATCAATTTGATCCAAATCCTCATGATTGAGAATTGAACCACCCACTTGACTTGATATAAAGGCATAAAAAGTAGTATCACTAAGTCCTGCAATTTGTCTCTTTGAGCTACCAGTGAAAACACTTCCACTACCAGTGGAAACAACAATGTTAGCACTGTCATCATCACTATCACTTTCATCATCTGAACTATCATCAAGAGATGATGATATAGGTGCTACACTTCCTGAACTTGAGCTTATTTTGCCAGCTTTCTTCAATCTTTGTTCAATAACTTTGAAGTTATTGTACAAGTCATTAAGTTTCATGGTCTCCAATTCTGGCTTATCTTCCCACACAGCAACATTGGTTCCAAACTCAGAGGGTAAGCTTCTTAAGAACTTTAGATTAAGGTCTTCCCTTTCCACCTCAATCCCAAAAACAGTGAGTTGAGTAACAATCTTTTGTAGCCTTGTGAAGATGCTATCAAGAGATTCATTACTTGTTGAACCAAAGTTTTCATAAGTCTGCTTCAGCAAGGTCTTTTGAGTCTTCTTGGTGGAATCATTACCACCAAAAACTTCACAGATCTCATCAAAAAGAGTCTTTGCAGTCTTGTACTTGCTGGATGCAAGAACTTGGTCTCTGGGAAGTGTCATCAGCAACAAACCTCTGGCTTTGAGATCATTCTTCAACTGAAGTCTTTCATCATTAGTAACAGGTCCAGTGTTGACCTTAATTACTTCCTTGCCACCAACCATCTCTGAAGTAGAACTTAGTTTGAAAGAATTTCCAACCATAATGATCTCCCAAAGTGTGTAGTCTTAGACCATAAAGAATTGTTCGATCATCAGCCTCTACATCTCAAAGTCATTCAACTTAAGCTTTGGAAGCTTAGCAGCAATGTTTGAGTTACTGGTTTCTGTCTCCATTGATTCTTCTGAGTGAACAAGAGTCTTCTAAATCAAAGTATCAAAGCCTGGCTCTGATACCACTTGATGAATCTTTACACCTTGAACTTGTGTTAGATTGATACTTTGAATTATATCACTAAGTATGCGGAATCTACATAGTAACACTTAGAAGTTTGATTGTGAGTAAGACAGTTGTATATGAATAAGAACAATGTATGTAAACAAACTATTAGCTCCAATATTATTAATGATAATAATACGAGTGATCTTGATATCACTAGGGTTACACCTTGAAGCTCTAGAAACGTATATCAAACCTTTAACCTAGGATCTCCTTTTATAGCACAAGGAGTACTTTTCTACAAGATAAGTATAAAGCTAATAGAATAAGATATACACAAGATCTATTCTATATTTATCTAAACACGTTTCCTAACAGTTATCTAATAAGCAGTGGTAATATATGTTCTTGCAGTGGTAATGAGTTTCCACTGGAAGTACAATCTTCTGCAGTTGTAACATCTTCACTTAGCCGTGGTAACTGTTAGTATAATTCCCAACACCTTCCAACCTTTGCATATATGTACTCGTTTAAATCAACGCACAACAATCCCAGGTTCTCATCCATTTGTTCACATAGACAACCCAAATATCACATCCTGAATTAAAAACCAGTTGCAAATATTGTATTATTAGTGAACTTGAACAAAAGATCTAAACTTCGACGGAGTTTCATTAACCATACCTAACGAAGTAACTTAGACGACCCGACCCAATACAATGAAACTCACGTTTTGCCTAGTACGTAAGTGAACCCTGTAATTTTCAACCAAGAAGGTATAATAGATCCAAAACAAAACAATCGTAAATTGTCAAATATAGTACTATCACCCTACTAATCATCTTACCAAAACAGGTCCGAGGTTGGTAAGACGTCGACCAGTAGAACCATTTAAGTTAGCATACCTTTCCGACTCAGGTTGTTCTGGAAAAGAAGAAAATTGCCTAATTAGCTGCTAATTATTGCAGTAAACTTTAGTAATTTATGTACTAACCGATCAAATAAGCATAGCAAATATTCGTGCTAACATGGCTAAAAATTAAAAAAAAAAAAAATACTTTTCTTGCTATGTCAACATGACCTGAGAATCTATAAGGCTATGCCCACCATCGACATCATGCTGCATATGAGAAACGATCAGAATCGTCATGCTGCGTATGAGAAACGATCAGAATCATGTCCACCAGGAGTTAGCCTTGCTTTGCCCAGATATGGTTAAGACTGAGACTCAAAAGATTGAGCGGTATACCGATGTGTTGCCTGTGGCTACAAGAAATGATGTGATTGCTGCTAGACCTGCAAATGTTCATGAGGCCATCACAATCGCTCAACAATTAATGGATTCGTTGGAATTGGAAGGAGCTGACAAGGATAAGAATGGGAAGAGAAAGAGAGACCATCACTCTAAAGGTAATGATCACCGAAACAAGCGACAAGTTGTTGCTAAGGCTTATGCTATTGGGGATGGAGATAAGAAGAACCAAAATGGTGATGCACCCAAGTGTGGTCGTTTCTACAAGAATCATTCTGGACGATGTAATTTGATGTGCCAGAATTGCTCAAGGAGAGGATACACAGCTAGGGATTGTAGAGCTCGACCCCTTACTATGCTTCAAGCTACTCCCGAAGCTAGAAGTAAGGCGAATGTTACTTGTTTTGGATGTGGGAAGAAGGGACACTATAGGAATGAGTGTAGAGAATCGTGGAACCGAGGAAATCAAGGATCGGGTGGTAATGGGTACAATCATGGAAACCGTGGAGCTGGAGGGAACCGTGGATGTCATGACAATGAGGACCAACGTGTGGAAGCAGGAGCTGCTCATAGGAGAGTGTACGCACTTGGAAACGAGAGAGGAGAAGACCCGAACGTAGTTATTGGTACGTTCCTTCTCAATAATCGTTATGCTTCCATACTGTTTGATACTAGTGCCGATAGAAGTTTTGTGTCCACTACATTTGCACCCTTATTAGAAAAACCCCCGATGACCTTAGGAATTGGATATGATGTAGAGTTAGATAACGGAAACATAGAAAGGATTAAAACTATCATTCGCGGTTGCACGTTGAATTTCTTGAATCACCCTTTCAACATAGATCTTCTACCCGTCACGTTAGGCAGTTTTGATGTCATCATTGGTATGGACTGGTTGTCGAAGTATCGTGCTCACATACTTTGCGATGAGAAAATCGTACGTGTGCCTTACGGTAAGGAGATTTTAAATTTACAAGGAGATCGAAAAGGTTCGAGGAGCCCATCCAGATTAGCGGTCATTTCTTGCACTAAGCTACCGAAGCCAATGGAAAAAGGATGTTGCCTTTTCTTAGCTCAAATCTCTGAAAAAGGAGGTAAGGAGAAGAAAGAAAAATGCATTGGAGATGTGTCTATAGTTCGTGATTTTCTTGATGTATTTCCCAATGATTTGTCGGGAATCCCGCCTACTAGACAAGTGGAGTTTCAGATTGAGTTGATACCTGGTGCTGCACCCGTGGCACGGGCACCTTATCGACTCGCACCGACGGAACTAGAAGAGTTGTAGAAACAATTGGCGGAGTTAGCAGAAAAGGGATTTATGTGTATTGATTACCGAGAGCTGAATAAGTTGACCGTGAAGAATAGATACCCGTTACCGAGGATCGACGACATGTTCGATCAGCTTCAAGGATCGAGTGTGTATTCGAAGATCGATATGAGATTGGGGTATCATCAACTTAAAGTTCGCGAGGAAGATATTCCGAAAACGGCTTTCAGAATTCGTTATGGGCATTACGAGTTCCAAGTGATGCCGTTTGGGTTGACTAACGCACCGGCGGTATTCATGGATCTCATGAATCGGGTGTGTAAGCCTTACTTAGACAAGTTTGTAATCGTGTTCATCGACGATATTCTAATCTACTCGAAGAGTGAGAAAGAGCATGAGGAGCATTTAAAACTCATCTTAGAATTGCTCAGGAGGGAGAAGTTGTATGCCAAGTTCTCCAAATGTGAATTTTGGATTACGACGGTACAATTTTTTGGGTCATGTGATTGATGGTCAAGGATTTCATGTAGATCCCGCTAAGATTGAAGCTATTAAAGATTGGACTGCACCGACGACCCCAACTAAAGTTCGTCAATTTTTGGGTTTAGCCGGTTACTACCGAAGATTCATTGAGGGATTTTCGAAGATAGCCAAGCCGTTGACCAAATTGACTCAAAAGAATGTTAAATACAAATGGGGAGATAAGGAAGAGGAAGCGTTTCAATTACTTAAGAAGATGTTGTGTAGCGCTCCTATCTTGGCATTGCCTGAAGGTAGCGAAGACTTTGTTGTTTACTGTGATGCTTCTCATAAAGGTTTAGGAGTTGTGTTAATGCAACGGGAGAAGGTGATAGCGTATGCTTCCCGACAACTCAAGAAGCATGAGAAGAACAACACCACCCATGATTTGGAGTTAGGTTCTGTGGTTTTTGCCTTAAGGATATGGAGACATTATTTGTATGGAACCAAGTGTGTTGTATTCACTGATCACAAAAGTCTACAACACATCTTGAATCAGAAAGAGCTCAACATGAGACAACGACGTTGGATTGAGCTGCTAAGCGATTATGATTGCGAAATCCGCTATCATCCTGGTAAAGTGAACGTCGTTGCTGATGCTCTTAGTCGAAAGGAGAGAATACCACCGTTACGAGTTAGGTCATTAGGAATGACTATCGTATCGCCGTTACCGTCTCAAATATTAGAAGCTCAAACGGAAGCGTTGAAAGCATAAAACCGACCTGCTGAGAATATATTTGGGATGGCAGAAAATGAGAAGGGATTTTTTAAGCGTTCTGATGGTATATTATGTTTTGGAGACCGAAGTTGGGTACCATTGTATGGAGGAATTTGAGAGTTGATTATGCATAAGTCGCATAAGTCAAGGTACTCTATTCATCCTGGGTCTAACAAGATGTACCAGGATCTGAAGAAGTTGTATTGGTGGCCAAACATGAAGGCAGATATAGCGCTGTACATTACGATGGACTTTATTACCAAATTACCGAAGACAGCTAGCGGTTGTAACGCTATCTGGGTAATTGTGGATCGATTGACTAAGTCTGCTCATTTCCTGGTGATTAGCAAAGATGATAGTGTCGACAAACTTGCGAGGTTGTATGTGAAAGAAATTATTTCTCGTCATGGTGTTCCGATATCGATTATTTCTGATCGCGACAGCCGTTTCACGTCAGCTTTGTGGCGATCACTTCAAACCGATTTGGGGACGAGACTTGATATGAGTACTGCATATCATCCCCAAACTGACGGTCAAAGTGAGAGGACTATTCAGACTTTGGAGGATATGCTTCGTGCCTGTATAATAGACTTTAGTAAAGGCTGGGAGAAGTATCTACCCCTTGCGGAATTCTCCTATAACAATAGCTACCACACAAGTCTTAAAGTTGTACCATTCGAAGCTGTATATGGTCGTAAATGTCGTTCGCCTATTGGTTGGGCTGAAGTTGGAGATAGCCAACTCACAGGCGCCGAGCTTATATTGGAGACTACTGAAAAAGTGACTCAAATTCGTGATCGGTTACAAGCAGCTAGAGATAGGCAGAAAAGTTACGCCGATCAGAGACGTAAACCCCTAGAGTTCCAGGTTGGAGACAAAGTGATGCTGAAAGTCTCGCCTTGAAAAGGAGTGATACGTTTCGGGAAATGTGGGAAACTCAATGATGAGGCGAAAAATGAACCATTTTTAGGGGGTCATTTTAGCCCAGATTCGAATTTATTTGATCAAATATTGCCCTAAATCGTTCCTTTTGTCATTTTAGGTACTTTTGGAGTGAATTCTGGAAAAGGAAGCATTTTGGACGTTTTGGAGCATAAAAGTGAAGAAAACGGCAAAGTCTTAATTTTCCTTGCAGGGAACAGTACCTGACGGCGTGACAAATTTCTTAATGACGGCGTCAAGAGTAATACAAGAGGTGGAAGTGGATAAGTACGTGACGGTCCAGAGAGTTTTGTACTATGGACATGATGGCGTCACCATAGGCCGTCATGGTCCAAATGTTAGTGACGGCCCAAAACAGAATTACACATGACGGCGTCAAAAGTGGATCTAGGCAATCCGACTTCATTATGGGCGGCGAGTTGACGGCGTCAGAATTTTCTTCTTGACGCCGTCACCCTGTAAAATCTATATATAGTTTTGCAATTTTCATTCATTGGTGTGTAACTTTTAGGGTGTAACTTTGGAGATAAACCCTAGTCCGATTTTCATAGCTTTTTCAAGGGTTTTTACCCTTTGAAACCTCTTATGTTCAATTGAGATAAGTACTCTTTCAATTCAATCAATATGTCTATGTGTTGTTTGAATATATCTTACACTTGTCTTCAATTTAACATGCTTGGCTAGATCTCTTGTGTGTTTGCTTAGATGTAGTGAAACCTAGATGTTAATTATGGGTTGATTGTTTGTTTATAGTTGTTACGGATGATTGTATTCGATGTTAGGCTTAAGAAAACTGGCAGACTTCCATTGGTAACATGCTTGAACGTCTTAAGAAACATGATCAGAGGTGTACTATGATTTTTGGTTGTATTTAATGCGTAGGAGAATTCTAATGATCCCATTTTAGGAACTTCTAACGGCTCGACATAGGAGTTAAGTAGGATCCTATAGAGTTAGGGAATATTGTACACGACCCTACGACTAGTATTAAGGAATATGACCCGTCATCCATGCAATTGTAACAAATTATCAACCTGTAAAAGATATCTAGGGAGTAATGAAACCTAAGTAAATACAACTTTCCCTATCATTGTTTACATCACATTAGTTTAATTAGCTTTATTTTCATTTCTGTTATTTTATTTTGATTGCATCTTTAGTTATTGGGTTAGTTGGCTAGCAACTAATTCCGCCCACTCTTCCAAAACCCGAGATTTTATTTGCTTTTATAAAAATATAAAAATACAAAAGAATCATCCCTCACCTCTATACCTAGTTTTTAGGCTTTCTAATCCTAACGACACTATTACTGAGTTGAACGATCAATCTCCCGGTACTTGTCACTATACTATACAACAACGATCAGGTACACTGCCTGGTGGGGGTTGTAAGCTTATCGAGATCCCTCGAGAGGTAAAGCCTGGTGCGATTCCCACGTATCACTCAACCGCCGCTACATTGGACCATTTCTTATTTTGGAAAGAATTGGGCCCGTGGCTTATCGGTTGGAACTACCACATGAATTGAATAAGGTTCACGATGTATTTCATGTGAGTAATTTGAAGAAATGCCTTTCTGATGAAACACCGGTGATACCGATGAAAGACATTCGAGTTGATGAGAAATTGAACTTTGTGGAAGAGCCGATTGAGATTTTGGATCGAGAGATTAAGCGACTCACGCGAAGTCGCATTCCACTCATCAAGGTTCGTTGGAATTCCCGTCATGGACCAGAATTTACGTGGGAACGTGAGGATGAGTTTCGAAAGAGATATCCAAAGCTTTTCACTTCGTAGATGGTTTGTTCCGAGAGAAACCCGGGACGGGTTTCTTCTGAGGCTGGGAGAACGTGACAACTGGCAAATTAGGGAGCCATTTTGAAAACCCGCATTACGTTAAAGTTCGTTTATAATTATATGTTTGAAATTTTATTCGTAACGAATTTGAAAAACTTAAATTGTGGTTGACCATATTTAACTTTTTTAAATTTTTATGGAATCGAATTTGGATTATCGATGTGATATGAATTTACGTTGAAATTTATCGATCTAAATATTCGTTGCACTACGTTGACTCCGGCACTAGATAACCTAACAAATTTTAAATATTTTGAATATATGGGTTGGTATAGTTAATGAACGAATCGTGAGAGTTTAAAATATTTGGGAACGAGCCTGGTTTGAGAATGTCGAAACATTTTGAAAAGTACGGGTTTTGGTCCGTGTGTTTTACACCTAGCCTCCTTACCCATACCACTATTATTATTATTATCATTACTTTTATTATATAGTTTTTTTTTCTTTTTTTTAGTGCACTACAAAAATCGTCCTTGTGGCCCTCCTGGTTCACAAAAACACAACACACACCAACACCACCCTCACTTTCACTCTCATCTCTCTCTCTTTGATACCAAACCGCCGCCGCACCCTTTTTCCGGCGACCATCACTACACCGCCGCCTCCACAACTAAACCAACATCACCATCTTAACCATCTCATCGAGATCTACCTTTTGGTATATACCACGCCCCCACAACCTCCCCTAACACCACGTTCTCACCACCACCGCCACCTAAACACCACCTTTTTCATCTTTTCTTGTTGGGTTTTTGAAGAAATATATTCTTGGAGTCGTTTTGAAGGTGAGTGACCATGAGTTTCAACTTGTGTGTCTCGATTTGATACTCAAATCGTGGGTACACGGTTTTCTTGAATGGGTTTTGTAAATTTCTAATGGGAAATGGTATTTTTGATGATGAAAAACTCGTTTGGTATCCGGTTCTTGGGTTTGGATTGTGGTTGACTCGTTTACCACGAGACGGGGCTCACGGCCTTGTGTGGTTCGAGCCCTATGGCTTGATTTTGATGTTGGGTTTTGACCTAGTGTATTTAGCGAGAGTTTTGATATATTGGATTTGATTTGTGGCTCGATTTGGAGCGAGTTTGGCCTTGGTTGTTGATGTTGTTATGTCGCGACCCAAGGGGTCCGTTTGGGCAGATTTTGGATGCTCATTTGAGCTTATGCCGAGACCCCATGGTCTTGGGTTAGAGTCCTTGCGACTCATGGTTCGAGCCGAGACCCAAGTGGGTCTCTTGGCTCGGGTTTTGGCGTGGTAAATCAACCTGGAAATTGTGTTACTTGATGTTTTCTTGTTGTGATTTATGTTGTTGCCAATATTATTGTTATTTGGTATTTTGTTGTGGCCGATTATATGGGATGTGTCAAGACCCTTTGTGGTCTTGACCATGGTTCACTTTTGGAGTTGTGGAGTTGTTGTCGAATGCTAATTGGAACCGGTTATGAGACGGTGAATTAGATTGACGGAGATAGGTTAGTCGGGTGCCGTAGTCGGACCCTATTGTTGTAGCACGTGATTTGGGACTTGATTGACGGAGATGGATTACTTGGTTATGATTGGTTATTATCACTTGGACTTGGACAATGAGCCGAGAGTGATGACTCGGACATGTGGCCATCTTATATAACTCGATATTAATTAATCAAAATTAATAATAAAACTCGTAATAATATTATTAGTAATATAAACGTTTATATAAATATATATACATGAAAATATATATATATATATATTTATACAAGTGCGTATATTAAAAATAAAACGATCAAGAGTAATATTATAATAACGTGACGATGTATATTATACTATAAAAATAGTGTAATAAATGTCGGGAATGTTATTATTAGTAAACAACTATAAATGCCGATAAAATTTATAACGTTGGATAATCATTACGAAATGAAATGTTTTTGGAAAATAAAACGGGAAACTTACGAGTTATACGGGATTGTGGTCGCTTGAGTCCAAGTTGGCCATATTATATATTTTATGACTTTTGTGCTTGTCACGGATATGTGACGTTAATACATCCATTTTCTATAACTACGTAACTTATTTGATCGACGGATTAAATAGGACCTATTTAGTTATATAAAATGAGTATATTAATGGGTATTGTATCCTACGACGCCCATAGGTTGTGGTATATGTACGGAATTTATGAGTTACTAAATATTACGTGAGGTTTATCAAATTGACGAATTTGGTAAGTTTGACGATGTATTTAGAGAACTTATTAAATTTAGAAATATACCATATGGGATTCTACGTGCAATGTGATTTAGGTTTTGGGTATGATCTTAGAATGATATATTAGATAAATAAATTATGGAAGGGTACCAAGTCGATGGATTTGATAAACTTCGATGATTTATTTAAGTAATATATTGGGCTAATATTAGACCCGTAGATTGTTATTATTATTTCTTTTGTTCGTGATTTCTTGGTTTGAGTTGTGTCGACCCTCCACCCGCATGGATACCAAACGCCAAACTCCAAACTAATACGAGGATAATACGAGAAATGGATTTTGGAAAGTAAAAAAGAATACGTTCGGGATTGGGAATATTTGATTTTGAGGAAATGATCCTGAAACGAGTTTATATTGTTAGGAAGTGCCGAGTCCGTAGTTGCTGTCTTTTGAGTTGTGATACATCTTACTTCTACCGATTTCTTTCTGCTGATTTCTGGACTTGAGGTGAGTCATAGCCCCACTTTTACTCTTGAACTTTGTTTTTGTTGGGTCTGTTAAAACCCAAACTCCTTAATCCAGGATTTGAACATAAAATATCCTAAGTGTTTGTTAACCGAGAACACCAAACAGGTCACTGAATGCATAGTTGTTCAGTGAGTCATCCTCAAGACGCTCAGGGCGAATCTATGTAGAAAGGTTCACCATTCAGTGAGGCGGTTATCAGTGAATGATACCTGAGCCAAAGAAGAGGATGATGGACTCAGTGAGAGATGACAATAACTCATCGAGTTCCATGACTCCTCACCAACTAAGATCACTGAGTGAACAAAGATTGAAAGATAAGAAGACTGAAGTAAAGGCGGGATTAGGCGGGATAAGTTTGAATGGACAAGGGATGGTCCTTATCATGCCAAGGTCAACTTTCCCTGAATGAGTATAATACCAAGACTTGTGTCAACACTGAAGACCAGAAAGCATCCTTGTCCTTTACTACTTATAGCCAATTGTAACAGGGACAAAATACCTATGTATTTTGTCCAATATAGGATGACGTAATATTGTCTTGTAGTCTTTGTCCATTAGGTAAGTGTTAGAAATTACTTGTGTATAATAGAGAATAAGCGAGAGAGGTAAAGATTACGTTTGTGCACTTAATGCTTAGACATTCACAAACCAAATCTTTACTCTCTCCAAAGAACAACACAATCCCTGAGTTAGCTCAGCAGGATCTTAGTTGTCACTCAAACTTAGTTTGGGTTTAGTGATGAGTACACCATACTTGTCATTTCAATCCCAAGTGTAGTTCCGCAAACACTTGGGTATAATTCTTTTGATTAATTTCTAATAAAGAATTAAATGTTGAAAAACTTTGTGTCTTACTCTTTACGTTTATTTACTCTTTATAATTAATCAATACTTTGCTATACCATGGAACTTGGTTAGATTAACTTTGTAGTTAACCTTAACCAAGTAAAAGGGTACAACAGTTTTCAATACTTGGGTGAGAAACGTGCAAATTATTTTATGTGGACTATTATTGCTTTTGTTTTCAAAACTTGCTATGCTTATGAAACTAGGTATGTTACATCAACCCTAGTCACATAGTGAATCTTGTCATCGCGTGTGGACTAGATATGGTTAGATGATATTGGATGTTACATCAACCTTAGTCACATAGTGAATCTTGTCATCGCGTGTGGACTAAATATGGTTAGATGATGAGAATGGTTTATTTGAGGATTTTTGTGGTTGGACTATAGTGTGCACCTATAGGGTTTTTGGGTTACGGATTGAGGCCTAGTCTAGCTAGCAAGCGTTTTGTGTATATGTCCACTTGATTGAATTATGAATATAAACATATGATCTCACCAGCGAAAGCTGACTTTTAGCACGTTTTCTTAGGTAACTAAGTAATGACTATGGATGCTTGGATTGGAGGCTTGGTTTGGCAACGCGGTTAAGGATCTATTTTTCTAAAACTCTGATATGTATGTATGGACCTACTTTTATTTCTTTGGGCCTTACTTTGGATAAAATTTGGGATGAATGTAAACTTTAAAATCTCGTTTGGTTGTGTTTTACTTATGTTTACTTTATCTCATTCTTTTATGACTTGTGTTGGATACCAATCCCCGTAACACCCCGAAAGCTTGATGAGTCTTCCACTGTACCAAATTTTGGGGTGTTACAATAGACAACCCAAATATCACATCCTGAATTAAAAACCAGTTGCAAATATTGTATTATTAGTGAACTTGAACAAATGATCTAAACTTCGACGGAGTTTCATTAACCATACCTAACGAAGTAACTTAGACGACCCGACACAATACAATGAAACTCACGTTTTGCCTGGTACGTACGCGAACCCTGTAATTTTCAACCAAGAAGGTATAATAGATCCAAAACAAAAAAAATCGTAAATTGTCAAATATAGTACTATCACCCTACTAATCATCTTACCAAAACAGGTCCGAGGTTGGTAAGACGTCGACCAGTAGAACCATTTAAGTTAGCATACCCTTCCGACTCAGGTTGTTCTGGAAAAGAAGAAAATTGCCTAATTAGCTGCTAATTATTGCAGTAAACTTTAGTAATTTATGTACTAACCGATCAAATAAGCATAGCAAATATTCATGCTAACATGGCTAAAAATAAAAAAAAAAAAAAAAAAAAAAAAAAAATACTTTTCTTGCTATGTCAACATGACCTGAGAATCTATAAGGCTATGCCCACCATCAACATCATGATGCGTATGAGAAACGATCAGAATCATGTGCGCTCCATGCCTGTTACAACATAACATTTGTTACTGTATATGAAGTATGATTACCGCTCTGTGCGTGAGATTGAAAAACAGGAGTGGAAAGAAGAGCACAAAATTTTAGGTTCTTTCCGAATCTTCAAACATGTAAGGGTGTAAAGAAGAATACATTTCGGTTTCTCAGTTCATAGATACTGATGCAATGCTCCTACTCTGGCCAAACGGGATGATCCCCTGCACTCTTTATGGCCAAACAGAGTGCAGTCTTCGAGCAAATTCCTCCACTTCCCCACACATGAAACTCATCATATGGTAAAAAATATGCCCAATAAGTATTTTCATAAGACATGTAAAATTAATTAAAAATGATATCAAAACAATACCTAAAATATGACAGATAATAAGCATTGTGTTAATTTTGACAGCAATGGTTTAACATTTTTTTTTTATTTTTATTACTCATGTTCCATTTACAATTTCTTTGGCTCATCAAAATCAGAATTTCAACTATATACATCATAAAACAACAAAACATTATAAAGCAACCACTCACCTCCTGTTATGTGGCCGAATTATGCGTTGAAATGTTCACATGACCAGTTGCAGTCACTCAAATCAATGCAAGAAAGCGACACACCTGCATCTGATGTTTTATAAACTCAAAACTAAAAGTTAAATACAAAATTATGGAAATACAAACTGATGTAAAGATGTTTCATATTGTCTGTGGTACTTGTATAAGAACATGAGGCGAAAAGTAGAGAGTCATCCATCATTAATATAGAACCATTACTATTCCTACACAAACCATATGTATCATCATTAGATGCGCCACCTTCTAAAGGCAACTGGAGAAATGATGTGGTGATCTGTTTGGTGAGTGGTGACACGTACCAGATATCTCAATTTATTTTCTCATCAGTCCGCCATTTTTTTAATCACTTCAACTCTTCTGATCGCTTCTAGGATTTCTTGTAATTCCTTTAACCATCACTGGTTCATCAAAGACTCAGATAAGTAGATGATCGGAAAAAGAGAATACGACCGCCATGGCTGCAAACTTAGTAAGCTCGTCCTGCCAAAACGGCTGCCACCTCAACTTATCATCACAGACTCTCAGAATCATCACCATCGTCAACTTATAAAAGCTGTTGTAGACTCATCAATCGTATTTGAAGACACATAATTTCGGCTCAGACAGGGTGGTAATTTGGAAAAGCGTAAACGGCCGCAATTGCTGCAAATCTAGTGATTTGCCCCGCCAACTTGCGCACGTTCACAACTCTAGTCAAATATGCAAAGATTCATCACAACATTATACATACCATAAACAGGAGAACAAAACAATGCGATAGAACATTTTCCAAGGCTGCAACTTAAGTAAGTTGCCGTGCCAAGATGCAAATGACCTCATCATTATTCCTCCCCACCCCTAGAATCATCATTGCCTAGTGTATCCGTGTATCAAATTGACAAAAAAAGTCACCATTTGCTGGAAATGTGGAGGTTGCTGAGGCAACTGTTTGCTGCGCTCTACCATCCTTCCACGTTCCGCACCAAGACAACATACCCAAGTGAATCACGTAACCAACAACCAAACCATCTATATCATCACTTCCCGTCACCACACACTCGACACGGCTGCAACCACAATAATTCTTAGGTGAGAAAGTTTAGAACTTTTAAAAATTAGTCTTAACTACCCTTAAACCACAAACATACTCCCCTGCCTCAATACTAAGCGAATAATGTTCCATCCCAAAAAACACATAAACGTCAAATTTATAAAGGAAACAGAAAATTAACAAACACTCTAAAATTAGCTCTGCACACTATTCATTACCTAAGACGGTCCTCGAAACTTACCAGCTTAAGAAGAAACTAAAAACATGGCTTATAAAAAAAACACCAGAATTTCAGTCCAAGCCCCAAATTAAGTGAAAAGCCTAATCTACAATTTCAACTGTTATAGATACCAAGAATCTAATTCAAACCTCAGAAAAGGTAATAAAAATTACACATTGACATAAAGGTAACACAAAGAGGTAAAATTATTAAAAGCCCTAAAACAAAAAATTGTAGACCTTTAAACCATAACACTGCAAATAGCAAACATATAACCACAGATCAGCCAATCAAGGGAAAAGAAAATAATAGATCCACAATCATCACAACCTCTTAGAATCATTACCATCGGCAACTTATATAATCACAGACTCATCAACCTCTTAGATAAACTAATTTTACCTAAACCCATTATCAAAAACAAAAACTAAAGACAAAATAAGCATAGATCAGTAAAAAAAAAAATAAAGAATCACATACCTTCTCAAAAAAATTCGTGGCAGTGGGACTCCATCCTTTTTGGAAATTCATGGATCCCACTCAAAATACTTAAAACCTGCAATAAACATAAACATGTGAATAAAAAAACAAACTTTTTATACAAAGAAAAATAAGTGGAACACAAAAGAATTATGAACCCTAGATCTAAGTAGGTGAGTTTTACTATGTGAGTGTTTGTCTGCGTTTATGAAGAATCCAGAAACCAAAAACAATATAACCATAAACCTGTGGCTATGGAAAAAAAATGGCACAGATGGCTAAAATACAACCACAAACAATGAATCTTCTCACAAATACTGTACCCCATTAAAATAACCAGTTTCCTGTAGATCTTATTGTAGCCACACACACATAATTCACTATAGATGCCCCGATTCGTTTTGTGCTTCGATTTTTTTAGCTCCGACGGATCGCCGGTTAACCGGGAAGCTTGTGAAAGGAGAGAACGGATATTCGGATCTAATGGGAGTGGGTTTGGGCAAATGGGCCCAAAAGTTGCTACAATAAAGAGAGGGGGGAATCCACGGCTTTTAGTATATAGGTATAATGCTTGTTTGATATTTGATAATTAGTGTTTAGTTTTTAGATTTTTATTTAAACACTAATAAATTAGTGACATCATCTTACTTTCTATTGTTACAACTAAAATTATGTTACAATTTTCTTTATAAAACAAACAGATATTGCTCACATAATTAAAATTAAAAATAATTTTTATATAAAACAAACAGCAACAGCTTACACACACTAGTAGACCAAGCTTCCTTTTGCCAAACGTAACCATAGACGCATAGACACCTTTTTGCCAAACACAGCCAATAACTTGTTTCGCTTGACTTTACCCAAAAAAAAATTTATGATGTAGAACCAAACCGAACCAAACCATAACAAATACGCCTAATTTATTAACCAGATCTCACACCTAACCCTAACCAGTCACCATGCCTTCCGACGACGAAGACCACAACGACGGCGATCACTTTCCCGACGGCGACAACAACGGCGACCAGTTCCTCAACGACGACGACGACGACACAGATCTAATCGAAGAAGATGACGACATCAATCTCAACGACGACGAAGACGAAGAAGAAGAAGACGTTAACCTAATCAACGACGACGAAGAAGAAGACGACTCCGGCGAAGTCACTGTCGCCGTCTCCGGAACTCCAGCCGTAGTCCCACCGGTAACCACAACTACAACCGTCACCGTTACGCCGTCGACAACCGCCGTTGACTCACGGCGCTTGTTTCAGAGGCTATGGACTGATGAAGATGAGATTGAGCTGTTACAAGGCTATTATGATTACATAACGACACGTGGCCTGATGACGTCATCGAGTCATCATCATCATGATACGACGGCGTTTTATGATGAGATAAAAGGGAAGCTGCAGTTGGAGTTTAATAAGAATCAGTTAGTTGAGAAGCTGAGACGGTTGAAGAAAAAGTATCGAAATGTTGTTAGTAAACTCGCTTCGGGTAAAGAGTACGTTTTCAAGAGCCCGCATGATCAGGCGACTTTCGAAATCGCGTGTAAGATATGGAAGGATGCGGTTAATAATAATAATAATAATAGTAATACGCCTGTTGTGGCGGTTAATGGAATTGATGAGGATGAAAACGTTGCGTTTAATTTGAATGAGAATAATAATGGGGATGTGCATAGTTTGGAGAAGAAAAGGCCGCGAAAGAGGTCGAGGTCGGGTGGTGTTAAAATTGAGGAGGGGTATGTTCAGCCGCAGCAACAGTTTGGTCACGGTTTAGGGATGGGGACGGGTATGGGGACGGGCATGGGGAGTGAAGGTGGTGGGAGTCGTAATGTGAATGCTAATGTGGTTGAAGAGACGGTGAAGAGTTGTTTGTTGCCGTTGTTTAAGGAATTGGTTAATAGTTCGGCGAATGGGGGTTCAAGAGGGTTAGGGTCGGGATTAGGAGGGATGGGGTTGGATATGTTTGGTGGCGGGGCGATGAGTTTTGGGATTGGGGATATGAGTGATGAGAAATGGAGGAAGCAACATGTATTGGAGTTGGAGGTTTATTTGAAGCGATTAGAGTTGATGCAAGATCAAGTAAAGTCGAGATTGGATGAGCTGAAGTCAATGGGAAGTTGATGAAAAGATTGCATCTTCGGGTGCTATCAGTGAGTGATTTCTAGAGTTCATATTTATTTTTCGTGTTTGCGATAGTTGCATGGTTATATATAATGGTGCATAACGAGGCTGGTTATTTGAATATGTTTAGTGGTTATTTTCTATCATATTATGTTTGGTGTTAAATAAGGTTGGTGTAAATGATTAGCCTTTCATTTCTCATGTTATGGAAATAATGAGAAACAACAAATTATAGAGAGATTGAATACAATTTTAGAAAACTTTCCAGAGTGTTCATTCGAAAACTCTAACCCATTGAGACATTACTAGTTTATGGAAGAACGATTGAGAAATGAAAAAATGGATCTGTTGATTATGAATATTTTTTTTTTCGCTTAAACGATTCTGTGGCAGTTAACAGCAAAAGATATGTTGTAATGTAAAAAAGAGTATACAGCTGACTCAAATTGTAAAGGCTCTTAACCTTGGCATTTCAGTCAAACAAGTTGAGTGGTATGTTGATTTAACCTTAGTACTCAATATAATTCGATTATCTTAATATCTTTACAGACATGCTTTTGCATTAGAACCGCTGTTTGTTCTATTTAAGTGAACAATGAGATTAAACAGTCACTGCACAGACTTTCGGTTCAAGCTGTAGAACATATTATTTAGATGAATGTGCTTGTAATTAAAGTTTTATGACACTAGATATCGTAAAATCTAAGTGCTAATACTAAACTATGAGAAAAACAAAGAATTTTTAGTTCTTGTCACTTTCCCAAAGTTAACATCAATCTACACTGACATAGCACTATCAGTAATTTGATAAACATGATCACATTATTCTTCAAAATTTGAACATTTTTCCTCGGACACTCTTTCTAACTACATTTTGTCCAGAAACAACACCATATATGTTATTTCCTCAAACCCCCCTCAGGGGGTGTTTTGGATTGCATTTTAGTACTTCTTATCTGCTTATTGCTTGTTGAAATAAGCAATCTGGAATAAGCAACCTAAGCTGCTGATTCAAACGATTTATTTCACTAACAAATAGCCAGATGCACAGTATGGAAAAATCACCGGAAACACCCTCAAAACTGCTTATTTGTTGTATCAAAACACAATAATCTGTGTTATAAGCAATTTCAACACCCCTTATTTTAAGTAATCAGAAAACTGAAACCTCAACTTGTTGGAAAAGAAAAAAAACAAAGAACTAGTAAAACTCTGTTTTCCTTCTTTTGCTGTCTACAACCTTAAAATCAGCCATCGCATCATCTTTTCTATCTAGGAAACCTATATCCATCTATAAATGGAGTGAAAGATCTAGCTTTTGACTATCTTTATCCTTCACAAACATATGTTCAGGTGAATTCTCATTCCCAATTAGGCTCCTCTCACAATTCAACCATCTTTGTTGGTCATCTTCTTGGTCATGCTGATTATAAGGATTCTGATTCATGTAGTTAGCTCTGTAGTACATAAGATGATCGAAATGACCCACTGTATCGGATCCAATACCAAACTGTTGGCCTTGAAACTGACACAAGTTAGCTGCATGAGCAGCAATATAAAGAGATGGATTAAGAATCCCAATCTGATGATTTGTAGGAGCAAACAACATTTGAGGTTGCGGAAGCAAAGAATTAGAATAATTGCACTGAATATTAGCTGCCCTTTTAGCTTTTCTTGCTGCTGTTCTTTCTTTCTTGTGAGCATTTTGATGACCTCCCAGTGCCTGAGAACTATAGAACTTTCTAGAACAAAATTGACATGGGAACGACTTTGTGGTTTTATGCTCTTCACCATGAATAACATTTTCGCCTTCCATTTTTTATTGCCTGCTAAACCACAAAAATAGAAAATTTTAGAAAAGAAATATGGGTTATGTAGATTTCACTATTTTAAGCAAAACACATGATATAGATTGAATGAAAGAGTTGCTATTTATAATAAAAGAAGTTAAAAGTGTAAGACCTTAAAGTTAGAAAAGTGTGAAATGTGTGATCAGCAGAGAGTGGCAGAGGAAATGAACAGAGTTAAAGATGGGTAGAAGATGAAGAAAAAAGAGTTCAGAAACTAGTCACTGTGATTGGAAAATGTGAAGGTGAATTGTTAATGTGGTATGTCTGTAGTCAGTCTTGTTGATACATTGCATTTATATTTATATACACAAACACACACATGGAGTAGAGAGAGGGGGTGTATTGTATGGGCTTGGGAACAGAAGAGATAAGAGAGTGATAGGTGAATAAGTGTGCACCAATACGTTTCTGCATGCTACTGCAAAGTTAAATAATACAATGTAATTTTCAATTGTTTAGTTATTGCAAGAAAAAGATATAGTTTTTCCACTGTCCGTAACTATACTATCCATATCAGTAAAACAGACATGGCACGCCACTGGGGATATAAAAGAAGACCAGTGGCACTTATGTTCTACATGTTGTAAAAAGCTGAAAGCATGTAGCAATAACAAACATTTGGAAGTTACATTTTTGTACTATATAACAGAGTTAAGATCAAATTAGTCTTTTAATGTGAGAAGCCGCGAGAATATACTGGTTCATTAAATATTTAATGTTAATTTATACTACGTGTTTTTTTATATAAGAAAGAGACAGAGAGAGGTGTTAAGAATGGAAGAAGATTGGGAAATGGAATCTAATGTCTTACGTAGTATTTCTTTATTCATTTAAAAGTTTCTGACAGTTTATGGGGTTACATGGGGTGGGGCACTTGAGTTTTCTTTTGCAGCATTTTTACACTTCATGCTCTCACTTGTGTTGTCTGCAATATCTCTATTAGTTATCAAATATCAAAAACAAAATTGGACACAATCTTAAAGCTTGCCCCCCTTCATGCAAATCCTTTAAAAAATCCATTAAATTAGTTGACATTAATCTTTAATAAATAAACATCAATCTCTGATGGTAAAAGATTTGCTTTGGTTTAAGTAGAAAGAAAGAGGCCTAATCCTACTACCTGAAGCTAAAACTTGAACAGCAGCAGCTCATTCAATGAAATTTAAGTTTCATATTTATCTTTGGGCATTTCTTAACCATCACAATTTATATGCATTGCATGTGTCACTATTATTATTCAACTTTCCATCCATAAAACTGAATCCAATTTAAAGTACTAACTTTACTGGTTTCAGATCTTTTAAAAAGGCTTATCTTATCTCATTTGAAGTAATATGCAACTCTTACAATATAAATTATAAGTTAGGAACATTGTATATCTAGTTTGTCCCATAACCTATTTGACATATACAATCAAATTACTGTCTCCAAAGCATATCAAAGTACCATGGTTCTTGCTTAATAGACAAAAAAGGTCAGCAAGTTGAACAACTACTTGCCTTTGTTTGGTATGGTCTGAGAAAGAAAGGAAGCATGTCTAGGTCAGACTTTGGTATGGTCTGAGAAAGAAAGTATGTCAAGGTCAGACTTAAGTAAGGGACCCTCTGTTTAAAGATTTCAACTTGCTCAATCCTTTCCATATTCCTGGGTCTTTTAAAGTTTCATAGTAAATGACTATCATTATTCTACTGCAATACATAAAACACATTATTATAAGCCAGAGAGGCTAAAAACGTAGTGGTGTCAAGTGTGTGCCTATCACTCGACAAACCATATGTTGTGGTATTAAGTCTCGTTATAGAGGTGTCCGAGTATTTGCTATGAAAAGAACATCAAAATGAGACATTCAGAGTTGAGACTATATGTCTAGTTCATTACAAATTCGCCTTTGAATGTTTTAAAAATAAGTCACATTATTGATGGTTTATAGATTCTTTTAATTTTACCATTTTAAAGTCCTTTTAGATACTCCTTTGGTTACCACGGTTACAAAACCTTTGGAGTCTTCTAGTTTACAAACTCAAGTTTACGCAAACCGCCCATTTTACATAAACTAACCTCTTGGTGAACCTCTTACAACTATTTAGGATTTCACATAACAGATATCCTCTTTTCTGAAATGAAACATGGGTTATGTTTCTATGGGTGGTTCGGGTTGCGCTTGGAAACAGTCTACCTATGTAAAATGGCTACCTAATTTGCGGTTTTATGTTCACCCTTTTCTAGTGGTTTGCCAAGTATGATTACTTATAATCAGATGCCTTGTTCTAAAACACAAGAAGATGACAATGTGAGGGTAGATATTTAATTCTGTAGAAAGCTAACTTAGTTGTTAGTTGCAAAGTAGTTTAATACTATGTTAAAAGTATGGAAGGAGATAGGGGGAAGAAAAAAGTTTTACTGCAGAATCTGACACATATATCTCCACACCATTGTGTGTAATGCAACTGGTTCCACAACTTTTATGAAATCTATTGGCTATCTCCCCTGTTCTGCCGCCCCTCATATCCTCTTCTCATGCAACTGTCTCCTAACTTTTTTTACTTATTATTTTAATAATAAGATGATAACTTATTGTGGTCACCAAAGGGCATTAGGCCTAGGATATTTGAGTGAGATTTATGTCTCCAGCCAAGTGAGTGTAGGTTCAAGTTCGGTTAAAGGACAAATCTGCGGTTTATGTGTGTATGAGAATGTATATTTTCGGTGTGCATAAGTTACTTTTTAAAAGAGCATATGGTAATCTTTAAACTAAAGATAAAAGAGAAGTTGTTAGCGAGTTACGAAAATTTTGGCATGTGCTTAGAGAGAGATTTCACATTTTTGGAAGCACTTGTGACATTTTAGAACAATCCCTATATTGGTTATTAGAGAAACGACGTACATATCTAATTCGTATGCCTAAATGTCCTAACTCACTTAAAGACCGACACATGGTCTTATAGCGATCTTTTCAACTATGATAATCATCTATACAGATAAATATTGTATAATGATAACACAAAGTATCAAAACAGAAAGAATTGCAAATTTGATACTCATCTCAAGTTGCCAAAATGCAAATATTAAGCTAGTGGTACAGCTCAAGTTTCAGATAGCCTAATGGGAGAAATGAGAACAACCTTGTGCCAAATGTTTTGCGTTTTAAGACCAAGACACAATAATGTGGAAGAACGCCTTTAGTGAACAGTTCACGCCTGTTTACCGAAAAAGAGAACTTGCTTGGTTCAAAATAGATAGCGGTCCTCGTGAATTAGATATGGGGTATCGATACCACGACATGGAGAAGTTGAGATAGCAAGGATCACGGCATTTTGATCCTGACTTCGCAACCTTAATCTTAATCACATAAGTATGTGGTTCATGATATATAGTGGTCCTATGTCTCTTAGTAGCCTGACAAGATAAAATTGAACATTACCTACATTCTTTCAATTAAAACTACACACGTGGTTGTTGCAATATAGGAAAAAACAAGGAAATATTGTACATTGTGTGTGTTCAAGTGATTGATATTTTGTGATTTTAATATAATATTTGGGCATTTCCATATAGAAAGTAAATAAAGAGGACAAATACATATAGATGGAACTTTTGTGATTTTAGGCTAAGCGGAATGGGCGTGACTCCACCAGGTGACGCCTTAAGTCACGCGTCACAAACCAAAATGCAAAACACATGTCACGGTCAATTTGTATTTCTTTGGTGACCGGCTTATGATAGTGAGGTGCAAAAACGTGGGCCCTATTTCCAAAAACTAATTGTTACGTTTTATTAAAAAATAATAATAAAATAAAATATACACTACCCCATTTTTAACTATAAATACCACAAAACTTCACCATTTTATACACATCTTATATATTCTTACTCAAACAAAATATATTTCATTCCTCATTATCCAAATGAATTCCGACACGTTTTTGTTCACATACTCAGAAGAAGAACAATAAATCCTTAGTCGGAACGTGAAATTTTATTGGAAGAGGGATGTCGTTTATTAGAAATATACGAAGAGCACATCGACCGACGAGAAACCCTGTATATCGAGATTGTTATGGTGCTCATAACCGTTTAGTCGCCACCTATTTTAGTGAGAACTCGATGTACAATGCACGTACATTCCGGAAGAAGTTCTGAATGAGTCGATCTCTTTTCAATTGGATAGTTCGGGAGGTAACTATTCATTGTCCATTCTTTAGTGATAATATTGACTGTATCGGAAAAGAAGGCATTTTCTCGTTGATGAAGTGCACCGCTGCAATTCGTCAATTGGCGTACGATACGGTTCCCGATGCTTTGGATGAATATTTGCAAATGAGTGAGAAAACTTCTCGTTTATCTCTTGATTATTTTTGTAATTCTGTCATGGAAATTTTTGGACCAGAGTATTTGAGGAAACCTACTATGATTGATGTTGTTAAGCTTTATCAGCATCACAGAGAGGTACACGGGTTTTCAGGGATGTTAGGAAGCCTTGATGTACAGATTGGGAGTGGTTTGGTTGTCCGAACGCACTTAAAGGGCAATATGTTAGACGTGATCATGGTTCGAATCCATTCATTTTGTTGCAAGTTGTTGCGTCACAAGACTTATGGATATGGCATGCTTTTATTGGTGTTTCTGGGTCCAACAACTACATCAACGTTCTACAGCAATCCCCTTTATTTAACTATCTGAAACAAGAAAAAGCACCAGAGATTCCGTTTGTGACTAATGGCGTAACATACCTATGGGGATATTATCTTGTTGATGGGATATATCCGAAATTGGTGACACTCGTTAAGACGATTCTAGAACCATCTGATGATGACCATAAGCGAATAAGGTATAAGAGAATGCAGGGATCGGCAAGGAAATATGTCGAACGAGCGTTTGGTGTCCTGAAGAAATGAGCTATACTAGCCAATCTCGCACGACGGATGAAAAAAGAAAGAATAATGAATATGATGTATACATGCATCATATTACATAATATGGTTCGAAAAGACAAAAAAAATGTGACGTCTCCCAAATGGTTCCCGGAAAAAGCACATCAACTGGACGACCTCATAAGATCCGATGAACAAGTGCGACAAGTTAGGTGGTACATTAGATCGTCACAAGTGCATCAAAACCTTCGTGCCGATTTTGTCGAACACTTGTCTTGTAATGTTTAATTTTAGTTTACGTTATTTATTTATCTATGTATTGTTTTTAATTCCGTACGTTTACGTTTTTAATTTATGTAATATTTTTATTTTTGAATAAATTTTTTTAATTCCGTATGTTTATGTTTTTTTTTTCGTAGGTTACATTCACATTTACGTTTTTAGTTTAAATACAAAGTATTAATTAAATAAAAAATGGGTATGAAAGATGAGAGGAGGGTGGCCAAAAGGTAAATAGTGAGAGGGAGTGAGGGGGAAAAAAAAAAAAAAAAAAAAAAGCTGACGTGGATATTGAGGGCATGGTGACCACTCCCTTTGGCCCCGTTTGGTTCGCGGAATCTTTAGGATTCTAATGGAATTGGAATCTGATTCCATTATATAACGTGTTTGGTTGGAATATTCAACAAATTCAGAATCTAAATTCCGTTCCTTAATGTATTTGGTTGGCAAATGAAATGGAACGAAAATCCTTCAAAATCTCATATGTGTGGAATTCAGCATTCCATAGCAAGGTAGGGGGAATGTTTACAATTTCATGGAATTCAGTTATGTTTATCATAAAAAATCAATTATTATTATTATTATTATTATTATTATTTTATATATATATATATATATATATATATATATATATATATATATATATATATATATATATATATATATATATATATATATATATATATATATATTAAACCATCACTTTTATTAACAATAAATAGGATTTTACAAGAAATTGGTGGGGAGCCGAGAAACCAACTGAGCCCCCACACCTCTAGCAATAGCGAAACCAATCATATTAAAAATATGAACGACAGCCCGCGCTCCAATGTTTTGAGTCGTAGAGAAACGTCGAATACGCTTTAGAAACGTCGAATATCCGATATCCACACATTTGGCCTCATACTTGACACGTTTACGTTGTGCAACTTCAATAACCGCACGACCTGGCATAAAATCAATCATACCAGATTGCGTCAAAGGTGACAACCCCGTAAGATCAACACAAACATCAAGCCCACCATCCCAAGAGTAAAGTAATATATCAGCTGGGCGCAAAGATCTATCCCTATCACCATAAAGCCCAATATCCACCTCCTTACGAGCTGAAATTCAGGACCGAGAGCATATATCAACAAGAACGTCACGTACAATATTATGCCGATGTTTAATGCCTACAATACCCACACAAGAAACCGCGTGATCCCCATAAATATCTCCAGTAAAAACACGAGAACAAGCTGAACACGGTACCTGAACAGTGAAAAGAGGAACACCCAGCCGATAACACAACACACAACGGTATGTCCGGGCATTCATAGTTTGACCCAATCCAGATATAGGAGCCACCCTGAGCCAATCTGAAGTATGATCCTCCTTTAGAGAGCTCCATAACGCCATCTGTCGAGGAAAAAGATGGAATGTAGATTCAACAGTTTGGGTAACCCGATCGAAATATATATTTGCCAATTTCTTCATGAGTTTGGGGGCAGCGACCTCGCTTAGGTTACTCAAAAGGTCAATATCCATATCCATATTGAAAGTACATAAAGCATCATCAAATGAGCCACCCTTCCCTTTGCCTTTGGGGGGCTTGGTGTTTATTCTGCAGGAGATGTCTTGAAATATGCTTTTCTTGCGTCTAGACTTCAATCTGCTAGCTTACAGACTAAGCTTCTCCATAGTTCTGGTATTGTAACTGCTGGTCCCTCCTTTGATGATGCTTTATGTACTTTCAATATGTGAGGCTAACCAAATTACACCACCCTTAAACCCTTTTCTCTTTGTTTCTCTACCAATGTCTTTTCAATTCTCCACTTTTTTATTTATCTTAAATTTAAATATTTAATCCAATTCCATTTCTCATATCTATTCTCCACCAATTTCTCTGTCAAAGGTAGTAGGAAAAAGGGGCAATTTTTTAATTTTTTGTTTTTGTTTTTTAAACGACATACCTGCACAACCCATATCACACTATCTCACAAATATCTCCAACGAGACTTGAAGGCCGCTGACATATCACTAGGCGCTTAAAACAGAAAACAACATATATACAGGAATAAAGGATTGTCTTTGCTTGAAACAGGATATAAGCTTAGAATGATGTCATTTCAAGTTTAACAATTATATCAAACTCAACTGATGTAGAATCAAACCAAATATAACTAATTTGGTAAGATCCTGGCTTTGATTCTTCAGTTTTCAGTTTGTAACGAACTTTGCACCGCTAAGCGTAATCATCCAAGTTTTATTTAAATACAAAAATTCAAAATACTAATATTGGTAACAAGATGTATGCACTATATAAATTACAAATCAAGAAAACACAAATCTAAGAACAAATGTTCTTCCAATTAGAAAATAAATATCTATATTCTATATATAAACACATGAAAACGAATAAACAAACATCCCTGAGGTGGTTGCAGGGGCAGAGAAGGCATCGAGTATTATCAACAGCGGTAATATTGAAAAGTTTCCGATGATTGCATACTTGCAGCCTTTCATCAGAGGTCTCGACAGGCTATACATGATAGCAACTTAAGATGCACAAACTTACTAGCCTGTAACCGGAGAACAACCAAAACAACCAGAAATAGAGAATGAAGATGAATGTTTGGGTGGACGTGCACTCATCTGTTTTTTTGGAGCTTTTGAGGGTTTAGTTGGAGGCTTTGTATCGGGATTTTGTATTGGAAGATGTTTTAAGAAGGCTCTGACTGCCCCTTCCACCCCATCCTCGTTTTCCATTGCCTTTGCGAGTTCCACTGCTTGCTCCTTCACCTGCAAGATTTCGGGATGTTCCAAATTTAAAATTTATATTTCTAGATTAATCGTTCGGTTGAGAATTCGAGAATCCTAGTAACAGTATATCATAGAGGTGGCAATTCTAAACAATTTACTTTTGAATAGGTTAACGTGGATTTTGCTTTTTCTCTAATTGGTCAAATAAGTACAATAATTTTTAGCTAAATGCAAGACAATATGGGATACAACCTCCTAAACTGCTTTACTTAAAAAATAAGTTATTATAGAAAAGGCAATGCATAAGAAGATGACCAACTTATTCGAGAATTTGATTTTAGGTAACCAATCTTCTGTACCTTAAAACCATCAAACTTCTAAAATATTTGATTCAGATAATGAAAGTTCAAGAGTTCTATTTTTTATGCATCTACCCCTCACTGTAATAACAAATTTTGTAGTTATAATGAGCACCCCAACTATTTTTATAACGATTAGAAAATTTTGCACAAAAAGTACTTCCAGACCACCAAATGTTTACCTAACCCGGTCAACCGTCCCACTTTGCCATATCTGCTACAGGATCTTTTTTACAGTATCTATTACGATAAATGTAGATGTCACTTTAATCTTGTAGAACGTATAATTAACTTATAAGTTTGAGGATAAACGTAGTCATTTGAAACCTATAAACAAAACATATACTCATTCTGGGAGGGGGTACGTAAAAATAATACAAGGGGTTTATTTACCTTAGGATTTAGCATGAATTTAATTGCATCAACCAGCTTGTTAAGTGTAAACTGGTCAACTGGTATTGGTATCGGCCCTACGCCTCTGCTATGAACTCGGTCTCCCCAAAAGGGTTGGTCACCGAAGAACGGTACGATTGTGGTTGGGCACTAAATTGAAAAGAAGTGAACATACTTCAGATAAGGACAATCAAAACAAAATTGTGTGTATAAGAACTTGTTAAAGAGTATTACCGCAGCTTTAAGACCAGCAGCTGTAGTCCCGGCACCCCCATGGTGCACCTGATGCACCATAAATGTAAGTATGTAACACATTACTCAATATTTAAAAAAAAATATATATATAATAGAATTCGAGCGTATTAGAAGAAATGAAACTGATTATGAAGACTCACCACAGCTGCACATTGTAAGAAAAGCCAGTCATGCGGGCAGTTGTCCAAAGAGAATACAAAATCCTTTGGCTCTGTCACTGGAAAGACAAAGTTTAACTACATTAGTTTTGATTTTACACACGCAAAAGGGCAAATTACCTATAAAGGGAAACCAACTTTGGTCAAATTTCTGTTTAACCAACTCTTTTTACTCACGACAAAACCAAATCAACGTTTTATAATATACTTTCCAGTTAACTGGTTTCTAGAAACAATTCCATTTGGTCAAAGTTACTGAGACATGCTACATATCATTTGAGCATTTCAAATGGGTCAGTTACCTTAGATCAAAATATTTGGGAAGGTCAGCTTGAATAGAAAGTTTTGAAGCTTTGGTTATCTCTTTGGCCTAAAATAAAATTTTGACCAATGTTGTTTACCTTTTAATACCATTAGCCCAACGCAAAAGGAGAGCATGTATATTTGACATAAATTTTATAAACATTAAACAAGAACAGGTAAACGGAAGAGATAAAGTTGTGAAAACCATACATAATAAAAAATGCAACAATAGTATCATAAATAAAGGAACCGTGTACTTACAGTTACCAAGACCACCCCATCCTTTTTGAATGATGCCTCTTTGTCCAGTCATTTCTAGAGCTTTGACAATTGTCTGTGTCATTTTCTCAGGCTCTTGAACAGGCTGAAAATGAATAACACAAACTGTTTAACAGCGCTACATTGAACAAAACAAAGTATATTTTTTGAAGGAGTGAACAGGTAAGGTACACCCGACTAGGTGCCCAAGTGCACAACGTATTCAACTGTGGCATGTAGTGTTGGAAAACTGAACGGTTGGGTAACGGGTCAAAGCAAGTAACTTGTGCTACTGATTGATTGGGCTGACCCAGAACACTTTGTCCAAAATATCATACAGTAATAAATTAGCATGCCAGATTTTGCTAAAAAATTATTGTTTCAGAAGTAATCTAATTATTTACTGATTTTATTGTTTTAGTAGTTATCGAATTATTTGAATATACTGACTTAGGATCTTTTTTTATCTATTCACTAGTAAATAGATCGAGATTTCCACCTCTAGTGGTATATCATCGCATGGAGTTTTCTTTTTATAAGGTTAGATAGGGGGCACTATATTTACTTATATAGAAATTTGATCTGGAGTAAAGAAAAATAAATGTTTTCTGGTAAATATGTTCTCATTTTCATATGCTAGAAGAATCTGCTAACCCAACTTAGTTATATGCTAACCCAACTTAGGTCCCGTTTCTTTTTCTGGTTGAACGTCTGTAAGCTAACATGGGTGGGTCCTCCACTTATATTAATGTTTTTTTTTTTTGGATGGGGTCCACAAAATTGGGTTAAAGCGTCTGTATCTTAAGGACACATATTTCCTTGCTCTCCCCATTTAGACGATTTAGTGGACTTGGACCCACATGGACCCACTATATTTATCACCATCTGAATCTAAACAAAAAAAAAAAAAAAAGAAACGGAGCCTTAGTTATATACATACTTGTATAATTTTCAATTTATCTACGTTATACTTTGAAGCCCTAGGGTTAAACAATAAGCACATAGTGAATATGTTTAGATAACTTTTGACCATTCTTGCCAAACTCGTTGGAAACTGCAACATGTTAGATTACTTTGTTGGCACGTCACTATGCCTCTTTTTATAAAGATTATAACTAGCATAAAAGAAAAGAATTTTGTGATACAGGTATCATATTCGACAAGAAAAAACTTACAAGGCTACCAAATCCAATGTAGATAGGCTTTGGACCAGCTTTAAGCCAGCGTACAAGGTCTTCAGGAGGTTGGTAGTTCGAAGCAAGATCAAGGAAACAGAATCCAACCACATCAATCTTCGGTCCCCAGTCTGCATTGTAATCAGAGTTAATCCAGCTCATAAAATCAGGTCTTGAGTACTTAAGGTTGAGAATTAAGCTTTATTAACATTATGTAATGACTCATAAGTTAAATCTTATAGTTTGTCGAATGATCAACCAAGTGGTCTTTTCACCAAACCATGTATCGTGCAGGTTGGGTAATATGTCTATATGGTTTTGGGAAAAAAACGGGTAGCTTCGATTCTTTGGTCAAAATAGTGAGGTTGGCCAGTTTGGCCGACACAGCAATACTTTTTGATCCACTTATTATTTTTTTTTTCTTTTTTTATTTAATGTAATAAATATACGATTACAGAACCATATCATCAAAAAAACTAAATATAAATTTCATTTATTTAACACGATTTAGATCATTGCAATAACCTTTTGGTTTAGGAACAAGATGAGGACTCCAAATGTATCCATGTGGAATATCAGCCTCAAAGCCTTGAGAACCACTTAGATACGTGACTGGCCGCAACTTCAACTTTTTCTTCCGAACATCATTTATCATATCTCGAATTCCAAGCCAAATCAAAGAGTCAACTATTTGATAAGACAGCTGCAACAACACATAAAAACACAACTTAACTACGGAGTATGTTAAAATGTGCAAAATTTACATTAACAGAAAAGACATCATAAATTTAATAACTCAACCAATGAACTTACTCTATATCCAGCTGGTGACTTCACACGGGATAGAGGATGAGGAAACTCGCTAGTAGGCCTGATATGCAAAACAAGTCACTTGTAAATTGTAATAAATATAAGGAAATCCTATCTACTTTAATAGCTAGAGGTCGCAGTTTTGACCCATATACATATAAATGGGTTGATTTGAGTTGTATGTTATCTACGATGGGGTACAAAAGCGGGTTGTGTGGGTCGAGTAGGTCAAAACGAGTTGGGAGTCAACTAAAATGTATTCAAATGCATAAAACTGTCAAAATTGCTTTATTACAAATATATCTGTCATTGTAAATATAGTCTTGTAATCAGATTTAAGATACTAACTATTACAAGATTACCCGTTTAACCCGAACCCATTATTGCCCGACCATCCAGCCAGTCCATTTTGCCAGAGCTAGAAATAACTTAATGGGGAAAATAGACGAATAGCCAATCTAAGGTAATTTATAACTGATTGTTGATTCAACAGTTTTCTAACAAGATCCGTTAACAGCATTCGAGTTACTGACATCAAGTTACACAAAATAGAAAATCTTATATCAGACAAAAACTTACGTCCAAGGCATTGTAAAGAATATATGAATAGGTATTTTCAGTGCCTCTGCAACATGTGTGTGTCCTGAAACACAATGAACCCAATTAATATGTAAATACAGGTCATCGTTAAACAGTTAAAACAGTGATAGACATGACATCAGTTGACCAATCATAGTGCTTAAGTGATTAATCAAGTACGGTAGTCACCATATGCTGGGGGATTGGCTATCATCGCGTCGGCTTTAAAAGGGATACCAGTATCAAGATCAGGCTCTTTGCATGCCGCAAGTAGTGAAAAAATAATATCTTTCATTTGACTTCTCTGAACAGGAATTTCTGAAGGACCAGAAGGCAAGAATCCTTTGTTCTTAACCATATCTGTGTAACAACAAAATATAAAAGCTGACCATAAGCATGGCTAATGTTATAGAATAGCAATTTACTTATCTTTTTATCAAATGTTCCACATTGTTCAATTCATCCAAAATGAAGACAACTAAACATTTCCCTCCGTTAAGGGACTAGTATGGTAGGATAAATTTTACAATGACCAATGTGGATTACCGATATTAGTATGTAAATTCGTCAAGTTACTGTAAAAAGGAGGCAAGAGAAACGTACATTCAGCGAGAACTTTTGGATCTCCACCTAGTGGATAGAACTCCAATCCAGCAGTCAAGACGAATTCCTTGAAATTTGAATGGGTTGCTAGTCTAACACGATGACCATAATCCTGAAATAAATTCATTTGTGGAACATCATTCAACGTCCATTACTGGTTAAAACTTAACTTTCACAAGAAAAACAAAGTTCTTAACCCAGAATATGGGTCATTATTAACTCCTTTGTGAAATCATAATGCAGTCCATATGTTTCACATTTGTAAAAATTCCTAACAAAAGATGGTATATAGCAATAACTTACCTGCAAACGCTTGGCGATTGCAACGAATGGTTGCACATCACCACGAGTTCCAACAATAAGTATTACTACTTGCAATGGACGATGATACCGAGGTTCCAAGCATTCGGTGTTATCTTCATCGCATGCATCGTAAACTTTCCCACTTTCAGCTCCTAAAGCACACAGTTCAGCATGTCCAGGTACCTCAAATTCTACTGTGCCGTTTTCTCTAACCGTAGCAATTTTGTTCAACATTTGAAGCTGCAATACTTAAAAATGTTCATCACAAATCACAAACAAGCAAGTGTGGACAATCAAACCACCAAAGTAAACATATTCATTCATAAAATAGTACATGCATATCAACAGATTCTATGAACATTAGGAAAAGGTACTCTTGTTTAGTTTAGTGCTACTGGGTGTTGCTCCATTCCCTCCTCTGATTTGCAGTTCGTTCTATACCTTACAGTTTTTAGGAAATCATGGGGAGAATGCTGTTAATACTTTAATTAGGTGTGGTTTGTTTCGGTCATGATTTTCGCTTTTCTTTGTACATTCCCTCTTCTTTATATTTATATTATATCTATTATTGCCTTTCAAAAAAAATAAATAAATAACAACATGAGCTAGGACAAAATTAATACATGCACATACATATGATTAGCATATTATATAAGTATAAAAAATTGAGGACAAAAGCTTAAGAAATTGAAAAGTCGAAACAAGAGTTACCTTCTGGTTTGCAGATAGTGTTTCGTTAAGAAATTGAGGTGTTGGTTCAGCAAGCATATTACTACGCTTAGGTCTTTCTGTTTTTGATTTTTCCAGTCTAAACGGATCATTGACAGATGACTGTCTCTTTTCAGAACTTCCTAATATAAAACTCGAGAGTTCTGATTGCAATTTACGCAATGCAGGTTTACTCTTGCCATCGGACCCTGCCACAGGAAACAAAATCAATTATATAACAACCTTATGGAAGAGCAACGATAATTTTCAGTTATAGACAATCTAAGTGTTGGTATCATTGGTAAAAGATAATCAATAGAAATAAATGAGAACAACATATGGACAACTATTTTCACAGATGCTATTGCATTATCAAGACTCATTAGTTCCGGTAACAAATGAATGTACTTGTGACCACTTATTAAACCAATTAACGGTCGCGATTGCAGTGTTCCTTCTGTTTTATCCGACTGTACGTTCACAGTAAACAGGAAATCCTTTTGTCAAATAATTGTGTCCAGTTCAAATGATTATTGAACAATCTGAACTTTGGAGTGTCTTGAAACAGAAATGATGGGCAAATCGACATGAATCCTGTTAGTGGTTCACGAAAAATGGCTCCAAACAATGGTTTTGCTATTAGTTTTTAATGTTTTGCATGTATTATCATACTCTAACAATTTAAGGATTCGTGTTTAGTTGTCAAACACTTAAACTACATCGAAAACTCTCTTTTCATTCTCATGATTCTCATTGTAAGCATTTAGTTCTAGTATTCATTGTTTATACAATTGTCCAACTTAGCTCTAACTAAGTGTTTTATCAGAACTTCTACAACCAAGTCGTGGACATTATTAACAGATCAATTAAATCACTATTACTAGCTGAACTTCATCGAAAACTTTCTACTCATATCCTAAAATTACTGTCCATCCAATCCTCACGACATTCACAAACAGAACAATATATAGCTAACTTAAAAAGGTACTATCACCAACTAAAATCACAACCTTGTCACAATAGTTTTCGCATTTGTATCACATATTTACATTTATGCTCTAACAAATCAACGAAGTCACATTTAAACTGCATTTAAACCTTTCTTCTGTTTTCCTACAATTGCTGTCCATCCAATCCTAACGACATTCACAAACATAACAGAAACAAGTCTCCATGTACGCCCAGACACTAAGGCCACTAAGTCAGTCTAAACATTTCCTTGCAATCAATATATATTTTGGTCCTCTAAAGTCTTTCACACCAACCGAAAACATAAAATCAATACTATCAACTTAAAGATATAGTTAAAGTCTTGCTCAAATTCTACACAAAAAATGTGACAATTTTCTTAAGTAACAACTTATTGTCGTCATTTTTAACTGATTTTAAAAAATAAATAAATAAATAAAAATCTAGCTGTATAAATTTTCCACAGGGCCTAGCTCTTAAAGCTCAGAAACAGCCCGGCCTGCCAGCTATCAACATCTTCAACAAATACGAGTAACTAAAAACTGCAAACTTAATGTCATTAGAAACCTAAGCAGCTTCCACAGTGGTTTTACATTCACACTCTAAAATCATTAAAGATTAAATGAATCATCACACAACAAAAACAACAGCAACAACAATAGCAAACAGGAACGGAACCAGGGCTCAGAATACACTGATGTATTTTTTCGGCGTAGTGCTGAATTTTTTAACAAACCTCCATTTTTCATATATGCAAAAAAAAAAAAAATGTTTAGTTTTTCTTAAATATATATGTAGTTGGTCGATTTTTGTCATAATTTTCACACAAGAAATTAAAAGTACGCAAATAAAAACCAAAAATAAATATACTCCTACAGCAACGAACCTGAATAAGTAGCACCACCGTTAGTAACGACATCTTTACTACTTCCAACTACTTCTTTTTCGGTAACTTGTTCTTTTTCATCCTTAACAATAGTAACTTCTTTATCGGCAACTTGTTCTTTTTCATCCTTAACATTAGTAACTTCTTTCTCGGCAACTTGTTCTTTTTCATCCTTAACATTAGTAACTTCTTTCTCGGTAACTTGTTCTTTTTCATCCTTAACGCTAACTTCTTTCTCGGTAACTTGTTCTTTTTCATCTTTAACAATAACTTCTTTCTCAATATCCTTATCAGTAATTTCTTTATTAACGTCAACAGTTACTTCATTTGAGCTGATTAAATTATCTTGAGGTTGATCTACCTTCGGAACATGTTCCAACGATTGCTCCTCCATGAGCCACAAGGGTTTTGATATGGATCTGTGGATTTTTTTTTATGACTGTTGTTGAGTTTCCGGTCAATGAAGCTCCGGGTTAATTTGATAGCGTAAAGAGAGAGAGACAGTAACGGTCAACTTTGAGCGCCAACTGGGATAGATTGGTCGTTATAAGTGTCTCATTATGTATTCTTTCCTTTTTAACGAAATATATACTCCCTAATAATTCAAACAAAATATATACTACTCCTACTTTCTATGACAACCTTTTAAAAGATACACCCGACGTTTGACCAGATAGATAATAATAGTTTTTTTTTTTTTTTTTTTTTTTTTTTTTTTTTTTTTTTTGTGTTTTCTTTTGTTAAGTAAATATTGTGGTAGGATGTTTACGGGGCAGTTCGGTTTGACTAGTTGAAATATTTAAACTATCCATCGCAAAACAGTTAATTCATTTTACTACCCAAAGGTGAACCGTGTTAGGCGGGTAACTGGATATGCGGGTTATCCGCGGTTCGGGTCACGGTTAACCATTCAAAATGTTAAATCGAGTTTAAGCGTATGAACAATAATATGATCGAGTGTCATTTTAGTAAAGTTGTATTACACTAAATAAACTAAAATCATATTAAAGTTATTCCGTCACAATAATTGCATTCAAATATACATCTATACTACTTATAATGGAGGAAGGACTCTCTTTTCAAAAAATTCAGATGTACACAAAATGATGCATGGTTTACAACACTTTAAAGCAAACAATTTTCATAATTACAACAATCAAAGCATTGTGTACAACAAAAACTAGCATGAATCGAAATTCAGACCATTTTTTTTAGAATTCTACATTAATAGCATTAAAAACACCCCTACACCCAATATTACACTTATTTAAACACAATGTACAACCCTCATTCTACATTAATAGCATTAAAAACACCCCTACACTCAATATTATAATCATTTAAACACAATGTACAACCCTCATTATACATTAATAGCATTAAAAACACCCTTACACCCAATATTACAATCATTTAAACACAATGTACAACCCTCCATCTTAAATGTTGAAATGACATCCCGTGACATTTTTATTAATTTCATTGAAAAATTTTATTCCATGGTATCCGCCGCAGCAACGCGCAGGTACCCTGCTAGTAAGATATTAACAAAAAACAGCTAGTCAACGTTTATATGTTATGATCACATTAATGAATTTTCACACATAGATATTTAGTATTTTTTTTACATTAGGAGCAAAAAAGTCGTACTATTACAATAATATAATCAATACTTGTACAATTAATTGGATATTTAGTCAAAAATCTTTATATATATAATAAATTTATCTCATAATGTCCTAAATATAACGTGAACTCACAACATTTAGTTAGAAAACATATCATACGATAGGGGATGGCATTGGAACATAAGCCTAACCGTTTTTTTTTTTTTTTTTTTTTTTTTTTTTTTTTTTTTTTTTTTTTTAATGACGGGCATAATTTGAGAATTCAGAGGATTGATATTAGGGATGGCAAAAAACCCGTACCCGACAGGGACCCGATCCCCAAACCCGCTTTGAATGGGGTCGGCAAAAAACCCGTACCCAACGAATAAAGGGGCGAAGCTGACTCAACCAGCTGGTAGGTTGTTTAAGAATCAAGATAGGCACCGTGAAAGAAAGAACTTCGCATTTTATACATGTTGGTTATAGGTAGGGGTGCCATCGAGTCTTGTTCGGGTTGACCCATTCGGGTTCTTATAACCTTTACCTAAACACGACCGGTTTATTAATCGTATTAAGAACTCAAGCGCACGTGCATAACACCTGTAACTTGTTTTTGACCCGTTTAACATGTTTTAGTAAATAGGTCAAGCGGCAAAGAAGGTTGGTTGTTTATCGATTCAACTCATTTTTTTAATCGTAATTAATATCATATTAAGTACATAACAAAATATATTTAAATCCAAATCCAACATAAGTTATATATTTTATTTTATTAGGCTTATATATATACTTTAACAAGTTTACTCTGACCAATTTAAAACTTACAAAACCCAATCATGGCCTGTTTATTAAACTAGTTAGTCGAGTTGACCTGCTTTTGACCAAAACATGTTCTTCCTCATCCTAAACATTTTAACTACGTGTCGATTATTGTGTCATGTCGAGAATTGCCTCACCTAGTTACAACAGTATATACTAGCGCATTAACTAAGGATGTAATGGATGATTAATCAAACTCGCTATGATGAAAGTAGTAATCAATAAATAACAAAAGAAAATTGTTGTGCTCACTTACGCGGGTAGACAAGCTACGATTGTGATTCAAGGCCGGCCGGTTGTGATGAAGTAATGAGGCAACTACAATTTCAAGCGCGGTTGTTATGCGGATTTGTGATCGGCGATGAAAACCCTAAAGCAAAAACGATTTCACAAATTGTTCAAGTGTTGTATAAAAGATAGTTAGCAATTTTGTAAGCAATCTTAAACACACTACGTAAATGGAAAAGCAGTTAATTGTACGCAATAAAATCTACATTGCACACAATAACAAGACACTCGATTATTTCCATCATCGTACCCTAGGCTTGTAGGAAATGTGGTCCAAATCATCGAATCAAAAAACTGAACCGAAATTGAGTAAAGACTAGGCTCGAACCAAACAGGTTCATAATAAGTAAGTTTTATTGTTCTTAATTCGGTTTCATATTGGTTAAGCCCGAGTTAATTAAAGCATATATTTTACTTATTATTCTTTGTATGAAACGAGTCGGGCCAATATACTAGGCTTAATTCATCTGAATATCTGATAGTGTTTGAAAGGCTTAGAAATGGGTTATGTTTACATATCAACATGTAGACATTTTGCGATGATTCTTTACCCGTTTATATAAAAGTAAAGTTTTAAAAAATAATACGAACAGATTATTGCAAAGAAAAATATGTTTGAACAGATGCAGACCCCTTTTGCCTGTCTCAGCTTCTTGAAAACAACTAGAATCTTTTTCGTTCACAACATGTCCAGCGCAACAATGACATTTTCTTTTCTGTTATTAGCAAAAATTGCTATTTTATAATTGTCAGGTGATTTCTTATTTTAAACATGTGGTTATATATATAAAAAAAAAAAAAAAAAAAAAAAAAAAATTAATTGATGGCTAGCGTGACATGTCAAAATCTGTTTTTGAGTAAAAGGTAGATAACTTTTATGTCGAGCTATTAATTACGTATCAATATAATCTTTTGACTTTAAGCTTTAATTTATAGATTAGTAATGTTTCTGTTACGCTTAACATCAGATAACTAATTACATGATAGTATGATTTTTGAATTATGCTCCGTATATAGCTTATAATGGTTTTTAAGTACTTTTTATTGTTTTAGCCCAGTTTTCACTTTTCAGATCTAACTATCCAATATGTTGGAGATGGTATACGACTCATATAATCCATTTTAAGTAAGTTTATCAAAATTGATACATTTCATAGCACATTTCCGACTTATAGAAGCTAGGATATAACTAAGGGAAAATTGTTCAAAAATACATCCAACTTGCCACCTTTTACTATTGTATGCTATAAACTTTTTTTTTTCCTATTATATACACGATCTTTCTTAATATTTCCTATTATATACACGAACTTTCTTAATATTCCTATTGTATACATGAATCTGACGTGGCATGGAGTTAATTACATAAATTTACATGAATCGTCCCTGTGGCTCAAAACAATTACACCATTCGTCCTTAAAACAATTACATAAAAGGTTCCTGTAACTCAAGAGTTAAAATATTTGCATCGTTAGTCCTCATTGACTATTGAGTTAAAATATTTGCATCGTTAATCCTCAATGAGTTAAAATATTTGCATCGTTAGTCCTCACTGTCACCCACCGCCGCCACCACCACCACCACAGCCCACCACCGCCACCTACCATCACCGCCGCCCACCACCCACCACCTCCACCCACCACCACCACCGCCCACCACCGCCACCTACCACCACCCACCACCACCACTACCCACCGCCACCCACCACCACCACCACCCACCACCTACCGCCACCCCCACCCACCACCTCCACCCACCACCACCACCGCCCACCACCGCCACCTACCAACACCTACTGCCACCACCCACCACCTCCACCCAACACCGCCACCACCACCGGCCACCACCACCACCACCGTCCACCACCGCCACCTACCAACACCCACAGCCACCACCCACCACCTACACCACCACCGCCACCACCACCCACCACCTCCACCCACCACCACCACCGCCCACCACCGCCCACCACCTCCACCCAACACCGCCACCACCACCACCGGCCACCACCTCCACCTACCAACACCCACCGCCACCACCCACCACCTACACCACCACCACCCACCACCTCCACCCACCACCACCTCCACCTCCACCCACCACCACCCACCGCCACCACTACCCACGGCTGGTGGTGGGCGGTGGAGGTGGTGGGTGGTGGTGGTGTAGGTGGTGGGCGGTGGTGGGGGTGGTGGGCGGTGGTGGTGGCGGTGGTGGGTGGAGGTGGTGGGTGGTGGCGATGGGTGTTGGTAGGTGGCGGTGGTGGGTGGAGGGGGTGGGCGGTGGTGGTGGCCGGTGGTGGGCGGTGGAGGTGGTGGGTGGTGGTGGTGGGCGGTGGTGGGGGTGGTGGCCGGTGGTGGTGGCGGTGGTGGGTGGTGGCGGTGGGTGTTGGTAGGTGGCGGTGGTGGGCGGTGGTGGTGGTGGGTGGTGGTGGTGGCCGGTGGTAGTGGCGGTGTTTGGTGGAGGTGGTGGGTGGTGGCGGTGGGTGTTGGTAGGTGGCGGTGGTGAGCGGTGGTGGTGGTAGGTGGAGGTGGTGAGTGGTGGTGGCGGTAGGTGGTGGGTGGGTGGTGGTGGTGGTGGGTGGCGGTAGTGGGCGGCGGAGATGGTAGGTGGCGGTGGTGGTGGGTGGCGGTTGTGGGCGGCGGTGATGGTAGGTGGCGGTGGTGGGCGGTGGTGGTGGTGGTGGTGGTTGGCGGTAGTAGGCGGCGGTGATAGTGGGCTGTGGTGGTGGTGGTGGTGGCGGTGGGTGGCAGTGAGGACTAACGATGCAAATATTTTAACTCAATGTGACTAACGATGCAGATGTTTTAACTCTTGAGTTACAGGGACTTTTTATGTAATTGTTTTAAGGACGAATGGTGTAATTGTTTTGAGTCACATGGACGATTCATGTAAATTTATGTAATTAATTCCATGCCACGTCAGATTCATGTATACAATAGGAAGATTAAGAAAGTTCATGTATATAATAGGAAAGATTAAGAAAGATCGTGTATATAATAGAAGAAAAAAAAAATTCATAGCATATAATAGTAAAAGGTGACAAGTTGGATGTATTTTTGAACAATTTTCCCTATAACTAAAAGATTGTATTAATGACCTGTCATGCAATAATGCAAAGATTATAGTACTAATAAAGAAATTTGAGCACTATGATATTAATTCCATAAAAATCAACCTTGCTTATTTCACGATAAATTTTACTTATAGTGGATGTCACTTTCAAAATATTACTAAAAAGTAAAAATGAATCAAGATTTGAATACTTATTTGTGAGATGGTGTAATCCTTGACCTCGGTCCTTATAGGCTGTTGACAGTGGTGATCACGGACGATCATATCGCATTAGCTTTTTTTCTCCTGTGACCTGACGACTATCAAGTTGTCACAGTGACGATCAAGTTAAGTTTTTTTTATACGTTATGAATATATTCAGTTAATTTTGTTTGTGTTTGTAAACTCGGTCGTTCACATGAACCTTCTCTCCATTTTGTCCTCCGCCGATCGAGCAAGACCAACCCACCACATTGGGCCGACCGACCCACAACCGACCACGACCAAGCATGAGGACCGAACCACTGTGGGCAGCCTTAATACAATTCGGCACAAGTTGCTAATTATTGTTTAATTCCAATAATTATTTTCTATGCACAACTTATTTTAATCATATATCGAATAAAGTATTAATCCATTTGGTAGTAAGAATAATTCTATATTAGTGGCAGAGAGTGGGTGACAGACAGCAGCCTTTGCTTGTTTTGACATTTTCTAACTTCATGCTAAACGAATAAAAATGTTATCTTATTAATACGTAACGTTGGTGATTAAAAAGAAAACGTTAAGCAATCTATTATACACGAAAATACGTATGGCGTGCATAATTTGATCCAGGTCAATGTTGAAGAATAGAACTCATCCGAGATATATATTAGACCACGTGTAGATGTGTTAGACAAGTGTGAGATGTATGTCTGAAGTTAAAAATCAAAAAGCAAAGAAATTTCAAACCGGATTATGGCTATGTTTGGCGTATAGTTTACAGGGGCATACAAGAGTTTGAGCTTTTAAAATGAGTTAGTTATAAAATAAGTTTTATTTGTCGCACAAGTTCACATAAGCTTTTATAAGCCATATGTGTCTAAAAGCCCAACCAATTGAAACATGCCAAATTACTTAAATACTTTTCCAAATATAGTGGATAATTACGCAAAAGCTGAAGTATATCTGAATTCAATTTGATGTACGATTCTACAATAATAAGCTTCAGCTCCGACTAATTCATCAAACAACTTTACAAAAATATATGCTTCAGCAATATAATCTCCGGCTACAACTACATCCTCTCCTCTAATTCTAGCACTAGCTCCGGTCCATTTTATTAAACATTCCCTATACTTGGTTCAGTCCATAATTAGGCGTGAAAAATATGTGTTGCCATGTTTGGGGACCTTTGGGGTGAAGGGTTTTGATAGCTGCCTCGGTTATCTATCCAAATTCCAAAATCCAAACTGAGCATTGGACCGTTCAAAACTAATGGCCCAAACTATAAGTTCGGTTTAATCCCAGTATAGGCGATCGCCATATGGGCCTAAACAGTTTATCCATTTGTTATATTCTTTTGAAAGGGTGATATTTCTATTTCACTATTTGATTTCGAAAATCATTTTATTATTAGTTCATAGTTGTGTTTGAAAAAACACTCTTTATAATATAGCCCTCTCCTTTTGTTTTTTTGGACGGCCATTGTGGCTGGCCCCTAGCCCAGAAGACGTACCGAGCTCACACAACCAGGTTAGGTTCAGTTCAGAAGGCAGTGACACCCTTCTCTTTAAGCACGCGGGAAGAAACCCCTATCGCTCTAGACAAGACTCGAACTTTAGACCTTGCCTAAGAGGATAAAACCTCCATACCGCTAGACCAGAGGCCCATTGGTCCCTCTCCTTTTGTAGGATGTTTGAATTGTTCATTTTCTTTTCTTGTGCTTATGCATAAAAAATAACTAGCAGGGTCCCCGCGCGATGCAGCTGCGGGCACCCTGTAATTAATTTTTTTTGGCTAATAATTTATTTTATTTGTACATTTTTTGGCAATAGCTTTGCTAATTAGTTTTTTATGGCAAAAGTTTGATGAAATTTTGCTTAGTTTGTATTATTTTATTTATTTATTTTGTTTAGTAGTTTGCTTGGTTTGTACAATATGTGAACATATTTTAGTTTATTATGTTCTTTTTTACTATAAATTTATGGATATCAAAAATTTCATTTAGCTCGTGTCCGTTCGGGCTCGAGCCCGTTTGACCAGTGCCCGTTCGGGCTCGAGCCCATTTGGCCCATTGCCCGTTCGGGCTTGAATATTTGTATAATATGCTTTATTATTTGTATTAGTGACATTTAATGAAGGAATTGTATTTAAGTTGGTTGTACAATATGCTTGATAATTTGTATTTTGTGGAAGGATTGTCTATATATATTTGTTTTATGCAAACACTTGGGATGTTAATCTCAGTAATGTGTTTAGGATATTTATGAATGAATGTGAGTTAGCACGCGGAATTTACTAAAACACACTAAAGGAACAAAGGTGATGGATAAGTAAATGAGAATGAACACAACATGAATAACACAAAATGATTCAATATTATTGATGAAATAATACGGGTGATCTAAACTATCACTAGGATTACAAGTGTAACCTTGAATCTTTGATACGTGGAAGGGTTTAAATATGGAAGTTATGCGTGGGAAAGATGAGTGTAAGAGATGGGAAAGTTTTTTCTAAGAAGGTGTCTTAAGGGTTCCTTTTATAGTATAAGGAGCCCTTATTACAAGTGGTCAAGTTGCTTAATATAATATATTAGAAGTTTATCTTATCCTAATATTACACCTTTCAAGGTAAAACACTCCATTATATCTACTGAGACTTCTGTACTACTTCTACTTAACGTATAACTTTGTACAAAGACTAATAATACAAGTAAATATCTCTAATTAAAATATAGCAACTTGTCGTGAAAACTGGCAAGACCTTCTTTAACTAGCAGTACCTTCTTACCCAGAAGGTACTGTTAGTATATCTTCAACATCAGCAAAGCTGAAGAGGCAGGCTTAACTATCACTAGCAGGCTCTTCTGGCAGACTCTTTACTTTGTGCATTTTATTCCCAACATATTTATCAATGTCAAAACACCAATCTGGTCCAGTGCCTGCAACATTTGGTAGTTTCTCTTGGAACTCTATGTGCAGGTTTTCTTCCACTAGCCTAGTGCATTTATTATACACCCTATAGGCCTTACTTTGCAAAGAATACCCTATCATGTAGCCTTCATCAGCTTTTCCTTCAAACTTTCCTAGATGATCTTTGGTATTGAGAATAGTGACATGACATCCAAAAGGTCTCATAAAACTTAGAGATGGTGTTTTACCAAACAAAAGTTCATAAGGAGTCTTTCTATGAGGTTTAATCACAAGAACCCTATTCTGTACATAACAAGCAGTACCTACTGCTTCAGCCCAAAATGAAACAGGCAACTTAGAATCTACTAGCATTGTTCTAGCAGCCTCTATAAGTGTTCTATTTTTCCTTTCTGCTACTCCATTTTGCTGTGGGGTTCTAGCTACACTCTATTCTCTTTTTATTCCTTTTTCTTTGCAAAATTCATCCATAACTCTATTCTTGAATTCTGTCCCATTGTCACATCTAATTACTTTTACTTTCTTATCAATTTGGTTTTCTATCCCTGTAATGTAGGACTTAAGGATCTCACTTGTTTCATCCTTAGTTTTTAAAAAGAAAACCCAAGAGAATCTGCTGTAATCATCAGTAACTACAAGATAATATCTTTTACCATTCAAGCTATTAACAGAAGTAGGACCAAAGAGGTCCATATGAAGCATGTATAAAGCTTGAGAAATTGAGTTATGGGTCTTGGGCTTACAAGAAGCTCTATGTTGTTTGCCTTTTAGACAGTCAACACAGGTTTGGTCATTTTGAAAAATCTTTTTGGGTAAACCTCTAACCAAATCATATTTTGCAATTGTATTGATTGTTTTAAAGTTTACATGACCAAGTCTTCTATGCCAAAGCATAGATTCATCCAATGAGGCTTTTGCTACTAGACAGGTTAAACTCTCTTTAGGAACAATGTTCTTTAAATCAACAATGTACATATTGTTCTTTCTAGGGATTTTAAGAAGAATCTGACTTTCATCAGGGATTTTAAAATCAGGAGAAAGTACAATGCATTCAGTGTCAGTAAAAAGAACTTTGTTCTTTGTGTCACACATTTGTGAGACACTTAAGAGATTAAACTGTAGTTCTTTCACAAAGTACACATTTTCAAAATCTAATTTACTGGTTTTAATTGTACCTTTACCAGTAATCTTTCCTTTGATTCCTCCCCCAAAGGTAACATATCCTCCATCAAATGATTTGAAGTCTGTGAGGCAAGACATGTTGCCTGTCATGTGCCTTGAACATCCACTATCTACATATCCTTGATCTGCAATATCATTTGAATGTTCCTGCACATGTATACACATATTAGTTTCCTTGGGGTACCCAAGCCATGACTGACTTGGGTTTGCCTCGTGCATCAATGTAATCAAATCTTTTTAGGACTGTTGATGCACCATTTGATTGGAGTGGTCTCCAAATCCAACATGCTGAGGACTTAACAGCATTTTCATTTTTGACACATTTTGTGGTTTTTGGTCTGACAGTACCAAATTTGGCAGTACCATTTGGTCTAGCAGAACCTTTTGGTTTTGGTTTCCAGTCTTGTGTTTTATCCACAAAATTCCTTTCAATATGACTTTTCACAACTTTTGGTGTATGTTTGAAAGTATTACTTGCACCCTTAGTAGTGAATTTTGGGTAAACAGGCTCATTTGTTCTAATGGTATGATTGACTTTTGGTGTGTTAGATTTCACAGAACCTTTTGTGGGGTTTGTTTTACTTGTTTTAGACCTTGATGTACTCCCAGAAACCCAATTGTTACAATAAGCATGAGTATGATTAAAACTACCACAGTAATAGCATGCCTTATTGTACAAAACAAAGTTATCACCAAGTTGATGTGACTTAAGATTGTTCCAATTTCTTTGACTACCTCTAGGTTTGCTATTACATTTAGCACAACATTCAACTATTTTTAGAACAACTTTAGTCTTTGTTATACTCTCTACACTTTTAGGACTGATTGGTCCTACTTTGTTTTCTTTCTTAGAAACAGTCTCTTTTCCATTCTCATCAGATGTGCAACCTTCAATAGTTGTAACATCTGAGCTCTTATCAGTGAGCACCTTTTCTTTGGAGAGAGAAGTATCACTTGTACTCTCAAAAGGTTCACTATTTTCTACAGGTTTTAACTTTTCTAGTGGTTTATTTGTGAGTTCATGTAAACCTGATTCAGCAAGATCTAAACCTGGGGGACAGGGAATTCCTCTGTAAGGAGGTGGACATGTGTTGTATCCAATCCCAGATTTGATTTTCTTGTTCATTTGGTTCTCAACTATACTTTTAGTACAAGCAGAAGCATTTTCTAATGTTGTAACAGTTAGTTGAATATTATCTTTTGCTTGTTTCACTTTAGCAAACTCAGTTCTTAACAGGTTTATTTCAGCATCTTTAAGAAATATGTCTCTATTAAGAATAGCTTTTGTGTCAGAAAAGGTGAGTTCATTTTCTCTAAAGTGAATTATCTGTTTCTCAAGTTTGGACATACCACACTTATGATTAACTAGGTCTTGATGAGTTTTTCTTTGTTCTACTTTCAGTTCATCATAAAGTTTTCTTAAGATTTCTAGTTCTTTAAAAACTTCACAAGTAGCAGAACATTTAGTAATTTGTACCTAAGGATTGGAGATAGCCATTAAGGCTAATTCATTTGAGGATGACTCTTCTTCACCCATAAAGCTCCAATCAAAACCCAGCCCATCAATAGCTACCATAGCTTTTGTTTCAGTGATGTCCACTTCCTTGCTCTTGTTCTCATTGTTTCCCCTGTTCTTGTTCTCAAAACCTCTTCCCTTATCTCCTTGCTTCTTTGGTCTTCTACATTCTCTTGAGTAGTGACCCTTCATGTGGCAGTTGTAGCACTCCACTTTAGACTTGTCATACCCAGCAGGTTCATTGCCATTGATGACAATCTTCTTTCCAGTCCTCATCAAATATTTCTTAGCCCTCATGCTAAGAAGTGAAAGCTGCCATTTTATGTCCATTTCTTCAAGATCATCATCACTGATCTCTTGAAGATCTTCAAAGGTCAATGTGGAACCATTGTGTTGTGATGTTAGGAAAGCACAACCAATTGTTTCATCTAAAATGGTTTTGGTACTGCTGGAAGTACTGGCAGTACCAAAATTTGTGTTGGCAGTACCTTCTTCTCCACCATCCTTTTCTTCATCAACTTTCTTGAAAGTACCATGAGATGACATAAATGCCATATTTCCTGAGCTTGAACTAGTAGACTTCTTTAGTTCATGCTCTACTATTTTGAAGTTGCTGTAAAGATCATTGAGACTCATGGAATCAATATCTGGTTTGTTTTTCCAGACAATGACATGCATGGCCCATTCAGAGGGTAGACTTCTAAGGAATTTGGAGTTTAAGTCTTCTTGAGATATTATCACTTCATGAATGGCTAACTGACTAGAAAGCTTTTGTAGTCTATTGAACATGCTGTCCAAAGACTCATTTGGTGTGGCTGAAAAGTTTTCAAACTGTTGTTTTAAAAGTGTTTTCTGGGTTTTCTTGGTGGCATCATTACCACCAAATCTAGCCACAATAGCTTGAAAAAGGGTTTTAGCACACTCGTATTTGTTAAAGACTAGAAGCTGATCATTTGGAATAGACATGAGAAGCATACTCCTGGCTTTAAGGTCATTTCTCTTTTGAATTCTTTCTTCAGCAGTTATTGGATTTACTTGCACAGTTGTGACAAGTGCATCATTTACTGTGGAGGTGGTGGTTACTGGTTTAAATGAGTTTCCTTCTTCAATGATCTCCCAAAGTGCATAGTCTTGCACTTGGAAGTATTGTTCAACCCTTAGTCTCCACATCTCAAACTCATTCTGTTTGAGTAATGGAAGTTTTGCAGCTACATTGGTTTGAATGTGCTCAACATCCATTTTTGCTTTGTTCTTTTATGTCATAAATATCAGCCTAGCTCTGATACCACTTGTGGAAGGATTGTCTGTATATATTTGTTTTATGCAAACACTTGGGATGTTAATCTCAGTAATGTGTTTAGGATATTTATGAATGAATGTGAGTTAGCATGCGGAATTTACTAAAACACACTAAAGGAACAAAGGTGATGGATAAGTAAATGAGAATGAACACAACATGAATAACACAAAATGATTCAATATTATTGATGAAATAATACGGGTGATCTAAACTATCACCAGGATTACAAGTGTAACCTTGAATCTTTGATACGTGAAAGGGTTTAAATATGGAAGTTATGCATGGGAAAGATGAGTGTAAGAGATGGGAAAGTTTTTTCTAAGAAGGTGTCTTAAGGGTTCCTTTTATAGTATAAGGAGCTCTTATTACAAGTGGTCAAGTTGCTTAATATAATATATTAGAGGTTTATCTTATCCTAATATTACACCTTTCAAGGTAAAACACTCCATTATATCTACTGAGACTTATGTACTACTTCTACTTAACGTATAACTTTGTACAAAGACTAATAATACAAGTAAATATCTCTAATTAAAATATAGCAACTTGTCGTGAAAACTGGCAGGGCCTTTTTTAACTAGCAGTATCTTCTTACCCAGAAGGTACTGTTAGTATATCTTCAACATCAGGAAAGCTGAAGAGGCAGGCTTAACTATCACTAGCAGGCTCTTCTGGTAGACTCTTTACTTTGTGCATTTTATTCCCAACATATTTCTTATGTAAGAGGTGTTTTAATAAGTGCATTAATTGTATTTATTGACAAGTTAATTAATTGTATTTAATGTATATAATGATTTATTTATTGTATTTAATGTTAGTATTAATTGTATGTTAGAATTAAATATGAGGGGAATTTCTATAAGTAGCATTTGTTGTTGTACTTATAGCTTTAGAAGTTGTAAAGCTTAATTTTAAATTATTTTTAAGTATTCTATTAATAGTAGGCCTTCATGATTTATAATATAGTATGATTATATGTGTTTCCTAGAAATAAGTGTTTATTGATAGTTTGATACTAATATTCAGATTTGTTTATTTAGGGCCCGTTTGCTTTGGGGCATTTGAGGGTGGATTTGGATTTAACTGTAAAAAGTGTTGTTCGGTGTGAAAAAATATTACTGTTGACTTTAGGATTAAATCAGAATATTTAACCATACGCAAATCCTTACCCCTCGTTGGTTTTCTGACTTTATCACAAAAGGTGGGTCCTTGTAAATCTTCATCCTCACATTATTTCTTTTGTAATATTTTATGTGATTCATTTTAGTTTTAATTTATATTGTAATTTATAATATAGTTTTAAATATTATTTTCTCTCTGCTACATCAAATCTAAATCTAAATAATAAACTAAATTCAAATTCAAATCAAAATCCAAATCCTAACTCATTTAGTAAAAAATGCATTAATATTTGTAAAAATAATACTAGATTTCTTCAATCGAGTTGTGTTATAAAAGATTTTAGTTCAAACACCGCGGAATAAATTTTAATTATTAATATTATTAATATATTAATTTAATATCAAATGAAAATTACGAAATAAGTGACCATGCTAACGAAAAATTGCATTTCTGCTTAATAAGTTGCTCATGACATGAAAAGTATAAATAAACAATAATTAAAAAAGATTAATGATAGACAGATAGTAATGATATCAAACAAGAATCCAAATATCTCCGAGAAACTACACAAAGGGAACTTAAAAAAAAAAAAAAAAAAAAAAAAAAAAACTCTAGTGCAATCTAAACAAGACAAACTTATATGTAAAGTAGGGGTGTCGAAAATAACCGAGAAATCAAAAGAATTGAGGAACCTTATCAGTACTGACTAGGAACCGAACCGTATATTAGAACCATGGTACGATTCTTGGTTCTTGAAATTCTAAATTTTTGGTTTTCGAGATGATTCGGGTCGGAACCATCTGGTTCCGGTACTTTCCCGAAAAGAACCAACTCTTTTGAAAATATGAATTTTATAGAGTTTGTTTGCGACATTGTGTGCATGCATCCTTTTAAGAAAATAGAAAGAAATTAAAAAACTACCCTTTACTAAGCCGTAACAAAAATCTAAAACCTAAAAATCCAAAATAAATCAAAACCCAAACTTTCAATCTATCCCAAACAACACCAAACTATCAATTTTACAGTTACTAATATCATTCAAAAATTTAAATATCATCATCGATATCATTCATCAATATGAAAGTAAGCTATTTTCTATATGTATATTATTTTTATTGTGATCACAATTGATTAGATACCATGTTACAACATATGTGGATGAAAGTGAAGATCTTTTGAGTGATGATAAGGTTGTTAAAGAAATAGAAGAAGCGGTACGAAGTTATGAAGGGAAACAAGTGATGAAGCATTAAGGGTCCGTTTGGTTTGTTGCTAGAAATGACAATAGGTATCGAATTTGGTATGGGGTAAAATGACAATGGGTATGAATTAAATGAGGAAAGAGAAATTATATATATTTTTTTAATATATTTAATAATAATTTTTAGATTTAAAATATTATTAAAATATTAGGAGAGAGAAAAAAACAGATTAAAAATTAAAGAGAAAATAGAAAAAGAAAGAAAAGCACAAAAAAGATCACTAGATATGTGAGAATCCCACCTATTTGTTGCGGATTGGATCTATGGGGTTTCTGACAAATTTTGTTACCCAATTTCGAAACCAATAATGAACCAAACAATTTATTTGTGAAGGATTCCATTTCTTGATAGTGACTCCTATAAAACAAACGGGCCCTAAGTGTTTTTCTAAGGTTTGGAGCAAAAATGCGTGTTCTAAACATATATTTTGAGATTTTATGTTTTTGTTTATGTTAATTTAAATAATTAAAATTATTGGAAAGAGTTGCATTGATGAAAATATTTTATGTGTGTTTGTATTGTTATAGTATGTCATTTATTAATGATTGACAATAAAGAAATGAATCGTTTAAACACTTTGGTACTAGTCGGACGAAAATTCTCATACCGGAACCGAACCTAAGAAGTTGGTATGGTTCTTAGTCTATCTTTTTTCTTATTTTAGGTCTTTGTTCGATTACGATTCGTTCCGATTCTAGTACCATGGACACTCTATGTAAGGCTAGATGGCAAGGAATAGTTTTTTTATCCTGAATCAGCGCCACCTTAAATTTCTCTCTCCTCTCACTTTTCTTCACCTTACTTTACCTTTTACACTCTGTTCTCGAGTTTATTTTAGGAGAGTAAAGGAAAGTTTTGGGATGTTAATAAATAAAAAAACATGTTCCTGAGATTTTTTTGGAGAGGAGGGGAGAGTAAAGGGTGGTAAATTAGACCAAAATTACTCTCCAAATTTTCATCCCAAATTGGGATGATTTGGAGTGAAAGAAATAAGGAGCGTATGTGTCTTTTTGTATGTACCCAAAATACCCTTGACCTAATGCACTCACTATATATATATTCGGTTATTTTTTCTTCTCAAAACCTGTTGCAGCAGCCACACTTTCATCATCGTCTTCATCACAGGTAATATCTTCACAAATACTGTACTCGATTGTGTTTTCTATGCATTTATCATGTATGTATAAAAGTTAGTGTGATCCACCAATGTTTACCATGCATGAGTCGATGTCATGTGCATTACTTTGCTTGTTTTTACATGTATCAAATCGTTTTTGTATGCATGTGTCACTATCATGTGCTCCACCATTTGATATGCCCTATGTCAAATCCTTATCTAAGTAATATACTATTATGAAAAGTACTTTGCATTGTTGTATTGCATGAAAGGTACTTTGATCGTTTATGTTCAATTGTTTGTGTATGTATATGTATAGGACACTCCTTTATGTTCAATTCTTTGTATATGCATATGTATAGAACACCCAATATTGTATGAACTAATATTGAGAGTGAATAAAAAAAACATAATGTTGTTTGCTTGTACTTGCTTAATGATGACAGTGAATCAATAAAGATTACTGTATACTAGAATAAACATATGAAAAACTACTAGATTACTAATCAAACAAGATTGTCATTTAACTTATATTTTTTAGATGTTTAAATTACTCTATTAAGGTTTAGTCACAAAAAGGTGTACAATGGATAACCGTATGATTGAGATAATACTCACGATACGACGTGTGGTTAGAGCTCGACAATTGGCAGCGGTTCACTTGATATGTTTACTGTTAGCTGTCATCACAAGCCGTAGACTTAATCACACCAACCATGCTAGGTTACCTACGAGAGATATTATTTTACAACGACGAAGTGTACGAGAAGAAATGTTAAACAACCTCTCCACAAGTGGTAAATGTCGTGATATTATTCGTATGAGCATACAAGCGTTTAGGACATTGTGTAATATATTAGTGAGTGACGGTGGTCTTCGTCCAACTCAACGCATGTCTGTTGAAGAGCAAGTTACTAGATTTTTGCATATAGTAGGAAATGATCTAAGAAACCGTTTTGCCTCTTGGATTTATCGTCGCTCTGGGTCGACAACAAGTAGATGCTTGCACTGAGTTTTGAGAGCAATTATACGCTTAGAAGATCGTTATCTCCAACAACCCACTGGTCAAATTGTTCCCAAAGAAATTCAAGAGAAAAAAAGATTTTATCCCTTTTTCAAGGATTGCGTTGGAGCAATTGATGGAACACATGTACGCGTTAGAGTACCTAATAAAGATGCCCCTAGATATCGTGGTCGTAAGGGATACCCAACAATAAATGTCTTAGCTGCTTGCACATTTGATTTAAAGTTTACGTATGTTTTAACCGACTGGGAGGGTACTGCGTCCGACTCGAGAATAATAAAAAATGCTCTAACTAGAAATGACAAGCTTATTATACCAGAGGGTAACCTTCTAAACCAACATTAGTTTTTGTCCCTTATATTATACCCTTTTAATAATTGTATGTTGTTTTTAGGTAAGTATTATTTGGTTGATGTGGGTCTACCTCATAGAAGCACACTAATAGCACCTTATAGAGGCGTCAGATATCATTTAAAAGAGTACTCAAGTCGTGCACCTGAGAATGCACGAGAGTTGTTTAACCTTCGTCACTCATCGTTGCGAAATTCTATTGAACGGGCATTTGGTGTACTTAAGAAAAGGTTTCCTATCATTAGAAGTGCAACTGAACCATTCTACTCTTGCAAAACACAATCAGACATTTTTTTAGCTTGTTGCATCTTGCACAACTTTTTACTTGAGGAAGATAGGGACAAAGATCTTGAAGACGAGGTGCAACGAGAGATTTTGAATGCACCACATGAAGAAACACGTTATAATGAAAGAGACATAAATGATGGTAGTACGAGAGGAGAAGAAATAAGAAACTCAATCGCAAATGAAATGTGGGCTAACTACTTGTCTTATCCGAACAATGAAATTGATATATCAAGATAGTTTCACATAAATATGTCATAGTACTTTAATTTGACATTTTGCTGATAAGTTTGTTGACATTTTGCTGTTAAGTTTGTGTTTATTATTGAATTTGTTTTTCTGTTAAGCATGTCATTCCTTTGTGTTCATAATTGACCTTTTGTACTTGCATGTTAAGTTTGTTTACAATTTATCATGTAGCAAATCATCATGAGCAAAAAGGAAACTAAAGAAAAAACGGTGAAAAAGGAAACTGATGAAAAGAAGGTGATAAAGGAAAAATTCGATTGGACTACTGAGATGGATGATGCGTTCATTCAAGCGATGCTTACACAACAAGATAAAGGCAACAGGCCTAATGGAACATTCTCATCACGAGCCTATACTAATATGGTTAATGAGTTAACGAAAAATCTGAATTTACCTTTCACAAAAGCATGTTTAAAGAACCGCTTGAGAACTATAAAAGAACATTTTGCTCAATGTCATGATGTGCTTCATGGCTCTAAATTAATTGGGTTCTCTTGGAATGCGAGTACTCAATTCATTGAAGCAGAAGAAGAAATATGGGAACAGCTAATAAAGGTATGTATCAGCTATATATGTGTTTACTACTTATTCAAATGTGTATATATAATGGGAATCTGCAAAAAATTGTATCTTCACTTAAGAAAATATAGTATACTGCCCCTGAAAAAAAAATTACATTAGGATATACTGGTGATTCCATTCTTGTGATAGTCCCAACTCAACCCTGATTTGAAACCGATCACCATACCTGTTTTGACCCCCAACTAAACTTGACTTTTTGTCATCTCTATGGTATATAGCCATATTAGCCCTCTCAAACTAACAATAAACTACCTGACCATGAATAACTTATTAAACAAGTCATTTTTGCTACAACCTTTTGGTCTGCTGTTACATTTTTCCTAAACATGTGAACTAGAGATTTTGATGTGTTTTGAACAATGATTCCAAAAGCACAACTGACGTAACATAAAGATATGGTACCAGCAATTAATATTTAATGTCTCTTTGATCATTCCCACTCAATATTAAAGTTGTGCGAATTGTACAAGTCACCTACCATCTGCTTCTTTATGCTCCTACTCAGCCCAAGAAGGCGTATTGACTTCACATCTTCCCAGGAAATATTGTGACACGAGAACAACTTCAGTGTTTTTAGCTTCCCAAGATGAGCAAGAGCATGTAAACATTTACCAGTTATAGCCTTGCAACCCGTAAAATCAATCTGATTCATTTTTAAACAATTGTTAGATATATGAGATAGTGAAGTATCTGTTACGTTGATCAACCAAGACAAATTCAACACCATGAGATTTGGTAATTGACAAATGACCATTACACCAACATCAGTGATATTAACCCCACACTTTGACAAATTAAGATAGTATAGACCAGCCATTTGTTTCATGTTATTTAATATTATGTTATTTGCTTAAGCTAATTTGAAAATCAAGCAAGTATAATATCAGATAAGTTATTATAAGTTTGTTTTGACATTACCTGATCCTATTTGTTTTAAAATACTAGACTAATGGATCAGATTTGTTAAGGATTTGCAAGAGGCCTAATAGTGAACTGTTTGTAGTATCATTTTTTGGTTAAAACATGTTTATTATATATTTCAATAGGCGAATCCAGATGCTATAAAGTGGAAGACCAAAAAGGCTTATAACTTTGATGATTTGTCACAACTCTTTGCTAAGGATAGAGCATCGGGTGATGCCTCTGAAACTGCAAAGGAGAAAAATGCCAAGCTGAAAATAGGCCAATCGAGCATCAATGAACTCAAAAATATAGAAACAATTGAAGATATTGATGAGTTACTAGCTACCAATGAAGTCACTTATGAAAACCTCGTCAATCTTGACGAAATTCATATCGATCCTACCGTGCCATGTTCACCAGAGGAACCTTCAAACACAGCAAAGTCTAAAAGCAAAAAAAGAAAACATGATGAAGAAGCCAATTCAAACATTATGAGTACTGTTAATGTGGTGGCTGATGCAATAAAGGAAGGTAATGTTGTTTTACAAGAAACTAATGTCATATTAGGAAGAGCTTATCAACCTGAGTACACAGGGGAAGAAATCTACAAAGAACTCGAGCCTTTGGATTTAGAAGATGATGTCTTATCAAATGCTCTTATTTTTTTGGCGGACCACCCAAAAAAAAGCACGACTATTGTTTAGCTGTCCTTTTAAAATGCGGGTGAACTTGCTAACAAAAATGATGGGGTCAAGTGACGAAATGAATTCAACTTGAAATTACCATCGTCTTATGCTTAGACGTTTGCAGTTACTTCTTTGTTCGAGTAATTTGGAAAAACGATGAGATGTTTTCTTTATCTATTTATTTGACGTTACACTTGCTTTATCATTTCAGATTGGAACATACTTAAGCTTTTTTCATCTTCAATATACTATGGTTTTTGTTTCTTAAGCAGATGAGGGTGCCTTTTACTAAGAAAATTATATACCTATAAAGGGTATAATTGTAAAAATGTTTGTTTCCTTTACTCTTCTTTCCAACTCAGGAACACAAAAAACTTATGTCCCCTTTCCTTTCCTCCTTATCTCAGGAACACAAAAAATACAATCCTCTCATCTTCTTTCCACTCCTCATCTTCTCATACACTTCTTCTTCTTTCCTTATTAAACTCGGGAACAGAGTGTTAGAGCGAGGGGTGTGGTGGTGCCATTGGTGGTGCCATCACCACCAGCCCAATTTTAGCCATTGCGCACCACACCGGAAGTTGAGCTGTCACCACTCGCGCCGTCACCATGGCTCCACACTGTTTTTTTTCCCTTGGGAAATAATGGACCGTTGGAGACTTTTTTTTTTTTTTTTTTTTTTTTTTTTTTTTTTTTTTTTTTTTTTTTTTTTTTGAGAAATCTGCACACTTGTATTTGTCATCTATATTTGATTTTCTTTTGTGTGATTTTTTTTTTCTTGTTGCAGGTTTGGCATAGATGGAGGAAGCAGTTTTGGAAGGGAGGAAGAGAATATATTTATTAGGGTTGTAATGGTTTTGGGCTTATGCAAAATGTTTGTATTGAGTATAAATTTTGGGCCCATTTGTTAATCTTTGGGAATGAATTTTGGGCTTAATTTTGTAGCATTTGGTTATACATTCATATACTTTTAAATATATTTATGCAATTTTAGTTTTGTAAAAGGGGGAAAAAAAAAAAAAAAAAAGGCCTACGGCACTAGAATTTCTGGTGCCAATGGTTATGGGCAAAATGTGGTGCCGTAGGATTTCTGGTGCCTTGGAGATTTATGCTGACGTGACAGCACTTTTGGTGCCACGGCTTGAAGCCATGGCACCACCGCACCTAATGCTCTTAGTGGGCAAGGTATGCCTCACTTCACCTTAACTCTCATTTTTTAAATACATATTACGAGTTATAGAGACGTAAATAGACGAAAATAAAAACACGAACGTACGAAATTAAAAAATTACATAAACTTCAAATATTAAACATAGTACATTGTTGAGGCAACATGATCAAGATCTCTTTATGTTTTAATGATGACAAACAAACCATCGAAACACATAAAATAACAAACGTTAGCTCAAAATCGTCGGAGCCAATGTCTGCTCCTGGCGCGCTGCCCGCGCGTCAACGCGCGGGTGACGCGCCAGAAGTCTGTATGGTTTCGGGCGAATTTTGAAAGTCGGCTTTCCCCTTACCCGACAAATGTGGATCTTTCAATACAGGTATGAATATGTTATGTGCTTAATTGAGAACACTCGAAACGAGTTTTGAGACTTGAGAGATCCCACTTTTAGAACACCCATTTACGGGAAAACGCCAACTCATGCTTTCTAACTATCGCCTCTAGCCAAGGCTTTTCGAAACTTATGGAGCTTATATATTTCATGTGACATCGTGTTGAAGCATCCATATGCTCATATCCCATGCTTACGTCTTCTCTAATTACGTAACGGGTTTACTCCCTTATTGGTCAAACTAAGTCAAAGGTTCTTTGCGTAAACGCATCCTTTCCCACTTGGGTTATGCTTTACATCAAGGCAAAGCACTTAACTTGTTTGAACCAAGGTATTAGTTGAGAACGTCGAGTTGTGGAAAGTCACGAGATATGAAACTATGGATTCTCGACGTTGTGTTACTTGAACTTATAAGTAACCTATGATTTTCTCAACCTATAATCTTAATTGTCTAAACCTTTTCTTCTTAATGACAATTAGATTATGCCTTAATCCTCTCCTAATCCCATTTATATATAAGACAAAACCAATCATATCCAATCATATCCAAATCAAATATTCTCTTACACAATCTCTTACACCCTTACATATTCCCTTACACACAACATCCTAACCATCCATTCCCTTACAACACATCTCAACCCTTTATTTCCAACACATGGGGAATTGTTTGAAACCCTAATATGGCTCCTCTCATCCAAGCCATTGATTTCAAATTACAACACATCACAACCATCCATCCAATCCCTCATCTCTATATCATCACATGGGCTTGATCTTAACCATTGAATTCAAACTAAACTCATCTCAACCATCCATCCAATCTCTCCTATCTATGCCACCACATGTGCTTGATCTCAACCATTGAATTCAAACCAAAACCATCTCAACCATTGATTTCCCCTTCCCCCCCCCCCCAAGCAAAGCATATTCCTTGGAATATCCTTTCTCAACCCTAACCTAGGCATGTTTGATCCTAGCCATCCATTTCAAATGAGATCATATCAACCATCCACATTCCACACATGCCAAATTGTTTGAAAACCAAGGGAGGCTCCCTTTGATCCTAGCCATCCAATTCAAACCATTTTATCTCAACCCTCCATATCATTCTTCCCCCCCAAGCATTGGAATATTCCTTGGCATATTATTTATCTCTTTTCTATGCCATGTGAGGAGATACACTTCTACCCCTTCCAAATTACCCTATCTACACTTTAAACCCTTGGTAATTTGGTTTCTCTTTAAACACTTCACAAATGATTTCCAAATTGGCTATTTGAGTTGGTAAACCTTAGAATGATTAATGTTAAGGTTTGGTGTGAAGTACAATTGGGGGTTTAGCAAGGATAGGTATTTACAAGGTCCAACACCCAAGTTTTGGGAAAAACTTGAGACAGAGTCCTGGCGCGCTGCCCGCGCGTTGACGAGCGGTTGACGTACCGGCCTCGGTAAATTTTTCCCAAGATTGGGTCTTGGCCTATAAATACCACCCTTGCCTCTTGTATTCCTCACCTCTTGCCATTATTCTTTCTCTCTAGATTATTTCTTTCTAAATACTCTCAAATCTCTATCTCTATCTCAATCTCTAATCTTGTGTTCTTGATTATCACATTAACATCTTTGGAAGAACACATCTACTTGCAAGGGAAGAATCACAAGAACCTAATCCACTCTTGTGATTGTGTCGAGGGTCTTCTTTCTTATACCCTTTCTATTACAATCGAGTCTCTAGGTTAGGTTAGGACTTGGTTGAACAAACATATATTCATTCATTCAATTGTTTGTAATGGAAGTCTTGTGTCTTGGTGACCAAGCCTATATCATTGGGGATCTAGTTGGGGTTTGATACTTTCGGGTGGAAGTCTTAGTAGTGATCTTTGTGATCCTTAGGAAAAGTCGAATCGTGAGATTCTTTTGGGTGGTTTCCGAGGGCGGAATACCGTTGCTGAGTAACTCCTTCTTTGTGAGCATCGATATTGGTGAATATCGGTGGAGTGAATTGTAACGGTTTGTAGTCCACCGAAAGGATTATACTAGTGAATAGTATCGGAGTCACGGATTCACAACTGAACGTACGGATGGTATAAACCCCCATCCCGAACCAGTATATATCGTTGTGTCTTTTACTTGCTTTATATACTTTGGTTGCATTAGTGGTTGTTGGATTATTATACAACCACTTGGTAATCCCTTTGGCTTAAAGTTTTTAAATATCTAAAAAGCCGAAGAAACCGTATTCACCCCCCCCCCCCTCTACGGTTCTACATACATAAACCGGGAATATTAAAATAATACATAAACTACAATTATTAAAGATGTTAATATAAATATCGCCTAAAAATGTTATTTATATTTTACGATCTTTGCTAAGTTTTGTTAATGACAAAGTATGAACTTTAGTTTATAGTAAAAACATCACTTTAGTTTTAAGTCTTGTATAACTAGATTTTACATTTCATCTTAAACATAACTGATGAGGCGAAAAATGAACCACTTTTAGGGGGTCATTTAAGCCCGGAATTGACTTTATTTGATCAAATATTGCCCTAAATCATTCCTTTTGTGATTTTAGGTACTTTGGGAGTGAAATCTGGAAAAGGAAGCAATTCGGACGTTTTTGGAGCATAAAAGTGAAGAAAACGCCAAAGTCTTAATTTTCCTTGCTGGGAACAGTAGGTGACGGCGTCAAGAAGGAATTTCTGACGGCGTCAAGAGTAAATTCCATGACGACCCAGTACAGAATGGACGGCGTCACGAAGTAGGGCATCAAGAGTAAAATTCATGACGGCCTGGAAAATGCTAACACATGACGGCGTCAAAAGTAGATCAAGGCAGTCCGAGAAGTATTTTGGCGGCGAGGTGACGGCGTCACAAAATTTGTCTTGACACCGTCAGACCCTATTTCCTATATATAGTTTTCTAATTTTCACATTAAAAAGAGAGAATTTTTGGAGAAACCCTAAGTACGAACTTGGTGCGAATTTTACAGGTTTTTCAAGGGTTCTAAGCCCTTGATACCTTTCATGTGTAATTGAGATAAGTATTCTTTTAATTCAATCAATATGTCTATGTGTTGGTTGTCTATATCTTGTTCTTGTCTTAATTCCATCATGCTAGGCTAGATCTATCTTGTGTTTGCTTGGATCTAATGAAACCTAGATATTAATTATGTGTTGATTACTTGTTTATAATTGTATTGGATGAATGAATTCGATGTTAGGCTTAAGAAAACTGGCAGATCTCCAATTGGTAACATGCTTGAACGTCTTAGGAAACATGAACTGATGTGCACTAGGTTTTATTGGTTGTATTTAATGCATGAGCCACTGTTTACAATCCCTATGGTTGTGATGGGCATGGCATAGGAGGAGATAAGAGCTCATAGGATTGGGGAGTTAAGTGCGCCACCCCATGAACGGTATTAAGGAATACAATCCGTCATCCACCCAACTATAACAAGTAATTAACGTGTAAAAGATGTCTAGGGAGTAATGAAATCTAAGTAAACACATTTTCTCCACTTATTGCTCACAACCTTAGTATAATTTAGTTTATTTTCATTTTTAGTATTTTATTTTGATTGCATCTTCAGTATTGGGTTAGTTTACTAGCAACTAATTCCGCCCAAATCCTTCAAACCCGAGATTTTTACTTGCTTTCTAAAAAATATAAAAATACAAAAAGAATCATCCCTCACCTTTAGAACTAGTATTTAGGTTTTCTAATCCTAGCGACACTATTCCTAGCTGAACGATCAATCCCCCGGTACTTGTCACTATACTATACTACAACGATCAGGTACACTGCCTGGTGGGGGTTGTAAGCTTCTCAAGATCCCTTGAGAGGTAAAGCCTGGTGTGATTCCCACGTATCAAGTTTTTGGCGCCACAGCCTGGGGAATAGTTATTGTCTAGGTTAGAATCTCTTTTTATTAGGTCTACTTGCTAGATTCCTTTCTTGTAAGATTTTATTTTTATTTTTAGGTTTTTCTTTAGTCTGTCTTATTTCTTTGTGTTTTTGTTCGTAACTCTTCACCACCCGACATCATGGACAACGGGAACATCCTTGAACCCGTCATCCCACCACAACAAAACCCACCACTAGGACCTCTTAGGCCCCGAACCTTAGGAGAGTATTCCCGACCTAGCCACCAAGGCTACCGAAACACCATTGAGCTCACCGGAGCCAATGTGACCCCCTTGCGATCCGACACCATCCGGTTGGTGCAAAGCGGATGTGCATTCCATGGACTTCGTTCTGAAGATCCAAACCAACATCTTAAGGACTTCTTAAAAATCGTAGATTCCATAGACCTAGATGTTGCAACAACCCGATTACGCCTATTCTAATTCTCTCTACGGGATCAAGCTAGTCAATGGCTTGAGCGTTTACCCGCGTGATCCATCACCACATGGGATGATCTCACCACTCATTTCCTTGCTCAATTTTTCCCACCGGGGAGAACTACTAAGCTTAGAAATGACATCTTGATGTTCCAACAACGTCAAAATGAATCTCTTTATGAAGCATGGACTCGTTTCAAAGACTTACTCCAAAAAGTCCCTCATCATGGCATAGATCTTTGGCTCCAAGTCCAAATTTTTTATGACCATATCGATATCTCCACAAGGCGAGCCATTGACCAATCGGCCGGTGGTAAGCTACGTGATCTAAGTGCGGAACAATCATGGGAACTCATAGAAGATCTTGCTCTCTATGACAACGAAAGTTGGAATGATCCCCGTGATTTGAACAAAACGGTCAAGGCAATATCTTTGCCTTCGAACATTTCTAGCACCCCCGACCGTAGGATCATGGAACTTGAGGACCAAGTCAAGTTTCTCATGAAATCCTACGAAGCTCCTAAGCCTTCAAGCCAAGTGAACAAAATCACTTCTTCATGCGAATTATGTAGTGGTCCCCACGACACTCGTGATTGTGTGGAACTCTCCGGAACAGCTTTTGCGGACTACGCATCCACGCGTACCAACGAAGCAAGAGATAAGTGGTACACTTTCAAGCCCGAGCCAAACCCTTACAGTGATTCATACAACCCCTATTGGAAAAATCACCCAAACCTTAGGTGGAAACAAAATCAACCCGATTCTTCCAATCCGCCTAATCGTTACCAACCAAACGGTCCACCTCCCAACCGTACTTTCAACAACAATCCTTCTAACAACTATGGTAGTACCAACAATCTTGAAGGATTGATGTCTAAGTTCATGGCATCTCAAGAAACTCGCATAGCTAGGTTTGAAACCGAATTCAACCAACAACAAACGGAGATGACCAACAACCAAGCGTTAACTACACCTAGGAAGGACACTAGGGACACCAATAACGGAATCCAAATTAAGGACCCCTCATCATCCAAACATGTCCACTTTGTCAATGTTGTCACCATTAAGCCAATAGATAAGGAGATAGAAGAAAGTGACAAGGATGAAGTTAGAATAGAAGCCAAGACTAAGGATGAGAGTAGGAAAGTTGAGGTTAATAGGAGAGAGGAATTAGAGGAGGTAGAGCCTATAGAAAAGTACTTTGATAAGTTGCCCACCAAGGAAGAACGGGAATACCATAAGGATTTATTTGATAGTCCCGAGAGACCATACATCCTTGGCACACCCCTTATCAAAATGGGAGACCCCTCTAACATTAACATATCATGCAATATCGGGCACATGAATAAATGGAAAGCTTACATTGATCTTAGATCTCCCGTAAACATCATGACTAGGACTTATTACAATTGGGTGATGAAGAAACAACTCGATTTTAGGATGATGCCCAATAGGAATTTAATAAGTAATTTTGTAGGAAGAGTGAAGGGATTGCATGTGATTATAGGGAATCTCACCTATGAGGTCGATTTTATGATAGTTGAAGACACTCGTCCGGTGATAGATGCTTGCCTAAGCCAAATAATATTTGGAAAACCATTTGTCGAGGCCACTAGGATGAGTTATGATTCGACTTTAGCGATAGTTAGATTCAAGAAAGAGAATGATGAGGTTGCCTATCAAATGCCCTACAAGATTGAGCAATACCGCCTTCTCTCTAATTTCGAAAAAGAACACAAGCAAGCGGCTTATTATAGGAATGAGGAAGATAGACGTAGAGGAGTAGAGTATGTAAAGAATAGGATGCTTGGTTTCTACAAAGAATGCTTGCAACTAGGTCCGGAATACAAAACTGGTTTAGAAGACGACCTAGAGAGTGGAACCAATGATGAGGTCACGTAGTAACCCATGACCTTGAGTCTAGCTACAAGACTCGTAAATAAAGAAAAGCGCTTCTTGGAAGGCAACCCATGTTTTGTGTGATTTTATTTTTGTTTGTTTGTTATTTGCTTCCGTATGCATGCTTTATTTTTATTGTTGGTTGATCATGTTTCTAAACTAAATAGTGGAAATACTTTACTTTGTTGTTTTGGCCTAGTCTTAACTCCACCTAAAAGTATTTTTGCAAAAGATAAGTGTAAGGGGAAACCCCAAATATGTTTTTAAGAAACAAACCGATCATGATTCTCCACAATATTAAATGAACATGTATATTCATATTTGTTAGAGTCAAATACTTGTATTGAGTCATAATGAAGTTTTGCAAGATTTTCCAGGAAGTAGGACCAAGTTTTTCCAGAAATTTTCCGGAAACTTAACATAAGAATTTCTGCAGGTCACTTCTGACGGCGTCAAGAATTAATTCTTGACGGCGTCACGTGTAAAAATCTGGAAATTTTACCAGTTTTGTTTTCCTAACGGAGTCTTATAGTTTTTGTGAATTATTAAGTTTTATAATCTCCAGGAAATCTGCAAACTTCATTCCACAAGCATTATATCTTATCTTGTTTTCTAGGATTTAGTAACTTATATAGGATGCCGCCGATTTTACGTGAGGTTGTTTTTGTCTATTTTCTCAGGATTTACAGGTTATGTATGACAAGAAGATGATTTATATTCTGGAAGGGAAGCTTTGATTGTTCATTTTCTTGGAGGAAGATTTAACCTGGCCACCTAATTATCCATACCGAGCGAATCAGGGGAGTATTTGATTTCATTCTTTTTACTTTTTAACTTTTACATTCTTTACTTGAACAGTGGGGACAATGTTCATCTTAAGTGTAAGGGGAGGGTAAAAAGATGATACCTTACATATACACTTTCGCTTGAGTTTGTTTTGTTTGATGGTAGATGTGTAATAAAACTATGAGAAATACTTGTTAGTGCAATTTTAGCGCCAAATTTAAAATTTTTTACAACATTTAGGAGTGAAGCTTTAGCCATAGCAAGCGTCTCATGGATAGGAGATTGTATGACTAGCACAAAACCGTATATTCAGAAAAATTTTCCACCCAAATATGTGAGGTTCGCCTTTAGATTTGATAGGAAAAGCATTTACTGTTAGTGCTTATGAGTGTACCGGTAGCATTTAGATTCTAGAACTTGCGTTAGCGATGCATCCCGAGACCGCTAGTAAGACTACATTCATGTAGTAGGATTTACTACATGACAAGAGGCATTAGGATCACCCTTGTGTTAAACCCGTATCATAATTACTTGACCATTTAAGTCACATTACTTGGCTAGTTAAGTCAATTAATTTTTCCCACACCATTAGCGTTGTACTCATTTTTAGTACACGAAACCCCTAGTACACCCCTCCGAGCCTATCTTTTCGTTTCTAACTTTAAGCATTTTACTTAAAGGAAGAATTTGTTAGACCCCACTTAAATGTACACCCAAATCGCCTTAGCCTTCCGTGTATGCACTCATCTTTAGTGCATTATTGTTATTTGTTAAACCCTAAGTTAATTATCTAATTGATTACATGGTTGCTAAGTCGAGTCATATCCTTGTACATATTGTTTTGGGACGATTGGGACTCATGGGTAAAGTACTTATTTTATGGAGTAATGGGGAAGAACATCATATATTACCCCCATATGTGCGTTAATCTTAAAAGTGCTCCAAGTGTTTTGATTTTCTTAATTCGAGTCATTAGATTAGTTTATTGTAAAGTATGTAAAAATTCAAGTGTAAGGGGAATGTTCATCCCCTATGATGTATTATTTTGGATAGTAGGGTACTCGTATGCACAAAAAAAAAAAAAAAAAAAAAAAAAAAAAAAAAAATCGAAAAATCAAGAAAAAGAAAAGAAAAAATAGAAAAAGGAAAGGAGAAAAAACATACGGACTACCATCCCTTTTTATTCTATGTTCATTTTATGTTTTTGTTATTTTTCATTTATTAGCTTAAGTCGAGTCTAGTCTTGGCTTAGCAACGCCATATTGTACATGTAATTAACCAAGATTGTTAACTCGCCACCAGTAAAACTTCCTTTATCCAACAAAACCGTGTATTTCATATCCCTACACCTAACATTACAACCCTTTAAAATACCTCTTTGATAGTTTATCCTAGGTGCTTACGCCATGTGGTGGAGGTTTGATCCTTTCCCAAGCCTATGGTAATCTATTTTGCTATGACAGGTAGTGAGAGATATCTTTCGTTTCTATATTGTAATTTATACTTTATTACACCCGAGAGATGTGAGTATCTAAACACTATTTGTGAGGTGCTAGTGTATGACCTCCGTGCTTGTCTTTGGTCTTTAGTGGAACGATTATTTGTTGTAATTACTTTTATATTAGTGTTAAATGACCCCTAACTTGTATTTTGACTAGAACAAAAGCGCATTTGCTTGAGGACAAGCAAATCTCAAGTGTAAGGGTATATGATGAGGTGAAAAATGAACCACTTTTAGGGGGTCATTTAAGCCCGGAATTGACTTTATTTGATCAAATATTGCCCTAAATCGTTCCTTTTGTGATTTTAGGTACTTTGGGAGTGAAATCTGGAAAAGGAAGCAATTCGGACGTTTTTGGAGAAACCCTAAGTACGAACTTGGTGCGAATTTTACAGGTTTTTCAAGGGTTCTAAGCCCTTGATACCTTTCATGTGTAATTGAGATAAGTATTCTTTTAATTCAATCAATATGTCTATGTGTTGGTTATCTATATTTTGTTCTTGTCTTAATTCCATCATGCTAGGCTAGATCTATCTTGTGTTTGCTTGGATCTAATGAAACCTAGATGTTAATTATGTGTTGATTACTTGTTTATAATTGTATTGGATGAATGAATTCGATGTTAGGCTTAAGAAAACTGGCAGATCTCCAATTGGTAACATGCTTGAACGTCTTAGGAAACATGAACTGATGTGCACTAGGTTTTATTGGTTGTATTTAATGCATGAGCCACTGTTTACAATCCCTATGGTTGTGCTGGGCATGGCATAGGAAGAGATAAGAGCTCATAGGATTGGGGAGTTAAGTGCGCCACCCCATGAATGGTATTAAGGAATAATATCCGTCATCCACGTAACTATAACAAGTAATTAACGTGTAAAAGATGTCTAGGGAGTAATGAAATCTAAGTAAACATATTTTCTCCACTTATTGCTCACAACCTTAGTATAATTTAGTTTATTTTCATTTTTAGTATTTTATTTTGATTGCATCTTTAGTATTGGGTTAGTTTACTAGCAACTAATTCCGCCAAAATCCTTCAAACCCGAGATTTTTACTTGCTTTCTAAAAAATATAAAAATACAAAAAGAATCATCCCTCACCTTTAGAACTAGTATTTAGGTTTTCTAATCCTAGCGACACTATTCCTAGCTGAACGATCAATCCCTCGGTACTTGTCACTATACTATACTACAACGATCAGGTACACTGCCTGGTGGGGGTTGTAAGCTTCTCAAGATCCCTTGAGAGGTAAAGCCTGGTGCGATTCCCACGTATCAATAACATTGTTTTTATTTCTTAAATTAGTAAGTGTCACATCACATCAACATGCATTTATGGTAAGTTTGTGTGTTTGACTTACCATAAGTTCTTACACATCTTTGGAAGCATTCTATTTTGATTCAATGTGTGTTTGACTAGAATTAAGGTTATTTGACTTTGGTTGGTTTGGAAAGATTTATTGCAAAACCTACTGTGTGCCTGGCGGAACCCTGGAGGTACACGGGCGAAACCCATCTGAGGGTTCCGCCGTATCCGTCAGACCTGCTGAAGGATTTGCTATAAATACCAAGCCACTTGCTAGTTTTTACCCATCACTTTAGGACATATATTTCACATATTTTCTCATCTAACTCAGTAACATTTGACTTGTGTGATTCTCTAATGTAGCAAAGGAGTTCACAAGTTCTTCCAAGAAGTTACAAGTTTCAACTCAAAAGTTGCAAGACTTATTAGCTTTGTTATGTATGAACTTTGGTAGTTTATACTTCATTTGTATCTTGTGTAGAAGTGATCGGTTAGTATTTTAGGCCTCAAAATACATAGTGTGACGGGAGTTGTTGTACCCTTGTAAAAGAACTATCGGGAGTGGTTGTACCCTTGTAAAAGAACTCGACATCTAGCTTAGTGTCGGAAATAGTGGATAGGCGACGTTAGGTTGGTTCTACCTTGAACTAGGACCCGATATCTAGCTTTGTACCGGATAAAGTATAAGCGATGATTGTAAAGGTTTCTCCACCCGTGAAAGGAGCTTGTTGACTAGTGCTTGAAACTCTCGAGTTGGAAACTCGGGGCGTGGATGTAGGCAAGGAAAAAGAGTCCTTGTAGCCGAACCACGATAAATAATCGTGTTGTGGTTTACTATCGGGAGTGGTTGTACCCTTGTAATAGAACTCGACATCTAGCATAGTGTCGGAAATAGTGGATAGGCGACGTTAGGTTGGTTCTACCTTGAACTAGGACCCGGTATCTAGCTTTGTACCGGATAAAGTGTAAGCGACAATTGTAAAGGTTTCTCCACCCATGAAAGGAGCTTGTTGACTAGTGATTGAAACTCTCGAGTTGGAAACTCGGGGCGTGGATGTAGGGCAAGGAAAAAGAGTCCTTGTAGCCGAACCACGATAAACAATCGTGTTGTGGTTTGATCGTTTCTTTTTTTGTCTTTGCTTATTACATATTGTCTTTAGTTAGAATCGTTAATTACACGTAAAGCTTTTCAAAGATTAAACAAGTAATTTGAGTTTATATCTTTAAACAAACGTAAAGTTTTAAAAGATAATTAAGTGAAAAAGCGGCAAACTATTCAACCCCCCCTTCTAGTTTTCCACAATTGGCATCAGAGCTACGTTACTCAAGATATTTAAAATATACTGTATTTTAAAACTTGGATCGATCCATGGATTTTGAAAATCTCAAAGAAGGGAAAACTATTCAAAAGCCATCGCTATTTGAAAAAGAAAACTTCCTTGAATGGAAAAGTAAATTTGAAAACTATGTGAAATCAATTGATCAAGATCTTTGGCATATTATTTCGATTAGTGATTTCAAACCAATGAAAACATGTTTTGAAAATCAAGATGATTATCCTAAACTTGATAAAAACACTAAAGCTAAGATAATGATTTATAAAGCTTTACCAAGGACCGAATATGAAAGAGTGTATTTTTGTCAAACGGCTAATGATATTTGGAAAAATATGTTAAACTTTCATCAAGAAATATGTCAAGTCAAAGATGATCAATTTGATCTCACGTATGAATTAGAAGTCTTAAAAAATTAATAGATAGACATTTAGTTGAAATAAATACATGTGCTACTAGTTTCAATGTTTTAAATGAAGGTGTAAGTGAAGATGATTACTTATGTCGAGCTCAAAGTAGCCTTGCTTACGATTCATGGAATGACACGGATGAAGATGAAGCCAACTATTCGGTTTGTGATTCTCAACTAGATAAAACATCAAACAAGGTACAATTTGAAACCAAACACTTTTGCTTTGACACATTTATCCTAGAGTTTTCTAAACTAGAAAATGAGTCTAAACTTTTATGCAACATGGACCTAAAAACTATCTTTAACAATGAACATTCAAAATCTCTTGTGAACAATCTTGAAAAAGAGATAATGTTAGAAGATAAAATGTCTAGACTTGAAAGCAATGTTGAAATTGATCTAAAATGCAAATTATGTCAAGATTACAAATATGAAATTCAAAGACAAAATGAAAAAGGAAAAATGCTTGCTAAATTTGAAGAAATTTCAAAAGCTTTTTGAAAAGTCAAAAGTCATTTAGAGATAAAACCGGATTAGGATTTGACTCAAATGCACCATCGACAAGTAAAACAAAACAAGTTGTGTTTGTGAAACCTAGGAGAGAATTGTAGGAGTAATTATATCTCTATTAGGTGCTCATGATAAAAGGATAAAGATATCATGTTCAATACCTTTATATGTTTATCTAACCTTCTTGGATTCATAAGTATTTGAGTTTAGCTCTCTTACGAGTCAAGATAATTTGCTTTAAGATTATCTTCTTGGTGGTTCATCTATGGAGCTTAAAAGGTACACATTTCTTCAACTTATCTTTCATTGCTTCTTGGTGATTGACATTAAGTTTTGTCGTGGGTGTTATTAATAGTTTTTACTCTAAGGTGTTTATGTGGTGTAAGTAACAACAAGGATTAGATCCTTCGCAATTAAAGAATTTAGACACTACATCTAGTAGGAGATATAAGGTGTTTTACTTCTTTAAACTTTCAGGAAAAGACACGAGAACCTCTTGAGTGAGTCTCACTTAATACTTGTCTACAAGTGAGCTAACTAAGAATCTCCTAAGTGATTAAACAACCAACACTTTTGTGATGCTTGCAAATCTAGGAAAACCACAACATTTCATAAATGTTTGTAGTACAACATCTTTTGACATTATACCTTGTATTTTCAATCGTGTCTTTAATTCAATCACTCTTTTGTTAAAGTTTCATATAAGACACACAAAGAAAAATAAATCATTTAAATACATTAGGATGATTGGGAGAAAATGATTTATAAACATCTAGGATTTGCACATCTAATTCGACCCATAGTCTTATGATGTTGTATCTCTTGGACATTTACACTTATAGTGTTTTAAGTAAATAAACCTAAAGAGTCGAGGAGTCATTGAATTTATCATTCGATGAAAGACCACCTCCTTCTAAGATATCATCTTTGGTAGATGATTACTTAGTCGAAAGTCCAACTTTGATAAGACAAGTAAGTTAAGATGAATAACAAGGAAGATGAACTATTAAAAATGAAAAACAACATCTTTTCGTCTTGTGTCAAACATTGAGTCAAGCAATATTGACTTGATCATAAAAACTTGAATCATAGGTCATAGTTAAAACAAATTTGATAAAAATAGTTTTTGGACATTAGAGTAAAGCAACAGTTAAAACTAAATAGATCTTTCAAAATAGAAAATTGTGTAAATCTATGAAAGACTTTTTAATAACCTAAGCAAGCTCCAAAAGCAAGGAATAATCACTCAAAGACATTCCTAGTGATTCACAAGTTCACAATGATTAAGTCTTATATGACTTATCAAGAATGAGATTAGTGAATCCGTAGGTAAAACTAAACATAGAGAAATGTTTGGAAGTTTACTTGTTCTCACAACAATTAGATCCAACATTATGTTTAGTGCTTGTCTATGTGCTCGTTCTAGAGAAGATCCTAAAACAACTCTTTCGGAAGAGTTTGTTTGGATACATCAAAAGGTACTACACAACTAGGATTATGGTATCCCAAAAGAACGGGAATAGAAACCATAGTGTATGCCAAATGGAATTATGTCGGTAATAAGTTGATAAGAAAAGCACAAGTGGTACTTGCACTTTTTTACTTACTTACCCAATGATTCTCCAAAACGCTTAAGGCTCTCAAATTAGTATCTGTCACACCCCCAAAATACCTGTTTGGCAGCGGAATGGAATACCTGGGACGTGACTGTCCATAGCATCACAGTTACAGTCATATTGAACGACCTAAAGTGTCGTTTAGAAAATACAGCGTTTGATCATTAAAACATTCAGAGTTTATAAAACATAGGTCCCAAAAGATGTTGCCAATTTAGGTAAAATAAGTTCAACAAGATCAAACGTTTCATAAGTGCAGAAATGTATGGTGAGACGCGTCAACTTCGCGACTCCATAAAGGTCCAAATGTATGCAGCATGAACTACCTTAATAACCTGAAAATACATCGCTAAAACGGTCAACATAAAGTTGGTGAATTCCATAGAGTTATAAGTTAAAATATATGTACAATTGCCATAAGTAGAAAGTAAGGTGACTTGATGTCAAAATGAAGTTACATTGGCTCTTAAGCTCATGACCCCGAAGCTAGACATAATAAGAATTTCGCCCCAAATGAGTGATTACCAGCCACTCTAATAATGTTAGACATAAAATGCATTCATAATTCCGTTGGAGCAACCCAAACACGAATGGAGGAGTCACCCTCAATAGATCTATTCACTCACTCCCGCTTAAAGGCAAATTAACGGTCCATGATAATATAAAGGGGAGTTAATATGGTATACTGGTATGATAGCAACTTAAGCAATGTATGAAAATTTAGCTACTTTGGCATGTACAAAAATAAGTGGTGCAATGTATGCTCCCCCGTGGGATTTGAAATCAAATATTGAATTAAAAACGGGGCTATGAAAACTCACCTGGAGTGATGATACAAAGATGTGAAATGATAGGGACAACAAGGAGCGAACACTATCCGCAACCTAATATGAATGATAATGATCTACTTTAGATCATGAAATGATGTTAAGAATATACATGCACATGATACCTATACCACTCATAACTTGAAAATACTAGTTATAGTCATAAGAAAATATATTCCATACTTAAGAAAAATAAGTATTAACTAGACTTGTAAGAACTTGTCGTAATATATATATCGTATATATAAATGTTATTGTTGAATTCCTTGCTTTGAAAACCTTGAAATAACGTCAATTAATCGTATAAATAAGCTTGTAATCATAAGTACTTCGATGGTTAAGAATTTGGCACTTTGGTAGTATTTCTAGAAAATCTAGGATTTAGTACGTAGAAGTATTATTATTTCTATTAGTGACAAAATGGTCTCGCAAAACTAGTCGCAAAATAGTGAATATTAAGAGTTAGGAATGAAGCTCAGTAGTTTTAAGAAGATTTTCACCATATCTAAAAAGTCACAGATGTGAGTTTGTCTATACAGGTCTCGATCATAAAGGAAAATAGCCGTCAAGTGAGGTGTTTGGGCTATTTTGGCAGATTCTGGGCAGTTTTTGAGAAAGTTTAGAAGGCCATAAGTTATTCGTTATAAATCTTTTTGACAAACGGTTGAATGTTTTGAAAACTAGGCTGGGTGAACTAACGTTTTGTCAATCATGTAAATTTTTCAGAAATGAGTTTATCAATGAGTAAATTGGATCTCAACCTGGTCACTTGGTGAAATGGTTAATACTTGAAAAATTTTCCAAGTGTTTTGCTGAAGCAAAAATATTAAAATCGTCTAAGTTCAAACGCTTTTATCTTTTTCGTTATAAGCTCGTTTTCTACGTTCTTTATATCCCCGGAATCGTATTGACATATAATAATATATTTTTGATAGTTCGGTTCCTCTAGGTTATGTCTAACGCATCGATTTTACCCATAAAAATCATGTGACAGCTTACTATTTTTAGAAAATAATAGTTTTCGTCGTTAAACTTGCAAAAATCATATCTCCTTCGTTATAAACCCGTTTTAATCCGTTCTTTCGCCCACGGCTTCATTTTTGAAAACATTTTCTAAATCTATAGCCCAAAGTTACCCGGAAACCCCTGAGTTTTCTGGATTTGACGATTTGGGACAGTAGGTATATATATACGTTTAAAAATCAATTATAGGGTTCCAAACTAGTTTCTAATCCACCCAAATCACTTCCAATCACCAAAAATCTAGTCTATTTCTACCATACACTTTCTTAAGGTGTCACGGATTCTTAAACATCATCAATCAACTAGATCTAACAAGGGTTTCCATTTCTAGAGTTTATAAGATATATATATATATATATATATATATATATATATATATATATATATATATATATATATATATATATATATATATAAAGAGTGGTATAAACTAGTATATGCATGAAATCTTGTATGGAAATCATATAATCATAATAAATACTTGAAGAAATGATGAAAATAAATTTGGTAACCTTAATTTGAATGATTTAGGTGTTTAGATGAAGAAAACCTTATGATCCTTGAGTTTATATTACAAAACCCTAACAAGGATCACCAAAGAAACTAGAAAATGGCTTGATCTTCAAAAATCAATGGATTTTGGTCTTAGTTTGATCTTGGGTCGTGGGTTTGGATGAGGAGAGGAAGAGAATTTGATTTTTGCTTGTAAAAGAAATGATAAGTCTTGATGTTAGATAAATATCTTGGAATTGATGGCATAATGGTAATTATTTGTTCAATTTGAAGTAACCATGTGATTAGTAGCTAGGAGGGGGGGGGGGGGGGGGCGGCATATGTGGAAAAAGAATGAGTATTAGGGAAGCTTGGTAGTATTAGTTGTTTTGTGTATCCGTTCGGTGTTATCGGGTATCGAGTTAACTAAAAATAAATCGTGACGACTTAAAATAAAATATGACGAAGTTAATCGGGACATAATAAGGTCATAAAAGTTGTGAAAATATATTGGGTACGAGTATTGGGTGTTTGGATGATTATTATTTAGTTTTCACGAAAACCGTCGTAATTATATTAAGCTTACGATGTAAATTAAATAAATTCCCAAAATACCAGGTAAATGAATTTTATAATCTTGTGATGTTGTAAGGAGTTTAAAAATATATCGGGACCATTGTGGGGATTTTTATATATGTTAGTTATATTTATTAATCGCGTATTAACGTTTATTTAAAAATAAATATACGTAAAACGTTAAATATACCAAAAATATTAATTTGAATATTCTACGAGTGGTATAGTATGCAAATGCTATTATGAAGATATGTAGACTATTTCTAGTCCGTATGAAATGTCCCTATTGAAAATGCATGAATTCGCACCTGAACCAATTCGGTTACTCGAATTAAAATATCCGTAAACTAAATTTACGATGAAATGAACAAAGTATGTGAATAGTGTTTTCCCTTCGGAAATGAATAGTGCCAAGTAAATAGTAAAATTTTGCAATACTTCTCAGAATCTCAAACTGACTCTGAAAATGATGAATAGTAAAATGATGAATAGTAATTGGTGAATAGTAACTGATGAATAGTAAATTGTCGAAGTTTGGAAAATGACCCGAAATTACGAGTTGTGACAGTATTAGATGGAGAAGCACGTCAACAAGCTCCACTAGAACAAGCAAACTCGCGTCAACAACGGAATTCCTCTTATCATCATTTTATCCCTTCAACAAAGGAAGCATCGACTTCAGCGACAATCCAATCCATTATGCTCTTAATTGACATATTGTGATCCATCATCATCGCCTTGGTAAAAATGTTCATTGAGGAACATCTCATCCAAGAAAGTCTTACTCGATAACCATATTGTTGACGTTTTCACGAAACCTATTGAATAAGAATCATTCATCCTTCGTAGGCTTATTTAAAGACTCCTAAGACCTAAAACCTTAGTTTTGAACATTAGGATAAAACCACAAAAATCAAGAAAAGTCATTTTTATTTTTTCCTCTGTTGTACCCGCGGAACCCTGAGACAAAACGGGTGGAACCTTCCCTTTGGTTCCGCCTGGTCCGCCGAATCTGCAGCAAGTTTTTATTTTAAATTCAAAACCAAACACCTCTTAACTCACAACTTCAACTTACAAACAGCCATCACTCACTCACAAACACCTTACCACACGAAAATTAGGGCTCTTACTCACATCTCTTCCAATCCAATCAACTTTGTAAGTATTCTTATCATAATTGCATTTTCAGTCAAAGTCTATCACTTTCATCTACATACATTAACTAGAATCTTAGGGTTGATGCATAAACTTGTTGATTCATGAAAAACCTTGGTTGTAAACTAATCATAATTTCCATTAGTTAGGAATTGTATCCTTTTTGTTAATACAAATATCGCCTAAAAACGTTATTTATATTTTACGTTCTTTGCTAAGTTTTGTTCACGACAAAATATATACTTTAGTTTCTAAGTAAAACTTAATTTTAGTTTAAAGACTTGCATAATTAGACATTTACTACATTTTACATTTCACATAAAACACAACACTTTTTATTTCTTAAAATAGAAATGTCACATCACATTTATGGTAAGTTTGTCAATATACATTTAAGGAAAGATTGTGTGTTTGACTAACCATAAGTCTTCTTACACAAGTTTGTGTTTGACTAGTTTTTATTTGATGTGACCTTGGTTGGTTTGAATGATTTATTGCAAAACCAACTGCAAGCCTGGCGGAACCCTGGGGGTACACGGGCGGAACCCATCTGAGGGTTCCGCCATATCCGCCAGACCTGCAGAAGGTCTTGCTATAAATACCAAGCCATATGTTTGAATTTTGGCTTTATCACTCTACATTAGATTTTCACACACATACATTCATTCTTTCGTCTAACCCTTTAACATCTCATTTCTATGTGAAGTTTCTTTTGTAGCAAAGAAGTTCACAAGTTCATATAAAGTTACAAGTATTCAACACAACGTTGCAAGACTTGTTAGCTTAGCATCGTGTAGACTTTGTGTAGTTTACACTTCATTTGATTGTGTATTTTCAGTAGTGATCGGTTAGTATTTTAGTCCTCAAAATACAAAGTGTGACGGGAGTTGTTGTACCCTTGTAAAAGAACTAACGGGAGTAGTTGTACCCTTGTAAAAGAACTTGACATCTAGCTTAGTGTCGGTAAACGTGTATAAGCGACGTGTAATGTTTTCTCCGCCGGTGAAAGGAGCTTGTTGACTAGTGAAAGAAACTCTCGAGTTGGATACTCGGGGAGTGGACGTAGGGCATGGAAAAAGAGTCCTTGTAGCCGAACCACGATAAATACTCGTGTTGTGGTTTGATCGTTTCTTTCTTTATACTTGCATGTTATATATTGTGTTTGTGTTCGTATCTTTGATTAAACGGAAAGTTTCAAAAGATAATTAAACAAGTTTAAAGTTTTTAAACGGTAAACTATTCAACCCCCCTTCTAGTTTTCCACACTTTTTATTTTTATCATGATTTACCAAACACACCAAGTTCATTGTCTTTTAAAAATCACTAGAACACCATCTTTCACCACATTGTTAAAACAAATGAAAAACGTCATTGAAACATCACTTGCATAATGTCTCTTGAATGCTAAAGGGAATACATAACTAATATGTATTTTCGGGTACATTCAAATGAAGCTATATTGAATTAGGAGCGTTTGGGTTATCTTTTGTTTTGTAACATAACTTGCATTACAAAAATGTTTCAAGCATCAAAATGAGTCAAGATAACCGCACCTCCACATTGTTTTCATATAGGCTTATACTAGAACATCCACATTATAAAAGTCATTAATTTAAACTTAAATTTTGTGTTTTCTAGGAATCAACATGCCTCCCGCAACATTCTCCGATCACAAGGAAACTCTTAAGTACTTACCCAAACACCATAGGACCAAAGGCCACTACTAGAAAAAGGGCTATCCTTGACTCCAAATGCGAGTCAATAAGAGGTCTTATGACGTGCAAATGCGAGTCAAGGAAAGACCAGTCATAAATCTTCATGACTCGCATTTGTGCATTATCCCTCTATGACGCGCACTTATGACCCACGTTTTATGACTCTCCTTTTTGCGTGTCATAACCTAATTTTTTTTTTTTTTAAAAATTAATTTTTTCCAGTTCCTAATTTTCTATTAAATGACAATTAAAAACCTGATAATACAAAATTAAAAACACAAATATCAAAATAACGCATTTCATATATTAAAAACCTGATAATACAACATTACAAAACATTCTTTATAAGGAGCTGCAAACATCTCTTAACTTGATTATATACATAAACCGCTAAGACTCAATCATATCACAAACATAAACTTTATAGCTTGAATGGTAACAGTCTTGTTCCTCTTGTTAGCTAGTCTGCAAGTTATTGCAAAAATGTACCCCGCGTTCAAAACTGTCGTATACAACAAGAAGAACCAGCTTTGTAAGAAAGTAAACACCCAGAAACACAAAAGAACAAAAATAAATAGAGAAGACGTTTTTGATAACCTGGAAAGAATGAAACACATAAACAAACTCACTGAGCTATTCTCAAACAACCCCTTTATTAACAGCTTCAATATGCAACACCAAACTGAGTAGTTAATGTGCTAGCCATGTACATTAAATAAGAAATTTCTAAATGTTTAGTATAGTAACTTTTTGAGAACTTATCGAAACTGATCTAAAGCGCCAGAAATAACATACATCGTCATTTGTATCACCTCATTTCTCAATCCATATGCTATATGTTCACATTTCACACCTATTTTTAGAACCAAAACAGTGTTTGGGAGCGTTTATTTAAGTGCTTATCTGCTTATTAACAATCAAATAGCAAATTAACAGTGTTTGGGAGCGTTTATTAAGCAACAAGGAACAGAGACTTACTCTTCGGTAGCCACAGCCAATTCAGCTAACTCGGTCTTCGATAAATGCTTTGCATATTGAGCTACTATTTCCTGACGTGTTTGCTGATCAGGCAGGCCAAATGTAATCATGGAGTCAAACTGACTGAAAAAGAGTTGGGAATAAGTTAGAGGAACTCCAAAAACATTGTCTGAAATAACTTTCCTATTTATATATAAAAAACTATACAAAAAGAAGTAAAAATGCACCTTAATAGAGCAGGATCAAGATCCTGTTTCCTATTTGTTGCAGCTATCACCACTACTTTTTTTGTCCTGCTCAAATCCATCAATCTGCCAAGAAGAGTAAACATATATGGTAATGTCAGCACCGCCTATTCTCTTACCAATTGTAAGGTCGACCCATAAATAAATGTTACCTGACACAATATAACTGATAAGATTCTACGAGTAGCTTCATGTGTTTCACTATCACGTGAAGTAGCGAAGGAATCAACCTTTTATAAAAAATGGTCATCCAAGAAAAATGTTAGATCTTAGACATAAATTCGCAAGAGAAAAAAAATAATTGGTCAGAGTAGTTGAGATTTGTTAACATCGGTACCTCATCAAGAAATATGATTGCACCATTGGGAATTTCGTTGGCAAGTGTAAACACTTTCCCCAACAACCTTTCACTTTCGCCAAAATATTTTGACATCATCACCTCCAATGGCACATATAACAGAGGGGCACCCTGCGTAACATAAAATGATCCTTTTAGTAAACCATTTCACTTGAGTTCTACAGAAAAGGATCTTATAAACATACTTATTTAATGTTTTAAAAGAACTGTAATTTTTTTATTACTGGAAGATGGTGGAGGTAGACTCCTATCCTAAATTCCTATTACTTTTTTAAGGCTGATTTGCATTCTATTCTACGAAGATATGAAGGTTAATTGAACTCAGCATACTATCATTCACTTCTTAATCGAACTCATCATTGAGCTTGTTTAAAAAAAAGAGTCTTTAATGTGGGCTTAAGTTTGGCTTATTATTTACTGAAATTGCAGACTTGAAGTAGTTGGACAAATTAAATGATACTCAAACATGTATGCTAACTTCTTACCATCTTTTTTACGGAGTAGTCATTACCATTCCACTCTCTCTGTAATGAACTAAACAATTTTATCTTCAATGTTCAAGAGACCGCCAAATATGGCAGCGACTATCCAGATCCCTTCTTCACCAACACTCCAACGCCAACAACCAACTTTACTCGCATTGCCTTTCCACTCTTGTACTACCCAATTCGTCTCACGACCACCTTCTTCCACGGCAACCACCACCACAAGCGAAACCCCCTGCCTTATTCCTTCTTACTCACCAACAAAAACAACACTCCAAGACACCCAACTGATCCACCTATCTGTATTCATAAATCAAACACCCTAATCAAGAACTAACTAAAAGAAAGAAACATAATTGAACCATGAAACCACATATTGATGAAACAAATAACCCCAATCCTCATTACCTAACAAAACATATCAGAAGTTTAAATAAATAAATAGAAGCTAAACCAAATAGCCCCAATCCTCATTACCCAACCTAACAAAGCTATTTACCCAACATATCTTGATTCATAACATCTAAAAAGTATGATTAAGCACCCAAAAAGCATTAATAAGCATAAACCCACATGATTTAATAACTAACTTGCAAAAATCAAAGTTTAGGATACAGGTTGTGAACAACCCTAATTAAGGTATCTTTAGTGATTGGGTTGCATACCTGATTTTTGATGGATTCGATATGAATTTATGACCTGGAAGTTGCATACCTGGGCGGAATTTATGACCTGGATTCGATCTGATTCTTGATTGTGTTGCTTTCAATCTTTTGTTTTGTCTTTTGAGTTTGGCGGTGTGTGAAAATTCAAAAATATTGAAAAGGCCGCCTAAAAAATTTGAGATATGTTTTGTTGGAGTGGGAAATGAAAGTTTAGTCCGTGTTTTTTAAAAATTTTGAGATATGACACGAATTTGATGACACACAAAAATGCCTGTCGTCTAGCCTTCAGATTTTACAATTTATGACAGTTTTTTTATGACTTACAATTTTGCGTGTCATTATATTGTGTGCGTCATAAAATGCGAGTCAAGGATAGACCTTTTTCTAGTAGTGGGCCTTACTAAAGATCAAGTTGAAACTTTTAAGAGTCTAGAAAAACGCTACATTTATGAAGGAAGAACCATTGATCCATCCTTCCTAAAAGGAACATCCATTCACCAAAACTTTGTCGCAATCAACTTTGATTGCCTCCTAAACATCGATGAGCAAATTTGTCCTAGGTTCATCTTAGAATTCTATGCAACCATAAGCCTTTTCTTCGATGACGATGGTGAGTTCTCACTAACCTTTACAACCAATCAAATACCAAACATCATACCCTTGAAAGATTTTGCAACAATTCTTGGTGTCCCAAATGTTGGTACATGTCTCTACATGGATAAGTGGCCCCTTTCTAGTCTTGATTCCATTGAGCGTTATCATCCATACGACACTCCTCTTGCAAATAAGGAAGAAATTCGTGAGCATCTCTTTGTTAGGACCTCAACAACTAGGAAGAATCGTTTGGGAAATGAGGTAGATAAGGACCCTTTTGGTATGAAACTCAATGAGCTCAAACCACAATTTAAGAAATGGGAAGAAATTCTTAGAGCCAACGTTATAAGTTCCATAGGAAATAGAGATCATGTCCACACATGTCTTAGCTACATGCTCTATAGCATTTCCACCGGTCAACCTTTTAACTTAGCCTATTACCTAGCCAAAAGAATGGCCGACATATCCTTGGTAGGAACAACCGCTCTTCCTTATAGAATGCTTCTCACCCGCCTCTTTAGAGCAATCTCACCCATTCCTCTTAACGATAAGGGAATGTGCCTTGATTACTCTCTCGTTCCTCACATATTCGTCCCACTAAGTGATAAAAGAGTCTTCAAAGTTAAGGGCAAGCGTACTCGCTCTCCTTTACCATCATCCTCATCATCCGATATAAGCGATGACGATAAACTTCCTAACTCTAAGCTACCCCCTTTAGACTACCTTCAAGAACTTCCCGTCATTAGCAATGCAACCGAAGAGTTCAAGCAAACCAAAGGAATATTCAAGTGCTTTGGAAGGTACCTAAGAAAGCTCAATAAGAAGATAGACCGGTTGTGAGATATGTGTTTAAGGAGTGTTTGGCACATGTTGCCTTTAGGACTTTGTATGTGATAAACTTTGTGATTTGTATTGTTTTTACTTCCATGCTTTATTATTTTCGTCGGACTATGTTTTTTATGAGCATTTATGCATATTGACGATATTTGAGGTGTTTGTCAAATTTTCATGCTTATGGATAATTTCACTAAGTATAGTGAAATTCGCTAGCCCCCGGTCAAAGTCTTGTGATATGAATGTCTACATGTCCATTTTTTGCATTTCCTAATCAGACATATAATAAATTTTCATTTTTAAGAGTTTTCAAAAAATTTGAAAATCATCTCGTGGGTCAAAAACGTGGACTGCCTTGTTTTTCAGGTCTGGCGGAACTGGCGGAACCAAAAATTGGGTTCCGCCAGTGTAATTTCTAGGCAACCCAGTTTTGGCCCAACGGACCAGACGGAACCCAAAACAGGGTTCCGCCTGTGTTTCGCGAGGGTTCCGCCAGTCACCTGCAGAAAATTTTTGTCATTTTTCTTAATTTCAAAATTTGTAAAATGTCAAATCATTATCTTTAGTGAGAAACATCTTCCATTACTTCCGATAAACATATTAGGATCACTCTCACTTACTAGAACTATTAGGAAGTCGTTTCCCGCCAAAAACTCAAATTCAAACATAACTAACCCAAGGAACCCTTACCAAGGATCCTTCAAAACCTTTAGAACATTTTCAACTAAATCACTTCCCATGATCACTTAGCATTGAGTGCATAAGTTAGTCTTTCACTCCACCAAATTCCATTGGATTGACATCCAATGATTTGACATGTTCTTGAAAATTTTCTAAATCATTAGAAACCTCAACATTTGTATGGTAAAATATCAAATCCAAACACCCCTTCCAACATCTCTTCCACTCTATAAATTTGACAATTTTGCAACACTTCAAATCACACCATCACCATCAAAATCCCTTCTTTTAAAGCTTCAAAACCACACCTTTGAAATGACTAAATCCAACACCTCAGCCGAATCATCAAAATCCCTTGCAATTAGTGTAAAACCTTGTTGCTTCAACAAAACCATCAAATCAAGCTCATCATCATCATCAAGTGATGCATCACTTGACATCTCTTCACCTATCCAAGATTTCCTTAACCTTACTACCTCAACACCATCCTCAACACCTTGCAATACCAATGTGATCACTATTCAAGATTTGCTTAATTTTGCTACTCTAACACCCTCTCCAACACATTGCAACACCAACATAGCCACTATTCCACCACCAACTAGACCTTCAAGTGATTCAACATCACCTTCTCAACAAACTCAACCATCAAAAACTCCATCACCTCAATCACCAACACTTACACCAATGGAACTTTTCCATACACCACCAACATCACCACTACCCTATTTGGAAACTTTAGAAGACCTATCAACCAAATCATCGAGTCCTCCATCATTGTCACTCTTTGACACCATTGCTGAAATAGAAACCCAACAACAACCAATGTTTCAACCAAATGAGTCATTGGATGATGAACCTCATCAACCATCATTGGTTGAACGTTTAGCTTACCGTTATGCTAGACCATCAATTTTTCCACAAGATCAAGGTCATACACACCTACAATCATTTGTGTTTCACCCCATTTACAAAGACCTTCATGGTAATCCTTCCGGAGAACCAAGCTTCCGCCACTTTGTTCAACAACAAGAACAACCACAACAAGAATCACAACAACCACCACAACAACAACAACCACCACCACAAAAGCATTCCCAACACTTTGAATCTCTATTTCCTTCTTATAAGAAAATAGAAGCATCCATATGGGAAAAATCTCCAAACCTTAATGATGAGATTGACACTCATTTAAACCACCTTCATGCCTTCAAACGTATGGTTGACTCTCAAATCAACCATATTATGGTTTTACAAACGAGTTTACACTCATCTAGTGAAGGAACCAAAAACACCTCTCAACCATCCACATTTGCTCCTTCAAGTTCAAACCATCCACCACCAACAAATCAAACCTCTCTTCCACCAAACTTTCCCCGCCATGATTGCGGACATTGCGAAAGAACCGCTCACATTAGTGAAGGGTGTCGAACGGATATTCGCATGCTAACCGAAGAAATGAGGTTTATCCTAAACCACATTTCGGACCATCTAGAGTCTTTGTCTCACCCACCTTAACTCTAGAGTCTCCAATAATAGGGACCCATTCATAATAACACCAAAAACACAAACCAACAAACCAAAAGCGTTTCACTTCCACAACATTCAACATGAAACCCGCTACATCCTCCAACACACATTTTTATCCTTAAACAACCTTAGCCTTATTTTTGGAAAATGTTTCTCATTAAGGAAAATGATTGTTTTCTTTTATAGATGTAGGATTTTATATTCTTAGTTTTTTTATATATTTTATTTTTTTTAGAAGTAGGATGTTATCTTTCTAATTTCTTGTCTTTGACTTTCTTAAAATCAAATTTTACATGAAATGAATTTCATTCTACTATAAGGTATGCATTGTTTGTTGACCATTTAGGTATTGTGAGTAAAACTTTGCCTTGTTATGGTAGCATACATATATCTTGTGTTTTAGAAACTATTTTTTTTGTAGGATCATTATCCATGTTTCCCTTCCTTGATACTCCATTTAGGGGAGTAATATTCAAGGGGGATTGATGAGTGTGTAAATACTCATCATTTTTACCATTTCTGAACTGCCAAAACATCCAAAAACACTCAATAATGAATCAAAATAGTGAAAATATCCCAGGAAAGTGTTTTACATGTCTCAAATGCAAAAATACCAAAAACAGATGAAAAACGCACAAAGTTTGCATAATTGGCAGTTTCAGTCCCCCAACTTTCAAAAGTTGTCAAATCTAGTCCCTGGTCATTCTAAAAACTTGAAAAAGTCACCAAAGGTCCTTTGAAATCAAAAAGTTACATAATAAGTCCTTTGGTGAAAAGTTTCACAAAATGTCAAGTTTAGTCCCTGAACTTTGAAAATTGTCAAAAATGGTCCCTGGGATATGAAAATCTTTGAGAAAATCAATTTTGGTCCTTGTGTTACTCATATTTGGCAAGAATGGTCCTTGGATGGGAATTTTGGAAAAGTTTCATGATTGGTCCCTGGAATTACAAGGTTTGGCAGAAATAGTCCCTGGAAGGGTAAAATTGGAAAAAAATCATTTAGAACCCTCACACTATTCACCATTGGCACTTTTAACCCTTATGAATATTTTGAAAAGTTGCCAAGTTTAACCCTTCATAAAATCAAAAATTACAAAAAAAAGTCCTTGTAAATCAAAAACCAAATCCGGACCAACAAATAAATACTACTCCATACTAGTCCACATAGCCCACTCCCCATTTTTATTTTGGGCCCAAGATACCACCAGTCCACCACTTAGCCCAACGCACCCTTTTATTAAATAAGACTCGGTCAAACCGAGTCAACCCCTTCCCCCTTCCCTCTCAGACGTCCCCCACAACACCACCACTTGCTCAGCCTCCCTTCTCCACCAATCACAAACCATGACCCCCCACAATTAATGCCACCACCTCCCTATACCTACCCTTTCACACCACAATTAATGCTGCCCCCCCCATTGCGTGTATCAGAGACAATTTGCAAAAGCATTTTTTCCCGCTAAAATACGTGGAGCCTCATGAGTGGACCAAAGTTATCAGAGAGAGGTGGGAAATGATGAGGATGCATCTGGGAACCCTAATATGAAGCTATAAATAGAAGAGGAAGCACAAGGAAGCCTTAGTTAGTTAATTAGTTTTAATGTATGTCGTTATTATGCAATTTAAATTCATAGTGTAATGTTAAGCTTTTAAGCAGTTCATTTACCTTTCTAAGTGTATTGTAACTCATTTTGATAAATCAATTTCAAGTTTCCATAGTTGTTTCAACTTATGCAGTTCTGTCTCAATTTCAAAATATTGATTAAGCTCATTTGTTGTTATTGTGTAATGTACTGGATTCCTAGGCTCACATAAGCTCCCTTATAGCTTATATAAGCTATTAGTAACAATTAAAATCAGCTTAGTGATAAAAAACTCAAAAACACAAACTGGTCAACAAAAGTCAACACGACAGGTTTGTGGAGTTCATGGCTGGAGCAGGGTGTATCTTGGATGGCCCTGGGTTAGAATCCCATGGGGGATGCTAGGATAAGTTTTCTGGTCCTTGGTTCATGATTGTAGCAGGAATGCAAAGATTTGTAAGCAAAATCCTTTTTAATCCAAGTTCTATTTAAAGTGCTTAATAGTAGTTTAAAGTAGTTCATTTTATCTTCTTATTACTTAATTAATAGAATCTGATTAATAGAATAGCTTTAAATCATTAGCATACTTGTTTAATTCATAAATCTGTTTCTATAAGTAGTGTTTGGATTTGTGTGTTTCTGAGTGTTTAACTTGGTTCTTGTCATTATTTATTGCTCACTTAGGTTTCTTAGTGTCACATGAGCTCAGAACAACAATAAAACACAAGCTCTGTTCATTAATTAGTCAAAATCCTAGAAACAGCTCTCTTACACCCTCTCTGATTGGTTAAAGTGTGGCTCAGTCCCTATTTCCAATCACATTTGAGTGGTTTAGGGTAATTTGGGCTTAAATCATCTTAAAACATCATAGTCAAGTAGAAAATTAGGATTAAAGTTCATAAAAGTCAAAGTGCATAGTTTTCTTTAAAAGTCAAAAGCTGAATCAGGGATTTTGATCAAACTTTGGAAATCTTTAAATTGCTTGATACAAGGAATTAGGACCTAAGATTTTACAAGATTAATCTCTACCACCTTGTTGATTTTTGAGATTTTTCCTAGATTTTATGGATTTTGTTTAGTGGGCCCCACAGCCCCTTGAAGTAGGCTGCAGGGGAGACCTCTATTCTGTCTCAGCACCCTCAGTCCACACCACCACCTTTTGTGGTGGTTTGTGGCCACTACAGTGGTTCAAGGCTTTTGTTTTTGGTTCCCCTCAACCCCCCTCCTGGTAGGCTTGGGTTTTTGACCCTTTGTTTGAACCCTAGGACAGTGGACCCCACCTGCAATTGCTCACAAAGTTTGTCCCAGGTCTGAGTTATTTGTGAAGTTGCAAAAGTGCTTATTCAGCTTATTTGAGATCAAGTATTGTTGTTTCTGGCTTATTTGTGATTATTAAGCTTGTTGAAACTCACTTTTACCATTGTGGACCCCACCCAAAGCCATTTGACCTCATTTGACCACACAGTTAACATAAGTCAACTGTGTAAGCCAAGGGGGTGCTTATAGCTTATTTATAAGCTATTTTCAAAAGTTGTTTTACAAAAGTTTTCTATTTTTAGTGGTAAAGTTAGTTGGTAAAAGAAAAATCCAGAAAAAACCAATTTAAAATAAGTGATAGTTTCTATTTAATTCAATTTAACTTTAATTTTCATTTTTAGATTTTAAATTAAGTCACTAGTATTTTTATATTTTTATTAATTACCTTATATAGTAAAGTAATTTTGGTAAACATTTCAAATTTTTATATCACTTTTTAGTATTTATTAGATTTAATTTTAGTTTTCTTTATTATTAATTAATATTAAGTATTAAATAGCTTATTTAGTTTTTATAAAGTTAAATTTAGTTTTTATATTTTTCCTAGCTCTAATATAGTATAATAAGTTTTTAGAAAATATATTTTGAGATTCTACTGTTCATTTTCTATTTTTCTTATTTTATTTATTTAAAATAGACTTAAGTTAATTAAAAGGTAAATAATTAGTTGTTTAATCTTAAAACATAATTTTTAGAGTTTTTATAATTTTGTAGGATTCCTGTGATGGTTAAGTAATTTTATAAATTTTCTTGTAATTTTCTAAGTTACTTTAGTATTAATATTAATTAAAAGTAGTTTAATTAGTTTAATTAAGTTAAATAGTTTTTAATTAATAACAAAACCACAAAAATACAAAAATATTTATTTTTATTTTTTATACTTTCTTCAAGTTCTAATTTAGGTTTAGAAAATATTTTTGCTAATTTTTAGTTTAATTTAAATCATTTGTCATTTTTAGTTAATTTAAATTAGGTTTTAATTTAGATTTTAAATAGTTTAATTAATTAAATAATATTTAAATAGTATTTTAATCATTTTTATAATTTCATTTTCATTTTTAATTTTAAGTTTTAAAAAGTGTCAAAAGCACCCCCTGTAGTTTGATAAATACCAAAAACCCACTTTTCCAGTCCATTACGTGATCTTAATTGTGAATTTGTGCATATATCTGGTATCTGATTTTTGTGAATATTATATCTGTGTACCAATACCAAAATAACAGTAGCAAAATCAATTCCATATCATCTGGGCTACTGTCCTCAGTCCCACTCACTCATAAACGATTTCCAAAGCACCATTTCAATCTCGCTGGGACATAACGACCCGGGGACACACTATACTATCCACGGAGAATTGGCTTGATTAGTTTGACTTTTACGGTTGACCATTCACAAGTGGTTGACTAATAAAAGTTAGCTAGTTCGGGTCCAATCAGGGAGCATGAGAATTGCATTATTCCGCTTCACAACTCTTCACCTCATGACTTGCTCTATGCTCGTCCATTGCGACAACTAACATTTTTTTTGTAGGTTCAAAATCCATGTCTCCTATCTTGGCACTCCTTTTAGGGGGAGTATCAACCAAGGGGGAGCACGTGCATAGTTCCGCTTCGCTACTCTTCTTTTTGTTTCGACAAAAAGGGGGAGAATTTATATTAAACTTGTTCTCATCTTTTCTCTTGCATATCACATCATCTTAGCAAAAACAAGTTTTAATACAAACTTTATAAGACTTAACAATAAAACTAGTGGCTTACTTATAAATAAAGTTTATGTTTTGTCATCAACAAAAAAGGGGAGATTGTTAATACAAATATCGCCTAAAAACGTTATTTATATTTTACGATCTTTGCTAAGTTTTGTTAATGACAAAGTATGAACTTTAGTTTATAGTAAAAACATCACTTTAGTTTTAAGTCTTGTATAACTAGATTTTACACTTCATCTTAAACATAACATTGTTTTTATTTCTTAAATTAGTAAGTGTCACATCACATCAACATGCATTTATGGTAAGTTTGTGTGTTTGACTTACCATAAGTTCTTACACATCTTTGGAAGCATTCTATTTTGATTCAATGTGTGTTTGACTAGAATTAAGTTGATGTGACTTTGGTTGGTTTGGAAAGATTTATTGCAAAACCTACTGTGTGCCTGGCGGAACCCTGGAGGTACACGGGCGGAACCCATCTGAGGGATGGGTTCCGCCGTATCCGTCAGACCTGCTGAAGGATTTGCTATAAATACCAAGCCACTTGCTAGTTTTTACCCATCACTTTAGGACATATATTTCATATATTCTCTCATCTAACTCAGTAACATTTGACTTGTGTGATTCTCTTATGTAGCAAAGGAGTTCACAAGTTCTTCCAAGAAGTTACAAGTTTCAACTCAAAAGTTGCAAGACTTGTTAGCTTTGTTATGTATAAACTTTGGTAGTTTATACTTCATTTGTATCTTGTGTAGAAGTGATCGGTTAGTATTTTAGGCCTCAAAATACATAGTGTGACGGGAGTTGTTATACCCTTGTAAAAGAACTATCGGGAGTGGTTGTACCCTTGTAAAAGAACTCGACATCTAGCTTAGTGTCGGAAATAGTGGATAGGCGACGTTAGGTTGGTTCTACCTTGAACTAGGACCTGGTATCTAGCTTTGTACCGGATAAAGTGTAAGCGACGATTGTAAAGGTTTCTCCACCCGTGAAAGGAGCTTGTTGACTAGTGCTTGAAACTCTCGAGTTGGAAACTCGGGGCGTGGATGTAGGGCACGGAAAAAGAGTCCTTGTAGCCGAACCACGATAAACAATCGTGTTGTGGTTTGATCGTTTCTTTCTTTGTCTTTGCTTATTACATATTGTTTTTAGTTAGAATCGTTAATTACACGTAAAGCTTTATAAAGATTAAACAAGTAATTTGAGTTTATATCTTTAAACAAACGTAAAGTTTTAAAAGATAATTAAGTGAAAAAGCGGTAAACTATTCAACCGCCCTTTTTAGTTTTCCACAAAAGACACAAACATACGAAAGTAAAATATTACATAAACTTTGGGTGTTGGAGGATTGCTTTGATAATTTTTCTTTGTTGGGGACGATTGATGTTTCGGGGAGTGTTTTCTTGAGACATTAAAAAAAATTATGTAAAGTTGATATTGTTGATTTGAGATTGTGTTTAAAAAGTAGTGGTTTTGTGGGTATTCATAAAAGAAAAAAGTGGGGTGTTGTGATTTGTTTATTATTATTATTACTTTACTTGCAACGGATAGTAAACGTATATATTGTACAAATGGGGCCCGCTTTTCCTTTCAAATATGCAAGGTGAACGTTTCACCATTAGTACTTTTGGGCTGTGTGCTCCACGCGTGAGGTGAAGGCTTCACCATGCCTTGCTGACCGGCCTAAAGTATCAAGCATTGAAATTTGCAAGTGGTATAATAAGTATTAACTTTTCAATTTGAAAGACTGACGTGCAAAATTTCAATATTTTATGAACTTTAGTACTAGTATTATGTTATGAGAGAAATTTGGGATGGCAAAAAAATTCGTACCTGATAGAGACCCGATCCTCAAACCCGATTTTATTGGGGAATTCTCGAGTTGACTGGGGATGGGGATGGGTATGGGGAATCCCCTGAAATATTAATCCGGGGATGGGGCGGGGATGGGGATAACATAAATCCCCGAACCCGGCCCCGACCCCGATCTTTCTAGTGTATAATTGTTTAAAATTTATATGTTTTATCCATACTCGATTAACTTGTATATGTACATGTACAAATGTTTATGAGTATCGACATGTATGTTTATATGCATATGTGATATTTATAGGATTAAACACATTTAGATTTAGAAGTAAAACTGACAATTGCATATTACTTAATTTTTTTTGTCCGAATACAAAGATATGATACATATTGTTTTTATATTATTTTTGATGTTACAATGTTTACGATGCTTTAAACTTGAATTGAAATTCTAATTAATATAACTATGTGCGATGTACGTTTGTTGAGGTACTTTATGAGTTAAAATTCTTTGTATTTTCGACGAGTTGGTGGAATTTTTATGTTATTTCATAACGGTGGAGAATCCCCGAATCTCCGCGGGGATCCACGATCCCTGTTGGGGATGGAGATGTAAAGCAATTCCCAATGGGGATGGAGACAGGGATGGAGATGAAGAGTGTAAAACGGGGATGGGGATGATAAGTACAATCCCCGACATTCCTCGCCCGTTGCCATCCCTAAGAGAGATTCTCTCAAGTTATATATAACTTAATTGATCAAGTTGCAATTATCAACCATTGGATCAAATCTAATAGCTCAAATAATTTCATGTTCCTTTGTTTTGAGCTACTGAATTTGATCTTATGGTTGATAATTGCTATAAATAACTTGAGAGGATCTATTCCCGTTGTTATAATACGTGTTTCTTACAAATCCATCTATGTAATTTTTGTTGAAATTTTAAACAAGATTGGCTCTAACGAACTATTTTGCATAAAGTCTATTTAAGTTCACTACTAGTATTTCCTACCAAACCCTTTCACACTATATGTCCACACACACGTTATATTTAAGAAAATAAAAAAGTTATTTGAAGTGGACGGTGGTTTACATGCGTTCCATTATTAAGTCATTGACAATACATAGAAAATTGACTTTCATAGTCAACCTTGACCGAAGACTTTTCCTTTTGACTTCATACTCGGTTTAACCATGACTGATTTCATACAAAGGCTAAACATATATGTTTACGAAAGCTTAAATTACTACTATGATTTTCTAATGGCCAGAAAATATTATTGATGATCAAAGTCATGTAACCAAAAATATAAAGACTTTTGAACAATATTGTCCAAAACATTACACTCGTCATTATCACTGCTATCATGAGTAGAAAAATAGATGGTAGGCCGTTAATTCAACTACTGTAGAGTTTAGAGTGGTCACAATTTATATATAGAGTGATTAAATGAGTAGGTGATGCTTTATAAGATGCAAGAGCAAAATAAATAGTAACTTTTAATATGGATTATAACAGATTGGCGTGTTAAAGTAACTTCTAATCAAGATCAACTTGTTAGCTCCAAAATTTTAACAAGAAACCATCCTAGAAAGCTTGATGCAATTGGATATAACAAGCTATAATTATACTCACATGTTAGTAAGTTATATTGGTCTCAAAAGATCAATTAGAATTCAAGTTGAGTTGTCAAAGACTCAAATTCAATTCGCTGTAACCGCATATTATGTTCTCGTACTCGCGGGGGGGGGGGGGGGGGGGGGGGGGGGGGTGTTTTTTTTAGTTTATTTGGTTTTCGGCTTATGTTTTATAAACTTACTTTTGTAGCTTATTTGGAAACTTTTCGATTATATAAGTTGATTTGTCATAATAAACTTATATAAGCCAAAGAGTTTCAAAATAAGTTACAAAAAGTAAGTTTATAAAACATAACCGAAAAATAAATGAGCCATAAGCCGAAACAAACACCCCTCAATAAAAGGTCGACTCGAACTAGCTAAACTTGAGTCAACATTTTATTTTCTCAATCCTAGTAATACACAATAACACAAAAACCAAAAAAACATCAATAACACGAACTTGAAGGACTTTTATGCAATTGACCAAAACGGAAAAAACGTGGAAACTTTTTTAGTTCACTTTTCCCTCCACCAAAATATAATGATGTGGAAACTACAAATTAATTTCACAGCCGTGTGGGACCCACTTCCAATTATAAATACTTACACACTTACTCAGTTACTCACACACAAGCCATTTGTATGATCTGCTTGACTTGATAAATGTAATTTTTTTTTATAGCATATCTGTTTTTGTGTTTGAGTGAGAGAGATGGACAAAGCTATTAACAGACAAAGGATATTGCTTCAGCATCTTCAACCTTCTTCTTCATCATTTAATCACAGCAATGAATCAACAACAATCTCTGTAAGTTTGTCTTGTTTTTCACATTTTACAGCTTCCATGCTTGTGTGTGGTTCTTGGGTATTGTTTTTTGTAAAGTTGCTAGTAATTGATTTCTTTCGAAACTCATCTAGCTATCTCATAATATTTATACGGCTATTAATATATCTCATAAATGCCTCCAATGAGGCTTGAACCCACAACCTCTAGGTTGGTGGGCAACTCAAATACCACTAGACCAAAGGCCTTGCGTTGAACTCATTACCATTTACTTAGCCCTGCATATCAAATAATTATACAAAGTAATAAGTTTGTAACCATAAGATGATTTCAATTTATTCGGTGACAATATCCTCCCAACTTCCTAACCCGGAACAGGATGATCGCTAGGCGATAGCGACTAAAAGCAACCAAACACCATCCATGTTTTTGAACAAACATAGGATGTATAACAAGCATGTGACATAAAAGGTCAATATGTATGTGTATGATGTATGTAGGTATTTTATGTGCAATGACGAACGTCAGCTACCCATGCCCTACCCGCTCCGGCAAGATTGGGTATTGTTGTGGTTGGACATGAGCTAAGTGAATTTTTATAGAAATGAATCTGAATAATGGTACTTTAATTTTTGATGGATTAACACTCTATCATCATAGGGTGGTTAACTCACTATCTTCGCCCCCACCACTAAGGCACTAACCACTGATGGTTTTAAATCTGCGCTTTATGTTTGTGCGCGCGAGTATGCGCATGAGTGTTTTTACGAGAAATGGGAAAAGACAGGCATGGACGGAAGAGAAACAAACAAAAATGTACCATCTGTTTCACAAAAATGTTTGATCATTCAAAAATGCCTAAACTTCCATTTAGTACGAGCTAAAAAAGTTTAGTATGTGGGCTAAACTTATAATCGATAATAACTTGTGATGGTTATTGATGGATGATAAATGAACTTAGACTATAACTTATCGAAGAAAACTTATATGACAAAGGCATAAGAAATATTAATTGCGCAACTTACTAAAACAGTCATTACACCAACTAAACAACAAAATTAACTGAGATGGTGTAACGAAATTGGTTTGGTGGTATAAAACTAAGTAGACAAAGTTTAATAATTTCTGTTTTTATTTTTTATTTTTTTTATTAATTGGGATGGAAAGGCATTTGAGGAAACCTATTATGTTTAGGCTAATTTCCTGTAAAAAAGCCTGAGAAAATTCTTTTTTACTAATATAATGAATCATAAGCATTTGAATACTTTAGATGATTTTTTATGTGCTTAATTTGACATTTTTATGAACGTTTTTTATAGTTTAGAAATAAAATACAGAACTCAAAATGAAAATGGGTTGCGATTACTACTTCTAACGAGCCTCATAGACTCGCAGACTGTATAGGATGATATATGTAACTTGTTTAACTTATATATGGATGTTGATTCATTCAAGTTTTATAATAAGCAGTAAATAAATGGTTTTGATAAGTTTTAATGTATCTTGATTCCTTCAACTTTTGAAGTGTGCACCCAGTTTAAAAAGTAGAATCTTTTCAAAGTAACTGAATTTTAGGATCTTGACTCCAAAAGTCAACATGTAATTTAGTTTTGTACCATGTTAAATTTTAGAATTCTTGATTGTCTTTTAAACACATATCTGTATCCAGGATGATCTTTTAAAAAAGCAAACTTTTGATCAAGACGTATCATTTGCTCTACCATAATGGCGCAAGTGTTTAGTTATGTTATATGTTAAAATCAACACAAGTGAAAACAATAAGAAAGAATGATATGAGTTGTAAAAATATTTTATGTCCAATGCAACATAGAAACCATGTAGATGTAAAAATTTTATCTTTTTTTTACTGAGTGGAGGTTCAATTGATTCAGTCATTCGAATCTGGTTGGGCTTGCAAACACAGTAACTAATATTTCCCTCGTCATTTTCAACCAGGCTTCAAGTTGTTTAGCAGGAGACAGGTCTGCTTATCGCCAAACAACTTCTGGAGATGATGTTGTCATTGTTGCGTAAGTTTCTTTCTTTTAAGCTTGAGAACCATTCATTTGTATTTTGGAATTATTCAAAAGATTATACATTGAGCCATGTTTACTTACATAATTTTGTGCCTAAACAGTGCATATCGTACTGCCCAATGCAAATCCAAGCGTGGCGGTTTTAAGGATACTCTTCCTGATGATTTGCTCTCAACTGTTTTAAAGGTTAGACATGTAATTCTGGTTTATGCTAACATCTAAAGTGACAATAAAAGGAGAGATATAATTTGAGTTATGAGATTCAACCAAATATACTGATTTCTAAATTCAACTTAATATAAATCTAAACGTGCGGTAATCATGAATCGGAGAGCATATTTGACCTCAAAAGTCAATTTTTTTTGTGATGCTTTTAGTTGAATTGGGTATCTGTTACAAACATTAAATTAGAAATAATCATGAGGTTTTAACCCATTTTTTCATGTGATAATGGTTTATTAGGCGGTGATAGATAAGACAAATGTGAATCCCGGTGAAGTAGGTGATATAATTGTTGGTACAGTTCTAGCACCAGGTTCACAAAGGGGAATTGAATGCAGAATGGCTGCAATATATGCTGGCATCCCAGGTGCCCTTTTTGATATTTGATATTTTAGTAAACTCTTTGTTAACAAATTTTGCATTAAAGTTGATAAAAAGTTTTGCTCCAGATACTGTGCCTATCAGAACAGTGAACAGGCAATGTTCATCTGGCCTCCAAGCAGTTGCTGATGTAGCGGCTTATATAAAAGCAGGATTTTATGACATAGGTAATGCACCCTAATACCCTCAAATTTTGTCACGATCTATGTATCTACACATCAAATCCACAATATTTTGTAAAAGCCTCTAATGGCCATCTCTTCATATAGGTATCGGTGCTGGTGTAGAATCAATGAGCATTGACAGTATCGGACCTATTTCGAAAGTCAACGCAAAAGTCAGTATGAATTCCATAGTCTCTTTTTTTCAAAACTTATAACTAATTTTTGAGGGTACCTTCTAAAACTAGTATTATATTAACAGGTGGACAAATTTGCACAAGCCAGAGACTGTCTTCTTCCTATGGGAATCACATCTGAAAATGTCGCACAACGTTTTGGTGTGAGTAGGCAAGAACAAGACCAGGCGGCAGTAAGTTTTCACTTTTAAGAGTCAGTTAATTTGTTTTTTTTTTTTTTTTTTTTGTTTTTTTTTTTTCTGGGTCAGAATTCGTGTCAGCAATCTTTATAAAGTTAACCCTGTAAGCTCTCTATATATATTTAATAGGTCGAGTCTCATAGACGTGCTGCTATAGCAACTTCATCCGGGAAGTTCAAAGATGAGATTATTCCTGTTCATACCAAGGTACATACTTTGACTTTTAGGGTCAAAATCGTGAATTATAATGAAATTAATATGCTTGTTGTTGCAATCTTCAACATTAAATCAAAATCTTTTGTTTGGAGCACTTAGTTACTTACTATTAAGTTTAATGGATTATCATAATTTTCTCATAACTTGAATAGAATTCATATCAATGTTAAGACTGATTTTGACCTCAGTAAGCCACATGAATTTCATTGTAGATTGTTGACCCAAAAACAGGAGAAGAAAAGCAGGTTATAATATCTGTAGATGATGGTATTAGGCCAAACACAAACTTGGCGGATCTTGCAAAGCTAAAGCCATCATTCAAAAAGGACGGTACAACAACAGCAGGTATATATGAACTAAAATTATACATACATATAAGCACATATACATAAATATTCTATGTGATGACAACCATGTTGTAACAACTAGGAATTTTCTAGTCATTTAACTTCTAAATGGCCTTTTTCTTCATAGGAACTGCAAGTCAGATTAGTGATGGTGCTGCTGCAGTCCTGCTCATGAAAAGAAGTGTGGCTCTAAAGAAGGGTCTCCCAATTCTTGGCGTTTTCAGGTATGTCTCATCTTTTAGAGTTGAAACTTGAAAAGTGGTTTGGTTGATATTTTTATGCAACTGTTTTGGTTGAAGGTTAGTAACATGCTTATGAATCAATTCCAGTGTCTCATAGTATATTACTGAATCAGAAAAAGAAAAAGATTTCACATTCTACGAGCACCAACAAATTACATTCTCATGCTTTTAGTATCACTGCAACTACTCCCTCTATCCTGTAAGAAGATGAGTGATTGGGCAAATAGTTTTAAGTGAAGTATTTGAAAAAATAACTTCAAGTATCTCTAATCTAAAAAAGGGAACTTACGACATTTTTTAATTTGACTTTGTGATAAATGTGTAATCAGACTACTATGACCCCACATAGTTAGACAAATACTCATGATCACTTTGCCTAAACACTCAAAACATGATTATAGAGGTAACTATGAAACTACTTTCTATATCAAGCTATAACTCTATAACCAACCAATTATTTGCTTATCTAAGTTTGATTCGTTAAGCTGCAAATGATTTTCAGAAAGCACATCTGAACGCTCCCAAAATAGTATATTGTCTTCTCGACGATAGGAAAATTTGCAACTCTTAGATAAAAAGTTGCGAAAGAATTGTTATATATTTTTATAGGGTATTTTATCCTTATTTTTATATATGCATTTACAATACTTCTTCATACAGGAGTTTCGAGGCTGTTGGTGTGGATCCTGCTATTATGGGCATAGGTCCTGCTGTTGCAATTCCAGCTGCCTTGAAGTCAGCAGGTCTTAAGGTTGATGATATTGATCTTTTTGAAATTAATGAGGTATTAGCTCTCACTCATGTTCTACAAAACTTACAGTTATGTTTTCATTTTTGGTTTTTTTTAGCTGAAATTGCCTATCTGCACCGTAAAGGTAGTATCAGTAATTTGTGTTACTTCAATGTTGTTAACTTATAAATACTACAGGCCTTTGCTTCCCAATTTGTATATTGCTCCAAGAAGCTACAGCTTGATCCTCGAAAAGTGAACGTTAATGGAGGAGCCATGGCTATCGGGCATCCTTTAGGAGCTACAGGTAACTTACTTTATTCCTAAAATACCTTTTTCTTTTGTATTTATTCACTCGAAAGTGCTCAGTTCGATTGAACCCATGAGTTTTTGAATTTCAGGAGCACGTTGTGTTGCAACTCTACTTCATGAGATGAAGCGTCGTGGGAAGGATAGTCGCTTTGGTGTTGTTTCTATGTGCATAGGTCAGCTCCTACTCTATAATTTTATCTCAAATGTTGTAATTTCATCCCATTTATATGGAACAGATCATTTCAGGGTGTATTTTGTTTGATAACGGGTCAAACAGGTGTATTTTAAAATGCGGCAAAGCATGGAACAGGTTAATGGGTCAAACATTGTCTAAAATAGTAAAGTGTATTAAAATGATTACGGTATCCATTTATAACATAAATTTGTTTTCGTATTAGTTGATACTATTTGGAGAATTCAAAAGATAAAAGTAAAAAGGTGTTGGGGCTCGATTCGTCCTGACCCAGTTTTGACTCGGACATAGATATTACCCCTTATGAACTGAACCTTAGTTATCGCTATGTTTTGCACACATGTGCATACCTGATTGGAAAAGCTCTTGGCATTGCCAAAAGAAATTATATAAATTAAATACTAATCTTGAAGTGTACCATTATTGTAGGTTCTGGTATGGGGGCTGCAGCAGTGTTTGAACGAGAAAATTAAGTGGATGGCCTATGCAGCACACCTAACAATAATTTATCTAAGAACGCATTCCATACAAATTCTCTCATAAGGCATGGTGATAACGGCTGCTGTATTTTGATAATAAATACCAAACATTTTTTTAAGTGTCATATTACCCTAGCCTTGCTTTTAGTTTTCCCTAATCTTATACTTTTTCATGACAAGATAAAACTTATAACATTATATGCTTGGAAGTAATGCTTAATATAAATCAGTCTGGTGCTATCATTGAGAAAGCATAATCTAATCCATATTCAGGATGCCCATCATATGTTTTATAGACTTTGTGAAGCACATGGAACTATTCTATTTGTGTATACATACTTGAGTCAATGATGAAACTGAAGCAAGATCATCTAAAGTGAGCCGCGTGTATTTTTTTTTAACCTGTATCAACAAAACACAATGAATGAGATGAGAGAATACTCATATAAAAATCATGTGAAACACATAATATGGCACTGACTAGCATTATCGACTTCGAAATAGCAATCATCATGAGACTTACCTTCACATGTCTTTATATAATAATTGAAGCTTGGGTATTCGCTCTGGAGGAAGTGGGCAGTTCACTATTAGTTTGCCTTTAAACGAGTGTGCACTCCACGCTTCTCTAACTTCTCATCCGAGCCAGGGACGAACCTACTTGAGAGCCGAGTGTAACACGGGCAACACCCGATTTTAAGTCATGAAGCATAACCTTTTCGAAAAGTGTCATTTTCTGATAAATGCAATCCCGATAAATGTTTTTGTTACTTTTTTTTTCTTCTTTATAATGCAACTTAGTTTAGTAAAAAAAAATCTTTATAATACAAAATTTAGTACTAATGAAGTAATGATTTCAAAAAAAATTGTTCTAAGACCTTTCCAAAAAAAATTGTGCAACATCCTCTTAAAAGTTTTGGGTCCGTCTTTGATCCAAGCATAACTTGAAATCCTATTAGTTTCTAGTAAATCGCAATTATCTAAAATAGTTGATAATACTAAAATCACTAACAATAAGCTTTGATTATTTAGCAAGAAACCATCCTAGAAGCTTGATGCTATTTTTTAACAAGCTATAATCATACTTCCATGTTAATATGTTATATGTAGGGCTGTAAACGAACCGGACGAATATGAATGGAGTCATGTTCATGTTCGTTCATTTAATTTTAACCGGACAAATAAACGGACACGGACGCTTAAACGGACGAATTTTCTTGTTCATGTTCGTTTATTAAGAAAATGAATTGTTCATGTTCGTTTGTGTTCGTTCATTAAGACACTAAACGAATATAAACGATCGAACATAAATGAAAATAGACAAACGAACATAAACTTTATTGAATTCTTCATGATATATTATTTTATAAGTGTTGCTTTGTTTAAACAAACCAATTTTTAAAATTATAAAATTAAAAGATGTGATATATGAACATAAATAGATAAATAAACATAAACGAACTTTAACGAACGCCTAATCAGACGTTCACGAACATAAATGAACGAAAGAGACTTTTGTTCATGTTCGTTCATTTAAATAAACGAACGTAAAATATTGTTCATGTTCGTTCATTTAATAAATGAACGAACATAAACGAACTTTTTACCGAACGTGTTCACTAAACGTTCAGTTCGTTTACGGCCCTAGTTATATGCGTCTCGAAAGTTAAATAAGAATTCACTTGAGTTGTCAAAAGGCTCGAATTCAATTTGCCATACATTTCAATCTCATATTTTGTACTGTTATTCAATAAAAACTCGACACGGACTAGCTAAAATCAAAGCTCAACTCAAAAAAATCTGATCCTTAGCTCACGAGAACAGACCTAAAAACACTAAAGAGCTTGTGCCATAATGGTGCCTATTATTGTATGAGAATCTCTCCAATCAAATGGTTGTGGCCTTGTGGGTTCAAGTCATGTGAGATAATTTTTTCGGAAGAACATTAGATGGGAGGGCCGAGATGGAAAAAAAGTTTTAACACATGAAATTGCGAAAAAATAAATTAACGGGCTTAGGCAAAAATTTTAACAAATGAAATCGAAAAAAAATACACTAACGGGCGGCCTAGGGGGGCCGGGGCCCTTCCCTTAATAGCTCCGCCCTTGGTAGGTGGGGACGGCGCCAAGCACGAAAACGCCACCCACAGTGTGTGCCTCGCATTTTGGGGACGACACCAGCTGAAAACGTCGGGTACCGTGAGCTCTTAGTGATAGACCAAAACCAAACAAAAAACTACACATGTTTTTGAACAAACATAGGATGCCACATAAAAGAGTATAATATGCCTGTATGTGAATTAGTGAATGTATGATGTATGTACTATGTAGGTATTATATAATTTTCTTTGCAGAGCTATATAATATATATTGTACTTTATTTACACCCAAAAAAAATAAAAATAAAAAATCTTGATGTATTCAACCGAACTCTATCACTATTATGTGGCTTATATGTTACAACTTACAACCATTGATGGTTTTAGCTATTCTCGTTGGTATGTATGTGTGTGTGTGTTTGTATGAGAAAAGGGAAAGAGACAAGCGGGAACGAAACAAAAATGTAAAATCTTTTTCACAAAAATGTTTGGTCATCGATGAAACTTTATTTAATACACTTAACAAGATAAGTTTGCGAGCTAAACTTATAATTGATGATGATGGCTATTGATGGATGACAAATAAACTTACTATTAAAGGAAAAGCTTATATGGTAAAGGCATATGCAAATTTTATTGCAACTTTTGTATAGTTATTTGATGCGTTAGAAATAGAATACATAATTCAAATCGACCAAATCTCTTGATAAATTGGCTGCGATTACCACTTCTAACGAGTCTCATAGACTTTACAAATGTATTCTCGCGACATGCATATGTATAGGATGATAAATCTAACATGTTTAAATGGATGTTGATTCATTCGAGTTTATTAAGCAGTAAAAGTGTTATAATTGACTTTTTTAATGGATCTTGGAAATCTTGATTCCTTTAACCTTTGAAGTGTGCACCCTGCTTAAAAAGTAATATTTTTATAATATCTAGATTTTAGAATCTCGACTCAAAAGTCAGCATGTATATTGTTTCCTACCATGTTACAGTCTATGATGATCTGTTAAAAAACAAGTTAGTCATCAAGACATATCATTTGCTCAACTGTGGTTAGGTACTTAGATCAGTAATGACTTGTAATGTCGAAAACATATTATTCAAGTATAATGGCTCAAGTGTGTAGTTGTATATAAAAACCACCCAAGTGAAATAGAATTGACAGAATGATAAGAATCACGTACTCACGTATTTTCAAAAGTCTATTGCAACATAAAAACCATCTATACACACAGAGTCAATGAATCAAGATAGCAAATGCTGAATCAATTAAAATAGTAGCCATATAAAGAACATGGTAGAAGAGAATTATGTATAGTTTTATTTTGGTGGATGCATGAGATGTTAAACATAGTTTAAACGGTTAAATTCTTTGGTTATCAATTGGACTTATACGATCAATCAGAGTTATTCTTCTTACCGACTGGAGGGTCAATAAGTATACTGATTGAAGCAGCCGAGTTTGGTTGGGTTTGTAAAATATTTACTGATATATTCCCACATTTCTTTCAACCAGGCATCAAGTTGTTTAGCAGGGGATAGTTCTGCTCATCACCGGACAACTGCTTCTGGAGATGATGTTGTAATCATTGCGTAAGTTTCTCTCTTTTGAGCTTCAGAAGCATTCATTTATACAAAATTTTGAAATTATTCAAAAGGTTATTATATATTCAGCCAATTTTCATTTACTTAATTCTGTGCCTAAACAGTGCATACCGTACTGCCCAATGCAAATCCAAGCGTGGTGGTTTTAAGGATACTCTTCCAGATGATTTGCTTTCAACTGTTCTAAAGGTTAGGCATATGATTCTGGTTTATGCTAATATCTACAGCCAAAATAGAGGGGGGAAATATAATTTGAATTACGAGGTTCAACCGAATACATTGATTTTTAACTTTAACATCATATAAATCTACAAAATTATCACAACAGATTTTGTAACGGAGAATCAAATACTAAACGTTTGGTAATCATGAATTAGACGAGCATATTTGACCTCATAAGTCGAATTTTTTTATTACGCTTTTTGTTGAATTGGGTATCTGATACAAATTTAAGTCAAACCTTGAAAATAAGTATGAAGTTTTAACCCATTTTTTCATGTGATAATGGTTTATTAGGCGGTGATAGATAAGACAAACGTGAATCCCAGTGAAGTAGGTGATATAATTGTTGGTACAGTTCTAGCACCAGGTTCAAAAAGGGGAATGGAATGCAGAATGGCTGCAATATATGCTGGTTTCCCAGGTACCGTTTTGAAAGTTCATAGTGTAATAAACTCTGTTAACATAATTTTTGCGTTAAAGTTGATTAAATTTGAGTTCTGTTCCAGAAACTGTGACTATCAGAACAGTGAACAGGCAATGTTCATCTGGCCTCCAGGCAGTTGCTGATGTAGCAGCTTATATAAAAGCAGGATTCTATGACATAGGTAATGCACCCTAATACCCTCAAATTTTGTCACAATCTATGTATCTACACATCAAATCCACAATATTGTGTAAAAGCCTCTAATGGCCATCTCTTCATATAGGTATCGGTGCTGGTGTAGAATCAATGAGCATTGACAATATGGGGCCTATGTCGAAAGTCAACACAAAAGTCAGTATAAATTCCATAGTCTCTGTTTTGTTTTTGTTTTTGTTTTTGTTTTTTGTTTTTTTTGTTTTTGTTTTTTTTTTTGTTTTTTTTGTTTTTTTTTTTTTTTTTTTTGTTTTTTTTTTTTTCCGAAACTTATAACTAATTTTAAAGGGTTCCTTCTAAAACTAGTATTATATTAACAGGTGAACAAATTTGCACAAGCCAGAGACTGTCTTCTTCCTATGGGAATCACATCTGAAAATGTCGCACAACGTTTTGGTGTGAGTAGGCATGAACAAGACCAGGCGGCAGTAGGTTTTCACTTTTAAGAGTCAGTTATTATTATTATTATTATTTTTTTTTTTATTATTATTTTTTTTTTATAAACCATCACTTTATTATTATATATATATATATATATATATATATATATATATATATATATATATATATATATATATATATATATATATATTTTCTGGGCCAGAATTCGTGTTAGCAATCTTTATGAATTTAACCCTGTAAGCTCTCTCTATATATATTTAATAGGTCGAGTCTCATAGACGTGCTGCTATAGCAACTTCATCTGGGAAGTTCAAAGATGAGCTTGTTCCTGTTTATACCAAGGTATATATTTTGACTTTTAGGGTCAAAATCGTGAATTATAATGAGATTAATATGCTCATTGTTGCAATTTTCAACATTAAATCAAAATCTTTTGTTTGAAGTACTTACTTATTATTAAGTTTAATGGATATCATAATTTTCTCATAACTTGAATAGAATTCATATCAATGTTAAGACTGATTTTGACCTCAGAACGCCACATGAATTTCATTGTAGATTGTTGACCCAAAAACAGGAGAAGAAAAGCAGGTTATAATATCTGTAGATGATGGTATTAGGCCAAACACAAACTTGGCGGATCTTGCAAAGCTAAAGCCATCATTCAAAAAGGACGGTACAACAACAGCAGGTATATATGAACTAAAATTATACATACATATAAGCACATAATATTCTATGTGATGACAACCATGTTGTAACAACTAGGAATTTTCTAGTCATATAACTTCTAAATGGTCTTTTTATCATAGGAAATGCAAGTCAGATTAGTGATGGTGCTGCTGCAGTCCTGCTCATGAAAAGAAGTGTGGCTCTAAAGAAGGGTCTCCCAATTCTTGGCGTGTTCAGGTATGCCTAATCTTTTAGAGTTGAAACTTGAAAAGTAGTTCAGTTGATTTTTTAATATAACTGTTTTGGATGAAGGTTAGTAACATGCTTATGAATCGATTCCAATGTCTCAGTATATTATTGAATCGAAAAAAGAAAAAGATTTCACATACGAGCACAAACAAATTACATTCTCATGCTCTTAGTATTCACTGCAATTACTCCCTCTATCCTGCTAGAAGATGAGTGATTGGGGAAGTAGTTATAAGTGAAGTATTTGAAAAAATAACTTAAGTATCTCTAATCTGACAAAGGGAACTTGCGAAATTTTTTAATCTGACTTTGTGATAAATGTGTAATCATACTACTATGACCCCAAATAGCTAGAAAATTAGATTCATGATCACTTTGCCTAAACACTCAAACATGATTATTGAGATAATTATAAAACTACTTTCTATATCAAGCTATAAGTCTATAACCAACCAATTATTTGGTTATCTAATTTTGATTCGTTAAGCTGCAATAATGATTTTCAGAAAGCACATCTGAACGCTCCCAAAATAGTATCTTGTCTTCTCGACAATAGGAAAATTTGCAACTCTTAGATAAAAAGTTGCGAAAGAATTGTTACATATTTTTATTGGGTATTTTATCCTTATTTTTTATATAAGCATTTACAATAATACTTCTTCATACAGGAGTTTCGAGGCTGTTGGTGTGGATCCTGCTATTATGGGCATAGGTCCTGCTGTTGCAATTCCAGCTGCCTTGAAGTCAGCAGGTCTTAAGGTTGATGATATTGATCTTTTTGAAATTAATGAGGTATTAGCTCTCTCACTCATGTTTTACAAAACTTACAGTTATGTTTTCATTTTTGGTTTTTCTGCACTGTAAAGGTAGTATCAGTAATTTGTGTTACTTCAATGTTGTTAACTTATAAATACTACAGGCCTTTGCTTCCCAATTTGTATATTGCTCCAAGAAGCTACAGCTTGATCCTCGAAAAGTGAACGTTAATGGAGGAGCCATGGCTATCGGGCATCCTTTAGGAGCTACAGGTAACTTACTTTATTCCTAAAATACCTTTTTCTTTTGTATTTATTCACTCGAAAGTGCTCAGTTCGATTGAACCCATGAGTTTTTGAATTTCAGGAGCACGTTGTGTTGCAACTCTACTTCATGAGATGAAGCGTCGTGGGAAGGATAGTCGCTTTGGTGTTGTTTCTATGTGCATAGGTCAGCTCCTACTCTATAACTCTATCCCAGATGTGGTAATTTCATCCCATTTATATGGAAACAGATCATTTCAGGATGTATTTGTTTGATAACGGGTCAAAACATGTGTATCTTAAAATGCGGAAAATCATGGAACAGGCTATTGGGTCAAACATTGTCTAAAATAGTGAACTGTATTGAAATGCTTGCAGTATCCATTTATAACATTATTATTTTTTTCATATTACTCCGTAGTTGATACTTACTATTTAGAAATTTCAAAAAAGAAAAGTAAAATGGTGTTGGGGGTCAGCCTGATTCGTCCTGACCCAGTTTTGACCCACTCATATACCCCTTATGACCTGAACCTTAGTCTATCACTATCTTTTGCACACATGTGCATACCTGATCGGAAAAGCTTTTGGCATTGCCTAAAGACATTATATGACTCAAATACTAACCTTGAAATGTACCATCTTTGTAGGTTCTGGTATGGGGGCTGCAGCAGTGTTTGAACAAGAAAATTAAGTGGATGGCCTATGCAACGCACCTATCAATCATTTATATAAGGACGCATTCCATACAAATTCTCTCAAAAGGCATGGTGATAACGGCTGCTGTATTTTGATAATATAAATACCAAGCATTTTTTTAAGTGTCATATACCAGCCTTGCTTTTAGTTTTCCCTAATCTTGTACCTTTTCATGACAAGATAAAGCTTATAACATTATATGCTTGGAAGCAATGCTTAATATCAATATCAGTCTGGGGTTATCATTGAAAAAGCATAATGTAATACATGTTCAGGATGCCCCATCATATGTTTTATAGACTTTGTGAAGCACATGGAACTATTCTATTTGTGTATACATACTTGAGTCAATGATGGAACTGAAGCAAGATCATCTAAAGTGAGCCGCGTGTATTTTTTTTTTTTTTTTTTTTTTTTTTTTTTTAACCTGTATCAACAAAACAGAATGAATGAGATGAGAGAATACTCATATAAAAATCATGTGAAACACATAATATGGCACTGACTGACATTATCGACTTCGAAATAGCAATCATCATGAGACTCACCTTCACACGTCTTTATATAATAATTGAAACTTGGGTATTCGCTCTGGAGGAAGTGGGCAGTTCACTATTAGTTTGCCTTTCATGGCTCCTCTAAATATTTCCTGCAGGACAGGTATAAAGCACAAATCAATGCCAACGTCTCAATACAAGTAACAAACAGTAAGGCATAAATCTTATTGTAGTAATCATGGTGAATAAACTTGCTGAAAGAATAACAATAAAGCACTTTTTTAGTGTCTCAATAGTAATTTAATCTAAAGCCTTAAGAGGGAAGCTCTTCTTATTCATATTAGATGGGGGCAGTTCTGACGGATTTATGTGAAAACGAGACAATGGAGTTATATTTTAACTGTTTCAAAGAAACCCATTTTGACCCGGTATTGCCCATATTCCAACATACGTTTCAAATTATCAATCAAACACAATTATAACTCATTTGCACAAATGTACTTAACGAAAGAAGAAACTCTCTTAACAATTTTCATTTATTTAGAACAATTCAGATCATAACAGTCTTCATTATGGTCGTCAATTCGGCATCATCAATGCATTAATCGACATTCTTAAAGCAATGCTTCACATACACAACAGTTCTATAAGTTCTGCAATGGGATGCAAAATGAAATTCTAAACAGTTCATAATGTGCTTACAGATACGTTCAAGTTGAAAGACTTGTAGTGAAAAGATGGGAGAAGCATACCTCTACGACATCAATGAAATCCTGTTTTCTGTGAAATGCGCCTATCCATTTTGTGTGATCTGCACTCCTGCGTGGATCAAGTGAAAGACCAATAAATAATCATGAACCAGTTATGCATTAGAGATACGATTATAGTAATGTAAAATTATTGTCATGACTAAAAACATGTCTAAGAACAAGATGACGATGACAAGTTGAAAAATAAAAAGTGAAGATGGATTAGGCATGAGGGGTGGAGCCAGAAAGTTTTTTGCTCAAGGGGGCACACTTTGATAAGTTTTAGAAACTACACTACAAATTGGTTCTCATGGGGCGCAAATTACCAAAAAAAAAAATAAATAAATAAAAAAAAAAATAATAATAATAAAATAAAAAAAAATAAAAAACTGCAATTTTTTTTGCTAGGTGGGCACGTGCCCCCCCCCCTCCTATCTCCGCCCATGTTAGGCATGTACGTAAGGTTTCTCTATCATTGCTCTATAGTACTCCGTTACATATGCCCTTAGCAATTTAATGTGGAAACCAATATCATTAGTATAACAGTCCCTCGTCCTATAAAAACTGCAACGAAACCACTTTAAGATATATCTACTACTGTATTTGCCTACTATAATAATCAAAAAACACAAGAGTTGGATAAATAGTTACCCAGAATCCATCTTCATATGATGAGCATTGAAGAAAAACACGACAGACGGAATAAACGTAATATCGAAATACTTCAAATAAACTTGAATCTCCTCACTATCAACATCCACTAAAGCTATCTTTGCAAATTTTGACACATCCACTTCTGCTTTTGCCAGCTGTCAATTTCACATACATCAACAACATTATATTCTACATATGGGGTGTTTGGATTAGCTTACTTACCCCACTTATTCGCTTGTTTGATTTTGGAAAAAGCTGATAAGCTCACTTTTTAGACCTTAAGACCATATTGGCTTAAGCCAATAAGCTTTAAAAAAGTGAGGTTATTGGCTTTTTCAAAATCAAATAAGCGAATAAGAGGGGTAAATAAGCTAATCCAAACACCCCCATAGAAAATATTAACAGGAGAAAATAAAAGAGAATTGGACGTGTACGATGTCATCGAGTTGGAGACAAACGGAATCAGAAGATCTGCCAAAACGAAGAACGAGAAGCTGGTCGATTGTGTCTCGGATTAATGTATCGACTTGTTGTTTGTTTGTTAAGGTTGTTAGTAATTGGCTCATTTTCCTCACGCACTTGTGATATGGAAGATGCTTTGGGGTGTTTGAGATTTTACTTGTTATTTATTTTGTATTTTATTTATTAAACTTTATATTTTATGTTTTACATTTTTTATTTTATCGTTATATAATAAAAATAAATTAAAAAAAAATTACAATACGTTTAAGTTTTTTATTTTATCATTATATAATAAAAATAAATTAAAAAAAATTACAATACTTTTAAGAGTGTCTTTCAAAAAAAAAAAACAATATTTTTTAGAGTATCAATAACCTGTGATTGTTGGAAAGAGAAGCCAAAAATGTCCACTTTGATGATTGCAACTTTGCAAGGGGACGTCAAATTGATCATTACTTACCTTGACCCTAAAAATGTCCACTTACATTTGTAGATCCATCTTCTGTCACTGTCAAAATTGCAGTGTGCTATCTTTTCTATTTTTAGTTATTTTTATTCTTTTTTTTTTCATCAATTTCTATTTTGTATTTTATTTATTAAACTTTATATTTTATGTTTTACATTTTTTATTTTATCTATTTTATTTTTTATTTTTTATGTTTTGGGGGGAGGGGGTGTTTATTTTACTTATCTCTTTTAGCTTAAAAAAAAAGTTGTTAATGTGATTAAAAAAATAAGTTATTTTTTTCAACTTAGAAGGGGTGAGCATCGGGCCGAAACTGACCCGTCCTGACCCGAAACAGATCCATCCCAAAACTGAGATCCTAGAAAACCCAAACCGAATCCCGATCCGAAATTACTCAGTTTTACTCGGTTTGGTTTGGGACGAGTCGGTTTCGGTCGGTTTTCTCGGTTTTCGAACTGAACTAACCTGAACCGATCCATCCCGAAACGAAAATCCTTGAAAACCCAAACCGAGTATGTTCGGTTCGGTTTTTGAACAGTCGGTATCAGTCGGTTTTACTCGTTTTCTGGTTTCGGTCGGTTTTTGCTTACTTTTGTTTGGGATTTTTATTTTTTATTTTCGGACACCCATTAGATTGTATGCGATTCAATTCATGCCAAAAAACAGATTCAGGTTATGCAAGTCTGTGAATCGTGTACATGATTTAACTGAGGTTTGAAACCTAGACCTCTTGAATGAAAGTTATGTGACTTACCACTACGGCATTTGACGGTACTTTTAGGTAAGACAAAAAAACATGACATCACTTTTTTTGGTTGGTGGGCAAGGTTTCCGACCCATTTGGCTACTTGGCTAAGGATGTATGGTGGTCAAACCGATAAAACATTGTTTTAAACCATACTTGTGACTATAGTAGCTAGTGTTGAATAGTTAGATGGTCATCCATACATATTTTATGTGAACAAAGATGTATTAGATGTGAGTTTCTTTCTAAATAAAATATAATGTTATAAACTTTTAAAGATAATCAAATCGCGTAAGCTACCGTTTCTAGAATGCAAGCAAGCTAGCAATTATATGATCATGTGTTATAATCAAACCATAAGTTTTTTTGGACTCTAGGAAAACAACACTGTATTGGTGGATTTTCAAATTTAAGATGTTTTGTCACGTCGATCTCACGGATTTATTCCCTGATATAAGACCAATGCATTGTCGAAAACATGTTAATCAATGTCAAGTTTTTGTACTTTAGGTACCTAGCATCTCTTCATTTGTGGTGAGTGTGAGACAAGGATAATGTCATACTCTTTCGGTACTTTTTAAAAGAAGCAATTGCGTTGTCTTTTACCAAAAACAAGGGTTTTTACATATCACGCGTTTTCAAAAGTTGAAATGACCTGATGTTCAAAAGTCCTCAAGTGTCCTTTTCATGTGTAAAATAATTATCAAGTGTGTGGGCCAATTGTGATAAAATTAAAATAATAGCCTCTACTACGTCATTGCTTACATATTTATTTTTGTCTGAAGGTTTGTAAGCCCATCTATATAAGGGCATAAGTTCTTAAGCTTGTAATCATCAATCCACCTACAATCACCACCACCACCACCACCATTAGTCTATTCCTCTTGTAGGTTTATTCCTCTTTATCTTAGCAAGAAACGTTTTAGTTTATACTTAGTTATGGTAAGATATGCTTTAATGGTCAATGATCAAGTTCGGTATTGCTTTCTTTGAAAGCGTGGTATGACTTGATCGAAACTGCTAGGTTTTCCTAAGTGAAAATTACTCATGGAAGGGCCTACATAATAAGCTGAAGTCACATAACTTAGAATGACCTTACAAACAAGGCATTATTTGATGCGACAAAAGCAGCTGAATATAGGCTATCTATATTTTTAGAAGCAAGTCAAAGCTTGGCTGTTACTACGTATAACCTTTCGCATAATATTCATCTAAATTCGTTGCAACGAAGGTATTAAGACTTTACTGAACATGATATTAGTGATATTCAATAAGAAAGCTTTTGGGTGTGCTTATTGCAAATAATACATGATAATAATAGAAATGATATGTACAGATGATACAATTTTCTTGCAAAGAAATTTCAAACACATTAATATCCAAAATATCTCATGAAATACTTCACAGTTCACATGGATGGTGCAAACAAGCACATAGAAATTGAAGTAAAAGCTCCCAGTACCCCTAAACAGAACCACCATAAGAACCACCCTGGGAGTAAATATTGCAGATATGCCTCAAGACTAGCATGAAACCCGAAAACCAGAAACCGAAGGAGTTTGTAACAGTTAACAACATAACAATCCCCTTCGCTCACCTACACTTTCTTTGAACGAAAAATCAACTGAGCAGATTAATGGGACTTAAAATTCAAATATAGTTATTACTGACCTCTCCAACTTGTGCTGGCAAAGCTAGAACAGGGAGTTGGGGAAGCACTGCACCACCAAATATCAAACCACTATATTTACTTAGACGCAAAAACATCAGAATGACTACGTATCACAAACACAATTATATAATTGTTTAAGCACAAAATATTATCCAGACTAACCATCCCATTCTTGTTCATTAACATCTACCAATCCACAACCAAACTAATTCCCAACAAACTGTATTAGTTTAGACAAAACCACAATTCATAAAACATTTGTGAAAGCTTCTGAAAATTCTCACGCAACTTGCTAACCCTTGTTAATTGCTTCCAACCACTGAGTTCACATTCTATATCAGCAATACCAAAACAATATACAAAGTAATCAATTCCTGCAATATGCTATCAATATCAAGTAATCAATTAAACCTATGCAAACCTGAAATCAAAAGTTCCAATTCAACCAACACTAATTCTACATATTAAGTGGCCTTAATACGAAGTACTATTATTTTAACTATGTTGACCCGATTTTTTCTGCTTTGACTTTTTAATTGGCCAATGAGAAGCCTTGATTTTCCAATTGAGGCTTCTCATTGGTTAATTGAATCCCTCAATTTGGCAAAAAAGAGTTCTCTTATTGTATAAAAGATATTCGGCCTTTTTTTCTGAATTATGAGCTTATTATACCTTATAATTGGAACTTAAGCTCATATTAAAAAAATAAACCAAACAAAATAAGCCAAAACCAACACATCCTTCATCTAAGAACAAATTGCACAGAAATAGCAATAGTAAGTTGATCATTTCATTAAAGCCACATAAGCGAAAGATTCAAAGAAAATACAGTACAACTAGCTTTAAATAAAACAATCTAATACTAAACCAAACTCCTAAGACACTTAACCGCAATCCACGATGACATATGGATTTGATGTAACTATGCTGCTCGATCCCGCCTTCTCGATGGCCTTCAGGACATCCAATCCATCAACAACCTGACCAAACACAACATGTCCGAAGAGCGATTCAGCGGATTGCGGATCAAACACACAAGTCCAAAGGGTGAAGAGGGCCTTTTTTTATGTATATAAACCGTAAATCTTTAGAATGTGCTGATACTAACTTATGACAGGGATGATCCTAAAAGTTACTAGATAAACATGCCCCCAACTCCATAGATGATAAGAACATTAATAGCGCCAATAAGGATTTTCAATCAACCACAATAGTTATTAAAGAGTATCAGAACACTGGAATTAGTGTTAATGACTCTGCACATACTCGGTTACCAGAACAAAATGTCAGTATACAAATCCACCCAAAAAAAAACTCGGCCTTGACAGCTATTATTGATCCTAAAATATAATTGTAGCATTAACACTATAACTAAGAAGGTAAATCATACCTGATACGGAATGCACAATCATACAATAGCCAAGGAGGCAATGAACTCAAAGCAACCATCAACGGATTCCAAATCAGAGAGTGTGCAGAGAGCCTTTGACACGAGTTTGTATTGCACAACTTTGTTTGATAACTTCATCACTATAAAAGAATCGTCTTCTCGTTCTCCCAAAACAATATAACAAACTTTTGAGATAATACTCCAAAATGGCAATGGTGTCGTAATGTCATCAAGATTAATAATGTACTTCACCGACCATTCCGAACACCTATTCCTCATCTCATAGATATACATCTTCCTAGAATGAATATCATGCATAGAATGAATATCATCTAAAGAATCAATATAATCCATAGAATCATTATCATCCATACCAACAAAAAGCAAACAACCACAAGACGCAAACATCTTGCATTCATGAAAACCCGTCCCATCTAAGGTTAAAGGGGGTTTTAAGGTTGTCAAAATCGGACGCTCATTTGATATATCTAACTTGAAATGCAAATTCCGCTCAAAAACATTATTTACCCAATGAATGGCATCATTCCAATACACTCCATCCGAAAAACAAGTGAAACTTTCGACATCACAACAATCCCCAAAAACACTCCAAACACCCGTTTCTGAAGAGTAAGTATGTATATCAGGCAGAAAATAGCCACCAATAGTAAGTGCTTGTTCAACATGAATGATTTTATAGTGAGGTGATTTAGTAGGATCAAACGCCATTCTCACACCACCAACATCATGATCACCAACATTACAATAATTAAAAAATGTCACATTAGGTTGTTGAGGAATCAGCTTAAACATTTTACAAATAGATGGATTGCATACATATAATTCGTTATGCGTTGACGAAAAGCATAAAAGCAAACCATTACACGACTGCAAAATATGACGATTACCAAAAGTAAAGGATGTAGCAGTCGGAATACACTTATCCAAGCGCAGGAAATAATAATTAGATAATAAATTAGAAGAGCACTCGAGGAGGAGACCACAAGGGGTGTCGAGTTTTCGGGTGATGCGAGTAGTGAAATCTGGGGATTCAATAAGAGAAAACCAATGTTTGGATACGGATTTAAATAAAACAAGTGAGACTACTGGTAACCTGAGTAGGATTTCGATTAAAAGGTCGTCGTTGGAGACAACTGACTCTAAGGATTCAGGGCATGGCGTGACCTCATTGGACAAATTTCCTTCCATGAAAAATATAGGTATAATTCAGAACCCTAACCAAACCTTTTGTTTCCAAGCTTTAAATACTCCGTATACCACAAGCCGACTGTATAGAAATTTAAGATGTTTTGTGAGTCACCTATCTCACGGATTTGTTCGCTATATAAAGACCAATGCAATGTCAGTAGGGGCAGAGGCAATGGGGTTGCCTCCCCCAACTAGCCTAATAAGCCCAATACAATAGAGAGCCCAAGAGACCATTTTTTTGAGAAATTGAATAGTCTGCCCGTGTTAACACTACCAAAAGGAGGTACGTTATAAACGAGGTTGGCTGCGGTCCGCCGGCGGGGCGTCGAGTGTGTGTTTAAACGGGTAATAGTTTTTGGTAGCGTGTTGAGGGTGCATTATCATAAACATGTTAAGGTGTTTAAGGTGTTTTGTCACCTAGATCTCACAGATGTGTTCCCTGATATAAGACTGCATTATCATAAGAGTAATCAATGTAAAGTTTGTGTACTTTAGATACCTAGCATCTCTTATCTGCGCTGAATGTGAGACAAGGAGAATATCATAGTCATTACGCTTGATGTGTATAACTTCAATGCTCTGGTTGGTCTATTCCTCTTTATCTTAGCAAGAACCTATGAATCTGGGAACTTGAAAAGTAGATTGTGGCGGGGAATGGGTGTGTAGGTCAGTCATAAGTGGCCACGTGGGTGTAAGTTTTTCATAAAATCCTTCGCTTCACATTCTCATCCATCCGTTATTTGGCTATAGTGCTTCAGTTACAGCATATTTTGATACTATATCTCTACCCTTATCGGCCTATTGCTACTTATTGGCCATATATCTCCTTCCAGGTATCCGTACTTTCACTTCACCATCTCTTTCTTGACTTGGTGTACCTCATCAACAAATCTCTATATAAATTTCGTTAAGTAGCCCTGATTTTTAAATGTAGATAATCACTTCTTTCCAATGCCGATACTTTTGACCCATTCTTTTGAGATATATTACGAAAGATATATGTACGCCCTGTGAATCCGAATACTTCGCAGGGGAATGGGAGTCCTTAAGATAGTTATCATGCAATAAAAGTTTCTTTGACTATAAAGGTTGTACAATTCGCACCCACATTGCCACGACACAATCCTCAAGTGTGATACAATAACATTTGTGTTTTATAATTAAAGAAAGTTGCATACTCCATCAAATATCAAAACCTTTGATATATAGTGAAAATATTTCAGTATAATCAAATAGAAACTTTATGTTTATCACAGTTCCGAGTTAGATAGATCCAGCCTAATCTCATAACTTAAGTTCCAAGTTAACTAAGGGTTACTTGTACATTGATTGTTCCTACTAAAGATATGGGTTTCTGATCCAATTACGTATTGGTATTTTTTACTCTTATACTACATGATTATTAGTATCAAAATTAATGACACAAAAACATTACAACTATTTTCACTCTACCTTATTAGCAGTGACAAACGCACTCTATATAGCCTAATCTTTCAACCTTTGCAAGAGAAACCGGGAAGCACTACACCACCAAATATCAAACCATTATATTTACTTGGATGCAGAAGCAAATCAGAATGACTACTTATCACAGACACAATTATAGAATTGTTTAAGCATACAAGATTATCCAGACTAACTAGTTGAGTCACCCATTTCCCATTCTTGTTCATTAACATCTACCAATCAACAACCAAACTAATTCCCAACAAACTGTATTAGTTTAGACAATACCACAATCCATAAATACATTTGTGAAAGCATTTGAAAATTCTCACACAACTTGCTAACCCTTGTTAATTGCTTCCAACCACTGGGTTCGCATTCAATATCAGCAATACCAAAACAATATACAAACTAATCAATTGCTGCAATATGCTATCAATATCAAGTAATCAGTTAAACCTATGCAAACCTGAAATCAGAAGTTCCAATTCAACCAACTCTAATTCTATATCATGTTGACCCGATTTTTTCTGCTTTGACTTTTTAATTGGCCAATGAGAAGCCTTGATTTTCCAATTGAGGCTTCTCATTAGTTAATTGAATCCCTCAATTTGGCAAAAAAGAGTTCTCTTATTGTATAAAAGATATTCGGCCTTTTTTCTGACTTATGAGTTTATTATACCTATATAATTCGAACTAAAGCTCATACTAAACAAAATAAGCCAAAACCAGCACTCCCTTCATCTGAGAACAAATTGCACAGAAATAACTATAGTAAGTTGATCATTTCATTATAGCCACATAAGCGAAGGATTCAAAGAAAATACAGTACAACAATCCATAAATAAAACAATTACTAAACCAAACTACTAAGACACTTAGCCGCAATCCACGACGACATTTGGATTTGATGTAACTCTGCTGCTCGATCCCGCCCTCTCGATGGCCTTCAGGACATCCAATCCATCAATTACCTGACCAAACACAACATGTCCGAAGAGTGATTCAGCGGATCAAAAACAACATGTCCAAAGGGTGAAGAGGGCCCTTTTTTATTATTATTATTGTTATTATTTTTTTATGTAAATAAACCGTAAATCTTTAGAATGTGCTAATATTAACTTAGGACAGGACGATCCTAAAAGTTACTAGATAAACATGCTCCTTACTCCATAGATGATAAGAACATTAATAGCGCCAATAAGAATTTTCAATCAACCAAAATAGTTATTACGTAGTAAAAAGTATTAGAACAGAGGAATTAGTGTTAATGACTTTGCACACACTCGGTTACCAAAACAGAACTTTAGTATACAAATCCACCAAAAAAAATAAAATAAAAAAAAATAAAAAAAAAAACACTCAGCCATGACAGCTTTTATTGATACGCAACTAAGCAGGTAAATCATACCTGATACGCAACGCACAATCATACAATGGCCAAGGATGCAATGAACTCAAAGCAATCATCAACGGATTCCAAATCAGAGAGTGTGCAGAGAGCCTTTGACACAAGTTTGTATTGCACAACTTTGTTTGAAAACGTTATCACTATAAAAGAATCTTCTTCTCGTTCTCCCAAAACAATATAAGAAACATTTGAACTAATACTCCAAAATGGCAATGGCGTCTTAATGTCATCAAGATTAACAATGTACTTCGCCGACCATTCCGAACACCTATTCCTCATCTCATAGATATACAACTTTCTAGAATGAATATCATCAATAGAATCAATATAATCCATAGAATCATTATCATCCATACCAACAAAAAGCAAACAACCCCAAGACGCAAACATCTTGCACTCATGAAAACCCGTCCCATCTAAGGTTAAAGGGGGTTTTAAGGTTGTCAAAATCGGACGCTCATTTGATATATCTAACTTGAAATGCAAATTCCGCTCAAAAACATTATTTACCCAATGAATGGCATCATTCCAATACACTCCATCCGAAAAACAAGTGAAACTTTCGACATCACAACAATCCCCAAAAACACTCCAAACACCCGTTTCTGAAGAGTAAGTATGTATATCAGGCAGAAAATAGCCACCAATAGTAAGTGCTTGTTCAACATGAATGATTTTATAGTGAGGTGATTTAGTAGGATCAAACGACATTCTCATACCACCAACATTACAATAATTAAAAAATGTCACATTAGGTTGTTGAGGAATCAGCTTAAACATTTTATAAATAGATGGATTGCATACATATAATTCGTTATGCGTTGACGAAAAGCATAAAAGCAAACCGTTACACGACTGCAAAATATGACGATTACCAAAAGTAAAGGATGTAGCAGTCGGAATACACTTATCCAAGCGCAGGAAATAATAATTAGATAATAAATTAGAAGAGCACTCGAGGAGGAGACCACAAGGGGTGTCGAGTTTTCGGGTGATGCGAATAGTGAAATCTGGGGATTCAATAAGAGAAAACCAATGTTTCGATACGGATTTAAATAAAACAAGTGAGACTACTGGTAACCTGAGTAGGATTTCGATTAAAAGGTCGTCGTTGGAGACAACTGACTCTAAGGATTCAGGGCATGGCCTGACATCATTGGACAAATTTCCTTCCATGAAAAATATAGGTATAATTCAGAACCCTAACCAAACCTTTTGTTTCCAAGCTTTAAATACTCCGTATACCACAAGCCGGCTGTATAACAGAAATTTAAGATGTTTTGTGTGTCACCTCAATCTCACGCGTGTGTTCCCAATATAAAAGACCAATGCATTGTCAGTAGGGGCAGAGGCAATGGGGTTGCCTCCCCCAACTAGCCTAATAAGCCCAATACAATAGAGAGCCCAAGAGACCATTTTTTTGAGAAATTGAATAGTCTGCCCGTGTTAACACTACCAAAAGGAGGTACCTTATAAACGAGGTTGACTGCGGTCCGCCGGCGGGGCGTCGAGTGTGTGTTTATGTTGGAATTATTATATCATGACCTTCATATAAATAAACCAAGTACATCAAAGTGAGCATAGCGGAAGCAATTATAACAAGATCAAATAACATGTAATTAATTAATCAATAATTAAATAGTAAACATACCTTTTTGATTCTAGCCCGAACAAGAATCAATGCAATCTTCCGGAACAAGAACCCTAATTAGGGTTTATATGGATTACAAGAATTACCCCTTACCTCTTTTGTAATTCAATCCAAGAATTAAACAATAGTGTGTTTGATTCATGTTCTTGTACACACGTACTAATTCAAGAAAATGTTTATGCAAGTAATAAACACAAAACTTGTTTTAGATCTATGAAAATCGAAACCCTTAGGGTTTGTTTTTGATGGATCGACCAAAGGAAAAGATAGGAGAGAAAAACACCAAGATGTGTGTGTACAAGTTATGAGAAAAACATGCATCTTGGGTTTGCTTATATACTATTCAAAACTTGGAGCTCAAGGCACATAAGGAGATTACCACCCCCTATGCCGATCGGTTTTGGATCCCCTAAGGGGTTTCCGGAACCTTCTCTTGTTTCCAAATTTTGCCTAGTATTACTTTCCTAATCTTCGTTTAATAGATAATTAGTCATTAATCATTAAATACTAATTACTATTATTTATTTTGTGTTTAATAATTAATTATAACATTTTATAAATAATAATTACTTTTTCTCTTCATACGTATTGTGCGCAATCCCGTGATCTCAAATTCGATCCTAACACACGACTATTATTATTTTGTCTATAAAACCAACAGCTCCCACTTAGACATATCATAATAGTGTGATCACATCGGTTAGCGTCTTGCAACACGCCAATGCCTCTAGTACAACTTGAGTAAGGCTCCTGGAAAACCTTTTAATGATTTCTCATTATTATTATCTCTTTGTTTCTAATACCGTGTTAAATAAGGATATGGATCTAGGTCATTCCTTAATTAACCATTCTGTTTCTCGTTGTTAGAAATTGACAAGATTACCAAATCTTTTGAACCTTTCAAGAAAGACCTTGGGCGTGGCCACGCAAACACCTTGACAACCCTACGAGGGGCCCAGCAGTATTAAACTCCAAAAAATTAATTTGAAGGAACAAATTCTTTATTGATTACAAGCAAAACACACAAACTTTGTAACACTTCCGAAAACAACCCTTATGACTACCAGTTACGTATAGCGTTAAGTTGTTCCACAAAAATGTACTACATTCATGACCGTTATCTTGTATCTCAAGTCTAAGGATAACTTCTTATGATTTACTTAATGACAAGATCCATAAAGTAACATCATATAGTTGGGATAAGTCCTATATTCAGTATCATCGAATATCGTCTGAAATGGCATGTCTACGCATCAATATACTTAAGTATATTTTACCAACTTCATATTTGTCTTAATTTAATAATATTTCCATATTATTAACTGACAACGGACAATTTTAGAATAACTCTTATTCATGGATTTAAACATGCAAAAAAATAGGACAACAATAATTAATAACAGAAATAAACATACCAACATACTTTATTTCATTAAAATAAAAATTGTTTACAATATCCTTTATCCAAATACTAATCACAGTTATGCATGAAACTACTAGCTAATTTAAGTCCAATTCCATTGGCTAATTCATTAAGCTTTTCTTTCGCCAAAGCCTTAGTGAACGAATCAGCTAAGTTATCATCTGTGTGAACTTTCAACAGATTTATTTCACCTTCGTTAACCTTTTCACGAACAAAGTGATACTTCCGTAGAAAATGTCTGGTGCCTCTCATGACTCCAGGTTCATTGGCAAATATGATTGCAGCAGAATTGTCACAATACATATTAATAGGTAATTCAGTTGAAGGCATAACTCCAAGCCCTGAAATGAATTTCCTAATCCAAACAACCTCCAGTCTATAGCTCCTCCAGTCTATAGCTCCTCCATTGATAATAAAGACATAACCCGTCTGAGACTTCGAATCATCTTTATTACTTTGAAAGGATGCATCGCAGAAACCTGTAACACAAAGTTCTGCAGCTGGATCTCCACCATATACCAAAAACATATCTTTTGTATTGCTCAAATACTTAAGAATATGCTTAACAGCAATCCAATGTTTATCACCTGGATTCTGTTGAAATTGACTGGTCATATTTTGAGCAAACGCCACATCTGGCCTTGTACACTTAACCGCATACATAATAGATCCTACAGCCGAAGCATAAGGAACTTTACTCATGCGAGCCACCTCAGCAGGTGTTGAAGCACAAAACTCATTACATAAGCCATGTTTTACTTCCATCGGCAAATATCCTTTCTTGGAATTTTGCATATTATCTTTTCAATATTTTGTCAATGTAAACACTTTGACTTAATCCAATTAACCGCCTTGATCTATCTCTATAGATTTTGATTCCCAGAATGTACGCAGCTTCTCCTAAATCTTTCATAGAAAAGCACTTTCCAAGATATGCCTTAACCTTTTGCAAACTTGGAATGTATTTTCCCATGATCAATATGTCATCAACATAAAGAATTAGGAAAATTACATTATTACTCCCACTAGCTTTGTGATACACACATGACTCATCAAGATTTATAGTAAATCCAAACTTTTTGATCTCAGCATCAAATCTCTTGTTCCATTGTCGTGATGCTTGCTTTAATCCATAAATGGACCTTTTAAGCTTGCATACACGATTTGGAAATTCTGGATTTTCAAACCCTTCTGGTTGTGCCATATAGATGTCTTCATCTAGATGACCATTTAAGAAAGCGATTTTCACATCCATTTGCCAAATCTCATAGTCATAGTACGCTGCTATAGCTATGAGAATTCTTATAGCTCTTATGTCTGCTACAGGAGAAAACGTCTCCTCGTAATCAATTCCAAAAGTTTGAGTAAAACCTTTAGCAACTAGACGAACCTTATAAATGTGTGCATATCCATCCATGCCAGTCTTAATTTTGTAGAGCCACTTACTCCCAACTACCTTGGCACCAGGAGGTAAGTCAACTTCTTCCCAGACTTCATTATCATGCATGGATTGTATTTCCCCATCCATAGCAGCTTTCCACTTAACCTTTTCAGGGCTATTAATGACAGCTCTATAACTAGTAGGTTCATTAAGATCCCCTAGTGTATGCTCATCGACCTCTACATTAACACATAGACGGTCAGGAGCTTTTACAGATCTTGAAGATCTGCGAATGGGAATTACTTCAACTTTCGGTGGAAGACCCAGACTTTCCGGTTCTATAGGAAGTGTGCTAGTGTTTTCTGAAGGCAATGCATTATTTAGATCATCTTCTAGATCATATACTCTCCCACTGATTTCTTGAGTCACAAAATCACTTTCAAGAAAATCACCATATCTTGCAACAGACACTTTGTTCTCAGGTGGGTAGTAAAAGTAGTAACCCATTGTTTCCTTTGGGTATCCTACAAAAATGCATTTTACAGATCTTTGTTGGAGTTTATCTTGTGAGTCACGTTTAACATACGCCTCACAACCCCAGACCTTTAAATAAGACAAGTTCGGAGCTTTCCCAGTCCATATCTCATATGGTGTCTTATCAACCTTCTTGGTGGGAACCATATTCAAAATATGAACAGCTGATTCAAGAGCATAATCCCAAAAAGACAAAGGAAGATAGTAAGATTATACATTGATCGAACCATGTCCAACAATGTACGATTCCTTCTCTCAGATACACCGTTTTGTTGTGGAGTATATGGAGATGTGAGATTCTGGACAATTCCATTCTCAGTTAAGAAATCTTTAAAATCTTGACTAAGGTATTCACCACCTCGATCAGAACGAAGAGCTTTAATCTTCTTTCCCAATTGCAATTCTACTTCTGCTTTGAAAACTTTAAATGTTTCAAACACTTCATGTTTATGCTTAAGTAAATAAACATAACCATAACGGGTGAAATCATCTGTAAAAGTTAAGAAGTAAACAGCACCTCTCCTTGACACATGTCTAAGTGGTCCACATACATCCGTATGTATCAAACCAAGTAGATCTGAAGCTCTTTCCATATTATTATGAAAAGGTTTCTTCATCATCTTCTCAGAAATATAAGATTCACATTTATCAAATGACTCATCATTGATATTATTTAAAAGCCCTTCATGTTGCAGCTTTTGCATGCGAGTCTTGCCTATATGCGAAAGTCTACAGTGCCAAAGGTAAGACGAATTCAAGTCATACTTCATTCTCTTACTTATGCTATACATTGAATTATTATTATTGTTGGAAGTCACACAATTATTCATATCAATTTCAAACACACCATTCACAGCAACAACATTAAAATAAAATACACCATTTAAAGAAACAGAAATTTTATTGCCATCAATAGTATGAGAAAAACCAAGATCCAACAAACATGAAAAGGAAACAACACCTCTAATTATAGAAGGTGCATAATGACAATTGTTTAAACAAAGTACTAAACTCGAAGGTAAAACTAAATCAAACATTCCTATGGCTTCAACTGCTGCTTGTGCTCCATTTCCCACATGCAGAAATTGCTCCCCATAAGCTAGTCTCCTTTCCTCTCTAAACCCCTGCAGTGTATTACAAATATTAATACCACATCCAGTATCATATACCCAGGAATTTAATTTATGAGATAAAGTAAATAATTCAATAACAAATAAGTTACCTGAAGTGCTGGCGCCCATGTGTCCAGTCTTCTTAACCTTATTGTTTCGCAAGTCATCGAGATAAAGAGGACAATTCCTCTTCCAGTGGCCCATCACCTTGCAGTAATGGCATCCTTGATCCTTCTTTGGATTATTCTTGATAGGAGGGTTCTTCTTAGGTTGAGGTGGTTGATAAGCCATAACCTGCTTATTCTTATCAGCCTTCTTCTTTCTTTACCCTTCTTCTTGTTCGCATTTGGCTTGTTAATTCTACCCCCTTGTATAGCAAGAACTTGGGGCATAGGAGCCTTTGGTGTTAACCCTTTCTCATAATCAATGAGCAGTGCGTGCAATTCACTTACTGTCTTCCCCACGCAATGCATATTGAAGTTCCTCACAAAACCATTAAAATCCTTGTTAAGGGATCTATTGATTAAGTTCACAGCCATATCATTGTCATAGGGTTTCTTAAGTGTTTGTATTTGATCCATGAAACTTTTCATCTTCAACACATGAGCACTCACAGGTTCACCATCACCCTGCTTACAACCATGTAGAGTCTCCATCAAATCGTAAATCTCTACATGTGATGGTTTCTCATACAGTTTCTTGAGTTCATCAATCATGTTCATGGGGAAATACTCTTCAAACTGCCTTTGAAGAGGTGTGGACATTGCCCCTAACATCATTGCGGCCACATCAATATGTTCCTTACAATCAAGATTCCATTTAGCCTTAGCAGCTTCAGTAGCTGCCTCGCCTTCAGGTTCAGCAGGACAAGGCGTTTTCAAGATTTCAAGTTGACCAGTCACTCGCAGGACAATCCTAAGTGAACGATACCAATCATTGAAATTCTCTAAGCCAGTCAATTTTTCTCGTTCAAAATAAGTTTTGAACACAGAACGAAAGTTGGTGTTATCAGTTTGAGCCATTTCTACAGATAAAGAAAGTTCAAAACATTAGTATTTTTTGATAATACAATTTTTCAAGAAAATTAAAATACCCAAGGAAATCATATCCATAGAATAATCTTGAAAACTAGGATCCTCCATAAACATAGTTTCATCACATCAGTTGATCTGCTAGTAATGAAAGTATAATATGAGGTAACTTGTCGTACAAGTAATTGGCATAACATTTGTCCAATTCCTAGATATATGGGATTTACAATCACAAAACATTTGTATTGTAAGCATGTTTAGTCCCCATCTTAATGCCTTGAGTCCAAGATCTCACTTACTACTCAATTTAAGTCTTCTAACTTAAAAACTGCAAACTCACAAATCCATCACATCAGTTGATCTGCTAGCAATGAATTTATGAAATTTACCTCTCCATTGCAATCTCGCCAAGTTCTCACATGACGTAAATTACAACTTCAAGTGTTCTTAATTAGATGGCATTCGACTTAATTTTGTAAGGGTATTAATATTTTGATGTGATCAAAATAATGTATGAAGAAGCATGCATACAACTTCATAACATTGATTTTACAAAACATTTTTATTACCAATTAGCTAAGAGTAAAATAACAAAGTTTTGATTGAGGTATCGGGTTCACCAATTAAAGAATTACCATCAATTATCGTCCACTATATCGTACTTTTGCATAAGCCCGAAAGCTTAGTGTTTCGGATAATCATTGTGAAATTGTGGATAATTCACCCTTAAGATGACAGTGTACATGTAATGGTTGTTCGGTAAGTCTAATTTACACACAAACGAGCGTTAAGACAGAATGTTGTCTCTCTAAGGCCACAATTTAATGTGTTGCCATCCTTATACCCATCTTATAGTGTGTAAACTTTGGTCGAGCATATTTAACCATTACGTACAAAAACATCAATCAACCAATCCTTTGAAATTTAAACTCTTAAAAAACCAAAACAATTTCGCCATTATTTAGTCCGTATTATTTTTCTATTCAAAAATTACCCTTTTCGTTTATAAACATGTCTAACACTATTAATAAACAAAAACAAGTAATGTACAATAAAAAATAAAACAACTAAATAAACAAATATACATAATCATAACAATTAAATATGTATAAAACATGTAGCCACATGCAAATCTTATTCAAAAGTCCTATTAATAATCAAATCTAGGTGTATAACGTATTATTCAATTGAGGCTTTCTTCTCCTTGGAAAAAGAGCCACATACATCGATAAATCGATTGCGTAAGCCAAAATTAAATAAATACCACATAGCACATAATTGATTACTTAATATTGGAGTCTTCCCCAATTCGACATCTATTAATAAATTTACATGTTTCGATATAACTTAACCATTAATTCATATAAACAATTTAAACTATTTAAATTATAACACAATATAAAAATCCATGCAAATATGCACTTTTTCATGGATTTAGCTTAACAATTATTTATATAATAAAAGAATTACATCATTTCAGAGTGTTTTTACAAGACCCTTCTCATTGAAAAAAAAAATAGACCAATAGGGGAGATCAATTTTGCCATGTAGGCGAAATCGAGCAATATGATTGGTCAATTGAAAGTCAAAATTAAATTGATTTTGGTCAAACTTAATAAATTTGATGGAGAAATTTAATTAAGAAAAAAAATGCATAAAATATAGGTGTCAAATTTATGAAAACAAAAACTTAAAAAAATAGGAAGTGATTAACAAAACTTTAGTGGTTGAATTTTAAATAAATTTTATAGAGCTAAGTGTAAAATTACAAGTTTCCAAATTTTTAATAACTTTATAAAAAACACAAATAACACCTTACACTTTATACCTTTTATACTTTATAATATTAACTTTGTTTAAAATTGCATGAGTATTACTATTAGTTTTTAGACTTTCACCAATTAAAATTACAAAATTTGGTAAATAGATGAATTAGTTTTAATATTGTTAGTTTTAGACTTTCATCTATTATAACATTTTTTTTAAATAAAGACTCATGTTATTCTATTTAAAAGTTTATCTTTTGCATACACGGGTTTGAATATTAAATACGGCTAAATTATTAGTAACGGGAATATAAATATCAAATGGTAAGCACGAGTTACTGTGATATGAAAATAAATATACGCGATTCTACTTATAACAACGACTCGTGAAATTGTTATTTAAAATTTATATATGAATATCCATAAAAACATTTTAAAAACTTTACGGAGCATATTTTAACTTCAATAACGCTCATTATGTGCTACAAAACTCGCATATTCTATATAACATGGTATTAATAGTTAAAGTTAAAACAATAACATCAACATCAATCTCAACATGTGTGTCAGTTAAAAACGTTATACAAAGCTAATTTACACATTTTGACAAGTGATATACTCTATTAGGCTGCACCTTCAATTTTTTTATTACTTTAGCAGAAAGTGTATTGTGCGCGTTGTTAAGTCTGAAAGAAATGAAGAAAAAAACATTTTAAAAACTTTACGGAACATATTTTAACTTCAATAACGCTCATTATGTGCTATAAAACTCGCACATTCTGTACAACATGATATCAATAGTTAAAGTTAAACAATAACATCAACATCAACCTCAACATGTCTGTCAGTTAAAAATGTTATACAAAGTTAATTTACTCATTTTGACAAATGATATACTCTATTAGGTTGCACCTTCTATTTTTTATTACTTTAGTATAAAGTGTATTGTGCGCGTTGTTAAGTCTGAAAAAAATGAAGAAAAAAAGTGTACGTTTTGTGCCAATAGTTTGAGTATTAGCTGATTCATGTTTCTTTCAGGATGTTTTATATACCTGCGTTGTTTTTTGGAACTTGACACACCAAGAAACTGGGAATACAAGTTCATCACCAAGTATGCTAAAGTAGGAACCATAAAATCCCTCGAAACTACACCTGATGCATCAACTACGGATTTACTTTGAAGGTTACTTATAACATATATTTGATAATATGGTATACGTGTTTATTGAATTTTAAAATCAAGTTGTCTCTTGAATTTTCATATACTTAAATGGCTAACTCACGTAATCCCAAGTTAATGTTATATAAATGCCTTTGTCACAGACACTAATATGTGTTGCATTAACCTTATTCCAAAGTTGCAACAGAAAAACAAATCTCACAAGCATTTGATGAGTTAATTGCTTTTGAATTTGTTGTAATATAGAATAATGATGATCTAGAAAGAGATGTAACTAATGTGTCTCATTCACTTGAAAATCTACTGCGAAAAGAATGAGCCGGTTTACTAAAGTATGACTTGCTTAAGTTATTGGAGTTTGGGACTGTTATTTTCTACTAATTATAGTAAGTTTTTAAAGGGTTTTGGGACCGTCTTAATAGTTAGATTTGTGGTGATTAGGATTGTTTTAATAGTTGTCTTAATAGTTATTAAAGGGTTTTTATGACTGTTTTAATTGCAGAATTCAAGGTGTTTGAGACTGTTTTGAATAGCTGAATTGATGGGTGCATGAAAATGCCTTGATAGCTGAATTCAAAGGTGTTTAAGACTATTTCAATTGCTAATTTTAGGGGTGTTTGGAACTGTAATAATAACCGAATACAGGGGTGCTGCGACTGTTTTTAATAGGCATTGTTATTGCAAAATAAATTTGACTTATACTAAATTAATAGATGTATTGTTCAAAACATTTTAAAACAATATATTCAGTATTAAATACATGATAAAAGTTTTATGTCAAAACCCCGTGCGTGCACGGGTATTATAACTAGTTAACATATTGCACCAAGATCGTTTACTAAAACGCATAACAATTACATGACATCCTAGGGTTTCTAATCATATTAAAAAAAATAAAAACCATAAACCCTAAAACCCTAATAAGGTCAATCGACCCATAAAATATTTTAGGGTTAGGAATCTAACAAATAAACCCTAAAAACATGTAACTAAACGAATCAAGATCCAATTTTTATGCGTTTCGATAATTAATTACACATTATAACGGCTCTAGATGCCACTGTTGGAATTATTATATCATGACCTTCATATAAATAAACCAAGTACATCAAAGTGAGCATAGCGGAAGCAATTATAACAAGATCAAATAACATGTAATTAATTAATCAATAATTAAATAGTAAACATACCTTTTTGATTCTAGCCCGAACAAGAATCAATGCAATCTTCCGGAACAAGAACCCTAATTAGGGTTTATATGGATTACAAGAATTACCCCTTACCTCTTTTGTAATTCACTCCAAGAATTAAACAATAGTGTGTTTGATTTACATTCTTGTACACACGTACTAATTCAAGAAAAAGTTTATGCAAGTAAACACAAAACTTGTTTTAGATCTATGAAAATCGAAACCCTTAGGGTTTGTTTTTGATGGATCGACCAAAGGAAAAGAGAGGAGAGAAAAACACCAAGATGTGTGTGTACAAGTTATGAGAAAAACATGCATCTTGGGTTTGCTTATATACTATTCAAAACTTGGAGCTCAAGGCACATAAGGAGATTACCACCCCCTATGCCGATCGGTTTTGGAACCCCTAAGGGGTTTCCGGAACCTTCTCTTGTTTCCAAATTTTGCCTAGTATTACTTTCCTAATCTTCGTTTAATAGATAATTAGTCATTAATCATTAAATACTAATTACTAATTACTATTATTTATTTTGTGTTTAATAATTAATTATAACATTTTATAAATAATTATTACTTTTTCTCTTCATACGTATTGTGTGCAATCCCGTGATCTCAAGTTCGATCCTAACACACGATTATTATTATTTTGTCTATAAAACCAACAGTTTAAACGGGTAATAGTTTTTGGTAGCGTGTTGAGGGTGCATTATCATAAACATGTTAAGGTGTTTAAGGTGTTTTGTCACCTAGATCTCACAGATGTGTTCCCTGATATAAGACTGCATTATCATAAGAGTAATCAATGTAAAGTTTGTGTACTTTAGATACCTAGCATCTCTTATCTGCGCTGAATGTGAGACAAGGAGAATATCATAGTCATTACGCTTGATGTGTATAACTTCAATGCTCTGGTTGGTCTATTCCTCTTTATCTTAGCAAGAACCTATGAATCTGGGAACTTGAAAAGTAGATTGTGGCGGGGAATGGGTGTGTAGGTCAGTCATAAGTGGCCACGTGGGTGTAAGTTTTTCATAAAATCCTTCGCTTCACATTCTCATCCATCCGTTATTTGGCTATAGTGCTTCAGTTACAGCATATTTTGATACTATATCTCTACCCTTATCGGCCTATTGCTACTTATTGGCCATATATCTCCTTCCAGGTATCCGTACTTTCACTTCACCATCTCTTTCTTGACTTGGTGTACCTCATCAACAAATCTCTATATAAATTTCGTTAAGTAACCCTGATTTTTAAATGTAGATAATCACTTCTTTCCAATGCCGATACTTTTGACCCATTCTTTTAAGATATATTACGAAAGATATATGTACGCCCTGTGAATCCGAATACTTCGCAGGGGAATGGGAGTCCTTAAGATAGTTATCATGCAATAAAAGTATCTTTGACTATAAAGGTTGTACAATTCGCACCCACATTGCCACGACACAATCCTCAAGTGTGATACAATAACATTTGTGTTTTATAATTAAAGAAAGTTGCATACTCCATCAAATATCAAAACCTTTGATATATAGTGAAAATATTTCAGTATAATCAAATAGAAACTTTATGTTTATCACAATTTCGAGTTAGATAGATCCAGCCTAATCTCATAACTTAAGTTCCAAGTTAACTAAGGGTTACTTGTACATTGATTGTTCCTACTAAAGATATGGGTTTCTGATCCAATTATTGGTATTTTTTACTCTTATACTACATGATTATTAGTATCAAAATTAATGACACAAAAACATTACAACTATTTTCACTCTACCTTATTAGCAGTGACAAACGCACTCTATAAAGCCTAATCTTTCAACCTTTGCAAGAGAAACCGGGAAGCACTACACCACCAAATATCAAACCATTATATTTACTTGGATGCAGAAACAAATCAGAATGACTACTTATCACAGACACAATTATAGAATTGTTTAAGCACAAAAGATTATCCAGACCAGGGGCGCAGCTTCTAAGGGGGGGGGGGGGGGCGACCCCTCGAAAATTTTTTTGCGATGTAGGGGTATATAGTTTTCGTGTAGAAAAATTTCGGTATTTTCGGTTTCGCCCCCCAATTTAATTCGGTTTCGACCCCCCATAGTGTTAGGAAAAAAAAAATTTAGATCCCGACCCCCCACTCGAAAGTTCCAAGCTTCGCCCCTGATCCAGACTAACCAGTTGAGTCACCCATTTCCCATTCTTGTTCGTTAACATCTACCAATCCACAACCAAACTAATTCCCAACAAACTGTATTAGTTTAGAGTTTAGATAATACCACAATCCATAAATACATTTGTGAAAGCTTTTGAAAATTCTCACACAACTTGCTAACCCTTGTTAATTGCTTCCAACCACTGAGTTCGCATTCAATATCAGCAGTACCAAAACAATATACAAACTAATCAATTGCTGCAATATGCTATCAATATCAAGTAATCAGTTAAACCTACCTGAAATCAAAAGTTCCAATTCAACCAACACTAATTCTATAGAGTAAATTACATAGATGGTCCCTGTGGTTTGTCCAAAGTTTCACCCACAGTCCCTCAAAGTTTTTTGTTGCACGGATAGTCCCTATCTTTGAAAAGAATAACACTCATAGTCCCTCCACTTAACTGGGGTTAGTTGCTTCCGTTATCTTTTGCATCGTTAGTCCTTTTTTGTTAAACATCATTGCATCGTTAGTCCTTATTAATAACGGCCGTTTATAATTTGAAAAAAAAAATTAGAAAAAAATTTTGAAAAAATTGAAAAAATAAATTCGAACAAAATTTTTATTTTTTTTTAAATTTAATTTTTTTTTAGAAATTTCGAACAAAAAATTGAAAAAAAAAATTTGAAAAAAAAATTCAATTTTTTCAAATTTCAATTTTTTCAATTTCAATTTGAAACAAAAGAATTTTTTCAAAAAAAATCAAATTTCAAAAAAAAAATATTTTTTTGTTCGAAATTTCTAAAAAAAAATCAAATTTCAAAAAAAAAATTTTTTTTGTTCGAAACTTTTTTCTTTCAATTTCTAAGGGGGGGGGGGGGGGGGGGGCGACCCCTCGAAAATTTTTTTGCGATGTAGGGGTATATAGTTTTCGTGTAGAAAAATTTCGGTATTTTCGGTTTCGCCCCCCAATTTAATTCGGTTTCGACCCCCCATAGTGTTAGGAAAAAAAAAATTTAGATCCCGACCCCCCACTCGAAAGTTCCAAGCTTCGCCCCTGATCCAGACTAACCAGTTGAGTCACCCATTTCCCATTCTTGTTCGTTAACATCTACCAATCCACAACCAAACTAATTCCCAACAAACTGTATTAGTTTAGAGTTTAGATAATACCACAATCCATAAATACATTTGTGAAAGCTTTTGAAAATTCTCACACAACTTGCTAACCCTTGTTAATTGCTTCCAACCACTGAGTTCGCATTCAATATCAGCAGTACCAAAACAATATACAAACTAATCAATTGCTGCAATATGCTATCAATATCAAGTAATCAGTTAAACCTACCTGAAATCAAAAGTTCCAATTCAACCAACACTAATTCTATAGAGTAAATTACATAGATGGTCCCTGTGGTTTGTCCAAAGTTTCACCCACAGTCCCTCAAAGTTTTTTGTTGCACGGATAGTCCCTATCTTTGAAAAGAATAACACTCATAGTCCCTCCACTTAACTGGGGTTAGTTGCTTCCGTTATCTTTTGCATCGTTAGTCCTTTTTTGTTAAACATCATTGCATCGTTAGTCCTTATTAATAACGGCCGTTTATAATTTGAAAAAAAAAAATTAGAAAAAAATTTTGAAAAAATTGAAAAAATAAATTCGAACAAAATTTTTATTTTTTTTTAAATTTAATTTTTTTTTAGAAATTTCGAACAAAAAATTGAAAAAAAAAATTTGAAAAAAAAAATCAATTTTTTCAAATTTCAATTTTTTCAATTTCAATTTGAAACAAAAGAATTTTTTCAAAAAAAATCAAATTTCAAAAAAAAAATATTTTTTTGTTCGAAATTTCTAAAAAAAAATCAAATTTCAAAAAAAAAATTTTTTTTGTTCGAAACTTTTTTCTTTCAATTTTTTCAAATTTTTTTTTCTTGAAATTTGATTTTTTTGAAAAATTTTGAAAAAATTGAAAGAAAAAATTTCGAACAAAATTTTTTTTTTTTTTGAAATTTGATTATTTTGAAAATTTTGATTTTTTTGAAAAATTTTGAAAAAATTGAAAGAAAAATATTTTGGAACAAAAAAATATATTTTTTTTTGAAATTTGATTTTTTTGAAAAATTTTGAAAATTTTGATTTTTTTGAAAAATTTTCAAAAAAATTGAAAGAAAAAAATTTCGAAAAAAAAAATATTTTTTTTTGAAATTTGATTTTTTTGAAAAATTTTGAAAAATTTGATTTTTTTGAAAAATTTTCAAAAAAATTGAAAGAAAAAAATGTCGAACAAAAAAATATTTTTTTTTTGAAATTTAATTTTTTTGAAGAATTTTGAAAAATTTGATTTTTTTGAAAAATTTTGAAAAAATTGAAAGAAAAAAATTTCGAACAAAAAAAAATATTTTTTTGAAATTTGATTTTTTTTAGAAATTTCGAACAAAAAAATATTTTTTTTTGAAATTTGATTTTTTTTGAAAAATTTTTTTTGTTTCAAATTGAAATTGAAAAAATTGAAATTTGATAAAATTGATTTTTTTTTTCAAATTTTTTATTTCAAATTTTTTTTTTTTCAATTTTTTGTTCGAAATTTCTAAAAAAAAAATTAAATTTCAAAAAAAAAATAAAAAATTTTGTTCGAATTTTTTTTTTCAATTTTTTCAAAATTTTTTTCTATTTTTTTTTTAATTTTTTTCAAATTATAAACGGCCGTTATTAATAAGGACTAACGATGCAATGATGTTTAAGAAAAAAGGACTAACGATGCAAAAGATAACGGAAGCAACTAACCCCAGTTAAGTGGAGGGACTATGAGTGTTATTCTTTTCAAAGATAGGGACTATCCGTGCAACAAAAAACTTTGAGGGACTGTGGGTGAAACTTTGGACAAACCACAGGGACCATCTATGTAATTTACTCAATTCTATATCATGTTGACCCGATTTTTTCTGCTTTGACTTTTTAATTGGCCAATGAGAAGCCTTGATTTTCCAATTGAGGCTTCTCATTAGTTAATTGAATCCCTCAATTTGGCAAAAAAGAGTTCTCTTATTGTATAAAAGATATTCGGCCTTTTTTCTGACTTATGAGTTTATTATACCTATATAATTCGAACTAAAGCTCATACTAAAAAAATAAACTAAACAAAATAAGCCAAAACCAGCACTCCCTTCATCTGAGAATAAATTGCACAGAAATAACTATAGTAAGTTGATCATTTCATTATAGCCGCATAAGCGAAGGATTCAAAGAAAATACAGTACAACAATCCATAAATAAAACAATTACTAAACCAAACTACTAAGACACTTAGCCGCAATCCACGACGACATTTGGATTTGATGTAACTCTGCTGCTCGATCCCGCCCTCTCGATGGCCTTCAGGACATCCAATCCATCAATTACCTGACCAAACACAACATGTCTGAAGAGTGATTCAGCGGATCAAAAACAACATGTCCAAAGGGTGAAGAGGGCCCTTTTTTATTATTATTATTATTATTATTATTATTATTATTATTATTATTATTATTATTATTATTATAAACCGTAAATCTTTAGAATGTGCTAATATTAACTTAGGACAGGACGATCCTAAAAGTTACTAGATAAACATGCTCCTTACTCCATAGATGATAAGAACATTAATAGCGCCAATAAGAATTTTCAATCAACCGAAATAGTTATTACGTAGTTAAAAGTATTAGAACAGATGAATTAGTGTTAATGACTTTGCACACACTCGGTTACCAAAACAGAACTTTAGTATACAAATCCACCAAAAAAAAAAAAAAAAAAAAAAAAAAAAAAAAAAAAAAAAAAAAAAAACACTCAGCCATGACAGCTTTTATTGATACGCAACTAAGAAGGTAAATCATACTAGATACGCAACGCACAATCATACAATGGCCAAGGATGCAATGAACTCAAAGCAATCATCAACGGATTCCAAATCAGAGAGTGTGCAGAGAGCCTTTGACACAAGTTTGTATTGCACAACTTTGTTTGAAAACGTTATCACTATAAAAGAATCTTCTTCTCGTTCTCCCAAAACAATATAAGAAACATTTGAACTAATACTCCAAAATGGCAATGGCGTCTTAATGTCATCAAGATTAACAATGTACTTCGCCGACCATTCCGAACACCTATTCCTCATCTCATAGATATACAACTTTCTAGAATGAATATCATCTATAGAATCAATATAATCCATAGAATCATTATCATCCATACCAACAAAAAGCAAACAACCATAAGACGTAAACATCTTGCACTCATGAAAACCCGTCCCATCTAAGGTTAAAGGGGGTTTTAAGGTTGTCAAAATCGGACGCTCATTTGATATATCTAACTTGAAATGCAAATTCCGCTCAACAACATTATTTACCCAATGAATAGCATCATTCCAATACACTCCATCCTTAAAACAAGTGAAACTTTCGACATCACAACAATCCCCAAAAACACTCCAAACACCCGTTTCTGAAGAGTAAGTATGTATATCAGGCAGAAAATAGCCACCAATAGTAAGTGCTTGTTCAACATGAATGATTTTATAGTGAGGTGATTTAGTAGGATCAAACGCCATTCTCATACCACCAACATTACAATAATTAAAAAATGTCACATTAGGTTGTTGAGGAATCAGCTTAAACATTTTATAAATAGATGGATTGCATACATATAATTCGTCATCCGTTGACGAAAAGCATAAAAGCAAACCATTACAAGACTGCAAAATATGAGGATTACCAGGTGGTGCGTTATGACCAAAAGTAAAGGATGTAGCACTCGGAATACACTTATCCAAGTGCAGGAAATAATAATAATTAAATAATAAATTAGAAGAGCACTCGAGGAGGAGACCACAAGGGGGGTCGAGTTTTCGGGTGAGGCGAGTAGTGAAATCTGGGGATTCAATAAGAGAAAGCCATCTTTTAGATACGGATTTAAATAAAACAAGTGAGACTACTGGTAACCTGAGTAGGATTTCGATTAAAAGGTCGTCGTTGGAGACAACTGACTCTAAGGATTCAGGGCATGGCCTGACATCATTGGACAAATTTCCTTCCATGAAAAATATAGGTATAATTCAGAACCCTAACCAAACCTTTTGTTTCCAAGGTTTATGCTGCTTATACGCAGCAAGCAAAAAAAAAAAAAAAAAAAAAAAAAAAAAAAAAAAAAAAAAAAAAGTGAGTTTTGTGAACCCAAAATCAAATACTCTGTCATGTATTGTTCCCTATATAAAGACCTTGCCTCCCCCAACTAACCTAATAAGCCCAATACAATAGAGCCCAAGAGACCAATTTTTTGAGAAATTGAATAGTCCGCCCGTGTTAATACTACCAAAAGGAAGTACCTTATAAACGAGGTTGGCTGCGGTCCACCGCGTTACGGCGGGGCGTCGAGTGTGTGTTTGAACGGGTAATAGTTTTTGGTAGCATGTTTAGGGTGCAACGTGTGGTATCGAAATTTCAGTAATTAGTATTATGTACTTTTGTCTTGTTAGGCCTACTTATTTTTCTTGAACAAATACAGGGTAATAATCAAGCAAAGATAATATGCAACACATTCAAGTAGAGACATTTCGAAGAAAATAAAAAGAAAAAAAGGCTAAGATGCTGGGCTTGGACAGCAGCTTGGGCTGGGCCAATGTGAGACGACTCAAAACGACAGCACTCGCGTCATTTTCGACGCTCTATATTAGATATAGTAATATGCTTAGAAAAAACCGATTAAGAACAATATGGTAAATTAGGAACAAACAAGTTTTTGAGATGTCAAAATTCTTTTTTGAAAAAGTAAGGTAAATTGTTTCTTCAACTATGGATCACCCAAAAAAAACATAAGGATAAATACAACAAAGAGCTTTTGAAGAGGAAGCCAAAAGCTAAACATAGGGTATTTGCAGCCACTAGCTATTGTCTATGTCAAAATCCTGATATTGATTTATAGTTATATTTGTACGAAATATATCCTTATTATTTTAAAATTTATATAGACCCCCCCTTAACTTGTAATCCTAACTCCGCCCCTGTTGAAACATGTTTTTTGTATTTTAGATACCTAGCATCTCTTTATTTGTCAAGTTTTTGTACTTTAGATGCCTAGCATCTCTTTATTTGTGGTGAATGTGAGACAGGGATAATATCGTAGTACCTTTAGTGCTCTTGTAGTTTTATTCCTCTTTCTCTTGGCAAGAAACATTTTAGTTTAAACTTTGTAATGTTAAGAGAGCTTTTAATTTTCAATGATCAAGTTCCATGTTGCTTTGTTAGAAAGCATGGTATGCTTTGATCAAAACTCCTAGGTTTTCATAAGTGAAGTTGCTCATGGAAGAGCCTACATAGTTAATAAGCTAAAGTCACATAACTTAAAATGGCCTTTACGAACAAGGCACTTGATACGAAAAACGCAGCTGAATATAGGCCATCTATATTTCTACAAGCAAGTCAAAGCTTTGGCTGTTATAACCTTTTTGCATAACGTTCATCTAAATTCGTTGCAATTAAGGTATTAAGACGTTACTGAACATTATATTAGTGACATTCAATGCGAAAGCTTTTGGGTGTGCTTATTGCAATTTATACATGAGAATAATAGAAATGATATGTACATATGATTCAGTTAAGTTCTTGCAAAGAAATTTCAAACACATTAATATCCAAAGTATCTCATGAAATAAATTCACATAGATGGTGCAAACAAGCACATAGAACAATTGAAGTAAAAGCTCTCAGTACCCCTAAACAGAACCACCATAAGAACCACCCTGGGAGTAAATATTGCAGATATGCCTCAAACTGGCATGACACCCCGATACCAGAAACCGAAGGAGTTTGTGAAAGTTTAAAAAAAAATAACAATCCTCTTTGCTCACCTCCACTTTCTTTGAACGAAAAATCTACCGAGCAGTAATGGAACTTGGAATTCAAATTTAGTTGCTGACCTCTCCAACTTGTGCTGGCAAAGCTAGAACAGGGAGTTGGAGAATCAGATGGCTTCGGTTTGTGTTAATCTGCATAAAACTTGAGCAGTATGGAAGATGAGGGATTTTAAACATCTCACTAGAGGTGGCAATTATATAACTCATTTGCTCGTGAACAATTGATTCACGTTAAGTTGCATCACTCACAGGTCAACGGGGGAAAATTCAAAAACTTAAAGTGGGTCGAAAGTCAACAAAAGTGTACTTATTAAGGCACATTTGCCTCCTAATTGTTATCACTAAAAAAACTAGATTGCTACTGAAATGATATATTTGACACACTAATCATTAAAATATTACTCTATAAGATTTGGACAAAGAAATGTTTCGGACAGAGTCACCCTGTACAAAAATTACCCATTTTGAGCCCGTTTGACCCGTTACCCAACCCTCCCTTTTGCCACCTCTTAAATCATTTGAACGAAAGGGAAAGACTACCAGATTCTTCATGATTGATCTTCATCTGATCTGTATCGAGTTAACCTGCGTCTACGCCTCCTCGGGTTTTCAGGATGACTGCCTTCATCATTATCATTCACCGCATTCAACCGGAAAGGATCTTCATCTTCATCACTGTCATTATCACCTTCATCATCTTGTAAACCCAATAAGGTTTCCCCCCAATAAAGCCGCCGAGGACGGTGTCTTGTTGGAACCCTAGTTCTTGCACCACCTCTTCGGTCGGTCGAAGGTGAGTCCATTGAACTAATCATCTGAAAGAAGAATAAAGCAGTCAACCAATGTCCATTATTACCTACTTCACCTAAACCCCTTTCCCTATTCTCAGGGTTATCAATTGCGTAGTCCCCATACAAAACTGCACCGGGCATAGCTGAGCGGATGGCACTGACTATATCACCATATTCTCTTTGGTGCTCAAGACGCCTCCAAGCTCTTTCACGGGTCGGGTCCACATCAGAAGGTCGGGCAGTTGGGTGGGCCCGCCTAGCATGACGTCTCAGCTCTCTATAAGTACCGGAAAACGTACATGATTCCTGAGAACAACTTCGGTGTTTCAAATTGAGATACTGTCTAACATCTTCCATTACTTCATATCCCGACACGCTTCCCCGACACAAAGGGCATTTCAAGCTAGACTTCGAAGGCCTCGATATATTGTTATTAGTATCTCCCGGTTCTCCAGCCAATTCAACATATCCAATTGCATCTGCATCGGTTGAATTATCATTTACAGGTATCAAACTAGGTGGAGTAGTAGCGGTGGTATCATTAGTATCAGAAGTAACGAGTTTCTTGAATCTATCAAGGCAATTTGAATGGCGATAACTTGTGTCACAAATAAAAGAGGTACAGCCTTTTTCATGAGCACTGCAGAGGATACGGACAGCATTGTGTGGATGGTCCATGCATATAGGGCAAGAAATGTCATCCCATTCTTTGTGGAGTGCACTGATGTCTGCATCATTTGGGCTTTTTCTCTTCCTACTCGTCATCTAATTCACTGTAATATGGTACTCAAGACATCGAAATGAGTAGAGACCAACTGATTCATCATATAAATATCCAGATAAAAGAAGAAATGTTCACTGTCCGAATTAACGAGATAAGCAAACTAGAAGTAAAAAATTTGACATATTCGTAAGTGAATGGGTAAACGCAGATTACATTTATATCTCTAACAGGTCAAATAAAAAAAATTAACAAAAAGTGAACAGTTCAAACGGGTCTGAAGTGTATTTTTGATGCATAGAAACTCCTATAATAATATAATTATTTTGATCATATTATGTGTTTTAAGTTTTATTGTGTCACCCGAACCTACATATCTTGCCCTCTATTTGTACAACCATGAATAACATGCACGCAAAATAAAACCAGCAAGATACATGAGCCGGATTCTGAAGCACGCAGGATACAGCAAGACAATATGCACAAGAAAAGGACAGATGTGCATTCAGTTATACATCTTTCATATGTTTGTTTCTGTCTTGCTTCATTTAATCAGGGCTACATATACTAATAGTTACTCCAGACACTAGCCTAGGCTAACAATGCTAGTGACATTGCTTTAAAAAAAATCCATGGTTTGTAAATGTTGATAATAGCCAAGTCAAATAAAGAATTAAAACAAAATACAATTTGGCAATTTGCACACTTAACTGAGTAACGCCAAATAAGAAAACTCAAAAAAGGACAAGTGCCTCAGGTAGAGAATACACACTAAATGAAGTAAACTATTTTACCAGATTGACCAAGAATAGATACTGAAACATCATATTACGACCTTGTTAACATACTTCCTATATTATTTATTTATTTATTTTCCAGCAACCCTTTTATCCCAAACTAGTTGAATTAGGTTAGGAACAGATGAGCATGATAAAAAGAGTGAGAAAAAGAACACCCCTAGGGCTAGCCACACGTTGCACCTCAATGGAAACTACATGGTATTCAATCATTTTTGTGCTAAACCAAATGCATATACTAGTTGGGGTTTTCTTCAAAACTAGCCAAAAATCTAATTCAAACTATGCATATACTAGTTGCACCTAACTAGATATTGGCCTGTGTCTCAAGTCTGTAGAACCTAGCAGCTTGTACGCAATGTGATAACGCCTAATAGCCCACATATTCAATTTCCATAAGCTGATAATAGTGACAAACAAAGCATAAAAATACCCTAAAAGCTAAACAAACAAAATGAGAAGATACCCCAAAAGGTTAACATTGAAGAGGATATCTGATAAGAAAATAGAGAACATACACGATTACACAAATTAGAGTTTCATTATCATATACTTTTATATACGAACTCACCAAGGTAATGCAATCTGAGGAATCTTTATGGATTGATCGAAACTATCAGCTACAATATTGTTAATCGACCTTATTGTATCTCGACAAGTGGTTGGCACTGAATAGTACAACACATCAAATAACTAATTGAACATATACTGCCTTCAAACTGAAGAGTATTAGCAATTATGAATCTACCTTGAATCAGAAAAAGTTGCGACTGCTAACACCTGCAGTTGTACCGCAGAATAGAAAGAAACAGTTAAGTGCCTTTCAATTATAAGACTATAGCTAAAACACAGTTTATTAGATTTAACCCACATATATAACGTTGCTTTATGCAAAGATTTGTACTAATTGAAAAACCTGAAAGTAAATAAAAAAGTGAGAGCGAAAACAGCCACCAGTGGGACTAACATTGGTATGCAAACATCTTACAAGCCTCATAACAGCACAAATACCACTCACTCAACAAAAAAACTGCTAATCAAACTATCAAAGTGTGATGATTACTAAGGAACCCTTATGCAACGCATCTAGTGTCATCATCACCAAATGGTAACTTTAAATCCTACTGATCCACTATTAATTTACCTTAAAGCTATATTCCACGATAAGTGTGTGATTTGCTATCAAATGTCATTCCTTCTGCAAGTTTATCGCGCGCATTTACATATTCATTTGTCTTTTAAACATACAAAGGGGCCCTATCATTTTGGAGGGTAATTGAAGAAATTTGTACATACTGGTTTAAACGGTTAATTATAATAAAATGCAGCATAGTTTTAACATTTTTTATTTTTACATTGTGTACAGCTTACTTTACTTTTCAGTATGCCGAGCACTCAGCAGAAGTTTATGAGAGCAGGACCTTTTTGTCTTACAAAAATTAAGTTCGCGTTGAAAAAATAAAAACCCTGCTAGGAAGAAAAAACTTTAGTTATAATTTTTGAAATATAAACTCTAAACGTTAACCCACTCGAAGTAGCTTACATATATACAAGCTTAGAGCTTTTGAAAACTAAATTACAAATATCCTTTTCCTAACAATCATGCAAAAATATACCTTTCTCAGCCTTTTGGCTTCAAGTGTATTTGTTCTTATCAGTTTAATATCTATCTGATACGTGCTCACTCGATATTCATCTAGTTCTTATAACAATCATGTGAAAATAAATTAGTTTCATTAACTTGCGTTCTTCAACAACGGCCAGTTTAGCCAAACCTTATTACACAACTTACGACTATAGCTCAAAACTCAAACTAAAATCAATACCATGCCAACATTTCGTGCAATTGTACGCAACATCTACATTAAATGGTAAAAAAAAAAGGTAAAACTAAGTTACGTCTTCCTACAACTATTTCACATATATTTGCACAAAAACTCAAGTTGGTTACAAACCATATACTTATGTAACATTATAGCGCACTTATCCTAGTTCAAAACTTTGTATCCCCTAAATTTCAGCTCAACGCCATTTTCACCCAAAAATCCTTATAATTCAGTTTACGAAACTTTTTTTTTCCCCTCTTTAGTAGCTAAAAACAAACAAAATTCAACAAATCAATTAACATAACAAATTCACCTAACAAAAAAAAAAACCCTAACCCTAACCCTAGATTAAATTGGCTCAAATTCAACTAATTTCAATACCCACTGATAAAATTGAACCTAAAAATGATCAATTAACATAAACATAAACCAATTGCACATGATTAATTAGATCAGATCGATATAATAAATAAATGCCCAAATTAATTGGGAAAAAATTAAAATATAAAAATTGAAGGGATGAAATTACAATTGAGTCATGGGTTCTTCATGAAAGCGTGTTTGATTTGAAGAATTTGGTGGATTTTGTCTTAATTTTTAGTCAATTTTGGGATGAGAAATTGGGGATTTAATGTTGATGAAAATATGTTGTCATCATGTTTTTATTTTATATATTTTAATGTAGAAAACAGATGAGCAAGCATATAAAAAGTGTGCTCATTTTTTTTATCATATTGTTTGGATGTGTACTTAGTATTATTTTATTTTTTTAGTAAACCTCCAAATTCAAGCTGATTTTTGGGTTTAGTCCTCAAACCGCTAAAATTGCACTGTTAGTCCGGGACTTATTTTGCTTCGCTAAGGGTCCAAATTCCTAATGTTCATTAAATATCTCGTTATCTGCAAGGTTTTTTTTTTTTTTTTTTTTTTTTTTTTTTTTTTTTTTTTTTTTTTTGGCAATTCTTGTCCAAACATCCTATAACACCGTTAGTCGCCGAACTTTCCAATGCTCAAATTCAAAATAAATACCACTGGTGCAGGAGAACCGATGAACTCGTTGATGTACCTAACGCATCACATATAACACCCAAAGCCCTTTTGATATGCTCAATATTGCTTTATCAAATATTTCTAAGTTTCTTGACTTTTTTAAATTGCCTTCTGAATTAATCTTGAATTGATAATTGCACAATGGGTTCTTCGATGCTGCATTGGCTTTACGGATTGCTAATCAACTCACACATCCTTAGAGAGTAAGTTCTTCATTATTTTCCTCTTTTACTTTTAAGGTCAATCAAGCAATATTCATAGTTAAAAATCAATTAATATCTCTAGTAATGTTAAGATTATTTATTTTAACATAGAAAGTGAACTTTAAATTGAAAATTATGAAGTATGACCTCATGCTTAATTCTTGATTTTTTTTTCATTGCAAGAAGAGGAAGAATGTACCTGGCACAAGATGAACTAGCAGAAGTTGCATTATCGAATGAAGATATATTTGCAATGAAAGTAACTGATACAAATTAAAGACTTGTATGGTTTAGGAGGTGCTAAGACCAAAATGTCAAGACGTTACATGGTGGCGACTTGAATGGTACACACATTGTATATTGCATCACAATTTTATCCTATGGTTAGTAATAGAGGGAAAAATAAAGGTATAGGATCAGCTTAAAGTTTGGGATCAGACTTGGATATGACGTTTTATTTTTGTAAGGCTCAAGGTGATTCGCACTCTCATTTGTTTTTTTAGTGTCTATATCCTAAACAGGTTTCAGCTATCTCGTGCACAGAATCCCCATGATAACAATATCAATGGCAACCTAAAAACACAAATTCAGATATAAGAAGATGCCCTTAATGAGTGTTGAAAGTCTAAACAAAATCGAAAAGTTTTGCAATTACTGGAAGTTCAGTTCTTTATACCACAGAATACAAAACCCGATAACTTCCATATATTAAACCCAAAACCATAAAATTTATTCACTAAACTAAAAATCAACGTTACGGAATACAAATTCACGTAAACATGAAAGCCAACAGTGAAGCACCCACTTATACCCAAATCTATAGACATGCAGTAGCAACTTAAACACTTTCAGCATTAGAGTTTATTCTCAAACTCTTACCAACTTCATTCAGATAATTGATGAACCGCGGATTTATTATTATCGCCTGGCTAGCTAAGAATATTTGCATATAAAATATCTTTCTAACTTTTATATTAGGGAGATTCACCGAAAAAGTCAACTCCAATTTTAAATTATGTAACTGATACGACTCTTATCAGTCATGAAATTAACATTTGAATTCAATAACCAATTATTTCCAGTAAAAGATCGACGGACCCTATTTGTGTTTAGGCTCAACTATTGTATTGGCCACAAAATAAGATCGTCTTTTACATGGATCCGTTTTTGTCACCGGAAAATCAAAAATTACCATATGACCAAACATTGCAGCCAGGCAAGGATTATATGCTTTCGTTTAGCCAAGCACTATTCGTGGATTTGAAGCACTTTTCACCTAAAGAAACAGAAACATATACCCAGAAACCCATCAACAACATAGAAACTAAAATAAGCATAACTTGTAGCAAACTACATGAAATCAACACTTATAATTACACGACACTATTACGACAAAGCCTAAACGTCATACAAAGAACTGATCTAAACAACAACTGAAAAGCTGCATTGAAGGAAGTTATTAGTTACATGTTAAAGAACGCTAATCTAAAAGGCTTCTATATTTGTTTATACAAAAGTTGAGTTAGTTGTCTTTGTTGATCAAACATAAAGAAAGCAACAATCTACTTCTCACGCAACTCATTTGAGAAGGCTCAGATTAGTTGGACATGAACGCAAAATTAATAAGTTACCTCGCCTAGATGCAAATAATCTCGCTTTAGCCGAAATTCTAAAAAAAACAATTAAAGTATATCATTCCAGCCTCTTACATTGCCCTATAAACACAAATTGTATAAAATCAGTAACCATGAAGGAGATGTTCCGAAAGCCTAAAAAGTACCGGAAACTGTGGCTTAGAGTGATGGTAAATGGTGCTGTAATGGTGTGTTGTAAAGAGGTGTTTAGATCAAAAAGCGGCAATCTACTGCACATGCAACTCATTTCATAAGGCTCGGATAAGTTGGACATCACTGTAAATTAATAAGTTACCTCGCCTAGATGCAAATAATCTCACTTTGGCTAAGTCTAAAAAACAATTAAAGTCTATCGACAAAGCCTCTTATATTGCCCTATAAAAGCAAACTATAGAGAATCAGTAACCATGAAGGAAATGTTCCAAAAGCCTAAAAATCATTTAAATTCAATCATTACAACCTCTTACACTACCCTATGAACACAAACCGTATTGAATCAGTAACCATGAGCACATATTAGCCTTTGATAAACATGACAAAGTTTAAAGAAACACAAACACATAACCAAAAGTACTTTAAAGGATATCACGAAACACCCATGTTGACAAATTTTACAAATTGCATGTCAAAGTTTAAACAAACAAAAACAAAAATCCATATATACATGATTGAGCCCAAACGGTCAACCTAAATTGACCAGGGATGGTCAACAGGGTCAAACTGCCTAGAGTCAATGCTCCGCGGAATATAGTGTTTCCCCGGGTCGTTATGTCCCGACGAGGTGTGGATTGTAATCAAAACGGTTTCGTGATCGGGTGAAATTGGACAGGAATGGGTATAAGGGATTTGTGATGATTACACTAAGGAAATACGAATGAAAACGATTTAAACAAACTATATTAATAATTACGTGAAACCTAGTTAACCTAAAACGTAAACTGAAAACTTAAAATCGGAAAATTGCTTATACGTAAGCAGAAAAAATAAGCCAAATGGCTTAAATAGAAGCTATCACTTTATTTATGTTTTTGGTTTTTCTTAATTTAACAAACTACTTTTGATAACGTAACCTAAATTTAAACACGTGAAAGTTATTTAAATAAAACGCGAGTTAAACTTAAAATAAACGCAAGTGCGCAAAATAAAAAGTGAAAATTGAGCTACGCTAACCCTACGAACATGAAAATAATATTTTTACGATCCTAATGATAAAAGAAAATTTTAGAAAAAAGAAAATTATTTTTTTGACTTTTTAATTATTTATTATTAACTAAAAACTATTTTTAACTATTTAATAATACACTAAAAATTAAGAAAATATAAAATAAACCTAGAAAAATGAAATTATAATTTTGAAAAATCTAAAATATTATAAGATTAATTTTAAAACAGAAAATATATTTATTACACTATTTATCTATTTATTATTTATTAATTACTAAAACTACTTTTGATTTATTAAAAATACTAAAAAGGCAAAGAAAAATCTGAAATTTTTAGGAAAATTCTAAAATATAATTAAAGACTTAAGAAAAATAAAATCTACTGAAAAAGACACCAAAATAAGCAAAATGGGTAATAAGCTCTTACAAATAAGCACTTAAAAATAAGCAAACAATGCAATTAATCACCAAAAGCTAGAGTATACTACAAATAACTTCTATAAGCTTAAATCAACTTAAAACTACCAAAGAAACTCACAGATTAAGCCAGAACTAGCAAATAAGCAAACTCACAAACTTAAAACCAAACAGGCCTGAGAGGGTGTTTTTGGACCTATGTGGGGCCCACCTGAGTAACTTAGGGACCAAAGCAAAGCTAGAGCTAAAAAGCTGGGGAGGGGGGCTTCCAAATGAACCAAGTCTCAGGGTTTGAGCCCCACTAATAAGCTCATGAGAGCCAAGGGAAGTTGGATGTTTGGGAGGTCTGCTGGTGCATGTTCTGTTTGGATCAGTTCAACAGTAGGTAAGAATGGGCTTTTGCAGCCCATGTAAATAAGCTCAGAAGTAAAAAGGGTCTTTGGAACTAGAGAGTTAGCCAGGTGAGCTTCTCAGAGAAACCACAAGCTCACAAAGTGGCCCACAGACAAGCTCAAACTGAGCTTATGAACTTGACCTCATACACTGAGGAATCAACATAGGTATTGAGGTGCAAGCTGATGAAAGACTTAGGATAAGCAAAATAAGCTAAAATAAAAAAAAAAGTATTAAGAACTAGAATATGAAGATGGTGCACTGGGGTTTATGAATCACCCAAAAGTTCACAATAAGCTTCACTGAGGATCTTATTATGAGCTTATGGAAATGGCTGATTTATTCAGTTGGACAAACACAAGAAAACAACTAAGCTTAACTGTTGGAGACAATTGAGCATCAACTAAGCTACAAACTAACTGAAATAGGCTAACATATATCTTATCTAAATAAGCAGTCCACACCACACCTAAATCTAAAGTTTAACTAAGCTGAATCAAAGAAAGAATGAACCATCAGTTATGAGTTTTGGCCTTGAATGAGTTTTGTGATAAGCTAAAGGGCAAGCAATAAGCTCATAAGCTGGAGAAGATACACAAGCAGCCACTCACAGTCACAAACATAAAATCAACAACTAAACAACTCAAATCCAACAACTAATAAGATCAAACAAGCCTATAGCTGCTAATTCGCATCAGCAGCAACAGTGGTGAGGGGTGATTTTAGAGGCAAAATTAAGCAACCAAACAAGCATTAATGGGTAATCCTAAAAGCACAAACATAAACCTACCTAGGGGGGGGGGCACAAATCAACAACAATTTTAGCCAAACACCAAGAATTGATTAACTTATGATCAATTGAAAATTGACCAACTCTTGAGTGCAGGGCAAAAAGAGGCTAACTGACCAAATTTAGAGACCCAAATAAGCTCATTAAAAAGATAAGCTAATCCTAACTAAGCAATAACAGATAAACATGAGCTAGCAAACTACCTATAATTGCAGTATGATGAATTCTAAACAACGATAAAGCAAAGAACAGTACCTAAGAAATCAGACAAGTAAGCTAAAATTCAACAATAACAGGAGCTAATGTGGGTACATTTGAACAAAGATTTGACCAAGAATATGAAAAAGGAAATGGGTAATACTGATTTTATGTAAAGAAAAGCTAATAGAGATTAAAAAGAAGCAGAAATTATGGGATTCAAACAAGATTTGAGGCATGAAAATGAAATAAAAAAGGAGTGGTTTGGGACGGCAGGGTGTAGGTTTAGTTTGCAGGATATGCTATCCTAACTGACTGTATGATCTAAACTACTTATGCAGGATTACTACAAATACTATATGATATCAGTGTGAACCAATTTAAACAACTAAAGTGTTTCAAATATGAAAATACCTACAAGATCAAATATAAGCTGAGATGAGTCCTAAAACTAGGGTGACATGTTCAAACTATGCAAATCTACTCAAATCAAGTATAATCTACTCTTAAACTACCACTGTGATCATATTGCATCTAATTTACATCAATGACATGACCTAAGTCTAGTTTGACTGTGAAAAGTCAACTGTGCCATACACTACTTAATGGTCTAATTGACTTATAAAAACTGTTTAAACTTGCTTGACTATGAGAATAAGCTAAATTAAGCATACATGAACTTCCTATTAAAGCAGATTAGACAATCATAAGCATAATAGTGATCAGAATAAGTAGAAAGAGATAAGCAGTTAATAAAAATCTAATGCTATAATAACAGTTAAGGAGAACTTTTAAACTTTCATTGAAATTAAGAAAAGAGTTTACAAACTGAATGGAAGGCTAACAATAATTAAACTAAAGCTTAATTCTAAACTAAAATTACCCTACTTCCTAATGCCTCTCAATGGCATACAACATTTTCAATTTATACTAAAAAATATGAAACTAGGGTTTTTCCTGAGCTCCTCTTGGGTCCCTTGTCCTCTTGCTGATTTGTTTGTTGTTCGAATACCATCCATTGGATTTCTTTGATCTCATCTCAACCCTCCAAAAGGCTTTGGCGCCCAACAATGCTCAATGATAGCTGTAATTGCTTGTATAGGTGGGTTTATCTTGGACTGGGGTGATTGGAGTGACTAGGGGTGGCAGAGGAGAAGGTGGGGGGTAATGATGAGAAGGGCAGAGGTCACATGTGCCTGGTATTGGTGAAGGTTGGGTGGTTTTGCAGTTTAGGAGGGAAGGTGGTTTTGGGTGTTGACTTCTTGACCGAGTTTAATAACTCAGGGGAGTGGGCTGGTTTGATTGGGCTAGGATTGTGGTGGGCTGGGAAGGAGTGGATCAGGTGGGGTTGGGTTTTGTTTGGTGTTTGGGTTTATTTTTGGTTTTGGTTTTGGTAATATAACTCAAGGGTCCGGTTGGAATAATAGTGTGAAATTTACAAGGACCAATTTTGCCAATTACCGAAACTTAGGGACCAGAAATGCCAATTTCCCAAAGTTATTCCAAGGATAAATCATGCCAAGTTTCATATACCAAAACCCATTTTTGACAATTTCCAAAATTTGAATATCCGAGGACTATTTCTGCCAAATTCCAAAGTTGAGGGGCCAAACATGTAAATTTCTCAAATCTTTTACCCAAGGGCCATATTTGTCAACTTTTGATTTTTCAAAGACTTTTGTTGACTTTTCAATTCAAAAATATTTCCCAGGGACCAAATCTGACAATTTCTGAAACTCTAGGGACCAAATTGTACTTTTTGAAACTGCAGGGACTAAAGGTGTAATTTTCTCAAACTTTTTACCCAAGGATTAAATTTGATAACTTTTGACTTTATAAAACCTTGGGTTGACTTTTCTTTCGTTTTAAAACGTCAGGGACTAGTTTTGTCAATATTTGAAACTTGAGGGACTGAAACTGCCAATTGTGCAAACTTTGTTCGTTTTTCATTTGTTTTTAAACGTTTTGCATCTAAAACATATAAAACACACTTTTGAGATAATTTCAGTATTTTGATGCATTTTTTAGTATTTTTGGATGTTTTGGCAGTTCAGATATGATAAAAATGATGAGTATTTACACACTCATCAATCCCCCACACTAAACTATTGCTAGTCCCTAGCAATCTTTTGAGAAAAACTTAATGGATTTGAAACTCTTTACCAAAAGCCATCACTTCTGGAGTAGCCAGGTGTAAGAACTGTGGCACACCTGATAACCGTGTGATTTTGAGCAAACCACCAGCTGTCAACGGATTTGATTAGTCTTTACCAAAAGCCGTTTGCTTCTGGACTAGCCAACTCTTGATGGAATAGTCAACATCTTGGTGAGCTGATTACCAATTATGGATTTTCCACGGCCTTTACCACAAGCCATAATCTTGTGGGCTAGCCAACTCATTTGTTTTTGGGGAGTTGAGGAACCGTACAATTTTGGGCAAATTGCAAGCTGTAAACGGATTTGAGTTGTCTTTACCAAGAGCCGTTTGCTCCTGGCCTAGCCAATCCCTTTTGTCGGTTAGACAAGGCGGACTGATTACCACAAAAATTTTGAAGCACCAGTGAAAAAATTTTGAAAATTTTGAAATTTTGGCAAAAACGGGGGTATTATATAGTAAAATGTGATAAAATTCGCTAGAATAGCGAATACCCCCCTCCCCCCACACTTAGCATGAATATTGTCCTCAATATTCAAAATCCCGGCTATTATGCCGACATTTTGAATGTAAAAAGGGCGACATTACAAGCTAAGCGTGAAAAACACCATTTTGTATTTTCACTCTTGTAACCATAGCATGGGGGACTCCCCCACACTTAGGGTGAAAACCCTATAAGCATGCTACTATTTTTGTTTACCGAGTCGCTAGCTTGACTCGGCCCCGAATTCATTTGTCCTTGGGGAAGCATGATGTGGAAGAAACAATCTCACTCGGACTTTCATTCAAAATGTTTGGACAAACATATGAAGCACGTGAAAGTTCCACACCGATGAGATAAGTATCCGGCTCAAGATAATGATACATGAAAATGCCGGGATCAAAGATGGTGTCTTCATTCCCGAAGGAGTGAAGAACAAGAGAAGTCACCTTATAGGTGAAGAAAAGGAAGAAAACCATGATGTAAATCATGATAAGATTTTCTTCCTCAAGAGGAGGCTCAATAGCCTGAGTTTGGATTTCAAAGGGTAAGCTCGTAAACAACCCGGGAGGGTGGGTGGGATTTTGCAAATTCTCATAATTGAGAGCATCTCCCCCCAGGCTATCAAACTCCGGAGGAGTCATGACATGATGAGTGAGTTCACCGGAGAACTCCTCATGAAGAGAATTATTCACAAGATGTGAATTTGTGAACTCATGTTCCATTGTGGACTCATCACAATCCTCGTCAAAGATTGGATTATTAGAAATCATAGTGAATTCAGATTCGAATTCAAATAGAGGATTGGTGAGAGTCGTATTGAATGTTTCGGGAACAAAGTGATTATTATTCTTAATTGGATTGTCGGGATAAGAGGTGAGTGACGGATAATGATACAGGAGACTTTCAATTTCTCCCAGATCGGCTTGGAAATCGAGGAGACCATCATCACTTTCCAATGAAAGTGGATTGATGTGAGCAAGTTCATCAGCGAACTCCTCAAGAAGATGATCAACATCAGAATGTGGAACTGACGCCTCAACATACTCGATGTCTCCATAAGATATACAATCATCGCTAAGATCTGAGAAAGTCTCAAATTGATCTTTAGGACACTCAATGGGTGAAGGAATATCACACATGTGCTCAAGAGTTCCTTGTGACTCTCTCGGGATTGGAACAAGGTTCTCAACACTAGACTTTATGAATTCGTCCGATTCCCTTTCAGGAACAGTGTCAAGATGCTCGTCCCCCATGATCAAAGAGTGAGTGGGAACCTCGGGTGTGATGGCAGTCGTTTGAGATGGAATCTCAACTGCTGGGGTATCAACTGATGAACTTGAAGTTTTATAAAATTCAAGGATGTTAAGTGTATCCTCATCATCACTGTCATCAGGAATGAAACGGAACAAAGAGCTAGATTTGGCTGCTTTTTCTCTTGCAATGGATTCCCTCACAGATTTTTCATATGCATCTTGGGAATTTATTCTAGCAGCCTGCTCTTCAGCCAGCAATTCTTCCATGGATTTTTGATGAGTATATCTTTGGGCAAAGTCTTGAACTAAACCCTTAAGCTCATCAACGATTTTCATCATATTTTGCATTTCTGGAAGAAGTGCTTGATTCATATCGTACTGTGGAGGTTGGTCGTAATAAGGTGTTTCAAAATTGTCACAAGGATATGGATTCCCCGTTTGACAATCTGAACTGAAATGTGGACCTCCACAGTAATCACAACAGTAAAACTGTTGAGGCTGTGAGTCGTATGTGCTAGAGTCATAATCGTTATCAGGAAACTGCTCATAGACAAGCGTGTTTCCCGATTGACAATCAGAACTGTAGTGTGAACCACCACAGTACTCACAACAGTAAAACTGCTGAGTATCTTGGTGTGGTAACTGATGGAATGAATCAGTCGTGTCATGGTAGGAATAGGGATATGGGTTATAGACAGACCCGTTTCCTGATTCTACCATGCCACAACTGGGGCAATTGCCACCATTATAAGGATTACCACACCAATGGCAAACCAGAAAGTGTGGATGAGACATAGAAAGAATCAAATGTGTATAGAGGGTGAGGAAATGAGAATCAAAAGGGTAGGAGGGTGAAGAAGGATATTTTTGGGTTTTTGGAAAGACATTTTGTACAAATAGAAAAGAAAATGTTTTTGTGTTTTTTGTGTTCGTTGAAAACTGAGTTTAAAAAGTTTTCGTGAACGGTTTTGTTTTGATAATGGGAAAATATGAACAAAGGATGGATAAATGTACAATGGAACGAATTCCAAAGACACTAATCAGAAAAACCGTTTAGATACGCACACAACCTCCCCGGCAGCGGCGCCAAAATTTGATTGAGCCCAAACGGTCAACCTAAATTGACCAGGGATGGTCAACAGGGTCAAACTGCCTAGAGTCAATGCTCCGCGGAATATAGTGTTTCCCCGTTGATGATTCAAAGACACTGATTTGCCATTGAAAAATAATATTTGTAACTTGGGAGTTGGGACATCATGGACCCCCTTCCGTTGAGCATTTGATCTTCCTGAAACCTTTAAAAGCAACTCAAAATTGTCTGCGACTATTGATGGTGAACTGGTGATAGTGTAATTGGCCGCAGCGGATCAAGCAAAGTGTGACGTTTAACTCAGTTGCATACAATGATGAAACTGATATGGCATATACCGAAAGTAAGGCTTATGACCAATATATTTATATATTGTAATTTTTATCAAATGGTAAGTTATCCTATCAAGACTCTGATCCATAGATCCCAAGGACTAGCTCATCCATTACTTAACAGATCCATTACTTAACATAAAGCATAAAGCATCATTCTTTAATGAGATCCATTACTTATTGTTGCCCAGCGATCCATTACTTATTATAGCAATATTGAAGTTTTAATGAAATGTGATGACAAACTTTTCCAATTAATAAAAAACATTTTCAATCTGCCAAAATTGATGTCCAACTTGTCATTTTAAAATATTTTTTTGGATACATTTGGTTATGTGTTGTTAGTCAATATCATACCGGACCAATCATCCCAACATATACAAAGTGACATAATCAAAACAAGCAGTAGAAATATGCGTACCTTGGTTTTGATTAGAAAAAAGTTTGTGAATTGAATTTTGTTTGTGATTGAGATTTGAGATGGATTGAGATGGGTGAGATCGAGGAGGGAGTAATATAGTTGATTTGTACAGTAGAGAAAAAGAAAAGAAAAAAGTGATCGGAATCTGGGTTTGGTCATCGGAATCTGAGTTTGTTCACCGGAGAAGATGAAGATGTGGCGGTAGAGAGTGGTGGTGGTGGTGGCTGTGAAATATAAGATAGAAATTACTTTGCAAATTTAGTCCCTAAAGTACCGTTTGTAAAAAAGGCAAACAATCGTTTGCAAATTTAGTCCCTCAAGCTACAATGTCACTAGCTTAGTACCCGGTGAACAGTAAAATGACGATAATACCCTCAACTACGTGGCACTTAACGGGAAAATTAACGGAAAAGGCCTCTCAGTGGCGATTTTGTGAAAATGTGGAACGTTGGTGTCTTTTTTGCGCTACTTTTTGTCTCGGTCCCGTTTTTGCAATTTTGTGGAACGTTAAGGACCATTTTTGCAATTTACCCAATGTCTAAGGTTCCTTAGTAATTAAGGTTCCTTACAAGTGAAGTATCCTTCATGACTAAGATTACAAAATATCTTGTAAACATAATACTATTTTAAAACAAACAATCTTAGAAACTTTAACAGAATCATGATATGAATATGATACACGTATATATTGTCGTGTCGTTTTTGCTGTATGAAGTAGAAAAGACCTCATTTTTCAGTTGTACAGGAAGGAGAAGGAACCGCCGAGGAAGCAAAAAACATCAACCAAAATGTGCAGAGAAAGATTAAGAAGCATCAGGAAGAGCGTAAACTTGATGCCCATGTGGAAGAACAGTTCAACTCTTCTAGCCCAGGTCAATGTGGCAGAGCTGATGGGTAAGTATTATTCTAAATGCAAGATTATCATCATTTGCATGCTCAATGGCAGGGGCTGTAAAATGAGTCGAGTCAGGGAGATTGTAACTGCTCGAAACAAATAATTTTTAGAAAGGGTCAAAACAAGGTGGGTTTGTGATCACACATTTGACCCAAATGCTACATCAATAAGCTAAACTTTTGGTTATGAAATGTTTGTAGAAGATGCATTTTAAATGGCTTCAACCTGTGTACCTTTCTATTCTATTTTTCTAGAACCTATTTGACCCGTTAACATTGTATATAAATGGGCCGAAATTGTCACCTCCAATGATGACCATTCTAGTTTCTTATTTCCGGCATGACTTTAACTACCGTTTTGCTAAACAGTGGAGTATATTGGAAGGCAAGTAGCTTGAATTCTATATGAAGAAGCTTCAACAAAAGAAGGACAAGGGTGTTGGCACTGCATAAGCCTTCAGTGTAATATGTTGCAACTTGGATGCTTAGGTGTTGGCGCTGCATAAACTGTTGGTGTAGGTTAGTTTCTTAAGAGACAGATTGTGTTAGTATGTTGGAACTTGGAAGCTTTTGTTTTGTTTCAATAAAACTTTGTTTGACCAAGTTGTAGTTGCATGTTTTGTGCAAACCATGATGTTATAATGTTGGCTTGTCTTATAACCAATTGCTGAATGAACCTTGTTATTATTTAGCTATCTGATAACTAGAATATGGTATTTTTGCTGTCAGATACCTGTAGATTTTGCAAAATTAACTTTTTCTCAATGTTCTCATATTTGAACAATGTTTTAGCATATATTTCAAGTAAAACCTACCCGCCCAAAGTAACCAACCAACCCGGTGAGTAATATGGTCCACAACCTTCGACCATTTTGAGAGAGTCTTAATCCTGTTTTGTGTTGAACACACTATTGAGCCACTATCCAAGTGGAAAGGGGCTGCCTCGGCATGAGAGTGTAGGTGTATGTACAAGATATGCAACATGAATGTTGCAATGGTCTAATAAAACAAAAGGGTAAATACGAAAACTTCATAAGGATATAATTATAACAAGGGGTTTTTAAGAGTAGTAATCATGATTATACAATCTCACTGGTCAAGCAAAGGTAGCGTGTCCATGCAGGAACTAGCTAAGCATAAATGTCATCCAGATATCCCAATATAACTTATGTGTCTTGAGTTTGGTTCATAAAGATGTTACATGTACTATTGAAGTCAAAGCAAAAAGTCAACATTTTAGATACAACATGTGACCTGCACGTGTTGTAACCAACCCAAACTACTTTTCCCGCCATTTCTGATTTTGTATAAAGATTACTCTGTTTGTTGTAAAAGTCGTTCATTGATGTAAACATTTTCTCCTTTCTGTAAACAACTCTCAATAACAAATAACAAATCATTTCACTGTTCAATTTCAGATTGTCTTCTTCATTTAGCAATCTCAGTTGATTAGTGAGCCCTATCTCCAATCTATTAATAGGATTCAGATAGTGGGTGTTACAATTGGTATCAGAGCCCTTTCTTGGCACCATTATTCTTCAAGAAGTGTTACATTGACATTTCTTGATATTCCGTTATCTTCTCCGGCGTAATTCCGGCAAGAAAACAAGATTCCGGTCAAGAAATCAGCCACCACTGATTTCACTGTTCTGATTACATTTGGTTAGTGTCAATCCATTGTACGGCCACAAGATAAGCCGAAATTCTCGTTAAATTTTCTTATCTTGAACAAGCTGGCAAGCAGTAGTGGGATTGAGTAACCCAGAACAGCACCAGTTTTGATTATCCCAATTGGTCAATGATTAATCATTGTTTTAGTGATTAGTCATTGTTGATGAGTGGTAATACTACTGGTACAATGGTGGAAACAAGAACTACATCTAGAGGTCAAGAACCAACAATGGAATCACTTCAACAAACAATGGGTGAAATGCAGAGAATGATGCATTAATGGGGGTCATAATCATGGTGGTTCTAATGCTGGTTCAAATGGACATCAATATGGGAGGTTGACTAAAGTGGAATTTCCAAGATTTGATGGTACTGATGTGAAAGGGTGGTTATACAGAACTAATAAGTTCTTTGAGATGGATCACATTGAAAATGATGATCAAAAGATACAGTTGATTAGTGAGCCCTATCTCCAATCTCTTAATAGGATTCAGATAGTGGGTGTTACAAAGATAAACTCCAGGCTTATTAGAATCTGAGCCATTATTATCCATTGCAATTATAGGTTCGCCACTCGACTAAATCCGAGTACCATTCTTATATCAGCCTCTGGAGCTTCAATCATGAATAGCTTTGTAAACGTTTTTTGAACACCACCTTCCATCATCCATACATTATAAACACGTTTTTCGGGAAAATCGTATTCAAGCACAACAACAGACTCCATCCGCTTAGTTATAGACAAATGAGTGTAAATGGGGTTTACTAAACTATCTGGGAGTGATATTTCTATAAAATTTTCGCTTCTCATATCAAATGAGATAATCATATTGTGAGTCTCAACCTCATCTACAGCAAGCCAATAAATAAACCCATCCAAATCCACATTGTAATTAATCCCGAAGTTAACTGATTTACGAGGCAGATTGATAAACGACTTTTCCATGCTCCCGAGCTTAATGAAAAAACCTCAACTTGCGTTGGATTATATTATAACGCAGTTCACCAGTTCTAACATATGTAATCTTGACAAGCTTAGGGTCAAAAGTGCGGGGACACACACCAAAACCAACAAGTTTATGCATCGACCAATCAAAATTAGAAGACACAACAAATATCTACTGATTTTCTAATCGAGGGATTCCAAATAACAGCCATTGTATCTTCATCCATAGCGTCGTAAAAGCAAAACAAGCCTTGAGAGCTACCGAATACAGTGTCAAGTAGACTAAAGCCAAGTAGACTAGCGGAACTAGGAATAGTATATATTTGAAAGCTTGCGTAAGGGGAATGTATCATCATCAACAATCAACACATGTTTTTCCTTAAAATTGTAATTCGGCAAGAAGGTTTGTGATTTAATTTATGCAATATGCTAAAATGTATGTCCCATTTATCTTCTACCTCGTCATATAAATAAGAGAATAAAACGTTCAGGTGACTAGGTGGAAGTCATCCGATATATATCCAAAACGACAATGAATTTTTTGTTTTCTATATAGAATCCTCACCATCACTAAAAAGCTTTATAGTAGCTTAGGGGTTTCTTGGTTACTCTTTTGATATGTATTTGTTTTTGTTTTTGAACCAGTTGCTTAGGAGTTTATTGGTTACTAGTTTGATATGTATTTTTTACTTTTTAACTGGTGATGTTAATTTTTACAAGTATGTACCTAACATGGCAAGTGGTTCAAAACTGATCCGAAAACGACCCTGAAGCATACTTGAAACCGACCCGAAAACTGCCTGATAAAAAAAAAAAAAAAAAAAAAAAAAAAAATGAAGTGTTTTTTTTTTTTTTTTTTAATATCAAGACGAGTACACACCCTATGTTGAAATCTTAGATCCGCCACTAACCATGCATGTCATTTAATCAGCTTTGTGCCAACATGTTTCTTTTCTTGGTATGAGTCTCTTAAACAGCATCTTCTATATATCTCTATGTTTGAGCTATTTTGGTGTATATGGGTCAAACTTGCAGTGTCTAAACATCCTCAATCCATAGATGCTACCTCGTAACTGGAGGTGGTGATTTTGACTCACTTAGGTCAAATAATCTCTTTTTAGCTAAAAGGTTAGGTGTCAAAAGATCTAAGTCTAATTTTAACACAACCTCCTAATCTGTTTATTGATTTAATCATATTGCATTTGTAACCATATTTTAGGAACCACATTTTTAAAACAACTGGACAAATAATGTTTGCACTTCAACCCATACATGATCTATTTCAACCCATACTAAAATATGACCTAATTATCTTAAACATGTTTTGACCCATTCTCCAGTAAGTCTGCTCGAATTGCCCGAATGCCCGTCTTGCACCTCTGCACATAATAAAAAACGCTGGGTTTCTCTGTTACGACATCATGAGCTTAAGTTGTCGAGCGTTGTTGGCTTATATTGTCACTTGCAGGTCTAATACATTATGAACTAGTGTATTTAGAAATTTTAGTCGAGATTCGGACTAGCTGTATTAAGCTAATTACATATTTAGAGTTCTGAATCAAGATTTGAGGTTTTGAAGAGATAAGATATTATTTGGTAAGAGCATATTTCCATGTTAGTAATTTAGTACTATTCATCATCCTTTCCCCACTCCATTAAAAATTTCCTCTAATATGATTTTTTAATATATAAATGATTTGAAGGACCCATGTGAAACTGGTATCTTCTTCTAAGTTTGCACCCCATTGTCTTTTGTCTTGGAAACATCTTTCCATATGCACAAACTACTCAACATGCATGACACAGCAAGTATAGTTTCGATCACTTTCCATTTAAACTCATGAATTCACCATTTTACTTTTACTGGCTTTAAAACTGTCATTTAGTTTACCTTAAAATTACTTAAAATTTCTCTTCAGTCCAAAGATTGTTATAATCTGAACATCTTTTATTAAAGAATAGAACGGTACCCGCGCAATGCGGCGGCGGGTACCGTGTGATTATATTTTGCGTTATTTGGTTACACGTTTAGTTGTCTTCATGCTTTATAAGTAGAGATATTAGAGATGGTTAAGCCAAATAATTTTAGTTTGAACAACCAACCGCTTTCTAACAAACTTCCTAACCAACTTGCTTCCTAACAAATTAATTTTGAAATCTTTCAATAATAAGCAAGAAAAAAGTATGAATTTTAACCCAAATGCATTATAATGTAGTATCGATATCTATTTTTTGTTACCTTGATATTAGAATATATAATAAGTTAATTCAGGCAAATCTTATTCAGTATGATCAAGATGGGGTTTTCATTAGAACTCAAGAATCCCGAATAATGTAACAAGTTGAATCAAAGTACGTATACTTTTCTACAGCTTATCTGTCATAACTAGATGTCCAACAAATTTTAAACTAAGCTGTTAAAAACTATAACTTCTTTTTTGGATTCCACATATGATCAACACAATATAAAAAACCAATCAACAATAGTTAATTATAAAGAGAAAAACCACCACATGATTGGCTCATAAATTAAACACACATTTCCCACATCCTTGCCTGGTTGTCCCTCTTGACCACCTCCTTTAGATTCATCTCAATAAAGTCCCTCACTTGTCTTATCTAAATATTTTCTTAAAAACTATAGTCTTCGAAAATGATTATGATCGATACATCTAAGTATTTGTTAACTATCGTAATACTTATATAAAAATGCTTAGGATTTACCAAGCGTTTATATGATAACAAGCTAGTAAACTCAGGTTGTGTAATACATGTAAAATACATCAAATAGAGAAAACTAAATGTATAAGAAACTATTGATTTAGAAGAAATTTTGTAAGAATTGGTTAAGAAAAAGTTTAAACAGTTCAAAACAACCAACCCAACCTGTATTTTAGTCCTATGCACTTTTATCTTAACGCATTATAACTCGTCTGATCCACCGAGTTTAGCACAACCAAACACTTGCTGAAAGAACTTTAAGTTGTTTTAAGACAACTAAAACATATGTGTGAAGTAGTAGTGTTTAATTTTTTTGGCATGGGCATCCAATAAGGAATCTTGAACCTTAACATGAGACACACATTCAGACAGCACAGCTAGATCTCCTTAGTGCTGTCCATTTGACCAATATTGCCCCACCTCCTTATTATTCTCTTCTTTGTAATTGTTTTTTCTTTTTCATTTTTATGTATTATCACTGAAATATCTATTTTTTTTTTTCATTTTATGCTAAAAAAAAGTTTAAGAGGATGCACGTATATAGCTTAAACCAGCATCGAGTAACTCATAACCCAGTGTTTATCCCACATGAGGAATGAGTCTAATGGAAACTATAAAACAACGTTCACTAGCAACTATGAGTTAAGCAGGGAAACAAAGTTTGCTAACGCCTCATATAGCAATTAACACCAATAAATTTACCAAAACCTATCAATGATTATTTCATCTGATATCATTTGTACAAATGTGTCTTAAAAAGACAAGGTGAATCACTTATCAAAAGCTTTTCGCGAAAAGATTGTTGATGATGTTTAAGTTATAGATTAGATTACATAAATATTACTTCTAAGATAAATATTTACGATTTATATTTGTTTATAAAAGATTAAAAAAAAATTAACATAAACATTATCTTTAATCATATTCTATAATTCAAATCACAATCATTGAGGGCACCCCATGTTCTTGCACTTCTTTATTAAAGCTCAAACTCACATGAACAGATCCTACATTGCCTCTTCAAGGTGGCACTTATACAACCACCTTCCTCCTCCCTTCTCCTCCACCTGCACCGCGGTTTCTACCTTATATCAATTCTCATAGTCATGTTTAAGGTTTAAGTGGATTCAATCTAGCTAGCTTGTGTGTTTTTGCAAACTAAATGAAGATGAAGAAAGAAGATATCGTTCAAAGGTTAAAGTTTGGAGGTACTCCTAGGAAATTAGCTAACGATGTAGTTGTACATGTTGGAAACAAGGTTTTGCCCGTTAACGAGTCAACCACAACGTTGTCATCCACGAAAAACCAGAATCCAGAAAAAGGTGACAGAACAAAAACCATTACTAGAATGAGAGAGTTGTTGAAATGGGCTGCTGCTGCAAAATCTGAAAAGGGTGGGAAATACATTGCTCGAAAGGTTTGTTTTTAAATTTTTTCCAGATTTAAAATAACGTTTTTATTTAAAATTCAGTACTATACTTTATAATTTCAAAGCGCCAAGGTTCCCCTTTTAATAGACCCGAATATTAACTGTTTTTATTTATTTATTTATTTATTTTCAGGTGCAACAATTTAGAAACAGAACTACACTTAAAACAATACGAGATGATGATCAAATGACCAACGAGTCCCCAAAGATTAGTTTCAGATGGGAAGTTGAGAGTTGCTCTACTTTTTCTTCAGCATTATCGGTTTCTTCTACGAATAAAAATGACCAAAACGTTAACATTGAAATTCATCCGAATCCAGATGGTAACTCTAACACTGTAAGAATAAGATCAGGAAGCTGGGTCACAACCGATTCAGATTGTAAGTCTCTTTAGTCATATCGTCTATTCGTACAAAAAATAGTTTGTTTTTATGCCTCCAGATTTGAAGTTCATTAAGTGAATCATCTATAACTCTAACTGAATTTTATTTATTTATCTAAACATTTTTTTGTGTTTTTGCATCAGTCGTGGTCTTAGAGCTTTGATGATGTATGAGGAAATTAACGCATCAGTTGAAGATTAATTGTGTCGTATTTTTTGAGGATGAAGACGGTTTTCTAAAATTTAAGCAATTGTTGTTAAATCCGATCCTTAATGATCGGAACAGTGTTCTAAGACACGCATATTGAATGATCATGTACATCCTTTATGTTTGGAGATAAAACACACAAGGTGTTTTGTAGTATTAATGCAAGATTTAAGCTCATCTGTCTCTGTCTTTTTGCTAGCTTTAATCTCTTAAACGTGTATTTTTCATTAATCGTTGATCAATTGCACGCAACGTTATTACTAGTAACAAATACATTTATTTGTATTTGATTCCATGTGATAATTTGGTCTAACTTTTAGTGATATAGACACTATATGTGAATATCAATCTTCATGTTACAAGTATGTGAATGCAAATCTGTATTTTTTGGCATTGCATTTATATTTATACAGTACTGTTTTTAAGAACTATCAATATTCATCATTCTAAGCTTTTTCGGAATACAATAATGATTAGGATTGAAGGACATTTTTGACATTTCCTGTAGAATATCAGGCAACCTACTTAAGCATAGAGACATAGAGTATGGACCCAAGTGGGCTTTGCCTGATTCATTTTTAGGCAATCTACAAAGCTTAGAGTTTTGTAACCTTCCAAACATAACCACACCTTGTCAAAACCAAAACTGAATCATATAATCCCTATTTAGATTTAAACCAGACTCGGAACTAGATTCAAACTTCACATTGGCGCGAATTAAGTCTATTCAAACATACATATAGAGTTTTGACATACTTAAATATAGAAGATGGCCCCTAGGATAGCTTTGCCTGATTCAAAGTTAGACAATCTACTTGATGTGTGCGCGCGTGACCACCTAACAAAACCAAACCCTACAAACTGACAATTACAATCAAATAGATCGAAACAAAATCATATGTTCGTCTTGTCTCAAACCAGACTCTGAACATGACTCAAACTTGAGAGTCGTGTGATTCAACTTTAACTTAACGACACCGTTTTATTATGTACACCCACTTTCGACCAAATCGACACACATCATACATAAATGATTTAAAGGCCACTCAATAAAAAGAGCTACATGGTAAAAAAAAAGTGGACCAATTCTTTGAAAAACTTCCTCACGTTTTTTCAACCACCATTCTATCCACTTACCGTTTATAACCCCCAAACTTCACAAACATCAATTCATCAAAATGGAAGGAGAAACACCATTAAATTACTTAAATCTTAAAATTACCCTCATCAACTATTTCTTACATCAACATAACTAAAAATCGTCACTTGACCTCCTCCACTCTTTCTTACAGCGATACAAATGACGAAAAAACCACCAAACACATTTACAAAACCTGCTCGATTTCTCAATAACCACACTTTGCACGGGTACCATATGACATCAAGATGGATCAAAATCTAGTCGAAATTTTGATAACACTTTCCACTATTTCTTACATCACATAGATAAAAATCGTCACTTAACCTCTCCACTATTTCTCACATCAACATGGATAAAAATCGTAACTTGACCTCTCCACTATTTCTTACATCAACACGAATTAACAAAACTACCAAACACATCTACAAAACCTACTCTATTTCTCAATAACCACACTTTGCACAGGTACCATATGACATCAAGATGGATCAAAATCTAGTCGACATTTTGATAACGACGCTTTCCACAACATAGATAAAAATCGTCACTTGACCTCTTCACTATTTCTTACATCCACATATATCTCACATCGACATGGATAAAAATCGTAACTTGACTTCTCCACTTACATCGACACGAATAACCTACTCGATTTCTCGACAACCACACTTTGCACGAGTACCATACTAGTCCGGATAACGTAAAAACTTAAACAAATAAAAGCCATTCAATATAACTAATTACTGTACACTGGTACAAAAAGTGGACCAAAATCATTGAAACCCTATCTCACCATTCCATTAAAACCCTCAAAAACATCACACACAAATCATTAATCAATCAATCCATCAAAATGGTAGAAAGTACACAACAAGTAAACTACTTCAACTACTTAACAACAGACTTAACCCAAACAATCTTATCACACCTCCCACTCAAGTCACTCATCCGTTGCTCCACAGTATGCAAGCAATTCCGTTCAATCACCAAAAACCCCACTTTCCACCCCACTGCACAAACCACCCCATGGTTCTTTTTATATGGGCTTAACAATATTTTTTATAAAAAAAACCAGTCATTTGCATATGACCCATTATTAAATGAATGGATTCATGTCCCAAAAACATGTTTTCCAGATACCCTTTTGGCTGAATCATCGATTAGTGGTGATAAAGGGTTGTTTTTTAATACTGCTGGTGTTAATTTTAGTTTGTCCCCAATTTTGAAACCCTTATGGTATGCAACTTCCCCTTTAAAATTCTCCAGATTTAATCCATTAATTGGAGTTTTGAAAAATGGGTTTTGTTTGGATTTGGATTTGGAGTTGAGTGTGTTGAGAATTATTGTTGTAGGTGGTGTTAGGATTATTGGGGGGTTAGTTGATATGGAGGATAATTTAGGGGTTGAGATTTATGATGGGGACTTGAATTCTTGGGAGATTTGTCCGCCTTTGCCTGCGGATTTTAGGTCAGGGAATTCGTCGCAGTCGTTGTGTTCGGGTTTGTTTAAGGAGAGGTTTTATGTGTTTGGGATATATTCGGGGTTTGTTTCGTCGTTTGATTTGGAGAAAAGGGTGTGGAGTGACGTGCAAACACTTAGGCCTCCGGGTGTGGTGATGTCGTGTTTGATATCTTGTGGGCGTGAGTTGATGTTGGCGGGGTTGTGTAATGATGTGCATGGGCATTCGTTTAATTTGTGGACGGTTGATGAGTTGACGATGGAGTTTAGTGTTGTTGCGATTATGCCTAGTGATTTGCTTAATTGTTTGTTTGATAGTGATGGTGATGATCGGTTTGCTAGTTTGAAATGTGTGGGATATGGGAATTTTATCTTTGTGTTTAATGAAGAACATAGGAGGAATTATCCGGCTTGTGTTTGTGAAATTAGGCCTGAATCGGGGGAATGTAGATGGAGGAGGGTTCCTGATTTGCCTGAACCGGTTAATAGGTTTCATAAAGTCATTGGTTTTTGTTCAACGATTCCTATACATCAGATTCTTGGTAGTGAGGTTGTGTAGAATGTAGTTAGGTTTGGCTCATGTTTATATATAACAAGTTTGCCCTTTATTTCACTTACATTGATGCTGAGGTTGTGATTAATGCAGTTATCTTTAACCCTTATATTTGGCTTGTGTTCAGCTGTGGAGTATGACTTGTGTTATGGTGACTATGACCATTTACATCTCCCTTCGATTTTAAATTCCAAGATTTCCCTCCGATAACATACCTATATTTTTTTTAACTGTTTATATATACTTGTGATGTGAAAAGAAGTTTAGAAAATGTTTCCCAGTTTCTATTTACTCATATACGACTAGATTTTTTTTTTAAACATACCAGTAGTTAAATTAGTTTAAGGCTTCAGTTCGGAAACTATCCTTCGAATCTGTCACTGCACAAACATCTCTTAAAACTTGAAGACCAAAATTTTGAACTTAACTTTGGTACATACACCTTGAGAATGAATTGGTGAATAAATTATTAGTGAATAAATTATGGTTCAGTACATTAGTGAATAAATTATGGTTCAGTATAGTCAGCTCAAGCTCTGTATGAGCTTATGGTCCATTAGAGTTTGTGTTTCTCTTTTTGTAATCTATAAATAGTTGATCAATAAAAAGTTATGCTTCACGGGGTTATATTGTCTAATATGGTATCCGAGCATGTCGATTCTCTGACCTAGTCGGCCGTCATGAGCAACGGTGTTGGGTTCATACTTTAGTATTTAGTCAAGTCTCGATCATTACATTTTGTAATAGGTTGCTTTAGTATTATTTATGATTATTGTTTAGTTAATGGGCAACATGTAAAAGCCCATGAGGCCTTAAAAGCCCACGTATGAAAGGATAAGGGAGGAAGGGAGTGTTGCCCTAGCTCCTCCCTTATAAATAGAAACCTTATGTTACATTTTATTTTGTTGGTTAATTGATTATCTTAGTGAAACTCTTGCACTCTCACCTTTCATATTGTCTCTTAATCAACCACCTCTCATTCTCATCTTATTTCTTTATCAATCATACTTGTGTTTACATAAATGGTGACCTAACAAGTGGTATCATTCGCCTACTAGAAGTTTGAAGTGAGTTTCTTTGGTTAACGTGGGGATTGGTGCTTATTTCTTCATCTTTTTGCATTTTTCTTTGTTTCTTTCACTCAAATCTTGAAGCTTGGATAAGTTTCAAGGTTAATATAGTGATTTGAAGCTTAGTTGTTGCATAAAGTTGTGATTTTTTAAGGTTTTTTAAGGTTTTATAGCTTCTTTGATATTGGAAAACTAGTTTTTGGTAGCTACATCTTATAAAGTTAAGGTTTTCTTAGTATTGGTGAAGTTATTTGATCAAAAGTACCTTATTTCTAAGCATTTTTTCATCAAAAAGTCATTATTTTGGATGAACAGTACGGTTTACGCGTAAAGTGGTCGAAAAAAGTACTATTTCCAGCTGTCTACAGTGTTTTTTGGTCGGTTTACGCATAAGTCTAGGCCAAAACCCTTTTCTTACGCGTAAAATTGGTCTAAACCCTTTTCTTACGCGTTAAATAGGCCAAAACCCTTTTCTTACGCGTTAAATTGGTTAAAACCCTGATCCTACGCGTTAAGTGTTCTTCTACGCCTTAAACCTACGCTTAAGTTTGATTCTACGCGTAAGTCAAAGTTACGCGTAACTTGCCAGAGTTTACGCGTAAGCTTTATCAACGATCTTCTCTTTGTGCTACGGTGACTCAGTACTTCCCTAGCTTGGATAAGTTAGTGGAATACTTCGACTACGGATATCTCTCAAGCTTGGATAAGTTTGAAAGATTTGTTTGGTTGTTTAAACCTTACGCATAAGTCTAAACTTACGCATAAGCCTAAACTTACGCGTAAAGAGAAAACTTACGCATAAACTATTAGTTTACGCATAATCTACTCTTTACGCATAACTTAAAGTTTACGCGTAAGATTAAGTTACGCGTAAGAATTGAACTTACCCCAAGGATTTTGCAACTTACTCAAAGGAACGTGCATTTCATTCTTCTACAAAGATCCATTTCTACACAAGTGTTCTAAGATGTCTCAACCACCTAATCACTACTTCCCTCACTCTTATCCTCAGCAACAACAACCTCAGCAGTATCAGCAACAACAACCTCAGCAGTATCAGCAACAACAATACCTTCCGCACATAATGAATCAACAACCTCCTAAATACAATCCACAACAACATTACCTAATGATGCAACAACAGCTCATTCCTCAACAACAACCATATCAAGTGCCACTACAAAACACTCAGTTTTCCTCCAAACAACCTCACTGGTTTGACAGAATGTGTGTAGTTATTACAACTCAACAATCCCGACATGAGGCAGGATCACTTGAAACACCTCCAATGCTTACACCTGGAAACTATGTGCAATGGTCAAGTCGATTCCTACGATTTCTTGAACTAAAGAAACCTCATGGGAAATTCTTGAAGCAAGTGATACTTGAAGGACCATTTGAGTGGCCAACAAGATTTGAAGCTGGTGATCCAAATGCTGATCCTCCACGTCCTCCTGGTGATAGACCCCTTGCAGAATCTGCACTCACTGAAGAACAGAAACTACATCGTGAAGCTGATCAGTATGCAATGGCTTATATACTTCAAGGTATACCTAATCCGATCTATCGAAGTGTCGATGCTCAGAAAACAGCCAAAGCTATGTGGGAACACGTTCATCTCCTAATGGAAGGAACTCAATTGAACAAAGATGACATGGAATCCAAGCTTTACATGGAATACACTGACATCACAATTGAACCTGGAGAGTCACTTGAATCCTACTATCATCGTTTCACAAATGTGGTCAATGATCTGGAACGTCACAAAATCACAGTACCAAGGATCGCTGTGAACTCCAAATTTGTTGGTAGTCTTGGCCCTGATTGGCATAAATATGTGACATTTGTTCGTCAAACGAAGAATCTTCATGATGCTCCATATGGCTTGTTGTATGACTTTCTGAAACACCATGAACCTGAAGTGGAAAAAGATCGAGCTCTACGAGGAGGTTACACACCCACAACAACATCAAATTCTTTGGCTCTCGTAGCTCAATCTCCCTATGCTCCACCACCACTGTCAAATCATGCATATGTTCAAGAGCAGAACTACTTCAGTTATCCACAATCTTCCACCTCGAACCAAATGGTCCCTTATGATTCATCTCCACAAGATACTTCTACTCAACTTGTTCCGTCAAACAACAATGATGCTGTGTACTACTCCAACTGCAATGATGATGACGATGATGACTTTAATACGTTGAATCAAGGACTTGCTCTTATTACTCGTGCTTTCAGCAAATTCTCCAACAAAACGAACAACCGTCAACGTTCATCTTCTAATACCAGGAATCAAGCTGTTGTAAATGATGGAAGAGTGGAAATTCAGAATCGTAACTATGGTAGATCCGGTTCAGGAAGTTCTTCAGGAAGTTATGGGAATGGTCAGAGGTTTGGTAACAATGCAGGGTTCAGGAACAACTCAGGATCTTCTCAACAAAGGTCTGACTCAGTTGCTACAAGGAACTCCACCTCAGGGAATGCAGTTTGGTGCTACAATTGTAATGAACAAGGTCATATTGCTACAGCATGTCCCAAACCGAGAACTCGGGGTAGCAAGTTTCACAAGCAGGCATTACTCATGGCTCTTCAGGATGAAAAAGATGGACATTTCCCTGAACAGGACAACAACTTCATGGCAAATGTGAACAACGATGATGACATGGAAGATCTGGAAGCCAATGCTGCTGTGATACTTATGGCCAACATGCAGGAACTTAAGCTCAATGATTCAGGTCCAGTGTATGACACTGACGGCTTGTCTCAGGTACATGACCTCAATGAATGCTTTATTAATGAAATAGTCTCACCTTCTGCTTATGAATCAGATATGGCGCAAGTTGTTCCATCTGAATCATCTTCATCATCTCATACAGATGAACAAATAAACACAGTTGTCATATTCGATGATGACACAGTTGTTTCATTTGATGATCCTATTGAGAATGATAAACATGATCATTTCGAACAACATGAACCATCATTTGATCCAGACCCTGATCTCATATTGTTATCAAAACAACTGGATGCTCAACAATTGCAAATAATAAAGTGCAACGAGAAAAACAAAGTTTTGAAAGAACAAAATGCGTCACTTGCAAGAGATATTGAATGTTATAAAATTCAGCTTTCTAATCAGGAAGACAAGATTAAACATGCAAAAAGTTTTGAAAAAGCTTTTCACGATTCCTACAACAAAGAACAAGATCTTCAACGCAAAATGCAAGATTTAATCGAGTCAAACGGAAAGTTGATTTCAAAACTCGAAAGTGAAAAGAGTGAATTGAAAATGCAAGTCGAACATCTTCAAACAGAACTTTCAAAAACAGAAACAGAATTGTCAAGTTGTCAAAAAGATTTTTGTGAACATAAAATACGAAAAAGGAAATATATAGATAACTTACTCGGTGATATTGTTGATCTTGAAAAACAATTGAAAGAATTTCGTAACATTGTTTACAAACACGGGAACTCTGTCACAACAATTCAGAAATTTACTTTAAAACCGAGACCCGGTACTGGATTTGCACTTGGCGATTACAATTCAATGTTTCTTCACAATGCATTCAAAGATGTTCCAAAAATTTACAGTATGGACTATTTGCTTGATAATACGATTGTGCGTGCTGTTGTTTTTGATACTGAAGAAGAAGAAGAACTTGAAGACGAGAGTCGGTCAAAAATGAGTAATGTTCAATATTGCACACCATATGACTATTCAAAAAATCCAGTCAAGTTCGTTACTCAAAAGGATTTACCTGAGAAATCATGGTTTATCGAAGAGTCGTATGTTTCATCTCACAATGAGGCCCCTGTCCAAACTATAGCACAAGTAAATGGTCCTTTACCATCATCCGGTGAACTTTCACCCGTACCAAATAGTGTTCGTGTCTTAAATTATTTCAAAACTTTTATGGAAGACATCGAAATTTTGGAGGAGACAATTGAACGTAATTCTGAAAGAAAAATTGAAACGTTTCAATCCGCTTACGAACGCGAAAAGAGAGATATTTTTCAAAAACAAATGTTGCCAATTGTCAAACACCTCCGTCTCTGTGCTACACGTTGGGATCAGGAACTTCAAAAGGAGGTCAAACATATGATAAACGTTTTCAATAATAATAAAAATGAAATTTTGGTTCAAAAGCAACGAACTAGAGTTTTCAAAAATGATGCTGATCGACTCTTAGAACAAGTTCTCAATGCTGATATTTTGTCTGTTATCATGAATGATCTCTATAATTCTGGTACTTCTATGCTTAAGCATGATCATTGTGTTGATAATAACTTGTTGAATGTGGAAATTGAGACACTGAAACATGAGAATGATAATCTGAAGCAAAAGAATGATGATGTGACAAAACAGTTTTCAAAACAAATCAGTCTACTCAATCAAAGGCTTGAATGGTGTCAAGCTAAAAGTCTTGAAAGGGAATTGAAGTTTCAAAGTCACAATGTTTCAAACTCTTGTCAACTTTGCAAAAACAATGAGTCTTTAAAAGGTTTGTGTCTCAAATACGAGAAAGAAATTGCGAAGTTAAAAATTGAAAATGACGAATTTCTACAAAACCACATAGACATCAAATATTGCAATGGTATACTTGAGTCTAATATTCAGGATAAGAATCACATCGTCATCGAGTTGAAAGAGAAAATAAAAATACTTGAAAAAGGAAAGATGGTTGACACCACGGTGATAGCACCAGGAATGTATAAATTAGACAAAACTGATAAAGGAAAGGTTGTTCAAAATACTAATGTTGCAAACTCCACTTCTACAGGACTAGTCTCCCCTACTAGCGTTAGCAGACCCAAGCGAAACAGTAAAAAGAAGAATAGGCTCTGGCAATGTAAGAGAGGACAACTAGAAGCTCAAGAAGTAGAAGACCAACTTAGGAATTTGAATAAAACTCATGTTGCATCAGATTTAGATTCTAATCTGGCAAATTGTAATCAAAATCTAAATGTAACGAATGATGTACCTTTAAATGTTTTGAATATTAATGCATCTTGTGTGTTTTGTCGTAAAAGCGTTTCATCTGGTGATCATACTAAATGTATAGCTAATTCTCTACTTCATCGTCATAAGAAACGTAGGACACGCATTCCTTCTAGGCCCACTACTGCCTCTAAGTCTATCTTAGGAAAGCCGCCTTCTACGGTTTCTAGTGAAGTTGATGTTACCCCCATAGGTGCAGAGAACAAGTCTAGGAATCAGCCAAACACTAGTGAATACACCATTAAGAAAGCTCGAACTAGTTGGAATTGGCAACGTTGGTTACAACACAAACCTGATTTTAAATGGATTCCTAAATTATTGAATACTTGTGCTTCTAACCAACTGGAACCCGCAGTTTCTTTGGGTTCCACCCTTACTTCTGTTCCATCCGTGTCCTCTTCTTGTGATGCAGGTGGTGCAGATTGTTCTCTGGATTGTTGATAGCGGATGCACCCGACATATGACAGGCAATCTCAAACTGTTACACAACTTTGTCTCAAAGTTCATTGGTACTGTCAGATTCGGGAATGATCATTACGCTTTAATCATGGGATATGGTGACTTTATCAGTGGGAACATCGAAATAAGCCGTGTTTATTATGTGGAAGGCCTTGGACACAACCTTTTCTCTGTTGGTCAATTCTGTGATGGGGATCTAGAAGTTGCATTTCGTGAGAAAACTTGCTTTGTTCGTGACTTACAAGGAAATGACCTTATGTCTGGCTCCCGTGGCTCCAATCTTTACACAATATCAATGTCAGATATGATTGCAACATCTCCGATATGTCTTCTCTCCAAAGCAGAATCGACTAAATCTTGGTTATGGCACAAACGTCTTTCACACTTGAATTTCAAAACTATGACTGACCTTGCTCGTTATAAACTTGTTGAGGGATTTCCAAGATTCCGTTTCACCAAAGATCACTTATGTCCTGCCTGTGAACAAGGAAAAAGTACTCGGGCTCATTTTCCTTCAAAACCTGAACACAGTACGAATCATGTTCTACAACTGCTTCATATGGATTTGTGTGGACCGATGCGTGTTCAAAGTATCAACGGTAAACGCTACATACTTGTAATCGTCGATGATTTTTCCAGATGGACTTGGGTTTATTTTCTACGAAGTAAAGATCAGGCTCCTTCTATGATCATCACCTTTCTCACTAAAATTCAAGTTCAGTTACGCAACACGGTCCGAATAGTCAGAACTGACAATGGAACTGAATTCAAGAATCAGACACTTAGGTCTTATTATGAGAAAGTGGGAATTGAACATCAAACATCTATTCCTAGAAGCCCAGAACAGAATGGTGTTGTTGAAAGACGCAACAGGACGTTAGTGGAAGCTGCTAGAACTATGTTGATTAATGCTCAATTACCTGATTACTTGTGGGCAGAAGCTGTTTCAACCGCATGCTATACTCAAAACCGTTGTATGATCACAAAACGTCATCGCAAAACACCATATCAAATTGTTCACAAAAGGAAACCGAACATCGATTACTTTCATGTTTTTGGAGCACTCTGCTATCCGAAAAATGATCGTGATGATTTAGGTAAACTTAAAGCAAAGGCTGACATCGGAGTGTTCATTGGATATTGTGAAAATTCTAAAGGTTTTCGGATTTGGAATCGTCGTACTCGTGAAATTCAAGAAACCATTCACGCTAATTTTGATGAACTCACCCAAATGGCTTCTGAGCAACACAGCTTAGGACCCGAATTTAACCGTCTTAACTCTCCGGCATCTTCGGCTGAACCATTGCCACTCAACCGCAAAGAATTGGAAACCTTGTTTGCTCCATTGTTTGATGACACAATTGAATACCGTCCTACTGAGGTTCCACCGATTTCCGCTGCTCAACCTGACAATATTCATGTACCAGACTCACCTCAACAAACTTCAACAACTGTTGAGAGAGACGGTCCTCCAATTGCTTCACCATCTACAGTAGAATAAACTGTTTCTAACTCCTGCCACTCAGCTGAAGATCTAACACCACTATCAGTTCCACAATCCGCAGAGCATGATCCTGATGCGTTCTTCAATCCGTTTGCACCAGCTACTACAGTTCCTGATATAGCTGAGTCGTCAACACGCAACTTGGATCCTGCCAACATGCGAAATACATATCAACTACACCCTTCAACACACAAATGGACCCGAGACCATCCTCTAGTTCATATTATTGGCCATCCAGATGCACCAGTTATGACAAGACAACAACTTCACACAGATGGAGAAACTTGCATCTACGCACTCACAGTTTGTCATGAAGAACCCAAGAACATTAAAGATGCAATGACTTATGACAACTGGATTGAATCTATGCAAGAGGAATTTCAGCAATTCATAAGATTAGAAGTCTGGGAATTAGTTGAAAGACCTGACGGAGTCTTTGTCATTGGGTTAAAATGGATCTGGAAGAATAAGCTTGATGCTGAAGGCACTGTCATACGAAACAAATCACGTCTGGTAGCGAAAGGATACTCTCAACTGGAAGGTCTAGATTTTGCTGAATCCTTTGCTCCAGTGGCTCGACATGAAGCTGTTCGGATCTTTTTGGCCTATGCCGCACACAGGAATATGGTAGTCTTCCAAATGGATGTCAAAACAACATTTCTTAATGGAGATCTCCGTGAAGAAGTTTATGTTAGCCAACCTGAAGGCTTCGTTGATCCTGAGCGTCCTAATCACGTTTACCGACTCAAAAAGGCACTCTACGGACTCAAGCAAGCCCCACGGGCGTGGTATGACAAACTGTCTACTTTCTTATTGGCCAATAAATTTTCTAAAGGATCGGTGGATCCCACACTATTTACAAAAACCTACGGGGAGGACTTACTTGTTGTTCAAATATATGTCGATGACATCATTTTTGCCTCAACAAAAAGAAGTTACTCCAATGATTTTGCAAAATTAATGAAAGATAATTTTGAAATGTCCATGATGGGTGAACTTTCGTTCTTTCTAGGACTTCAAGTTCATCAATCACCCCGTGGAATTTTTATAAATCAGTCTAAATATGCTCTTGAAATTTTGAAGAAACATGGAATGATGTCTTGTGATACTTATAATACACCAATGGGCTATACCACAAAACTAGATGCTGATTTACATGGGACTCCATTTGACCCTACCAAATACCGAAGTATGATTGGGTCCCTCATGTATCTCACAGCTAGTAGACCTGATATAGTATTTGCTGTCTACATGTGCTCCCGCTATCAGTCCAGACCAACTGAAAAACACCTCAGTGAGGTCAAGAGAATCCTTCGATACATAAAGGGAACCATTAACTTGGGGATCTGGTATCCGAAGGATTCTGGCTTTGAACTAATTGCTTTTTCAGATGCTGACCATGTAGGATGTTTAGACACACGCAAAAGTACATCTGGTGGATTACAATTTCTCGGAGACAAACTTGTGTCATGGCAATCTAAGAAGCAGGACTGCACTTCACTGTCGTCTATAGAATCTGAATACGTAGCCATGTCTGCTTGTTGTGCTCAAGTCATTTGGATGAGATCACAACTTAAGGATTATGGCTACCTATTCAACAGGATTCCTATCTACTGTGATTCAAAGAGTGCAATTGCTATCTCCTGCAACACTGTGCATCATTGCAAATCCAAACACATCGATCTCCGATATCATTTCATCAAAGAGCATGTGGAAAGGGGTACAGTTGAACTTTATTTTGTTGGAACCGAATACCAATTGGCGGACTTACTTACCAAATCCTTGGCACCATCCAGGTTTGCTAGTTTAGTTCACCAAATTGGTATGCGATGTTTGACTCCAGAGGATCTGGAAAAGTTTTTAAAACACAATTGATCGTCAAACATCAAAACTATCTTTGTAAATATTTTTTTCAAAAAGAAAATACAAAAATATAAAACCAATCAAAAACTCAAAAAGATTTTTTTTGGTCTTTTATCTTAAAAAAAAAATAAAATAAAAAAAAAAAAAAAAAAAAAATGCAAGTATAAACCACCTCTTTCAACACTATTTTATAAAATGTCTTCAAATGCTTAAAACAAGTGTTGAGGGGGAGGAAAAGTAATGTTTTACTAATTTCTTAAAAATATTTTACCTTTTTATACTTGCATTTTACCAAAAACTAATACGTTTTATCAAAAGTGTTGATTCAAAAGGATTTCGGGTTACTCTCCTTGATCTAAACCAATTAATTTTACCATGATCTAAGGTCGAGGGGGAGTACGACAAATTGTTCTTATCATTTCTTGGAGTTAATATACAAATACTACAATGTGTTAAAATGGTTAGGCATTAGGTATAAATGTTTTGTTAGGTTAAGGGACTAAAAATGTCACTTTGAGTAACTTGATTTAACCGCAGTCATAACTAGGTCTGACCACTCACATTTACTTTTCTGAAAAAACACATTTAATTTTCACCAACTCTATCCTACGATCCACAATCAATCTCTTGATCTAATCAACCATCCTTGAATCTGTAAGTGTGATTATGTTTTGATCATGATTTTGAACTAAGGTTTTTAATCTTATAACAATCCAACGGCTCAATCTATCACAATCGATTAATTTGTTTTTGAGTTATGCGTAGAATTCAAACCCAGAATTAAGTGATGTTTTTGATTGAATTTGTTGGTGGGTTTTGTTCATATTATGCTACTAAACATGTTTGTGAACTCCAATCTCACCCAGAATCATCAATTGAGTGATTTGAATGATTTGGATATTAGGGTTCATACGTATAGATTAGGGATTCTTGATTGAGGATGTTTTGATTATGATTGATGATGGGGATAGTGTTTGTGTATACCTAGGATCATTCGAATATAGTTTAATTAGATCTTAATCGTGTTTTGTTCTTGAATCAAAGGGTTAGGGTTCGAAGGTCACTAGCAGATTCTATCTTGTGATTTTGTGGATGATTTGTGTTTATGTTTGAACCATATGATCATTATGTTGCTAGAATCAATTTCCCCATGTTAATTTCAACCCAGATTCATGGTTGATTAAGGTTGTGATTTGGTGTTCATGCGTGTTTACGCGTTAAGTTGTATTAGGCATGTTTTCGCGTTAAAATGTATGAATTAAGTGTATTGGATTAGTTATTGATCAGTGGTAATGTTTGTGCACTTTCAGGAAACATACAACTCGAATTTCTAAGGTGAATTTCTGGAAAACGGTGTCTTTACGCGTTAAATGTTCATCCTACGCGTAAGATTGAATCTTACGCGTAAGATTCGACACGTGGACAAATTGTGTCTTGGATAAGACATAGTTTACGCATAAAATTGTTCTTACGCATAAGTTCTGACCTTACGCATAAGTCTAGAACTTACGCGTAAGTCATTACCTACGCATAAGTTGCAATTTACGCCTAAGGGTAATCCTACGCGTATCTTCAATTTCTACGCTTAAGACTTATCTTACGCGTAAAATTGATCTTACGCGTAAGTTTCACTTTACGCGTAATATTCTAACTTACGCGTAGATTTTGCACTTACGCATTATTTCTATACTTACGCTTAAGTCAGGTTACGCGTAAAGACAGCAAATTACGCGTAAACTTGTCAAATTCCAAAATTTTCTAAGTGTTGGAAATTTTCCAATGTGTAACTTGTTGTAAATGATAAACTTATGTTGTAACTGAATTGTTTTATGTTTCTAACAAGTAATATAACTCAAGTTTGTCACATATCAAAAGTTTTCACACACACAAACCCCCACTGATCAATGTCAAACATACAAATGTAAACATGTTCAATGAATGTCTATGCTAACATCATCAACAATTGCCATGTTTGTGTGTTTATGATCTATTCAGATGGCAGAACACAACGATATTCCACATGTACCAGTGCCTGAACCCTTACGTGCATGGGAAGACACCTTTCCTGAGAACTATTCCAGAAAGATAGGAAGGAACAACCTGAGAGTCAACTTCAACAAACTTACATGCAATGAGTCTTCTTGCCTTGTTGCAGTTGATGCTCTCATTTATCACCCGTGCAAAGTTCTACTCACCAAATCTGCTGCAGTGGCATGCTTCTACATACATCAGTTTTGGCACACAATCCACCTGGACCTCCTGGAAGAGTCCTTTACTTGTATGCTTCACATGAGACAAGTCACGGTCGACAAGGATCTTCTCCGTAGTGCTCTTGGACTTCCCGAACTTGAACCGAATGAAGAGTATGACCAAGTTCCCACTGAAGAAGAATTGATAGAATGGCTGAGAGATATTGGGTATGATGAGTCTGAAGGGGTCATAACTAGGCACTCTAGGGTCAATATCAGATTTCTTCCACAGCCTTGGAGAACTCTCTACATCATAATTGCCAAGTCACTATCTGGCAGAGACACAGGCCATGAACACCCTAAGCTCCAACATCTCAAGCTGTTCTGGGCTATTGCTAATGTCAAGAAGGTTGATTATGCCAGCATTATCTGGGAAGACATTGTGTGGCACATACACCGCAAGATGACCAATATTCCTTTCGTCCGTTTCACCAAACTTCTCATTGCAAGCTTCATCCATGAATATGATGACATACCTCAACGACTGAATGATGAGTTTCAGCACACATACAAGAATGAGGATACACTTAAGGTCATCAAGAGAATGGATACTAGTACAAGGAAACAAGGAAAGAAACTTCCTGATTGTCTTCTTACTAAGAAGGTTCAAGAATGCAATAACTACAAGTACTACCTTCAAGCTCTCGAAGCAAATAAAGTTGGATTTCTGGACGAAGATGTTCTACCCCCATTCATGCATAAGAAGGGTAAGAAAGATAGTAAGACTGGGAGCTCCGGCAGTTCCACTCAGTCTAAGAAGAAGAAGGGTACTCCAAAGAGAAGAATTCCTACCAAACAGCCCGCTACTATTCCCGAACCTGGGTGGTTTCCCCCTCCTCAATCTTCTCCTAAGCCATCGGACTCCGAACGAACTGAATCCGACGAAGGTCCTCAGTATAGTGAAGCCTATGCTAATATTGAGGAAGATGAGAATCTTGATGACATCGATTGGGATAAAAACATTGATGAGTTTGCTGACAATGCCGTATATCCAACATATCTCACTCAAAGACCATTCACTAAAGCTCAGACGATGCTAGAAGAAGAAAGGTTTAGAAGGGAAAAGATGAAGGAACCAGTTTCAGCTGTACAAGAGCCTGAAGACCCTTCAATCGAAGAAGAAAATGAAAGGGCTCTCAATCTGGGTCTCCTCCACAGCCGAATTGATGCATTCAATGCTGATATGCCTCCACCTCCAGTCTTCTCTCAGACCACCGAAGCTGGCAGCTCAAGCAGCATTCCTGAGCCTACCACAGGAATCTCCTCAGACTTAGTTGCTTATGATAATCCCTCAGTAACTCCCACCAATATTGAAATGACTATGGAAGAGGAAGAAGAGGAAGATCCTATGGATACCGATGCTCCAAGACTTATGTCCATGGAAGAAATGGAGCGTAGAGAACGGGCTCAGGAAGAAGAACTGAAAAGAAAACAAGAAGCTGAAGAGGCCAGACTTGAAGAGATTGCTCAAGCTAAACTGGAAGAAACAATCAGAATGGAAGAGAGCAGGAAAGCAGAGGAGGCAGCCAAACTGGCTGAAGAAAAGTCTAAGAAGGAAGAAGAAGCCAGGCTGGCTGAAGAACTAAGGCTTAAAGCCGAAGCTGATAAGCTGGCTGAAGAAAATCTAAAGAAGGAAGAAGAAGCCAGGCTTGCTGAAGAGCTTAAGCTTAAAGCCGAAGCTGATAAACTAGCAGAAGAATAAAGGTTGAAGGAAGAAGCAGCCAGAGTCAAAGAAGTTGTACAACCAGAACCACAGAAAGGAGATGTCAAAGATACTACCACCATTATTGAATCATCACAGTCATCACCTCCTGCATCTGAATCAACACGTGACAAATCAATCAAGAAACCGAGCTCCAAAGCCTCTGCTGCATCTAAGTTACTCAAGTCAGCTTTCAAAAGAGTGCATGATAAGAAGAGAAACAAACTAGAAGATCAGGTTGCTACACTTGCAACCCAGGTTGCTGAACTATCTAAGCTGAACTCGAACGTCAAAGAGCTACAAGATAAGGTTGACATTTTCTTAGCTAAAGACGTAACAGAGAACTTGGAAGCCGCACTAGCAGCTCAAGCACAGGAATACATGGCACAACACTTAGTGGCTGAGCTGAAAGATCTACTGGCACCAATGAGAGACGAACTCACCAAGTTCGCTGAGCAAGCAGTAAAGAAAGTTATCCGATCAACAACCTTCACTCTTCGTGCCGACAAGTCTACTGCTCCTCTACCAGGACTTTCTCTGGATGATTTGGAAGCTCAACTCCTCGAAAAGCTTGCAAACAAGTTCACCTTGACTCCTGAAGAAGCAAAAGTCCTGGAAGCACTGAAAGACAAAATGAACAAAGAGTCTTGCAGCACAGAGGCCGATAAGCTGAAACGTCAAAGAGATGATGAAGACAAGGATCCTAATTCTCAGGCAAAGAAACAGAAACAAGCCGAAGGACCCTCATCTCAGCACAAAACACCGGTAATCCCTCCTACCACAACAACTTCCTCACAACAACCGAAGGCATCAGGTTCTGCTCCCAAAGCACACGACCACTTTGAATACACCGGTGGTGACGACATTCCTATGCCCGATGAAGTTCCAGAACCGTCCCCTAAGAAGAAGAAGAAAGACAAGAAAGGAAAGCATCATCAACCCCAACCGGACACCTCACCTAAAGGCACCGAACCTAAGAAACCCAAAACCGTCCTTAACTGGCTAGACCAAGACAATAGTGCCGAATACTCCTGGTTTGATAAGATGATCAATTCGCAACCACCACTGGAAGACAATCATGAACCTCAAGATGGTCGAACGGTGGAATATGCTCAAATGATTCAGCAAAAGTTTAAGATGAAAAAGATGAATAAGAAAGAGCTGCGAAGAATCAAAAATGATGCTTTCAATCTTCTGAAAGATCGGTCTGCTAACTCAATCGAGCTCGAATACCATCTGGAAAATATTGCTCGAGCTATGTCAAGCAATATTGACTGGATCAATCCTGAATCATATGTCGATCCGGTCACAAAGAAAACCGCACCTTACATTACTGATTGGTCCAAACCACTACCAATGATTGGGAAGCCTAAGGAACCAAAGATCCCGTACAAGTTCTTCTACAACACAGACTTGGAATTTCTGAGACTTGGCAGAAAGATCGAAAAGAAGTACGTTACCTCACTCGCCTTTCTCCCTGCAGCTCGATATCTCAACAATGCCATCGAAGAAGAAGCTTCAGCACTATTCGTCGACAAAATTGTTGAATATGACCGGAATGCACTTTATGGTATTCATCACTGGCCAGACAACCGGGCACAATACTATCGAAGCAGCAGACTTAACCAAACGATGGGCGAAGTGACCAGTGATTTGAAGATCGTCTCGATTCAATTTATTTCGACTGTCACTCACTTTGGGTACCCCTTCCTCAGCAAAATCACACTAAAAAGACTTGATGAAAAGGAGTACGATATTTCCGAGTCTGACTTTCCACGACTACGTCTCAACGACATTGAAGACATGTACTTGCTCAAAGTTCAAGGAAAACTCTGTGGCTTGCCCAAAAAGATGCAACTTGCCTTTATCCAAGCTCTACTCATCTTCATCAGGCAGATAGTCATTAGAGAAAGAGTCGAAGATCTTCAGTTAGGAGTGGAAAGTTACCAGAAGAAGCTCAATCTCACCAAACCAAACCTGTTTGACATCCCCGACCTTCAACATCTACCTCAATACTCCTTGATCAGACGACCATTTGGGTTCACCTACCGAAGTGTTAACGGTCGCAACTGCTTTATGGGTTATGAAGAAATTCATAAGTTCTGTGATGAAACTCTTAAGTTCGTCAGAGATGGGATCAAAGGCAGAGTCAATGACATTGAACTGGGAAAATCCAAAAGGTGGAACACCAATGAAGCCCGGGATGCTCGCAGATTCATCTTAAGGATTGAGAACAGATTGAAGCGCAGGGATCAGTTCCGAAGGTTGGAGAGCTATGTGGGAGGCAGATCCAAATTTCCGGTGCTGACATTTCAGAGGCCTGATTGGTAGATCATTGTAAGAATTTGATTTGATTTGTCAATAATTTACTTCATAATGGTTTGTGCACGCATATCAGTGTACAATCCGTACTTGTAATGAAAGGACCCTGAGGTACGCATCAGTGCCTCAATCCTGATATAAGGAGCGAAGGCTTCTTACTTTTGAGTAGAATTAATCAAACATTTATGATTTTTCATAATTCTGCTCAAAAGGACAAGTATTTCACCTCAATAAGACCTAATCACTTGTTGAGGGGGAGCACTTGTCATAACAAAATACTTTGCTTATAATCAAAAGTTCTTGGTGAATCTCCCCGTAAGACTCAAAAGGTATATTTTAATCTAAAAGATTATCAAAAACATCATTTTATATGCTATTTTTGAGGGGGAGAAAATGAAAAAGTGATTAAAATATACGAAGTCAATGCTTAAAAGTTGTATCATGTGCGAGCTAGACTCAGTTTTAACCCAGGAATTGACGAGGCAATAAATGTTAGTAATATCGAAAAGACTTATCCTCGACGGGTAATAACATCAAGTTAGATACTAGAGCTAGTTGTCACCTAAAAGCTGACAATGTATCTCTTTATCTAACCACGTAAGCGTGTCTCGAAAAGGATTAGTCTTAGTAGAAATGTACCGTCTCGAGAAACTTTCTGTGGACTTGACCAGGCCGGGTAATAATTTCAAGCTAGTCTAACTAGTGATGTAAGCGTGTCTTGAATCGGTCTTGTTCACGGAAAGTGGATCAATTCAAAAGTGCTTGCTCCTCCCGCATGTGCAAATTTATTAAACACTTATGAGCACATGTGCAGGGGGAGCCCTTCAAAAGTGTACGCAAAACTCTCAAAGTGTTAACCAAAATATTTGATTATCACAAACACTTTGAGAGATTTTCAATCAAAGGTTTCTTGGCTACTGTCGGAGTTATAAGGTGATTAAGATAGGAATATCCGTCCTATGATCCGCCAGAGCCGGAGGGATCTACCCAAGGACATCTCCAATAGTTAGAATTAGAAGTCCTTAGGTATGATACGAAAAAGGAGAAATGAATGAAAGGGAAAGAAGGAGTTGAAGAATTAAAAAGAAAAGTAAAGTAAAGGGTGAAAAGAAATAGCCCTCCATATGTTCAACCTTAGGGCAGACACCGGGTTCAATACGTATGCTACTGGCTGTTGCAAAGGACAACACCGGTATTGAAGATTAAGTCGTCATGGACCCAGTGACGCAATGCACTAAATCTTATTAACCACTCAAGTTCTCTTAAAAGGACTTGTTTCATTCTCACGGGGATCCCGCGTAATCTATCGACCTATCTCTTAGAGACGGTTGATATTGAAGCAGGAGACACCTCCCCAGTCTCCGCATAGGAAACCTAGGTGTGCACTTATAGAGTCTAGAGCCTCGAGATACATCAAATATCTCTTAGGAACACTTAGTATTTCTACAACTGGTGTTCTACATCAATGGACACCAGCTGTAAATTATCGCGTCCTTCGCAGATCTTAGCAATCTGCCGAGAACGTTTATGAGAGGATTACTTAAGTATTTCTCAATGATTGAACGGAAATCCTGCCAGGGTCAACATCAAACAGCCCTGACAGCAGGTCACTTCGGTAACCCCACAAAAGTTACGCTTAGTGTTTGCCGTGGTTCCATTACGGTCTACAGTCGTGGAGTGATCCCCAGCGACTCACCCAGTCATTGAGCTACTTAGTAGGTCTCGTAAGCTCCTTCGGGAGTATCTGATATGGGAACGGCCTGGATAAGGATTAGAAGGAGTCTTCACAATATGCTGTTGATGAGCTCTAACTCCTTATCCGTAAGTACCGGTTGTTTTATTGCTAACTGTTTACTCGCAGGTACCTCACTTCCATGATGGTAGACTCCAACATGCTCATACTTACATCTAGAAGTCAAAGAAAGCTCCCCCAAAGATCTTTAGCAACACAAAGTTCAAAGAAAGATTCTACGGCTATAAGAAGAATCTACAAAGTATAAAGACCAAGATCTCAATGCATGAAAAGGAACTTCTTGTACGTGAAAGTCTAAAGTCTAAAGATGTATGAGTATGTTGGAATGGCGGACAACCACCACAGACGCAGGAGTGACGAACGGCAGACAACTTCATAACCTAATCACTACATCATCACCAAAGAACAAAGACAAAGAGCAAAGTATATTCATTACCATTCAACCAATTTTGAAGACGTCTAGAGTTTTACATGTCACAAGTGAACGACAAAGATGAAGACGTCGAGCAACCGTGATGACCGACCCTTAGGGGGAGATTGTTGGGTTCATACTTTAGTATTTAGTCAAGTCTCGGTCATTACATTTTGTAATAGGTTGCTTTAGTATTATTTATGATTATTGTTTAGTTAATGGGCAACATGTAAAAGCCCATGAGGCCTTAAAAGCCCACGTATGAAAGGATAAGGGAGGAAGGGAGTGTTGCCCTAGCTCCTCCCTTATAAATAGAAACCTTATGTTACATTTTATTTTGTTGGTTAATTGATTATCTTAGTGAAACTCTTGCACTCTCACCTTTCATATTGTCTCTTAATCAACCCCTCTCATTCTCATCTTATTTCTTTATCAATCATACTTGTGTTTACATAAATGGTGACCTAACAAACGGCTTTGTACCATCCCGTCAAACTCTAGGCACCGCTTATTTAAATAATAATAATAATAATAATAATAATAATAATAATAATAATAATTTAAAAAAAAAAAAAAAAAAAAAAAAAAAAATCTTATATATTGTTTGCCTTTTTTTTTTCCTATTAGGAGAATAGGAGGGTACCCGCTTGTTGCGGCGGCGGGTACGCTGAAATAAAATTTTCTTATAGCCCGTGCCCGTTTGGCCCGCACCCGTTCGAGCTCAAGCCCATTTGGTATGTTGCCCATTTGGTATGTTGCCCATTTGGCTTGTTGCCCATTCGGGTTTGAATACTTGTATAATGTGCTTTATTATTCCCGACCCGTCCCGACTAATCCTGATCCCGAAAGTCACCTAAATCGTAAACCGAATATCGACCCGAAAGTAGTCGGTTTTTTGGCACGTCCCGTCCCGTCCCATCCCGAAAGTAGTCGGTTTTTGCTTGTATTTTGTCAATTTTTTGCCCGTCCCCAATCCCGAAAAATCGAAAATGCTAAAAATCCATCCCGACTCCCGACTCCCGACTCGAGAAGCTATTATTCGGTTTCGGGACTATCGGTTTATGTCGGGATCGGGTCGGTTGTCGGGACTCGAGCGGTTTTGCTCACCCCTATATTTAATGCAAGAATTATGTTTAATTTGGTTGTATAATATGCTTGATAATTTGTATTTTTTATGTAAAAGGTGTTTTATAACTGTATTTATTGATCAGTTAATTAATTGACTAAATTAAATAGCATTAATGTGATGTTTTTTAGTATGTGCATTAAAGTGATGTATAGTGTATACTATGATTCTTATCTTATACGTCTGAAAATTATGTGTATTAAAGTGTTGTACACTATGCTTCTTTTTTGTAAGTCTTAAAATTTGGGGAGAGAGAAATAGAGTCGTCCATATGAGTTCATGCCAAAAGTTCTTTATAGATCCAACTTTTATCATAGAACTCATCAAGCAATCTTAGCCACTCATTTTTTTATCAAAATAAAAAAATAAACTTCCACCCTTTTTTTAAAACTTAAATATTTCGCAAACCGTAAATCGTCAAGCTACAAAAAAATATCATCGCAACGAGAATTAAATTATCTTTCTACAGACATGCATTGTTATATACTTTCGACGAACTTTTTTTTCGATGAACTTTTTTTTTTCGCACAGAAAAATCATATATGATTCGTAAGAATCATATATGATCCGATTTTAACAAATCATATATGATTCTTACGAATCATATATGATTCGTAAGAATCGAATCATATATGATTTTGACGAAATCATATATGATTCTTTCTGGGCGGAAATTAAAAAAAAAAATTAAAAAAAAAATAATAAAAAAAATAATTCGTCGAAAGAATATAACAATGCATATCTATAGAAAGATCATTTAATTCTCGTGACGATGGTATTTTTTTTTTTTTTTTTTTTTTTTTTTTTGTAGCTTGAAGATTTACCGTTTGCAAGATATGTTGTTTTGAAAAAGAAAAAAAAATGAAAAATATAAATGGGTGGCTATAATTGATTGATAGGTTTATAGCATGGATTTTTCATGATCTCAACTCATCAGTTCATATCTTTTTTAATATACGCTTTTCTTTTTCTTTTCTTTTTTAAAGAAAATATCTTTTTATAGCAGCTTACAGTTTCGACTAAAAAAGAAAGAAAAAAAAATGGTCAAATATGCCACTGCTTTTGGCAACGACCTTTTAATGTTTGCTTTCTTTTCGATGCTGCAATTGAAGATTTGTGTTAGCTTGTTGTCGGATGTATTTAACAAGTTAATTATTGCTTCAATGCTTGCGTGTTTCAACTTTGTTGTTGTTTCAAGATTTATCTCCGCTCGCTGATATTGCTTTAATGTTTTTAGTTTTCTACTCAATCTGAGCTTTGACAATTTTGTCGAGTATTAGTGAATAAATTATGGTTCATAATCGGCTCAACACCTGTGTACCCTGCTAGCAGGTATATAAAATATCATGCAACATGATAGAACTAAAATGTGCAAACAATTCCAAGAATTACAAATTGCACAAAAGAAGTTTAGCTTCGTGTGTTACTTTAGGAGATAATATACAATATCTTCTTTTAAATGTATATCAAAGTCTTGCGCATATAGCAAAGTCTTTACAACTACTAAGTCTTGGTTGACATTAATATACCTTCCATTAAATTTATGCTACGTGATGGTTAGTATGTGGGTTTTATTATTGAACTTTGACTTTGTGAAGGATGACTATATATTTTACATGAACATGACGTTTGACTAAGAACCATGTCTCATAACTTTAAACCATCGAGATAGTCGATATTTAATAAAAATCATGTACTGTGGTCTATGATAAGAAAATGAAGGTGATGAGCATAACGACCGTTATGCACTATTAAGTGTTTAAATAATTATATATATAACATTTAATATATATCAATTATTATACTTTAATTCTATATCAATCAGTTTGATCTTTATCAAAATAGGAAAAAATTCAAAAACCATCTAATGTTACATATACATAGGAAATGTAAATTATTCATGAAGTCCTTAATTCACAGTGGAGTATGGCATCTATAAGCTTTGTTTGCTACTGAATTAGATTTTGTGATATTAACAACTTGTCTAAATAACCCAGACGGCCAATATAGTAGTCAGTAGATATGTCAAAACATAAAAGTGACACATCAATATCAAATACCTGGATGCTCATCACGTCTAAAGGATCACATAGTAACATGGTTTTTTTAAGTGACTTCTACTATTCAATTTCGTTATCATCATGTGTTTCTGTCTATCTCCATAATAGCAAACACACAGATGGGTGTAAGAGGCAAGTCTGCTTAAATTGGCCAAATTAGCAACATTCCGTAAATAGCATTTACACAAAAGGCTATCTTGTTATAGTTTTTCATCACATGCTTCTAAAATCTCTATAAGTTTACAACTAAAAATCGCAAGGTATCAACTCCTGATAACATCGCACCACATCTAAGTATTCTCTTGCAAAGTAAACAACAATGCAAACACCACACTTACAAACACACAATAAGGCTGTGACTACTAAAAACCGAACCAAGAACCGAACACAAGAAATACCTAGAACATAACTGAAAAGTACAGGCTATGTACAATCTTTATTTGATTTGATTTTGTCGATCTTCATCCGTTTTTTCCCACCCCTAGTTTTGTTGCATACAACAGAATCAGATGAATATATAAAAGATATGCAAACATCGCTATTAAAGAAAAATAGCAAAACAGCAATCAAATTGTTTTCCTAGTAAAATGTCGATGTCAATGGTGCTTAAGGTACAAGCTATACAACCACTATATCACAATATAAAGCTTTTTCATCACAAAAGATAGGCCCGTGTCCACCCCAAAAAGTAACTAACAAAAGAAAATCATCGGCAAACAAAATAAACATGGGACCACGAAACCTTGAGTTTTTTTTTCATGAATAAGAGATTTTTACCATCCTAAATCCCCAAAGCAAAGACCTCTTTTACTTGCCACAGTTGAAACCGCCACAAGCCGATAGAACTATAATGAGAATCAATGCAATGATGATCCCGAGAACTATCAGCTTTATCTTCATGTTCTGCAACCACATCTTCCTCCTAATTTGTGTGCCCTGCGTCCTAAAATCTTGTGCCTGCAATTGCATCAAATAACTCTTATCAATTTTCTAGGCGACATTTGTTGCCTAATTAATAAGCTGAGGGTGTTATTTATTATGTCATCACACAAACCTTTAATTTACTAACACAAAGCACAGTTTCACATTTAAAAGCATGATGTGGGAGGATAAAAAGGCCATGAATTCACTGACCTGAGATCGAAGGTTCTCTGTTTTATCAACCAGAAGCTCGATCTTCTCTCCACGGTCAAGGACCTACAGATTCAAAAAACAATATTATAAAAACCAGCATAAAAAATTCTATCATGTCCTGAACCATAAAAGGTGTAACGCAAAAGGTATGCATTAACATAGAAAAAGTTTTACCTTCTCGATATTTTCCATCATCACACCCTTAACTTCTGAAACCTGGGCTTTCACCTTTGCAAGCTTGCTGATCTCTTCTGGATGGTCCACACAGTACTGCATCTGCTCCTTCAGCTTGGGACTGGTACACAAGTATAGTTAAAGAGTAATGACCGTAAAAGTTGTAAAAAAGGAGAAGCAAAACGGACTATGAGATTACCCGAATTCTTTGCTCAGGCTATTGGCAACAGCTGTTGCAGCTTTCCCTCCCCCATATTTCTTAGTGAAGTCCTCCTTGACTCGCTCAAGAAAAGCCATTGGAACCTGTCTACCAACGGATTCAACGGCGACAACACAGTATGCTGCATAATTTAAAGATAAAGACAGAGTTAGTCAACCTGAGTCAAGAAAAATGAATGAACAAACCACATTCCCAAGAAGTAAATACAACTAAAAATACACCTCAAAGATTGGGATTTTTACAAATACATAAAGTACAAGTAGAGAAGAGCTCAAGATACAAGTTCATAATATATCCATGTGAATAACATCTCGACTATATGCATGGCATGTTTTCTAAGAGCACATATAAGAGACTGGGTTTCCAAACATCAAAGTGACCATAGCCTAAAAACTTAATATCTCTCAGCAGCCTATGGCCCTTAGCAAATCCACTAATTTAGATATTTACACGTTTCTATGCACAACAAGATATAAGGTTTGTGAAATAAACCTAATACATTTATTCAGTGTTGTGCGAGACATATCAAGAGAGTAGAAAAAACGAGGTATTTCTGACATAATTGAACATGTAATTTGTTCTAACGGATCATGATTTAACAGTTGTGCAATACTTTCACAGTTAACATCAGAACTAACAATCTGAAATATTGTTGAACCCTAAGTGATTACTAAGATCCAAAAACACAAATAAAAAAATTGAATAAATACAAAGTCGAGGACGTTAACTTATCATAGAAAAGCAGGACGTCAATTTATCATCGAAAAGCAAATCAAACTAGCAACAGTCTTATGATTCAATCACATAAATCGCTTATAAACAAGCACATACGTCAAAATAGTGGAACACCAAACAAATTAATACATGCAAAAATCCAGCATCACATAAGTTAAATAGATTAAATCTCCACCACCAGTTATACGATAAGACAAAATATTCAATTATATTGACATTTCATAATCATATTATGTAAGACAACTGCATAGACACATAATCAAAGACAACAAATTCTCAAACCATAAATCTACAATGCAATCACATAAAACTTATGATAAAACCACAAAGAGACAATATGTCAAGTCAAACTAGTCCAGCATAAATCAGATTAATACATACAAAAAACTAAAAGCATAGAAGTTACATCACCACCAATAGTGACATAATAAGATAAAATATTATCTATAAGCATTTCACTATCACAACCATAACACAGCTATACAGATACATAGTCATCCACAAATTAATCAAATCAGATTATCAACGTGCACCTAAATCTACGATAATCATTTATCAACAAAACAATATGCCTAATCAAATTAATCAAACTAACACTTCTAGAGCCTAATTTTAGCACCATCCAAATCAAAAAACTTAAAACATTTAAATCGATTAGCACCTGAACAGATTTTATAACACCTGAAAGATTCAAATCGATCAACATTTCACAGCCATAAATCGTCATTTCTCGTTAACATAGCCTAAATCACAACAAAGAGCTTATATCTACACAATAACAGATTCAACAAAGTCTAAAACATTCAAATCGGTTAACATTTAACAATCATAAATCAAACCATCACATAACCTAGCTTATTCAAATCGATATTCAGTTCACAATCACAAAACCTCATCGACATAACTAAACTACAACAAATCACTCAAAACCACACAATAACAGAGTCAATCAGACCCAAAACATTCAAATTGCTTAACATCTCACAATCATAAACCACAAATCCTCATCAATATAGCTTAGTTCACAATAAACATTAAAATCGAATAACATTTCACAAAAACATCAGGTCGATCAGCATTGAAAACCTACTTCTGGTGTCATATAAGCTAAAATCAGTCATACAACATAACCTATATCAATAAATCACAAATCCTCATCAACGTAACCTGTATCACAACAAATAACTTAAATCTACACTACAGCAGATTCAGCATAACCTAAACACTCAAATCGATCATCATTTCACAATCATAAATCACAAGTCCTGATTATATATCCTAACCTAAGCTAAATAACACTATATACACAATCACAGATGACTCAACAAGACATATAACTTTCAAATCGAACAACATTTAGCCGTCATGAACCGCAAATCCTCATCAATATAGCCTAAAGTACAACAAATCACTTAATTCTACACAATAACAGATTTAAAAAAAGAAAAAAACCGAAACATTCAAATCGATAATCAGTTCGCAATCATAAGCCACAAGTCTTCATCAATATAACTTCTCTAACCTATATAACTCAAATCTACACATCAACAGATTCAACAAAACCTAAACATTCAACTCGACCAATATCTAACCGTCATAAACCACAAATCCTCATCCATATAGCCTAAATCACCACAAATAGCTTAATCGTCGCATACAGATTCAACAAACACTTCACAATCATAAAGCACAAATGTAACCTAACTTACGCTAAACAGCTTATATCATTCAAATCGAACAACATTTAACAATCATAAACCACAAAAACAATCGGATCAGGTAAAAATAATCAGAACTAGTTAAATATAACAGAATTAGTTTTAAAATATAACAAATATAACCTAACTTACGCTAACCAGCTTATATCACTCAAACCGAACAACATTTAGCAATCATAACAGATTCATCGAAACCTAAAACATTCAAATCGATCAACATCACACAATCATAAACTACAAATCCTCATCAATAACCTAACTTACGCTAACTAGCTTATATCATTCAAATCGAACAACTAAAAACAATCAGATCGAGTAAAATCAGCTAAAACTAACCGAATTAGTTAAAACTAACAGAATCAGTTACACATATAACCTAATCTACACAATAACAGATTCACTTAGACCTAAAACATTCAAATCGATCAACACTTCACAATCATAAACCTAACTTACAACTAATACATTCAAATCGAATCAAAAAATATATAAAAAAATCAGATCGATTCAAAATAAACAAAAATTAGTTAGAAAAATAACAGAATCAGTTGAAAATGAAGAAAATGAGATGAGATCGAACATACTGAATCCATCCTCAACGAGATAATTAAACGTATGGCCATCACAGTTGTAGGTAAACTTGTTATTAGTAGCAGGAAGCTTCTGGAGACACTGAGCAGCGATTGAAGTGAAGTTACCGGTGAACTCGGTGTATTCTGTTAGGATTACGGTGCCACGTGCTACGAAGCTGTAGATCAGTTGTTGTTGGCCCATGGTGTTTTTAGTGTGTGTGTGAGAGAGAGAAAGTGTTTGAAGAGGTGGAGGGGGTTTGTTTGTTTGTTTTTAGGTGAGGAGGGTGGGGGGGTAATGGTATGGAAAGGGCGTGAAGGGGTGTGTTGAATTTACAAATGTGCCACGCCGTGTTTTGTTGAATTTTGAATTTGATGAATATTTTGGGGTGGGTTAGAGTTGAGATTTCAACTTCTAGATCCGCGTTTGTTTTATTACTTTTTAATTAAGTTTTAAATTATATCAATTTGTTAAGCAAGTTTGGTGATGTCATGCTGATAAAGAACGGACCGGAACTAAGGGTGTGTTTCTTTTTTTTGTTAGCTAAAGATTGTGTGGAGCCCATATGGGACCACCTATATAATATTACTTGTTTTCTAAATTTAGGCCCACTTTTCTTTTGTATCATCTTAATCCAAATGGGCAAATAAATGAGACTCTCCCCATCTAGACATATTAAGGGATGTGGTCCCACATGGTCCCTACACTTCCCTTAACTAAGAAAAAAAAAGAAACAAAGCCTAAATATGATTAGGTGTGTTAACGAAAAGCTAAGGGTGTGTTTGGTATGTCGTCATCAATTACAATAGGAATGATTTTAATAGTAGTGGTGGGCCTCTCGGTATGAAAGACCCATACCTTACCCTTTTGATGTATATGAAATATGGAGCATTTCTATCATTCATTACCATAGTTGTGGGTCATCTTATCTTAAACAAACACATTTAATCACTTTTATAGTCATAGTATCATTCTCATAATCGGATACCAAACGCACCCTAAATAAAATTACAAACACATTCTTTTGAAACTAGATGCAATTTAAATCTCAATTTGAGGTTTTTTTTTTTTTTTTTTTTTTTTTTTTTTTTTTTTTTCAATAATTAACATTGCGTCGCATCGCAGAATTTTATGACGTGACGGGACTTAACCTGATTCTGTCACCGAGTGGCTAATGTGAAGACAAAGGTTAAGGTTGTTAATTGGTTGTAGGGATGATGATTTATGTTTAGTTCGAGACACGAGTTGGTGAGGTAAATAAGAATTAACAAGACATGTTTAACAGTTTAAGTATTGAGTCAGTCTTGTCAAATATAACATGTTTACATGTAACATAACATTATCTAACACTGTGTTTTCGAGTTAAAGTTAAGGAAGAAAAAAATGAAACATAATAAGTAGTGTTCTCGAGTAGCACTTAAAGAGAAAAAGAAAAGGAAATTGAATGAAAGTTAGTATATTTTTGTTGATTATTAAAGTAAGATGTTTCCTCTCAGTTTTTGGTGAAAAGTGTTTACTTTACATTTCTTTATTTTTCTGTAATAACAAAACTCAAGAACACAATGTAAATGATTGAGTGGTGTGGTTAAATGTACCACATGAGTTAAACATATTAGATAAGTTGACAACTTGACTCATGTGACCTATTAAATCGATTATAAATGTAACACCTAATTTTGTTTTAAAGAAGTTGGCGGCCATTTAAACCACCCAAACCTCAAACACGAGCACATGATCTCTTTAACAAACGGTTTAAGTAGGTCAACTCGCACATGACCTAAAACCTATGTATTCTAAACCTTAGCTCGCTTATTTTCTTATCAGTGTCGAGTAGTATTGAGAAGTATACATTGGTGTCTGCAACTTATTAAAGCTAAACTTGTATGTGAAATTGGTGTATGCAACTTATGATTAAAGCTAAATCTAAAACAAAACCTAAAGTGGAGACTTTCGTATTTTAAAGAAAATGATATTTCCTTATTAGATAATATTTTAATTATTAATTTTTAATTTATAAATTCGTTTTGTTGATATACTACACAAGTAGAAGATAAATACACAAAATATATATAAGAAACAACTAACAATAAGATTAAACTTTTTAAATGACTATCTTTAATAAAAAAATCATAAGTAAAAAAAACAAAAAACAAAACAAAACAAAGATTAAATTATTTGTTTTTTAATAAATAAAAATATATCATTCAAAACAAATTAAAAAAAAAAAAAAATCGCGCGTACGCGAGCATTATAACTAGTTGTATATGACATTATTAACAAAACATACATCACCGTATTCAATAATTAAACAACTATTTATTTATTCATCACATAAAACTTCTTAATGAATTAAGTTCTTGACTTGTACACTCTGTGTTTGCAAGCTTTGTTTATACTTTTTTTGTATTGTCGTGTCATAGTTAGTATCAGATAATGTTGTTCACACGAGAGTATCGACGTTTATAAATGTATGTAGCTTTGTTGATGTCAATATTAAATCTTACTCGAATATAAAAATGTATTCTCTTTAATTTAAAGGCGAAAATATTACCTTGACATATACTTGAAATAGTAATGAGCAAAAATACTTTTGTAGCATGATATAGTATCTCTTATTTTATTATATACTTTTCGCCAAATAGGTAAAACGAGGTGCGGGAACTCGTCGTGTTGCGGCAGGGGTGTTTGCTATAATATTTGGTTGTTGCAAGTGTAAAATCTGCACTGCCGAATGGATAGGTAACTGTCCTTTTGCGAACAGCAGACGTGTTATGTTCGTTGGCTGTTATTTGAAACATGTCGCCAGCATCTAGTTATACAGGTAAGTAAATGGAAAGCCATAATGGTAATTGACAACAAAAGTAAATGGAAAGCCATATGGCGGTGGAGTCTGCGTAGAAAGTAACAGACAAAATCTTTTAACGCCAAGATGTGGGCCTGCTGGGTTTGTTAACAACCAACTATTGGGCTTGCTACTGGGCTGCGATAGGTAAATATTATTTTATTGCCTATCGACGCTGCAGATTAATGTGTGTATATATATATATATATATATATATATATATATATATATATATATATATATATATATATATATATATATATATATATATATATATATATATATATATATGTGAAACAAACATGTACAAGTGATGCTTTGGCCTAGGCGATATTCAAGTTAGATTAATGTCCTTAACCCCGAGCAAGGTTCATCTAACTCCTCTCAAGGCTAAAAACGATAAATTAATCAAATATCTTCTGGTTTCAAATATCTTCTGGTTTTAGTCAAAAACCTTGATAAAAAGAATTATTAGATCATCATATTATGATTATAAGAAGCTCAAATGTCAAGACCCGTGAGCTTGTCAACTAGAATTTGTAGACTTGAATTGATCGTTAATTAAAACCGATAAACTTATAAACTATCAACAACAACAACATCCAATCCAGCTGGAGCATGATATAAGAAAGATATAAATCGCACTTAAATGTTGAAGCAAATTTCCGTTGAGATAGTCTTGACGACTCTCGTGATGTCGCTTGTCGTCGTTCCAAGCTAAAAGCATGGTGCAAACATAAAAAGAACTGGTTAGAAGGGGTCCGAGGCCGAAGCCACGGAACCATACTTCGACGGTCAAGTCAGAAACTTCGATGGAGAGGATAAAAAAAAAGTAGAGAAATAATGAGGGATTAGAGCATGTCCAAATAAAGGAAGAATATCATCTATTTATCGGCAAGTGTATACGGGACCTGCATGTTATGTGATGAAGTGATGAACCTACTTCCGAAACTCATCTCATAATTAGAATTGGTCCGAGAAAATATATACAACATCATAAAAAAAATCTCAAACGTGTGTAGAGGAGTACGTTTGAACAAAATTTATTGGCATATGTATGCGTGTAAACCCAACTACCAAGTATCCAAAACAACATCCGAACAAACCCAACCCACTCACTGAGTCCAATAGAACACAGTCGACGTACCAAACCAACCCAAAATCTCACAATAAACTTTAATGGCGGGTACATAGCACTGTCATATAATATACCCAAACAAGTGCTATTCACTTTCATTACATCCCCAAACAACAAATCTTTTAATCTAAATCTTAAACCCACAACTTCACATAAATCTTAAAAATGAGTACAACATCAATCTCATCACCAATTGCATATTCTCGTGTTTTATCAAATACCCATTTCATTAAACCCTCTAGTTTATCACCACCATTTGTAAAAGTCATCAACAATAATACTCATGGCGTGTTGTTTCAGAAGAAAATGGTTGTGAGGAAAAATGATGGGTTTAGGTGCAATTCTAGCAGTGGCCGTGGCCCTTCTTCTGGTATATGCCCCCTTAAATTTACTGTTTTTTGTTGGTTGTATAAACTAGGGGATGAGTATTAATTTCTTAGGTTGAGGGGGTGTTTGTTTAAGCTTATTTGTGACCTTATGAGCTTATTCGATTTCAGCTTATATTTCATAAGCCCAAACTTTCCGGCTTATTTCGAGACTTTTTATAAGTTTATTATGATATAATAAGGTTATAAAGCTCGTAAGTCTCAAAATAAGCCACGAAACTTGGGCGTATGAAATATAAGCTGAAATCTAATAAGCTCATAAGCCCAAAAATAAGCTTAAACAAACACCCCCTAAAATGTGATTTTTAGGCTATTTGTTAGAGCGTGTTTCATACTCCGTTTTGAGAGTGACTATTTTTTTTATAGTAGTTTGTGGTATGAGATAATTTGAATTAGATAATGTAACAAAACGCGCTGATGGATACAGTGTTTGAATGTGTTTTATGTTGTTTCAAGTCTTTGTAATGCTTGAAAAATTCTAATTGTTGAGTATTAGTGTGTAAAAAATAATTCTATGGCGAGAATCAGATTAGTTGCAATTACCCTTAGGGGATGTTTCGGATTGCGTATTGATACTGCTTATGATTTATGAGATAAAAGAATTAGATGATGAATGGTAACAAAACTAAATGCTGGAGATAGTTAGTTGTACAAGTATTTGGTAATTTTAATTATGCCAGGACTTCAGAGGCACACTAATCAGAATCACATATAATCAGTTTGAGCGCAAATATAAATAATCATAATAGTAATTGTTAAAACTTAACGATTATCTGCAGTATTAGTTTTTAAAGGCAAAGAGACGCACACTACTCTACACTTTTTTTATACCCTAAGTTATGGCTGATTTTAGATCCTTAAGCAAGAATTCGGTTATCAACTGCTAGGGTTTCATATATATAACTTTGCTGTAAACTGTCTATGGGAGCTGTTGGATGTGCATTTTGGAAAATGATTAGTGCAAACTTAAATGTAATTACCTCTTTAAAACACCAAGAGTTGTAACTTACAGGAGAAAATGAAAGTAAAGAAGTTTTGGATGCGTTTTTCTTGGGAAAGGCTTTTGCAGAAGCACTAAATGAACGCATTGAATCTACTGTGGGAGAGTTCTTGAGCACTGTTGGCCGTTTGCAAGCTGAACAACAAAAGCAAGTACAGGAGTTTCAGGTACAACATATTTTTATGTTGGAAGTTACTATATTGTAACCTCCCATATAGGATGTGTGGAGGTGGGAAAATGAGCAGATTGGGAATTATGCATTTCATATCGTAATGGCTTTGGGTCAAACCGCATAATATTTTGTTCTGACCGGAACGGCCTTGGCCGTAAAATATCACTTAATGATATAGGTTATAGGGTTTGGAGTTAAAGTTCGGTTGCCTTCGTGATGGAGTGCATGTTCTAGTATCTAAATCGACTGCTACTAGTACAAAATGTTATGCCGGGATTATGGGATCTTTCGTTTAGATGGCTTAAAAATGGTTTTAGCTTTTTAACTGTCCCGAAATAGCTACTTCTTCTGTCATATGAAAATTGTGCATTTCTTATGAAAGTAGTGAAGTTTTCTTTATTGGGATAATTCCAAATCAGATTGCCTATTTGTTTATGGTTATAGATCTTATTAAAATTGCCTCCCTGCCTGTTCTAGTGGTAAATCAATAGGGCCAAATGTCCCATAAAAAGGGTGTAAAGTTCAAAACCACCCATTAGGTGTTATTAACGTAAAGATATCTCAAGAATAATGCTGCAGTCCTCATAAATGTTATGGTCTAAATTGGTTGGATGAACATATATGCAGGATGAAGTGCTAGAAAGAGCTAAAAAGGCCAAGGAGAAAGCAGCGCGTGAAGCCATGGAAGCACAAGGCATTGTTCCACGGTCCAGCGCACCTAATATTTCATCAGCAACTGCTGTTAAAACTGAAAATGCTTCTGCGATGGTATCGGTAGCCATTGACGAACCAACGGTTTCTCCATCTTCGCCTAGTGAAGGTTCAGAAGATCAGAGCTCGGATAATGGCAGCACAGACCCACTTCTAGGAATATCTATAGATGATTAAGATGAATTGTGTAATGGGATTGGACATGTTATTAACGGGATATGGGTCAGTATGTGGTTAGTAGTTTAGGCTCTTCGTGGAACAATTGGGCTGGTATATTGATATTGGTTACTTAAAGTTTATATTAAGCAGAATATATTGGACAGTCTATAGATTTCTATAGTGGATGTTTGGATGTATGATTAATGTTTTGATTTTTATTACTAGATGGGGATTTGAGATTACGGTTTTAATTGGCGTCTCCTTGCAAAAGCATGTATGCATTCTTGATTGATAGGATGTTGCTTTGTATCTGCTTATTTTTAATACAGTTGGGTCACTACCTGCCTATCTGTAAAAGAATGCGGTTGGCCTGGATTATTACTAAGCAGATAGACGTTAGATTTAACCAACCCAAACACCCGGTGAACACACCTATCACACTCTGATGTGTTCAAATTAAATTATTAACATGTTTTGCGGTTCAAAAGAAATCACCATTTATTGCTGTGGCGACTTTGCATTATACTCTAATGAAAGATTGCATTCGACGGAAATCTGAAAATCTGAAACCCTTATGTACAACTCAAAGAAAGAAAACAAATACAATTAATAAAACCCGTTCATACAAAAAAGGAAACAACTCTTGGTTAACCAAAAGATGTCGATCTAAATAAATGGATCACACAATTCTCACCGGTCAACGTTTTACCAAAATATTGCCTGAATTTCTGCAAAACTAAAATACAAACGTTTTACTTTGTCGCTTCATCCTGATCAGCCTCCACAGTTGTCTCAGGCTTTTCGCCATCCTCGTTGTCATCTTCATCCTCACCAACATCAGTGGCATTAGATTGTTTACTCTTGTAATCGACCTTAAAGTCATAAGGTGCGTCTTCTTCCATTGCAGCGGATTTGCTGGCTTTTTTTCTTCTCTTCTTTTCTGCTTTCTTTTGTTTGCTGTTAAGAACAACTTCTTCGCTACTTGCCTTCACTTCTTTGGTTTCTGGTGCATCTTTCTCTTCTGCCATGGCTTCATCTACGTCTTTGTTGCTTTCTAACGGAGTTGACTCTGGTTGTTTATCATCCTGTAAAATCAAGTATCTATATTGTTACGAAGATCTAACAACAAAGTTAATTTTTATTCCTAAAATTGTTTCTATTATCACAAACGGGTTGACTTGGGTTATGTTTTAATGAGGCTAATAGGTTAGGGCCAAAGATTTTAGTAAAAAAGAAACTTGTCAGATGAGTTCAAAATGCTGAAAGTCATTCAAAGTGTATTAAGAAGCATAGAATGCCTTAAATCTCATCATTGTAGTAATATAGTTTTTAAAATCATAACATAGAAAATATTATAAAATCCAAAATGTGGACAAAAGTTTTGTGGGTCGGTGCAGTCCAACCTTTTTGTAAAACAAAAAAAGGCATGTTTGATCGATTGCCAACAATCACAAGGGAATAACAGACCACAGAATCACATATTGGGTGTCAAATATTCATGACGTTCTCATTTTAATAGATAAGGAAGGATAGAACACTTTGATATAATGTTAAATAGAATACAAACCTCGAGCATTGACTGGTCAAAAGCAAAAGGGTCGCTTGGTGGAATCTCAACAGGATTTAATTCGTTTACAGTCTTTAGGCTGCCAATATATGACGATTCAGTCCCATATACTTCATCCACATTGAACTCCTTTCCTAATTCCGATACAATGCTTGCCTCCATAGGCTCTCCATCGTTCCTAGTTGGCGGCATTGTATAGTATTGAATTTTACCTGTCAAAAAAGGTAGGAATAAATTCATATTATTGTTTAGCTATGGGGTGTCATTTTTTACCTATATGCCTAAAAACTGTTGGAACTGGTTGTAATTGACTCAAACAGATCAAAATATTATAAAACTAGAAATACTTGGCAAATATGGAATAGTCAAATAGGCAACCAAGCCAAACATGTCGAAAGTCACCGAAAGTGTATTTTAAATGTTTATAACCTCCAAAATCATGCTATTTTGCAAATAAAAAATGTGTTACATATGATTGTAAAAAAATATATTTGCTATTTTAAAAATATATTATCGTAAGATCAATATATTTTTTTACAATCATATGTAACACATTTTTTATTTGCAAATGTCAAGAAAATATGGACAAAGAATTGTTAAAAGGGTCAGCCAACCTGTTGTGACCCGTTACCCAACCCACTTGGGCCACCCAATTTTCCTACTCTAACTTTAGCTGGTTATGCAAAATTATTGAACTTCTGGGAATACAAACCTTCGTTCCAATCCTGCACTATGATTCTTGCAGCAGCATCATTGTCCAAAATGCCACCCTTTTTTAGCTTACCTCTAACTGTAGCTACCTTAGAAAGAAAGTCATCAACAGAACCAAATGCAGGGATCTTGTATAATGTCACCAACATTTCTGCAGGGCATAGCCTGAGAATTTCCTTCACTGCAATACATATATAAAAGACCATTCAGTGACAGCAAAATAAATTGACGATCAAAGCATTTTCACATGAAAAGCATTTTCAGTGAAGCAAAAAAAAAAAAAAAAAAAAAAAAAAAAAAAAAAAAAAAAAAAAAAAAAAAGACAAAACAAAACAAAAAAAAGAGTTGCATTCTAAAGCGTTTGTGCTGCACTGCTGCTAACTTCACTCTTGGCTTTTCATACCATATATACTTCGCATAAACAGGCGAATTTCAACATATACCATGTAAAACAGAATTAATAGGTGTTTTAATGTGTATGTGTTCCAATACAAGATTGTTGTAGCAAAACAGTATGTAAAAGTGGTTTGATGTGCTTTTGTGGTTTTAAAAAGGAGACATTTTCTAGAAATAAGATTACCAATAATCAAATTTAGCTACCCTATGCAGTTCTGTTGGAGCTGGTATGAAACTGACTATTTCACATAACAAAAAGATTCAGTTTGTCCAAACATCATTTAAACCTTGCTCAAACAAGTCGCGATAAGCAGTTTTAGAACACAAATCCAAACACCCCCTTAATCTACCTGTATAATAGCTTGTCCAGAACTGTTCACCCTTACAAACTATAAATTTTGTAGCGTTATACCAAGTGAAAAACACCCATGAAACACACAGCACAGAATCTTTACGGACAAATTTCAATTACCTGAAGCAATAGGATCCTGCAGCTTCTCAATTTTAATGCAATTTCGAAGAGCTATGACAGCATCATTTTCCCCAGATTTACGCGTCACAACACCAGGGCAGTCCACTAATTTAACATTCTTGTCTAGCTGTACTACTTGCATGGTTCTTGTGAGACCTGGCGTAGCCCCAACATTCACGGCATGGCATCTTTTCAAGCTATTGATTAGACTGCTCTTCCCTACATTAGGCAGGCCAACTACACCCACTGTAGTCGATTTTTTGATCTGCAATACATAGCTTGCTATCAGTTGAAAATTTAATAGTTAACACAGAGGTGGCATTTTTGACCTATTTACCTATAAATGGATCGATTTGGGGCATGCTTCATCTCTAAGGGGTCAACCCAAAAATTAGATTGAAACATATGTGCCACACGTAGTCCAACGTATATTTTTAATAACTCAAATTCCCTTTATCGTTTTATACAGTATTAAAATAATTCAACTTTGTAAAGTACTAAATTCAAAAAATACAGAATAATATGATTTAGAGGATTGGGAACATTAAAAATGCACCATGGGCAACTTGAGACTCGTTTTGTTTCAAGCATCATTCTTTATCGTACCCATTAGAAATTAAACATAACATGGATTGACCCATTCAAAGCAAATACACACCTCATGACTTCTTGAGTAATTTTTCAGGAGCTTCAAAAGAGTTTCTGCTCCAAGACATTCACTTGTTTGTAAAATTTCGGTGGTCTTTTTTGCAGCCTTTGCGGATTTCCAACCCAGATTAGACTTCTGCTTTTGAGTGCTACACTTAAAAGCAACTGTTGGCAACTCCTCTCTAAGATACTTTAGCCACTTTTCAGCAGCTTCCCGAGGAACCAAATCTAAAATCCAAGTTCAAACACAGATATAAGCAACTGAAACGATAAAAAGTGATTATGCATTCTTGAGCATTATAAACTTATAACCAGATAATAAGTTGTGATATGACGGACAGTAGAAGACAGATTTTGGATGTGATTCTATTGTTAGAAGTTGCTTAAATGACTCCTTGTTAAGACTTTTTTTATGGGGTAATTAAGTAAATTCATTCTACCCTTTAGTAATTAATTTTGTTGCAGCTAGTATGAAACTAATTACTAATGTTATTCGACCCTTAGAATATTCAGAAGTAAAAGGTATATAGTATATACTACGACAAGAAGATTACCAATTTTATTGAGGAGCAATACGAGATGTTTTTCGGGACCAGCTTTCAGTACCATCTTTTCCATATCCGGACAACGCGTACCAATGGGATCCCGGGCATCGAGCACTTCTAAAATGACATCTGATGCTTCAATAACTTTAGCCAACTCCTTGTAAAACGCCCTCTCTGAATTTTCCAAGTACATCCAAAAGAATTAAAAAAAACAATATCCAGATATATGCATTGGAGAAGAAGAAAATGGTAAAATTGTTAAAGTTCATACCCGGGGTATTAGTGATAACAGGTTTTTTCACCCCAAATTCCTTTTCTTTTGCAGAAATCTGCTCAGCTAAATCAATGATAGCAGCATCATCATCCTCCAAGAGACCCAACTTCCTCTTTTTAGCCTGTAATAACATATAAGAAGACATTAAGAATCGAATAAAATAAAAAATATCTTACAGGCTCCTTTGACTCATGAAAGGTGACTATTTTGTGAGTGAGGGTATTTTGTGAAGTACCATAAATCGTATAACAAACACCATCATATAGCATCAAGTTTAAACTGAACAAGTGAATGCATATGCCAAATTAGCACTAAAAAGTGCTACCTCTCGCCATGAACAACAAAAAATAATCTAACTTGGGACCACCCACAGATTATTTCATAAAAAAAAAAAAAAAGAAAAAAAAAACATTGGCAGGCGTTTAGCATTGCTATATGAATGTTCAAAATTATGCGTATATGAAATTATCAGCTAGCATACAGGATGCATGAGATACAGTACAGTTTGGCCGTGCTTATGCTGAATGAAGTCATGATAATCAGACAATTTTTAAATCTCATATGTATAATGACCATTATATAATATCAGTTACATTGCCTACTCCAAATAAGTGATTATCCGAAACCAATTTAAAACACCATAAACATAGATAATCATTTTAAAAGAAAAAAATTACCCTCTCTTTACGTGCAGCTTTTTTCTGCTCGATTTCCTCAAGCGCTTTAGTACGTCTAGCCTCGAGTGCCTTCAGTTCTTGCTCCTTGAATGGCCAATCATTAGGAATCCCAGGATCCTTCTCGACCTTAGGTCTTTTGTTCAACCCTAGCTTCTTCGCCTCTTTAGCCTTCTTCTTGTGATGTTCCTTAACCTTCTTTATCACCTTATGCTTTTGTTTCAAAGATACTCTTTTACTTTTACTCTCTACACATTACACAAACAATTAACAAACATTAATAATTTAATACATTTATATTTAGCTATAAACAACAAAATTATACAAATACTTAAAAGGGTGTTTGGAAATATTTTTTTTCTACTTATCTGCTTATTTTTCAGTAAAACCGGCTTCTGCTTATTATAAGGTAAATTAAGCGATTTCTAATGAGCAGATTGAAAGCTGCTTATTAAAAAGTTGTTATTTAAGAATATACAATTACTTAATATTTATGCTTATCTGCTTATTTTTAAGTAGAGGTAGTTTTGTATTATCCAAACATCTTCTACTTATTTGCTTCTTTTTCCTTAAAATAAGCAGCTTCTAACAAGTAGTTAGGAAGCTGCTTATTTCAAAGTGCTTATTTAAAACTGAATTCAAATTACTTAATTACCAACGCAATCGACCTAAAACCTTTTATAAAAGGATTTGAACACAAGTTTTCCAAAATAAGCAAACCCAAAACACTATTTCCTGAACTGCTTATATTTTAGCAACTTATAAGTACTTATTATAAACAATCTAACACACCCTTTAACATATCATAAAAATGTTATCTTTAAATACAATATCACAATTACAGGCTACAAAATCAAACAAACAGCACATAAAACAAAATCTTTTAATGACCCAGATTAGTATTATATGTGAATGGTAATTATAATACATAAAAAGCTAACACAAGCTAATATAATGATTGGATTTATGGAAAATGCATATATGTAGTTGATATTAAGGGTATTTGGAAGTGGGTGTAACTTACTTTTGCTTCTTTTCGGCATGATTAATTCACTGTGTGTTTTTTTGGAGGTTGAATAAGAAGGAGGAGGAGGAGGAGGAGGAGAAAGGGGTTATGACAGCTTATTAGGGTTTTAGAAGGAGGCGCTGAATATACCTAACATGTTATATATTTTTAAACTTTTACATTCATTTTGTGAAAGACAAAATAAATTCTTGAGTAAAAATACACGGTTCGTCCCCAAACTTGTCTAAAAATTTCATGCTGGCTTTGTTTTCACCGTGAGTCCCTATTCCATGTTTTGGCATCATACTGAGTCCTTTTGGCTGTTATTTTTCGGTCAAATCCTGTTATCTGCTGTCAAATCCCGTTGTCCGTTTTGGTTTGAGGGCATAAGCGTCTTTTTAGTGTGACAAAAATTTCTCTTTCTCATTGTACTATGTATCAGACGTCCTATCCATTTTCTCGCCATGAGCTCTAATATAAGTTATGTACTCATTGCTCATCCCCAAACTTGTCTTGAAAGCTTACAAAAAAAAAAAAAAAAAAAAAAAAAAAAAAAAAAAAACCTTAATGCAATGCCAGCCCTGAAATCAAGTTTTCTAAGTGACAAATTAACAAGCTCAAACATTGGTTTTACATTATGACAAGTTACAGTTATTGGCGAAGCTTGACCACTTTGAATTGGGGGGGGGGGGGGGGGGGGGGGCAAAATTTTTGAGGAAAAAAACAGACTACTTCAAACATTCGTACATAGAGTCATATATAAACAAAAACAACAAACCATCGTTAAAGCAAACAATTACAACTCAGCTTGACGGCCTTTAAGCTTTTTGAATTCATCAATTAGGGATTCTGAATCAAAATTTCAGCAACTTCTTTTTCGATGTAAACCACCAAACTATCTGCAAGAAAATCATCTGACATCCTATTGTGAAGTCGGATCTTGCATATCTTCATTGCCAAAAATCCTCTCTCGGCTGTAGCAGTTGAAACCGGAAGTGTTAGGAAGAGACTGAATCAATCTATCAAGTAAATAGTATGACTCACGTTTCTTAGTTTCCACAAGAACTTTGCATAGTTCAGCAACAGTGGAAACCTTACTTAGTTTCGGATTCTTTGACATTTCAATGTGTTAAAATCTCTAACTCGGAACTCAATCGAAGTCTATCTTGTTCGGTAAAATTTGCAGGATAATATTTTTCAACTAGAAGACAAATCTCTTCAATATTATAACCAGTGTTGCAAAAAAAGGTCTACAAGGCCGATTAGTCGCCGATTAGGTGCTACAAGGCCACCTACCTTGTCGATTTATGTAACTGTGTCAAACAAATAAGTCAACCTTGGTCTACGGCGGTCAATGGTAGTCAAACTTACCGGAAACCTATAAATCTTGCCGTAAGTACCCAAAACTCACTGTAAGTATATTACAAGTTGTTTTTTTAGAAAATATCGTGCCAGAAATACCTAAAATTCATCGAAAATACACAAAACTTGCCGGAAATAAACAAAATTTGTCAGTATTGCCAATCCGATTAATCACCGATTAATCCCGCCTAGACAGATTGCAAGTGATGTGTGCAGCGTGTCACGGTGTAGTATAGGGTGATTTGCCTATTTCAAGTTTTACATTTATATTTGGCCGACTTATCCAATAACACACACACACTAACAGACAGTGTATCTGATCAATATGTATATAGTGGTAAGCAGAGTGTCGATCATTAAGAATGGAACATTATTCCTAGCTAGTTGATAACGCTCAAATTGTACATGTTTTTAGGAGCGTTATTGTGGATTTTGTGCATGATATTTGGTTATAATCATATGCTTTTGTTGCTTAATCGTACAAAACTGTGTATGCTAGTTCATTTGTAGCCAAGTACAGGAAAATGAAGAAAAAGACGAAGAAATGATCAATAAACGAAGATTTATGCATGTACGAAGAATTCCCGACAAATGAAAGTCTCTTGGAGTATATTCAAGAAGATAAAAGTCATGAAGTTGTCACTCCAAAGACTTAAGAATAAAGTACAAGAAGGAAAACGAGAAAAGAAATGAAGGAAAGAAGCTAAAACGAAGAATTATTGGAAGACTTGTTGTTCCCGATACACCTTCACCATTTAGGCCACAAGTTGAGCATACGAACTCCGATTTAGTTGATTCAAGCGGCTACGGAACCGGGAGAGAAAGATATACAATTTTCATGTTTATCATTTTTTGCCAAACGCATCCATCCGATTGGTAGGAGCCCGCAACCGAAATGGATGGAGCTGACTTTTTATCCAACCGATCGGTTGGATTGATGACCGAATGGTTGGATTGGACCTGAGGATCCAACCGATCGGTTGGATTGATGACCGAACGGTTGGATACCTCGTTAACTTTTTCAAGAATTTATTCTACCCGATTCTAAGCCATTCTTTCTAATATTCTAGGTCCTTCTATTCACCTTGGAGGCCAAGTTGCAGCATTTATGATCCTAGGGTTGATTTCTCCTATAAATAGGACCATTTTGGCTTGGTTCTAAGTGTGCATTTCTAGCCTCCACCTTAAAGGAAGATTTGTCACCACTTTACCAGTGTGCATTTTTAGCCTCCACCCTAAAGGAAGATTTGTCACCACCTACCATGGTGCAATTCGAGCCTTCACCCTAAAGGACGAATTTCCACCACCTTATCTCACCCAAAAGACCACAAACCTCTGCCAAATTCGTGTGGTGTGCTCGAGGGCTGTTGAAGGCATTTGGGTATTATTTTCCGGATTGGTTAGAAGCTTGTAGTTGATTGGAGGCTTGAAGGTTGCTATAAATCTTTCACCTTTACCTATTGTAATTGATACCTTGGGTAAACTCTTGTTACTTTTAAGATGTTGAATGTTATATCTTATGTTTGGTTCTTTGTGCTTCAAGTGATGTGTTTTGATAATGATAATCACTTAATGCTTGTTTGGATATTATGAAAACTTGTGATAAAAGGGTGTTTGGATACAATTAGTGTTTGTTTGGTTTATGATGAAAGACATCATATTTGGTTAAATTGGAACTTGTCTTGTTTATTATTTTGATTAATTATTGTTCAGTCTAAATATCGAAAGGATTCTCAATAGTGGTTGATTTCAATTCATTAGTCGACGAATGGTTTTGGTCTTGTACTTTGTGACGATTGTATAAGAAACTTATTAAACATAACAAGTAAAGGTTTAATTTGGATTATCGGTCGAAAGACATCTTTTGAATATGTGTTCTAATCATTTTTCAAGTAAATGGAACTTCATGAATTAATAACATCAAAGTCTATAGTTCGAAAGGATTCTTTGTTGTTGTTGGCATAAGGCTCATGACATGACCATTGGATTGAGGCTTATGCACATTTGATTTATAAAACACTAAATTATTATTGGTTTTATAGGCCGTAAGGATTACCTTTGATAATATGTTTTCCAAACTAAACATCCTAATATCCATGTAATCATTTGTCCAAACATGTATGTTCTTTGTGTGCTTGTTCTTATATTGCTTTTCTTGTGGTTTGATCCGTGACAATTATAACCACTAACTTGTTACTTGCTTAAACAAACAAACGACACTTGAGTGCAACCAAGTCTCTTGGGATGACCTTGACTTACCACCCCTATACTACAATTGAATAGGGTACACTTGCCTGAATGTGTTCCTAGTTAACCGGTAATTCTTGTTTATAAATTTAAAGCTTCGATGGAGTGCATCAAGTTTTTGGCGCCGCTGCCGGGGATTTGTTTGTTGTGCTCTTTGTTCATTTGTTTGTTGATTGATTGATTGCTTGTTTTCATTCTTATGATTCGGCACCGTCACCATCAAGTTTTTGGCGCCGCTGATGAGGCGGAAAATGAACCACTTTTAGGGGGTCATTTAAGCCCGGAATTAAACTTATTTGATCAAATATTGCCCTAAATCGTTCCTTTTGTGATTTTAGGTACTTTGGGAGAGAAATCTGGAAAAGGAAGCAATTCGGACGTTTTTGGAGCATAAAAGTGAAGAAAACGCCAAAGTCTTAATTTTCCTTGCTGGGAACAGTAGGTGACGGCGTCAAGAAGGAAATTCTGACGGCGTCAAGAGTAATTTCCATGGCGACCCAGTACAGAATTGACGGCGTCACAAGATAGGGCGTCAAAAGTAAAATGCATGACGGCCTGGAAACACATAACACATGACGGCGTCAAAAGTAGATCAAGGCAGTCCGAGAAGTATTTTGGCGGCGAGATGACGGCGTCACAAATTTGTTCTTGAAGCCGTCAGACCCTATTTCCTATATATAGTTTTCTAATTTTCACATTAAAAAAGAGAGAAGTTTTTGGAGAAACCCTAAGGCCGAACTTGGTACGAATTTTACAGGTTTTTCAAGGGTTCTCAGCCCTTTAACCCTTTCATGTGTAATTGAGATAAGTGTTCTTTTAATTCAATCAATATGTCTATGTGTTGGTTGTCTATATCTTGTTCTTGTCTTAATTCCATCATGCTAGGCTAGATCTATCTTGTGTTTGCTTAGATCTAATGAAACCTAGATGTTAATTATGTGTTGATTACTTGTTTATGGTTGTATTGGATGAATGAATTCGATGTTAGGCTTAAGAAAACTGGCAGATCTCCAAATGGTAACATGCTTGAACGTCTTAGGAAACATGAACTGACGTACACTAGGTTTTATTGGTTGTATTTAATGCATGAGTAAATTCTAATGATCCCATGTTAGGAGCTTCTTAGCCGGCTTGACATAGGAGTGAAGTAGGCACTCATAGGATTGGGGAATTAAGTGCACCACCCCATGAATGGTATTAAGGAATACAATCCGTCATCCACGCAACTATAACAAGTAATTAACGTGTAAAAGATATCTAGGGAGTAGTGAAATCTAAGTAAACACATCTTCTCCACTTATTGCTCACAACCTTAGTATAATTTAGTTTATTTTCATTTTTAGTATTTTATTTTGATTGCATCTTTAGTATTGGGTTAGTTGACTAGCAACTAATTCCGCCCAAATCCTTCAAACCCGAGATTTTTACTTGTTTTCTAAAAAATTATAAAAATACAAAAATAATCATCCCTCATCTTTAGAACTAGTATTTAGGTTTTCTAATCCTAGCGACACTATTCCTAGCTGAACGATCAATCCCCCGGTACTTGTCACTATACTATACTACAACGATCAGGTACACTGCCTGGTGGGGGTTGTAAGCTTCTCAAGATCCCTTGAGAGGTAAAGCCTGGTGCGATCCCTACGTATCAAGTTTTTGGCGCCGCAGCCCGGGGAATAGTTATTGTCTAGGTTAGAATCTCTTTTTATTAGGTCTACTTGCTAGATTCCTTTCTAGTAAGATTTTATTTTTATTTTTAGGTTTTCTTTGGTCTATCTTTTTCTTTGTGCCTTTGTTAGTAAATTAATATTCATTGACTATTCCGTTGACCAATATGGAAAACGCGAATCCACCCCTTTCCCCTAGAGAAGTGGCCGTGTTACGTGAACAAATTGAGAGTGAGATTAGGGAACTTAGGGAGCTTAATAGGTTGATTAAGGTTGAGCTCGAACATGCATTTAGTGACCTAGCGACCGCCTTGTATTCAAATGAGGACCTAGGGCCTAATGATTTTGTGAATGTTGTTGAAGAACTAGAAGAAGGGGAAATAGATCCGAAGCTTAATGATTACTTTAATCTATACCCCACTAAGGAGGAGATGGCATATTATAATAATCTTATTGATAACCAGCGATCTCCTTTCACTATAATCGAACCTAAGATAAAGAGAGGCGATCCTAAGAATGCTAAAATACCATGTATGATTGGGTATAGACACGTTGAAAATGCTTACATTGACTTTAAATCCCCAATCAACATCATGTTCTCAAATGTTTATAATGATATTGTGAAAACAAGACTTCAACCTAGAAGAGATCCCAAATACCCCGGTGGAGTTTGTAACTTTGTCGGGAGAGTTAAAGGTTTACATGTCTTTGTTGGTAATTTCACTTTTGTCACCGACTTTATGATTGTGGAGGATCTTGCTAATGTTATTGATTGTCGATTATCCAATGTTGTGTTTGGCAAACCGTTTGTTGAGGAGTCTAAGTTGGAATATGATGAGATAGAAGGGACAATCCGATTTGCAAGTAACACCGATAGTATCACTTATAGGATGCCTAATAGGATGAAAGAATTTCGCTTTATATCCCGATTTGATAAGGACAACGTTGGTGCTTTTGAAGACATCAATGAAGAGGATAAGAAAAAGGGCATGGATTATGTATGGGAAAAGAGGAGTATTTTTTACAAAGATTGCTTGGCCCTAGGACCAAGGTATAAAGTCGATAAAGAATTTGCCCAAAAGATTATGGGGGCGGTCGAGAAAAAGATGATTGGTTTCTACAAAGAATATTTACAATCAGAGAGTGAAACCAATGATGAGGTCACGTAGTAACCCATGACCTTGAGTCTAGCTACAAGACTCGTAAATAAAGAAAAGCGCTTCTTGGGAGGCAACCCATGTTTTGTGTGATTTTATTTTTGTTTGTTTGTTATTTGCTTCCGTATGCATGCTTTATTTTTATTGTTGGTAGATCATGTTTCTCAATTAAATAGTGGAAATACTTTACTTTGTTGTTTTGGCCTAGTCTTAACTCCACCTAAAAGTATTTTTGCAAAAGATAAGTGTAAGGGGAAACCCCAAATATGTTTTTAAGAAATAAACCGATCATGATTCTCCACAATATTAAATGAACATGTATATTCGTATTTGTTAGAGTCAAATGCTTGTATCAAGTCATAATGAAGTTTTGCAGGATTTTCCAGGAAGTAGGACCAAGTTTTTCCAGAAATTTTCCGGAAACTTAACATAAGAATTTCTGCAGGTCACTTCTGACGGCGTCACGAGTTAACTCTTGACGGCATCACGTGTAAAAATCTGGAAATTTTACCGGTTTTGTTTTTCTAACGGAGTCTTATGGTTTTTGTGAATTATTAAGTTTTATAATCTCCAGGAAATCTGCAAACTTCATTCCACAAGCATTATATCTTATTTTGTTTTCTAGGATTTAGTAACTTATATAGGATGCCGCCGATTTTATGCGAGGTTGTCTTATCTATTTTCTCAAAATTCACAGGTTATGTATGACAAGAAGATGATTTATATTCTGGAAGGGAAGCTTTGATTGTTCATTTTCTTGGAGGAAGATCTAACCTGACCACCTTATTATCCATACCGAGCGAATCAGGGGAGTATTTGATTTCATTCTTTTTACTATTTCACTTTTACATTCTTTACTTGAACATTGGGGACAATGTTGATCTTAAGTGTAAGAGGAGGGTAAAAAGATGATACCTTACATGTATACTTTCGCTTGAATTTGTTTTGTTTGATGGTAGATGTGTAATAAAACTATGAGAAATACTTGTTAGTGCAATTTTAGCGCCAAATTAAATTTTTTTTTACAACATTTAGGAGTGAAACTTTAGCCATAGCAAGCGTCTCATGGATAGGAGAATGTATGACTAGCACATAACCGTATATTCAGAAAAATTTTCCACCCAAATATGTGAGGTTCGCCTTTAGATTTGATAGGAAAAGCATTTACTATTAGTGCTTATGAGTGTACCGGTAGCATTTAGATTCTAGAACTTGCGTCACCCTTGTGTTAAACCAGTATCATAATTACTTGACCATTTAAGTCATATTACTTGGCTAGTTAAGTCAACTAATTTTTTTCCACACCTTAGCGTTGTACTCATTTTTAGTACACGAAACCCCTAGTACACCCCTCCGAGCCTATCTTTTCGTTTCTAACTTTAAGCATCTTACTTAAAGGAAGAATTTGTTACACCCCACTTAAATGTACACCCAAATCGCCTTAGCCTTCCGTGTATGCGCTCATTTTTAGTGCATTATTGTCATTTGTAAACCCTAAGTTAACTATCTAATTGACTACATGGTTGCTAAGTCGAGTCATATCCTTGTACATATTGTTTTGGGACGATTGGGACTCATGGGTAAAGTACTTATTTTATGGAGTAATGGGGAAGAACATCATTTATTACCCCCATATGTACGTTAATCTTAAAAGTGCTCCAAGTGTTTTGATTTTCTTAATTCGAGTCATTAGTTTAGTTTATTGTAAAGTATGTAAAGATTCAAGTGTAAGGGGAATTTTCATTCCTTATGATGTATTATTTTGGATGGTAGGGTAAAAGTGTATGCAAAAAAAAAAAAAAAAAAAAAAAAAAAAATAGAAAAAGAAAAAGAGAAAAAAAACATACGGACTACCATCCCTTTTTATTCTATGTTCATTTTATATTTTTGTTATTTTTCATTTATTAGCTTAAGTCGAGTCTAGTCTTGGCTTAGCAATGCCACATTGTACATGTAATTAATCAAGATTGTTAGCTCGCCACCAGTAAAAACTTCCTTTATCCAACAAAACCGTGTATTTCATATCCCTACACATAACGTTACAACCCTTTAAAAGACCTCTTTGATAGTTTATCCTAGGTGCTTACGCCATGTGGTGGAGGTTTGATCCTTTCCCAAGCCTATGGTAATCTATTTTGCTATGACAGGTAGTGAGAGATATTTTCTGTTTCCATATTGTAGTTTATACTTTATTACACCCGAGAGATGTGAGTATCTAAACACTATTTGTGAGGTGCTTGTGTATGACCTCCGTGCTTGTCTATTGGACTTTAGTGGAACGATTATTTGTTGTAATTACTTTTATATTAGTGTTATATGACCCCTAACTTGTATTTTGAGTAGAATAAAAGCACATTTGCTTGAGGACAAGCAAATCTCAAGTGTAAGGGTATATGATGAGGCGAAAAATGAACCACTTTTAGGGGGTCATTTAAGCCCGGAATTGAATTTATTTGATCAAATATTGCCCTAAATCGTTCCTTTTGTGATTTTAGGTACTTTGGGAGAGAAATCTGGAAAAGGAAGCAATTCGGACGTTTTTGGAGCATAAAAGTGAAGAAAACGCCAAAGTCTTAATTTTCCTTGCTGGGAACAGTAGGTGACAACGTCAAGAAGGAAATTCTGACGGCGTCAAGAGTAATTTCCATGACGACCCAGTACAGAATTGACGGCGTCACAAGATAGGGCGTCAAGAGTAAAATGCATGACGGCCTGGAAACACATAACACATGACGGCGTCAAAAGTATATCAAGGCAGTCCGAGAAGTATTTTGGCGGCGAGATGACGGCGTCACAAATTTGTTCTTGAAGCCATCAGACCCTATTTCCTATATATAGTTTTCTAATTTTCACATTAAAAAAGAGAGAAGTTTTTGGAGAAACCCTAAGGCCAAACTTGGTACGAATTTTACAGGTTTTTCAAGGGTTCTCAGCCCTTGAACCCTTTCATGTGTAATTGAGATAAGTGTTCTTTTAATTCAATCAATATGTCTATGTGTTGGTTGTCTATATCTTGTTCTTGTCTTAATTCCATCATGTTAGGCTAGATCTATCTTGTGTTTGCTTGGATCTAATGAAACCTAGATGTTAATTATGTGTTGATTACTTGTTTATGGTTGTATTGGATTAATGAATTCGATGTTATGCTTAAGAAAACTGGCAGATCTCCAAATGGTAACATGCTTGAACGTCTTAGGAAACATGAACTGTCGTGCACTAGGTTTTATTGGTTGTATTTAATGCATGAGTAAATTCTAATGATCCCATGTTAGGAGCTTCTTAGCCGGCTCAACATAGGAGTGAAGTAGGCACTCATAGGATTGGGGAATTAAGTGCGCCACCCCATGAATGGTATTAAGGAATACAATCCGTCATCCACGCAACTATAACAAGTAATTAACGTGTAAAAGATATCTAGGGAGTAGTGAAATCTAAGTAAACACATCTTCTCTACTTATTGCTCACAACCTTAGTATAATTTAGTTTATTTTCATTATTAGTATTTTATTTTGATTGCATCTTTAGTATTGGGTTAGTTGACTAGCAACTAATTCCGCCCAAATCCTTCAAACCCGAGATTTTTACTTGCTTTCTAAAAAATTATAAAAATACAACAATAATCATCCCTCATCTTTAGAACTAGTATTTAGGTTTTCTAATCCTAGCGACACTATTCCTAGCTGAACGATCAATCCCCCGGTACTTGTCACTATACTATACTACAACGATCAGGTACACTGCCTGGTGGGGGTTGTAAGCTTCTCAAGATCCCTTGAGAGGTAAAGCCTGGTGCGATCCCTACGTATTAGCCGCTGCCGGGGACTTGTTTTACACTTGTTTGTTTGTTTGATTGTCTTCTTGTTTGATAAATTGCTCATTTGCTTATTATATTGATTCCTTGCTTGATCATAATTCCGGCACCACCGCAACAAATTATTGGCGCCGTTGCCGGGGTTTTGGTTCCATTGTTCTAAAAATTCTCATTTCAATATTTGCTACCTAAATGTGCTCAAAAATTGCTTGCGAATAAAAATACCACCACAACCACCCAAATCATCCCAACCGATCAGTCACCAACCGTAATCGATTCGGTTGGAGGCTTCGGACCCAAAATTTTATTAGTTTTTGTTTTTCTTGATTTGTGAGTTTGAGTTTTATAAGTTATGTGATCTCTTGCATATTTTTGTGTTTCTTTTTGTTTGTGTTATTTTTGAGTTGATTAGTTTCGTATAAATTTTGAATAAGACTATCTTGTTTTAGATTGTTTTGTTTTGATTTTTTTACGTGACTAATTATGTTTTGCTTGCGTCTATGTGCTTTTCATTTTCTGTGATCGTGCTCTTATTTGTTTATGTTTGTTTTTGTTTAGTGTCGTTTTATGCTCTTAATGTTCTACTTGTATATATGTGTTTATGTGTTTTATTTACTTGTGTTTATTTTTGTGTTTGTTACGTTATGTGTTTTTGTTTTATTTTATCAATAAAAGTTTTAAGTAAAACTTGTTTAAAAAAAAAGTTACCAAACACCCAACCGATTCGGTTGCGGGTTGCAACCGAACGGATGGATGTGACGTGAGGATCCATCCGATCGGATGGATGGATTGGCATCGGATCGGATGGACCAATCGTTAAATAAAAAAAAACATTTTTCATATTTTGTTCTTGTGTGTTTGTGTTTAGATCGAGTAAGTTTAAATGTATTTTGGGTTTTGCGAGAGCGTCATTTCTTTTATTCTACCTTAACTCGGTTTTGCCATTTTTAATTTTTAGTATGTTGTGAATAAATAAGTACATGTCTTTAGTAAAATAAAAAATGTTTTGAACTTTGTCGGTATGTTCACTGGAAACCCTCACGAGACTTCACTCGTCCACTCGGGCCACCGAGGGGTTTAAAAGGCTTGTTGCATATGCTAAATGCAATCGTGATGCCTACGAAAGTGAGTTTTAAGATTTTACGTGTTTTTGTAGTTAGTTTATTTTTGCAGATTTAATAAGCTCTTGAAGATTGGATTATTGGTGACATTATACTTGGTGTGGAGATGTTTTATGGAAGCGAAATCGATTGATCTCACAAGCTTATGCTAGCATTTGCTTATCAACTTATCATATGGTGTTCAATCGCGATTTCTTGGCCTGGGAAGTTTCGTTTCTCTTGGACTATCTACTTATTTATTTTTCCCTATTTTACATACTTTGAAGTATATTTTTACATTAAGGATAATGCTTAACTTAAGTGTGGGGGGAAAGTGAAATAGTGAAAAACGAAACTAATTTTCAAGTTTATAATTTTTGGGCCAATTTAAAATTTCGTATACTTGTTTACCCTTATTATCTAGTTGTTTTCACGCTTTTAAGATAATATATTAGAATAACTGGATAATCCCACTGGTGAAATCTATAATTTTGAAAAATTTGAGATGTGTCATGATTAATATTGCAATCCATTCTGGGATCGATAACATTTGCTAGCATATTATAGCCCTTTTCACTAAATTGTGAGGATTTTAGCCTGTTTCATATATAGCATTCATCTTTTATGCTTGGATCTTTTGTTATGAGTGTGCCAGTGATTTTATTTATTCTAGAACTTGTAGTTGTAAATCATTACCAGACCGTAGTAAGATCGCATTCGTGTGATATAAGTGTATTCATGTGATAAAGAGGCACCTTAGGAATAAAACCAAATGGCCATCCGTTTACACTGTAATTTTTTGCTAACCACATCGGTTAGTTATCCTCGTATTTGGAACCCATTTGTTAGCGTTTATCTTTAGTGCTAGATACCATTAGTTCACCCTCCGAGCCATCATTTTCATTTTTGTTACATCCAGAAAAATACAAAAATATTTTACACTTTAAACCTTAGCCTAACCCCTTGTCAAAGTCTAAATGGTGGGTTGCTAGTTGCTTGGTATGTTGGATTGTTTTTGATGATTAATAGTTAGCCACACTTTGCCATTCGTGTGTACCATTCCGACAAAGATGAAGGAGACATCTTTCAAGATTTGTATTTTTGTGGTGTATGCTTATACGAAGTGTGGGGGAGATGTGTTATATGAAGGAGAAATGTTGAAAAAAAAATGAAAATAAAAAGAAAAAAAATGAAAAAGTTTAAAAAAATTAATAAGTCATCGCAACTATAAGGTGACAATTATAGCAAATGTGCTATATGTGAGATGAAGAAGGAAAGTTATGTGATATGTTGTTAGCCGATGTGCTATGTATGAAGAATATTGTTATGGCGAATTGATGTATCGATATGTGAAAGTCCGAAGAAGAGATGATTGTAACTATAATCATTGTCGGGTTTGCGGTTTGTTCGGTGACTAGCAACAATGGGACTTTGACTTGACTTTATTTTTCTTTTAAAACCAATTTCATAAATATTCTCATGCCTTATCCCTACCCTTACCAAATTACTTTATTCATCTGGATATTGTAATGGCTTTGTGAGAATATCAAGTGCATGAATATTGTAGTGACCATCCGAGTTTTTGAGGAATCGAATAACGCGTCAGCGATCTGAGGATTACTACCTTAGTGACCATCTGTTGTTCGAGTAAATCAAGAATTCGTGCCAGCGATCTATTGTATTCTTGTATGAGATGTTTGAACATAAGCCTGGTACAAACCTGAAGCCTTATTGTTACAACCCGAATAAAAGACCTCTTTAGATGTTTACACTGGGTGCTTACACCACGTCGGTGGAGTTTTTTTTCTTGTACAAGCCTATGGTAATAAACGGATAATGACTAAGCTATGAGTGTGATTTATCTTATATACTCCACCACCACAAATAAATGAGTGTTGAATGAATTATTCTTGATTTCTTTTTCGTGAGGTGTTTAGAAATGTTAATCAAGCAAGAAAATCATTGGGTATTGTCAAACATCTCAATTTTTCACCATTAAGCTTTAAAACGATGAATCTTATCTTGTACTTGTACTTGATAGATTTGTATCACATTTTTCTAATCATTCTTATGCACCATGTGGATTTATTTTTCTTTTTCTAGATTTGCTTGAGGGTAATCAAAGTTCAAGTGTGGGGGATTTGATAACGCTCAAATTGTACATGTTTTTAGGAGCGTTATTGTGGATTTTGTGCATGATATTTAGTTATAATTATATGCTTTTGTTGCTTAATCATACAAAAGTGTGTATGCTGGTTCATTTGTAGCCAAGTACAGGAAAATGAAGAAAAAGACGAAGAAATGATCAATAAACGAAGATTTATGCATGTACGAACAATTCCCGACAAATGAAAGTCTCTTGAAGTATATTTGAGAAGATAAAAGTCATGAAGTTGTCACTCCAAAGACTCAAGAATAAAGTACAAGAAGGAAAACGAGAAAAGAAATGAAGGAAAGAAGCTAAAATGAAGAATTATTGGAAGACTTGTTGTTCCCGACACACCTTCACCATTTTGGCCACAAGTTGAGTATACGAACTCCGATTTAGTTGATTCAAGCGGCTACGGTACCGAGAGAGAAAGATCTACAATTTTCATGTTTATCATTTTCTGCCAAACGCATCCATCCGATCGGTAGGAGCCCTCAACCGAAACGGATGGAGCTAACTTTTTCATCCAACCGATCGGTTGGATTGATGACCGAACGGTTGTATTGGACCTGAGGATCCAACTAATTGGTTGGATTGATGACCGAACGGTTAGATGCCTCGTTAACTTTTTCAAGAATTTATTCTACCCGATTCTAGGCCATTCTTTCTGGTATTCTAGGTCCTTCTATTCACCTTGGAGGCCAAGTTGCAGCATTTATGATCCTAGGGTTGACTTCTCCTATAAATAGGACCATTTTGGCTTGGTTCTAAGTGTGCATTTCTAGCCTCCACCTTAAAGGAAGATTTGTCACCACCTTACCAGTGTGCATTTCTAGCCTCCACCGTAAAGGAAGATTTGTCACCACCTAACATGGTGCAATTCGAGCCTCCACCCTAAAGGATGAATTTCCACCACCTTATCTCACCTAAAAGACCACAAACCTCTGCCAAATTCGTGTGGTGTACTCGAGGGCTGTTGAAGGCATTTGGGTATTATTTTCCGGATTGGTTAGAAGCTTGTAGTTGATTGGAGGCTTGAAGGTTGCTATAAATCTTTCACATTTACCTATTGTAATTGATACCTTGGGTACTCTCTTGTTACTTTTAAGATATTGAATGTTATATCTCATGTTTGGTTCTTTGTATTTCATGTGATGTGTTTTGATAATGATAATCTCTTAATGCTTGTTTGGATATTATGAAAACTTGTGATAAAAGGATGTTTGGATACAATTAGTGTTTGTTTGGTTTATGATGAAAGACATCATATTTGGTTAAATTGGAACTTGTCTTGTTTATTGTTTTGATTAATTATTGTTGAGTCTAAATGTGGAAAGGATTCTCAATAGTAATTGATTTCAATTCATTAGTCGACGAATGGTTTTGGTCTTGTACTTTGTGACGATTGTATGAGAAACTTAATAAACATAACAAGTAAATGTTTAATTTGGATTATCGGTCGAAAGACATCTTTTGAATATGTGTTCTAATAATTTTTCAAGTAAATAGAACTTCATGAATTAATAACATCAAAGTCTATAGTTCGAAAGGATTCTTTGTTGTTGTTGGCATAAGGCTCATGACATGACCATTTGATTGAGGCTTATGCAAATTTGATTTATAAAACACTAAATTATTATTGGTTTTATAGGCCGTAAGGATTACCTTTGATAATATGTTTTCCAAACTAAACATCCTAATGATGCGTGGGAATCGCAACAGGCTTTACCTCTCGAGGGATCTCGAGAAGCTTACAACCCCCACCAGGCAGTGTACCTGATCGTTGTAGTATAGTATAGTGACAAGTACCGGGGGATTGATCGTTCAGCTTAGGAATAGTGTCGCTAGGATTAGAAAACCTAAATACTAGTTCTAAAGGTGAGGGATGATTATTTTTGTGTTTTTATATTTTATAGAAAGCAATTAAAAATCTCGGGTTTGAAGGATTTGGGCGGAATTAGTTGCTAATCAACTAACCCAATACTAAAGATGCAATCAAAATAAAATACTAGAAATGAAAATAAACTAAATTATACTAAAGTTGTGAGCAATAAGTGGAGAAAATATGTTTACTTAGATTTCACTACTCCCTAGACATCTTTTACATGTTAATTACTTGTTATAATTGCATGGATGACGGATCGTATTCCTTAATACCATTCATGGGGTGACACACTTAACTCCCCAATTCTATGAGCTCTTATCTCCTCCTACACCATGCCCAACACAACTATAGGGATTGTAAACAGTGGCTCATGCATTAAATACAACAAATAAAGACCTAGTGCACGTCGGTTCATGTTTCTTAATACGTTCAAGCATGTTACCAATTGGAGATCTGCCAGTTTTCTTAAGCCTAACATATAAATCATTCATCCAAGACAAGTATAAACAAGTAATCAACACATAATTAACATCTAGGTTTCATTAGATCCAAGCAAACACAAGATAGATCTAGCCTAGCATGATGGAATTAAGACGAGAACAAGATATAGACAACCAACACATAGACATATTGATTGAATTAAAAGAACACTTATCTTAATTACACATGAAAGGTATCAAGGGCTTGGAACCCTTGAAAAACCTGTAAAATTCGCACCAAGTTCGTACTTAGGGTTTCTCCAAAACTTCTCCCTTTTAAATGTGAAAATTAGAAAACTATATATAAGAAAAGGGGTCTGACGGCGTCAAGACTAAACTTGTGACGCCGTCACCCCGCCGCCAAAACTATTCTCGGACTGCCTTGATCTACATTTGACGCTGTCAAGACTTAATCATTTCCAGGCCGTCATGACTTTTACTCTTGACGCCCTACCTTCGTGACGCCGTCAAATCTCTACTGGATCGTCATGGAATTTTGCTCTTGACGCCGTCAGGATGTTACTCTTGACGCCGTCACCTACTGTTCCCAGCATGGAAAATTAAGACTTTGGCGTTTTCTTCACTTTTATGCTCCAAAAACGTCCGAATTGCTTCCTTTTCCAGATTTCACTCCCAAAGTACCTAAAATCACAAAAGGAACGATTTAGGGCAATATTTGATCAAATAAATTCGAATTCGGGCTTAAATGACCCCCTAAAAACGGATCATTTTTCGCCTCATCACCTAATATCCATGTAATCATTTGTCCAAACATGTATATTCTTTGTGTGCTTGTTCTTATATTGCTTTTCTTGTGGTTTGATCCGTGACAATCATAACCACTAACTTGTTACTTGCTTAAACAAACAAACGACACTTGAGTGCAACCAAGTCTCTTGGGACGACCTTGACTTATGATGCATGGGAATTGCACCAGGCTTTACCTCTCGAGGGATCTCGAGAAGCTTACAACCCCCACCAGGCAGTGTACCTGATCATTGTAGTATAGTATAGTGACAAGTACCGGGGGATTGATCGTTCAACTCAGGAATAGTGTCGCTAGGATTAGAAAGCCTAAAAACTAGGTCTAGAGGTGAGGGGATGATTCTTTTTGTATTTTTATATTTTATAAAAGCAAGTAAAAATCTCGGGTTTTGGAAGAATGGGTGGAATTAGTTGCTAGTCAACTAACCCAATAACTAAAGATGCAGTCAAAATAAAATGACAAAAACGAAAATAAAGCTAATTAAACTAGTGGTGTGAACAATATATGGGAGAATTGTGTTTACTTAGATTTCACTACTCCCTAGATATCTTTTACAGGTTAATTACTTGTTACAGTTGCGTGGATGACGGGTTATATTCCTTAATATCAGTCATGGGGTGGCGTACTTACTTCCCCAATTCTATAAGCTCCTACTTCACTCCTATGTCGAGCCTGCAAGAAGCTCCTAACATGTGATCACTAGAATTCGCTCATGCATTAAATACAACCATAAAAACCTAGTATACATCGGTTCATGTTTCTTAAGACGTTCAAGCAAGTTACACAATGGAGATCTGCCAGTTTTCTTAAGCCTAACATTGAAATCATTCATCCATTACAACTATAAACAAGTAATCAACCTATAATCAACATCTAGGTTTCATTACATCTAAGCAAACATATAAAAGATCTAGCCTAGCATGTTAAAATCAAGACAAGCGTAAGATATATTCAAACAACACATAGACATATTGAATGAATTGAAAGAAAACTTATCTCAATTGAACATGAAGGGTTTCAAGGGGTGAAAACCCTTGAAAATACTATTACAAACGAGCTAGGGTTTATTAAGTTCAGCCCTAAAATTCTCCACACAAGTTCCTCCCTTAGTGAATGAAAATTAGAAAAGTATATATAGATTTCATGAGGTGACGGTGTCAAGAGGAAAGTTCTGACGCCGTCATCTCGCCGCCAAAAATCTTCTCAGATTGTCTAGATCCAGATCTGACACCGTCACGTGTATTTCTGCTCTGGGCCGTCACCACTTTTACTCTTGACGCCCTTGTTCTGACGCCGTCACGTTTTCTCTGGGCCGTCACCAAAATTGCTCTTGACGCCGTCATCAAATCCTTCTTGACGCCGTCAGGTACTGTTCCCAGCAAGAAAAATTAAGACTTTGCCGTTTTCTTCACTTTTATGCTCCAAAAACGTCCAAAAGGCTTCCTTTTCCAGAATTCACTCCCAACGTACCTAAAATCACAAAAGGAACGTTTTAGGGTAATATTTGATCAAATAAATTCCAGTTCCGGCTTAAATGACCCCCTAAAAATGGATCATTTTCGCCTCATCAACTTACCACCCCTATACTACAATTGACCAGGGTATACTTGCCCGAATGTGTTCCTAGTTAAACGGTAATTCTTGTTTATAAATTTAAAGCTTCGATGGAGCGCATCACTAGTCTATCAGTATTTTAATATTCTAAGTTAGTTTTACAATCTAAACTAACGCAAGGGGGTTTAGTCTGAGAGACTAGCACGATTTGGTAGTTAAGCAGTAAATTAAACTAATGAGAACGAATCAGCGAATAGCAAACATGTACACAAATAGATAATAGATACAGATAGAAGGCATGTTCTGATTGTTAAGTAGCTTGTCACTTGTTTTATTGCTAGTTTTATATGTTGTGTATCGTAATCTAATCTGTCTCATTGGATCATAAATATAGGCGAGGAAATTCTTATTGATCACTTATGCCTATCCCACTTTCTTGACGCTAGATAAGTAGGCGAGGAGGGGGTATGACAACCTAAGCAAAACTCAGCTAGACACAGAGGTTATCAAAGCACATATATAAGTCACCAAAAACATCAACATATAAACTTTAATTGATGGGAAAGCAATTTTAAGGGGAGCAGCATGGTGGCCACAAGCCCACCAATCCTGATGAATTAAAGCTTACTATTACAGATAAAACAAAACCACCTAATGAATTAGATACATGCATGACCTTCTTACTGCTCTAAGATCTTCTTATGGGGTGTGTCTTGTGTTGCCAAGTCGTCTGAATTCGTCTCCTTAGGGTTTCTGTCTCTCTTAAATTCGTCTGACTCTTGGGGTATTTATAGGTTCTGTCTGAGGGCTCGATGCGGCGCAAGTGAATAAGTAGATGCGGCGCATCTACTTAACTTCGCCTGGGCCCAAGATTAATAAATTATAGAATATTCATACACCGTCTTCAGATGCGGCGTAACTTAAATCTTTATGCGGAGCATGTCCTTCAGTATCTTGAATCGTATTTGGTGAAGTCTTGATATAGATACGGCATATGTTGATAATATGATGCGGCGTATCTGGAGTAGAACAAGTTGGATCTTCTTCATCTACCAAAGTTCCATATGCGGCGCATGATATAATCTCATGCGGCGCATGTTTCTAAGTCAGGCAATGGTCTTCGAATTCATCTAAGTATGATAGTACGGCGCATCTGTCTAGAATGATGTGGCGTATCTTCTGGAATTCAGTAGACTTTTTCATCTTGATCATCTTGATAGTACGGCGCATCTGTCTAGAATGATACGTGGGAATCGCACCAGGCTTTACCTCTCAAGGGATCTCGAGAAGCTTACAACCCCCACCAGGCAGTGTACTTGATCGTTGTAGTATAGTATAGTGACAAGTACCGGGGGATTGATCGTTCAACTTTGGAATAGTGTCGCTAGGATTAGAAAGCCTAAAAACTAGGTTTAAAGGTGAGGGATGATTCTTTTTGTATTTTTATATTTTTATAAAAGCAAAAAAAATCTCGGGTTTTGGAAGAGTGGGCGGAATTAGTTGCTAGTCAACTAACCTAATAACTAAAGATGCAATCAAAACAAAATAACAGAAATGAAAATAAATCTAATTATACTAGTGTGGTGTAAACAATAATAGGGAAAGTTGTGTTTACTTAGATTTCATTACTTCCTAGATATCTTTTACAGGTTGATAATTTGTTACAATTGCATGGATGACGGGTCGTATTCCTTAATACTAGTCGTAGGGCCGTGTACAATATTCCCTAACTCTATAGGATCCTACTTCACTCCTATGTCGAGCCGTTAGAAGCTCCTAACATGGGATCATTAGAATTCTCCTACGCATTAAATACAACCAAAAATCATAGTACACCTCTGATCATGTTTCTTAAGACGTTCAAGCATGTCACCAATGGAAGTCTGCCAGTTTTCTTAAGCCTAACATCGAATACAATCATCCGTAACAACTATAAACAAACAATCAACCCATAATTAACATCTAGGTTTCACTACATCTAAGCAAACACACAAGAGATCTAGCCAAGCATGTTAAATTGAAGACAATTGTAAGATATATTCAAGCAACACATAGACATATTTATTGAATTGAAAGAGTACTTATCTTAATTGAACATGAAAGGTTTCAAAGGGTAAAAACCCTTGAAAAAGCTGTGAAAATCGGACTAGGGTTTCTCTCCAAAGTTACACCCTAAAAGTTACACACTAATGAATGAAAATTGCAAAACTATATATAGATTTTACAGGGTGACGGCGTCAAAAAGGAAATTCTGACGCCGTCAACTCGCCGCCCATAATGAAATCGGATTGCCTAGATCCACTTTTGACGCCGTCATGTGTAAAGTTGTTCTGGGCCGTCACTAACATTTGGACCATGACGGCCTATGGTGACGCCGTCATGTCCTTAGTACAAAACTTTCTGGATCGTCATGTGCACCATCCACTTCCACCTCTTGTATTACTCTTGACGCCGTCATTAAGAATCTTGTGACGCCGTCAGGTACTGTTCCCATCAAGGAAAATTAAGACTTTGCCGTTTTCTTCACTTTTATGCTCCAAAAACGTCTAAAATGCTTCCTTTTCTAGATTTAACTTCAAAAGTACCTAAAATGACAAAAGGAACGATTCATGGCAATATTTGATCAAATAAATTCGAATCCGGGCTTTAATGACCCCCTAAAAACGGTTCATTTTTCGCCTCATCATATCACGTACATGTACCAAATCTAAGAACCTCTCTCTTATAACCCCCTCATTGTCAACAAACCTCAAAACTATGTCCATTTGTTCCTTCTTTGACTCATCTCGTGCTTCGTCGACCATGACACAAAAGTATGAGTTTCCCACTTCACTCCTAATATGCTTCCTGATTCAATCAATAGTATATATAATATTATATTAAAAAGAACCTGACCAATTTGCGAAATTACTCTCTAACCAAGAATGAATCAACCAAAAGGTCAAAGAAAGTCAACGAAGTGTGAATGGAAAATCGTGTTCGGTTCGTGATCGGGTGATTTTGAATAGTTGAGAATTTTGGATTTTATAACTACGAATAACAAACATAAATTAAAAAGCAATAATAAAGTACAAAAACAAGCACGTAAAACACAAATAAGCCAAAACTAAATCTAAACTAAAAACGCAAACTTACGGGATTCTTAACAAGCCTTAAAACCTAAATTTTGGAAAATTAACCCTAAAAAGTAAAAACACAAATTTATTTTTTAAAAGTCCTAAATACTTAAAAATAATTTTAGAAAAAAGATTTTTTTTACTTTTATTTTATTTTTTATGAATTAAAAAATTAATTTAAACTAATTAAATGATTACAAATATTAAACTAAAAGAGAAAAATCTGAAATTTTTTAAAAAACTACTTTAAAGTAAACTCAATCTAAGAAAAATAAAATGGTGGGATCAGCTTTTGTGGATAAGCAGAAATTAAGCAATTAAGCAATTTAGGCTAAAATAAAAATAAAATGTTAAAACAATTATTGTTGCAACCCTTGGCAGGAAAGACCCAAGGGCAAAGTTGGTGTGGTGGTGGTGTGTTAAGGTTGAGGTCAGGGGTTTGAGTCCCCGCTCACCCTGACTTCCAAAGCTCCCCTTTTTGCACTTTTTCATTTTGGAAACTGTTTATAAGCTAAAAATATTAATCTTTTGTGAAAACAAAACTTTTACTCTTCACCAAATAAGCTAGGAAAAGCAGATAAGCTTATCAATTATGCTAAAAACTTAAAAAAAAAAAAAACTACTTAGCTTAAAATTCAATAAAAGCTGTTATAAGCTAAGGGTGATAAACTAATGACTTGATTAAGCTATTGGGACCTAAAGCAAACTAAATAAGTTGATTTAAACCTAAATAAGCAGATCTAATAAGGCTAGAAAACTGAAAAGATCAAAATAAGCAAAATGCTAAACTAAGGTACAAACAGACCTGACTACCCTACTTTAAGTTGTCTAATAAGCAATTAAATCAATAATCTAATCTATGAAAATCTCAAAACAGCATATACTAGCAACAAAAGAACATGTATAATCAAAATCAATAATTTTAGAATTAAAGTGAGCCTATTTAAGAGCTGATAAGAGGGACCGTTAATCACTTTAACACTTGAGCAAAATTTTGATTCAAAACACAGTTCTAAGTACCTAAATTTTGAATGAAAAATCGCGTTCGGTTCGTGATCGGGTGATTTTGAATAGTTGAGAATTTTGGATTTTATAACTACGAATAACAAACATAAACTAAAAAGCAATAATAAAGCATAAAAAACAAGCATGTAAAACACAAATAAGCCAAAACTAAATCTAAACTAAAAACGCAAACTTACGGGATTCTTAACAAGCCTTAAAACCTAAATTTTGGAAAATTAACCCTAAAAACACAAATTTATTTTTAGAAGTCCTAAATACTTAAAAATAATTTTAGAAAAAAGATTATTTTTTACTTTTATTTATTTTTTATGAATTAAAAAACTAATTTAAACTAATTAAATGATTACAAATATTAAACTAAAAGAGAAAAATCTGAAATTTAAAAAAAAACTACTTTAAAGTAAACTCAATCTAAGAAAAATGAAATGGTGGTATCAGCTTTTGTGGATAAGCAAAAATTAACAAATTAAGCAATTTAGGCTAAAATAAAAAAAAATGTTAAAACAATTATTGTTGCAACCCTTGGCAGGAAAGACCCAAGGGCAAAGTTGGTGTGGTGGTGGTGTGTTAAGGTTGAGGCTTTGTTGAGGTCAGGGGTTCGAGTCCCCGCTCACCCTGACTTCCAAAGCTCCCCTTTTTGCACTTTTTCATTTTGGAAACTGTTTATAAGCTAAAAATATTAATCTTTTGTGAAAACAAAACTTTTACTCTTCACCAAATAAGCTAGAAAAAGCAGATAAGCTTATCAATTATGCTAAAAACTTAAAAAAAAAAAAAACTACTTAGCTTAAAATTCAATAAAAGCTGTTATAAGCTAAGGGTGATAAGCTAATGACTTGATTAAGTTATTGGGACCTAAAGCAAACTAAATAAGTTGATTTAAACCTAAATAAGCAGATCTAATAAGGCTAGAAAACTGAAAAGATCAAAATAAGCAAAATGCTAAACTGAGGTACAAACAGACCTGACTACCCTACTTTAAGCTGTCTAATAAGCAATTAAATCAATAATCTAATCTATGAAAATCTCAAAAAAGCATATACTAGCAACAAAAGAACATGTATAATCAAAATCAATCATTTTAGAATTAAAGTGAGCCTATTTAAGAGCTGATAAGAGGGACCGTTAATCACTTTAACACTTGAGCAAAATTTTGATTCAAAACACAGTTCTAAGTACCACTATTTGCAACCAATTTTAAGCTATCAAATGATATCTAAATAAGCTACAAAGTGGAAAACAACATTGATAATCTTGCAAAGAGTTTATAAAATGATTTTGAGAGATTTTGAACTTAATCTCAGCTTATAAATAAGCTGAGAAGAGAGTACCTCAGACAACTTTTTTTTTTGGTTTGTCAAAACTTTTGACACATAACTTGAAATTGGATCTAATGGCTTAAAAACTTTTTGACTATTTTACAAATCACTTAATCATACTACTTAGACTATTTAGACCAAAATCATTAACCCTAAAAGAACTTTTACTGGTTTATTCAAAACAAGCTTCTCCACACAGACTTAGACATCCATTTCTAAGAATTTGAATAAAAAGTTATAAGATTTCAACAAAACTGCTTAAAGTTACCTATAAATTACTCCTAAAACTAGATTAAGACTTTTTTGAATTAAACTAAATAACCAAAATACCAAAATAAGCTTATTCCAAACACCCCTTTTAGGGACTGATTTGCTTTTAAAAACTTTGTAAGATAGATTTAGGCAATGAATTTAAATGACATAAGATTAATTAGCTAAATGAAAGATTGAAAAGTGATTTTCAACTATTAATAACCAATAAAAATAAGCAAGCAATGTTAAGCTATTTTTTTTGTTTTTTAGATTTTTAAACAAATATGGATTCTATTGACTTTTAAGCTAAAATTGAACAACAAACAGTAATAACAGATTGAAATAAGCTAACGTAAACAAAATTAAAGCTAATAAGCAGTAAGATAAGCAAATAAGCAGTTTTGAACTAAAAAATAAAATAAAATGAAACTTACTTAAGCCTTAGCTCAACAAAGGCTATTTATGCTCGAGAAGCTACTCAACAAGCTCTAGCTTGTTGAAAACAAACTGGTAAAGACCTATAAGTCCTTCCCTTATTGGCTTATCTTCCACAATAGCTTATTTGACCATATTTTGGCTTTCTGGACTGACTTTTTATTAACATGAATCAATGATTGATGCTAAACCGTCAACTTATATTGACCAAGGAATGGTCAACAAAGTCAAATAGCCTAGAGTCAATCTCCGGGTAATATAAGGTATCACCAGGTCGTTAAATCCCGACAAGGTGTGAATTGTAACTGACCGTAATTCGTGATCGGGTGATTATTCACAGAAAAGGGTTGTTATGAGAATTATTTGGAAATGATTAACAGAAATAGCTTAGGAAAGCTATGTGATTAATTACTGGAACTTAGATTGAGAAGAAATTACTTAAAACCTAAAAACCGTACGTTTGCTGAAATCGTGAACAAACGTACATGAAATAAAAGTGAATGAGGTGATCTGAAAAGGCTACTGGTATGAAAATGGTGTTTTTACAAACCTAATGATAAAAGAAAATTTTTGGAAATTTAAAATTAATTTTTACACTATTTTTATAATTACTATTAATTAAATAATAATTTCCTAATTACTTTTAATTAATTAAATTAACCTTAATTACAAATAATTATGAAATAAACCTAGAAAAATTAAATTTAAACTTATAAAAATCTAAAATACTATAAAACTAATTTTAGAAATGAAAATATATTTTTAAGACTTTTTAATTAATTATTACTAATTATTAACTAATTATTAATTACTTTTTAATTATTTAAATTAACCTAAATTCTAATTAATTATTAAATTACACTAGAAAATTGAAAATAAAATTTGGAAAAATAAAAAATATCTAAAAACTAATTTTAAAATTTAATTTATATTTTTCTGATTTTCTAATTAATTATTATTAATTATTAACTATTTAATATTTATTAAAAACCAATTTAAATTAAGAAAAATATTAAATGATGCAAGAAAAATCTAAAAAAATTACAGAAATTATTTTTATATACCAGAAGCCTAGGAAAAATATAGAAATGAAAATTGCTTATTAATAAGCTGAAGAGTAAGCCAATTGGCTTAAATAGAAGCTATCACTTCTATTAAGTTGGGCGTTTTGGGATTTTTCTTTTTCAAACTTGCTTATTAGATGATTTTAAGCAACTTTTGTGAAGTGAGTTTGGCTAAGACCAAGTGAATAAGCACTTCAAGTGCTTATTGCCTTGGCAGTTGACTTTCTTTGACCAAAGGTGAGAATAAGCTCAAATGAACTTATGTGGGGTCCACCTTGGCTAATACTGATTCAAATTAGTTACTTGAACAATGTTAAGCAGGATTTAATCAATTAAGACAACTAAATAAGCTAAAAATCCACAATAAGCACTTTACTTATTTGGTTTCTGAAACAGAAAATGGGACAACCTTTTGAGGTAATTCCAAGTATGGTCCACAGGTTTCAAGGTCAAACAAAGGGTCAAAACCTCAAGCCTGCTAGGAAGGGGGTTGATTGAAACCAAAATGGGTCAGTGGGACCCACTGAGGTGGCCACAATAAGCCTCCAAAGTTGGTGGTGTGACTGGTCTGCTGGTGCACAGGGCAATGCCTTGCCCTGCAAGTGACTTTGAGTGGCAAAAACGTCCAACAGAAAAAATCAGAAAAATCAAATAAGTGTATGAATCAATAGTTCTACTGGTAGACTTTAATCACAACAAGTTTCAAGTCCTAAATCTTACCACAAAAATCAAGAAAATTCATGCCATATTTGGAAAAATCTGAGACTTATGCTTTTGACTTTTTAGAAAACTTTGATATTTTGACTTTTATGAAACTCAAATCACTTTTGTTGCTTGAATCTGTTATATTAAGCTAGAATAGGACCAATTTAGGCAAGAACACAAACTTGTGAAGAGATTTGATGGGATTTGGATCCAAAAGTCACCACAGTTAACTGTGGTGATGAGTTTTCTTATGATTTTGACTTATGCTATGTTTATAACTCAGAAACTAGTTACCCTGAGCCTATTCCAACCTCAGTAACTCAATGAGACCACAGGTTAAACTAAAAAGCAACAAGAATACCACAAACAAGCTAAAACCAAACACCCCTAACTAAAACTGATTTGAAGTTTTTTAGAAGCAAAATGAGATCCAAACCTATAAGACCATTACCTACTGATTTCTTATGTTCTAATAAGTTATTATAAACTTAAAAACACAAGTATAAACTACAAATACTTAAAATCACTAATATGATTAAAATGACAGTCAACTAAGTAAAATGAGCAACAAGCAAATCCAAAGTATAACTACACAATATTAAGCTATAATTTAACTTAACTACACCTAATAAACACAAAAAATTCAAGGCTAAGCAGATTTAAGTACATACACAGTGAAATGAAAAATGGAACCAAGAGCTTATAAAGGCTTTCCAAGCTAAAATCATGAACCAAGAACTGAGTAACACTCCTATTGGTTTCCACAAACCACTAATACCCAAAGCAATCCAGAATCAACCAAATTCCAAGCTTCTTCAACCTTTATCCATATTTTTTTATTTTATTTTTATTTTTCTTATTTTTTGAGTATTTATTGAAACTGAGTTTAGGAGGTTTGCACAAGCTTGTAAAGCTTCTAAAACTTTGTTTTTTGAGTTTACATGAACTTGTAAGTAGCTTATACACACATTTGAAACTTAAATTCACAATTGAAATATTTTGATGGAACTTGAAATGTGAAACAGATAAGAAACTTAAAACCTTGCTTTCATTAATTTAAAACTGAGTACAAAAGGAAACTAAAACATTACTTTAAGCTAAAAAAATTACAATACTACACACACTAATGCTCATATTGAGCTACAATATATATAACGAAGCAAAAATAAGTCCTATCTCTTCCCACATGGCTTCTCTTTGATTTTTTTAAGTCCCAGTAGCTTTCTCTTTGACCCTTGACCATATCCTCACCATTCAATTAAACTTTGATCAATCCTAGCCATTGGTTGATGTTTTCCCGCCAAAAGAACAATGGGGCAATTCTGAGTGGGTTAGGCGAGGGATATTAATTGTGGTGGTGGGGGTTGGTTTGGTTGGTGACTACATTTATTGTGGGGGGCTATGGAGGAGGGGGAAACATGTGGGGGAGACAAGGTCTCCCTGGTTTTGCGTTGGTGTGTTGGGGGGAAGAAGGAAGGAGATGGGGTTTGACTGGGGAGGTTTGACCGGGGTTTTTTTTTATTTAAAATGGGAGTGGGCCGGGGTGGACTGGGCTTTGGGGATTAGATTTGGGTATTGGATTGGGGTGGATTTTGTTTTGGTTATAATAATAAGAAAGGGTCCGTTTGGTGTATGATGTAACAAGGACCATTTTTGTAATTTCCCCAAACATGAGGGCTGACTTTGTAATTTTCCCATATTGCTTCCAAGGACCAAAATTGCCAATCACCAACAAACCAAGAACCAATTTTGCATTTTTCCACATTTCAAAATTTCCCAGGGACCTATTTTGCCAAATTTGAAATTTCAGGGACCAAACATGTAATTTTGGAAAACTTATGACCCAAGTGTAATATTTTGTGAGATTTGACTTTCAAAACCTTGGGTTGACTTTTCCTTTCAAAATAAATGCATAGGGACTATTTTTGACAAGATTTGAAACTTGGGGGACTGAAACTGCCAATATTGCAAACTTTGTACATTTTTCCTTTGTTTTTGCTCATTTTGCTTTTAAAACATATAAAACACAATCCCTGGGATAATTTAAGTATTTTGATAACTTTTTGATTGTTTTTGTATGTTTTGGCAGTTTAAATACGACAAAAATGATGAGTGTTTGAGCACTCATCAATCAAACAATATAAAACTCACACTAAGCTATTAAGGAGCTTATATGAGCTTATAAAATAGTACTGAGAGCTTATTTGAAGCTTATTAACTACAAAAGAACATGATAAGTTCTTAAATGTAAATGCAGACAAGTAAATAAAAGAAAACTTAAATTTTATTAATAAGAAAAAGATTACAAGGCTTTTTAAAGGAAATAGACTGAAAATGAAATACAATAAGCCGAATAAGCATAAAATAAGCTAAAACATGCTAAAGACTACACTATTCTACACGACCTAAAATGCTTGTGAAGGGTCCTATTTATAGGTAGCCTTGAGTGAGGAACCTAGGGTTTAAGAGAAGCTTCATGAACCTTGATTATAGCCCTTTGATCAATCTTGATCTTCAATCCATGATTTGCAGCCCTTAGATCATGTGGGTGAGGTGTTTAATCCAATCACATTGCTCTATTGTGCCAAGTTTTCATTCTATTAGTGTCAGCATCCTTCTAGAACCATTTGGTACGGGTAATTCAGGGTGATGAACAGTACAAGTTAAAAAAAGACGCGTCTGTGTTTATTTATTTATTGTTTGACCTGGATTTTATTATTGGGTTGACAGGGTATTTTAGGTGTGGGTTTTGACCGGGTTTGGTTAGTTTAGGGGATTGGGCTTGGTGGCTTTTATATGGGCTAGGACTGGATTGGATAGGATTTGGGTTTAAGGTGTTATTAGTGATCCGTATAGGAGTATATAACTAGGTTAGCATAAGGACCGTCTTTGCAAATTTTGGACTTGCTTTGCAATCATGATTCAAGGACCATTTTTGAAATGTGATTTGATTAATGGGTTGAATTTGATATCTTGGGAATAAACATGATCCATTCTTGAGAAATTGTTCCCCGGCCTTGGCTTTTTTTACTCTTTTCGATTCTCGTGCTCGTTTTTGTCCTTTTCTTCATATCCATGCCTGCACATGTATAAACACAAAAACAAACATCTTAATACAAATAATGTCAAAAACGTCATTTGCATTAATCGGTCTCTACTAGTTTTGATAATCACAAAATACAAACACACATTACATAAAACTACAACTAATAAGTTTTTAATCGAGAAAACTCGTTTTTGTCATCAACATCACTTAAGGTATGTACAAACTTCTACCAACTTGTGTATGTGATCAAAGGATTTAAAACTTTACATTTTCATGTCACAAAACATTTTTACAAAAGTATTTTTGTATAATTTAAAGAAATGTTTTATTAAGAAAATGTTTTCAAAATTCAAATCCATAACAGCCATATTTCCCGCTCAAAACCGACAACAAAACTTCACCAGATAGTTTTTCACCACGTCAGGACAAAATGGGGAGCGTATGTCTGGACAGTCCCTTAAATAGGCCGGCGGTCCCTTATTGATAAAGGACTGTCTTTTATTTACGGGACCGTCGCCTCTTTCCTGGCGTCTATAAATACAGAACTGTTTTGTTTTAGAAATCTTCACCTCTTATGTACTAAAACCTTATGTATTCCAAAATCCTTTCCAAAACGTATTCTTTGATCACATTTTTGGGTTCCAGTTGTTTACAACTGATTACACTCATCATTCCTCTAAAGTGCAAGAGAAGAACATTCGTTGTAACCAAGAGACGAAGTGTTGAAGAAGAGTTTTGCTCATCTCATCCCATTGTTGCAGATCTATCATCATTTACATTCATTGTTTCGTGTATGTAATAGGACTTGAGTGCAAGTCTTATATTGTGTATTGTGTTGTATTATGCCATCGTATTGGTACGAGGTGTAAAGCCACGTGGGCTTTGGTAGATTGGTTCTAGCTAGGATTAGGACTCGACATTCCGCTTAGTGTCGTTAAACTTAGTGTAAGCTTGTGTATGGTTTGTTCCGCCATAAGGGAGCATGTTGATATAGTGTTTGTGAAACTCTCGAGTGTGAGACTCGAGGAGTGGAGTAGGGACGAAGGAGTGAGCTTCGAGGCCGAACCACTATAAAGCTTCGTGTACCGGTTTGATCTTTCCTTTACTTACTTTTACTTATTTACTTGTTATTGCTTATATCTATTGTTGTATTGATACGTCGAATCAAATCATTTTAACAAACGCAATTTGTAAAGTAAATTTTCTAAAAACGTAAATAATAACGGTGAAACTATTCAACCCCCTTCTAGTTTCTACAATTGGTATCAGAGCTTCGTTGCTCAAGATTTTTTTAAATATACTGTATTTTAAAACTTGAAACGATCAATGGAATTTGAAAAATATCAAGAAGGGCAGTCTATGCAAAGACCACCACTCTTTGAGACTGATAGTTTTATTTATTGGAAAACTCGATTCGAAACGTATGTGAAATCAAAAGATCTTGACCTTTGGCATGTTATTACAATGGGTGACTTTGAGCCTATTGAATTTAATCTGGAAACTAAACAAAATGAAATCGTTTCTTATGGTAAACAAAGTGAAAGTCTTATAAAGAAACTAGCTAAAAATGATGAAGCAAAAATGGTAATTTACAACGCTTTACCTAAAAAGGAATTTCAAAGAATTTTCATGTGTAATACGGCTAAAGATATTTGGAGAACTTTGTTAGTCACTCACCATGGTAATAATCAAGTCAAAGACAACAAGATCGATCTTTTGGTCCAACAATATGAACAATTCGTCATTCCTGAAGACGAATCTATAGATAGTGCATTTGCTAGATTTAACACCATTATCACGAGTTTAAAAGCACTTGATGAAGGTATTTCTATCAAAAGTTGTGTTAGGAAATTTCTCAGGGCTTTACATGCAAAATGGAGAGCAAAGGTCACGGCAATTAAAGAATCCAAAGACTTGGCATCTCTGTCGTTGGATGAGCTCATTGGAAACTTAAAGGTCCATGAGTTAATCATCAAAAATGATTCCGAGATTGTCAAAAGTAAGGTGGAAAGAAGATCTATTTCCTTGAAAGCTAAAAAGGAGTTAAGTGATGATGAAGATTCAAGCTCGAAAAGTGAAGACGAAGAATATTGATGCGTGGGAATCGCACCTTGCTTTACCTCTCGAGGGATCTCGCGAGGCTTACAACCCCCACCAGGCAGTGTACCTGATCGTTGTAGTATAGTATAGTGACAAGTACCGGGGGATTGATCGTTCAGCTTAGGAATAGTGTCGCTAGGATTAGAAAACCTAATTAATAGTTCTAGAGATGAAAGATGATTATTTTTGTGTTTTTATATTTTATGAAAGCAAGTAAAATCTCGGTTTTTAGAAGAGTGGGCGGAATTAGTTGTTATTCAACTAACCCAAAAACTACTTTGTAACTAATTAAACTAATGAAAATAAAATTAAACTAATATTAAACTAAGGTTGTGAGCAGTATGTGGAGAAATTGTGTTTACTTAGACTTCATTACTCCCTAGATATCTTTTACATGTCAATTACTTGTTACACTTGTATGAATGACGGGTTGTATTCCTTAATACCATTCGTGGAGTGGCATACATAACTCCCCAACTCTATGAGCTCTTATCTCCTCCTACACCATGACCCAGCACAACTATAGGGATTGTAAACAGTGGCTCATGCATTAAATACAACCAATAAAGACCTAGTACGCCTCGGTTCATGTTTCTTAAGACGTTCAAGCATGTTACCATTTGGAGATCTGCCAGTTTTCTTAAGCCTAACATATAAAATCATTCATTCAAAACAAGAATAGACAAGTAATCAACACATAATCAACATCTAGGTTTCATTAGATCTAAGCAAACACAAGAGAGATCTAGCCTAGCATAGTAAAATTAAGATAAGAACAAAAGATAAACAACCAACACATAGACATATTGATTGAATTAAGAGTATACTTATCTCAATTACAATGCAAGGTCTCAAGGGTTTGGAACCCTTGAAAAACCTGTAAAAGAGGCACCAAAATCGTCTTTAGGGTTTCACCAAACTTCTCCTCCCTTTAATGAAAAAAACTAGAAAACTATATATAGGAAAATCGTCCTGACGGCGTCAAGAGTTAAATCTGACGCCGTCAACTCGCCGCCATACACTTCCTCGGACGCCCTAGATCCAATCGTGACGGCCTATGTGACGCCGTCACCACCTTCGGTAAATTATTCTTCATGTCTGACGCCGTCAAGAGCAAACCCTTGACGCCGTCACCTTGTATTTCCAGCTTGGATTTTTGGTACTTTGTCGTTTTCTTCACTTTATGCTCCAAAAACGTCCAAAATAGCCTCTTTTCCAGAATTCACCCTCCAAACACCTAAAATCACAAAAGGAACGATTTAGGGCAATATTTGATCAAATAAATTCGGATTCGGGCTTAAATGACCCCCTAAAAACGGATCATTTTTCGCCTCATCATATACCCTTACACTTGAGATTTGCTTGTCCTCAAGCAAATGAGCTTTTATTCTACTCAAAAGACAAGTTAGGGGTCATTTAACACTAATATAAAAGTAATTACAACAAATAATCGTTCCACTAAAGACCAATAGACAAGCACGGAGGTCATACACAAGCACCTCACAAATAGTGTTTAGATACTCACATCTCTCGGGTGTAATAAAGTAATATAACATTATGGAAATGGAAGATATCTCTCACTACTTGTCATAGCAAAATAGATTACCATAGGCTTGGGAAAGGATCAAACCTCCACCATATGGCGTAAGCACCTAGGATAAACTATCAAAGAGGTCTTTTAAAGGGTTATATCGTTAGGTGTAGGGATATGAATTACACGGTTTTGTTGGATAAAGGGAATTTTACTGGTGGCGAGTTAACAATCTTAGTAAATTACATGTACAAGATGGCGTTGCTAAGCCAAGACTAGACTCGACTTAAGCTAATGAATGAAAAATAACAAAAACATAAAATGAACATAGAATGAAAACGGGATGGTAGTCCGTATGTTTTTTTTTTTTTTTTTTTCCTTTTCTTTTTCTATTTTTTTTTCTTTTTCTTGATTTTTCTATTTTTTTTCAATTTTTTTTTTTTTTTTTTTTTTTTTTTTTTTTTTTTTTTTTTTTTGCATACACTCTTACCCTACCATCCAAAATAATACATCATAGGGGTTTGAGCACTCCCCTTACACTTGAATCTTTACATACTTTACATTAAACTATACTAATGACTCGAATTAAGAAAATCAAAACACTTGGAGCACTTTTTAAGATTAACGTACATATGGGGGTAATAAGTGATGTTCTTCCCCATTACTCCATAAAATAAGTACTTACCCATGAGTCCCAATCGTCCCAAAACAATATGTACACGGATATGACTCGACTTAGCAACCATGTAATCAATTAGAAAGTTAACTTAGGGTTTAACATATAACAATAATGCACTAAAAATGAGCGCATACACGGAAGGCTAAGGCGATTTGGTTGTACATTTAAGTGGGGTGTAACAAATTCTTCCTTTAAGTAAAATGCTTAAAGTTAGAAACGAAAAGATAGGCTCGGAGGGGTGTACTAGGGGTATCGTGTACTAAAAATGAGTACAACGCTAAGGGTGTGGGAAAAATTAGTTGACTTAACTAGCCAAGCAATATGACTTAAATGGTCAAGTAATTGTAATACGGGTTTAACACAAGGGTGATCCTAATGCCTCTTATCATGTAGTAAATCCTACCACACGAATGTAGTCTCACTAGCGGTCTCGGGATGCATCACTAACGCAAGTTCTAGAATCTAAATGCTACCGGTACACTCATAAGCACTAATAATGAATGCTTTTCCTATCAAATCTAAAGGCGAACCTCACATTTTTGGGTGGAAAATTTTTCTGAATATACGGTTATGTGCTAGTCATACAATCTCCTATCCATGAGACGCTTGCTATGGCTAAAGTTTCACTCCTAAATGTTGTAAAAAATTTTAAATTTGGCGCTAAAATTACACTAACAAGTATTTCTCATAGTTTTATTACTCATCTACTATCAAACAAAACAAACTCAAGCGAAAGTGCATATGTAAGGTATCATCTTTTTACCCTCCCCTTACACTTAAGATGAACATTGTCCCCAATGTTCAAGTAAAGAATGTAAAAGTGAAAAAGTAAAGAGAATGAAGTCAAATACTCCCCTGATTCGCTCGGTATGGATTATAGGTTGGCCAGGTTAAATCTTCCTCCAAGAAAACGAACAATCAAAGCTTCCCTTCCAAAATATAAATCATCTTCTTGTCACAAATAACCTGTAAATCCTGACAACAATAGACAAGGCAACCTCGCGTAAAATCGGCGGCATCCTATATAAGTTACTAAATCCTAGAAAACAAAATAAGATATAATGCTTGTGGAATGAAGTTTGCAGATTTCCTGGAGATTATAAAACTTAATAATTCACAAAAACTATAAGACTCCGTTAGAAAAACAAAACTGGTAAAATTTCCAGATTTTTAACTCCTGACGCCGTCAAGAGCAATTGCCTGACGCCGTCAGAATGAACCTGCAGAAATCTTTATGTTAAGTTTCCGGAAAATTTCTGGAAAAACTTTGTCCTACTTCCTGGAAAATCCTGCAAAACTTCATTATGACTCAATACAAGCATTTGACTCTAACAAATACGAATATACATGTTCATTAAATATTGTGGATAATCATGATCGGTTTGTTTCTTAAAAACATATTTGGGGTTTCCCCTTACACTTATCTTTTGCAAAAATACCTTTAGGTTGGAGTTAAGACTAGGCTAAACAACATAATAAAGTATTTCACATTTTAATTGAGAAACATGATTAACCAACAATAAAAATAAAACATGCATACGGAAGCAAATAACAATCAAACAATTAAAATCACACAAAACATGGGTTGCCTCCCAAGAAGCGCTTTTCTTTATTTACGAGTCTTGTAGCTAGACTCAAAGTCGTGGGTTACTACGTGATTTCATCATTGGTTCCACTCTCTAGGTCGTCTTCTAAACTAGTGTCGCTCTCGTAGTGTAAGTACTTTGGATCCTCAAATTCGAAAACATCCCTCCGATACTTAGAGCCAAGCTCACTAACATCCTTAAAGAACCCACAAGATAAATCAGAAACATTTCTACAACCTCTTCTAACATCGTCATCACACAAGACAAGTTGGGAGCTCATAACATCAAGCCCGTCGCAATCTATCTCCCTAAGGTCTCTTCTTTTGTATGGCGTTTGGTATGAAATCCTCCTAATCCCGTCAGTGAAAGTCATGATTCCGTTCAAGTCATCCACCATCAACTTAGTGATTTCACAAAAGGGCGCTCCAAATACAACTTGCGATAACCTAGGGTCAACAAAGTCCTCTATGTTGTCCACAATTGTGAACTCCATAGTGAATGCCATATTTCCTATGAACACTTGGATTTCATGATCCTTACCAACCACTTTCTCTCCCTTGTAAATCATCCCCCATCTGCAGATATTGTTATAGTGAAACAATGACATGAAATTCTTTGGCAGGAATACATTAATGTACACGTTCTCGAAGTGTTTGTGACCGATCATGCAGGGGATTTTTAGGTTATTCGGATTACGTCGTTTGATCTTTTTCAACTCTCCTCCCTTTGACCCGTATGGATTCCCCTCAAGGGAGGGACGATACTCATAAACTTCCTCACCATCCCCACGAAAAACTACCGTTCTAACACCATTGGTGAATAATACACTACCATCCTTCTCGTCAAGGATTGCTCCCGATTCATTGATAAATGGTATCCCAAGGACGAGGTTGGTCAATGCTTGATTGGCGAGAGGGTCCACGTCATCAACCACAGTGAGCTCAGTATCGTAATCAAATTCTCCAATCCTAATTGATACATTCTCTATTACTTTCTTGCATACGACGTCCTCTGGGAAGGTTTTGCGGTATAGAGAAAGTGGGATTACGCTGACCGGGAAGCTAGGATCTATACGGCTATTAATTAAGACCTTTCCCTCAATGGTACAGGGGATTTTGAAAAGCTTAGGGTCGTTCCCCTCGGGTTGATTGCTATCCCAACTTATAGCATCCTCTTTTTCGGATTCTTTTATAATCGATTCGCTAAAAATGGTTGGGTCTTTCTCCTGTTCCTCCGATGTCTCGTTCCAATCATCCAGTTTGTCGAATTTCTGCGCGGTGCACTGCTCAGGTGAGTTGGCAGGTTTCCTTGCCGAAGCGTGGTCAACCTTTGGTGTCTCATCATTCATTGTCTGACTAAGGTTGTCAGTTTGTTGTTGGGTTGGTTTGGATGCAGCAGCTGAAATTGTGGTGATGGTGTTTACAAAGTGGATTGGTCCAGAGGGGTTGATAGGTCCTTTCTTGTCAGGGGATAGATGTTTGAATAGCTTGCTAGGACTTTTTATCTTTACAGGGGAGGCTGGTGGACTCATGACGGTAGCAGACTTAACCTCATCAACGTGAATGGGCTTATTATCAGTATGCTCTTTGATAGCCGTCAACAGATTACAAATCTTGTTGTTCACGTTAGCCTGCTGTTGTTTGAATTTTGCCTCGAGTGTCGTAAGCTGCAGTTCTTGAGAAAGAATGAATTTTTTTAAATCATCTTCACAGCTTTGCCTAGAGGTATCTTGTGATGGAAAATGTTCGGACCAAGTGAGGGGTGAGGAATCATTAAATGATACACTTCGTGTTTGGTACCCTCTAAAATTAGGTTTATCCTTCCATGCCTCATATGCTTCGGCAGAAGTTCGAGGACCTTGCCCTAAGTGTGATGATGTGAATTCGTTATAAGCACGTTTTGGAAGTTCCATGCAGTTGTAGGTCTCATGAGGGCCATTGCAAAGTTTGCATGTAGAAGCGATTCTGCTTACTTGGCTTGAAGGCTTATGAATTTCGTAAGATTTCATGAGAGACTTGACTCGACCTTCAAGTTCCATGATCCTACGGTCGGGAGTGCTTGAATTATTCGAAGGCAAAGATATTGCCTTGACCGTTTTGTTCAAATCACGGGGATCATTCCAACTTTCGTTGTCATAGAGAGCAAGATCTTCTATGAGTTCCCATGATTGTTCCGCACTAAGATCACGTAGCTTACCACCGGCCGATTGGTCAATGGTTCGCCTCATGGGGATATCGATATGGTCATAAAAAATTTGGACTTGGAGCCACAAATCTATGCCATGATGAGGGACTTTTTGGAGTAAGTCCTTGAAACGAGTCCATGCTTCATAAAGAGATTCATTTTGACGTTGTTGAAACATCAAGATGTCATTCCTAAGTTTAGTAGTTCTCCCCGGTGGGAAAAATTGAGCAAGGAAACGAGTGGTGAGATCATCCCATGTGGTGATGGATCCCGCGGGTAAACGCTCAAGCCATTGACTAGCTTGATCCCGTAGAGAGAATTGGAATAGGCGTAAACGGGTAGTCTCTCTAGTTTCAACACCTAGGTCTATGGAATCTACGATTTTGAGGAAGTCCTTAAGGTGTTGGTTTGGATCTTCGGAACGAAGTCCATGGAATGCACATCCGCTTTGCACCAACCGGATGGTGTCGGATCGCAAGGGGGTCACATTGGCTCCGGTGAGCTCAATGGTGTTTCGGTAGCCTTGGTGGCTAGGTCGGGAATACTCTCCTAAGGTTCGGGGCCTAAGGGGTTCTAATGGTGGGTTTTGTTGTGGTGGGATGATAGGTTCAAAGATGTTACCACCTTCCATGATGTCGGATGGTAAAGAGTTACGAACAAAGGCACGAAGAAATAAGATAGACTAAAGAAGACCTAAAAATAAAAATAAAAATCTTACTAGAAAGGAATCTAGCAAGTAGACCTAATAAAAAAAAATCCTAACCTAGACAATAACTATTCCCCGGGCTGCGGCGCCAAAAACTTGATGGCGCCGCACTCTTTTGCGAAAGCTAAGGAATAAATGTAAAGATAGACAATCCCCGGCAGCGGCGCCAAAAACTTGATGCGTGGGAATCGCACCTTGCTTTACCTCTCGAGGGATCTCGCGAGGCTTACAACCCCCACCAGGCAGTGTACCTGATCGTTGTAGTATAGTATAGTGACAAGTACCGGGGGATTGATCGTTCAGCTTAGGAATAGTGTCGCTAGGATTAGAAAACCTAATTAATAGTTCTAGAGATGAAAGATGATTATTTTTGTGTTTTTATATTTTATGAAAGCAAGTAAAATCTCGGTTTTTAGAAGAGTGGGCGGAATTAGTTGTTATTCAACTAACCCAAAAACTACTTTGTAACTAATTAAACTAATGAAAATAAAATTAAACTAATATTAAACTAAGGTTGTGAGCAGTATGTGGAGAAATTGTGTTTACTTAGACTTCATTACTCCCTAGATATCTTTTACATGTCAATTACTTGTTACACTTGTATGAATGACGGGTTGTATTCCTTAATACCATTCGTGGAGTGGCATACATAACTCCCCAACTCTATGAGCTCTTATCTCCTCCTACACCATGACCCAGCACAACTATAGGGATTGTAAACAGTGGCTCATGCATTAAATACAACCAATAAAGACCTAGTACGCCTCGGTTCATGTTTCTTAAGACGTTCAAGCATGTTACCATTTGGAGATCTGCCAGTTTTCTTAAGCCTAACATATAAAATCATTCATTCAAAACAAGAATAGACAAGTAATCAACACATAATCAACATCTATGTTTCATTAGATCTAAGCAAACACAAGAGAGATCTAGCCTAGCATAGTAAAATTAAGATAAGAACAAAAGATAAACAACCAACACATAGACATATTGATTGAATTAAGAGTATACTTATCTCAATTACAATGCAAGGTCTCAAGGGTTTGGAACCCTTGAAAAACCTGTAAAAGAGGCACCAAAATCGTCTTTAGGGTTTCACCAAACTTCTCCTCCCTTTAATGAAAAAAACTAGAAAACTATATATAGGAAAATCGTCCTGACGGCGTCAAGAGTTAAATCTGACGCCGTCAACTCGCCGCCATACACTTCCTCGGACGCCCTAGATCCAATCGTGACGGCCTATGTGACGCCGTCACCACCTTCGGTAAATTATTCTTCATGTTTGACGCCGTCAAGAGCAAACCCTTGACGCCGTCACCTTGTATTTCCAGCTTGGATTTTTGGTACTTTGTCGTTTTCTTCACTTTATGCTCCAAAAACGTCCAAAATAGCCTCTTTTCCAGAATTCACCCTCCAAACACCTAAAATCACAAAAGGAACGATTTAGGGCAATATTTGATCAAATAAATTCGGATTCGGGCTTAAATGACCCCCTAAAAACGGATCATTTTTCGCCTCATCAAATATGCTTTAGCGGTTAGAGATTTCTAGAAATTCTTCAAGCGAAGAGGAAGGTTCGTAAGACAACCGAGAGATGAAAAGAAAGCACCTCTAAAAACTCGAGAAGCTAGATATAGCAAGGGTGAGAAAAGATGTTTTGGATGTGGTGACACAAGACACTTAGTTGGAGATTGTCCACACCAAGCAAAGGACAAGAACCAAAGGGCATATGTAAGTGGTGCTTGGAGTGATAGCGATGAAGATGGTAAGAATGAAACTTGTCTCATGGCTGGATCTTTAAAAGAGATATGCTTGGGATTTGACTTGGAGCCCGACGAATGGGTTAAAGATAGTGGATGCACAAATCACATGACGGGTAACCGCAAGCTGTTCTCATCATATAATGCAAGTAGTGGAGGTAACGTTACGTTTGGTACTAAGATCAAGGGTAATATCATCGGCAAAGGTATGATCACTCATAACTCTCTTACTATAGCTAATGTAGAACATGTAGATAACCTAGGATTTAATTTACTTAGTATTAGTCAAATATGTGATAATGATTGCAAGGTAATCTTTTCCAAAGACGATAGTGAAATCATAAAGAACGGAAGAGTAATTGCCAAAGGGATTAGAAAAGGTAACTTATAGGTCATGAAGATTAGTAACAAACCTAGTGACAACATATGCTTAGCTATGGTCAATGATAATTCTACTCTATGGCATAGAACACTAGGACACGTGAATATGCGTTTATTACAATCATTGGCCTCTAAGGATTTAGTTAGAAATCTTCCTAAACTTAGGTTCGACCAACATTTTTGTGATGCTTGCAAAGTTGGAAAACAAGCTCACTCAAGTCATAAGCCTAAGAATATAATTTCAACATCTAGATGTTTAGAGCTTCTTCACATGGATCTCTTCGGTCATTCCGCCATACGGAGTTATGGAGGAAATCTTTACACCCTAGTAATTGTGGACGATTACTCTAGATACACTTGGACTAGGTTTTTTAAAAACAAAACTGAACGTTCGAACAATTCAAAATATTTAGTGAGAAAGTTCAAAATCAACTAGGATACAACATAGTCTCCATTAGGACGGACCATGTTAGAGAATTTGATAATGAAGTTCAATTCAGAGCTTATTGTGATGCTAATGGTATTACTCACAATTTCTCGGCTCCACGAACTCCACAATCAAATGGGGTAGTCGAAAGGAAAAATAGAACCTTACAAGAAATGAGTAGAACCATGCTCAATGAGCAATCCATTCCTTAGAAGTTTTGGTGTAATGCTGTAGATACATCCTTAATTGAATTCTCATTAGACCAATCATAGGAAAAACCCCTTATGAAATCTTGAAAGGTAGGAAACCTTACCTAGATTACTTTAGAGTATTTGCTAGTAAATGCTATATTCTAAACACCAAAGATTATCTCACAAAGTTCGACCCAAAGTCATACGAAGGTGTATTTCTAGGTTATTCTTAAACTAGTAAAGCCTACATTATTTTAAACAAGGAAACAATGGTCGTCGAAGAATCACTCAACGTGACATTCGATGAGAGCCACCTCCATCTAAAACATCACCTTTGGTAGATGATGATTTAGATGAAGAAAACGCCATAGTTGAAAACATGAAAAACCTAGACATATCTCAAGAAACCATCAAAATAGGTGAAACCTCCAATATTAAAGAATCTAAAAGCCATCCCTTAGATAATGGTTAGCCTCGCTCTTTTATAAGGATAACGTCACATACGTGAATTAGACTAGATATGTAGCAAGTTGTGCCATTAGGGACTTCTTATGTACATTTGGCAAACATGTAATAGGATGAGCCTATAAATACCCCTCATGACTCTCCATGAGGGGTGTGAGAAATTGTGTAACTTTCATTTATCAATAATAAAAACCTTTTTCTTCACCCTCTCTCTACTCTTTCTCTCTCTAAACCAAACATGGAATTCATCTTTAATAATCAACCTCGACCTCCCGAATCACATAAAAATCAATACTTTCGATCCAACAATTGGCATCAGAGCTTGGTTGTGTTATATCATTGATTTTTGTGGTTCGAATATTGTTTTTTGAAGCTGTTTCTACACATATTTTTCGGATCTGAATTTTTTTTTCTTATCTTTTGTGTGAACAGTTTTTTTTAACATGTTATATGTATCTTTCATGGTCAAAAATGATGTCTACACTTTATCAAATTTACAAAAGCTGTTATTATGTCATATTTTTTGGGTGCGTAACAATTTAATATTAAAGACATCATTTTTTAACCAATAAAATCTTTTGGTGGTCAAAAATAATATTTATAGTCTGTTAACATGGTCAAAAGGGGTCTGTAATATGTTCTGATGATGCTTGGAATTTTTTGGACGAAATCTGGTCGGAAAAGGACACCGGAATATGGTCAACGGGTCAAAACCCTCTTCTTACGCGAAAGTCTTCAGATTTACTACGCATAACTTGGAAAGTTATGCGTAAGGTTCATCTTAGGCGAAAAACCCTGTTCTTACGCGTAATTCTTACGCAAAAGAGAAGGTTTACGCAAAAGTTGTTGTTTATGCTAAGGCATGTTTACGCAAAAGATTTCCAACAGTTCTACGCGTGACGTTATGCGTAAACTGGTGAAAAGAAAAAAAAAAGATGAAGCAGAGACCTGACCACAAACCATATACCATCTCAAACTCATGTTGACCTCAGTATTATCACTTCATCAGTCCAAGCCAAAACAAATATTCAACGAAATAGAAAATAAATCAAAGAAGGACAAGAAGGACAACATGACAGTCGCTACATAATCAGATTCCAATATCCAACAACAACAACAAATCTAATCCCATCCTAATCCCATAGTCACAAACAAATCTAAACTTCACTTACATCCTATCCCATCTCCAATCAATCACAAGACTCAACAAGTTACAAGAGATCTCAGAATCGTTCCACTTTTACATAATCTTTTATAGATTTTTTTGTGGAACTTGCACTCTTCATAGATCTTTTAGAAGATAAACTTCTTTGTTTATATCAGTAATACAACAATGAAGAGAAAAAAAAACAACGGTGTTTCATCTCTCCATTCATTCGGCTCATAAAGGAAACACAACAATAACATAAACATCAAACCTACCCGAGACCCATTTGAAAGGATCTTGAAGCCTTAAAGTCGCATTCTTGATTGGATTAGTGCTGAAAATGAAACAACAATAGTTCGATTGTGTCTGTGTTTGTGATATTATTTAGTACGATTGTGATTGATAGATGGAGAAATGAGATTGAGATCGAGTTTTATGCATATCCGTTTGTATTGTGGAGATGAGTTTTAGTCAGATCTATTTTGATGAGAGAGTTTAGGTGGAGGCGTAGATAATGTGATTAGGTTTATGGTAAATGTGAGTGTGTTATTATAACACAACCGGTGGAATACTTGAACCGGGTAAACTCAATTTAAGCTTGAAGTTGGATCGGGTTATCCTCAATGGGCTGTATAAATGGAATGGATCCGTGTGATGGGCTGACACTGGTTTTGGATACACAAGCATTATGTATGGGCTGATGGAGCTTATATTCAAACTGGGCTATACGTTGGAACTAATAACATGGACTATCAAAAGATATATTGCGAAATTTATTTTTTGGATATAAAATTTTGATATAAGAGTTGTATTTTGGTTATTGAAATTTCACGGGGATACATTATTCACGGCTAGAATTGCTTTGTTTAACAAAAATGACTATGGCGTTATTGTACGGTATTATTGATTTGACTTTGAAGTGGCATCTCAAAAAGTGTACTTATTTATCTCAAAGTCTAGGGGTGGTTGGATGCACGACTTTTGAAGATAACTTGTCTGCGCAAATTAAAAAAATTCAGTCTTGACAATCTAGTTATTACTGATGTAAGGAGTTACGTTGTAGTGCTCACAGTATAGCTGTCACTTAAAGGAGTTATGTTGTAGTACTCAGTGTCACACGAAGTAGTGGATTGTTCAAGTGGCGAATATTTCGTGCAACCTCATACTTAAAGGAGTTACATTATAGTACTCAGTATAAGTATTAAGTCACATCTATCGTACAAGCATTAAGTTACAAGATGAGATGATTACTTCTTTTTCAAGCTGGTCATATCGGGCTGTCTCCATATGTGGTCATTACTAGTAGCCGGTGAATTCAAAGGAGGTTCGATTACAGGTTGATTTGAGAGAAAAGTATTGAGAGTATATTTTTGCGACATATACTCACAGAATGTGCTTACGAGCTGTTATGGCTTCTAAATTGCATCAAGTAAAAGGTGATTATACGACATGTACACAACATTATGATGATTTCGATAACTCGCAACCATCAGGAGGGAGAAGAACATGCCAAAAGAAGTAGTGTTTCGTCTTCAATGATTGGATTGACTGAGAGAATTGTGCTTAACATCGTGAATGGAGAAGTAGTATGTGTACATCAGGGCTTATTACCAACTTGGATGCAATGTTATGTGAGTAATATTGTAATGATGCTCCCCGAACGACAACCATGTTTCTACACTTTTGAATCTACTTTATCCGCTGCGTGATGAAAGAGAGTTGTCGGTTCAGGAGGGAGCAGGAAAAAGAAATAAAGGCTCACTAGTTAGGAGGGAGTAACAACCTAACTAGAGCGTTACAGTTGAAGTTCAAAGCTACAAAGATCTGTGCCATCAGTGCCAAAGATCAAATTCCGAGATCATCGGATGAAAAGAACTTCAAGTCTGCCTCAGTATCTAGACTACAGAGACTCTGCGCTTCAACAACGTCAACATAGTTTATTATCATTGTAATCTATTTTGTTTATAGGTCTCACTGTAACCATTCACGTGTGACGATATCTTGGAGGGAGATTGTTAGCCTCGCTCTTTTATAAAGATAACGTCACATACTTGAATTGGACTAGATATGTAGCAAGTTGTGCCATTAGGGACTTCTTATGTACATTTGGCAAACATGTAATAGGATGAGCCTATAAATACCCCTCATGACTCTCCATGAGGGGTGTGAGAAATTGTGTAATTGTTCTTTCATTGATAATAAACTTCTTTTTCTTCTCCCTCTCTCTACTCTTTCTCTCTCTAAACTAAACATGGATATCATCTTAAATCACAACCTTGACCTCCCGAATCACATAAAAATCAATACTTTCGGTCCTACAATAATGTCATAGGAAGCCTAAACCAAAGAACCCTTAGATCACAAGTTCAAAACAAAAGCAACCTCTTTTGTTTTGTTTCAATCATTGAACCTAAAAATGTCAATGAAGCATTGAAGGATGAAAGTTGGATCATCGCAATGTAAGAAGAATTAAACCAATTTAAGTCTAATGATGTTTGGATGTTAGTACCAAGACCTAAGAATGTCACCATAATAGGTACTAAGTGGGTATTTAGAAACAAACTAGATGAAAATGGTATTGTATCTAGAAACAAAGCTAGGTTAGTCGCACAAGGCTATAATAAAAAAGAAGGAATTGATTATGACGAAACCTATGCACCCGTAGCTAGACTTGAGTCCATTAGGATATTACTCGCATATGCATGTGCATTAGATTTTAAGTTGTTCCAAATGGATGTGAAAAGTGCATTCCTAAACGGACTCATCAATGAGGAGGTATATGTAGCACAACCTCCAGGATTCATTGACTTTGAGTACCTCGAACATGTTTATAAACTAAAGAAAGCTTTATATGGTTTAAAGCAAGCCCCTAAGGCTTGGTATGATAGGTTGAAAGCTTTTCTTCTTAAGCATGAATACTCGACGGGAATGGTAGATAACACTCTTTTCACCAAGAAGAAAGATTCAAACATCATAATCATCCAAATATATGTTGATGACATTATATTTGGTTCAACTTCTCAAGACATGTGTGATTAATTCTCAAGAATCATGCATGACGAGTTTGAAATGAGTATGATGGGCGAGCTTAACTTCTTCCTTGGACTACAAATAAAATAATTAGATGATGGAATATTCTTTTATCAATCTAAATATATTAAGGAAATGCTTAAGAAACTTGGACTAGAAGATACTAAGCCCATGAAAACCCCAATGGCTACTGACACAAAGCTCACCAAGGATGAAGAGGGTGAAACCGTAGATAGTAGTAAGTATAGAGGTATGATTGGAAGTTTATTGTACCTAACGGCAAGTAGGCCCAATATCATGTTTAGTGTCTGCCTTTGTGCTCGCTTTCAAGAAGATCCCAAATCTTCTCACTTATAAGCGGTTAAACGTATCTTCTGATACATTAAAGGCACTATGCTCTTAGGATTATGGTATCCTAAGGGAACCAACATAGAAACTTTAGTTTACGCCGACTCTAATCATGCGGGAGATTATGTGGATCGAAAAAGTACTAGTGGCATTTGTACCTTCATGGGTTGTTGCTTAACTTCTTGGTTCTCCAAGAAACAAATGGCACTAGCTATCTCCACAACCGAAGCTGAATACGTAAGAGCCGGAAAGGCATGTCAACAAGCACTATGGATGAAAAAAGCTCTCGTATACTATGGTATTACACTTGATAACATTCCAATCATGTGTGATAATAAAGGAGCAATAGATTTAAGTAAAAACCCCGTGCAACACTCTCGTACCAAACACATAGAAATTTGTCACCATTTTCTAGGAGTGTGCACGGTTCGGTTTGGGTCGGTTTTTGGCTAAAACCAAAACCGAACCGAATATTTCGGTTTTTATAAAACCCAAAACCGAAACCGTTCGGTTTTTGGCGGTTTATCATCGGTTTTGGTTCGGTTTTTCGGTTTTTTCGGTTTCTAACCGTTTATATTTGGGCATGGCAAATTTATACCAAAAAACTTGTATTACATAGAAAATTGGTTATTTTTATTTACTTTTTTCTTGTCAATGTAAGCATAATAATGTTTATTGCATAATTCTATAATTACACATATAGATGAGACACACACACACACATGCAAGTGAACATACACATAGTATGATCATCGTTATATATTTATTGATATATTCTCAAGTAAACACACGACACGACAAACACGCATATAAACATAAACGTTATGATAAATATTTTATAAATCTACCCACAAAATGAATATGAGTTTATAAATTTGATTTATTTAGTTATTTATTCATATTATTAATTATATATTATTATATAATAAAATCGGTTCGGTTCAGTTTTTGCGGTTCGGTTTTTGGACGAAAACCGAAACCGAACCGTATACTTCGGTTTTTGAAAAATTAAAAACCGAACCATCGGTTTTTAGTTTCGGTCGGTTTTTTCGGTTCGGTTTCGGTTTTTTCGGTTTTGTTTGATCACCCCTACCATTTTCTTAGGGATAACGTGTAAAAGGGTAACATATCTATTGAAAAAGTGCCTGCGGAGGAAAACATAGCTGATATTCTTACAAAACCACTTAAGCGTGAACCATTCTTTTAGCTTCGTTTAGGATTAGGAATGATGGAACACATATCTCCTTAGATTTCATAATAAGTGCATTTCTTCTAATCTGAGTCTAGGATTCTCTTACGCACAAAAATTAGAAATTGGGGAAGTAACTATTTCTTTGTATTAACAACCATTATTGCATGATAATAAGAAAACTTGATTTTGTGCATAAAAACCCCAATTCATATGTTCAAAATCTTCTCACGAATAGGAAAAATCAAATTTTCTTGCATTATTAATACAATTCAAAAACGTTTTTCCATGCATGCACGATGCGCTCAAATCCTTTATCGGATCATTTAACAAATATGTTATCCGACATGGAAAGATGAGCAAGATTGAAATTAGGAGACTTTGGATTATCTCTTAGGATTTTCTCTCTTTTAGGGTCGAGATAATCGTATCTCCACATATGTTTCATGTAGGCATACACTAGAAACATTTAGCTTTGTGTTTTTGCACACCACCATTTTAGTCATTATACACCATCCAATCATTAGTTGTCAATATGACAAATCCCAATCATTAGGCTCAGATCAATATGACAAATAAGAGGTTTGTTGAAGGTTGTGTCATTTTCTTGATGGTAAGATATTGTTGCTGATGTGGTCCATTTTCTACTTGGCGGGAATAAATGGTACTTGGCGGCAAAATACAAGGACTTATGGATACAAGGGCGGGAAAAAATGTCCACTTGCTTTCATGTGAAAACATGCTGAAACATTTTTTTTGAAGACTCGCTTCAAGTTAATTATCCGAATATAAAAGAGAGTCATATAACAATTCTGTTATTAAATTTCTTTGATTCGTTCTAAGAAACACAACAAACACAACCTGATAACCATCATGTAGAACCTTACCCGAGACCCATCCTAGGATCTTGAAGCCTTTATACGTGTTCTTGATTCGGATTAAGCAGATAACTCAGACATAAGGTACGGTTGTTTGTTTATGTTGTGATTGATTTGTCTTCTATGAATGTTAAACTAACTGATGGGATGGAGATGAGAAATGTGATCGATTGTGGTTTGATATAGATGAGATTGATAGAGATGAGATCCGATTGAGATGTGTTATTATTTGGATCTGGAAGAGGTGAGAGATTGAGGAGAGGCGTGTATGTTACTATGTTAGTGTTTAGGTTTAAGATCAAATGAGTGATATTAGGTTATCACATTTTAATACTACACCTGATAACATCATTGTGTTTGGATCGGGTTACTCATTTGCATTGGGCTTACAAGACAATGGTCTAAGGTTTGGACCGAAATGTTTTATCAAACACATTAATAACGTGGATTGGTTTCAATGATTTTATGATCCGCAAATGCTAATTCAATGAGATAAATGATTTTATTTATCGAAAACATGCTGAAACATAATAACACTAATTTGCACCTCACACTAGTTGTTACTTGTTTATTAGTTTGAAGCAAATGAGACATACATAAATGCTGTTAATTTTGTATTATAGTTACATATGCATGCGTAGCTATAAAGAAAAAAAATGTAGATGGTCTTCTCTAGAATTTTGTTCATGCGTAGCTATACTGAATGTTGTAGGCAATTGTGGATGGCCTACTAGGAGATGAACCTGTAGCACTTGACATGCTTCACATGGGAAAGGGGTTAGCATGGCTAAACTGAGGGAAAAAAAGAAAGGAGGGAAACGAAAGGAGGGAAAAAATATAGGAGGGAAAAAATATAGTGGAGGGTTGTAGGAGGGAAAAATATAGGAGGGAAAAAAATATTTGGCTCTTGTTTTTCATTTTATTTTTTGGTATTCAATTGGAAAAAGAAGCAAAAGGGCGGCAATTAAAGGAGGGAGAAGGTAAATTGGCGCCAAGGGAATATTGTTGCACATGAAAAGCATTTATTGTCCGAACTGAGCATTTAAAATACAGATAACGTAACATTTATTAGCGCCCAGGGGATATAACTTTAAGGAAAAAAATTAAAAAAAAATAAAACTAGTATGAATAATATTTGATTGCTGGAGGTACTATATATAAAAAAAACAAATATATAAACATGAACTAAGTGATTTTCATTAATTTTTTCAATCACGAAAGTGTCATAAAATTACATTAAGTTAGATCATAATGTTCAGGTTTACGACGATAATACTTGCAAAAATCATCCTGACGACTCGCATATTTCTTTCCCCACCCAGATGCAACATTATTTTTATATGTGATCCAAAGTAGATGAGTTATCGGTAAAGGAAAACCTTCCCGTAATGCAACTCTGTTATAATGATTGCCATGCACGTGGGCAATCACAATGATCTCATTTGATTCTGATTGCGGTGGACTGGACCAAAGAGGAAAACTCGTAGTGGAACCATTGTTGGATAGACTTACAATAACTTTGTTATACGTTGAAGCAATTACCAATCCTGTGTTTGGCATTTCCATCCATGCCCCAGCAGAGCTCACGATCCTATAGATTTGGTTATAACCTATAGTTCCAAATATCCACCTGTATTGTTCTTGGTGAGACTCTAAATGGAGCATCAAATCCGACCGAATTATAGGCCAATCATCTTCATTGAGACAAAGAGCGAGAGCGACGAATCTAAACCCACAGTTTCCATCGGGTTCGACATCTTGTAGACTTGTGTTCGAGATATAAGGATGGAAAACTTTTGGAATTAGTCTACTAAGATTTTTAAACCGTTCTTCGGAAGCTGGCGGTTCTTCATTTAGGTCCGGGATTAAGTTATGCGTCCAGCCTCCTTGAGAGTTTGAATATGAACCATGTCTTTTAGGTTGCATATTCGGATCTATCTCGAAAAACTTGCATGAAAATGAAACGCGCTTCTTTTTTTGTTCGGCGTTCAAATCAATCCCAAACAACCTCGTTGACCGCGGGTTTTTTTTTCTTTCTGTTGTTGCTTGTTTTGCTTGCTTGTTGTTGCTGCTTGTTGTTGCTTTTTTTGTAGCTGTTGTTTTTTCAAGCTCGGCCGTCCGCGGGTGTTTTTCTTAACCTTGGGTGGTTTAATGGTCATTTTGCTTGGGTTGAATATGTCAACCAACTTTCTTAAGACACTTCTTTTTCCAGCATCAGTCTGATTGTTGAAGTGTTCTTTCACATGGTTCAATTCAGCATCGCAACAAATATTGTCACTTTGCAAAGATGTTGCCGGTGATAGATCTAGTGTTCTCCAAAAGATATCTATTGAATCTAAAGGAATACATTCACTTGCATACATTTTTAGATGTTGAAAAATAAAAAATTCAAAATATGAATCAATTAGGAGTAATTGTATATACAGACCTGAAGTCATGTATAATGAAAGTCTGCAAGCACACGGTAACCCACAACTGTTATATAATTGACAACCACAAGTTGAGGAATCTAGTTGAAACTCATTCAACCGATCAATCTCTTTCACCATTAACTCGAGAGCTTCATTTGAGACGAAACCTCGTAATAAATCGAAGCATGGTTTATTGTGGTGATGATAACGAGAAATCTCACTTTTTCCAAAACTTGCTCTGATTGCCGTGAGCTGTGACTTTACGATTTTATCAATACAACCAACAAATTTATCCAAATTTATATGTGCAGATTCCAGGTATTTTTTCAACTTGGCATGTTGGCTCTCAACTCTGTTGGATGTGCGATTTCCAAAGTTCAAAGACTGGTCAATTGAGGCAGACACAAAACGTGTTTTATATTTGTCCAACCATGATTCATGTATGTATTTTAAAACACCTGAAAGGAACGAAAAATAAGTGCCGAGTAGGACTTATGGATAAAATTCTCAGACTATAAAGAACTGTTAATGTAAAAGACTTACGAGGGTAATCTTCCTAAAATATTCGAAGTTCCTCGTAGTTTTCTGTGTATTACATTTTTTCACCTCACTCGTGTAGATCCGTACATTTTATCACCTCACTCGTGTAGATCCGTACATTTTATCACCTCACTCGTGTACATTTTTTATCGTTGGGGAAATACTACGGTTGTGACAAGGAGTTTCAAGACATTTTATCACCTCATTCGTGTACATTTTTTATCCTTTTTTTTTGAACGGCTTGTAGATCCGTACATTTTTTATAGATCTATTGGTTTTATTTGTAGATCTAACGTTTTTTGTTAGTGCAGCCGCTTGCCGCCGCTCCCTCGCCAGAAAATGTTGTAACAGTCGCCGGAAAATTTTGTGTAACAGTCGCCGGAAAATTATTAGTGTATTAAAAGGTGTTGTTTGTATAGATTTGCTAATAATTATTAGTGTAATTATTAGTGTCTTAAAAAGGTTTTTTTGTTTTATACAAGTCAAGTTTTTTCAATTTTTTTTATGTGTATGTTCATCTATTTTTTGTAATTGTTTTTCTAAATATGATTTCTAGTTTTTCTAAATACGAGTTCTAAAAAGTAGTTAGTGATCATAATTAAAATGAAGATAGAATGTAAAACCATGACTTTAAAATACGAGTTCTAAAAAGTAATTAGTGATAGTAATTAGGGATAATAAATAATTTTTTTAATAGTTTTTTGTTTTGTTGGTGGTTGAACATGACGTCAAAATCAAAATGTTAGTGCAAAACTCACGTATAAAACAAAGTAAAAACCATGATTCGTAAGCTTAGAAAAGATAACTTAACATAATGCAAAACTCACAATAGTTAAAAAGTACAAAAAAAAAAATAAAATAAAAAATAATAATAACTTAACATAATGCAAAACTCACAATAGTTAAAAGTAAAAAAAATTAGTGTATAGAACATGTATGTTACCTGATAAGTGCAGAATAAAGATGTAGATGTGTGACAATTTTTAGACTAAAAAATATTTAATCAAACTTTGATACACACCTTTAACCCAAAGCTAATTCCACTTGATGAATCATACTCATATATATACATCAAAAGAGTTAGAAATACGTCAAATAACATAATTAATGTGTTTATTACTTGTTACATCAAATATTTATTGAAAATAAATAGCTACGTTTTTCTGAATCAATGTAACATACAAAATTACTAAAAGACAAAATATATTAAAAGCCAAACATCAAACCTTTGACTTATACTGCATTGTAAGAAGAAAAAGTTAGTTGAGTACTTTTCTCACTTGACAGCTTTTACATTGGGACCACAAAATACAAAAGGATGGTGTGTGAAAGACATAACCCAAACATTTTCTGAAATCTGGCAAACCTCATAGTGGCGGTCCTTTATCAACCGACGGCCCCCCAAATGATAAAGGACCATCCACCTATTTACAGGACCGTCCCTTTATTTGTGTGTCATGATTTTTTTATGTTCCTGCATGTTTGCCTAGCCTACCCTTAGGTCTTATGCGCATTCCAAATTTGCTTAAACATCATTTGAACTAATTTAACCAAGCATGCATGCTTTACTTTTCTTGCAACCTTCATCCTCCATTTAAACCACCACCTCCTCCATCCATTGTCATGGCATAACCTTACTCCTTCTTAATGTCATCCAACAAAATATCATCCCCTAGAAAACCAAGAATATCGGTCAAACCCATATGGAGGAAGAAACAAAACCTTGGCAATTTCATGAACAACTCAAAAAACTCACACAATAACCATGTCAACTCCAAACCCACATCACATCATGAGGCATCATCTTCATCATTCTCCTTCTTTGCCTCTCAACCACAAAATGGGCCACCATCCACTCACAATGAGCATATAAAACCGACTCCTCAAGATCATTCATTACCACCTTTGTTTCCACCTCCAATGACAAATGTCAACTCCCTACACTCCATCAAGGCTCAAGAATTCTCCAATTTTGTTGATTTGAACCTCCTCAATATCATCATATCCCAAAAACTTCATCCTCCAACAATGTCTCATCCCACTCTTGCCCAAGTGGATGCCCATGGGGGTTATTATGCTTGTTGCATTTACAATCACAACCACTTTCAAAAGATGGAGAATGATCTTGACTACATCATTTCCATCCTCTTGTCATCCAGGTTTCTACAACCCTTACCCAAAAACTCATCTCCACCATGTGGTCGCAAGTTCTAGGGAAGCATGCATGATCACTAATCAAACCAGATTTAACATGAGATATCCTAGGAGTTTAGACTAGGATTATGTTTGTAAACTCATGTTGTAATTGTCATATGAATGACATTACCCTTATCTTTTAATGAATGATCTTGTTTCTGCATCAAATATTGAACTATTGACCCAGATCTTCCTTCTGCCGGCGGTCCCTTATCAAGGTGGCGGTCCTAAACTTTAAAGGACCGTCGACCCATTTATGGGACCGTCCGCAGTGTATGTTTCTCCTGCCTAATCTTATTTTGTATGTAGGATTTCTATGTTTGCTTGCATGTTTCCTCTAACATTTTGCAGCTAAATTCCATCGATCGATTCCCCAGTGTCCTCATCAAGGGGGAGCACTAAGCTAGGGGGAGTCATCATGATGCCGTGGACTTCTTTGTTTCTACGAAGGCTTTTTGATTCTACAAAAGGGGGAGAACAAAACGAGACTCGTTTTAAAACTCATTAATGCCTAGTTTTATCTAAAATGAGTTTATATTTTGTAATCATCAAAAAAGGGGAGATTGTTAATATAAATAATGTCAAAAACGTCATATGCATTAATCGGTCTCTACTAGTTTTGATAATCACAAAATACAAACACACGTTACGTAAAACTACGGCTAAGTTTTTAATCGAGAAAACTCGTTTTCATCATCAACATCACTTAAGGTATGTATAAACTTCTACCAACTTGTGTATGTGATCAAAGGATTTAAAACTTTACATTTTCATGTCACAAAATATTTTTACAAAAGCATTTTTGTATAATTTAAAGAAATGTTTCATTAAGAAAATGTTTTCAAAATTCAAATCCATAACAGCCATATTTCCCGCTCAAAACCAACAACAAAACTTCACTAGATAGTTTTTCAGCACGTTAGAACAAAATAGGGAGCGTATGTTTGGACGGTCCCTTAAATAGGCCGGCGGTCCCTTATCGATAAAGGGCCGTCTGGTATTTACGGGACCGTCGCCCCTCTCCTGGCGTCTATAAATACAGAACTGTTTTGTTTCAGAAATCTTCACCTCTTATGCACTATAACCTTCTGTATTCCAAAATCCTTTCCAAAACATATTCTATGATCACATTATCGGGTTCTAGTTGTTTACAAGTGATCACACTCATCATTCCTCTAGAGTGCAAGAAAAGAACATTCGTTGTAATCAAGAGACGAAGTGTTGAAGAAGAGTTTTGCTCATCTCATCCCATAGTTGCGGATCTATCATCATTTACATTCATTGTTTCGTGTATGTAATAGGACTTGAGTGCAAGTCTTATATTGTGTATTGTGTTGTATCGTGCCATCGTGTTGGTACGAGGTGTGAAGCCACGTGGGCTTTGGTAGATTGGTTCTAGCTAGGATTAGGACTCGACATTCCGCTTAGTGTCGTTAAACTTGGTGTTAGCTTGTGTACGGTTTGTTGCGCCATAAGGGAGCATGTTGATATAGTGGTTGTGAAACTCTCGAGTGTGAGACTCGAGGAGTTGAGTAGGGACGAAGGAGTGAGCTTCGTGGCTGAACCACTATAAAGCTTCGTGTGCCGGTTTGATCTTTCCTTTACTTACTTTTACTTATTTACTTGTTATTGCTTATATCTATTATTGTATTGATTTCACGCACTAGTACAGATATGGCCTTTCGTCACACATAGCTTATTTCGAATGGTCACACAACAACATATTTACGTGACTAAATGTACCAGCCTTAAATAAACAGCCACACTTGATCCGACTTGTGTGACCATTTCGTAAAATATATGTCACACATTTGTGTATATATGTGACCAAAGGGTAATTGGTAAATATTTTTTGACATTTTAGTCACTTTTAATTCGGGACGTGCGACAGATACAAATCAGCTCGAAAAACTAGTCACACTATTGATATATGTCACACAATTGAACAGGGTGACCAGAAAGATATATGGTCACATGAAGTGCTTGCGTATGTGGCTAAATTATATAGTCAAGTTTGTCACATATTATATAAATGTGACTGCTATTCTTTGCTGAATAGTTAGCCACATATGAATTTGAAATGTGTGACAACTAAAAATTCAGTTTGAAGTGTTAGTCACGAAATGCATTTACGAGTGACAAATATATGTCACACACTTGAAGAGTGTGACCAAATGTCATATATGGTAACACTAAACCATAGAAACATGATTAAGTGTAACTAAAATTCGATACATATGGTCACGTAAGTTAATATGTGTGTCTAAAGTTTAGTGTTTGTTTGTTTGCCAAATCCTAATATGTATAGCCACACTTAATTGAAGCATGATCATGTGACTATAGGCTTTACAATAGTCACACCATATCACACATGTGTATCTAAATGATGTTTATGGCCACATAATAAGGGTTTAGTCACATTCAAAATAGTCACATTGTGAAATATTCATGTGACTATTGTTTATAGCAAAATGTGAAGTCAGTTATCATTAACCTTGATATTAGTCACATTGAGTTTTTGTGTGACTAAATTAAAGATGCTACATATATGGTCACATGAAGTATTTATTTAGGTGTCTAAATCAAAGAGTCATATTTTGTCACACATTATTTAAGTGTAGTCACAAATTGATACATAACGTCACACATTTTTGATAACCTATGTACTTTGTAATCCCTATAGGAACAGTGTTACTTGACATTCTAAAGTCAATTTTCAACTTTAATGAAGTAACATGTTACTAAATTGCCTGCAAGTGCATATACATGATAAATGGAAAATGCAAATAGAATAAAGTTTGCCTGCAAGTAGATATACTAGTGAAAACTGCAAAATTTTTCATTGCCATAGAAAAGCTTGACTTTTTGGAGTCAAAATCCATTACAATAAGCTAAATTACACAAACAACTATTGTAATAGTAGTAGTAACTTAATAATAGCATTAGTAACTTTTGTACAAACAACAGAGTTGTAATCTCACAAAAGGTGAATTATATTACTTACCAAAAGGTTTTTTGCAACATAAACAATTGCTGATATGGGCATTCCGAAGATCAGATACAAAGAAGAACATACAATTCTCTGTTTAATGGAAACAGAGAAGCTACACCCCTGCTACCTCCAAACACCTTATCCTCTTTTATTCCGTTCTTGCATTTGTCTCTCATACAGAGCACGAATTCTTTCAATGAGATCTTTAACTACCTCTATACTTTCTTCACATATGATCTTTATAGATATCATCACAGCAAGTAAACTAGAACTCAAAGGATACTCTTTTTCTGCAAGTATAAAAACATCAACTCCACCTTGTGTTGATAAGTTATGTACATTGCAGCTATCATAGAACTTCTATGAAGTTGACAGATCATGAATTGGGAAGTTCCAATAGATATCAGCTGGATCAGGTTCATATAACCTGTGTAACTCAACCCACAACTCTTGCTCTTTCACATCTGGCTTCTTGATTATTCTGAGTTTTTTTAACCAACTCCCATAATCTGTCTAAGTTTTCTCTGTCACTTGTTCTTATCAATTCCTGAAAACTTTTGCACACTGCTGATCCTCCGCCAAGCCTGATTATCTTCCAAGCCTTTCTAAATTTATCTTTGTTAATCTCTCAGTCTATGATTGGATGTCTATATTGAATAGGATCAACATATAATGTTTCAGGAACAATCACCATCATCTGATCAAGAGAAGAGCTATCTTTATTTCTTTGTGAATCATTCTTCTTCTCAGCATGCTTGTCTTCAATGATCTTTTGTTTCTTTGATGGTGTTTCTTCTATACCCATAGGGATAAACTTTTCTTCAATATATCTCTTGCAGTGGTAGTATAGATGTTCAATTTCGTCATATGTCTTTCCCCTGAGTTGATGAAGTTTATAAAAACCTTGATTCTTTAAGTATATCTTCATTACACTGATTAGCGGAGACTTTGTGGGATTTCTTTTCCTCTTCTGACTTTGACCTTGCTTTATTGACTTACTTAGCTGACTCAAAGCTAATTCTACACCTATTTCATTTATTAAATCAGCAAGTCTTTGTACTCTGTTATCATCAGTTAAAGTCTTATCTTTGTAAAGTTCTGCAACTCTAGCCTGTAGAACTTCTTCCTCATCAATAAAAGCTTGCATTTTATCTGCATGAGCTCTTTTTTTCTCCTTTTCTTGAAGAATGAATGCTACTTGCTCTTCTGTTCCAATTCAGACACTTTAGATATCCTTTTCTCATCCATAAAGTTAGTTATTTCAGCTTCATCAACTCTCTTTGCAACCTCTTCAGCAGTGGAAACATCAGCAGTAGAAACTTGATTTGTTGTAGCAGCAGAAACATCTTGTACCACCTTAGCCAGTTGTTCAACATTACTAGTAGCATCAGTTTCTCCCAAACTAGTATTAGTCTCCACCATGATCTTTGAAGTTTGTACAATATTTTCACCTGGAAATTCCACTACCTGCTTTTTATTTACATCTTCCAAAACCACCTCATTACCCTCATTGTCAGCAACTACATAGTCATCATCCATATTATCACCACTATCAATCCCAATATCCATATCCACATGCATATTAGCACAAGCACCTTCATCATTTGTTGTTTACTCCCTGAGACTCTGCTTTTATTCCTCCCCTGTTTGGGAGCATTCGCCAAACTAGCAGCATTAGAAGAACTCATCCTGTGTCCTGTGCCCACCTTCTTCAAACGTCTAAACTAAGTTTTTCTTGAGCTATGTTGACCTTCCAAATATCGAAGTCTCTTTTCCAACTTTTTGATCTTTTCACCTTGTTTTGTTGTGCACTTTTGGAGGCCAATAACATCCTTTTCTAACTGGGTACAATAGTCTTTCAAATCCTATATAAGTTTCATTCTAGCCTCACGACTTCAGCTTGTGTTACCTAGCCCGAGAGATGGATAATTGGAATTGACATTTTGTACATCAGTATTTATCAATTCATGTGTTTCAGATCTACCCTCATCACTTCGGGATGTGTTACCTTCCCTGAGAGGTGAATCAACGACTGTATATTCAATCTCATGTATGTTACCACTGGCCTGCTCTGCTTCTTAGCTAGCAGCAGAAGTGGCAGCCCCTTCCATGACATCCTCACCCTTTTTTTGTGAAAGGTTCACCATATATGGAAAAAGTGGTGTAACCCTTCCTGAAAAATCCTTGCCATCATTTTTCAGATTTGAAAATACTTTCTTTTGAAAAATTAAAAGGTTTTCCTTTACTAAGGCTATCACAGCTGATGCCATGGTAGTACCAAACTCATTTCAACCTGTTGTTTTAGGACTCAAACAATGTAAGAGAGTATGAATCAAGAATTTCCACTGAGATGAGAAGAGACCTTTGTAAAATTTTAATTTATTATTCTTCTTCTCATACCTCATTTTTTTCAAACCTTTGAAAATAGTGGTATTTACAAGACACACAATCACTTCATTATCTGGTAGGTTAAGAGATTCCCTAATAGATGACTCAGTTATGAGTATATCTTGGCCATCTACCTTAGCCTTAATCTGTTTTTCTTCATTAAAAGTTATGACCTTAGCAGTAGCCAAAAACTGCTTAATAAAAGAAATGCATATAAGAGGATTCACAGTTAATGCATACCTAATAGGGGTAGCATTCAAGAAATCGATTATCTGTGTGAATCCTTCAGAACCATCTGGTTTCTTCAAAAACGCGACCATGTTGTGTCTGTCAATAAATGTGCAGTTTGATTCTATTGCCAACACCATCGTGAATTAGGGTTTTGTAATTTGGGGATTTTGAAAATGATTGATTAAAGATGTTAGTGTTTGTGATTATAGAGAAATTATGTGTGCATGAAACTGAACTATCAATTTGACTGGGGATTTAAACCGTTAAGTGTAAATGTTACCAATCCACCCCTGCACTCTCAGTTCTAGCAGTTCAAACCCCCTGCAGTAATGTTTTCTTAGCAGCAGATTTTTATTTTATTTTATTTTTTTATTTTTTTAGTGCAAAGGGTGAATCATTATATTAATATCAACAAGTAATGAGAAAATTGAGCAATGACAAAAGTACGGGAATTAAGATTAAACATTTTCCATTAAAACTTGAAATGAAAAATTACAAAATAATGTACAAAACCAGCTGCAGTAACGTTTTCTTAGCAACATAATCTTTTTATAGTGCAAAGGGTGAGTCATTATATTAATATCAACAAGTAATGAGAAAATTGAGCAATGACGAAAGTACGGGAATTAAGATTAAACATTTTCCATTAAAACTTGAAATGAAAAATTACAAAATATTGGAAATAAAAGTTACACATTCTAAAAATCTACTAATCTAATTTTGGAGATTTCTCCGGGTCAAATACCACATGTGCATCTTCGTAATCCAACCCATCAAACTCCACATCAGACAAATCATCATCATCCAATGTCTTGTACGCCTTGGGATGTTGTTTGAGAAATGGTTTTTTTGTTGCTTTGTACTCCTTTTCATCCTCAGCATGTTGTTTTATAGATTGTGTTTTTGCTGCTTTCTTTCTTTCAGCAGCCCACCAATTGTATCACGCATTTCCATCCCATTTAAAAATTTTTACACTTTTTGCCGCTTTCTTTTTTGAAGCAGATCGGCTTGAACCTTCTCCTTCAACCCATTGTGCTGATCTCTTGTTGTTTGCAGACATTGTTTTTGAATACTTCCTGCAGGTTTTTGTTTAAAGATTTAAGAAACTAGGATTTGTGATTTGAGATACACATGGAAACGAGTATAAAAAGGGGATATGGGAAAACCAAAAGACCTATGTTTAATGCAGGAAAGGAATGTTTCCCACAAGTGGCTTGAACCTTTTCAACATCTTCAGGACAATCATGATCCAATGGGATGAGCGTTTGCCAGGGATCAATGCTTATAACTCTTGACAGAACTGTATACACATTAGTCGCCAACAAAGACTCGCCACAATGGAACATGATTGCCTTGAAGAAATCTACAAAATTTCATAATCTTTGGGCATTTTTGGTTCCCATGGTGCCTGATCCAAATATCCCTTTGGAAAGTAGTCTGACCATGGATTTGGAGGACATTCAGAATTGCTTGATATGTGAAATGAACTTGAGTCACTGCTGTCAATGTATGATTTCTGCAAAAAAATAAAAAAATATATTAAAATTTAAAAAAATATAGTGTAAATGAAATAAAAGATAATGTTGCAATTCAGGGTGTGTTTGAAACAACCTTTGTTCTTGGAACTCGAATGGCCACATTACTTGGTGGATGGTTGGTTTTAGATCATAAAAAAGAATTGAATGCAATAAACCAACATACGTAACCCTTCTTAGTTCCCGCTACAGCTCCTTTTGTCGTTTCAACTCCCTTTGAGCAAAGGACTGCACCAGCCGCATTGCTAGATTGTTGAAAAAACAAAAGGAACAGTATGGGAACTGAGAATGGAAAGGTATGTTGAAATCGGCACACAGGTTGAGTAAAGAATAGATACAAATGTTGAGTAAATAATAGAGTATAAGTAACATCACTCATCTTGAATGCCATAATGAACTAGTGTGGCCTGTCATGAACAATACACACTTTATCATTATCACATTGAAGACGTCTCAATTATCAGGCCAGATCCATCTAACGTTGCAGAAAGGTTCAATTGCTTTGTTTTTTGGACACCGTCTAATAACGGTAGTGTGCTTGATCTTGATCACGCTTTGGCACTTTCAAGAATGTATCTTATTGAAAGAGCCAAAACTGGTGATCAAGATCAACCACACAAACGGTAGTAGACATTTTCCAAATTAAGCAAGGGAACCAATCTACAATGTTAGATAGATCTTGCCTGATAATTGAGCTTTAAGTTATTAGAAAACAGATTCTTACTATCATTTATATTTCTCCCTTAGATGTAACGAACATACATATTAATTATGTAGATTCTACGACATTAGAGAGCTAATCGTGCATGAATGACAAGTTGAACATATAATAATAACCAGCTAGTGGGTTGTACATATAATAATAAGTTGAACACATATGAATTTTCTAACAGATATAACACGTATAAAACAAGTTCTCAATCCTCACGGAAGGAGTCTTCTCCAATTGGAGAATCAAAAGGCTCCCACTAGGTTTTCGATCTTGGTACCTAATGGACCACATACGTCACAATATATGACAACGTGAACCTAAAGACCGGACAAAGAGCTAGTAGGCTGTACATATTAAGGTTTCCAAGGCATAAAAACTTGAAAAATCTTTCTCAAGCATCGAACCCGAATTATTATTTACAGCTTATACTTGATAATTGTTTCTGTATTTTAGCAAAGAGCAAAGACGAATCAGTAATAGATGAACAACACTAGAATAAGTTTATGTTCATACTTGAAAGTGGTGTATTTTCATCCATCACTGATACTTCTTCCATCTTTGATACTTAGATGTTTTAGCCTAAATATTCGCACACACATCCGCCACTTTTTTTCCTTATTCTCTCAATACAAATGCAACATAATTCTTATAACAGATAGTTAACCTAAGCCTAAGATAAAATAGCCCTAAGGGAATGCTAACCCCCAAAAACAGCCATAAACCATAACAATAAAAAACACGATATACAGATACACATTAAGGTTTCCAAGGCATAAAAACTTGAAAATTCTTTTTCAAGCATCGAACCCGAATTATTATTTACAACTTACACTTGATAATTTTTTCTGTATTTTTACAAAGAGCAAAGATGAATCAATAATGGATGAACAACACCAGAACAAGTTTATGTTCATACTTGAAAGTGGTGTCGGTTCATCCATCATTGATACTTCTTCCATCTTTGATACTTGGATGCTTTAGCCAAAATATTCGCACTAAAACTAAAAAACAACCATAAACCCTAACAATAAAAAACACGATATACAGATACATATTAAGGTTTCCAAGGCATAAAAACTTGAATATTCTTTCTCAAGCATCGAACCCGAATTATTATTTACAACTTATACTTGATAATTTTTTCTGTATTTGACAAAGAGCAAAGATGAATCAATAATGGATGAACAACACCAGAACAAGTTTATGTTCATACTTGAAAGTGGTGTCTTTTCATCCATCATTGATACTTCTTTCATCTTTAATACTTGGATGTTTTAGCCTAAATATTTGCACTAAAACTAAAAAACAACCATAAACCCTAACAATAAAAAGCACGATATACAGATACATAAACCCTAACACTAAATAACCCTAATTAAATAAACACAAACAATGAAATAATCAGATAAACCAAAAAACAACTAAATAAACAGATAAACCAAATCATTTGTCAAACTTAGGGTCAATATAGAAGCCATCTAAGTATGTTACCATATGCTTCCGATCTAAATATGTTAGGGTGGAGTAGTGAGAGAGAGAAAGAAAGAACAAGGGCATGCAACTGTGACTTAATTGTGAATGTGAGATAGAAAGAGTATTAAGTATATGTTGAAGTGTGTGAAGTTTGTTTGATAAGCTTTGCATATATTATATATTGTAAGTGAAGTGTGTTTGATAAACTTTGCATATATTATATATTATAAGTTTAAAAATGATTAAAAGTATAAAAACTAAAAGTATTATAAGTTTAAAAACTAAAAGTATTAAAGGTACATTTGTATTTTAGTGTATTTTCTATTTAAAAAATCGCCCAAAGAGTACATATGGTAAGATGCAAGGTTTTCAAGATCGGGATCCTACCCAGGATCGTTTTCATCTTTGTAAGATCATGATCGTATGATAGGATCGGGTTCTTAAGATCCTACTAGCTATAATGTCATTTTCTTAATAGTTTTTGTAATATTATACAAATTTACAAATTATTATATATCATAGACACAAAATTATATGAATGTTTCATCGAAATGTTGTCCTAAATTATGGTTATGAAATATTATTGTTTAGGTTGAATTTTATTTTAGTTTAGGTCTACTCATTAGATTCATATCTAGTGAGATTTTTTATTTTCTTTTTATAGGTTTTCATTAGTCTATCTTTCTTCTTGTTTCTGATTGTTAGCACTCTCGATGGATAACCGTAACATTGATCGTTTGGTTCTTGTTATTCGTGTTTTTCGTCTTAGGAATTTCCAATTACCCGTTCCGGCTCTCGTTGTGGATATTGAAAACCCACCAAACCTTTCACCCGACCATCACTTTGGTAATAATTATGAAATGGAAGAATCTGACCACGACAATGACCATGCATGAGAATGGCCCTTTTTATTACTCGGATTCCGACGAGGACTTAGGTGATGGTGATGTTATTGATGAGGTTAGGAGAGAAGAGGAAGTTGATCCGCTTAAGTATGTTGACCCTAGGACAAGAATTGAAAAGGACAGTCTCTTTAACATGCAGTTTCCTTGTAAAATTGGATACATGAACTTTCATGCTTACCTTAACTCATCCTTACCCATGCATGTACATAATCTCTCGTGCTAATTATAATAAAATTATGGTAGAGTATTGTTGGGAATTCTGTTTAGTAAGAATTCTGCTGACTGTTTCTGCTGAAGGTTACTGCTGAAGAGCTGGTTCCTGCTGAAGCAGTGTATCTGCTGAAGACTAGTTTCAGCATTATTAGTTTCTGCGGATATAGTATTTCTGTATTTTATGTATTATAGTTTGGATATGCATGAGTTTATTTAGGAAGTGATAATGCATATCTTTTAGAAGTTTTAGAATATACGTTTCTTGTGAAACAGTTTAGGGTTCCTAGTGTATAAAAGGAACACATGATTATGCATTGTTTAACGTTTTAGAAAACACTTTTATTATTATTAAAAAGATCCATAGAGGATCAAGAGTTCTTAGTATTACACTTGTATTTGTTTCCGCTTTAAAATACAAGATACAGAGATTATCTATTAGTGTGTTATTGATTACAGTGACATAACTAACGATTCTAGAGTGCTCAAGAAGATCTAGCAAGGTCAATTAGCTCAACAAGTGGTATCAGAGCCTTGAGAGAGTCTCTGTCATACTAAGAAACACAAATCTTACACCTTAAGAATCCAAACAAATCAACAAACATGCCTGGATCTGATGATGAAGTTGATACAACCCAAAACCTTAACACCACTTCTCTTCAATAACTCAACCTCTCCAACAGTAATGCTAAGTTTCCATACTTGAAGAATGCTGAAGAATATCATATGTGGTCCATGAAGATGCAGAACTGGATCACAAACATAAACTGGAATCTGTGGGAGGTTGTCAAAATGGGGAATAGCCTGAAGAAGCATGTTACAGATGCTGATGGAGTTGTTACAATTGCAGGTCCCAGAACTGCTGAAGAGATTCTGGCTGTGCAAAGGGAGAGTAAAGTAAGAACAATTCTGCTCCAAGCTATACCAGATGACCATATGGGTGACTTCCACTTCATGGAAGATGCCAAGGACATTTGGATGGCTATTAAAGCTAGATTTGGTGGGAATGATGAATCAAGAAGGTTGCAGAAGTCTATGCTGAAGCAAAAGTTCCAAGAGTTTCAGATATCTGAAGAAGAGGGAATTCATAAAGGCTATGACAGGTTTCATCAGATCTTAAGTCAACTTAATCAGTTGAAGGCTAGACCTGACAATGAGGACTGCAATGCTAAGTTTCTGAGATCTTTGCCACCATCTTGGTTACAAGTCTGTATTGCTCTCAAGACCAAGGGTGGGTTGGACATGATGTCCTTTGATGACCTCTACAACAGGCTTAAATCACTTGAGCCTGATGTTAGAAGTCCCATTCGTCCATCCACTCATTCTGCATTTGTTGGCGCCTCTACAAAACCTGTGCATCAAGCCTCAAGCTCTTATTCATCCGGAGCATCTTCTCAAACCCATACTCAATCTGCTCCTAAATCAAAATCCAGTAGTGTGTTGGATGATATTGTTCATTCATTTATGGCTGAATATGAACATCAGCAGTTTCTTGCTTATGAGGATTTTGAACAGGTGGATCCATTGGAGATGGAGGAGATGCACTTAAAATGGCAGCTTGCAATGATCTCCATGAACATTAAGAGGTTTGAAACCAAGTCTGGAAGGAAGTTTGGTTTTAATGGAAGAGAGGCAGCAAGGTTTGATAGAAGGAAGGTTAAATGCTACACTTGTGGTCAAGTGGGACATTTTTCAAGAGAATGCAAGGAGAGAAAGTCTGGAGATGAAGTTAGATATGGCTCTTATCCAGTGGAAGCAGGGACTACTAAGGCTGCACCTTCAAAGGCTATGGTGACTCTGGATCACCAAATTGATTGGGCTGAACATGAACCTGCAGGAGAGGAAGCTTCTACTTCTTCACAAATGAATCTACTGGCATACTCACCTTCAGAGGACAAGAATTTGATGGGAATTTCTCAGGTACACAATTGTGTGTTTGGATGTAGTGTAAGATACAATGAGCTTAAACAAGAATTTGATGAATTGAAACCAAAGTACAATGAGTGTTATGTTGAAGTAGAGTCTTATAAAATGGCTTTAAAAACTGTAGAGAAACAAAAAGTCTGGTTTCAAAAGAATCAAGTTAAGTATGATGAAAAAATAAGAGTTCTAGAAAGTGATTTAGAAGTTGCTAAGATAGACTTAAAACGTACTGAAAAAGAGAAGTCTGATTTAGAAAAGGAAAAACAAGAATTACAAGCTAAGTTAGACAAAGAAATAGCTAGAAATAAACAATGGTTAATATCAGGTGATAATCTAGCTCGAGAACTTTATGGTAGTCAGGCTATGAACTCTAAAATAGGTTTGGGATTTCAAAAATATGTTGGTTTAGAGGCTAAGAATGACCTAGGTAAATCAACACCAGCAGGTTTAGCTAACTTTGTCAAAGAAGGTAACTTACATGCTGTCCCTGGACCTATAAGAGGGGAACATATGTCTATTGACCTATCCATACCTAGTGACTTTGATGGATCACACCATCTCTATGGCAAAAAGTCAACTGACTTGCCAGACCCTATTATGAAATCTACTGACTCTGTCTCTTGTTGTGACAGTGACAAGTCTTCTGATGAAGGGTTTACCTCATTTGCCAGCTGTGATTCAAGTGAGAAGTCTGACTTGCCCAAGACCACTCCCATGACCACACCAAAGACATCACCCAAGACTCCCCACAAGCCTTCTAGAGTTGCTGCTGATAACAAGACAGTTTCTACTGAAGACTTGTTTTTAAATTCTTTGCAAAATAATACTTTTGGTTATGTTAAAAACAATTCTGTTTATCATGGTGGTTTGAATAATTTTTCATGTTATGGAACTTCCTTTGGTTTGAATAAATCTTCTAAGAAGAAGAAATGTTTTGTATGTGGAAGTAAATCTCATTTGATTAAGGATTGTACATTTCATGAGCAAAGAATGAGTGGATGTGTTAGTCAAAGGAAACCTAGGCAAATGTGGAAGAATGTTAGTGAAATACCCTCTTTTGTTCCACATTAGCAGAAATCCAATTCTGCTGAACCACATTCTTCATGGAAAAGAACCAGTACTAGACCAAATGTTCGACCCACTAGTTCTTTCTTTTCTAATGGTTATTGGCCTAATCACTTTGACTCAATGTATTATGGTGGTGGGTATTGGAATACTGCTGTGAAGCCCTCAACAGGTTTTTCTTGGACAAAGAAAGGACCTAATATGTATTACAGGCCCAAGAACAATGGTGGATCTAAAACATCTACATGGCCTATCACTAATGATCCACAAGGCAGGCTCAAGTCAGCAATGACTTGAGTCTCCAATGTGTACTAACTTTTGTATATTTTTTGTTGTTGTTGTAGGATCATCCTTTGAAAAGTACTGAAGTAGGAATTGTTGATAGTGGTTGTTCTAGAAGTATGTCAGGGAACAAGGACAAGATGCATGACTTTGTACCCATAGAAGGAGGAGGCACTGTAACTTTTGGTGGTGGAGATGGCAAAATTACAGGGAAAGGAACTGGAGCATTTTAATCTATTCTCTGTATCACAAATTTGTGACACTAAGAATAAGGTTTTCTTCTCTGAAGATGAGTGTCTTGTACTTTCCAAGGACTTCAAACTTCCAGAAGACACAACTGTCTTGCTGAGAGTTCCTAGAACCTTCAACTTGTACGCATTCAATCTGAATGATGTCAAGCCAGAAGGTGATCTAACATGTTTGGTGGCCAAAGCTTCCCTAGATGAATCTACCAAATGGCACAGGAGAATGGCTCATGTGAATTACAAGACTATCAACAAGTTGTCTAAACCTGGTCTTGTTCAGGGCCTTCCTTCTAAACTCTTCACCAATGAACACAATTGTATTGCTTGCAACAAGGGAAAGCAACACAGAGCCTCTTACAAAGCCATCAAAGCTGTGAGCACCATTTCAGAACCTCTTCAGTTGCTGCACATGGATCTATTTGGTCCAACTCCTATCAGAAGTATTGATCATAAGTACTTCTTCCTGGTTATCACAGATAATTTCAGCAGGTTTTGCTGGGTATTCTTTCTAAAAACCAAAGATCAAACAACTCCTATTTTGAAAGAATTCATCATTTTAATTGAAAACCAGCTTAATAAAAAGGTTAAAGGAATTAGGTGTGGCAATGGGACAGAATTCAAAAATGTTGTTTTCATACAATTTTGTAAGTCTAAGGGAATTAGAAGGGACTATAGTACTCCAAGAACCCCACAACAAAATGGGGTTGCTGAAAGGAAAAATAGAACCCTCATTGAGGCAGCAAGATCAATGCTTGCAGACTTCAAACTACCCACAATGTTTTGGACTGAAGCAGTAAGTACTGCTTGCTATGTCTTGAACAGGGTATCCATTACTAGACATCATGTCAAGACACCTTATGAACTTCTCACTGGGAAAGTTCCAGACATACATTACCTTAAACCTTTTGGATGCAAAGTAACCATATTGAATACTGCTGATATACTGGGTAAATTTGATGGGAAAGCTGATGAGGGGTACATTGTGGGTTATTCAGCTCATAGCAAGGCCTATAGGGTTTATAATCTGAATGCCAAAAGGATAAAAGAGACCCTTAATCTAAGATTTCTTGAAGATCAGCCTAATATTCAGGGACAAGGCCATTCTTGGTATTTTGACCTAGATTATTTGACTGACTATTTGGGTTATTCTAGACATGCCTCTAATCCTAATGCAGGTACCAAAGATCCACATTCTAACCCTGCAGGTTCCATGGATGATGACTCAGACTGTGAATCTGAGCCAGATGAACATACCATTGTTGTACCATCCTTTCCACCTAACAATTTTGTAGGTAATCACTCTGCTGCTGAACAAGATGATGAGTCACATTATGCAGAGGATCTTGCAAGACTGAAGAAGCAAGAACATGCTGCTACTCAGGAAGCTCAGAAACTCAATGAAAAGGTTATACAAGTGACTGAAGCAATCCTACATCACTCAGCACAAGCAGTCAGTGGAAACAAGGATTCTGCTGACGATTCTACTGAAGGCATACCTATTCCCACTGATAAGGTCCTAGATGCTGATCCTGCTGATGCACACTCTCCCATTTCTACTAAAGTCTCTACAGACTTTGAGAAGCCCTTTACAAGATTTCCAAGTCCTTCTGATCTTGGGAATTATCAGCCAAAGCCTGGCCTATTTCACTCAGCTTCTTATGATAATGAGTTTGGGCCTACAGTTAACAACCTTGATGCCACAATTGATGTTCACCCTACAACAACTAAAAGGATTCATAATGCTCATCCCCTATCAAAGATTATTAGAGATCCTAAAGATCCTGTTAGAACTAGAAGCACTATAAAGAATACAAAATATGGTGAAGTTGCTTTCATCTCTTATGTCTACAATCAAAAGAGGAACAATCACACAGACTTCAAACATTGTCTGTTTGCATGCTTTCTCTCTCAAATAGAGCCAACTAGTGTTCCTCAAGCACTGGCAGATTCAAGTTGGCTTGAAGCAATGCAAGAAGAGATGCTGCAATTTAAGAATCAGCAGGTTTGGATTTTGGTTCCTCTTCCTGATGGTAAATATGCTATTGGGACAAAATGGATTTTGAAGAATAAAAGAGATGCCAGGGGAATTGTGGTGAAGAACAAAGCTAGACATGTGGCTCAAGGGTTTAGACAAGAGGACGACATTGACTATGATGAAGTCTTTGCACCAGTGGCCAGAGTTGAAGCAATTAGGATATTTTTGGCCTATGCCTCTTATATGGGATTTATGGTTTATCAGATTGATGTTAAAGGTGCTTTCTTATATGGTGAGATTGAAGAAGAGGTTTATGTGACTCAACCTAAGGGATTTGAAGACCCTGATCATCCTGAGTATGTGTACAAGGTTGTCAAAGCTCTCTATGGAATTCATCAAGCTCCCAGAGCTTGGTATGCTAGACTTTCCACATTTCTGCTGAAGAATGGCTACAGAAGAGGTGCCATTGACAAGACTCTATTCCTCAAGAAAGATTCCAGGGATATTATTCTTGTACAGGTGTATGTGGATGATATTATCTTTGGTTCAACCAAAGAAGCATGGTGTAGAGAGTTTGAAGATCTGATGAAGGGAGAATTTCAAATGAGTGCCATGGGAAAACTCACTTTCTTTTTGGGTTTACAGGTTCAGCAGAAACCTGATGGTATTTTCATACATCAGGAGAAATATGTAAAAGATATGTTGTCCAAGTTTGCTATGGAGAATGTCAGGACTGCCACTACTCCCTATGAGGCTCCCAAACCAAAGAATAATCTTGATCATGATCTCTCTGTGAATGTTCATTTATACAGGTCAATGATTGGTTCTTTGATGTATTTGACTGCCTCAAGACCTGATATTACATTTGCTGTGAGTGCATGTTCAAGGCACTAAGTCACTCCACTTACCTCTCACTTGAATGCTGACAAAAAGATTTTTAAGTACCTTAAAGGCCAACCCAAATTAGGTCTTTGGTATCCCAAAGAGTCTCCATTTCAGCTAGCAGCTTATAGTGATATTGACTATGCTGGTGCAAATTTGGATAGAAGATCCACAACTGGAGGTTGCCAATTCCTTGGCAGAAGACTGATTTCTTGGCCATGCAAGAAACAGACCATTGTTGCTACCTCTACTACTGAAGCAGAGTATGTTGCTGCTGCCAATTGTTGTGGACAAGTTCTATGGATTCAGAATCAATTGCTGGATTATGGGTATAACTTTATGAATACTACCATTTTCATTGACAATTAAAGTACAATTTGTATTATTAAAAATCCAGTTTTTCATAATAGAACCAAACATATTGAAATCAGGCACCACTTTATAAGGGATGCTTATGAGAAACATTTGGTTAAAGTGGTCAAAATTCACACAGATGAGAATGTGGCAGATTTGTTAACCAAAGCATTTGATGGACCAAGGTTTCAATATTTAGTGGTCCATATTGGAATGCTTAACCCTTAACTGCAAAGTTTAAGGGGAGGCATAAGCCTCAGGGGAGGCATATTATGAGTGTAAACTTTGTAGATTTGTATAAGTTGTATAATTTTTGAGTTTTAACACTAACCCACTAATATTTTTGCAAGTTGTTTGGTGTATTTGCATGTTTTATGTCTATTTTGCAGATGTTCTGAGAATATAAGTTGTATGTTAAAGTCACCAAGAGCTGAAGTCAAAGGAATGTGGTCATATGTGCTGAACATGGTTTCTACTGACTAGTTGATTAGTTGATTATGCTGAAGGTCTTACACAATTGATTAATAAAGAAGATCTTTTCATTCATTCAAAGAAACAAGTTACAGCTTACATTCAAAGTTCCAACTGAATTACAATGACCATTCCTAAACATTTGGCTAATTAAGTACTACTAGCTTCTATCACTTATTACAAAATACTTGAGGCTATGACAAGTACAATAATGAAGCTGAAGATGAAAATGGAAAAAGAAGAGAAGGAAGACTGTGAAGATGCTCAAGTACCAAAGTCAAGAAAATACTCAAGAACTTTGGTCCATGGCAACATTCCTCAATCATCTACTTCAGCTTCTCCTTTCCCTTACATATGATCTCAGCCTTCTTGCTCTGTCCAATATGTTCTTGATGAGGAAGACCAGGTCCGGGAGCAGGAAGATCCAACACCAAATTTTGTGATGTTGGAAGAGATGGATCCCTCTTACTTGATCTTGGTTGGGATCTCTCTGGTGTAGAAGGAGGAAGAAAGGTTGGATCTGCATTTTCTTCCTCTGAAGAGTCTTCATCAGAGGTATAGATGAAGGGAGCGACAAGCTCTCTCTCAGCAGGAATGGGTATATTGCTTGGTTCACCCTTCCTATGAGCATTCCATTGTCTTTCTTGTGCATCCCATCATTTTTCCAGTTCTCTCTCATAGTCGGAATCATCAAGCTCCCATGGATATGGTGGTAAATCTTCTTCTGATGATGAAGAAGAGGAATTTTGATCTGAGGTTTCTGGGTTTGATGACATGGTTTTGGTGGAGAATTGGGTTTTATTGAGAAATTAGGGTTTGAAAGATGATTTGGGGTAAATTGGTGACTGAGATGTGATTTGGGGGTGATTAAATAAGTCAAGTTTAGGCGTTACGATAATTAATGCGAGTTGGGTGGCACAGTAAAACCAAGATATTGACCGAAGATATTTTTACTTTTGATTGGTTTCTGCTGATGTTGACCATTCTTCAGCAGATTTGACTTTCATTTCTGCTGAAGGGTAAATTTTCAAATTGGAAGTTTTTGAATTACACGTCAGACTTGGTCAATAATTAGTTTCGATAATTTTTACCACGATTGGGGAACTTCTAAATTTAAACCACTTTGCATATCTATTCCTAAACAAAATTATTCGCTTATCACTCCACTTAAACTCATTATTCTTTATGTAATTCATAACCGTCTCACGCAAGTTCATTCAAATGGCACAACTTGAATTGAGAGGCGATCATAACAAGTATGCTATTCTGAAAAAGGCAAAGGGACATGAAGAATTCGATTTAATGGTGGAGTTTCTACAAAGGTCGAAGATTCATTATGCTCTGACACATAGTCCCAATTTGGTGTGTGAATCATTGGTGAAGCAATTTTGGGCATCTGCTGCTAAGAGATCTGACATCGAGATTTTTGCTGAGATTGATGGTGTAGAGTATGTGGTGACAGAAGGATTGATTAGGACAAAGCTTCAGTTGGATGATGAGAATGGTGTGTATCATTCTAACACTGCAGAGATTCTTGCTGGGCTAAGGGAAGCTGGATATCAAAGTACTGATACATCCAAGTGGCACAAGAATCAATTTTGTCCTAAGTGGAGGTATTTGGTGCATCTGCTGCTGCAATGTATAAGCAACAAGTGTGGTGGATGGAACCAATTCTCTCTGCAATTGGGTTGTGGTATTGTCTGTCTTTCTAAGGGCCAAACTTATAATTTTTCTAAGTTTATCTTTGATAATATGCTAGAAAATATTGATAAACAACAACATAAGTTTTTAATGTACCCTAGATTCTTACAAATAATTTTAGACATAACCACTGAAGATAGAACCCATGTGCCTATTAAAAGTTTTGGTTCTAAGTTGTTTGCCTCAATGAAAACAAATTATACTGGGGAACATCACCCTATGTTAGAAGCTATGTTGCCACATGGCAATGACAATGTAGTTGAGGGTGATGATGCTGGTAATGTGCCTGCTCCTAATGCTGCTGATGATGGTAATCCATCATCTTCTGGTGTTGCTGCTGATGGTAATCCTTTAGTGGTAATGGAGGAAGAGCCAGCTACAACTGTTGAACCATTACCAGATTCTACTGACTTACCACCACCTACCCCTGTACATATGTCACCTAGTCCTACCATTTCACCAGCTGAGGATGCTCCAGCTGAGCAAATTCATGAGTTTGAAGATAACTTTCAATCTCTTGAACCTGAGAGCACTAGACTGCATACACCTAGCCCTATGAGAGAGCCAATTAATGAAGGCTTTCCTAATGTTGTAAATGAGTCTGTTTCTCTTTCAGGGTTCAATGAAGCTCATCTTACCACTGAGCAATCAGCTGGTAGAGCAGAGGACCCTATTACTCTCACTTTTGTATATGATTCTCTTAACAGGTACATGAAAATGACTGAAGATCTCCAAAAGGAACTTGCTGATACCAAGACTACTCTTGGCAATGAAATTGAAAGTGTGAAAAGCAAGGTTCAAGATTTGGAGGCACAGCTGCATCAGCAGAAGCAAAGTAAGGGTGGATTGGATTCTACTAAAGTTGCAAAGGAGGCTAATTTGGATTCTCTTGAGATTCTAGCTGAAGTTGCTAGACAGTCTAATGTTGTTCCTTCTAAAGCTACTGAAGTACCTCAATCTAAACCAAAGATACTAGTCAGCAGAAGAAGAAGTACAAGACAGTATTTGGCAAGGAAAGCTGCTGAGTTTTCCAAAAGTGGTGATGATGATATGCTTATGGCTGAAGTTACTGATAATTTTCAGGAGAAACAATCACCAAGTGGAGTTGCTGCTGACATATCTGCTGATAAAGGGAATACATCAGGAGAAGCATTCTTTTTAGCAGGGAAAGAGTATTTGAGTTCCCCTGTTCACAATTTATCTGAGAATCAACAAGGTTCTCCTGATAAAGAGGTTCAAGATGTACATGATGAACCTATGGAAGATTTGAATGCTCCTCATGATGATATTACTGTAGAAACAGATGTGGATTTGGATGAGCTTGTCACAGTTGAAGACAGAGCTGCACAAGAAAATCTCTTCCAAGAATGGGAAGATTATAAGAAGAGTGCTAATATGGCTGAGGAACAGCAAGCCAAGTTTGATGCAGCATATGAGTCTGTCACTCAAAGATATGTTTCTACTTTGCCTATTGAAAGACAAAGAGAATTGGATGCAGCTGTTCAAGAATTTGATGAGTCAGATTGGCAGCAGATTGGAAAACAAGTGCTTGATAATTCTGACTTAGCTACAGACATCTTTGGGAAAAGAGTGAAAAAGCAAGACTGGGCTTCTGAAATTCTGAAAGTGATGAAGTTAAGGAAGAAGGTAGCAGATGAGTTAAAAGCCAAAGCTAAAAGAGATAAACCTATGACTCAAGCACAGCAGAGGGATTATATGAGAACATATGTGAAAATTCAAAGCAGTTCTTTGTTTAATAATGTTTGGTCTAAGAAACAAGTGTGGGAACTTCCATTTGACAAACTGGTTGAGATTTATAACAGAATCAAGGCTAGAAATGACAAAGCTGGAATGGGTGCTTCTAAGAATATTCCTTTACCTGATATTTCTGCTGATGTACCACATGTTGCTGCTTCATCTTTTGTGGATAAAGGTAAAGCTAAATTGATATCAGAAGATCCTCCATCTAGAAAGAGAACTAGGAGACAATTGGAGCTGGAAAGATTGGGTGAAGAGGCTGCTAGGACGTTAGATGAGGAACAAAAAGCTGAACAAAAAGATGAACTTGCAAGATTTCATGAGCTGAAGGTACGAGAAGTTGAACTTCAAGCTGCTAGAAACAAACAGATAAGGAAGGCTATGGATGAACAATATGCATCTGCTGCACTTGAATCTTCTCAGGATTCTACTGATGAACAATTGGATACTCCATCAGTGGAAACTGATGCTGCAGAAGGTGATTCTGCTGAAACTGAAGTTCATGCTGCTATTTATGTTCCTGGAAGAAGAGGCAAGAGAATGGCTAAAGTTAGAACTTCACATTCCAAACAAAGCCTAATCAATGTGAATGCTTCTGATGCTTCATTCATAAGAGAAGGATCCCCTGATGATTGGCCTGAAGGAACTAGAGATGTTTTGGTTCACTGGGAGTTAAGTAAAAATGGTCAAGTTAATACCATTTACAGATTGGATAAAACTTTCATATCCTTTACATTTCTTCAATAGATTCTACATCTTATGGATCATCAGGATTTGGTCACTCTATATGAGTTGGTTCTTAAGTATTATGCAACTCATACTCCTGAAGGGTCTGGATTGTATTTGTTGGGTGATCTAAAAGTGTTGTTTGATTCTTCTACTCCCACTGGTGCAAGCTATGATATATGGAAGAACAATCAGAGATGGAAAGTTCAGAGTTGGAAGTTCTATCCTATGCCTTATGTTCATGTTTTGGAAACTACAACTGGTCTAAGGCTTATTATGAATCTTACCAAAAGATATCCTCTGAAAGTGTCTCTGATGGAGAAAATGCTACAACAAAAGTTGGAGATTCCTCCTGATCCAGTTGGGAATGCAAGGTTGTTTGCAGAATCTTTGGTGAAGGTCTTTAAACAAAGGACTAAGACTTCAAGAGCAGCATCTGATTAGGGATATCATGTTGTATATTTGTTTTTATTTTCTAAGTAAAAAAAAAAATATTAATAATAACATTTTGTTGTATAGTATTGTATCTATTGTCTGCAGGTTTGGTTATCAACTTACCTGATGTTGACTATTCCATCACAAAGTTGGCTAGTCCAAAGGGTACAGCTTTGGTAAAGACACATCAAATCTGTTGATAGCTGTAATGGTTTGCTCAAAACCATAGGGTTTTCAACTCACCCATGCTTTATTGCTGAGTAGTTGAAATGGTTGTCAATTGACCATGGATTTTTCCTTTATGGATTCTGAATAATTGGCTAGCCCACATGTATATGGCTTGTGGTAAAGGTAGTGGAAAACCATATTTGGTAATCAGTTAACCAAGATGATTTTCATCAAAATAATTGGCTAGTCCTGAGCAAACGGCTACAGGTAAAGACATCTTAAATCCGTTTATAGCTGATGATTTGCTAAAAATCATGTGGTTATCAGTGTACCTTTGAACACTTGGCTACTCCAGTAGTAATGGCTATTGGTAAAGAGACATCAAATCCATTATTTTCAATGATTCACCTCTCACAGGAGTTAACACACCTGGAAGTGATGAGAATAATATGAAACTAATTTGTTTTGATGTACATTAAGTCATCTGTTGCTGCAAAGAATGGAGCTTTCAAGTATTTGCTGATCATAGAGATTCTGATGAAGATGATTCTTTGCTGGTGCTATCTAATTACAATCCTCTTGGTATGTTATTCTGAAGATCTATCAAGAATCTTGAACTTAACCAGGTCAAATTCAAGATTAGGGGAGGATTGTTGGGAATTCTGTTTAGTAAGAATTCTGCTCACTGTTTCTGCTAAAGGTTACTGCTGAAGAGCTGGTTCCTGCTGAAGCAGTGTATCTGCTGAAGACTAGTTTCAGCATTATTAGTTTCTGCGGATATAGTATTTCCGTATTTTATGTATTATAGTTTGGATATGCATGAGTTTATTTAGGAAGTGATAATGCATATCTTTTAGAAGTTTTAGAATATATGTTTCTTGTGAAACGGTTTAGGGTTCCTTGTGTATAAAAGGAACACATGATTATGTATTGTTTAACGTTTTAGAAAACACTTTTATTATTATTAAAAAGATCCATAGAGGATCAAGAGTTCTTAGTATTACACTTGTATTTGTTTCCGCTTTAAAATACAAGATACATAGATTATCTATTAGTGTGTTATTGATTACAGTGACATAACTAACGATTCTCGAGTGCTCAAGAAGATCTATCAAGGTCAATTAGCTCAACAAGTATCAAGGAAATAATGTGTTGTTGCTAGCTAGGGTTGAGCCATTACATATTTTTGTAGGAAGTTTTGTGTATTTGGTTGATTTTATGGTAATGGAGGACTTAGCATACATATTAGTACTTGTTTAAGTCAAATGCGGGTATCGAGTCACAATGAATGTTTTGTAGGATTTTTAGGAATTAAAACATATTTTATATTACTTACAAGCTCGAGAACTCAACAATAACTTGAGTCGAACTTATATAAGGTTGAGCTCAACTCATTAAATATTTCGGCGAGTTCATTTGATAGGTTTTCAATCTCCAAAAATTTTATATCGCGCTCAAGGTCCCGCCCCTTAATTTTCCCCAAAATTTCAATCTCCTGCTCAAGATACCGGCCCTTTTTTCCCCAAAATCAAAACCCAGACACTAGTCAGATCTATCTTCTCTCTATTCATCTCTTCTCCTTCTCTCTTGAACCCGACTCGCACCACCGCCACAACGTATCCAGGTAGCTCCCGATCATGTTATCCGGGATCGAGAAAGTTTGAACTCGGCTTGAGCTTGACTCGAAAATCTCGATTTATCTGTAAGTATGTGTTTTCTTACACAAATTAAAATTGAAATATAACCTAAGAATTGAATTCAATTCGACTTCAGCTCGAAAAGCTTGATACATTCATAAATAAGTATATACACTTAGTACACTTACATATTAAAAAAAAAACATATTTTATATCACTTACAAGCTCGAGAACTCAACAATAACTCGAGTCCAACTTTTATAAGGTTGAGCTCAACTCATTAAACATTTTGAGCTCATTTGATAGGCTTTCAATCTCCAAAATCTCCAAAGTTTTAATATAGCGCTCAATATCCCGCCCCTTAATTTTCCCCAAAATTTCAATCTCCCGCTCACTCCCACCCCTTTTTCACCCAAAATCAAAACACTAATTAACACTAGTCAGATATATCTTCTCTCTATTATTCATCTCTTCTCCTTCTCTCTAGAACCAACTCACACACCACTGCCACACTTCACCTCCGTATCTCGCCGTCATTCCATCAACCATCGCTCATCCACGCCATCACCGTCATCAAGACAAGAGAGGCAATGGGTGAGTTTGTTTGCTTCGGTTATTTGGTTCGAGATAACCACCACATCCACCACCATCACCCTGATCTCACCTATCCTACTCTGCTCAAGGGTATGCTCAAACACATATTTAATTTATATTTTCTTGAATGTGTAATCGAATATAAAATGATTTATATTGATTTTCGTGGATTAAAACTAGCCTAAAACATGTTTTTGATTATAAATTCGTGTGGTGATAATCGTTGCAGGTAGACTTATTAAGACGACATAGTTTTCCTGTTTATTGGAATGGAGACAATCGACGTGTTCTGAGAGGCCACTGTTTTGCTCGTAAAGGGAGTCTTACTTGGTTTCCACTCCGGGAGGATGTTGCTGAATAGTTGGAGTTTGCTTATCACAGTTGCGTAAGTTATCTATCAAAAGATTAACATAACATCTGTTATATAGGAAATTAACTCAAATATGGTTGCTTTTTGTGAAATTGTTTCATTTGTACCAAATCTGAGTGATTTGCTTGCTTGGTAATGTGTTTGATATTTATTCGTTCCAGGTTTGGCACTGCAAAACATTTCAACCAATTGTATATTATTTGTTGCCCGAGTTGATATGCAACCCGTATGTTTGTTTTTTATGCTAAACTTATATTTAGGACATCTAATTTTATCGTCTTTTATGTTAGCATTAATCACGTTACTTGTTTCTTGCAGGGGCTACATGCTATTTTCACGGGTGAGGATGATACATGGGATGCCTGGCTAAAAATTCCCTCATCTGGATTTTCTCGCACACTTCATTTTCGAGAGACTGGAATTAAATTGAGGCTTGGGTATGCTCCATCTCAGTCACCAAAGCCAACCCATATATATTTTTACTGTTTCATGGTTGGCAGATCTTATATTATGCAGCATTATTAGTGCCTTGGTTTCTTACAGTTCATAACATCTGTTTATAGGATGAGTTACGTCAGTAGATAGAGGAAGAAATGGACGATTATTATTCACAGGTAAAACTAATTGCGTTTTTCTCAGGCTCTATGTTTATAATACTTTCAAGCTCAATTTATGGTTATAAGTCATAAACGGATTGATCCATTAGCTGTAAATTGCAGTCAATAAAATTGTTTTGGTATTCAACTTTTTACAGGTCCTGTACGGCATATGGTATTCATGGTTCATGGTATCAGTCAAAGGATGCAAAAGCAAATTTGGTTGATGACGTTGGCACTTTCCGCCAACTTACACAAAACCTTGCTGATAAGCATCTGACGTCTTACTAACGGGAAACTCGGTCTAAGTGGGAATTCTTCTAAGAAAGCCCCTTATTCAAGTCAGCATTCTGGGGTCCTAACTTCCTTGTTTAATGGAACAGGTGGCTAACCATCCTGCTGCCACCTGGGATGAAGGCAATGCATTTGAATCTCCTGAAGCTGAAAAAGAATTCCAAGATAAGGTATACCAAGTTGGTTTACAAACCTTTTGTACCATTGTAGGTTTAAGGTGCTATTCTGGACTGGTGCATGTTTTTTTGCATTTCGTAATACTGTAACTTCTAACCATATCATTGTGACTGTTTGCGATCCCCGTTAAATTCATACAGATTAATAACACTAAAATGTCTGCTTGTTTTGTTCTACAACTGCAGCAAAATTGGTATTTGAAAGCAGATGACAGATCATACCGCTTTTCCTGTCGACTCTTTGTAAATTTATTCTTATCTCTTAAATGCAAGCACATGCACATACACATACAAATCAAACACAGTCATCGATGGCAAGAAAGGATATTGTATGTGCTTCTAACTTTTGTCTTTTCTACTTAAAAGAGACGGAGAATATCCAGATGGTGAGATTAGTACAAAAGTTAGTGCTGCTAGTGAAAGTTAGTACTGCTAGTATAAAGTGAAGACTGCTCAGAGATTAAGACTGCTCGAAGTTAATACTGCTAATGTATTAGTTACAACTGCTAGTTATAAGTTAGTAGTGTTGTTTCATATAGTTATAGTATGATATGTATTAGTTGTTTATGAAAAAATTATAGATACTTAGGAAAGTATTGTAAGCCGACTAGGACTCCTTGGTGTATAAAAGGAGGTCCTATGGTATAGAGTTATATACGAATTTTATATTTACAATTTTATTGTATTTGAATTTGTTTTGAAAAATATTTAAATTTGTTTTGATATATATTGATTTCTAAAATGTGACTAAAAGAGGTATATAGTTACACTTATTAACAGTTTTGGTCACTATTTGCTTTATTCGTTGTGTGACTAAATATTACAGAAGGCCACACAAACATAAAATTTACGTGGCCATTGGATGATCTATAGTCACACAAAATACATATTTCTTCATTTTAAACAGCATATGGTCACACTTATTAACACTTTTAGTCACTGTTTGCTTAATTGTATGTGACTATATACCTAAAATAAACATGTTTTGTGTGACTAAATATTACAAAAGGCCACAAAAACATAAAATTCATGTAGCCATTGGATGATCAATAGTCACACAAAATACACATTTCTTTACTTTAAACAGCATATGGCCACACTTATTAACACTTTTGGCCACTATTTCCTAAATTGTATGTGACTATATACCTAAAACAAACATGCTTTGTGTGACTAAATATTATAAAAGGACACACAAACATAAAATTCACGTGGCCATTGGATGATCAATAGTCATACAAAATACACATTTCTTCACTTTAAACAGCATATGGTCACACTTATTAACACTTTTGCCGCTGTTTACTTAATTGTATGTGACTAAATACCCAAAAGAAACATGCTTGTTTGACTATATATTACAAAAGGCCACATAAACATAAAATTCATGCGGCCATTAGATGATCAATAGTCATACAAAATACACATTTCTTCACTTTAAACAGCATATGGTCACACTTATTAACATTTGGCCACTGTTTGCTTAATGGTATATGACTAAATACCTAAAATAAACATGCTTTGTGTGACTAAATATTAAAAAAGGCCACGCAAACATAAACTTCATGTGGCCATTAGATGATCAATAGTCACACAAAATACACATTTTTTCATTTTAACCAGCATATGATCACACTTATTAACACTTTTGGCCACTTTGCGTTAAATTGTATGTGAATAACTCCAAAAGAACAACACCCATTGTGTGACTAAATCATCCCAAACGTCACATTTATTGTATATTCATGTGGCCACAGGACAGGAAATAGTCACACAAAATACACAATTACTAGAAAGAATCGTCTCAAATATCACATATATTATATATTTATGTGGCCAAAGAACGAACAATAGTTACTCTCAAAAAACATTCTTGTGATGATGAAGCGAAAAGTGTACCACTTTTGGGGGGGGGGGCATTTAAGGCCAAAGTTAAGATTATTTGATCAAATATTGCCCTAAATCGTTCCTTTTGTCATTTTAGGTACTTTTGAGAGGAATTTTACAAAAGGAAGCATTTTGGACATTTTTGGAGCGAAAAAGTGAAGAAAACGACAAAGTCTCAAAAGCATGCTGGAAATTGCACTTGACGACGTCACAAGGTGCAAGTGACGGCGTCATGAGTTGACAAAAGGGTGGATAAATCAATTACACGTGACGCACCAGAATGTTTTGTGAAGGGGTCGTGACGGCGTCATGTACAAATTTGTCAAGGCTATCAAGAGTAACTGCAAAGAGTGACGGCCCAGAACCCATAAAGAGCGACGACTTCAGAAGTGGATCTAGGCAATATGAGTTTATTTTGGCGGCGAGTTGACGGCGTCACACATTGCTCTTGACGCCATCAGAAGACAAAATCTATATATAGTTTTCTAGTTTTCATTCATTGTGTGCAACTTTGAGGGAATAAAACCCTAGATGAATTTTACAGCTTTTTCAAGGGTTTCAACCCCTTGTTTCTTCCATGCTTAATTGAAGATAAGTACTTATCCAAATCATTCAATATGTCTATGTGTTGTTTAATTATATCTTACGCTTGTCTTCTCTTTAACATGCTAGGCTAGGTTTTCTTCATGTTTGCTTAGATGTAATGAAACTTAGATATTGATTATGGGTTGGTTGTTTGTTTATAATTGTTGTGGATGAATGAATTCAATGTTAGGCTTAAGAAAACTGGCAGACTTTCAATTGGTAACTTGCTTGAACGTCTTAAGAAACATGATCGGAGGTGTACTACGATATATTGGTTGTATTTAATGCGTAGGTAACTACTAATGAGGCCATGTTAGGAGCTAGTAGTCGGCTCGACATAGGAAGAGGTAGAATCTTATATAGTTAGGGAAGATTGTACACGGCCCTACGAATGGTATTAAGGAATATAACCCATCATCCATGCAATTGTAACAAGCTAATCAACCTATAAAAGATAGCTAAGGAGTAATGAAATCTAAGTAAACACAATTTTCTCTCATTATTGTTTACACCACAAATTAGTTTAAGTTTTGTTTATTTTATTTTGATTGCATCTTTAGTTAATTGGGTTAGTTGACAAGCAACTAATTCCGCCCACTCCTTCCAAAACCAAGATTTTTAATTGCTTTCCTTAAAATATAAAAATACAAAAAGAATGATCCCTCACCTCTAGACCTAGTTTTAGTGAGTTTTTACCCTAGTGAACACTATTCTTTGAGTTGAACGATCAATCCCCCGGTACTTGTCACTATACTATACTACAACGAAAAGGTACACTGCCTGGTGGGGATTGCAAGCTTCTCAAGATCCCTTGAGAGGTAAAACCTTTTGCGAGGGCGCAATTCCACGCATCATGTGACTATAAGGTGTTTACGGTCACTGATAATGACTAATCCAACAAAACTTGTGCCTAATTTGCCACACATATTCGGGGTTTTTGTCACATTTTTTTGACGGAAAAGGCCACGAACTCAACAATGTGACCATATGCCACCTACGGTGGCGGGACCTTTAGTGACACACAACGAAAAAAACGTGTGTGACTAAATGCATATCGTCACACATTTTTGGCGTGACCAATACAACTTTTTGTACCAGTGACGTAAACGTCGAATCAAATCATTTTCACAAACGCAATTTGTAAATAAATTTTCTAAAAACGTAAATAATAACGGTGAAACTATTCAACCCCCTTCCAGTTTCTACAAAAGATATATATGGCATTTTGATCAGTTTTTAGTATTTTGGGTCTGATTATGATAAAGAAAAGGTATGTGTTTTCACACATACCAAAATCCTCCAAACTAAGGTATTGTCGTGTCCTCATGCAATGTCATCCACTCATGCTTTTGTAACCAAAAATTTCAAACCTCAATTTTAAAAACTTTGAATTGTAGCAAAATGTTCAAAAGAGATTTAAGAAATCATTAGTTCCAAAAACGCCCCGTTTGACCATTTTATTCATACATATACTCTTTTTGTACTTTTATTTTTGTGACGGGATGTTGACTTTCATTATTTAACAATAACTTTTAAGATCATGGAGTAAGAAGCACAACTCATAAGGAAGCGTCCATTTGAATACAATTCATCGTCCTTGATTTTTTACGAGTCCCTAAACCAAGCTTAAAAATGAAATCACAGCTACATACAAGTTAGGAAGTTCAACATTGTATGAAGCTAGAAGTTTTAACATTTTGATAAAATTAGCTCGATTTTTTGATTTACGAGATTCATTATGCCCTCGACAAGAACACGCTTGAAATGTCAACCAATGAACAATATCAATTGAAGCTTTCAATCGTCCATGATTATTCAAAATCAGCTCTGCATTTTGCTTCTGACTAATGTTTTCGATGTATGCATCTTGATTCGACAAATTTTCACTAAATGCCACTGCACCTCTATGTTGTGAACAACCAATATTCTTAAGAAATGCACAATTTTTCCCATCATTAACTTTCTTCTTGTTGTCAAATCCTTTAACAGTAAACATATCAGAACCATGTTTCACATTTGGTTTGTCACTAAACAAGTAACATAGAAAGCATATGCAGCATTAGTTGTCGGAGAATACTCCAACCAAATGGGAAAAATATAGAACCATGAGGATTGGAATCTTCGAGGATGTTTCTTTGACCCTTTGGTAGGATACTCTTTAAGATGAATTTGGAAAGGTCTTTGGTTCAAATAAGATAGTCTTATTAGTTCCTTTTGATTAGGAGAATAGTTCGAAATTGGTGTTCACTTCCCCAAATCTCTCTCTAAAGAGTTAAGTGCGACTGTGTTAGCATTGGGACTTGGAGTTTCAAAAATAAGAACATGCTTTTCTGGTTGATTTTGAGGCTGTTCATTCTCTTCTGGTTGATTAGGTTGTTTGGATGTTGAAGCTTTGGAATGTTTAGCCTCTTGATTTGCATCATCATCATCATCATCATCATCATCATCATCATCATCATCATCATCTAATGTGTCACTAGTCTTTCTCTTAAAAAATGAATGAAGTGTTTTGCTCTTCAAAATTGCCATTGTAACTCCTGAAAAGGATTTTTGCTACTGATCAAAACTCAAAACAAGTTCCTAAAGGCAATGATATACTTATGAATTAGGAATGACCCATCAGTCCATCACCCATAGATTCAAACAACATATAAGTTACAATTTAAAGCTTGAGGCAACTTCAAATATGTTAGCTTTGTACAATAATACTACTTGACAACTACTTTCTTAAACTCTCTATTATTAAAGTTAACATGAATATGTGATCAAGTCTACAATTTACTCAAATTATTATGAATGGAGCATAATAAACAACTCTACAAGATAAATAATAACAATCCAAACACCGATTGATAAAAACCCCCAAAAATATCTTACAAAAAATCAGTGATTAGTGAACTTTTAAGGGTTGAAAACTTGGGCTTGAAGAGAACAAATTAAGACCTGCATATTCAAAATTATATTAACAAATAGCAAAAGAAAATTAAAATTACCACAAACAAATAAGTGATTTAAGATTTTAAGGGCCCACCATCTATGGATTTTCCCATTTGGTATTTTGGTTTGCGGTTGTTGATTCGAAGAAAAGATGATAACTTCTGTCTTTTGGTTTCTCTTTTATATTTTAGTTTGACTTTTTCAATGGCACTTTTTGTTAATTAAATTTTCAATGAGCCACATTGTAAATATTATACTATATAAATTCTTGAAGTTATCAAAATTCGCTAATAACAACAAAAACTTTAGTGGGGGCCAGCACCCCTGCCTACCCTATATAACCTCCACCTCTGGTTACAGTACAACCTTTTATTGATGACATGTGAAAGAACAAAACTCTGAAATGAGGATATATGGTAATTTTTTTTCTTACAATAGTTTTCAATGTTATGTTCGTATAATTGTTTAAGGTATTTTCTGTTTAGGTAAAATAATCTTAACAGTATTTTGTTCTTGGTTTCAATAGTTGGTGATTAGGTATGTTTAGCATGAGGGTTCATCACAATGGTATTTTCAGAAAATGGCCAGGTAGACTATAAGAAGGAGGTAAATAATGTATTGTTTACTAGTTATAATACCCGCGCATGCGTGGATTTTTTTAAAATTTTTTGAATCATATATTTTTATTTGTTAAAAAATAAATAATTTAATCTTTGTTTTGTTTGATTTATGATGTTTAATTATACTTTTTCATTATTAAAGATAATTATTTAAAATTTTTAATCATAATATTAATTGCATCTTGTCTATATTTTTTGTATTTATCTTCTACTTATGTTAATTGTATCTTATCTATATTTTTTATATTTATCTTCTACTTGTGTTATGGATAAATATAAAATGTTACCTAATAAGAAAATAATCTTTTTTTTTAATACAATTATTACTAAATAAGGTATGAATTGATTTTTTTGAAATGGAAAATTCTCAATAGGGGTTTTGTTTTACTATATAAAAGATTATGTTGATATGAATGAGGTCTCTGTTGATGAAGTTTTCTTACAGTTGTGGGAATTGATAGCAACAATGGTATATACCCATTAGCTTACGGTTTTGCAAAATCAGAAAACATAGAATCATGGACTTGGTTCCTTCAATGTTTATTTGAGGATCTTAAACTACACCCAAACGCAAACTTCACTTTTATTAGTGACATACAAAAGGTACTCCCTTAAATTGGTATTGAATTCGTGTTCCTCTTTTTTAAACAGATACTCAATATATGTGATTTTTGTGTAAGGTATCATTCCAGCTTTAGCAAAAGTTTTCCAAATGCATAGCACATATTCTGTTTTAGAAGCATTCATGACAATATGAAAATTCAATTGAAAGGTAGGGCCTTCAAAGACTATTTGTAAAGATGTGCAACAACCTCAATTGTTATACAATTTGGGAAATATATGCTTGAGTTCAAGAGATTAGTGAACTTGCCCATGCTTGGTTAAGTAAGATACTAGCAATCCATTGGTCAAGGTTACATTTTTCAGGCAAATTATATATATGTATAACTTAAGTGGTATATGTTAATGTACTATAAAATGTATAAGTAATACAACTTTATTTTTTGTTTAGGGAGAGCTCATTCTGATGTCTTAATTAATAACATGTGTCAAGTTTTTCATAGAAAACTTGACAGCTGTAGGAATTGTTTATTTGTTTATGTTTTAGAATCATTCATGAGAATATGAAAATAGTTGTTTCTGCTTGTGAAGAATGGTAAGTTGTCTAAGGTAGGGGCGTAAACGAGCCGAGTCGAGCCGAGTACTTTCAAGCTCGAGCTCGACTCGGATACTATAACTCGAGCTCGAGCTCGAGCTCAGTCGAGCTTTATTTTTGATCTCGAGCTCGACTCGTCATATAAAACTTGAGCTCGAAACTCGACTCAAGCTCGTTTATTTCTACATTCCATGCTCGAACTCGATAAATCTCTGTATATCAAACTCAGCTCGAGTCGATTTGTATGAAAATTAAGTAAATGTATGTATATAAAAGGGTAAAAGTTTAATTTAATCGAAGCTCGTTAAGGCTCGCGAGCTTCACGAGCCAACTATTTTGGAGCTCGAGCTCGACTCAACAATATACTTGAGTAGCTCGAACTCGAGCTCGACTTGTTTAAATCGAGTTGATTTTGAGTAGTTTACGAGTCGATCTCGAATAAATTGCGAGCTGTCTCGTCTCGTTTACACCCCTAGTCTAAGGCTTGGAAGAGTGTAAAGTGTGATATTTTTTGCATTGTTGGACATAGTAGAAAAAGATGTCTTGGACAGGGTGGTGTATATGGAACTCAAAGTAGTCAAAGCGAGCCAAAACAAAAAAAAGTTTAAGTGCTAAGAGAAAAGGCAACCAAGTGCCTAAATAATTTGTGGCAAAGAATGTTGTTGTAACACCCCGAAATTTTGATAAGCAGCGGAAGTCTAATCGGGGTCATTACAATTTAGTACACATTCATACTCATAGAAAACAATTCAAAAGATAGTCAATATCATTCCATGAAAACTCAAATAGTCAGAGTTACAAACATTTTTCCAAAATGTTAATTGTTTCGCAAAAGAAGTGATGAGTTTGTAAAGAATGATATAATTATTAAAATAAAAAGGGAGGTCCTGTGTGCCCTTTTGCCCGCTCCGTGCCACCATGCCTGCTAATTTCTTGAGATAAACATGCTTAAAAAGTCAACACAACGGTTGAGTGAATCCATAGTAGTTTAAATAGTAATAGTGTGAACACAAGTCAAGCATTTGAAATAAACAAGCCAAGATAGACAGGTCTTGACTAAACTGGTGAAATATTGCTCCTAAGCCTCACGAAACGCAAGCCTTAACATTGATTCGACATATCATAAAGATAATAACAATCACCTACACCACAGAGGATGTAAATGACAAGGGGCCCTCGGTGACAGGAAATGTGCCAAATTTCCATGGTACCTCGAATATAGCACACCTCCTGCCAAGTGATCACCTTGACAGAGGTGGGTTGCCATTCCAATAGATCTATCAACTATATTCGCGCTCACTCGCAAGTGATTAAGGTTCGTGATATGAGGGACTTGTAGCACAGGTGTCAACTTTAGGCAATATCAGATTGTAACAGCATACAGAAAAATACTTGTGTTCGATTTATAGCATGTATCTCCCCACGGGGTTTAAAAATAATTAAAATGTGGGACTATGAACTCACCTGGCAGGTGTGTGTGAATCACAACGGTGCTCAAAAGTGATGGTGTACTGCTACGACTAGCAATGAAATTCCTCCGACTTGCGACCTAAATAATACATTGTCATCGGTGTTTTAGATTCGATTCGTAATTGACATGTGATATGTCTCGTGTACGGTGATATTCATTCGGGTGTCTTAATATATTCCAAAATAACTTTACGTAGTTATTTGTATCGTTGATACGAACCGGTGTTCAATAAATGTTAATTCCTTTGTGAAAATAATATCGTTAAAAATATTTATAATTAAATATTTTTAGTAAAGTTACATATTTATTTTTAAGTTACAAAGTATATATATATTTATATATACAAGATTTAATTATACAAAATAATTATCTAATAAAATATCTTTGTGCAAATTTACCCTTAACTTTAAATAAGTTACACTTTTTACCCTTTGGTCAAAAACGATTACATTTTTAGTCCTTGTTATAAATTTTTACACTTTTACCTTGATCTTTCAAATTTTACAGTTTCTACCCTTCAATTTTATTCAAAATCAATAACTTCTAATTTAATCCGAAAGTTTTCATGATTTGTCACTTTTAGTCCTTTAACGCGACTTTTTGCAAAAATAGTCCTTGGTTAAGTTTTTGAAAAACAAACTTTTTAGTACAATAAAAGTAGTGTTTATAACTTATAAAATCTTCTAACAATAAGTTTTATGCTTCTCGTTATTTTCCAACTTTTTGAACCGAAAATCTCCTTTGAAAACAAAATGGGCTCGTTAGCCCATGCTTAAGCCCAAGTGACATTTTATTTTATATAAAGGGGTGCTCGACGCAGGTTTCGTTTAGGCTTAGTTTTCGTAGTATAGGATCGAGTATAGTTTGCATGTGACGTTAGTTTAGTTAAGTGTGAGTCAAAGAATTAGAGTGTTGAAAAATATACATGTATCGTACGTGTAAAAACAAAGTTACAAGGCCCTTCCTTAAGGGTGTCGAGGCGTGTAAACATAGTCACAAGTGTTATGAGTGTGATATACTAAGAAAATAACGTGCATCGTGTGATAAATCAACGTGATATGCATGAATCATAATGTATGAATTGAAAAAGGTGATAATAACTTACAACACCAATAAGATGGTGGGAAGTTCACGTGACACAAGACAAGAAGCAAACGTTATATCCTCTTCGTAGTGACCCTTGTTCTAATACTAGTTACCCAACTCGTTCCTAACCCAAAACCTCTTGTGTGCTTTCCTTGGTCTCGACCACAAATAAGAAAGAAAGAGTTTTGTGATATGAGATCTTGTGAATTCTTGCAATGTGAGGAAATGCATTAAATGTGGTTTATATAGGATAGTAAGAGTAGTTGTGTGTTTGATCTTGTGAAACATGTCCCCTAGTTGTCATTCGATGGGAGACAACCTTGTCCCTTGTCCTTGAATCTCTAGTCAAGTCGAGTTGAGGTAGTAAGGGGGAAACGATGGTTTACTTTGGATTAGTTTAAGCCTAGCTTAGATTAGTAGTGTAATAAACAAATGAGATTAGAGCAAATGTGAAATTCATGTTGGGAGGATTTGAAACACTCGACCCATGGGATAATAGTTGGTTAGGATCACTAGGTGTATATTGCGAATATCCAATGGTTTGACGGCTTCCAAGGGTGGCTCATTGTCGCATGAAGCAAAGTCAATGGGGATAGGGTGCTTGGTGTAGCGGGAGTAGGGAACCAAGAAAGAAAAACGTGTATAATATCCATGTTGCACAAGCTTGTTTGTTTGAGTAGTATGCAGCGCAAAGAAAACATAAACACAACAGCCATTTGGGCTTGAGAACCCAAGGCCAACGATTATAAGTGAAAATAAAGTTGAGGTGGGCTTGTGGTGTGCTTGGCCCAGCAGTAGGGCAAAAAGAAAGAAAGAAACTTGGGCTAAGGGTGATATACGGCCCATCATAAAAAGATAGGGTGTCGGTGACTAGTGCTTTCATACTTTAGTTTCGGTATCGGTGTTTAATACGTTCACAGCTTTATTCTTGGTGTCAGTGTTGGTGTTGATTCGAGTAGTCCATGAAAATATAAATGGTGTCGTTCATACGTATATATATATACTTATATATAGGGGTGGAAACGAGCCGAGCCGCTCGTGAAAAGCTCGGGATCGAATCGGTAAAAAGCTCGAACGAGCCGAGCCTAAACGAGCTCGAGCCCGAGCTCGAGCCTAAATTAGAGCTCGTTTAATAAACGAGCTCGAGCCCGAGCTTTATATATAAAGCTCGTTTAGGCTCGCGAGCCTAAACGAGCTTTATATATATGTTAAGAAAATATCAAACAGCAGCCCAACTTTATTAAAACCAAATAAGCCCAATGTTCAAAAAAAGTAAGCCCAACTTATTAACCAAATAAACCTAATATCAACTATATATAAATGATTCTTATCCTAATAGGTAGTATTTATCATAGTACCCTAGTCTCCTTGCTCCAAAACTCACGCTCCCCATCCCCTTTCTTCACCTGTATTTGCAGTAAAAAAAATAAAAAGAAAAAAACTCAGTTATCATTTCATCCTCATAATTAAATCCGTAAAACTCCTTCGAGTAACATGAGCAGCCACAACACACACCTAGATCTCACACGCACCCGTCTCTTTCAAACGAAACCCAGTTACCAAGCTCTTATCATAAAAGATACTAGTTGTTTGCTGTTGTTGTTTGATGATGGGATATAGTATTTGTTTAACAGTTGTGTTCCACGATCTGTCCTCCTTTTCTTTTCTTATTTCGTTTGACCAAGGACCAAGGATGATTTGACAAAAATCTGAGGTTGTAAAACGGTGTGTGGTACCATGTATGTAGACACATCACAAACGAGCCGAGCCCGAGCCGAGCTCGAGCCTTATATATCATACCACGAGCCGAGCTCGAGCTCAAATCTTAAGGCTCGAACCGAGCCGAGCTCGAGCTCGAGCTTTCTAAAATATAAATGAGCCGAGCTCGAGCTCTGGCAGGCTCGGGCTCGGCTCGGCTCGTTTCCACCCCTACTTATATATAGATAGTGATAATAGTTCGTAATAATTAATATATATACTTCGTTATATATACATACATATATATATATATATATATATATATATATATATATATATATATATATATATTAATAATATACCGGTGTCTAATCAAAGTGTCGGGTCGCAAGTGGGAGTTACCGGTGTTAACCTCATTGGGTGACATCCAAGAGTGACAATCGGGTGATACCTGGTGACAAAACATAATCGGGTAACAACAAACAGTGACTGGAATAATTGGGTGTCAAACAAACGGTGTCTCATAGTAATCGGGTGTCAAACAATCGGTGTCTCACATAAAAATTTCAGATTAGCCCGCAAAATGGCTTAGTTTAGAATAGTGTCGAAATTAGCATTAATAAATGACCTGGGATTTTACGGAGTATTACAGTACCCACCCGTTAGATTGGATTCGTCCCGGAATCCAAAGTGGAATCGGTGCTCGGGGTTGTCTCATCAAATAGTTGTGGGTATTTGGCACGAATTTGATCCTCGCGCTCCCAAGTGAACTCGGGTCCTCTCTTAGAGTTCCATCTAACCTTAACAATGGGAATGCGACTGTGCTTAAGTCGTTTGACCTCCCTATCCATAATCTCAACGGGTTCCTCAATAAAGTTCAACTTATCGTCGATTCTGATCTCCTTCAACGGAATCACGAGTGTTTCATCCGATAAACACTTTTTTAAATTTGACACGTGGAAGCTGTTGTGTACTCTACTGAGTTCCTCAGGTAGTTCAAGTTTGTATGCCACGAGACCGATCCTTTCAATGATCTCGAAGGGTCCAACGTATCTTGGGTTTAACTTTCCATGTTTTCCAAACCTAATCATCCCTTTCCAAGGTGATACCTTAAGCATGACCTTGTCCCCAACTTGAAATTCTATTGGTTTCCTTCGCACATCGGCATAACTCTTTTGCCGATCCCTAGCAGCTTGTAATCGTTGCCTAATCTTTACAATTTTCTCAGTGGTTTCAAGAATCAACTCGGGACCTGAGAGTTGTACATCTCCAATCTCAGCCCAACAAACTGGTGATCTACACTTTCTTCCATAAAGTGCTTCAAACGGTGCAACCTTAATACTAGTGTGATAACTGTTGTTATATGAGAATTCTGCTAATGGTAGGTATTTATCCTAGCCTTTTCCAAAATCGATCACACATGCCCTAACCATGTCCTCTAGGGTCTGTATAGTCCTTTCACTTTGACCATCGGTCTGTGGATGGTAAGCGGTACTCATATCTAACTTAGTTCCCAAGGCTTTCTGTAAAGATCGCCAAAAGTTAGACGTGAAACGGCTGTCTCGGTCGGAGATAATAGAAATCGGAACTCCATGCCGGGAAACTATCTCCTTTAGGTACAAACGTGCAAGAACGTCCATATCACCAGTCTCTTTGATTGGTAAAAAGTGTGCTGACTTCGTGAGACGGTCGACAATAAGCCAAATAGTGTCCAATCCACTCGATGTCTTGGGTAATTTCGTTATGAAATCCATTGTAATCCTTTCCCATTTCCACATTGGTAGCTCTGGTTGAATCAAAAGACCGGATGGTTTTTGATGTTCAGCCTTTACTCTTGAGCAGGTCAAACACTTACCGACATACTCTGCAATGTCAGCTTTCATGTTTGGCCACCAATACAACTTCTTTAGATCGTGATACATCTTGTCCGAGCCAGGATGAATGGAATATTTAGACTTATGAGACTCATGCATGATGAGGTCTCGTATTCCTCCATACAATGGAATCCAACTTCTGTCCTTGAAACACAGCCTTCCATCTGGTTTCTTGACAAATCCATTCGTGCTTTCTGGCATGCCGTAAATCTTCTCGTGCGGTCTATTCTCTTCCTTAAGGGCCCCAGCTTGAACTTCAAGAATTTGAGACGGAAGTGGTGATCTAATAGTCACACCCAATGATCTAACTCTGAGGGATCTAAGTCGTTCCTTTTGACTCAAGGCATCTGCTACAACATTTGCCTTCCCCGGGTAATAACGAATCTCACAATCATAGTCACTTAGTAACTCTAGCCATCGACGTTGCCTCATGTTCAACTCCTTTTGATCTAAAATGTGCTGAAGACTCTTGTGATTGGTGAAAACCGTACACTTGGTTCCATATAGGTAGTGTCTCCAGATCTTAAGAGCGAATACTACCGCTCCTAATTCTAGATCATGAGTAGTGTAGTTCTCCTCGTGGGGTTTAAGTTGTCTAGAAGCGTAAGCGATTACTTTAAGTCTTTGCATCAATACGGTGCCCAAACCTTGGATTGATGCATCACAATATACCACGAAGTCCTCACTTCCTTCGGGTAGTGCTAATATCGGTGCTTCACAAAGCTTCTGCTTCAAAAACTGAAATGCCGATTCTTGTTCCTCTCCCCAGTCAAACTTCTTCTTCTTCTGTGTTAACTCAGTCAAAGGTTTAGCAATCCTTGAAAAACCTTCAATAAATCTCTGATAGTATCCGACAAGACCTAAAAATTGGCGTATCTCAGTAGGACTCGTAGGTGACGCCTAATTTTTAACAGCTACGATCTTGGCGGGATCAACATGAATACCCTTACTGTCGATAACATGCCCAAGAAATTGTACTTTCTCAATCCAAAAATCACACTTGGAAAATTTGGCGTATAATTTCTCTTCTCTGAGCAGTGTCAGTATAGCCTTTAGGTGTTCTGCGTGCTCTTCCTTACTACGTGAATAAATAAGGATATCATTTGTTAGACCGAATGGCACACTTATCCAAATAGGGTTTGCACACTCGGTTCATTAAGTCCATAAATACAGCGGGTGCATTTGTTAGACCGAATGGCATTACTTGGAATTCGTAGTGACCGTATCTTGTCCTAAAAGCTGTCTTAGGGATATCTTCTTCCCTAACTCTCAGTTGGTGATAACCCGATCTCAAATAAATCTTCGAGTAGACACTCGATCCTTGCAGTTGATCAAACAAATCGTCAATCCTTGGTAACGGATATCGATTCTTCACCGTAAGTTTGTTCAACTCACGATAATCGATACACATCCTGAAGGTTCCATCCTTCTTCTTTACAAACAACACCGGGACTCCCCACGGTGACGAACTTGGGCGAATAAATCCTTTATCTGACAATTCCTGCAATTGCCCAGATAACTCCATCATTTCCGACGGTGCTAGCCTATAGGGTGCTCGTGCTACGGGTGCTGCTCCTGGCATCAAGTCAATTTGAAATTCCACTTGACGAGTCGGCAGAAGGCCAGGCAAGTCCTCAGGAAAACCTTCTGGAAAGTTCCTGACTACTGGCACATCCTCGAGTCGCTTCTCTTCCGACTTCTTCTCGGTGACTTGAGCCAAAAAGACTTGACATCCTCGTTCGATGTACTTCACAAATTTGATGCAAGAAACAATGCTCAGACGTGTCTTACTTCGCTCTCCGAGAACAATCAGAGTTTCGTTATTCAGGGGGATGTGAACGACCTTTTCGTCACAAATGATCTTAGCGCGGTTCTCGGATAACCAATCCATTCCTACAACGACATCGAAACTACCAAGTCTAATAGGCATAAGGTCAATGGTAAATGAGGTGTCTAGTAGTCGTAGGGTGCAACCTCGGAGTATAGTGTTAGTGCTCACTAGCTTTTCATCAGCTAGTTCAATCTCATATGTGGTGTCTAGTTTGGTCGGTGTAATATTAAGTAGGGGTGCTAGGTAAATAGATACGAAACTTTGATCGGCTCCGGAATCAAATAAAACTTTAACGAGGCGGTTGTTTAGAAAGAACGTACCCGTGACTATGTTCGGATCTTGCTGGACATTTCTATCTCCCAGCACGTATGCTCTCCCACGTGCATTGTTGTCCTTATTTGGGCACTGATGCCTGTAGTGTCCTTTCTCTCCACAAGCATGGCATACTACAGCCACGGGTTGCAAGTTAGCTCTTGTAGCCTTGCAATCTTGTGTCTTATGTCCAGTCCTTGAACATTTCCCACACTTAGCATAGCAAGGTCCAGTGTGATGCATGTTACACTTGTCGCAAAATGGAAAAGGTCCAGCATACCTAGCATCCTTAACTGGTGCGGCGACATAAACTCTGACAGCTTCCTGTCGTTGGTTCTGTTGATTGTGGTGGGTGTTTCTGTCATGGTGGTAATTACGGTTGGGGTTACGGTTGTTATTGCTGTTGTTGTTGTTGTTGTTGTTGTTGTTGTTGTTGTTGTTGTTGTTGTTGTTGTTGTTGTTGTTGTTGTTGTTGTTGTTGTTGTTGTTGTTGTTGTTGTTGTTTGTCCTCCGATCATCAAACTTCCTTTTGTGATCGTTGTTCCCCTGAGCAGAGTTACGCTTAATCTCCCGGTCTAGCAGTCTTTGGGCAATAGTCATTGCTTCTTCCAAAGATTGAGGCTTCGACGAGGTGACGTTTCCCTCAATGCTCCTGAGTAATCCCTCAATGTACCTTTCCAACAACTTTTCAAAATCAGGAACCTTTGAAGGGCAAAGTGTGGCAAGCTCCTGAAATCTCCTATCATAAGCCCTGAGATCATTTCCTTTCACAACCAACGTGTAGAATTCATCTTCTAACTTCTTGATCTCACCTCTAGGGCAGAACTTCTTCAGCATCTTCTAATTAAAGTCAGCCCATGTAATCTGATAGGCCTCTTCCATACCTATCTTCTGAGCAATTGCGTTCCACCAGGACAACGCATCTTCCAGCAATGTTCCAGTAGCAAACGAGACTCTGCTTTCAGCGGCACAACCGCTCCTTACAAACACAGTCTCAGTTCGCTCAAACCATCGAGCAAGCTCTGTCACTCCTTCAGTCCCTTTGAAGTGAGATGGTTTACAAGCTATGAAGTCCTTATAGGTACACTTTCGAGTCGCAGCAGACTCGCTTTCTGCAGTGGCTCGGTTATTGCTACTAGTTCGTGCCATTACGGCAGCCTGCTCTTCCAAAGCTGCAGCAACACTGTCGGCAACCAACTTTCTGATAGCAGCCTGGGTCATAGCGGGTGACGAGGTAGCAGTAGCGGTTTTCCTTGGGGCCATAACTCTATAAAATCGCAAGTGTACAAGTACAAATCCCAAACATCGATCAATAATAAGAGAAATAATGCAACCAAACTCATAATAGTCGAGATCATCACAGAGTACATATCACAACCACACCATGAATACATACATCAACATAAACCATATCATTCATAAATAATCATCACAACATGTAACAACACACATGGAAAATATAATATGAATCTCAATATGGGAACATAATAAAAGATCAGGCAACTAGAACATCATAAATCAATATCAATACAGTACAATCATAACCAACATGAAGTTTTAATAATTTTGAATTCATTGTTACAAAACAATAAGATACAACATTATTAATGCCACAGGCGGCAAGCTAAGATGTCTCTGAATGTAATGATATGTCATAGATCTATGAAGGTCCAGGTGCGCCTCCTGATCTCCTCTCCAGCTCTCTGATGATCCTGATCATCTCCAACATCTCTAAATCCCTGGATCTCTCACGGGCCTGAATCTCCTCAATATTGGCTGAAAGAGTGTGGATGGTAGTACTAGATGCGGCCAACTCCTGTGTCTGATGCTCCAGCATCTGCTGCGTGATGATCGTTATCGCTCTTAAATCCTCTATCTCATGCCTCTGAACATCTAGTCGATGACCAAAATCGGTGATGGTAGCCTGTGCCTCCTCGATCTCTGTCCCCATCATCTCTAATACCATCTCTAAAGCTGTCCTATGTACCACGAGGTTCTCGACCTCCTCCGGCATACCCTCTATTCTCTCCAAGGATATATCCTCAATAACGCCCAACAGCTCATCAAGACGATCCTCATGTCTAACTATCCTAGCAGCCAAAAGAGGGATAGTATGGTGTATCGGCTCCCCAGTAACCGCTAACACCGTTGAAGAGCCATCTCCAAGCTCAGCAGCCCTAGGTGATCCCTCAACCAACCTCCATCTACTAATGTAATCCAACAAGAACAGGCATCAACCAATCTATGAATGCCGGGTGAGGTGGGGGTCTCAGTGGGAATAGGTGATCGTGATGGAACAGGTGATGAAGTAGGTGATGGTATCGGTACAGTAGTAGTCTGAGAGTAGAAAACTGTAGGTGGTGTCATGGGTGGCAAAACCTCAGAGGAGTGGGGTGCGGTGTAAGTAGGTAGCAAGTAAGGATGTGGCTCAGGTGGGGGTGATACGGGTGATGGTGGAGGTGCTGGTGATGCCACAGGTGTCAGCTCTGGCATAGAAATAGGTGGTAGTACAGATGTGGGTGATGGTACAGATGTAGGTACAGGTGGTGTAACAGTAGAAGCAGGCAAAATACAGACTCGTTTCCGAGCCGTGCATTTGCGGGTAAAGTTTCCCTCATGATATCGAAACAACTCTCCAAAAGGCTCAGGCTCATAGGGCTCAAGAATCCTCACTCGCTTGCGCCGACGAATCGGTGCAGGCGGGGATGGTGGTGGAATAGAAGCAGCAGTGTCAGAAGTATCGGAGTCAGAAGACTCGTCATCAGCATCTGAACCGGTGTAGTGACTAGCAGGTGGTGTAGGACGGTCATCAGCCGCAAGAAACTTCTGAGACGTAAGGTAATGATCATAAAGGTACTGCCCCTGTGTCATAGGTCCACAGACAGGACGAAAAAGAGGCTGAATAGCAAAAGAATCAATGGGTGTAGAAGCAACCTCACCCTCCTCAAAGGGCTCAGTATCAGCAGATGGGTCTCCAGATGGAACAGGAGATGGTATGGCAGGTGATACAGGTTGGGTGTCATGGTCAGAATCATGGGTGTCTCGGGTGTCATAGTCAGATAGGTCAATGGTGGGATAGGTGGATGATGCCGGCACGACGTCGTCACTGTCGGATAAAATAATAACCGGGGGCGACATGGTACTGTAATATCCCAAAATAACAGTAACATAAGTCATTTAGTCTACATAATGCTACATGCATAGTGATCATAATGTCATAGTGAGCTAAATGCAATGGGTGCTAAAAATCAAACCTTAAAACATGACGTTGGCAAGCGCTGGCACGGAAGGCACTTTGGTGATAAATAGTTAGTTTAGAAATCCGGTGAGGTTATAGTCCAATGTTTTGAAAAATCATTTGGTTCTCTATAACCATGGCTCTGATGCCAATCTGTAACACCCCAAAATTTTGATAAGCAGCGGAAGTCTAATCGGGGTCATTACAGTTTAGTACACAGTCATACTCATAGAAAACAATTCAAAAGATAGTCAATATCATTCCATGAAAACTCAAATAGTCAGAGTTAAAAACATTTTTCCAAAATGTTAATTGTTTCGCAAAAGAAGTGATGAGTTTGTAAAGAATGATATAATTATTGAAATAAAAAGGGAGGTCCTGTGTGCCCTTTTGCCCGCTCCGTGCCACCATGCCTGCTAATTTCCTGAGATAAACATGCTTAAAAAGCCAACACAACGGTTGAGTGAATCCATAGTAGTTTAAATAGTAATCGTGTGAACACAAGTCAAGCATTGGAAATAAACAAGCCAAGATAGACATGTCTTGACTAAACTGGTGAAATATTGCTCCTAAGCCTCACGAAACGCAAGCCTTAACATTGATTCGACATATCATAAAGATAATAACAATCACCTACACCACAAAGGATGTAAATGACAAGGGGCCCTCGGTGACAGGAAATGTGCCAAATTTCCATGGTACCTCGAATATAGCACACCTCCTGCCAAGTGATCACCTTGACAGAGGTAGGCTGCCATTCCAATAGATCTATCAACTATATTCGCGCTTACTCGCAAGTGATTAAGGTTCGTGATATGAGGGACTTGTAGCACAGGTGTCAACTTAGGCAATATCAGATTGTAACAGCATACAGAAAAATACTTGTGTTCGATTTATAGCATGTATCTCCCCACGGGGTTTAAAAATAATTAAAATGTGGGACCATGAACTCACCTGACAGGTGTGTGTGAATCACAACGGTGCTCAAAAGTGATGGTGTACTGCTACGACTAGCAATGAAATTCCTCCGACTTGCGACCTAAATAATACATTGTCATCGGTGTTTTAGATTCGATTCGTAATTGACATGTGATATGTCTCGTGTACGGTGACATTCATTCGGGTGTCTTAATATATTCCAAAATAACTTTACGTAGTTATTTGTATCGTCGATACGAACCGGTGTTCAATAAATGTTAATTCCTTTGTGAAAATAATATCGTTAAAAATATTTATAATTAAATATTTTTAGTAAAGTTACATATCTATTTTTAAGTTACAAAGTATATATATATTTATATATACAAGATTTAATTATACAAAATAATTATCTAATAAAATATCTTTGTGCAAAGTTACCCTTAACTTTAAATAAGTTACACTTTTTACCCTTTGGTAAAAAACGATTACATTTTTAGTCCTTGTTATAACTTTTTACACTTTTACCTTGATCTTTCGAATTTTACAGTTTCTACCCTTCAATTTTATTCAAAATCAACAACTTCTAATTTAATCCGAAAGTTTTCATGATTTGTCACTTTTAGTCCTTTAACGCGACTTTTTGCAAAAATAGTCCTTGGTTAAGTTTTCGAAAACAAACTTTTTGGTACAATAAAAGTAGTGTTTATAACTTATAAAATCTTCTAAAAATCAGTTTTATGCTTCTCGTTAGTTTCCAACTTTTTGAACCGAAAATCTCCTTTGAAAACAAAATGGGCTCGTTAGCCAATTCTTAAGCCCAAGTGACATTTTATTTTATATAAAGGGGTGCTCGACACAGGTTTGGTTTAGGCTTAGTTTTCGTAGTATAGGATCGAGTATAGTTTGCATGTGATGTTAGTTTAGTTAAGTGTGAGTCAAAGAATTAGAGTGTCGAAAAATATACATGTATCGTACGTGTAAAAACAAAGTTACAAGGCCCTTCCTTAAGGGTGTCGAGGCATGTAAACATAGTCACAAGTGTTATGAGTGTGATATACTAAGAAAATAACGTGCATCGTGTGATAAATCAACGTGATATGCATGAATCATAATGTATGAATTGAAAAAGGTGATAATAACTTACAACACCAATAAGATGGTGGGAAGTTCACGTGACACAAGACAAGAAGCAAACGTTATATCCTCTTCGTAGTGACCCTTGTTCTAATACTAGTTACCCAACTCGTTCCTAACCCAAAACCTCTTGTGTGCCTTCCTTGGTCTCGACCGCAAATAAGAAAGAAAGAGTTTTGTGATATGAGATCTTGTGAATTCTTGCAAGTGTGAGGAAATGCATTAAATGTGGTTTATATAGGATAGTAAGAGTAGTTGTGTGTTTGATCTTGTGAAACATGTCCCCTAGTTGTCATTCGATGGGAGACAACCTTGTCCCTTGTCCTTGAATCTCTAGTCAAGTCGAGTTGAGGTAGTAAGGGGGCAACGATGGTTTACTTTGGATTAGTTTAAGCCTAGCTTAGGTTAGTAGTGTAATAAACAAATGAGATTAGAGCACATGTGAAATTCATGTTGGGAGGATTTGAAACACTCGACCCATGGGATAATAGTTGGTTAGGATCACTAGGTGTATATTGCGAATATCCAATGGTTTGACGGCTTCCAAGGGTGGCTCATTGTCGCATGAAGCAAAGTCAATGGGGATAGGGTGCTTGGTGTAGCGGGAGTAGGGAACCAAGAAAGAAAAACGTGTATAATATCCATGTTGCACAAGCTTGTTTGTTTGAGTAGTATGCAGTGCAAAGAAAACATAAACACAACAGCCATTTGGGCTTGAGAACCCAAGGCCCAAACGATTACAAGTGAAAATAAAGTTGAGGTGGGCTTGTGGTGTGCTCGGCCCAGCAGTAGGGCAAAATGAAAGAAAGAAACTTGGGCTAAGGGTGATATATGGCCCATCATAAAAAGATAGGGTGTCGGTGATTAGTGCTTTCGTACTTTAGTTTCGGTATCGGTGTTTAATACGTTCACATCTTTATTCTTGGTGTCAGTGTCGGTGTTGATTCGAGTAGTCCATGAAAATGTAAATGGTGTCGTTCATATGCATATATATACTTATATATACATAGTGATAATAGTTCGTAATAATTAATATATATACTTCGTTATATATATATATATATATATATATATATATATATATATATATATATATATATATATATATATATATATATATATATATATATATATATATACCGGTGTCTAATCAAAGTGTCGGGTCGCAAGTGGGAGTTACCGGTGTTAACCTCATTGGGTGACATCCAAGAGTGACAATCGGGTGATACCCGGTGTCAAAACATAATCGGGTGACAACAAACGGTGACTGGAATAATTGGGTGTCAAACAAACGGTGTCTCATAGTAATCGGGTGTCAAACAATCGGTGTCTCATATAAAAATTTCAAATTAGCCCGCAAAATGGCTTAGTTTAGAATAGTGTCGAAATTAGCATTAATAAATGACCTGGGATTTTACGGAGTATTACAGTTGCAGCAAAGAAGACACAACCTAAAGGTAAAAAATTGCAGCAAATAAACAAGCTGAAGGTCCAAGTGTTGTTGAAAATCAAGATGTTGTTGTTCAAGGAAGTTGTGTTCAATCTGAAAGTCAAGTTCAAGCTACTGATGATCAATCCCAGTCTCAATCTCAAGTCCATTCAAGTGGTATGCAAGCATTTTCTGATTCATCCAGCATACTACACTAAGAAGGACTAGGTATTAGATTGCATTGGAAATAATGATGGCCTTACCTTAGGTCAATTATATCATGCTTTTGAACTAGACAATGCTTCATCTATTACGTTTGCTATGGACAAGTTATGTACTCTAAAAACAAATGTGTGTGTCTAACTTTAATTATTCTGTTGAAAAGTATGAAATTTTATGCATTGAATTTATATCCATTTGTATTATCTATGGAATCATGTCATGTTCGTGTATTTTCATAGATATATATTGTTAATTGGTTTTCTTGTTGTACTTGTACAAAGGTAGCAAATGCCTAAACATGTTCAACTTACAACTGTAAACTGATAACTACATTTAGTTACAAGTGACCAAGCTTTTTCTGTGCATAATTCGCATCTTGTGTGGACTGTGTCTTCTTGCATTGTGTATGACTGCATCGCCTTCAACTGAAAACTTTGACTGAGGTGATGTAGAATGTGTCTTCTTTAATAACCATGTGCATAAAGCCAACACTAACCAAATTCAATACTAATAAAACATATAACAATGTTGACAATTAAAAGTCAAACCTAACAAAATCCATAACCAGCTGCATAAACATAAGTTAAACTCAACTATTATAACAACAAAATTAATAACCAAATAAGAGACTCAATTACCACCATTTTCAATATAGGAAAACCTGAAACATTCCATAAAATAGAATCTAAAGTTAGTACATACTACATCATTGTTTGATCAAGGTTGTTACACTAAGATGTTGACCTAACAAGTACTTACATTTCCACAAATTACTTTAAAATACCACCATCATCATACATAAAAGTTAAAGAGTTAATCAAGTGCATAAACAATCAATATCAATATCCAACTGAGCACTAGGTAAATCTTTCACTTCCACACATCCCCTTGAGCATCTTGTAATCTTGCCTCAAGCTCATTTCTCCCCCTCAAAAGGCATGATATGATCATTCGTTAACGAGCACACATTTTCTGATTATACCATCCTATGAACCGACAAAAAGAGCCCTAATCATGAAAATGGCAAGTCATTAAACAACCACCATTGTTACTATGTGCTTTGCTAAAAAAATAATAAAAAACTAAAAAAAATAAAAAAACTTAACATGTACTTATTTGATCAGGACAACTATAGAAGCAACGCCCTGGGTTGATCGCTGTCCACGATGTGCAAACTATTGCTTGTTTACCACACCAACAATGGACCATTTTTATAGGTTTAAGGTTTTGAAGAAGAAATGTTTTGGGGAAAGTTTAGTGATGATAAGTGAGGATGAAAATTGTGGTAGAAAGTAATATATGAAAATGGAAACACGATTATACTCTCACCTATTTTGAGTTGACCAAAAAAATAACAGTCCAAAAGACTCCGTATGAGCAAAAACATGAAACATGGACTCACGGCAAAAAAAAAATAAAAAAATAAAATAAAAATAAAAATAATAGGTCACAATTCGACCCAACATGACGTTTTTGGACAATTTTATGGACGAACAATGTATTTTACTCTAAATTCTTTTACACACTAGCATTTTACGTAAAAGATATTAAAAAAAACTATTTTAGATAAATAAACGTATGGTAAAACTGAATCATTTGATTAGCTAATAGAAAGTCAAAACTAGCTTTTATGTTGATCAAAATTAGATCAAATCCGTTAAAAAAAGTAATAAAAATATGTACATTATAAAGAAAACAAAGTTGAAAAAAAAGTTAATTTATAAACTTTTAAATTTTAAATTTACAATAATATGATAAAGATCCAGTGAGAAAAAAACTTAAAATAAGAATAATAAAAAATAACTATAACCTCATATTTGATATACATCGACTTGAATTAGATGCATCTCTATATATTTAGATGAATCACAATTAGTTTCGAAAGTGATTTTGAAGTGGAAACGATGCAAAATAGTACTAACAATAATTTTGACCCGCAGAGGACGAAAAATATATAAGATTCGTCTAACTTGATGAAATGAATCTAATTTTTAGCTAGAAAATATATTATAAGGCATCTCTAATATGTAATTATACTTATTTTTCATTCTTCTTATTTTAATGATCTTCTTATTTTATCCTTAGTCTAACATTAATTGTTCAATAGAGTTTACAAGCAAGTTCAGTATAATAATCTATTAATAAATTTTTACTTTACGAACTTAAATGTATATTTTATTTTTTCATAATTTTCAATAAATTTGAACATTTAACAAATACACCCTAGATTATTTGTTCAAAGAAACAAACGACCTTTAAAGGTCATTGTTGTTATTATTATTATTAACAATATTAGATTTAATCATTCGTAATGTTTAAAACTTCGTATATATACGAGATTATAAATATTAAAATGTAAGTACCGATTACAGTAAAATGCAATAAATACATGATATTGTACATATAACAATAACTTATGTAAAATATTAATTATTAATTACTATTTAAAATGCTCAGATATGCTCATAACATTTTTGTAAGTACAACCTTTAAAACGGATATATAATGCAACGACTCATGATAAGTATTCATTATATTTTTTTTAATGTTTAAGTAATGATAAACAAACATTATAATAAAAAGATGAATCAAAGGGCTTGTGTCTTAATGATATCTCAAATTGTGCGGGAAGCTCTCCAACCAAGTTGTTGCATGTTCAAGTCTTGTTTAAGACGTGTAACATAGATTTATAGTGTAAATATTGTGAGATAATTAGTTACCGCTAAAAAAAAAACTATAATCTTACTATCTTATAATGTACAAATCCCTTTTTAGGCATTAAATACACTTAAATAGTTGAATATCTTAAAAATTCAGCATTACAAGAAATAAAGCATCAAGTACAACTAAGGGCTCGTTTGGTTTGTAGATGAGTTTAAATTAAGATTGGATTTGAATGTAAAGTTGTAGATTATGATTTGGATTTGAATTTGATGTATGAGAGTGAAAATAATATTTAATAGTATTAATTATTTTATACATATAATATTTTTTTATTAAAAAATATTATTATTAAAAATAAAAATAGAGATAAATGAGAGTAGATTTGTAAGTGGGGCCCACAAAAATATGAATATTTATCAAACCCCTCTACTTTTGAAAAGTGTAGGACCATTGGGGTTGAGTCCCAATTTTATAAACAAACATTAGTTTTAGTCATCAATCCCAAATCCAAAAGACACGCCTGTGAAACAAACGCACCCAAATTTAAACACAATTTTTTAATATTAAATACTTCAAAAACTTAAATTTCAACAGTACATATGATAAAACATTATGTACAATTAACGTTTACACAACTATATACATATATTGACTGGCCAACAAATACCATTAATATAATTTTTAATTCACCCCTTAAGTGAAAATACAAATTATTAAGCCTATTATACAAACTGTGTATCACAAACTTTCCCATGTGCTATACACATGAGAAAACACACTAAACATTTTCCATGAATAATAATTGAAAGAATACAGATAAGTGGTCTTCACTTAATTAATTTAGTTAAAAAAAAAAAATTACCTATACTTCAACAATCTCGGTGGGTGTAAAACAAAATGATACAAAATACAAATTTTAATCAGAAAATTCAATACTTTTGGGTATATGTGAAATTGGCTCCTTTTTAATTATAGGATACCCGTTATTTTGTTCTATATGGTTATATGTAGGGGTGGAAATGAGCCGAGCCGCTCGTGAAAAGCTCGGGATTGGATCGGTAAAAAGCTCGAACGAGCCGAGCTTAAACGAGCTCGAGCCCGAGCTCGAGCCTAAGTTGTAGCTCGTTTATTAATCGAGCTCGAGCTCGAGCTTTACACAAAAAGCTCGTTTCGGCTCGCGAGCCTAAAGGAGCCTAAACAAAAATATGATATTTTAACTTATATACGAGCCGAGCTCGAGCTTATTAACGAGCTCAATAAAGATATATTACAAGCCGAGCTCGAGCCAAGCTTTAACTTTTCATGGCCAAATCGAATAAACGAGCCGAGCTCGAGCCGAGCCCGAGCCTATATAATATTCCACGAGCCGAGCTCGAGCTTAAAGTTTAAGGCTCGAAACGAGCCGAGCTCGAGCTTAAAGTTTAAGGCTCGAAACGAGCCGAGCTCGAGCTCGTTTTAAAACTTAAACGAGCCGAGCTCGAGTTCTGGCAGGCTCGGGCTCGGCTCGGTTCGTTTCCAACCCTAGTTATATGTCCTCACTGAAAGTATTAATTACATAGTATCCATCGTTGTATCGCGCGGGTACCTTATTAGTTATCTTTAATACAAATACACAACATACCAATTTTCTGTGCGCAATATTTAAATTAAATTTTGCATCCAGTGCACGAAAACTTGTCGGTAAATTTAAAATAAATAAAAATTATTTTTTGCTATGTAGTGTATCCAAAAGATGACCAAAAGGTCATCGTGACGGTATAATTTGTTTTGTCTAACAATTAAAAGTTTATGAGATATTTAAATTATAAAAAATGAATTTAATTGAATGTTTAATTAAATATTAATTATCTTCTTTTTTCTTTTTAAACTGAAAAATAAGTGACTAAGATTTATCGTTTGATAAAATTATTTAGTATGTCATAAACTTTTGATATGTAAAAAATATCTCTCATAAAAATTTGATTTGACATCAACACATATCAAAATATCAGTGGCTTGCAAGTATTTTTGCGATATTATTAACCTTTTTAGATACTTAGAAATACATATTACTTTGTCAGAATAACGTTTCATAAAAAAAAAAAAATCCTCTTTTGATAATTCTCTCTTTTGGCTTTGGTTCCATTGAGAAAGATTTTATCGAGAAAATTGAGAAATCTTCGTTTGAGCTATTAATTCATATATATATATATATATATATATATATATATATATATATATATATATATATATATGGGTTAAAATAAAAAGAGCCTTATAATAAAAAGTGTAAGAAAGATTGTGAGGGCGACATGTGTCACCCTATGCCACATCATATGACACATGTCACCCCACCCCCACCCCCACCACCGAAAAAAAAAAAAAAAAAAAAAAAAAAAAAAAAAATCCCGCCAAAAAAATTTTTTTTTTGGAACAAAAAAAAGTTTTTTTCCCGCCAAATTTTTTAGTGCATCACAGTTATAAAGTTACTGCATCACAATTATAAAAGTTACTGCATCACAGTTTTAAATTTAGTGCATTAAGGTTATAAGTTACTGCAACATAGTTGATGCACTAAACTATTAACTATGATGCAGTAACTTTATAATAAAGATGCACCAAAACTTAAAAAAGAATCGTATTTTAATTGTGATGCAGTTACATACATATATGATGCAGAAAACTTATGATAATTCAGTTTCTTTATAACCATGATGTAGTAACTTTATACCATGATGCAGTAACATTAAAACTATGAATGCAGTAACCGTGATGCAGTAAAATCATAATTGTGATGCAGTAACTTTATAACCGGGATGCAGTAAATTTATAACAGTGATGCAGTAAATTTTTTTGGCGGGAAAAATTTTTTTTGCCAAAAAAAAAATTTTTTTTTTGGCGGGAAATTTTTTTTTTCAGGGGGTGGGCAGGGTGGGGGGCGGGGGTGACACGTGTCATATGATGTGGCATGAGGGTGACACATGTCACTCCCACAATCCTTCCTACTCTTTTTATTATAAGACCTTTTTTAGAGTAACCACACCATATATATATATATATATATATATATATATATATATATATATATATATATATATATATATATATATATATATATATATATAGTGTAACTTTCAAACGAGAACCATTTTAACTGCGAGAACTGAGAGAACCACCAAAAACATACATGCACGCCTTCAATAATTGTATTTTTGCACATATGTTTTAAAAACAACACATATGTTTTAAAAAAAAACATAGTTATTCTAAAGAATTTGATAAGAAATTGAAGATACAAAATTTTTCTTTGAATGTGTGCATGTATGTTCTTATAAGACGTGTAACGACAATATTGCGGCCGTGGGTAAGGTTTTTGTGAAAAAAGATGATGAGTTCATAATGATATTGAAGAACATAGGTGGATGCTTATGATTATTGATGATTTGCAAGTATTTTTATTTTATTTTAAAAGGCGTGCATGCATGTTTTTGGTGGTTCTCTTAGTTCTCGCAGATAAAATGGTTCTCGTAAGAAAGTCCCCCTAGATGTATACTTGTTAATCAAATTAATATATATATATATATATATATATATATATATATATATATATATATATATATATATATATATATATATATATATATATATATATATATATATATATATATATGTTTTTTTTTTTAATTTGATTAACAAGTATACATCAATTAATAGTGAGTCGAATATATAAATCACAAATTTGATTCAAATCTTTGTAAAAATCAAGTTATGGTAATGATTCATTAAATTTGCACAGATGATTCACAGTGGTACTTATATTGCAAACTCGTGAAATTTTTAACATTAATTTAATTTCTTTTTACACATCTTAGATTAGAATCACGGGAAGGAATCCAGTAAGAAGAAAAACTAAAATAAGAAGAATAAGAAGGAATTCTAGCTACACATTTTAAATAAGAGAGAAAATTTAAAAAAAAAGATGCATTTATTTTTGTAGGTACATCTGAAATATGTGCATGTGGTTTCTTTTTACTCTTCTCTTTTTAAATTTTCTTTTCATTTGATCTTAACTTTTAAAATCACATTAAAATGAATTATACACTTGAAAAACTTGAATCGAAGTTAAATCCATGGCTTTTAAAAATTTCTCAATTGAGAAGCTTTTGGATCCAGGTTCTCTTTCTACATTTTATTAGTTTTCTATTAATAGTTTAAAAGGTACTGTAGTTGTTTAAATATTCAAGATGTTTTACGATTCTCAAAATGTTTAAATTTACGAATAAACTTTAACTTCGCGTGCAATCATTTTGGATGAGAGTGGCCTTTCCTCAAATACATAGCCCAAGAAATAAGCTAACATTACAAGAATTTTAATCAACATTTGTGATCAAACTAGGGGTGTTCATGGGTCGGGTAATAAACCGAAAACCGAACCGAATCGAACTGAAAAAAACCAAACCGAACATATAACCGAACCGAACTTATTAAAACCGAACTGAACCGAATTAAAAATTCGGTTTTCGGTTTGGATATGGGTTTGGTATCTGAACTGAAAACCGAATTTATATATATATATATATATATATATATATATATATATATATATATATATATATATATATATATATATATATATTTATATATTTATATTATTTTATATATAAAAAATATCCATTAAAATTTTATACTAATATAAAAAAACACCTTTTTATGCTTGAAATATCTTTTTTGCCAAAAATATATATAATTAAATTTTTAAAAAAATATGTAGTATAAATAATGTAATTCAAATACAAATTTCGGTTTTCGGTTTTGACCCATAACCGAACCGAACTTCGGTTCGGTTCTCGGTTATAACCCAAATTTTTTTTTAATCGAACAACGCGAACCGAATAAACCGATTAACCGAAAACCGAACCGATGAACACCCCTAGATCAAACCCATAACTTATTTTCTCAAGCCCACATTAATAAATGTTACTAGTAATAACAATATATTAATTTTGCTTCTATTTATTAGTAGTATACTAGTAGTTTAAGATTTAAAAATCTCTAATAAAAATTTGAACTCTTCTAATTATAGCGTTTTAGATTTAGTGCTTTCCACTTTTTAATAAATAAGAGTCTTAAGCTGGTGCATCTAAAGTTCTAAAGAAAACTGTTTTTTAGATTGAAATTTTTATTTCTATACTACGTAAGTACGTAGTACTATACAATAAGCGCTTTTTATTTCGTTTCTAGATATTATTTTGCAATACATGTGGGCTTAATCCAGTAATCCGTCTATCACACGGGCCCAAATCATCGCCAAAAATATGCTTTTACACAAACTGACCCACAGTCCCCACATAATATCAATTCATCCCGACACCAGTCCATCAAAAAAGAAAATAAAGGGAGCTCAAATCGCACTGATTTGTCTAACCATTTATTGTTACAGGTAGAAGAACAATCAATCTTCATAAACAATTTAGGGTTTGAAAGTCTCATTGGACATTGCTATGTTCACTATTTTTGTTTGCTCAAGTGTATACTAGATTGAAAATATAGATGTTCACAACCCGGCCGGGATATCTCATAACTATTTCTGACCTTTTCCCTTTCACGTCCAAGATGTACTTGGTGTTGCTTAAACATGAGACCTCTTGTAACATCCGTGCGCCCCACCACTAGACCGGCCACCTTGGTGGTGGTAAATTTTATGCTACAAAAGAAGCATGTTAACTGAAACATTAATAACTTCGAATACTACGTAGTACAATCACTACAAGAAAATAGACATTTAGTGAAAGAGGTTCTAATGACACAAAAAGTGTCATTAAATCTAATCTTTTACTGACACCGTACTTTTAAAAAGTGTATGGGACAATTGGATTAAGGGACATATGGTGTTTTGGTTTAATCTATTAGCTCTTGATGTCATTAGGCTTTAATCCCCTGTTGTAGTTTCTTCTTCGGTGGCTCTGTCCTAGAGCCTTTCTTTTTGTCGTTCTCGTTTGTTTTGTCTTGTGGCTAATAATATCGCCGCTTTTCAAAAAAAAAAAAAAAAAAAAAGCATAAATTGCCACCTACACTTGTTGATATTATCAATCTGTCTTTACCAGTAGATAATGTTTACTTTCAACAGCTGTGTCCCAGAAAGGTTAGCTTTAAGTCTTGAATGTTAAGCTAGAAAGAAAGCAAGTCATACGTTTTAAAAAGTCTCAAATGTGTAGAACCTTCTTAATTTACTGGATATAGTTTAGTACTAGTAGTAGTTTTTGGTGATCGACAAAAATGTGTGAACGGGTTTGTCCAACTTGTTTTGACCCGCACTCAACTTACCCACTCCTTTTTTTTTTTTTTTTTTTTTTTTTTTTGGCCGCTTCTAGCTATTAGAGGAAAGCATCTTCAATGTTCAATCTGACATTTTTACCGTTTGCTTTGTTTGAGTATTACAGGAGCTACTAGCTTACCACTGCAGTTAATTTTGTGAATCGGCTGATATCATAATGCCATGTATAAGTATCCTTTTTGCCAAAATCAGCCATTCATCGTCATGTCTCATTTTCTTGGCTTGTTTGATGGGTGATCTTGAGGACTTATGTACATGAGAATAAGGCAGTCCCTGCAATGGAAGTAAGATGTATTCATTCTTCTTTCAATCTGTATTTTTTTTAGGGGTAATACCATATTAAAGCACTGTACTTGTAAAAAAAAAATCACTTTTGAGTATCGAATTTTTTTTTCCTCATTGGGGGTACTAAACTTTCATTTTTGGCCTCTTTTACGCACTATGAGACGTTTTTGCCCTTTAAAATTTTGAAAATCCAGGGGCAAAAATGTCATAAAAATGTCCCAAAGTGCGTAAAAGAGGCCAAAAATGAAAGTTTAGTACCCTAATGAGGAAAAAAAAAAGTTCGATACTCAAAAGTGATTTTTTTAACAAGTATAGTGCTTTAATTTGGTATTACCAATTTTTTTTATGTTGTGACAATTCTTTAAGGGGGTGTTTCTTGGACTGATTATTTGGTCAGCGCAACTTGAAGTTGCAATAATTAAATTAGTAAAGTGATTCTGCTTATGAATATCTGATGATTAGGGGTCCAGTAATTACTTTTGGCTAACCAAAAACTGATTATAGGGTGAACTATATATACGAGTATATACTTATTTACCTAGTCATTTCGCCAATTCCATTTCACACACTTTTTTTTTTTTTTTTTTTTTTTTTTTTTTTTTTTTTTTTTTTTTATGAAAAATGTCATTTTATCTGGGGTAAAGCTAAGGATACGCACCAATAGGCTTGTGGTCCACTGGGCATGTCTTATTCAGTTAAGCGTGCCTAGTGGAGAGTAGTACCGGTTTGGGTGACCAAACCGGGAAGTCCTCCTTTGTGGACCACTGCCCTGTCGGTACGATTTCAAAGTCCTTCAATGAAGGTTTCAACCCACAAGGGTTCGAATCTGGAGAAGGCAGGGTTTACTTCAATTTAAGTGTCGTGCCTTCGGGCGGCTTAAGTTGAAGGTTTTCCCCCCATCGGGTTTCAAATTGGACTTGGATTTCCCCAATGAAAGTCAATTTTCAAAAAAAAAAAAAAAAAAAAAAAAAAAAAAAAAAAACTAAGGATACGCAACATATTTCTACAAATAAACACAAGTACGCAACGTACTTAGTAAAGTGTCAAACGTACGCAACATATTTTCAAAAATCGTCGATCTACGCAATATGACCTGCTGGCAGCAGGTTACCAGGTTACGCAACATATTTCTACAAATAAACACAAGTACGCAACGTACTTAGTAAAGTGTCGACTGTCGAACGTACGCAACATATTTTCAAAAATCGTCGATCTACTTAATATGACCTGCTGGCAGCAGGTTACCAGGTTACCTAACTTTAAAAGTTACACCTTTGATTCCTAAACTGTCTCATATCTCGCGTACATGATCCTATTTTAGTCCTATTTACCAGCGTTACACCGTTAGTCCCCAAACGTTACACCGTTAGTCTCCAAACGTTACACCGTTAGTCCTATTTAGTTACACCGTTAGTCCCCAAAAATATATATATAAAAAAAAATTCCAAATTATTTAAAAAAAAAAAAATCAAGATTTAAAAAACATATATATAAATTTTTTTTTTCAGATTATTAAAAAAAAAAAAAAAAAAAAAAAAAAAAAAAAAAAAACTTTAAAAAAATGTACAAAAAAGTTTATCGATTTTTTTTTTTTTTTTTTTTTTTTTTTTTTTTTGAAAAAAAATTTAAATCTGAAAAAAAAAAAACACTTATTGTAGATTTTTTTTAAAGTTTTTTTTAAAAAAAATATATATATAAAAAATTCCATATTATTTTAAAAAAAAATTCAAGATTTAAAAAACATATATATAAAAAAAATTCCAGGTTATTAAAAAAAAAAATTCAAGATTTAAAAAACATATATATAAAAAAAAAAATTCCAGATTATTAAAAAAAAAAAAAAAAAATTTTAAAAATCTACAATAAGTGTTTTTTTTCAGATTTAAATTTTTTCAAAAAAAAAAAAAAAAATCGATAAACTTTTTTGTACATTTTTTTAAAGTTTTTTTATTTTTTTTATTTTTTAATAATCTGGATTTTTTATATATATATGTTTTTTAAATCTTGATTTTTTTTTAATAATCTGGAATTTTATATATATATATATATATATATATATATATATATATATATATATATATATATATATATATATATATATATATATATATATATATATTTTGGGGACTAACGGTGTAACTAAATAGGACTAACGGTGTAACGTTTGGGGACTAACGGTGTAACGCTGGTAAATAGGACTAAATAGGACTAACGGTGTAATGTTTGGGGACTAACGGTGTAACGCTTGTAAATAGGACTAAAATAGGATCATGTACGCGAGATATGAGACAGTTTATGAATCAAAGGTGTAACTTTTAAAGTTAGGTAACTTGGTAACCTGCTGCCAGCAGGTCATATTGCGTAAATCGACGATTTTTTAAAAATATGTTGCGTACGTTTGACACTTTACTAAGTACGTTGCGTACTTGTGTTTATTTGTAGAACGCTCATGCATATGATTATCTCATTATTGCTAACTTTTAATAGCATAAACACATCCAAAGACTAAACTCGATAGTCTATTATAGTATTGCTAATCGTCCCCATATTAGAAATCATTTATTCTTCATTTCTGCTGAGGGGTCCTCAGATTATTCTGACGTTGCCTAATAAGATAAACAATGCATGCCATGAACAAGCTAGGTTTGCTTTGACTAATCACATGGAGTATTGTTTACGTAAAAGATTATTCACATTCTTTAACCAAAAATACAATTTTCTACATTAAAACAAGTATAGTAGCCTCTCCTTTTGACTATAAAGCAACTTTGGCTGGAATCAAAGGATAATATTGTAAATGATTATGGCTATTAGGATATTAATATATGATCACCAACGTTATTACTTGTATAATCCAAACGCCTTTTAAATTTTCCACACATTTTCTCAATTAAGAGCTATATATCTTGCGCTAATCTTCAGTTGCATAGTTACATAGGTGTGCAGTCGAATAGTAATGTATGACATCGAAAAAGGGTTATCACTAGTACTTTGATTTGTTGATTAGGTAAATGTCTGTCTGACTAAAACTTGTGCAATGATGTCTTATAGTTCTTAATTTGTTTGTTTATATAGCACAGATTATAGTAGTGGGAACATGAACAGGGGTTTGAGAATGATAGGTGGATTCTACTTTTATTAGAATTTATAAAAGTAAAAGATACATTTTAGAAGATCATCTTGTGCACCCTACCATCTTTACAGGACAAACTTTTTTATTGAACAAGACTTGTTACCATTACATTAATCAAATTTCAGTGACTTATCTTTATATAAAGCAAGTTTTCCCACTTGTATAAAAAGTGTACAAAATTTATTTGAAAGATTCAGGTTACCAACTTAGGTTTAAAAGCTTCCGAATTGATTCCATATTTGTGTGTATATATGCATGTAATATGAAGGCACATGCCCCCCCCCCCCCCCCCCCCCCCCCCCCCCCCCCCCCAATAGTTTTGAGGTAAGCTCACTCTAGGGGGTGCATTATTGATATGAAATCGGACTGTGCTGGTTCAATCAGTCTCAAACCAGACCGTGAACCGGATTCAACTTGGGGCTTGATTTTTTTTCCAAAATAATATCAGTTGGTTAAGGCTAAAGAAAAAGAAAAAAAAAAAAAAAACACACCCGTTGATTGGATTTGGAGATGGCCATGAGGCATCAATATAGGATTTTACTTTTATTGTTGGCCTATTTTGTAGCTATAATTGCAAAGACAAGACCACACCAAAAATGGGGAACCTTTGTAATTAGATTAGAGTTTAAAAGGCATCAAAGAGGATTGTCAATTATTGTAAAACAGGCAAGAAGGAAAAGAGAGATGTGTGTGGACCTGGCCATTTACTAATCCCTTAATTCAAGCTTAAGCTTACATATTGAAAACAACATCCCCTTTAAAGATGAGACCAATTAGTAGGTTGATGAGATACTCTTATGATTTGACAATGATGTTGAGACCTTCATATATCTAGAGATATTGATTATATACAAAATGGTTGGTGACATGAAAAATGGCCACCTTTAGTTTCAACCTAATACAACGCTTCGTTAACTATCTATTAAATATGTAATGACAAACTGCAAAAAACAGCACAATGTATCATTCACTTTTCACTCATATACGAGTAATACAATTTTAATGAAGCCTTAACCTCTTATGTAATCAGGCTTAATTATGACAACATTCTAAACCTCCTGTCAAATGACATTACACGGTATGCAATAATTTGTTGCAAATTGCAACTAATTTTTCATCTCTTATTAAAGTGTATACAATTTGTCACATTAGATAGTAAAGTAAGTTATACGCCGATTACCAAAGATATTACCTCAACCATCAAGTATAATTTTGGTGAAGACATAGAGCATTTGCAAGGAAATCTCTGAAAAGGTTCGATACCAAACACATGACAATTGGAGCTAGTATTGTATTATGATGGATCACCTACTAGCAACGATGCCAAGGAAATGGCTAATTGTCATGTTAGTAAGAAAAATAATGCCATGTCCCTTGTGTGGAGGGTTTAAATGTAACTTAGACAATATTAGGGGTTCAATTGTATATAGTTTTAAATAGAGTTAATGATCGTAGTTAGATCAGGAACTCATTGCTTTGCTTGCGAGCCAAGCTTGTAACCGCCCTGTGGTATAAGAATTAACTACCCCCATCTTATGTATAACTAGAGGCAAAGTGGATGCTAGTTGATACATTCTTTCTTGTTTATTCGCTTGTTCATAAATATGTAACTTTTGAGGTCACGTGTGTGTTTACTTAAAATTAATATTACTCGCTAGCTTTCAAGGTTTATTGGATTTCTAACAAAAAAAAAAAAAAAAAAATGGTATGAGAGCCAAGGTGCAGTTGGTGTCTTGAAGCCAGGTTGACTAAGAGGTGTACAATTCCTACAAGACTATCTTCTCTTTTTGGTTCGTCGATTTAAATGACGAAGCGGATTCATTAACTATTAGTTGGTAGATTCTTTCTTGCTCATTCGCTAGTTAATAAATATTTAACGTTGGAGGTCACGTGCATGTTTACTTTTAGTTAATATTACGTGCTAGCTATCAAGGTTTATATGATTTATCAAGAAAAAAAATGGTATTAGAGCCAAGGTGAAGTTGGTATCTTGTGGCTAGGTTGACTAAGAGTTGTACAATCCTAAAAGTACCATCTTTTTTTTCGCCGATTTGTACCTACCATCCTGGAATTGACTAAGTGGATTCATTAACCATTAGATCTTCGTGAAGTTCGAGTCGTAGGTTGAAGTTTCTTTAATCTAGAATGGGATCGGAGGAATCTTTAATCTAATATTTCTAAAGAGAGACACCGGTGGTTGAAGTTTCTGGTCCAACATTTGTCAGTTCGGCTCAAATGATATTTTGATCAAGGGGTTGAAGGCTCCAAATTGTAGATTGGGTTGAAAGATTTTTGGATTTAAAGTTGATATTGCAAATTTTTAGTTCAACAAGGTTCAAGCATTAAAAGGGTTTGTACAAAGTTGAGTCTTTAAGCTTCACAAAGTTGTTTTCAAGTTTCTCCGTGGTGATTGAGGGTAAAAGGCTCCGGGTTTAGTTGATTATATAGGATCTTGAATCATTGAAGTTTGAACGTGTTCACCGGTTTCATTGAATTCAAGTCTTGATGATTCTTGGAAGACTAGTATGGTTTAACTTTGTCTTGGAATTCAAGAAAAATGATGACTAGGTATATCAAGGTTGCAAAATTTAGTTAAATAGATCGAACCTTAGGGTTTTCTAAAGTTAGTAGATCAACTTTTACAAGAAAGTTCGATTAGCACACGGCGTGTGAGGCTTGTTGAAGAAGTTGAATATTTATGGATTCTAAAGGATTAATCAACGTGAGAAGGTTAAAACAAGGTTTGAAGAAGAATGACTAGTCCAAGTAATAACTTTAACATCGAAAATCTCGATGAGAATGGTGTAACAAAACATGGAGGTTCAATATACGTTGGGTTTAAGAAACTTGGTCTGTGTATTGAAACAAGAGTCATAGGAGTACAAGTTCAGAAGCTTGTTTGTTTGAGGTGACACCATAGAGAGCCTAGGTAAATTGTGAAAATTAAGGATAATCAGGAGAGTAACAATGTCATATCAAGAGAGTAAAAATAATCAGGAGAGTAACAATGATAATCACGAGAGCTAGAGAGTGAATCTATCTCACAATGTCATATCGGATACATATAAGCCCACTCATTTATAATTCTTTATTTACATAAAAGGCGTCCCAATCCATTTAAATAAATAGATTATAAATCATCCTACTTAAGCATTCCCGATACAACACTCATACCCGCAGAACACTTCTTTACTTTCTATCTTTACATATTTACCAGTATGTAAACTAAACTTTCTTGTTTATTTATTCATTTATTTTTACTTTTTATCTTTTCTAGCCATGGACCCTGTAACACCCCCAAAATACCGCAGCGGAAGACTGTGTCACAGGGGTGCTACTTCATAATACAAAGTACAAGTTATAGAAAACGAACTCTAAATGAGACGTTTTGAAAAGTTACCATTCGATTAATGAATTCAAAGTTACAAACATGAGATTCCAAAGTATGATACATAAATGTATACAAAATGTTTTGAATGGTAAATGATAAAAGCGTAAGTCTTCAGAATATGCAGCTTGACTCTAAGTTCCACGCACTAGCTATTGCCTTACTAACCTGAGATAAACATGCTAAAGTGTCAACACAATGGTTGGTGAGTTCATAGAGTTTGTCTTAAAACAGTTGAAAAGCCTTAAAAGAATATTCGCACAGCAAAGGCATCGTGAATCCACTCAGTTGCAATTCCCGCCATAAGAGACTTGCAACCTGTGTGTTCACAACCCACTGCTAACATATATAGTATGAATAAGACATGTATAAGTTCATCAAAACAATTAAGCAATTAGTAGTGAGTCTCTACTTCATCTCCGAAGACCTCACTTGGGTATGCTGCTCACAAGGAAGGTAATAGCATTGGTTCTACTTCATCTCCGAAACCCAATGCATGTGTTATCCAAGGAGACTTACAAGTACTGGGAGCCTCTTCCCAAAGATAACTGGGAGCCACTTCCCAAAGAAAAAAGACAGTCATGTATGTATGAAATCAAGTATAAGACAATCAAGTATAAAACAATCAAGTATAAATGTTTTGAGTATTTGTACAAGTAAGCAAGTAGTTGAGCATGTATCCCCCCCAAGAGTTAAAACAAGTATGAAAAGAGTAGGGGCTATGACTCACCTTAAGCTTATGTAATGAGAAATGAAAGTGGTAGTCGAATCGCGAAAGTCTCTAAGAGCAGCCTATAATAGAACGTTGCAACTTAGGTTTGGAGTAACGTCTAAGAATACGAAGAATTGCCTATATATGTCTTGCATATAGTTCATGATGTAGTACTTAGTATATAGTGTAAGTCGTTGAATATAAGTGGTCTATGAAACATGTATAGGTTGTATATCTCTTACTACCGTTCGGGCCGACATAATTCAGAAGTCATGGAGTAAACGTTCGAGGAGCCAGGACACTTTAACTCGTAAATCCACAACTCGTCTCGACGGCTTACTCAATGAACTCCTCACATGAGGCTCCCTACTATTGTAGTATTTGATAACATATGTATAAGTTTGTGATCTTTAATAGTTATATGGTCTTTAGCCGTGGCTTTGCCGTGACCTTGGTCATTGTTACCATGGTCTTAAGACTCAACCTTGGCTTTAGCCATGGTTGTGGTCTTGGCTTTAGGTCATTAGACCTCTTGGTCTCATCTAAATATAATCATTATATAGTAACTTTGGTCTAAAAATGGGCTGTTAAGAATTTGAAGAAAATATCACTCGGAAAGCCTTTTCAGGGCTCGAGCTTCTTTGTTCCTGAACGAAAACGTCGTTCCGGACAACTTTCGTGTTTTAACTTTTTGATGAATCGGACCAGAAGTGGGACTTTCAAATTGGCAGAATGCAAACAGTAGGGTTTAGGCAGTTTCGGCGTTTTGGTGTCGCTAACTTCTTATGGTCATAACTTTTGACTCGTGTACTCGTTTTGGGTGATTCAAATTGCTATGTTTTCCTTTTTAAGTCCTTTTTAACAGTAAGTAAGTGTCAAATATCATAGTTGTACTATTTTGGTCGTGGTTCTCCATAAAAACCACTAGTTTGCTTGTTTACTTGTCATAAGTTAACATATGTATACCAATACTTGTTTTATCCATTTTTAAACATCATGAACACAATAAAAAGAACATATATAGCATGAAAGAACCATAATAAGCATGAAAATGATATTGAGCAAGAAAGTGTATAAGGGTTTGCTTACAACTTGTGAAGAAACTTAACTAGAACCAAGATCAAAACCAAGAATCACTACTAAATCTTGCTAAACTTTTCCAACCATAGCCATGCTTCCATATCAAAAACCCTATCTTATAATCCCTTGATAAACACTAATCTAACATAAAAACAACCTTTAGTAAAAATCTTCACTAAGAACACTTGGAAATTTGATGAGTTTTTGTGGTGAATTTTAGTGTTTTATGGATGAAAGGTGTTAAGGATCATGCAAGGAACATAAGGCTATACTTATGATGGATGAAACTTGAAAGAATCATGATCACAATGGGTTATTTTATGTGTTTTGGGTCGTTGGTATTCAAGGAGAAAGGAAGAGAATGCTCTCTTTTATATTAAAAATGAGGAGGTTAGGATTTTAGGATATTTTTGCAAGAAAAACACATGTAATCATCCTAAATCACTAAGCATAAGATCAAGACACCTAAAGGGTGACTCCCCCCCCTAAGTGGCGGTTCAAGATGGATAAGGAGGGTGAGGTGTGCCTTGGTTGGTATTATCCTAGATATAGAGCTAGTTTTGACTCCGTAAGTTGCTAACCGTAAGTTTTTAGGCCACGAAACGTAAAACCGGGTATCCTAAAAATATGAAACTTGAAAGTATGGTCAAACATGTCAACATAGTCCATAATAAAATATAAAATGAGTGGTAGGTTCTATCGGGTGCGAAAACCCTGCTAAAAACTGGAAACACGGGTCTAAAACGCGCAATTCGCGTAAAACGCTGAACTGAAAAACGTAAAATTCCGAAACTTTTGGAATTGTCCTAAAATGAGAGAAAATCATATTTCTATTGTTTATAATGTTTTATGGACATATCGGGATGCTAGAAGGACGTTTAAACCTAAAAGTAAATCTCGGACACGGCTTTGTGATTTTTGCAGAAATGATCCGACGAGCGTCAAACTCTCGGATTATCGTTAAAATAGTTTAACTTACGAGAATATGAAATAAAAATTTCTGAGATGAATAGTGAAAAGTGAATAGTAAAAAGTGAATAGTAAAAGTGAATAGTAAAAAGTGAATAGTAAAATTTTCGGGAATAAAAGTTAACCTGAAATTGCGAATTGTTACAGACCCATCCACATTATTACTCACACTTTCCATTAAAGACCTCAACATTTGTGAATTTTACATTCTTGGCATTTCACAATGCCATTTGTATTTTCTTGCATTTCCCGAACTTAACGTTCATGAACTTATCACTCTTTACATTTCACAATGCATTTACCATTTTCTTACAACACTCGAACTTATCGTTCGTGAACTTATCGTTCGTGAACTTATCGTTCTTGGAATTTCGCAACGCCTTTTCCATTTTAAGGTTAGATCCAAGTTAGTACTATTTTAATGTTCTTATTCTCTTATCATTCACGTACTTTGATCAAGTACTTTTATCTTTCATATGCATTTGACCCTTGGCTACCTGTTTTTATCACCATTTCATTCACTTTCATTTTATAGTCATAGTTTTCTTACATCTCAATATATACTCTATGGTTTCCATCCTTTTCTAGGTCATCATACATTTTAAACATACTATATGACTCTATTCGAGTTTCGATTCACCTTAGCGCATTTTACTTCATTTATAATTTAACGCCTCACACATTTACCATGTGTTCCTATACATGTTCATAAGCATATATTTCTCATTTACTTTTACCAATATTACTTTTCATACATTCTAAACTATGTGCTTTAACTTCAAAGTATATATTTTGTTATAAATTAACATGTAGTATTCTTAGACCATATATTGGTCACAAATCTCTACCCATATAGTATCTCATTCAAGTTAAATCTATGCATTTCCATCCATCTACTTAACTAACACCCTTCCATATACCATGCTCTTATCATAGCCGCAAATACTAATCTACCTTATAAATTTAGGAAATCTATAGTAGCAACCTAGTTCACTTAAATCGAAGCTCTGATACCAAGTTGAAACACCCATATCCTGATTTGTCTAAAAATTTAAAACTTTTGTACGGAAATGACATGAAAAAAACTGACCTTCTGTTACTCTTTAACGAAATACCAAAAAACTATTACAAACCAGACCTTAAGAATATATTTAAATAAAACTAGACTTAATTACCTTCAAAATGACGGGTGGCACGACCCCTAACAACTTACGGTTTAAAAAAATATGATTTTTCAAACATTGACAAAATCTGAAAAAGTGTCCCTAACCGTAGGTTGAGTTCCCAGCAGCTGAGGTTGGGGACTTCTATCCTGAAAAACAGGTTCTCAACCGCAAGGTTGGATTCCCAACCATGCGTTTGGGGGCTCCTGACCTACAACTCGTGTTTTAACTCATTTTTTAAACACAACTTATACTACTTCAATAATACACAAAACTATCTAGAATACTTTTAAAAAACAACGTAAACTTCACTTTCATTTACATGCTTGGTCTAAACGACCCATAAACACATATTTTACGGAGTTTTCCAAGCAATCGTTTTGACCCACTCTTAAACACAATCCTTACACAAGTTACATAACCATTTGTTTCATATACAAGACTTGGACACTTTAATTGACATTTATAAATCATTTATAGCGGCTCAGGGTTCAACCATGATTGAGCTCGACATCTACTACTAAGATCCTATGCATTTACCAAATCCTTCCAATTCAATGCTTCCAAATTCTAGGTCTTTAGCCAAGACGCTACTTCATCCGCTTATCAACTTGCAAAGCAGCTAGACAACTAAACCATAAGCTTTCGCTTGGTAAGTGAAAGACATAAAAAGTTATTATATATCATTTAACACATTTGCATCATGAATAACACTTACTATTCCAAGAGACTGCAATCATACTATTACTTCCTTTCTTCCACTTCCACATAAGCTTCACACATCATTGTTAACATCATAACTAGGCAAACCTCATTCTAGCTGGTTAAACCAACTAGCCTATTCTAATCTTAATCCAAGCAACCTAAAACTTTGGCCTTTCACATCCTTAACACAATCACATGCAACAGCTAACACATACACATACACATAAAACAAGTATGATAAATTCAATATAACATCTTGCTATAGTCAAATTACTTACCTCATATCCAAGATAAATTACCAACAATTCATCATCCTTATCCTTGCATCCTATCCAACAATCATCATTAAGACCTATTATAATATTAATACAAAATCAATAACAAGGATTTATACAACCCAAGAACCTACCCAAATCAATCTCTAATCAACATATGATCATATCTTGATCATATGATGAAATCTCCAATTTCTCTACATAAACCATAACTCAATTTATTCAAGAATACACTTACTTACTTGTGGAGATCATTACCAGGGCTTATCTCCTTGCTTAGAACCCCAAATATTCTCTTATTTGATAATCAAAACTTCTTGGTTCTTCCCTCTTTTCTTGATTTCTGACAAACATATACACACACACATACATATACATACACGCGCGCATGCACACATACACACACACACACATACTACATAAATGGAGAAGTGTGTAGAGAAGTTTGGGATTTCTAGATACTTACCTAGTTAGTTGGGCAAGTTTGACCAATTGACACTAAGTGGTCCCTCAAGTCCTTTCTTTTCTAATTTGGCAACATTAAACATTTTACTATCATACTACAATATTGACTAACACTTACAAGGTTTGACTCTACACTAAATCCATTGAGCAACCAATAGTATTTAGTTTACAACACATAAAAATCTTGGTAAAAAATACTCGTAATAAAATATCAAAAACACGGTTCTGCGGTGTAACATTTGGGTCATGCTTTGTTTAGGTTTGAGAATACAACGCACATATGCAAAGTAGCTTTACTTTTTTTTTTTTAAAAATTTATTTTTACCGTGTCTGGGTTTGAGACTCAGGTTTTAAATTCGACAGGTCGCAGCATTTCTGCCTGGACTAGGTCTCAAACCTGAGTAAGCATAGATTATGATCTTTCTAGGGAAGAGGTTTTCATTTTTTGCACAACTGTTGGTGCGTACTGATTAAGCCCTAGGTTGTGTTCAGCAAATTCTCGGGGGATGCTTGTCATATTGGTTGGTGTCCAGGCAAAAACATCAAGGCTATTGGCTAGCAATTCAACAAGTTGATTTTTACCTGGTGTAGGAGGTGTTTAACAATGGAAATAGGTTGATCAAGGTGGTTTTCGTTTATAACCACCTTTCTTTGCTCTGGTTGTCTCTAGGTATGGTTTCCTGATGTGTTTCAAAAGCTTTAAATTTATAAAACAAGTTCTACTGATTTCTTAATACACAAAACATATGGGTAAAAGTATAACCCCCGTTTATAGTAAAAGTTACAGGTAAGACCAGGTCGTCCCAAAAGAGGTGATTATCTCTTTTGTCAGTTTTGATTAACAAAATTAGATTCCAATGATTGTCACTTATCACTAAAACCGTTTTTGTTGGATTTAAGATTTTTGAAATGTTTTGCCAAATTTATTTAAAGATATGTTTGTCCAAGGTTGAGCACATGAGATTAACAAGTAATTGCAACAAATAAGATACATGGACAATGCATAGAAGTGAAGCATGACTGGTGATCACGTAAACTACTATATCTACCTCATATAAGAAGATCTCCTTTCGGCCTATGATCCTAGATACATAAAGTACATAAAGTTTGGTCCATGCATGAAGTATAAGATATGTATTACCTCTAGTCAAGTCGTTAGACATGAGACTAGCCCTTAAACATGTTATGGTCCAGGTTAACATTTGTTTTACTATCCAATTCTCACAAAGATAGCAATGACTCGTTATAGACAGACGATTCATAATGTAATCAACACAATTGCATCTTTCGACCTTAAACAATTGTAATGACCAATCAAGACAAATGGTAATGACTAACCAACAACATATCAAACACATAAATGATAGATTCATGATTCAAAGTGAAATTCTCTCATTAACTCAAGGCCTTAATGCCTTCAACAAACATAAAAGTACTACTCCATATTGATGTTGAAATAAACAAAGTAAACAGTTAATATGATCATATTCAAACGAGATTATACCAAAGTTACTAGTACTATTTCGTTCACAATGATCTTCCAAAGGTATTCCTGCTCCTCCTTTTTCATCACAAGTGGTTCTTGGTGAGAGACCACTCATTCTCTTCTCTTATGATCAAGAAATTTATTCTTGATTGTTGTGTATTTTACCTCCGATTTGAGCTTCTATTTATAGTGAAATTCCAACCCTAGGAAGTCCTTCGTAAGTAATGATGAGTAAATGATCGGCCTCATCATTGATGTGTCTCATTAATAAAGAAGTATAACTGCCAGGGGAAGTACGCCGCACAACCGATATAAAACCGGCGGGCTTCTCTTTACGCAACCGGCGTTCTTGTAACATAAGACCGGCGTACTTCAATGTTTGACTCGTAGTTATATAGTTGACCTAAGGTGCCCGTAAGTGGCGTGCTTTTATCAATGCTCGGTGCTCTTTAGTCCAAACAGTGTGTTATTCTTTATAAGTTCTCAAAGTCATTCGTTTAATGTCTTCTTTGTGATTTTCCTTCAATCCTTAATCCTGCATCACATATGTATTAAGTACCAAAAGTTCTATAAATAAGGATATATTACTATATAATTTACATAATATCGGAGTATAAGTATGTATAATATGAGACTCATCACTTCCCATTGTATTGCCCTTGTCGTCATGTTTTCCACTGCTGCTGTTAGCTCCGCATCCTTTCCCGGATAGTCGCTTTCGATTGTAGCCATCCCTGACTTGGTTGGGAATTGCACATGTGACCCAATCGTTGAAACCTCCAGACATAGTTGTTGTATTGATGCTCTTTCTAACATGACATTGTACCTAGAATTCAACTTCACGATGTAGAACTCCATGACGAATGTTCATGAGAGTGGATGTGATCCGACTGTGGTTTCCAAGTGAATTATCCCTTCAGGTATAAACCTCTCATACACGAATATGATGAGTGGGATGGTTGCTGGATGGATTTTTTTTTGACATTATCAAATAGTTCCCTGAAACAATGATCGTACATGATGTTGACAAAGCTGCCCCATCCATGTAGATTATGCTTACCTTGTGTGAAGTGATTATCGTCGTGATAATAATTGGATCCGTAGAAGAATAAAGTCTTTCCAAGGAACTTCATCCCTTGTCGACGGAGTCTAATCTTTGAGAATTCGTTGTTTTGGTTTTTTTCCAGGGATCCATGTTTGGATCATGTAGACGTCTAGCATTTGTGATTTATTGTTATTGTTTAGGTGTTTCAGATGGTTTCGTTGATTCGACATAGTCGTAAAACAAGGTTTTGTCACTTTGAATCAAGTTGTTTTTCTGGTGAAAATGTATATTTTCGCTTTTTGAGAGACGAAACGAAATTTTTTATGATGAATCGGAAAAGTTTTCTAGTGGACTATTGTTTTTCTGGTGGACATAATTTTTTTTCCGGTGACTTGGAAAAGTTTTCCGGTGAATGAAAAAAGTGATTTATGTGGATATTATATTGCGTATAGCACGAATGGTGCCATGTTTGCAATGATATGAATTGAAGGGTGAGGTTGGTCGATCGTTTGGTTTCCTACGTTGGGTAAGGACCCCAAGGTGTGACCGGAGTCACGCGTTAGGGTAACACTACGAATTGACTCGTCTGCGTGTGTATTCAATGACAAATTGTGACTTAGGCCATTTCAAAGAAATGGCTAAGTGTTTATAGGGATGCTTTTATGGTTGCATGTAACCCATAAATACGATCCAAGGGCCCATGATGGTCCATGTGCTTGACAACCAAGGGAAAGGGACAAGGATGACATGTGGTGCATCGTCTTTGATCAAACCAAGTGCATAGGAGGATCCATGCACGATTGCAGCATTACCTCTCCACGAATGAGGTCGTGACATGTTGCGTTTGTTGTAACGACCCTGGCGAGTTTGCTAGGTGAGTCGTTGCATGGGCATGTTTTCTAGGCATGACTTTGTTTAAGCATGGCACGGGAAGGCATTTCCCAGGCTTGTCATCTAGCCTTAGCTGATGGGCTTGTGTTGGGCCTATATAGAATGTATGATTATATAGTGTTGAGTCAAGTCTGACCAAATTATCCTTCACAAGTATTTGAAACATTAAATCAGCCTAAGTTAAGGATAGTTGATCACGTCAGAGATCCAACTCTTTCTCTAATAGAGTCAACAATTAAACCAAAGAGCAAAGTTTACCTTTGACTGAATGATCATCACAACTGAACATCATCAGCTATCCAAAAGACTCATAGGTGAAACACCTTTGAGTGAACCTCAGAGAAGTCAGAGTGAAAGACCACTGAATTGAAGAATAACGGTCTAAAGGGACTCATTGAGTGTTCACATATCTGAGGATAAACACCTCAGATATGTTGTGTAACTTCTCAGCCACAACAGTCTTGCTTTACAAGACAAAGCCTAAAACCGATTGAAAACTTTGTAACCTGATATCGAAGTCAGCTAAAACAAAGGGCGGAGAAGTGACAAAACCCTTGAGATCTCAAGGACTGACAAATGCCTTTAGATCTCTGATAATAACTTATCATATTAAGCCATGCAGATGAACCAGTTGCACTTATCAGAGTATTTCTTCAACATACTCGCAAAGTGTAGACTGAAATACTTAGCCACGCTTAGGCGGGAGTAATTTGAGCTAAATCAAAGTGGGAAAACCCTTGGGAAGATAAGGATTCATCAAGAGTAGGGAAAACAACTTGCATGTACCAGAGTTGTCAGCACAGTAAAGCAACCTTAGCTACACAAGTATACATGTACCTTACTTCCAGTTGGCTTCTAGTTTATTTATTACTATTCTTGTAACTACTAACAGTGTATCTCTCTTTGTCTATAAAAGGGAGGTTAGTAGTAGTGATAGGTAACATATTCTACCTCTAGAACACACTTCCTCTTCTAAGTGAAATCTTCCTCTTCATAACTTGAAGAGAAGCATTTGTCATTATTAGAGATAGTATTCCGCAACTATCTCTCATAAAAGTCTTTACCTTCAACCTCTAAAGTGAGACTGATAAAGTTGTAATGTACAACTAGGTATTATTAGTTGATCATGTAACCATGTCCTCATTTATAATAAACATAAGTTATTTTCATTTGCTCAAGCTTTTGTATAAATAATTCATGGTGTTGCACAAATATATCGGACCAACATATAGAGTGTACGAGTTTTAGCTAGTTGGGCGGAAGCTCCATACAATATCAATATATAATTTCTCATTTCATTTTATGCACGCAAATGGGATAAGTTTTATCACCACCACATCTCCACTACAAATACAATTGGTTTTAGAAAGGGTAAAAGCCATATATTAGCAACGTACTTTCACAAATAAGTTACAAACTTTTTTTATTACTAATCTAGTCATTGAAACCGGCTAATTTGCGACGATATAGTAAATATTGTCACTGGCTACCTGCTGAATATGGAAAATGACTGACACGTCATTTTTTAACGACAGTTAGTGGCATATTTTTTCATCGTTAGTCCTTTTTACTAACGACCGTTAGTCCTTTAACAGAAATTCGAAATTAGAAAGTTTTTTTTTCTCGTTTTCGTTTTCATCCATTTTTCTTCCGCTTTCGTCCGTTTTTATTACGTTTTAGTCCGTTTTTCTTCTGTTTTCGTTCGTTTTTCTTCCATTTTCGTCCGTTTTTTTACGTTTTCGTCCGTTTTTCTTACACTTTTTTCCGCTTTTATCCATTTTCGACCGATTTTACACGTTTTCGTCCGCACTTACACGTTTTCGTTCGTTTTTATCCGTTTTCGTCCGTTTTTCTTACGTTTTTCATCCGTTTTTATTACGTTTTCGTCCGCTTTTATCCGCTTTTGTCCAATTTTATAAAAATGTTTCTGTATCGATTTTAAATCATGATTTTGACCATTTTCTGGTCCAAAACATCAAAAGTGTAAAACACGAAAGTTGTCTGGAATGATGTTTTACATTAAGACTCGCGAGATTTTAACCTAAAAATGCAATACGTGAGAAAAACAGATGAAAACGTTTAAAAATGAACGAAAACGTGCAAAAACAGACAAAAACGTGAAAAAACGAATGAAAACGTGCAAAAATTGAAGGAAACGTGTAAAAACGGATGAATAAGTAAGAAAAACGGATGAAAACGTAAGAAAAACGGACGAAAATGGAAGAAAAACGGACGAAAACGAAAGAAAAACGAACAAAACCGAAGAAAAAAGTACGAAAACGGAAGAAAAACGGACTAAAACATAATTAAAACTGACAAAAGCGGAAGAAAAACGGATGAAAACGATTTTTTTTTTTTTTCTAATTTCGAATTTCCATTAAAGGACTAACTGTCGTTAGAATAAGGACTAACAATGCAAATTTATGTGAAGAACACAAGGGTATTTTAGTCAGTTCATTAAATCAGCAGGTCATATTTACTGTATCGTCACAAATTAGCCGGTTTCAATGACTATTTTAGTAATAAAATAAGTTTGTTACCTAGATTTGAAAATTTGTAAAAGTACGTTGCTAACATATGACTTTTACCCTTTTAGAAATAATCCAACGCGGCAACACCTAAATTCGTTTCACACAAGATGAGAGATGAGAGAATGTCATTAGTTTTGCTAGGATCCGTTATGTATCATGTATCCATGTATATAACCAAAAAATATCAAAAGTACTAATGATCAAAAGGAAAATTCTTCCAAATTTTCTATAGTTGATAATTTAAAAGTCTAAAGATGAAAGTGCAGAAAGAAGTGAAGAAAATGGAGATTTGGAACTAATTCTAGCGATTTTATACTTTTGGTACTAATTCTTTTTATACTGACATTGATTCCTTTGAAGACTTGCTCTCACACCTTCAAATGGGAATTTTAGCTAATAAAATCTTTTGGAAAAGATTTTAACTATAATAAAAAGAAAACAACATTATTTTACATGATTGGCATGGATGCTATGCCAAGAGTTGCTCTTTGTTTTGTCTCTAGTTATTAGTTATGTAATTTGTAGCTAGTGTTGTTTTGTGTTTATGGCATGTCATAAGTTTATAAGCGTTTTGCTTGAGGTTAATTAATTTGATATTTAATCCACATTCTATTTGTATTTAAACATATTTTTGTGATTAATATATATTACCGGGTAACCCTTTACCCCCAAAAAAACTCTATTAATATTCAACTGAATAGAAATCAATATATGAATAACTTTGAAAATGAAATATCAGCAATTGAGATAGGTTTTGTGATGGTGTATACTTTCTATACGAAACCTTTATGGTACCATGAGTCTCACAAGTCCACATCTTTAGCCTATCCTCTTCCACATGCTCACACTTACAAATGAAAGGTAATTTATCATGATTTTGTAATATGATGCAACACCTTAAAAACACGTAGGGTCTGTCAATAAAATGACCCACATGTATCTATACTACTATATAATGCATTTGAGACTATTCTATAATTAGAAAGGTTTAAAAATTCATACTTTTACTTACTAATTATAGAAACAACCACCCCTAATAATCACCCCCAACAATTTATATCCACTTCAACAACCACCCCCAACAATTTATAACCACCTCAACAACCACCCCAACAACCACTTTCCACCACCCCACCTCCCTCCTCTTCACTCCAATAATCCGCCCCCGCATCGCGCGGGCACCTTTCTAGTTTTTATAACATAAGAAAGACTAATCAAAGTCATGCATACGAGTTTCACATGCATTTCCTCATAAGGTTCAAAGAATATAGACTTTACATTACTGTAATTAGAGGGTGACTTCATTGGATATAAACACTAGAGAACCAGATAACTTATCTGAGTCCGTAAATCAAAAATTAATGTTCAAGTTGTTTTAATCGCATGTAATTTGAAAACTTTGTAAGTGAAACTTAATATCTACCTACCTTTAGTCGGAGGCCCTGGGGCGAAAGTAAAAGCAGGGCTCTCAAAATTAAACGCTAAAAAAGTTTTCAGTTTTCTAGTAGATACAATACAAACTATGTAGATATTGTCATCATCTGATTTTCTTAATTCTTTGATACAAAATCTTTGACACCTCCTAAACTTGTAATGTGTTTGGTATGATATTTATCAAATTGGCTTTGTTCAAAAACTTACCAGAATAGATATAAACACAATCGTTGAGCGAAAAGAATGAAAAAAAAAAATAATAATAAAAAAAAATGATAAGATGACAAAAAGTTGTATATGTCACGGTTGATCTTTCAGAATTTCAATTCATTTCATACTGTTATGTTTATTTAAGTTTTAAATTTGTTACTTTTATGAAAACAAATTCAGGTTGCATAACCCTAAAATCGTTTAGCACTTAATAACTCATTAGTAGGATTTATTTTCAACCAATGACTTATTTAATAGAAATATAAAATTAATCTATTTATTTTTCATCCAATACCCATTTTCAAGAAAAAGGCCGAGTCTTTTTGTATAACAATAGCATTTGCGGTAATTTTCAGAGCCCCTCGAAATTTGAGGGCCCTAAGCGGTCGCCCACTGCACCCTCAAGGTTCCTACCTTCATACACAAGTTTTTTTGGCACATAAGTTTCTTACTGCAAATATATTGGACTCTAACTAAATGAGCCTCCTTTAAGCTGTTCATATTGACAAGTTACATATTCTCAAGAAAATGTAACAAGAACATGGTTCCAAGAGCTTACCTCATTTTATTGACATTTTGGTTCAAAATAGAAGGCATTGTACATTGGTGTTTGCTATTGTTGACCTACTTCAAAACAACCAAATCTTTAATAATTCACCCAATTTCCTCTCAAATCTTTGATAGGACGTTTAACTTTTGATGGTTTATGAATTTACTTTTCTATTAACTATATAATTTTTCCATTGCCATCACTCTTTGTTTATTATAATATATTAATGCATGCTTGTTTCGCTATAAGAAGTGATACATATCCCCTGATATTAATATATTATTGTCCCTCAATCTTGAAAACAAGACATGACATTTTTCCGACTATCACAAGAGTTGTTATAAGATTTCTTTCTCTACATCCTTTTTCTCCAATCTTGCAATCCATTTGATTTCTCGAGCCGTTAGACAACTACAAACACGTGAATTTGATTGATGTACGAATTTTAGTATTATTTGAATTATAATAATGAACCTTAAAGGTCAATTCTATTGACTTTGTGACACTGAAAATGTTGTAGATACGTGGACGACGAAAAAAGCATAACATGCGGGGTTGGTTTCTTGTCTGCCCAGAAAATTGGGGGGGAAAGCTCAATCAACGTTGTTTTAATTGTTTAATTGTCATTATCTTCCTTTTAATTAATTTGGCCCCATTTTGCTGTTCTCCTTTTCATTAGTATCCTTAGTTTAGTATCATCATGACATCATTGATGATTAATCAGTTTATCTTGACTTACTACACGGTTAGAAAAAAGCTAGATGTGAATCAAACCTTATCTAATAGGTAAATGTTAATGAAGCTAACCGTGCAATGTCGTTTGGTTTCAGTTCCGAAAATTTGATGATCGTTAAGAATTATGCGGTTCCAAGGATCCATGGCAACTATGTGTTAGAATATAGATATCCCAACCGGTATAGCGTTATCATTCATTTTTTATTTATAGGATTACAAAGGTACCATAACCCTAATTAACCATAAACCCACATCGGGCTTGAGTCTTTCATCTCTCTTCTAATACTCCCCGCAATCTAAGCAAAAAAATCGCAAAATCTTTTATTGAATTAGAAAATAAAATAAACATTAAAGAAAACAAGACTAAAGAAAACATCATGGCAATAAAAGAAATAATTAGTTAATGATCCGGCATCAAGCGGAAGCAATTTTTCTAGCAAGAGAAAAAGCAAATAAAAGCAGTAGCAAAAAAAAAATAAAAAATTTGTTGATGAAGATATCCGACAACAAGCAGAATAGGGGTGGAAATGAGCCGAGCCGCTCGTGAGAAGCCCATGATCGGATCGGTAAAAAGCTCAAACTAGTCGAGCCTAAACGAGCTCGAGCATAATTTTTGGCTCATTTATAAATCGAGCTCGAGCCTGAGCTTTATATAAAAATCTCGACTGGGCTCGCGAGCCTAAACGACACTGTGATATTTTAAATATTAAACATGTATAATACCTTATACATATGTATTATAGGCGAGCTTATTAACGAGCTCAATAGCAAGCTTATTAACGAGCTCAAACTAGATATACAACGAGTCGAGCTCGAGCCTAGTTTTACTTTTACATTGCCTCATCATAAAAACAAGCCGAGCTCGAGCTCTAGCCTGTATAATATACCACGAGCCGAGCTCGAGCTTAAAACATATGGCTCAAACTGAGCCGAGCTCGAGCGTTATAAAACTTAAACGAGTGGAGCTCGAGCTTTGGCATTGCTCGGGCTCGGCTTGCTCATTTCTACCCGTAAAGCGAAGATTAATCTTTATTGTGCAACAACAACAACAAAGAAGTAAAAGCATAAGTAAACCATATACATTTTTTTGCGCCAGGAGCTTTCAGCAGGGCGTCCAACGGCCGACGGAGGTGATCTTGGTGAAATATTGTGCAGAAATGAAAAAACGAAGAGAATAGCGCTGACTGCATTAGTTAATCCGAAACCGTTTAAAGGCTATGGCCTATACAGTATGCCAATATTGTTTTGGTCAAAAATTGCATTTTCTAATAGAAGAGGGATGAAGGGGGCGGCTAGGGTTTGACGGGAATGGCATAGATGCATCATCTCATGGCGGCCAATTAGGTCTCGGGATTAGACCCGCTCATTATACCATGTTAGAATATAAAATCCTATAGGAATTTTTTTATTCATTGTTGATTTTAAGATTACAAATGTGTCGTAACCCTAACAAACCCTAAACCGACAACATGCAATAAACAGATAGATGTTAAGTAGATAGATTTTGAGTAGTTTCAATAGCTTCGTCATATAATGGGCATCTTGTTAAATGTATATTGATACCACATGGGTCAAGATTGTTCCGTACGCCATCTGTCTAGCCAAAGATGCCAATTAAGATTTGATCCATATTCACCTTAATAGGGAGGAACCTATTCAATGGTTGCAAAATCGTGTCAAATGATATAATTTTGATGATATTTGATATTCTAGTTACGCAATAAGCACGAGTTAGTTTAACATATTAACTAATGAAAACGCGTGTTGATCAACATATTTGTTAGTACAGCTAGGGTTTACGAGTCAAAAGAAGCAAATAACCGGGGGTTATTACATGCGGATTTGTATCCATGATCCATGCATTTCAATTTGGACGTTGAGTTATATTTCTTTGGGGAATAAAAGCAAAAAACTATAAAAGGTCTTTAAATGGTCTTAAGAATATAACGATCAAGTAAATCAGGGTTCTGGTAATTAAGAAACCTACAACAATAATGCCCTTGGATATTACATATATATGATAATATTGATGAACGTGGCATGCTTTCATCTAGCTACCCCCTATTAGGGCATCAATCTCTTTGAATGGTATACATTTATTTTTCAGACTTTTGTTGCCCGGCCAGAAAGACATAATTAGCTTTACTTACGAACCACTCGTTTAAAGTAGGGTTATGGCTTACGTATATAGTTTTTGATGTTGAATTACAGATTTGACCTTTACGTACGTACTATTTCATGTTTCACACTAATAATATATATTTGCGCATATAACTTTAACGAATAATAATATATATGGAAATATGAAGGTGTGGAGGTCCCATGCAACACCTATCGTGGGAGACAAACGAGGCCAAGTCATTATATATGGATTCTGATCGATCTTTTTATTTTTATCTTCTTACGTAAGTCATTTCGTAAAGTAATGTGATACATAACTATTTTCTTCGTATCATATTGTGTTGGTCATGTTTTAATAGTTAAGATTTTAACGAAAACCAACACGCGTATGTGTAATAATTTACTTGTGATGAGAGAGATTGTAGGTGTTGCAAAGGAAGAACAAGATGCTTTGCTTTGTGGGTGCTTTCTTCTCGAGGTTATTGACCTATTCATCACACAAATATATTTGAGTGTAGATATAGATTAATTAGATACAGTTGAAAATTAGTAATGTATGCTTACTAAATAAATGCAAAAGAAGACACTCAAGTATGACAAAAGTTGACTTATAGTTTTCTTGCAAAGTTAAATGACCATAAATATTTGGTAATGATATGAAATTTGGAATTCTTATCATGTCTAGCATTGAATTTTTCATTTATTATTTTGAGTTTGACATATCTGATCTTACTCTAGTGTTTGACAAGTTCTACGCATAAAAATTACTTTATAACCAATCAAAATAACTAAATGTTTTTCCTTCATTTCAACAGGTATAATAATTATTAGTTTTAGACATAAATACAAGTAAACTCATACAATCGGTTTGCGAGGTGGTACATTTGTTGAGTCAGGGGTTTACATATCAGGTCACCAAGGTGATTTGGGTGAGATTTTTCTCGAAAAAGAACTCATTTAATGATTAATTATTGCTTATTTAGGCCTCCGTTAAGCCCCATGAAGCAATATACCAGGGAGATATAGTCATTTTACAATGAACACGTAAACTATATCTATTACGATCATTAATTAATGCTCTCTACGTTTACCTTTTTAAATAATTTCTACAACTACTATCGACTTTTTAAAGTTGAAACTTTATAATTTGTTATGAAAATTGATCATTTTTTGTGGAAAGATTAATGCATAATTCTGGGTTGTTTTTAAATGTGAAATTATACTATGTAATCAGAATAAAAGGGAAGTAAAAGTCAAAAAGAGGTATTTCTTGGGCAAGCCTCCAAGCAAGAAAAAAGGCACACAAAAACCTTCTCTTCAAATCCACCACAACACTTTCTCTCTTTCTGGTGTCACTCTTTCTTTCTTTAATGCTCCTCTTTTTCTTTATTTCTTTTCAGACCCATTGCCAATATGAGTGCATTTTTCAGCTTTTCTGATTGGACAAATGTACCCCTATCTTTTACATGAGTATTCCAAGATGATCGAATGTATTTCATCTGAAATTATGGTGAATTTTCAGGGCGGACCCAGAGAGGTTCCCGGGGTGACATTGAACTACTTGAATTTTTCTTGCTTGTTGTACGTAGGCATGCATGCAAGTCCCTCTTCCTTCTTCATCGACATCAATAAGACCTATAAAAGACAATATGAATCTTCTTGAATATACGTAAACTTGAACCATTATGATCAAAGTGCCATGTAAATATGTAAGCGTATATGTGATCATCCATGCTATTCATACACCCTTTTGAGAACCTCGATATGAAATAAGTGTATAAACATTCAAACATACGATATACAAAGACTTATACTTCAAATATTTGATGCTTTTATAGTATTATTTGTGTTGTTTTACAATTTCATTTTAAATATACTCATTTCCGAACCACGCTCCTTTCACCATTAACAATATGTTGTCATGTATTTAACCGAATGAAGCTTTTGGTTGCCATATTTCTGCGGTCTTTATACCCTAAAGGGAAAAGCAGTTGTTTTGAACAAAGGAAAAGGGAGAATGAGACTTTCACAGTTGCAACCTTTGCACTTTTCTTTATTTGGTTATATGACCAAACTTTGTTACAGAAGTTTGCTTTATTATTGTCCCATATTTTAGCATTTGAGTAGAAACACAGTATATTTAACTTTTGGATTTAGGGTAGATAGATAGGCAGGTTTTGAAATGTTTGTCAAATCTGATTTTGACATATTAATTTAGGGTGAAAATGAGCATATTTTGAGAAGTAAAAAGTGAACTTCATGCTATGCATTGATATATTAGTTGATCATAATACCATATATCTAGCAGAATAACATAATTTATAAGGATCTATGTTGAGGTTCCATTAAATGAAACTTTTTTTTTCTTAGATATACGCGGCCTAGTGGTATTGTTGTAACTATTTTTGGACCTTTCCCTAACTATTCCAAGAATGCCTGTCCAACGAGGTTTAAACCCGGGTCTCTTTTGAGACTATAAGGACACCTTGGAGATGGTTATATAGCTAGCAGAATGTACCAACAAATTTCAAACTTCAAAGTATATTATTCATGTGCTGAACAAACTATCTAAACCTTATTTTTGTGACTAGATATCTGAACTGACTCTTGATTTGCATCTACCATAACGGTTTTCAGTTATCGTTGATTATCTATTATAAGTTACCTACATAATTTTGAAGATGAATTCATTCCTGTTCAAGGCTCGGTTTAAGTTTGGAGTTGGCCCAAATCACATTTATAGTTAGCATTTTTTGTCGTCAATTTAGTAATCTCAGTTGCTTCACTATTTAAAGATTTACAGTAGTTTGCTTGTAGTTCGTTGTTTTAGGAGAGTTAGGTGTTTTCTCTTTAGTTTTTGTTTCGGATAGCTTGTAATCATGCCAAAAAATCTTGGTTTGAAAAATTTCCATCTTATAAAAGGTGTTTAGACATTGAATTGACAAGTAAACTTTTTCTCTAATTGAACAAGACAATTTTATCAAAATACCATGAGCTAACAATAAGCTACGTAAAAAAGAGAGCGTATAAGCGTTAATTCTCAAATGAGGACTTTTTGTGGTTCCAAATTCCCACCAATGACTTTTTTAGCTAGTGTTCCCAATTTAGTCAAGTGCTAATGTGCGATCGTGCGATCCCACCAGTTTCTTGCCACGTGTCCACTTTTTTATTAATAAAAGTACAATTGATTTGATACTTTGTCTGAACTTTGACTTTGAATTTTTGTTTAAATGACAAAAATACCCCTAATAAATACAAATAAATACCTCTTTATCTCTTTCATTTTTTCATCTCCTTCTCTCATTTACCACCACTCACCACCGCCTCCAAATCCATCATCACCACCACCTGATACTTCCACCACCACCACTAAACCACCTGCGTCTACCAACACAAGCACCAGATCCAACTCGCCAGCGACCACCTTCCACTATCACCAACGGATCCGTCAACCACCACCACTACAAGATATGTCGACCAACACCACTACCAGATCCGTAGACCATCACCACTTCCAGATTCGTCGACCACATCATTACCCGATCTGTAGATCTATAGATTTAACAAAAGGCTATAAAGGTTGGTTATGTTGTGAGAAAGTTTCAAGAACATAAGAATGGCAATCCGTTTAGTTGTGATGATGACGATGAAGATCTTGAACCGTTAAGATCGCTCCAAATGCTGAAATTTGAAAAAGCTTGTGTCCCTTTTGTGGTTTCTTGAATATAGGATGACAGATCTGGAAATGGTTTAATGGTTTAATGTATTGGGTCTCACAGATCTGGAAATAAAAGTGAAGTCGCACATTCGCTCATTTAAATCGCACATTTGAATCTGGAAATAAAACGAATTCGCACATTCGCACATTTAATAGGTACAAAATCGCACATTTATTTGACTTATAGAACTAAGGGTAAATAAGTAATTTTTGTCTGGACACATGGGGGACAAGAGATAGTGGGTGGGGTAAAGGACAAGTGATAGTGGGGGACAAATCCTATTTGTCTGGGACACTTGGCAAGAAACTGGTGGGATCGCACGATCGCACATTAGCACTTGACTAAATTGGGAACACTAGCTAAAAAAGTCATTGGTGGGAATTCCAATTCACAAAAAGTCCTCATTTGAGAATTAACGCGCGTATAAGTCTAGAATGTAGAATCTATCATGCAAAGTCACTAAGGATAGCCAAGTAATTTACTTCAACTACCACTTAGCTTTGGTTACCACCTTTATTTCCTATATACTTCCATTTGAATGCTTTATTTACTAGTAGTGGTTTATTTTTTCTCATCAAAGTTGTACTCAATTTCAAAACTTGTTGTCCATCCACTTTTCTTAACCCCCTCTCTCTCCTCATATCTCATATTTCTCTCTCTCTTCTTGGGTGGTGCTCAAGATATAGTAATTGGTGTATGCATTTGGTTAATGGATATTGATCTTTTGCGGTCTTTTGGGGGGTGGTTTCTTATTATATATTCTGATACAATCAACTACTGCATGGCTAACTTGAGATCCACATCACATATTTCTAAATTCTCAAACCCTAATTCTTGCTCTTCATTTGTCCTTATTGCACTTTTGATCATCATTTTCCTGATCACTTCTACTCAATCCTCTACTTCTATGGCAGTTGCATCACATCCAAGTGAACCAACTACATCTTCGCATGATCATGAATCCTCAAAATCGTCAACAACCACCATGAATTTTCATCGAAAAAGAACCCATGATCATCAAGCACATCCAAAGCCCACACGATCATTTGAAGCCGGTGCGCATGAAGTTCCAAGTGGACCAAACCCTATTTCAAACAGGTAAGAGTTAAAGCAAATGTTTGTTGGATCGATGATCTATCGAATGAATTGGTATACCCAAGAAAGATTTTCTGGAGATGGTGGTAAAGATACAATCAAAAGCTAGGTATTGGTGTTATGAATGGTATATGATTATTTTTAGCGGTTTGTTTTGTGTTCAATCTGGTGTTTTTTTCCTCATCTTTATCAACCACTGAGTCTGTGTTTTGTCTAGAGAAAAATGTATAGCAAGAGACACTTTTTATTTTTTGATATATGTACTTGATCCTTTTTCCTATATATCTATCTATATGTTTTATATAGATTTAGAAGTTGATGATACTAGCTAGTACTTGTTTCTTCTTTCTTGTTAAGTTTCTTGGAGAGGTGGGGGCATGCCTATACTTAAAAAAAAGTATTCATTTTTACTGAGTTCATTTTTACCAATAAAGAAAAAATAACTTTTGGAGTAATTTGTGCATAATTGGTGTTTCTCTATGGTTATTGTCTAATTTAACTTCATATCTTAATGAATATAAAGATTGTGATTTTGGGTACATTGTTTTTTGTGAAATTAACAAGTTATGAAAAAAGGAGGCTAGGGTACAAGGGCAAAAGAGAGTTTGTATTACTGTTTTGATGAGGTATGCAAAACCATAAGTTTAGTAGTCTAATTAATTAGTATGGTTCGTCTTGTGATTGAAAGATGATATAATCTTGAAAATATTCTATTTTTCATGAAATAAGAACATATATATTTAGGGTTTTCAGTTTTCTTGAAGGGGTTAAATGATTAGAAGAGGATCTCAGGTAGCTTGTAGGGGAAGGGTAATACTGTCATAGTGAAAGAGAGTTTAGATTGATTGGGTCAAATATTGACCAACACTTTTTTATCATTGCAAAACACATACAAAATCCAATAAAGCTTGCTTACAAGCGCGCACAAACATACACAGCTATCATGGCTACATGATTTGCTAATGACAATGTGTACATTTGAATATTTGATATGTCTTGATTTGAATGATTGTGATGGTATAGTTTCAATATTTTATGAAAAACAATTAAATTCCACTTTTTAGTTATAATATTACCAGTTCTTTCTTTTTTATGTATAAACATATTGTTGTATCTTTTAATTGTAAGAATTAGCGACCATGATAATTTTTTATGTATAAACATATATATGAAGTGCAATTTTTTTTTTTTTTTTTTTTTTTTTTTTTTTTTTTTTTTTTTTTGTCTACATATATTGTTGCAATAACATTTGGTTGAAACAATTAATATGTCAAAACTCAAGTATCTAAATAATTCTTTTTAGGTGAAATGTTCATATTGGCACTTTCTATATAGAAACTGATTACTAGTCTTTCAACATGTATTATACTTTCACTCGTATAAATCACATTTTAGATTGCATGTTTAGTGCAGAAACGGAATATTTGATACTAGTAACTTTCATTTCAATGTTTTTAAATATATTCCTTTATAATAATTTATTTTAATTTGAATAAAAGCATCTATTCTTTTTTCTTTTTTCATTTGTGGGTGTGATGTAACTAAGACCATCTTTTTACGTACATATGCTCAATAATTAAATAATTAATCATGTTTGACAGCTTTCAATAATTTTGATAGCGAAGTTTATTTTCAAAAACATCATTTTTTGTTGGGAAAATTGTCACTGCTGTAAACAGCAGTGATTTTTGCTGCTGTAAAGGCTTCAACAGGGACCATTTTTGCTGCAAAATGAGCATTCAGGGACCATTTAGTAACATCGGGGAGTAGATTTTGTGAGGGACAGCAGGTAACTCCCTGCTGTAAACAGCAGGGATGATATCCCCTTTTTTGTTAAACAGAATCTTAGGTTATAATTGTATTGTTTTTACATAATTATTTCTTTGTTAAAATACCTTATTCCAAATTTATAATTTGCTAACTTCTTAAAGATATTTTATTGAAAAAAAGGAGCAAAATGCTAGAAAGATTAGAAAAGAAAATCACAAAATCATACGAGAGGATAGTGGATTTGCTAGCCAATGAGCCCATAAGGGACAAAACTTGTTTTTATGAGAAACGCAAGAATTCAAAAATCACTTTAATTTATTCTCGCAAAGTGTCCTCCCTTCGAGCTTTAAAATCAAAACATAGTAGACTATGATATTTGATCGAGCTCGTACATTGACTTTATGAGAAATAACCTTAATAATCTATTCTATAATATGGTAAATAAAGGATCGTATCCATGAGTAGCTTATGGTTAACAACATAATTCCTATTTGATTAAACAAGAAATAGTAGTAAATTCTTTGTTTAGAGTGATTGATTATAACTAATGCTTAAAACTAACCAAACTAAAGTGATTAAAACTAAGAAAACTTAAATTAAAGCAGGCAATGAAATTGAGATTCTAAACTAATGAATTAAAAACACAATCACTTCTGGTTTTAGGTTTGACCACCATTAATAACTAACGTATTTGTTTTACTTTAGATTGCGGCTATTTAAATTTAGGGTCATAGACAAAAATAGTACTAATTCAATTATTAATTTTTAGCACGGAATATGTTTAACCACACAATCCGTCCAAGATCTACGCTCGTAGTTGAATTCGGCACAGTTGGTAGACATTATACCATCTTATAACCACTTAAGTAAAGCTCACAAATTGAAGAAGAGGTCTTAATCATAAACGCAATTCGCTGTGTATGCGATCACTTCACAAACCATCAAAGTAGACTCCTTGATTACTACTTACTTCAAACCAATAAATATGATGACATGAAAAAAACTACTGAGTATTACATTATTCTTTACCGTGTAGAAAATTAGTTGACAGAAAGAAACATTATCATTACTGGTCTTTACGATACTAGAGTATTTATATGTTTGGTTTGAGTTTTAATGTATCATGTAAACAAGATTTTTTTGTTTATTAATTAAAAGAGTTGTGCGTTGATTGTTATAGTTAGAGGATGTGATTTTTACGCCACCTAAAAATAAAGTCATGCCTATTAAATGGTGGCAGGGAGTGGAGGTCTAAAAGTCACAAAAGAATACTGTGAAAAGGGTGTCGACCACAACACACGGTTGTCATGTTTTTTTTGGCATTACGAGTAGCTGTAACTTGTTAGCGGATATTAGTTTGTAAAGCCCATCAGTGGCTTAGTTTTGTATGTAGCCCAATAGTGATGCATGTATAGTTATATATTCATAGATTGTAGGTTTTGAGAATCAATAAACAATATCCATTTACATGTTATCAAGCTTAAAGTCATGTAAAACCCTAACTACCTCTGCCAACCTTTCTTCCCTCTACAAACCCTAAAACCCTTCCATCACCGTTATAATGACAAACGGTTCTCCACCACCTCCTGCCCTCACGTTAGTGGAAAAACTTTATGCTGTCACCAACCTCAACAACGTCGTCCCAGTCAAACTCAACATCGATGAGTTAAATTACTCGTGGTGGTGCTACTTTTTCAAGATTCATTGCATCATTTTCGGTGTCCTAAAGCACATCGTAAGTGCAACTACGGCCTCTACATCTGCTCCACCCACGAAAGAATGGCTCACTGCCGACTCAATAGTGAAGTCATAGATAATTTTAACCAAGCTCCCGTCCTACAAGGACGTCTAATCAAAGCAAACCCTCCCACGGCGAAAGCTGCTTGGGAACTCATTGAGAAAATCTTTCTCGACAACAAACGTACACATACCGTCGCTTTAAAAGGTGAGTTACGTGTCATTCAAATGAGTGAAATTAGCGCCAAAGCATTTTCACAAAATTGAATCCATTACCACTCTCCTAAATGACCTTGGATCATCCATGAGCGAAGACGACATCGTTACCTATGCCATCAACGACTTAAGTGACAAATAAGCCAACCTTGCCATCCTTATTGCTCACAAGGACCCTTTTCCCGACCTTGCCACTATGAGATCAATGGTCACGACCGAGGAGATGCGGCTTTATTCCAAGTCGCCAATTCATGGCAAGAGTCTCGCAACAACCGTGATCGTGACTCTCGCAATAACACTAGAACTGAGGTGTGTCATAATTTTTTACTAGCCGAGACAACCCCCACTCATGGTCAAGAGTCTCGCAACAACCGTGATCGTGACTCTCGCAATAACACTAGAACTGAGGTGTGTCATAATTTTGGCAGAGAATTTTGTCGTTGAGGTGAGAATTGCCATTTTCTTCATGAGTCAACAAGGAATACTGATACTCATTGCAACAATATGTCTCCAAATAATGATCGTAACACAAGTAGATCAGGATTCAGGTAACATGCATAATGGATCAAGTAACATGCATAGTGGATCAGGTAACGTTGGACTTGATTTAATGGGCCAGCAGCAACTTCTAAATTTACTTCAAGCCCAAAATCAATTACTAGCTCAATATGGTTTAAGCAATTCTCTTGTTCAACGACAGTCCATGGTTTCCTCCTATTGGGCTCTCGGCCCACAACTCCACCAGGAATTTTGTTAGCTCAACAGTCACTTCAGGGATTCTCTCCACAGCAACAGGCTCTTTATGCTGCTGCAGTTCATGGTTCGACTTCTACGTCTACTCCTCCATGTCAGGAAACGCTTCTACAACAAGCCTTCAATACTATGACAATCCAAGATCCTACAAATGCAAATTGGAATATGGACACTGGTGCATCCTCTCTCATCTTAACTCCTCTGCTAATAATCATAGTACTATTTTTAATTCGTGTATGTATCCATTTGTCTTTGTTGGTGACGGGAAATCTATTCCTGTCACCAACACGTGCCATAGCACTTTGGCCACGCCACACCGACCCCTTTATTTAAATAATGTTCTCATTCACCTAATATTGTAAAAAAAATTAATTTCGGTCCGTCAGTTTGTTCGTGAAAATAAATATACCGTTGAGTTTGATGAGTTTGGGTTTTCTGTGAAGTATTTCTGGACCCGTCAAATTATGCTTTGATGTGACAGCACTGGTGATTTGTATTCGGTCACATCCCCGTCAATACCTAAAGTTTTTTGGTCAGTCAACACACATGGCACCAACGTCTTGGTCATCCTGGAAGTGATGTGTTATGCTCTTTAGTTTCTAATAATTTCATTTCTTGTAATAAGACTAAGTCTCCTGTGCTTTTTCATTCTTGTCAGCTTGGCAAGCACGTGCGACTTCCTTTTTCACTTTCTAAGACAGTTGTTAAGTCTCCTTTTGATGTTATTCATTCGGATTTATGGACCTCTCCACTTTCGAGTATTTTGGGTATTAAATATTATGTTTTGTTTCTAGACCATTTTTCGCATTATTTATGGGTGTATCATTTACGCAATAAGTCTGATGCTTTGTCTAAATTTATTCATTTTCGTGCTTTTGTTAAGAATCAATTTAATTGTGACATTAAATCTTTGCATTGTGATCATGGGGGTGAGTTTGACAACAATGCCCTACACCAATTATTTGCATCTAATGGTATTACTATCGTTTCTCTTGTCCAAATATATCACAACAAAATGGCAAATCTGAATGGATGATACGTACCATTAACAACCTTATTCACACACTTTTATTTCAAGCACAGTTACCACCCACCTTTTAGGTTGAAGCACTTCACACGGCAACCTATCTCCTAAACATTATACCTTCTACCGCCATAAATAATGACATTCCTCATACCCGCCTTTACAAAGCCAGACCAAACTACACGGATCTTCGGGTCTTTATTTGCCTTTGTTACCCTCACATCTACACCAATCACAAGCTAGAACTGCGTGCCACACCGGCTATTTTTCTCGGGTATCCCACAAACTAACATGGCTATAGGTGTCTCGATCTAAACACCGACAAGATCATCCTCTTTCGTCATGTTAACTTTGATGAGACGGTATTTCCCTACAGATCTATGACTCCTAATTCATCACCCTCATACAACTTCCTTAACACATCACCTAATATCATTCAACAACATCTACTTAACACTCCCATTATACCACCCACACCCACCACTTTACAGCTTCATATGCCACAACAATCCTCTGCCCAACATATTAATCATACCGCCACCCCATCTGCGCAAACTACACAGCCCACTACGCTTGACCCAAACCCTAGCTCTACCTCACAGATTGGTACGCCACTCGCATCGCCCCAATCCACTGGTGTTGTTTCATCAGCACCACATCCCACTCCCAATTCCAATCCCTTGTTGACTCACCCCATGGTCACTCGCTTTCGTGTTGGTTCTAACTGTCCTATCCAACGATTTACCTTAAATGTGTTCACCATTTCACCCCTTCCCAAGTCATACACCCATGCGTTTAATGACCAAAATTGGTATACTGCTATGATAGATGAATATAATGCATTGATTAAAAATAATACTTGGATTCTTGTGCCTCAACCACAGGACGCGAACATTATTCGTTCTATGTGGCTTTTTCGACACAAGCATAATGCATATGGTAGTCTTAACCACTACAAGGCTCACCTTGTGGTGAATGGCAGTACATAGCTTACAGGTATTGATGTTGATGAGACATTTAGTCCGGTTGTAAAACCGGCTACTATACGCACAGTTCTGAGTCTTGCTATTTCTCGACATTGGACTGTCCATTAGCTTAATGTCAAGAATGCATTTCTACATGGTTTCTTATCTAATACTGTTTATATGCATCAGCCTCCTGGCTTTCTGGATCCTCGCCATCCCGATCATGTTTGTCTTTTGTAGAGATCATTATATGGGGTAAACAGGCTCCTCTGGCCTGGTTACAGCGGTTTACTGCTTATGCTGCTTGAGTTGGGTTTCATCATAGTCGGTGTGACTCCTCGCTTTTTATTTATCGACAGGGCTCGAATACTGCTTATTTATTGTTATATGTTGATGATATAGTTTTGACTGCATCCTCAACTACTCTTCTACAGCAGGTTATTGCTTCTCTTAATGCAGAGTTTTCCATGATTGATCTTGGCCCTCTTAATTATTTTCTAGGTATTCTTATGACTACTACTATTTTGGGATGTTTCTATCCCAACAGAAGTATGCCACTGAGGTGCTTGAGCATGCTAGTATGCTTACTTGTAATCCATGTCGTAATTCAGTTGACACGGATTCCAAGCTTACTGCTGATGGCGATCCTGTTTGAGACCCTACATTGTATCGCAGTCTTATGGGTACTGTTAGGAACACTCCTAACACGTAAATGGAACGACATTGACGGGATTACATTAGTTATCTGATGAGGCAAAAAGTGAACCACTTTTGAGGGGTCATTTAAGCCCGAATTCGATATTATTTGATCAAATATCACCCTAAATCGTTCCTTTTGTCATTTTAGGTACTTTTGGAGAGAAATCTGGAAAAGGAAGCATTTTGGACGTTTTTGGAGCATAAAAGTGAAGAAAACGGCAAAGTCTCAATTTTCCTTGCTGGAACAGTACCTGACGGCGTCAAGACTCTCTACATGACGGCGTCAAGAGTTACAAAAGAGGTGGATGTGGAAAATATACGTGACGATCCAGAGAGTTTTTGTGCATAGGAGATGACGGCGTCACCCAAGGCCGTCAAGGTCCAAGTATTAGTGACGGCCTAGAGGAAAATCCTACATGATGGCGTCAGAAGTAGATCTAGGAATTACGATTTCATTATGGCGGCGAGTTAACGGCGTCACAATCCAATACATGATGCCGTCACGCTATGTAATCTATATATAGTTTTCCAAATTTCATTCACTAGTGTGCAACTTTGAGTGAATAAACCCTAGTCCGAATTTTATCAGCTTTTTAAGGGTTCCAACCCCTTGAATCTTTCATGTTCAATTAAAGATAAGTACTCTTTCAAATCATTCAATATGTCTATGTCTTGTTTGATTATATCTTACGCTTGTCTTCAATTTAACATGCTAGGCTAGATTTCTCTTGTGTTTGCTTAGATGTAGTGAAACCTAGATGTTAATTATGGGTTGATTGTTTGTTTATAGTTGTTACGGATGATTGTATTCGATGTTAGGCTTAAGAAAACTGGCAGACTTCCATTGGTAACTTGCTTGAACGTCTTAAGAAACATGATCAGAGGTGTACTACGATTTTTGGTTGTATTTAATGCGTAGGAGAATTCTAATGATCCCATGTTAGGAGCTTCTAACGGCTCGACATAGGAGTGAAGTAGGATCCTATAGAGTTAGGGAATATTGTACACGGCCTTGCGACTAGTATTAAGGAATATGACCCGTCATCCATGCAATTGTAACAAGCTATCAACCTGTAAAAGATATCTAGGGAGTAATGAAACCTAAGTAAACACAACTTTCCTCATCATTGTTTCCACCACTAGTATAATTAGATTAATTTTCATTTCTGCTATTTTACTTTTATTGCATTAGTAGTAAATTGGGTTAGTTGGCTAGCAACTAATTCCACCCACTCCTTCAAAACCCGAGATTTTATTTGCTTTCATAAAAATATAAAAATACAAAAATAATCATCCCTCACCTCTAGACCTAGTTTAGGAGGCTTTCTAATCCTAGCGACACTATTCCTGAGTTGAACGATCAATCCTCCGGTACTTATCACTATACTATACTACAACGATCAGATACACTGCCTGGTGGGGGTTCTAAGCTTCTCGAGATCCCTTGAGAGGTAAAACCTGGTGCGATCCCCACGTATCAAGTTTTTGGCTCCGCAACCCGGGGAATAGTTATTGTCTAGGTTAGGATTTCTTTATATTAGGTCTACTCGCTAGATTCCTTTATAGTAAGATTTTATTTTTATTTTTAGGTTTTCTTTAGTCTATCTTATTTCTTCGTGTCTTTGTTCGTAACCTTTACCATCCGACATCATGGAAGGTGGTAACCTCTTTGAACCCATCAACCCACCACAACAAAACCACCCACAAAACCCACCACTAGCAAACCAACCTCTTAGGTCCCGAACCTTAGGAGAGTATTCCCGTCCTAGCCACCAAGGCTATCGAAACACTATTGAGCTCAATCAAGGAGCCAATGTGTCCCCCTTGCGATCCGACACCATCCGGTTGGTGCAAAGCGGATGTGCATTCCATGGACTTCGTTCCGAAGATCCTAACCAACATCTCAAGGATTTCCTTAAAATCGTAGATTCCATAGACCTTGATGTTACAACTAGAGAGTCGACCCGATTACGCCTATTCCAATTCTCTCTACGTGATCAAGCTAGTCAATGGCTTGAACGTTTACCCGTGGGATCCATCACCTCATGGTATGATCTCACCACTCTTTTCCTTGCTCAATTTTTCCCACCGAGGAGAACTACCAAGCTTAGAAATGATATCTTGATGTTCCAACAACGTCAAGGTGAAACTCTATATGAAGCATGGACTCGTTTCAAGGACTTACTCCAAAAAGTCCCTGATCATGGCATAGATCTTTGGCTCCAAGTCCAAATCTTCTATGACCATATCGATCTCTCCACAAGGTGAACCATTGACCAATCGGCCGGTGGCAAGCTACGTGATCTAAGTGTGGAAGAATCATGAGAACTCTTAGAAGATCTTGCTCTCTATGACAAAGAAAGTTGGAATGATCCCCGTGATTTGAACTAAACGGTCAAGGCAATATCTTTCCCTTTGAACAATTCTAGCACCCCGACCGTAGGATCGTGAAACTTGAGGACCAAGTCAAGTTTCTCATGAAATCCTACGAAGCTCCTAAGCCTTCAAGCCAAGTGAACAAAATCACTTCTTCATGCGAATTATGTAGTGGTCCCCATGACACTCGTGATTGCGTGGAACTCGCTGGACAAGCTTTTGCGAATTACGCATCCCCGCGTACCGACGAAGCGGGAGACAAGTGGTACACTTTCAAACCCGAGCCAAACCCTTACCCTTACGGTAATTCCTACAACCCTTCGTGGAAAAATCACCCAAACCTTAGGTGGAAACAAAACCAAAACATGCCCCAAAACAATTCTTCCAATCCACCTAATCGTTACCAACCAAACGGTCCACCCGCTAACCGTACTTTCAACAACAATCCTTCCAATAACTATGGTAGTACCAACAATCTTGAAGGGTTGATGTCCAAGTTTATGGCATCTCAAGTAGCTCGCATATCTAAGTTTGAAGCCGATTTCAAACAAAAGCAAAGCAAGATGACCACTAAAATAGACACATTGTTGAAAGTTCTCAATGATCGAGAAATGGGAGCACTCCCAAGCGACACGGTCAAGAACCTGAAACTAAACGTTAATGCCATATCATCGGTTTCGTCACCTACTTCTTGTCCACAATACTATTCGGTCAAAGCAATGAGCATGTGTTTCAAGCAAACCCAGATTCTTCAAAAGGACCAATTGAATAAAACATCCGATATCAAACCGATCAATAACATTGTTGAAACACCTCCTACACAAGACCTTGACGATGAATTCAAGGAGCTCCACCTTGAACGCCCCGTCATTGATGTCTTAGCCCGTGCTCCCTACTTTAGTGCCCTACTAGAAAAATATGAGAAATTTAAATTGGGTAAAAATGGGACCGCCTTCATTCAAAACAAGTTGCCTAAGAAGCTTGATGATCCGCGTATATTTGTTTTGCCTTGTAAGATAGGAGAATCCGAAGCTTTCGACACACTAGCTGACTTAGGATCAAGCCTCAACTTGATTCCCTTATCCCTTTTCACCACTCTTAAGCTAGGAAAGTTAGAGGAGACTGAAGTACTAATTGGTCTAACAGATTTAAGTATTGCCCACCCGGTTGGAATGATCAAGGATGTAGTGGTTCACGTAGAAAAGTTAACTATTTTAGCGGATTTTCACGTCCTAGATATGGTTAGTGATGCTACATGCCCATTGTTAGTAGGAAGAGGATTTTTAGCAACTGCTAGTGCCATGATAGATTGTAAGGAGTCTAAGATAGCGGTAGGAGAGGGTGAGACTTGGTCGGTTTATGATGTTAGGAAGCATAGCTATGATTGTGAGGACGAACCGACACCACATTAGGTAGAGATGAATAGGAGACCATCTAGATATGGGCCTTGGATAGAAAGAAACTTTATAGGTCCTCAACGCCCATTCTATCTAGAAAAAGATTTCATCGATAAAAAACATTCGGTGGAACAACTCATAGCTAGAGATGAGGAACTAGACCCTTTTGAGGATCCCCTAGTCTTTAGGAAAATGATTGAGTTCTTAAGCATAATGCCTATTAACCTTTAGATGAACAAATGGAAAAGGGAAGGGGATAAGTGTAAATGGAAGTGGGACAAGCCACCTAAGGAAGGTGACGGATCATGGCATATGAAGATGATTTTATATGATCCGGATGGAGAAAAGTTTGAGAGGTCGTATCGCACCAAGAAAACCGATAGGAAGTTGAAACCCAAGTTTGATCCTAAAGATGTCCTCAACGAGGAGCTCACACATATAGGATAGCCCATGACCTTGAGTCTAGCTACAAGACTCGTAAATAAAGAAAAGTGCTTCTTGGGAGGCAACCCATGTTTTGTGTGACTTTTATTTGTTTGATTGTTATTTGCTTCCGTATGCATGCTTTATTTTTATTGTTGGTAGATCATGTTTCAAAGTAAAATTGTGAAAATGCTTTATTTTGTTGTTTAACTTCGTCTTAACTTCATATAGTGGTATTTTGCAAAAGTTAAGTGTAAGGGGAAACCCCAAATTTGTTTCTAAGAACGAAATTGATCATGATTCGCCACAATATTATATGAACATGTGTATTAGTATTTGTTAGAGTCAAATGTTTGTATCGAGTCATAATGATGTTTTGCAGGATTTTCCAGGAAGTAGGACATAAGTTTTTCCATAAATTTTCCAGAAACTTAACGTAAAGATTTCTGCAGGTCACTTCTGACGGCGTCAGGAATTAACACCTGACGGCGTCACGTGTAAAATTCTGGAAATTTGGCAAGTTTTGTTTTTCTAACGGAGTCTTAAAGTTTTTGTTAATTCTTTAGTTTTATAAACTCCAGGAAATCTGCAAACATTCATTCCACAAGCATTATATCTTAAATTATTTTCTAGGATTTGTTAGTATATATAGATTGCCGCCGATTTTACGTGAGGTTGCCTTGTTTGTTTTCTCAAGTTTAACAGGTTATATATGACAAGAAGATGATTTATATTTCTAGAAGGGAAGCTTTGAATGTTAATTTTCTTGGAGGAAGATCTAACCTTGTTGCCACACTATCCACACCGAACGAATCAGGAGAGTATTTGCTTTCATTCTTTTACCTGTTTTACTTTTACATCCTTTAATTGAACATTGGGGACAATGTTCATCCTAAGTGTAAAGGTAGGGTAAATGATGATACCTTATAGGATACAATTGCACTTGAGTTTGTTTGTTTTATGGTAGATGTGTAATAAAACTAAGAGAAATACTTGTTAGTGTAATTTTAGCGCCAAATTTAAATTTTTTTACAACATCTAGGAGTGAAACTTTAGCCTTAGCAAGCGTCTCATGGATAGGAGTTGTATGACTAGCACAAAACCGTACAATTCAGAAAAATTTTCCACCCAAATATGTAAGGTTCGCCTTAAGATTTGATAGGAAAAGCCTTCATTATTAGTACTTATGAGTGTACCGGTAGCATTTAGATTCTAGAACTTGCGTTAGTGATGCATCCTGAGACCGCTAGTGAGACTACATTCGTGTAGTAGGATTTACTACATGATAAGAGGCATTAGGATCACCCTTGTGTTAAACCCGTATCATAATTACTTGACCATGTAAGTCATATTACTTGACTAGTAAAGTCAATTAATTTTTCCCACACCTAAGCGTTGTACTCATTTTTAGTATACGAAACCCCTAGTACACCCCTTCGAGCCTATCTTTTCGTTTCTAACTTTAAGCATCTTACTTAAAGGAAGAATTTGTTACAACCCACCCAAATGTGCAACCAAATCGCCTTAGCCTTCCATGTATCTTTAGTGCATTATTGTTATTTGTTTAAACCCTTAGTTAATTATCTAATTGATTACATTGTTGCTAAGTCGAGTCATATCTTGTACATATTGTTTTGGGATGATTGGGACTCATGGGTAAAGTACTTGTGTTATGGAGTAATGGGGAAGAACATCGTATATTACCCCCATATGTGCGTTAATCTTAAAAGTACTCCAAGTGTTTTGATTATCTTGATTCGAGTCATTAGATTAATTTATTGTAAAGTATGTAAAAATTCAAGTGTAAGGGGAATGTACATTGCCTATGATGTATTATTTTGGATGGTAGGGTAAGAGTGTATGCAAAAAAAAAAAAAAAAAAAAAAAAAAAAAGAAAAGAGAAAAACATACGGACTACAATCCCGTTTCATTCTATGTTTATTTTATGTTTTTGTTATTTTTGATTTATTAGCTTAAGTCGAGTCTAGTCTTGGCTTAGCAACGCCATATTGTACACGTAATTAACCAAGTTGATTAACTCGCCACCAGTAAATATTGCCTTTATCCAACAAAACCGTGTATTCCATATCCCTACACCTAATGTTATAACCCTTTAAAAGACCTCTTTGATAGTTTATCCTAGGTGCTTACGCCAAGTGGTGGAGGTTTGATCCTTTCCCAAGCCTATGGTAAGCTATTTTGCTATGACAGGTAGTAAGAGATGTTTTCCATTTCCTAATTGTGATATATACTTTATTACACCCGAGAGATGTGAGTATCTAAACACTATTTGTGAGGTGCTAGTGTATGACCTCCGTGCTTGTCTTTGGTTTTTAGTGGAACGATTATTTGTTGTAATTACTTTTATATTAGTGTTAAATGACCCCTAACTTGTATTTTGATTAGAATAAAAGCGCATTTGCTTGAGGACAAGCAAATCTCAAGTGTAAGGGTATTTGATGAGGTAAAAAGTGAACCACTTTTGAGGGGTCATTTAAGCCCGAATTCGAGATTATTTGATCAAATATCGCCCTAAATCGTTCCTTTTGTCATTTAAGGTACTTTTGGAGAGAAATCTAGAAAAGGAAGCATTTTGGACGTTTTTGGAGCATAAAAGTGAAGAAAACGGCAAAGTCTCAATTTTCCTTGCTCGAACAGTACCTGACGGCGTCAAGACTCTCCACATGAAGGCGTCAAGAGTTACAAAAGAGGTGGATGTGGAAAATATACGTGACGATCCAGAGAGTTTTTGTGCATAGGAGATGACGGCGTCACCCAAGGTCGTCAAGGTCTAAGTATTAGTGACGGCCCAGAAGAAAATCCTACATGACGGCGTCAGAAGTAGATCTAGGCAATACGATTTCATTATGGCGGCGAGTTGACGGCATCACAATCCAATACATGACGCCGTCACGCTATGTAATCTATATATAGTTTTCCAAATTTCATTCATTAGTGTGCAACTTTGAGGGAATAAACCCTAGTCCAAATTTTAGCAGCTTTTCAAGGGTTCCAACCCCTTGAATATTTCATGTTCAATTAAAGATAAGTACTCTTTCAAATCATTCAATATGTCTATGTGTTGTTTGATTATATCTTACGCTTGTCTTCAATTTAACATGCTAGGCTAGATTTCTCTTGTGTTTGCTTAGATGTAGTGAAACCTAGATGCTAATTATGGGTTGATTGTTTGTTTATAGTTGTTACGGATGATTGTATTCGATGTTAGGCTTAAGAAAACTAGCAGACTTCCATTGGTAACTTGCTTGAACGTCTTAAGAAACATGATCGGAGGTGTACTATGATTTTTGGTTGTATTTAATGCGTAGGAGAATTCTAATGATCCCATGTTAGGAGCTTCTAATGGCTCGACATAGGAGTGAAGTAGGATCCTATAGAGTTAGGGAATATTGTACACGGCCCTACGACTAGTATTAAGGAATATGACCCGTCATCCATGCAATTGTAACAAGCTATCAACCTGTAAAAGATATCTAGGGAGTAATGAAACCTAAGTAAACATAACTTTCCTCATCATTGTTTCTACCACTAGTATAATTAGCTTAATTTTCATTTCTGTTATTTTACTGTTATTGCATTAGTAGTAAATTGGGTTAGTTGGCTAGCAACTAATTCCGCCCACTCCTTCAAAACCCGAGATTTTATTTGCATCTTAGTTATTGGGTTAGTTGGCTAGCAACTAATTCCGCCCACTCTTCCAAAACCCGAGATTTTTACTTGCTTTTATAAAATATAAAAATACAAAAAGAATCATCCCTCACCTCTAGACCTAGTTTAGGAGGCTTTCTAATCCTAGCGACACTATTCCTGAGTTGAACGATCAATCCCTCTGTTCTTGTCACTATACTATACTACAACGATCAGGTACACTGCCTGGTGGGGGTTGTAAGCTTCTCGAGATCTCTTGAGAGGTAAAACCTGGTGCGATCCCCACGTATCATTATCATGTAAGCCTAATACACAGATATTAGAAACGTCATTATTGTAAAGTGGTGTGTATGTATGGCTATATATACCCTTCCATACTTCCATGGAGGGGTGAGACTTTGTATAACTCTTTCACTTTCTCTATTATCAATAAACACTAGTTTTTCCCTTCTCTATCTACTTTCTCTCACTAACCATGGAAGCTTTCTTCTTCCATCATACCTGACCTCCCGATTCACATAATCAACTATAAACTAAGATCCAACAAATGGCATCAGAGCGAGATTATTAGTTTGTTGATTTTTGTTGTGTAATCTTGTCAAAAAACTGTTATCCTTTTAAACTGTTGATAAATGTTCATTTCTGATTTTCTAAATCTTGTTTGATGTTAACAGTTTTGTGAGGATCTGGTATACAATGTGTCTTTTATGGTAAAAAAAAGTCATACTTTCTTGTTTAGTTTATACACAAAAACGGATTTTTTTCTTAACTGTCTATAATATCAGTTTGTGTATATCGACAGTTTTGCACCATCCCCGTAGAATTTTATGGTCTGAATATTGGTCGGAATTGTAAATGGAAAACTGGTCGGAAAATTTATTCAAGCATCAACGAGAACTCAGTATTTCCTTGCTTGTATAAGCACGTGAAATACTTCGACTAACAGGAAATCTGCTAGCCTCTATAAGCTAGACAGATAATATCGATCTCTCCCAAAGGTTTATCGAAATTGCCTAGGGTTTGTCGAAATTCCCCTAGGGTTTTGTCAAAATTGCCTAGGGTTTGTTGAAATTGACCAAGGTTCTGTTGGAATTGACTTGTCGGAATTGGAACAGTCTAACTCATCGGAATTGGACAAGTCAAATGACCTGTTGTCGCAATTGGTCTTAACAAGTTATCGCATTTGCAAAGAAATAATAAAGAAGATGAAGACATTTGACCACGACCATTGACCAAGACTATCAACCAAAATACATAACTACTCTTTGTGACTTCAGTTTAACCATCATAAGTACAAAACATAACTGAAATAAAAGAAATGAACAAGTTGTGACTGATGATAATACGAGTCACAAACACAGCCTCAAACAGTCAACAACAACAACAACATACATCATCTCATCCAGAGTCTATCCTACCCCATCTCTTTCAACAACAACAAACCAACTTCAAGACTCAAACGAAACATATTGAAACAATCAACGATTTCAGATCTGTGTAACTCATGCAAAGATCTTTAAATATCTTAAGAGTCATACACGTTTATCATCATAGATCTATTTAAAGGCTTAACCTCTTGATTATATTCGAACCCTTTAAAAGAGAGAACAAAACTATCCGGTTCAGTCTCTCTTTATTGTTCGTTCCAAAAACAACAAAAGCAAAATCCAAACCTACCCGAGACCTTGGATAAGATCTTGAAGCTGCATACTTTAATCATCTTTCGTCATGGTCTTTATGCACAATCGTTTAACAAGAAGTGTAGGGGTTCTAGGCTTGTATTTGATTAGACCACATGATGTGGGCGATGACTTGTCGTGTTGAAGAGTAGGAGATGAGCAGTTGAGTTATGAGAAGTTGGTGACTGCTTATTAAAAGTGAGCACATGGGGGTGCTGGTGTTAGTGTATGATATTAGGGTTTCAACTTACTTAAACGGTTATAAGTATTTCTTTTAACTGGATCGGGTATTAATGGACTGGAGGGGGAGGATTATATGTGTTGGACTGGATTATCTCCTTGAGCTATTAATGGACCTATATCTGATTGGACTACTATATGTATATTGTATGGGCTGAATTGGTTACTACTTAATAGATTGCAATACAATATTGGATTGGTTTATATCAAAATGTATTGAGCTGAAATGTGATTATTCAATTGTATTTTTCTTAATACATTGAGTTAAATTTGTGATATGATATTTGGCGAAAAAGAGTGGTATTTTGGTTATTACAAATTTTCATGGGGATACATTTTTGACAAGATCGGGATATTCCATTATCAAGATTCATTAAAACCCGTCAAAAGGCTAGTTTTGAGCATTTAACCGTAAGATGTGACTACGGCATTAATTCATTATTATTTATTTGAAGTAGAAGTGGAATACCACGAATGCGTGTACTTAGTATCTGAAGATATCAGGGTTGGTTGGATGCATGATTCTTCGAGATCCTTGTTCGAGCTTTTATCCGTACAAATGACCAAGACTTGAGTTGTCTAGTTATACCTGATATACGGAGTTACGTTGTTGTGCTCATAGAGTATTGCTATCACCTTAAAGGAGTTACGTTGTAGTGCTCAAGTGTCACCAAAAGATGCGAATAATTCAAGAGACGTTCATATACATTAAAGGATGGTTGGATGGGTATATGATTTCCTACCATTATTGAAATTCTTAGTATTGGTTCTTAGTCAGACAATAGTGCAAGTTTAGGTCACAAGTTCGGGTTATTTTACTTCAGTCTCAAGTTCGTCATATTGAGTTTTCTCCATCAGTAGTCACTACAAAGAGCCGTCAGAATCATAATGGGGTCGGCAAAGAGTTAGATGAGAGGAGTATCAAAGAGTAGAGATGTTATCAGCATTTGATCTCACGGGCTATATATGGTACTTCACACATATTCGACTAATTGGACATACAGGGTTACGATGCCTCCGTTTTTCATCGTAAACATAGTGTTTATACTTCCGATTCCGCGAAGACATCGTGGGGGAAGAGAGAGTGAGTGTTCTTTGACTTTCATGACTTCTTTGCGAACACACTCTTTTTCCCATGAGATTAGCAATCAGGGGGAAGAAACGTGCACATCGGGGACGCATAACAGGTTCACGTGATCGAGCTTACAATTTTATGATTACCGGAAAGACCTCCACAGAGATGATTACTGGTTCAGTTTTGTGATTTTGGTGTAATCGTTTCAACTCTCACGGGTTGTGGACTGTCTAGTAGCCTTCCTACGTGAGAAGATCTTGCTGATATCTTGCATGTTACCCCTGAACGGAGCTTCCGCGTTAAGTATAACTGTGATTAAGTAACTACTCAGATTTGTTTAGTGTAGTTTACTGTGTCATCAACAAATTCCGCTGTGTACTCAAATCTTCAAAAGTTAGAAGACATGTTAACTACATCAAAGTTTTGAATCTGCTGAAGATGGTTTTCAGTTTGGGGGGAAGCTGATTCAGAAACTTCGCCAAAAAGAAGCGTACGAAGAAGCTGCTAAAGACATGAAGCATGAATTGGGGGGAAGTTAATCTATTTCATGCATATTACATCATTTGCCTACAAGTGAAGATAAAGTTCTCAAGCTGAGGTACAAGATGAGGACAAATAGTGTAAACTGCTGTCATCCTCAGCACTTGAAGAGCCGATAAAGACCTTTCTTTATTTGTATTTGTACTTGTAGGAAATGTTGTAAGTAATCCCTTATGTCGTCCCATTGGGGGAAGATTATTGGGATCGCTCCTAACGCTTAAATGGAACGACGTTGACGGGATTACATTAGTTATCATGTAAGCCTAATACACGATTACTAGAAACGTCATTATTGTAAAGTGGTGTGTATGTATGGCTATATATACCCCTTCATACTTCCATGGAATGGTGAGACTTGGTGTAACTCTTTCACTTTCTCTATTATCAATAAACACTAGTTTTTTCCTTCTCTCTCTACTTTCTCTCACTAACCATGGAAGCTTTCTTCTTCCATCATACCCGTCCTCCCGATTCACATAATCAACTATAAACTACGATCCAATAGGTGCCCTTCAGTATCTTACTTTTACCAAGCCTAATATATCTTATGTTGTTCAGCAAGCGTGTCTTTTTATACATGACCCTAGAGAGCCTCATTTATCTGCTCTCAAGTGGATATTACGTTATGTTCGGGGCACGTTGACTTCTGGATTACAACTTCATGTGTCTTCGACATTTTCTTTGGTTGCTTATTTAGATGCAGATTAGGCTGGCTGCCCCACTACACGCACACTGGTACAAAAAGTTGTATTGGTCACGCCAAAAATGTGTAACGATGTGCATATAGTCACACACGTTTTTTTCGTTGTGTGTCACTAAAGGTCCCGCCACCGTACGTGGCATATGGTCACATTGTTGAGTTCGTGGCCTTTTCCATCGAAAAAGAGTGACAAAACCCCGAATATGTGTGACAAATTAGGCACAAGTTTTGTTGGATTAGTCATTATCGGTGACCATAAACACCTTATAGTCACACGAATGTTTTTTGAGAGTGACTATTATTCGTCCTTTGGCCACATAAATATATAATATATGTGACATTTGAGATGATATATTCAAGTAAATATGTATTTTGTGTGACTATTTCCGGTCCTGTGGCCACATGAATATACAATAAATGTGACGTTTGTGATGATTTAGTCACACAATGGGTGTTGTTTTTTGGAGTTAGTCACATACAATTTAACACAAAGTGGCCAAAAGTGTTAATAAGTGTGACTGATGAGGCGAAAAATGATCCGTTTTTAGGGGGTCATTTAAGCCGGAAATTGAATATATTTGATCAAATATTGCCCTAAACCGTTCCTTTTGTGATTTTAGGTACTTTTGGAGTGAATTCTGGAAAAAGGAAGCATTTTGGACGTTTTTGGAGCATAAAAGTGAAGAAAACGGCAAAGTCTTAATTTTCCGTGCTGGGAACAGTACCTGACGGCGTCAAGAGCATTTTTATGACGACGTCAAGAGCAAAAGTGGTGACGGTCCAGTAGAAATGTGACGGCGTCAAAGCTTGGCCATCAAGAGTAAAAGTGATGACGGCCCAGAACAACATTACACATGACGGCGTCAGATCTGGATCTAGGCAGTCCGAGAATATTATGGGCGGCGGGTTAACGGCGTCAGAAGTTTCTTCTTGACGCCGTCACCTTAGGAAATCTATATATAGTCTTTGTAATTTTCATTCTAAGAGGAGGAGAATTTTAGGGTCGACTTGAATAAACCCTAGCTCGTTTTTAACAGTATTTTCAAGGGTTTTCACCCCTTGAAACCTTTCATGTATAATTGAGATAAGTATCCTTTCAATTCATTCAATATGTCTATGTGTTGTTTGAATATATCTTACGCTTGTCTTGATTTTAACATGCTAGGCTAGATCTTTTGTGTGTTTTCTTAGATGTAATGAAACCTAGATGTTGATTATAGGTTGATTGCTTGTTTATAGTTGTAATGGATGAATGATTTCAATGTTAGGCTTAAGAAAACTGGCAGACTTCCATTGTGTAACTTGCTTGAATGTCTTAAGAAAAATGAACCAATGCGTACTAGGTTTTTATGGTTGTATTTAATGCATGAGCGAATTCTAGTGATCCCATGTTAGGAGCTTCTTGCAGGCTCGACATAGGAGTGAAGTAGGAGCTTATAGAGTTGGGGAAGTACATACGCCACCCTACGATTGGTATTAAGTAATATAACCCATCATCCACGCAACTGTAACAAACAATTAACCTATAAAAGATATCTAGGGAGTAGTGAAATCTAAGTAAACACAATTCTCCCATCTATTGTTCGCATCACATTAGTTTAATTAGCTTTATTTATATTTTTGTTATTTTATTTTGATTGCATCTTAGTTATTAGGTTAGTTGGCTAGCAACTAATTCCGCCCACTCTTCCAAAACCCGAGATTTTTACTTGCTTTTATAAAATATAAAAATACAAAAAGAATCATCCTTCACCTCTAGACCTAGTTTTTAGGCTTTCAAATCCTAGCGACACTATTCCTGAGTTGAACGATCAATCCTTCGGTACTTGTCACGATACTATACTACAACAATCAGGTACACTGCCTGGTGAGGGTTGTAAGCTTCTCGAGATCCCTCGAGAGGTAAAGCCTGGTGCAATTCCCACGCATCAAGTTTTTGGCGCCGCTGCCGGGGAATAGTTATTGTCTAGGTTAGGATTTCTTTTTATTAGGTCTACTTGCTAGATTCCTTTCTAATAAGATTTTATTTTTATTTTTAGGTTTTCTTTAGTCTATCTTATTTCTTCGTGTCTTTGTTCGTAACCTTTACCATCCGACATCATGGAAGGTGGTAACATCTTTGAACCCATCAACCCACCACAACAAGACCACCCACAAAACCCACCACTAGCAAACCAACCTCTTAGGCCCCGAACCCTAGGAGAGTATTCCCGACCTAGCCACCAAGGCTATCGAAACACTATTGAGCTCACCCAAGGAGCCAATGTGTCCCCCTTGCAATCCGACACCATCCGGTTGGTGCAAAGCGGATGTGCATTCCATGGACTTCGTTCCGAAAATCCTAATCAACATCTAAAGGACTTCCTTAAAATCGTAGATTCTATAGACCTTGATGTTACATCTAGAGAGACGACCCGATTACGCCTATTCCAATTCTCTCTACTTGATCAAGCTAGTCAATGGCTTGAACGTTTACCCGCGGGATCCATCACCTCATGGGATGATCTCACCACTCGTTTTCTTGCTCAATTTTTTCCACCGGGGAGAACTACCAAGCTTAGAAATGATATCTTGATGTTCCAACAATGTCAAGGTGAAACTCTATATGAAGCATGGACTCGTTTCAAGGACTTACTCCAAAAAGTCCCTCATCATGGCATAGATCTTTGGCTCCAAGTCCAAATCTTCTATGACCATATCGATCTCTCCACAAGGCGAACCATTGACCAATCGGCCGGTGGAAAGCTACGTGATCTAAGTGCGGAAGATTCATGGGAACTCATAGAAGATCTTGCTCTCTATGACAACGAAAGTTGGAATGATCCCCGTGATTTGAACAAAACGGTCAAGGCAATATCTTTGCCTTCGAACAATTCTAGCACTCCCGACCGTAGGATCATGGAACTTGAGGACCAAGTAAAGTTTCTCATGAAATCTTACGAAGCTCCTAAGCCTTCAAGCCAAGTGAACAAAATCACTTCTTCATGCGAATTATGTAGTGGTCCCCATGACACTCGTAATTGCGTGGAACTCCCCGAAACAGCTTTTGCGGACTACGCATCTTCGCGTACCGACGAAGCGGGAGATAAGTGGTACACTTTCAAACCCGAGCCAAACCCTTACGGTGATTCCTGCAACCCTTCTTGGAAAAATCACCCAAACCTTAGGTGGAAACAAAACCAAAATAATTCTTCCAATCCGCCTAATCGTTACCAACCAAACGGTCCACCCTCCAACCGTACTTTCAATAACAATCCTTCTAATAACTATGGTGGCACCAACAATCTTGAAGGATTGATGTCCAAGTTTATGGCATCTCAAGAAGCTCGCATAGCTAAGTTTGAAACCGAATTCAACCAACAACAAACGGAGATGACCAATAAGATTGACAACTTGTTGAAAGCCCTCAACAACCAAGCGTTAACTACACCTAGGAAGGACACTAGGGACGCCAATAGCGAAACCCAAACTAAGGACCCCTCGTCATCCAAACACGTCCACTTTGTCAATGTTGTCACCATTAAGCCAATTGATAAGGAGATAGAAGAAAGTGACAAGGATGAAGTTAGAGTAGAAACCGAGACTAGGGATGAAATTAAGGAAGTTGAGGTTAATAAGGGAGAAAAGTTAGAGGAAGTAGAAACTGTAGAAGAGTACTTTGATAAGTTTCCCACCAAGGAAGAACGGGAATATCACAAAGATTTATTCAATGATCCCGAGACACCATATATCCTTGGTTCACCCCTTATTAAAGTAGGTGATCCCTCTAACATTAACATACCATGCAACATTGGGCATATGCATGTATGGAAAGCTTATATCAATCCTAGGTCTCCTATAAACATCATGACTAGGACTTATTATAATTGGGTAATGAAGAAGCAACTTGGTTATAGGATGATGCCCAATAAGAATCTGATAAGTAATTTTGTAGGAAGAGTGAAAGGATTGCATGTGATTGTTGGAAACTTCACTTATGAGACCGATTTTATGATAGTGGAGGATACTCGTCCGGTAATAGATGATTGCTTAAGTCAAGTAGTGTTTGGAAAACCGTTCGTTGAGGCCTCTAAGATGAGTTACGATCCGACTCTAGGGATAGTTAGATTCAAGGAAGAGAATGATGAGATTGCTTACCAAATGCCCTATAAGATTGAACAATACTGCCTCCTATCGAACATAGAAAAGGAACACAAACAAGCGGTTTAATATAGGAATGATGAGGATAGACGTAGAGGAGTAGAGTATGTTATGAATAAAATACTTGGTTTCTACAAAGAATGCTTGCAACTAGGTCCGAAATACAAAACTAATATAGGAGATGACCTAGAGAGTGAAACCAAGGATGAGGTCACGTAATAGCCCATGACCTTGAGTCTAGCTACAAGACTCGTAAATAAAGAAAAGCGCTTCTTGGGAGGCAACCCATGCTTTGTGTGATTTTTATTTGTTTGATTGTTATTTGTTTCCATATGCATGCTTTATTTTTATTGTTGGTAGATCGTGTTTCAAAACTAAAATAGAGAAAATACTTTATTTTGTCGTTCGACTTTGTCTTAACTTCATCCAAAGGTATTTCGCAAAAGATAAGTGTAAGGGGAAACCCCAAATATGTTTTTAAGAAACAAAATTGATCATGGTTCTCCACAATATTAAATGGACATGTATATTCGTATTTGTTAGAGTCAAATGCTTGTATCGAGTCATAATGATGTTTTGCAGGATTTTCCAGGAAGTAGGACAAAGTGTTTCCAGAAATTTTCCGGAAACTTAACATAAAGATTTCTGCAGGTCACTTCTGACGGCGTCAGGAAGAAATTCCTGACGGCATCATGTGTAAAAATCTGGAAATTTTGCTAGTTTTGTTTTTCTAACGGAGTCTTAAAGTTTTTGTTAATTCTTTAGTTTTATAAACTCCAGGGAATCTGCAAACATTCATTCCACAAACATTATATCTTACTTTGTTTTCTAGGATTTCTTATCATATATAGATTGCCGCCGATTTTACACGAGGTTTCCTTGTTTGTTTTCTCAGGTTTAACAGGTTATGTATGACAAGAAGATGATTTATATTCTGGAAGGGAAGCTTTGATTGTTCATTTTCTTGGAGTAAGATCTAACCTTTTTGACACACTATCCACACCGAACGAATCAGGGGAGTATTTGATTTCATTCTTTTACCTATTTCACTTTTACATTCTTTAATTGAACATTGGGGACAATGTTCATCCTAAGTGTAAGGGGAGGGTAAATGATGATACCTTATAGATACACTTGCACTTGAGTTTGTTTGTTTGATGGTAGGTGTGTAATAAAACTATGAGAAATACTTGTTAGTGTAATTTTAGCGCCAAATTTAAATTTTTTTACAACATTTAGGAGTGAAACTTTAGCCTTAGCAAGCGTCTCATGGATAGGAGATCGTATGACTAGCACAAAATCGTACCATTCAAAAAAATTTTCCACCCAAATATGTGAGGTTCGCCTTTAGATTTGATAGGAAAAGCATTTACTATTAGTGCTTATGAGTGTACCGGTAGCATTTAGATTCTAGAACTTGCGTTAGTGATGCATCCCGAGACCGCTAGTGAGACTACATTCGTGTAGTAGGATTTACTACATGATAAGATGCATTAGTATCACCCTTGTGTTAAACCCGTATCATAATTACTTGACCATTTAAGTCATATTACTTGGCTAGTGAAGTCAATTAATTTTTCCCACAACATTAGCGTTGTACTCATTTTTAGTACACGAAACCCCTAGTACACCCCTCCGAGCCTATCTTTTTGTTTCTAACTTTAAGCATCTTACTTAAAGGAAGAATTTGTTATAACCCACTTAAATGTACACCCAAATCGCCTTAGCCTTCCGTGTATGCACTCATCTTTAGTGCATTATTGTTATATGTTTAAACCCTTAGTTAATTATCTAATTGATTACATGGTTGCTAAGTCGAGTCATATCCTTGTACTTATTGTTTTGGGACGATTGGGACTCATGGGTAAAGTACTAGTGTTATGGAGTAATGGGGAAGAACATCATATTATTACCCTCATATGTACGTTAATCTTAAAAGTACTCCAAGTGTTTTGATTTTCTTAATTCGAGTCACTAAATTAGTTTATTGTGAAGTATGTAAAAATTCAAGTGTAAGGGGAATGTTCATTCCCTATGATGTATTATTTTGGATGGTAGGGTAAGAGTGTATGCACAAAAAAATAAAAAAAATAAAATCGAATAAAAAAGAGAAAAAAGAAAAAAGAAAATAAAAAAAGAGAAAAAAAAAACGTACGGACTACCATCCCGTTTCATTCTATGTTTATTATATGTTTTTGTTATTTTTCATTTATTAGCTTAAGTCGAGTCTAGTCTTGGCTTAGCAACGCCATATTGTACGTGTAATTAACCAGTTTTATTAACTCGCCACCAGTAAAGATTGCCTATATCCAACAAAACCGTGTATTCCATATCCCTACACCTAACGTTATAACCCTTTGAAAGACCTCTTTGATAGTTTATCCTAGGTGCTTACACCATGTGGTGGAGGTTTGATCCTTTCCTAAGCCAATGGTAATCTATTTTGCTATGACAGGTAGTGAGAGATGTTTTCCATTTCCATATTGTGATATATACTTTATTACACCCGAGAGATGTGAGTATCTAAACACTATTTGTGAGGTGCTAGTGTATGACCTCCGTGCTTGTCTTTGGTCTTTAGTGGAACGATTATTTGTTCTAATTACTTTTATATTAGTGTTAAATGACCCCTAACTTGTATTTTGATTAGAATAAAAGCTCATTTGCTTGAGGACAAGCAAATCTCAAGTGTTAGGGTATATGATGAGGCAAAAAATGATCTGTTTTAGGGGGTCATTTAAGCCGGAAATTGAATTTATTTGATCAAATATTGCCCTAAATCGTTCCTTTTTTGATTTTAGGTACTTTTGGAGTGAATTCTGGAAAAGGAAGCATTTTGGACGTTTTTGGAGCATAAAAGTGAAGAAAACGGCAAAGTCTTAATTTTCCTTGCTAGGAACAGTACCTGACGGCGTCAAGAGCATTTTTATGATGGCGTCAAGAGCAAAAGTGGTGACGGTCCAGTGGAAATGTGACGACGTCAAAGCTTGGCCGTCAAGAGTAAAAGTGATGACGGCCCAGAACAACATTACACATGACGGCGTCAGATCTGGATCTAGGCAGTCCGAGAATATTATGGGCGGCGGGTTGACGGCGTTAGAAGTTTCTTCTTGACGCCATCACCTTAGGAAATCTATATATAGTCTTTGTAATTTTCATTCTAAGAGGAGGAGAATTTTAGGGTCGACTTGAATAAACCCTAGCTCGTTTTTAACAGTATTTTCAAGGGTTTTCACCCCTTGAAACCTTTCATGTTCAATTGAGATAATTATCCTTTCAATTCATTCAATATGTCTATGTGTTGTTTGAATATATCTTACGCTTGTCTTGATTTTAACATGCTAGGCTGGATCTTTTGTGTGTTTGCTTAGATGTAATGAAACCTAGATGTTGATTATAGTTTGATTGCTTGTTTATAGTTGTAATTGTAACAATTCGCAATTTCAGGTTAACTTTTATTCCCGAAAATTTCACTATTCACTTTTCACTATTCACTTTTTACTATTCATCTCAGAAATTTTTATTTGATATTCTCGAGTGATAAATCATTTCCATGGCAAATTAAATGTTTGACATTCGTCAGATCATTTTCGTGAAAGTTATTAAGGAATTACACGTTTTAGGGTAAAACGTCATTTAGAAATTCTACGTACAACGAAACTCGACCGCGTTAAGTGACCCCGCATCAGAAAAATGTTTGACACACTCATGATTTATTTGAGAATTAATCGTGACTGAGAAAAATATGACCAAAGACTTCCCGGCAGGTCACCCAAGCCAGTACTATTCTCACATGAGCACGCTTAACCGTATGGGCGATTAACCGTTAGACCACAAAACACGTTTCTAAGACTATTTGAGTTTTCAACTTATTAGAAAAAGTCAACATATTTTTCCCTCCTCCTTTGACCAAAAATCATCCCTTGATGTTATAAGTCATTTCGTGATTTTTAGGCTTACGGTTTGATGTCTAAAAGACATTTAATACCAACCGACACTAGACTAAGCCCAGCCTAGACATTATAAGTCATTTTAAGTCATTAGTATCCTATTAGAAAAGTTACATTTTACTTTTCTCAATTTTACGCAATATTCGTACATTTTACGTATTACGCGTTTTAGACCCGTGTTTCCAGTTTTTAGCAGGGTTTTAGCACCCGATAGAACCTACCACTCATTTTATATTTTATTATGGACTATATTGACATGTTTAACCATATTTATAAGTTTCATATTTTTAGGATACCCGGTTTTACGTTTTGAGGCTTAATCATTTACGGTTAGCGATTTACGGAGTCAAAACTAGCTACATACTTAGGATAATACCATCAAAAGTCCACACCTTGTTCTCCAAGTTCTTCAAACCGCCACTAGGGGGGGGCATTCACACTTGTGGCATCATCTCATGACTTTAGCCATTGGATCATTTTTATTTACAACTTTGTCTCCAAGTTTATGTAGTTTCCTAGCCACCTTCCTAACCTCCTCATTCTTACTATAAATAGAGAGCTCATTTGCTTCCTTTCTTCACCACAAAAACGCCACAACCTTTTATCATAGCACCATGATCCTTTGATCTTCAATATACAAGTTACACTACAAAGTTCAAGGCCTTAGTATTCTCTACCTAGTTCTTAAGTTTGTTTGGTGATTCCATGGTTGAATTAGGAGCTACACAAGGTGATTAGGGGCTGAAGTTAATGGGTTTTCACAAGGTCTATATCAAGTCTATCAATGGTTACAAGAGTTATGGTGAAGGGTTTACAAGCTTAGGTTTAGTGTCCTAGTTCTATACTTGACTTCCTTTCTTTAGAAAGCCAAAAGTTGTAAGCAAACCCTTATACACTTTCTTGCTCAATATCATTTCATGCTTATTATGTTTCTTTCATGCTATATATGGTCTTTGTATTGTGTTCATGATGTTTAAAAATGGATAAAACAAGTATTGGTATACATATGTTAACTTATGACAAGTAAACAAGCAAACTAGTGATTTTTATGGAGAACCACGACCACAATAGTATAACTTTGATATTTTACACTTACTTATTGTTAAAGAGGACTTAACAAGGAAAACATAGCAATTTGAATCACCCAAAACGAGTATACGAGTCAAAAGTTATGACCGTTTGAAGTTAGCGAAACCAAAACGCCGAAACTGCCTAAACCTTACTGTTTGCATTCTGCCAATTTGAAAGTCCTACTTCTGGTCCGATTCATCAAAAAGTTAAAACACGAAAGTTGTCCGGAACGACGTTTTCGTTCAGGAACAAAGAAGCTCGAGACCTGAAAATGCTTTCTGAGTAATAAATTTCTTCAAATTCTTAACAGCCCATTTTTTAGACCAAAGTCACTATATTATAGTTATGATTTACTAAATACCAAGAGGTCTAATGACCTAAAGCCAAGACCACAACCATGGCTAAAGCCAAGGTTGAGTCTCAAGACCATGGTAGCCATGACCAAAGCCACGGCTAAAGACTATATCACTTTTAAAGATCAAAAGCTTATATATATATATATGTTATCAAATACTACAATAGTAGGGAGCTTCATGTGAGGAGTTCATTGGGTAAACCGTCGAGACGAGTTGTGGATTTACGAGTTAAAGTGTCCTGGCTCCTCGAACGTTTACTCCATGACTTCTGAATTATGTCGGCCCGAACGGTAGTAAGAGATTTACAACCTATACATGTTTCATAGACCACTTATATTCAAAGACTTACACATTATGCTAAAGTATTACATCATGAACATTATGCAAGACATATATAGGCAATTCGTCGTACTCTTAGACGTTACTCCAAACCTAAGTCGCAACGTTCTATTATAGGCTGCTCTTAGAGACTTTCGCGATTCGACTACCACTTTCATTTCTCATTACATAGACTTAAGGTGAGTCATAGCCCCTACTCTTTTCATACTTGTTTTAACTCCTGGGGGGGGATACATGCTCAACTACTTGCTTACTTGTACAAATACTTGATCGCATTATACTTGATTGTCCTATACTTGGTTTTCTTATACTTGATCGCATTATACTTGATTTCATATATACATAACTGCATTATACTTGATTGTGTTACTGCCAGTGGCTCCAGATTAAGTTGCTGGATGACCATTGAGACTTCCGGTGGCTCCAAATTAAGACCTTGGATGACCATTGAGGCTATTGATACATCCTAACATTTGCGAATGTTGGATACATCATAAACGTGAGGTCTTCGGAGATGAAGAGTAGACTCACGACTAATTGCTTAATTGTCTTGATGAACTTATACATGTCTTTATCATACTATATATTGTAGCAGTGGGTTGTGAACACACAGGTTACAAGTCTCTTCTGGCGGGACTTGTAACTGAGTGGATTCACGATGCCTTTGCTGTGTGAATATTCTTTTAAGACTTTTTCAACTGTTTTAAGACAAACTCTATGAACTCACCAACCATTGTGTTGACACTTTAGCATGTTATCTCAGGTCTATAAGACGATAGCTAGTGCGTGGAACTTAGAGTCAAGCTGCATATTCTGAAGACTTACACTTTTATCATTTACCATTCAAAATTTTGTATACATTTATGTATCATACTTTGGAATCTCATGTTTGTAACTTTGAATTCATTAATCGAATGGTAACTTTTCAAAACGTCTCATTTAGAGTTCGTTTTCTATAACTTGTACTTTGTATTATGAAGTAGCACCCCTATGACACAGTCTTCCGCTGCGGTATTTTGGGGGTGTTACAGTAATGGATGAATGATTTCGATGTTAGGCTTAAGAAAACTGGCAGACTTCCATTGTGTAACTTGCTTGAACGTCTTAAGAAACATGAACCAATGCGTACTAGGTTTTTATGGTTGTATTTAATGCATGAGCGAATTCTAGTGATCCCATGTTAGGAGCTTCTTGCAGGCTCGACACAGGAGTGAAGTAGGAGCTTATAGAGTTGGGGAAGTACGTACGCCACCCCACGATTGGTATTGAGGAATATAACCCGTCATCCACGCAACTGTAACAAACAATTAACATGTAAAAAATATCTAGGGAGTAATGAAATCTAAGTAAACACAATTCTCCCATCTATTGTTCACATCACATTAGTTTAGTTAGCTTTAACTACATTTTTGTTATTTTATTTTGATTGCATCTTAGTTATTGGGTTAGTTGGCTAGCAACTAATTCCGCTCACTCTTCCAAAACCCGAGATTTTTACTTGCTTTTATAAAATATAAAAATACAAAAAGAATCATCCCTCACCTCTAGACCTAGTTTTTAGGCTTTCTAATCCTAGCGACACTATTCCTGAGTTGAATGATCAATCCCCCGGTACTTGTCACTATACTATACTATAACAATCAGGTACACTGCCTGGTGGGGGTTGTAAGCTTCTCGAGATCCCTCGAGAGGTAAAGCCTGGTGCAATTCCCACGCATCAGTGACCATATGCTGTTTAAAGTGAAGAAATGTATATTTTGTGTGACTATAGATCATCCGATGGCCACGTAAATTTTATGTTTGTGTGGCCTTCTGTAATATTTAGTCACAAAAAGCATGGGTGTTTTGGGTATTTAGTCACATACCATTAAGCAAACAGTGGCCAAAAGTGTTAATAAGTGTGATCATATGCTGTTTAAAGTGAAGAAATGTGTATTTTGTGTGACTATTGATCATCCAATGGCCACATGAATTTTATGTTTGTGTGGCCTTTTGTTATATTTAGTCACACAAAGCATGTTTGTTTTGGGTATATAGTCACATACAATTTAGGAAACAGTGGCCAAAAGTGTTAATAAGTGTGGCCGTATGCTGTTTAAAGTGAAGAAATGTGTATTTTGTGTGACTATAGATCATCCAATGGCCACATGAAGTTTACGTTTGCGTGGCCTTTTGTAATATTTAGTCACTCAAAGCATGTTTGTTTTGGGTATTTAGTCACATACCATTAAGCAAACAGTGGCCAAAAGTGTTAATAAGTATGACCATATGCTGTTTAAAGTGAACAAATGTGTATTTTGTGTGACTATTGATCATCCAATAGTCACATGAATTTTATGTTTGTGTGGCCTTTTGTAATATTTAGTCACACAACGAATTAAGAAAACAGTGACCAAAAGTGTGACTATATGCATCTGTTAGTCACATTTAAAAGATCAATATATATCAAAACAAATTCAAATACAATAAAATTGGAATGTATATAACTGAACCAAATATAAAATTTGCCATCCTTTTATACACCAAGGAGTCCTAGTCGGCTTACAATAGTTTCCTAAATAAGTATCTATAATATTTTCCAGAAGCAACTAGCTAGAAACTTTGAGCCGTCTTGATCTCTGAGTAGTACCAACTGTCACTAGCAGTAGTAACTTTTGTACTTGCAGTAGTAAATACTTAGCACATTTTCTTTGAAGTTCATGAGCAGCACTAAATCCATCTAAGCAATATTAACACAAACATGAGCAGTAGTAATTCAAACGACATCATGAAAACTTTTAATCCAAAACAATGAACATAATAATAAAATTTGCAGTTAAACTTACAAGTTTTTCTCCATTGATCTAATCTCATCATCTGGATATAAAAGCCTTGAAAATGTAGGCTATTGCATATCAACAATAACCACATCAGGATGAGAGCAGAACTAGAACATGTCAAAGCACACAACATGACAGAAGTAGATGAGCATACTGGAATAAAGTTCTTGATTAGATGCTAGAAAACCTTCCTCTCTAAAAAGTATGTGGTTATATATATTGTTGACGGGTGCATCTATTTCTTGACATTTGACATAGAGACACTATTGCCTTGTCTTTTGTCATTTGCATCTAGTTTGTCAGGCGCCACTAGTTCAACTATATGCTGTTTTGGTGGTTTTGAGTCGCTTGATTCGCCACTTATTCAACTATCTGCTTTGGTGGTTTTGAGTCACTTGATGCGCCACTGGTTTAACTATCTACACAAACAAGGTCTATGGTATTTTCCTCGAATAAAGTGAAAGTAAAAGAGGGCAAAACGCATAAAAAAAGATCAATTACCTGTGCTCTTACTTTTTTCAGATCCAATGTATTTTCATCTGAAGTAGATTTTATATGGTATAAAACTTACTATATCTAATGTATATTTAAAGAGTTGTATATATTTGACATTAACTATTTAAAAACAAAATCACAAAGTTCGGAGTCTTTGGACGTATAAGTGTATCACCATTGGGCCAATCCAACCTGACTCCCACCCTACCAAAATTTGAAGTTTTGAACTATATTAACTGACCCGCCTAGCTATTTTGCCACCTCTAACTATGAGCATATGAAACAAACTCGTAAGGTGCTGTAAAGAAACAAGAACCCAAACATATAATCACCGATGTACCCAGGAACCCAGGAACCCAAGCATATAAATTATACTGACCCGGGCGGACCTTCTTGATCTCAAAGTAACTTTATTGTCGTTTTGAGTCCAAAACTGATAGCCCTGATTATGTAAAATAAGGTATAGATTAAACTCTAGGAATGGTTTACAAAGGTACAAGTAACTTTGTCCCAACCACCCAACTAAAAATGGAAAAGAAAAGCTAAAAAAATCAAATAGACCAACGTGATTACTTGATTAGAAACAGCTATATGTTTTGATAGTCAGATCTTGGTCTTTTTCCAATTTTTGGCTTTCTTACAATCGATTCTGCACCTTTTATTTGTAATAGTGAGCTGAATATCGCCACCGCCATATATTATCAGTCGCAACCATCACCGCCATTGTAATTGAGACCCCATTTTTCGACCGGAACGGTTCAACCAGTTGAACCACCCGGGTCGAACCGGGTTTCAAAACATTATCCATTACTTAAAAGTACAATGATTTATTCACATTGTATAACCAATTAAAATCAGATCTATCAAATTAAGTACAACCAAATCAACACAAACTGGGTTGACCCGGGACTCTTCAAACCCGGCGGGTTGACCCAGTTTAATTTGACCCGTTTTCGACCCAACCTAGCAAGTTGACCAGGTTTAAATCGACTCATTTTTCACCCGTAACAGTTCAACTGGTTGAACCACCCGAGTCGAACCGGGTTTCAAACACACTTCACTCGGATCTAGGGTTTTGATCCTCTCTTTCTTATCAAACACACTTCGAACACTTGAACATAATCCTCTCTTTCTCTCTCACACTCACAGTTGCAACTCACTCGGATCTAGGGTTTTGATCCCAAATCTCAAAAAGCTGATAAGATCACAAATTAATTAATATAATCCAAATACCCCCTTAGAGCTATTTATTCTTAGGCTTAGGTTGATTATCTGTTATAAGAATTGCGTTGCATTTGTATTGATAGAATAAGGAAGAACATGCTGTGTTGTTTTTGCGAATAATTAGAGCAAAAGAGATATTAAGGTTTGCTTGGATTAGCTTATTTTATCTTAGGCTTAGGTTGACTATCTAGTATAAGCATTATGTTGCATTTGTATTGAGGAGAATAAGGAAGAAAAGTGATGGATGTGTGTGCGAATAGTTAGGCTAAAATATCCAAGTATCAAAGATGGAAGAAGTATCATCGATGGATGCAAAGACACCACTTTCAAGTATGAACATAAACTTGTTCTGGTGATTCATTCATCGATGATTCATCTTTGCTCTTTGCCAAAATACAGAAACAATTATCAAGTATAATTTGTAGGTTCGATGCTTGAATTTAGCGTCTTCGTCTTCCAGCATGTTGGTAGGTTAGAGATTCAAGGCTGAATAATATGTTGTTGTTGGCTAGGGTAGAAAGGATGGTAGTTCATTGCATTGTTAATATAAATTTTATATGATTTCATTCATGCACAATTAGCTCTCTAATGTTGTAGAATCTACATAATTAATATGTATGTTCGTCACATCTAAGGGAGCAATATAAATGATAGTAAGAATCTGTTTTCTAATAACTTAAAGCTCAATGATTAGGGCGCTCTATATAGCGTTGTAGATGGTTCCATTGCTTAATTTGGAAAACGTCTACTACCGTTTGTATGGTTATTAGATGGTACTGCATCGTTAGATAGATCTGTCCTGATCAATGCTATAATGATATAGTGTGTACTGTTCATGACATGCCACACTCCATTATCGCATTCAAGATGAGTGATGTTACTTAGAATCTATTCTTTACTCAACATTTGTAGATTGTTTGTATTACTTTGAGTCTGGAATTGCAACACACCTTTCCATTCTAACTTCCCATACTGTTTCTTTTGTTTTTTCAACAATCTAGCAATGCGGCTGGTGCAGTCCTTTGCTCAAAGGGAGTTGAAACGACAAAAGGAGCAGTAGTGGGAAGTTAGAAGGGTTACATATGTTAGTTTATTTCATTCCATTATTTTTTATGATCTAAAACCAACCATCCACCAGGTAATGTGGCCATTGGAGTTCCAAGAACAAAGGTTGTTTCAAACACACCCTGAATTGCATCATTATATTTTATTTCATTTACACTATATTTTTTTAAATTTTAATATATTTTTTAATTTTTTTGCAGCAAATCCATGGTCAGACTACTTTCCAAAGGGATATTTGGATCAGGTCAATCATGAAATTTTGCAGATTTCTTCAAGTCAATCATGTTCCATTGTGACTAGTCTTTGTTGGCGACTAATATGTATATAGTTCTGTCAAGAGTTATATATAAGCATTGATCCCTGGAAAACGCTCGTCCCAATGGATCATGATTGCCCCGAAGATGTTGAAAAGGTTCAAGCCACCAGTGGGAAACATCAATCATTTCCTGCATTAAACATAGGTAGTTTGGTTTTCCCATATCCCCTTTTTATACTCGTTTCCATGTGTATCTCAAATCACAAATCCTAGTTTAACCCCTTTTTATATTTTTTATTTTTTTTTACAGAAATCATTAAAATTGACAGCAGTGACTCAAGTTCATTTCACATATCAAGCAGTTCTGAAGGTCCTCCAAATACATGGGCAGACTATTTTCCAAAGGGATATTCTGGATCAGGCACAAAAAGGAAGATGCTAGGAAGGTTAAAACTCCAAAAAAGACTGCCAAAGAGCTTTTTGATGAGAGGGTTCAGGTGCTAGGCCTGCCCAATGCTAAGACTTGTGAAGACAAGGCTATAAAACCATGGGAACCAAAAATGCCCAAAGTTTGTTCAAAAGGGAAGGGTAAAAAGAAAATGTATTAGTTGAGTTAGGAAGTAATTTGAATAAACATTGTAATCCTTTTGTACTACTTTATTTGACTTTATGAATAAACATGTTGTAATCCTTTTAGATTAGTAAAATTTAAGAATGTGTACCTTTTGTTACCAGTATTTTGTAATTTTTCATTTCAAGTATTAATGGAATATGTTTAATTTTAATTCTCGTACTTTGTCATTGCTAAATTTTCTCATTAATTCATATTTTGATTGTTGTGTTCATTAACAAGAACTTGGGATATATTTTGTATCATGTTAATCAAAAGTTATCAAAATCAGAAGTTTCTGCTGCTAAGAAAACGTTACTGTAGGTGGGTTTGTACTACTAGATATGAGAGTGCAGGGGTGGATTGGTAACATTTACACTTAATTGTTACAATATTTTGATTGTTGTGTTCATTAACAAGAACTTGGGATATATTTTGTATCATGTTAATCAAAAGTTATCAAAATCAAAAGTTTTTGCTGCTAAGAAAACGTTACTGCAGGTGGGTTTGTACTGCTAGATATGAGAGTGCAGGGATGGATTGGTAACATTTACACTTAAGGGTTTAAATCCCCAATTAACTAGTAATAAGGCCGTATAAGCCGTTTTCGTACAATAATGTCAACCTACATAGTTTACTATATAACATTGTCTACGGATAAACCCATATGGTACATCCTACATTAGCTAATTACATACCATTGTCTAGTGACAAACCCATTTGGTTTATCATACATCAGATACTTACAAAAAAGTTTATCCAACTTACAAAAACTTTCAAACATTGTTTCACCCATCAACAAACATAAAACCATCAACAACCATCAAAACATCAACACACATCAAACATTAAGACTCTTTGGGACCAGTTTGTGTCATCTATTAAAAAGAAGCGGACCCTTGCAGCTGCACCAAAGCCGGCTTCCTGTCTCAACTCCCTGAAACCAGAGCATGAAACAATAAAAACCTTCCTCCTCACCTTCCCTCGACCAGGTACCACCACTGTTCTCTCACGTACTTGGAACACTTTCTGTATCATTTGGTGCTTCACAACAGCGACAGAGTACCCATACAAGTTGTACTTGTGCACAATTTTTGATGGTATAATCTGTTACAAAATGTACAAAGTTACAACTGCTATAGATTGATAGTTGTTTAGTTTGTAATCTCATTGAAACTTTAGCATAATTACTATTTGACAAATTATCAAATTTTTCAAGACACTTACCAGTTGTCCATTTCTCCAGAAGCATGCAGTCAGTGGTCGGTAGAATGCCTTATCTTCTTGGTCGTGGACAGTGTGAAACGACCATCTGCACATCCAGTTCATCCGTTCGGCTTCAAAATCTGAATTTAATATTACAAAATGAGTAAGTTATAGATAATCCAAAATGTTACAAAGATATCATATACTTGATGTAGTTAAAGATAATAAAGGAAAAAAAATACCATAGTCATGTAGTTGGTGACACAAGGCATTCATGGCAATATTGGTGCTGTATGTCTCCACAGTTGTGATGACCCCTCCATCAGGTTCAAACAACATCACATTAAATTCCTGGCCCGGGTAAACCTGAGTAAAAACCATCCACTGACCAGCCTTCAAATTCAAGTCTCGAGCGAGTGTCACCCAACCACCGCCATAGAAGAAGGAGTGGACGTATCGACCATAGAGATGATCACTGGCCACCCTAACATTGTAGTCAGTCATGTTAGTGGAAATCACGACCGAATCAGTAGGGGTTGGACCATCCAGATATCTCAGAAAGTCTTCCTCCAATGACTGCATAAGCAAAGATGTGTCTGTCACAGGCACTAAACATCTCTAAAATTGGCCACTCTCGGGTTCATAATTGTGAAACTCCAACCCATTCTCACCATAGCAAGTTACAGAAAACACATCCTCACCCTCTTCAACAAAATGTATGTACTCAACAGCAGAACAAGAGATGTTGTAAATGACAAAATCAATCCACCTTGCTCCCTCAACAACACACTTAAATTGTCAAACTCTCCTTACACGAACTTTCCATCTAACCCCCCCCCCCCCCCCCCAGTTAACTAAGAAAATAAAACCATTGCCAGTATAGGAACCTTCTAGAACATAATCATTATGCACTTCCTGTATATGAAAATAAAGTATACAAATGAAAACACAACTAAAAACTTAATCCATTCATATATCTTGCATCAAGTACTATATAACACGGACAAAAAAATTTGAAGTCAAAGTTGAAGAAAAAAGACTTGAAAAAGTCATAGTGGACACTTAATGTGTGACTTTTTAAGTCTTCATTTGGCAAATTTGACCTTATATATTTTTATTTGTGTTATATAATAGTTGATAAAAATTATACCAATGGAAAATACATTCTAAACTTAATCCATTCATATATTTTGCATCAAGTAATATATAACACAAATAAAAATATTTAAGGTCAAAGTTGAAAACTAAAGACTTCAAAAGTCAACAGTGGACTATAATTATGGGAAGGAGTAATTAAACTAGTTTCTTAGAGTAATAACAGCTTGTCAATAATGGTGTTAACTTACAAACTCATCCAAAACATCAGGATTGTCCACAGCGCAAATAAATTGATTACCAAACATAGTTACTGCATTAACGATTAAGGTTATAAAACAATGCAAAATACCGTTTGAATGAAGTAAAAATCAGTAAATGTGGTTACCTGGTATGTGTGTTTTTTGAAGAATCACGACTGCTAAGCACCGAATGTATTGTTTGAGATATTAGGTTGAAAGAAGATAGAGCGTTTATGTGAGTGTGATTTTGTTGTGTTAAACACGACTTAGTTTTGTTATTTGCAAAAAATATCCTCGTCGATTTTCGTGAGAGGGAGGTAGCTGAAGTGTGTTAATGTGTTATAGCGGGAACAGTGAAGTGACGAAAATACCCTGACGTGCAACGCACGTGAGGGCACTAACGAGCTAGCAGCATTAAGTTCTGCCTAGCAGCATTAAGTTCTGCCTTAGCAGCATTAAGCTCGGAGTTACTAGCATTCACCCATATTCCAATCCAAACAACTTTTTCTTTGATTTTCCTGCAAAATGTTAGTCTAGAAACAAAGAAAATACAAGCCATAACATATGCACAATCATCCCAACATCTAAATATACTTAAAAGTTCTAAGTATAACTAGGAGCATTGTAATGGGGCAAATGAAGTGTCATGACTAATAGTCTAAACTCAATTCATGCAGTGAATATCAAATTAGACTCTGATTGTACAATATTTTGCACTACCAGGCCTTCGATGGTGATCAAAGGAAAATGAGGGGTGTTGTGATTGCGCCAAGCTTGAATATAACCTGAAATAAGAAATACTAAAACACTACATTAAGTGATTGCGCAGGGGTTGGACCCTGCGAACCACCTCCGGCGTGTGAATGAGTGATTGGTATGAGAGTTTAAGTGTATGCGTAGTAAAGTAAGGTGAGATAGATTGCATACCAGATTTGTCATTGTCCAGGACTATTTATAGGTGAAGAAAACGGTCCTGGAGAGTGGTCACACATTTGATGGAGATCATGGGGGCGTCCCATGATTTGTGGTAACCGCTAGGGGTTAGTGCCCCACTCCTCCAGGTTTAGCGGGGGTGCTAAAGAGGAAAAGGCGACGTGGGTAAGACTTGGTCTCCCCAATATTGGACTTGGCATTGTTCCATCCATAAAACTTATCGAGAGATACCCCGAAGGGCTTAATCCTTCGATTGGCGAATTCCCACTTGGTAACTAGATCATTGATGATTAGTTTTACGCCAAGGAAAGTTTTAGGAGGCTAGCCAGAGCCTTCGATTATGTAGGTTGCGATTACAGTCGAAGGGGTGTCCTTCGAGCTAATCGGAGGGTACATCATCAAGCCCCCCAGTTGAAAGTTAGATATGCACAATAATATGTGGCTTACAACTCTATCGTTAATTGAACTAACCGTGTTAGCTCGTAGGGCCTTGCAAAAGAGATTAATTTCGCAAAATACACATTAAATGCGCTTAAATATTACCTAACAACTCACAGTGAGCCTACAGTAGCAATATCCTCGGTAAACAAAAACGTCCCTTCAAATTTTGAAAACCCATTGGAATCCGGATAAATACACAAGACACGTGTATGGTTATGATAAAAAACGAGAGGCGGTATAAATGTTTATCACCCTAACCCTAAATCATTTTTACATTGCGCCCAAAATTGTTTTTCATCACTGTGTGCGTATTTCGGTCAAAATCTACTCACATCATCACGTTTTATTAATCCACGTGAGAAAAAAGGTAAATTTGCTCTTTGTTAAACTATTTTATCGTAGAGGTAGCTGTCTTCGTCAAACAATATGGCTAAAAATAACAAATTCGTGATTAGAGAACAAAAATGCACTTTATCAAAAGATGAGTTACGCACTTTTCTTGAGGATTATCCTATTCTGAAAGGATTTAAGATCATGCTCCCTAGTAAGAATCAAACAATATTTGATGCTCCTATAGGATATGTGGGTCTGTACACCCATGCCTTTAAATTGTCAAACTTTAGAATACCTATCCACCCTTTGATTTTAGAGTTTATGCAATACTATCAAGTACACATCTCTAGGTTTAACCCATTTGGCCTAGCCAAGTTAACAACATTCATAGTGATGTGTAAAGCTTATGGATATGAGCCTACACTTACAATGCTTAGAGGTTTTACGAACCTGTACCCGAGTGGGGATTGGTTAACTTTGGCAAAAAGAGGTGACCCTGATGTCCCAACTATATTGTTAAAGCCTTTTACAAATATAACGGACTGGAAAGGGAGTTTCTTTTACATACAAGATACAATTATACCTCCAGAGTACCCTGCTTTGGTGAACGAAGCATACAGGTTTGATAAAAAACATTTCAAAGATGAGTTGCCTTACACTGTTCGAAGGAATCCATTGTACTAGCGTTTTGTTCGCCATCCAGTGAATGTTCAATCTTTCCCCGATCCCATCCTGTACATGGCTGGTATTGTTGACCACTGGGAGGGTTCCCCTATGAAGCCTGAAATTGTTTGTGATGGAAAAAGTATGTATACTCTTTATTTAAATAAATTTGAACAACTTATCTGATGATATTTATCTGTTTTCTTTCGTGTTGCAGGAATGTCTTTCCGAAATTTCGTTGTTGCTGATGGTGCTAAAGAGACTAGCTTCCTTCCAAAGAATCCTGAGGAGGTTAGTTATGGTGTTGGTTCACCTTCCGTGTCTGTGAACAATCAAGAAGAGGATGCCCACATGGTGGAGCCCATAGCTTCCCTGCAGCCAGAGAAAAAATCGAAGCCTATGGTGACAAAGGAGACTTCTCAGTTGGTGGAGAATGTTTCTAAGTCCGATGACCCTCTCTCCGAGGATGATCAGGTGACTATTATTGGCTCCTCTTCTGGCATAGCTGAAAGGGTTCGAAACAGGAAAGGTATGAGTGCCAAGCCTGTAAAGCCTACTCACAAGAGGAAATTGATTTTGCCAACACCTCCCTCCAGGAACACCAGGCAGAAAGGTCAGATTATTACCAAGAAAGTTGATGAAGCGTTGGATGAAGATATCCATGGATGAAGTTATTGATTTGACAGGGATATGGGTATATATCTTCTAATTGATTGTATATTCCTTAGGTCTTTCGAATACCAAAGAGCTTCCTGATGCTTCTGCTTGCCATCGCCTTGCTCTGCATATTACCCCTCCGAGCTGAAAGTCTGTGCTAACCAACATGCCTATTGAGGAGTTGTGTGATCTACATGACAAAAGCTATACGAGGCAGGCTGTTTTGGACAATCATCTCAATTCTCGAACAAGGGAAGTGGTACAAACCCTTGCTTCTGCTAGGGAGAAGATGGATGAGATACTGGCAAGAGAGAAAAAGAAAGATCAGGAGTTTGTAGAGGTTCAAGCTAAGTGTGAAGAAGCCTTGAGGGATATTGAGCAGGATCCCCTTGTACAAGACCTTCGTTCTGATATAGCAGGGCTGGAGAAGGAATTGAACAAAATGAAGGTGGAGTGTAAGAGGCTTCGAAAGGAGGAGGCAAAGGTTGTAGGTTACAAGGAAGAAATTGCTGAGCTGGAGATCAAGTGTGGGGACCTCGAAGGAGAGAGGACGAAGATGGGTGAGCTGGAGATCAAGCTTCGTGAAGATCTCGATGGCCTCAGGCGCAAATACAATGCGCTAAAAAGAGATAGGGCTGCTGTTGTCTCGAAGGTCATCCCCTACATAGCCATGGAGTTATATCACAGCGATGAGGTTGGGAAGATGATAGGTGATGTTGTAAATGCTGCCATCTATCATGGGAAATGCACTACTTTGGAGGAAATTGCTGCAACTGGAAAGCCGGTGGACTTATCTTAGATATCCTACTACCGTGCCACACATAAAGCAGAGTATGATAATGCAAGCAACCTCCTCGTAACTACAGAGTACCCCTTCCTTGTTGATGCTACCAAAGATCCCATGGCTTCGGTTGAGACGCTTTTTTCGAGGAAACCGCGCAGGGTGAAGCCTATGGCTGTGAGCAAAAAGAGCACTCCCGCGAAGCCTGCATCTATGAAAGCAGCTCCGGAGGAGCCCTCGTCTCCAAAGTTGGCCGTCGAGAAGCCTCAGTCTCCGGGTAAAGGTTCTGCTGTGCAGCCATGCTCTCCGAAGACTGATTCAAAAGAAGCTTCCCCCAACAAGGTCAGTCCTGAAGCCTCCCAATTTCAGCATGAAAAACTCCCATCTCCTGGTAAGTGAAGGCTACAGTGTTTGCAGTTATTTGGCCCCAAGGGTGGTATGTACCCTTTTAAAACAATGTCTGTTTATGCCCTATGGTTTCTGAACAATTTATGTTTCTGTTGCATGTAAACAATTATCATATTTTGAGCAGCATCGATGTTGCGTACTAAATGTTAATGGGTGTATTTCCCATTCTTTGTTTATGTATGCTTTTCTCTTCCTCGTTTATTTAAATAAACGTTATTATACATCCTAAAGCTTAGAATAACTAAGCCTTATTGTGTGTATTTTGAACCAAGGTTTTATAGCAATCGTATAATTTAATTGCTGACAGAGGGTTGCGACCCGCTCCGTCTTCATCCTTTAAGTGCGAAGGGCTTTGCGTACCCTAAGACTATGTTGGAAAGTTAATGTGAATTTTGGATGTTTTAGTTGCTTACAAGATATAAGTATCTTGTGCCATCCTTCGAACATTGAACTTGTAATTACTTGGCTGAGTAAATCTTTGTTTGCTAGATGTAACAAAAAGATTCAAGGGAAACATGCGATATCATTAAGTGGGTAGAGGATTACATCATTTGTACAAATGAATACTAAGACGCCTACCATTAATGCTTCTTTCCCAACAAGAGAAAACTTGAATACATAAAAGAAAATTTTGCAAGTCTTGACTTACATAAGATGTGGCAAGCCCTTCGTATGCTGACGGAGGATTGCTGATGATGAAACCGTAACTACGTTTGAATAAAACTCGTTCTACGCATGCTTCTGTGTAGCCTGCGATTCTATGTGTAGCGGGTTTGCTATTTTGTCGAAGCCTGTTGCTCCGTTTTGGATTTGAGATACTCTTGATTGCGTGAAAGCAAATGTATCTTTGAATCATTTATGTGGTGTACCTTTTGTTTGGCTCGAGAAACTTTTTTGTTGGAGGACATACTTGATTCGCATGTTTCAGCTAGTTCGTTACTTTGTCCTTCGAAAGGATCATTTTCCCCGCATTCTATGTTATATTCCCCCCAGCTCCTTAGCCCATTTTACCATTCTCCTTGTTCTGTCAGGGTTTAGGAGCAACCTTTCGAATGGCTCATCTGTAAGTACTCTGATGGTATGATCTTTGAAATATTTTCGGAGACGTCTTGTGGCATCGATTAAAGCTAAGATTAGCTTTTCTGATGCCGCATAGCCTCGCTCCACATGTGGTAAGGCTCTACTCACAAAGTATATCAATATTTGTAGATGTCTTCTTTTCGCGAAAAGCATGGCACCAACCTCGTCAGGGGACATTGCTATATGTAGGAACAACACCTCTCCTCTGGTTGGGGGTGCAACTGTCGGTATGATTTCCATGCAATTCTTCCATCTTTGGAAGGATGTTTCGGCTTCCTTATTCCATTGATATGATAAGTCATTGATGACTTCATTGCGAACCTTGTAGGTAGATGAAGATCTGTTAACACCCTTCGACAGAAATGCTTTTAATATTTCCAAGTTACTTCTTTGATTTTGAGTCCCCCTTCGCGTTTGCAATTCTGATGAAGTCTCTTCATTGGTTGGCTTGGGTTTAATCGTTTGTTTTGCAAACGGGTGTTCGTTTGATTCTTCTTTATCAATGCCAAAGGAACACATTACTGGGCTCAACTTTAGGTTGATCTTTCTCAGTTGTATGAGGGTCTCTTCTACATCATGAAGGAGATCTTCTTCTGTCCTGCTCTGGGTGAATAAGTATTCGCCGTGAATTTTTAGGTTTCTCCCTATCTGTTTTTCGAAGACCTTTCGGATCAGCCTACTGTAAGTGGCTTTGATATTTCGTAAACCGAAGGGCATACGCGTGAAGCAGTAGGTGCTTCCTTCTACATGAAAAGACATTTTTTTTTCGTCTTCTTTTGGCATCTTTATCTGGTGGCATCCCATGTTTGTATTAAGGAAGCATTCCCAATGAACTCCAGGTGTCGGTTGCTTTTCTCCTTCTGGCAAATAGCTTTCTTTTCGGCAAGCTTTGTTGAGGTCTCTAAAGTCAACCTCTAGTAACTTTTTTCCATTTCTTCGCCGGGCTACCGTTGGGTTAGTAACCCATGTTGGGTTTTCTACCCTTCGAAGTGTTCCTGCAGCTGTGAGTTTGTTGACCTCGTACTTAATTGCTGCCCTGTGTTTGGGTGTCACTTGGTGGGGCTTCTGCTTGATCGGTTTGACGTGTTTGAATTCGTTTAGCTTGTGCTCCGTGCTAAAGGGTTTACCGTTGATTGTGAGCAACCTTGGAACTCCTATTGTCTTTGAATATTTTCCTACAAACACATCTTCATATGCTTCGAGTAATTTTTTCAATGTTTCCCTGAAAATTGTAGGGAGCCGTTTCCCTATTTCCACCTTTCGTACTAGATGGGACTCGTCTAGTGATGCATGCCTTTTGGAATCAGAGTGTTCTATGGCGTTCCTCGTATGCCGTTGATTATCTTCTCCCTTGTCCTTGTGGGCCTCCTGGTATTTTTCTTCGTGATAGCTAGAGAATACAGTACCAATACCATTAGCTGTTTGGAATTTCACTGTTGCATGCACCGTAGAGACCACGATTCCTATTTTTTGCATGGCAGTTCATCTGAATATCATGTTGTAGGGTGACTTCGATCTTACGATGACAAAATTAAAGATTTCTGATCTTGCGAGCCTTCCACTTCCGAGTGTTACTTCTAGAGGTATTTCTCCTAAGGGCCATGATCGTTCCCCTGAGAAACCTATCAAGGGCATTTTTGATTCTACCCGTTTAGATTCGATCGTAGGGCTGAGCTCTTTGAAGCAATGCTCGTAGATTACCTCGCAGGCACTTCCGCAATCCATATAAATTTTGTTCACCACTATATTCGTGACTATGGCCTTAATGACCACTGGATCCTTCGAAGGAAAGTCTCTTGTTTCGGACGGGAATGTTATTTCTCTTGCATCGTGAGCTTCTCTCTCAGGGATCTTTCTTTTCAATCGGGAGGAATCCCATCGAACCATTAGGATAGGAGCTTCCTGAGGAGTATTATCCTTTCCCAGTTGCGTATCGGTGGTTTTCTCTTTGCTTTTTCTTATCCCTTTCACCAGATGTGTTAATTGCCCGGATTTTACTGCCTCTTCTATCTGCTTTTTCAGTTCTCGACAGCTGTTTGTTTCGTGACCGATGTCTTCATGGAAGTGGCAATATTTAGTGGTATCTCTATTCCTGCTTTTCCCCAATATGCGAGGGGGTGGTTCGAAGGCTTTGTCAGCCTTCTCTGTGGCTAAAATCTCCCTTGGAGACTTCGTGAGATTTCCTAATAGACCATGGTTCGGACCCTTGTTGTAAGGGGTAAACCTATTATGGTTTTTGTGTTTGTTCTTCGACCCTTCCCATGAAGACGATTTTATTCCTTTATTGCTCTCCACCGGAGCTCCATTGGTGGATACCTCTTTGGCTTCTATCCATGTATATGTTTTTTCCATCAGGCCTTTGTATGTTGCTGGAAGATCTGTGGATAAGAATTCCACAAGAGTCCGGTTGCGTAGGCCATGGACGAAACCAGAAATACGTTGCTCTTCGTGTTAGCCTAGAATCTGCAGGGTTTCGTCAGTGTATCTAGTGACAAAGTTTCTTGTGCTTTCGTTCTCCTTCTGCTTGATATTGTGCACCGTGAGGTGCGTTCTTGTGAATTTCTTCTGTTGGCTGAAGTGAGATCGAAACTTAGCCTTCAAATCGTCAAGGTTGATAATGCTTCCTAACTTCTGCCCATTCCACCAAATGCGTGCTGAATCTCGGAGGGTATATGTGAACATGTGACAGACTACTGGCATGGCCCATTTCTGCATTCTTATAGCTCCTTCAAATAAATGTAGGAAATTATCTGGATCCCCCTTCCCATCGTAAGTGCCTATATGAGAAGGCATCTTTAAACCATCTGGAAATGGATAATCTTCGATCCATCTCACGAAAGGTGTAGTGGGGCCTACGGGCTCAGCATATGGATGGGCATACGGTGGTACGTTCATCGGAGCAGTATGGTATGGATTAATAGGAGGGGGTACTCCAAAAGAAGGCTGACTAACATAGAAAGGATGAGGCGTACTCGTGTTTGGAGTGTAGCCAGTATACATGGTATACGGGGGGTATACCATGGAAGGATTGTAGGGCACAGTGGTTTTGAAGGATACTGATTGCCAGGCTGCCCATTGATTTGGGGATAAAGAATCGGAGGGTAACTCTGGACCGGGAATTGAGGATGCAGGCCAATGGGGGGAAGACTCCCTCCTGTGTTGACTGGGCCTAGGTTACCCTCCACACCAGACGCGTGGGAGGGCTACAGAGGAATTCCTCCATCGGTCCTTCCTAAGTGAGCTGCTAATAATGGGGGTAGGTTTACCTCCGTTTTCTCCCTCTGCCGGCTCCTTCCGTTAGAACCTTTGGCGACAATTCCTTCTCTCCTCGTGGGTGTTCTCTCGGAAACTCCTTCGAATCCTACGCTTCTTCCTTCAACCCTTCTACTTGCAGGTGACCCAACGCGGAGGATAGGGTGGTGAGCCCTATGGATTGAAGGTCTCGGTTCCATTTCGATCTCCTTATCATATTCATCGCTGGAATATTCTAACTCCCTACGCATCTCCGTATTTCTGATTTGTCTCCTTCGAGCCCTTAGCAAGGACTCTAACTCTTCATAATTAGCGTCGACAAAGGCGGGACTAATGATGAGTTTTGGATTAGCCGAAGTGGATGCATGGTGATTGGGCGTTATTTCAGGATGAGATCGTGTAGTAAAGGTGGAGACCGTGATTGGCGGCAGGTTGTTGGCGTCTGTTATGGGTAAAGGGGTTAAGGACGAGAAACCCGGTGGGGGTGTAACTTCTCGTTCTGAATTCATGCCGGAATAATAGCGAGTGTATTTGACTTGGTTATTTTGCTTGGAAATAATGGGACTAATTGTAGCGGGTCCCATGGATGGCGCCACTGATTGTACAATATTTTGCACTACCAGACCTTCGATGGTGATCAAAGGAAAATGAGGGGTGTTGTGATTGCGCCAAGCTTGAATATAACCTGAAATAAGAAATACTAAAACACTACGTTAAGTGATTGCGCAGAGGTTGGACCCTGCGAACCACCTCCGATGTGTGAATGAGTGATTGGTATGAGAGTTTAAGTGTATGCGTAGTAAAGTAAGGTGAGATAGATTGCATACCAGATTTGTCATCATCCAGGACTATTTATAGGTGAAGAAAACGGTCCTGGAGAGTGGTCACACGTTTGATGGAGATCATGGGGGCGTCCCATGATTTGTGGTAACCGCTAGGGGTTAGTGCCCTACTCCTCCGGGTTTAGCGGGGGTGCTAAAGAGGAAGAGGCGACGTGGGTAAGACTTGGTCTCCCCAATATTGGACTTGGCATTGTTCCATCCATAAAACTTATCGAGAGATACCCCGAAGGGCTTAATCCTTCGATTGGCGAATTCCCACTTGGTAACTAGATCATTGATGATTAGTTTTACGCCAAGGAAAGTTTTTGGAGGCTAGCCAGAGCCTTCGATTATGTAGGTTGCGATTACAGTTGAAGGGGTGTCCTTCGAGCTAATCGGAGGGTACATCATCAGACTCAAACTAGATAGAGTACGTATACATAAGTTATCAGAAATGTGTGACCATATGTATCGAATTATGACTACATTTAAATAATGTGTGATAAAATATGACACTATGATTTAGCCACCTAAATAAATACTTCATGTAACTAGATCTTTAATTTAGTCACACAAAAACACAATGTGACTAATATCAAGGTTAATGATAACTGACTTCACATTTTGCTATAAATAATAGTTACATGAATATTTCACAATGTGACTATTTTGAATGTATTGGTCACATATAATACCCATTAGGATTTGGCAAACAAACACACACTAAACTTTAGACACACATATTAACTTACGTGACCATATGTATCGAATTTTAGTTACACTTAATCATGTTTCTATGGTTTAGTGTGACCATATATGACATTTGGTCACACTCTTCAAGTGTGTGACATATATTTGTCACTCTTAAACGCATTTTGTGACTAACGCTTCAAACTTACTTTTCCGTTGTCACACATTTGAAACGCTATGTGGCTAAATATTCAGCAAAGAATAGCAGTCACGTTTAAATAATGTGTGACAAACTTGAATATATAATTTAGCCACATACACAATTACCTCATGTGACCATATATCTATTTTGGTCACACTTTTAAATTGTGTGACATATATTTGTCACATATGTATATCTATAGTGTGACTAATGTTTCGAGCTCATTTGTATCTGTCACACATCTCGAATTAAAAGTGACTAAATAATCCAAATTTTTCTTTCCAGTTACCTCTAGTCACATAAATATTCAAATGTGTGACAATAGAATTCCGAAATGGTCACACAAGTCGGATCAAGTGTGGCTGTTCATTTTATTCTGGTACATTTAGTCACGTATAAATGTTACAGTGTGACATTTCAAAATCGACCATGCGTGACCAATAGAACTTTTTGTACTAGTGGCAGGTCTACTTCTGGTTACTTTGTTTTTCTTGGCAACAACCTTCTCTCTTGGTCATCCAAGCGACAGTTAGCACTTTCTCCTTTGAGTGCTGAGGCTGAGTATAGGGGTGTTGCCAATGTTGTTGCGAAGACTTATTGATTGCGTAACCTATTACATGAGTTTCATACACCACTTTCTATGTCTATGATTGTTTATTGTGACAGTGTGAGTACTGTCTACCTCTCTTCTAATCCCGTGCAGCATCAACGCACGAAGCATATTGATATTGACATTCACTTTGTTTATGACATGGTCGCTACTGGTCATGTACGTGTTCTCCATGTTCTCTCTCATTACTAGTATGCATATGTCTTCACCAAAGGCCTGCCTACAACCCTATTTGATGAGTTTCGATCCAACTTGAGTGTTCTTTCCTCTCCCGCTTAAACTCCGGGGGGGGGGGGGGGGGGGCTGTTAGCGGATATTAGTTTGTAAAGCCCATCAATGGCTTAGTTTTGTATGTAGCTGATGGGGTTTGTAACCTTCAAAAAGAAGTTTTACAATCTCCTGGGCAGTGTACCTAACCGTTGTAGTGTAGTATAGGTAAATCCGGGGGATTGATCGTTTCCAAGGGGAATAGTGTCGTTAGGTCAAGATGTATGACAAGATAGGTCTAGAGGTGAGGGATGATTCTTTTTGTATTTTTATATTTTGTTAGAAAGCAAGTAAAAATCACTGTTTTGAAGAAGTGGGCGGAATTAGTTCCTAGTCAACTAACCAAAAAAACTAATCATTATAAAATTAATTAAAACAAAAAAATAAAAGTGGTTACTACTTATGAGTAGGAAAACGTTTTCACTTAGATATAATTACTCCCTCGTTATCTCTTACTGATTTGTTGAATTGTCACGTTCTTGTTTTAGTTGAAGCATTATATTCTTTAATATTGGTCGTGGGGAGGTGCCGAAGTCCCCAACTCTATGAATCTTAGTCTCCCCTAAATCCCTTAAAGTCTATTAAGTTATCTAGGATCTACAAACCGAAATTCATGCAATAAATACAACGAGAAAAACCAATAATGCACTCTACGGTTGCATTTCTAAGACGTTTAAGCTTGTAACATATAAGAGGTTAGCCAGTTTTTTTAGCCTACAGCGAGGCAATCAAATAAACAAGAGACAACAAAACAATATTCAATAATTAGGTTTCACTAGATCTAAGCAAACACAAATAAACTTATGCTAACATGTTAAAGCAAAGAAAAGATAAAAACAGAATCAAACAATATATAGACATATCGAATGATTGAAGGGAATACTTATCTTTATTGAAACATGAAGTTAATAGGCTGTAAAAGCCTTACAATGGTAGTAAAATGCATCTAGGGTTTCTCTCTCCAAAGTATTACCCAAATTAATGAAAAAATTGCAAAAGTATATACAGATTTACAAATGTGACAGCGTCACCTTATAGGTCGTGACGCCGTCAGCTCGCCGTATCTAGGGTTTCGTCTTGTGCAAGTCGCCTGTTGATATAAATAATGCCCAAAAACATTATTAACATTTATTGATATCTCTATGTTTTGATAATCATAAAACGTAAACTCATTGAACTAAAAATCATGTCGTAAACAAGTATTTAGTGGTAAATATTCACTTAACATCCAAATCACTTAAGGTATGAATAAACAAAGTGTTTATTACATTCTATGATCAAAGGAACATTTTTTTTTAAAACACTAGACTTTTTATAAAATGTCACCAAACATTTTATATATTTTACAAAATCATTTTTGGAAATAAAAGAATATGTTTAAATCATTATAAATATATGAATTCAAATTTTCAACCAAAAATGGCAACAATGGTCCAGAAAAACCTTCCCCACAAAAAAACAATTTTGGGCAACGTTCATATAGGCGGCCCCTTTAATTTTGTTAGGCGGCCCTCTTAATTATTAAGGGGACCGGCCACGCTCTTACACAGTATTTTCTCCCTTATAAATACTGGACTATTCCTGGACATTTTTCTCACCTTTTGCACTAAAAACTTTCTGATCTAAATCTCCATTTCTATTCTCTAAAATCCTTTGATCAAATAATCATAAGCTTTTGTTTCCAAGTGATTCAAGCTTCAACACTTCTAGTGCAAGAGAAGAATACTTCAACTCATCAAGACAATAAGTATTACAACTTGTTGTGACCTCCACATCTAAGTTGTTTGTGCATCATCACATATATATCTATTTTGTGTATAAGTTGTGAATAGTAGATAAAAGCTAGTATAAGAAGTTAGGTTAGCAAGGTGTGTAGATAGAGAAGTTATGAAGTAATCTAGGTGTGAAAGAAATAGAGGTGTGAAGAAGAAGTAGTGTAATTAAGTAGTGACTGGGTGTGAAGAAGTTGTGAAGTAGTAGTGAAGAATTTGTGAAGAAGTTGTGTAGAAGTTGTGTTGTGGTGTGTAAGGATGTAATTAAGTAGTGACTGGGTGTGAAGAAGTTGTGAAGTAGTAGTGAAGAATTTGTGAAGAAGTTGTGTAGAAGTTGTGTTGTGGTGTGTAAGGTTTTCTCCGCCATAAGGGAGCTTGTTGACATAGTGAAGAAAACTTTCGAGTTAGGTGCTCGGGGGGTGGAGTAGGGAAAGGAAGGTTTCCTTGTAGCCGAACCACTATAAATCTCTTGTCCCGCGGTTTGATCTTACCATTTCTCATTTACTTCTTTACTTACTTTGCTATTTAGTTTATACATACTTGTTTATATTGTACAAGAGTAGATTTCACATAAACTCGAATCAACCTTTTTGAAACAAAGTGTTTATAAAATTAAAAAGACGTAAAACTATTCAACCACCCCCCCCCCCTTCTTGTTTTCCACAATTGGTACCAGAGCCACGTCAAACAAGATTTTTTAAAATATATTGTATTCTAAAACTTGTAATGATCGATAGAATCTGAAAAATATTTAGAAGGGCAATCTATGCAAAGACCACCACTATTCGAAAGTGATGGATTTTTATATTAGAAAAATAGATTTGAAACTTATGTGAAATCTAAAGATCTTGACCTTTGGCATGTTATTACATTTGGTGATTTTCCCCCTATTCAAAATAATCCAGAAACTAAAATGGATGAAATCGTACCTTTTGAAAAACAAAATGATGATTTGAAAAAGAAACTAGCAAAAGAATAATGAAGCTAAAATGGAAATTTATAATGCGTCACCGCGCAAGAATATGAAAGAATTTTTATTTGTGAAACCGCAAAAGAAATTTGGGATTCACTACTAATCACTCACCAAGGTAATAGTCAAGTCAAAGACAACAAAATAGATCTTCTTGTTCAACAATATGAACAATTTACGATTCCGGAAGAGGAATCAATAGATAATGCTTTTGCTAAATTTAACACTATTATCACAAGTTTAAAAGCACTTGATGAGACCTTTTCTAGTAAGAATTGTGTTAGGAAGTTTCTTAGGGCATTGCATCCAAAATGCCGAGCTAAGGTCACGACAATTGAAGAATCAAAGAATTTGATGACGTTATCACTTGATGAACTTATTGGCAACTTAAAGGTCCATGAAGAAATTATAAGAAGAGATTCGGAAACGGTCAAAGGCAAGAAAGAACAAACTAAATCTCTTGCTCTAAAAGCCAAAAAGGAACTTAGTGATGATGATGATTCAAGTGACGATAGTGAAGACGAAGAATATGCAATGGCCGTAAGAGAATTCAAGAAATTCTTCAAAAGACAAGGAAGATACTCTAGATCACCACGAGACGAAAGAAATTCATTCCAAAGAAATAGAAGCAAACTATGGGAAAGAAAGTGCTTTAGATGTGGAAGTCCAAATCATCTCATTGGCAAATGTCCAAAGCCATCGGGTTATGACTATCAAGGCGCCTTCGTTAGTGGAACATGGAGTGATAGTGACAAAGAAGAAGTGGAAAAACCAAGAGACGAAAAATGTCTTGTAGCCAAAGCGACCGATGAAATATGCTTAGGAATAGACTTGGAGCCCGACGAATGGATCAAGGATAGCGGATGTTCGAGGCATATGACGGGGAATCGCAAGCTATTTTCTACATACAAGGCATACGATGGAGGTAATGTTATTTTCGGTAGTGATTTACGTTGAAAAATCATTGGCAACAATTTCATTTTTACCACATCATACGGTACTTGGTTTAACTTAATAGTTTCAGTGATGTCGGTGAAATTCCTTATGTGAACATAAGGATCTTCACTTTCTAAACCGTGAAATGAGATACTCGTGATGATGTTGAGTAGCCCGTGATTAATCTCAAATTGATTTGCAGTGATATCGGGAATCACGATGGCTCTCCTCACACCATTGAATGGTGATTGGAGTTGTTCCTCCATAGGACGCAAATCGTAAGCCGGTTGGGGTCCCATCGGAGGGATCCCGTTGTTTTGAGCACCACCCATCGGCGGGGGTCCCAAGTTTTGTTCGTTCGGGTTCATTTCCTCCGTATTTAGGAAAAGAACTCGGTGTGTGTGACAAAACAAACTTTCCGAATTCGAAAGTGGAGAAATAAGACGTTTAAAAGTTGAACGGGTGTTCATACACCACAAAAATCACAAATTTGAAAAATAAAGGGAAAATCAAAATGGAAAAGGAAAATCTTTTTGTATTTTTTATATTTTTGGAAAAACAAACTTCAAAAACTTAAACTTTTATTTTCTTTTTTCAAACATTACGTTAATCGTAACCGTTTCCTTCAAAACTACTCGCGACGGAACGGGAGAGAAGAGTGTTTCTCTCTTCAGCTTGCAATTTAATGTCAAAGCTTTCCGTATTTTCCGCTTATTCGGTTGTAGAATTTAAAGTAATCCGATTAGCAACTAATTTCACGCGTTCTTATATTGGGAAGCTTATTTGGTTTACAACGCCCCCCTTTCACGGGAGAGTCGAGGCTATAACTTTTTTTTTGGTATTTTTGAAAACACTTTAGGAAAAGTGTTTTTGATTTTTCAATTTTTTTGGTTTTTATAGAAAATATATACAAAGGAAGGTTTTCAAAACATAATTTCGAAAACGAAAACCAAAAATTCACTTCAACCTTCCCCAGCAGCGGCGCCAAAATTTTTGATGAATCAAAGTATATATAGTATAGTATTACTCAAAGAAATCCACAAGAAATACGAATAACCCGAGGTCGTAGTCCGTGTGAAGGTGTGAATGGAATTTCGAATTCCCGGTTTGTGAAACGTGTTGTGAAAATGTGAAAAAGTGATTTTGATGAGATTACACTAATGAATATGAAAATGAAGCACAATTAATCACTTAAGCACGTAATTCAAGTAATCAAACCGAAAACGTAACGTAGAATTAAAACCGTAAGCTTAAACGTAAATAAAACATAAAGGCGCGAAATAAAACGTGAAATTGAAGCTATACTAATCTTACGGGCTTGAAAATAATTTTCCTAAGTTAAAAATGATAAAAGAAAATTTTGAGAAAAAGAAAAATATTTTTTTGACTTTTTTTTTTTTAATTTTTATGAATTAAAAACTAATTTAACTAATTAAAAATTAAAAGAAAATGGAAATTATGAGAGAAAAATACAAAATAAATTTTGAAAATTATAAAATAACTAAAAAGTAATTTTAAAACTAAAAATATTTTTTTTTTTGGCTTTTTGTGATATTTTTAGGAATTAAAAACTAATTAAACTAATTAAAAAGCAAATTAAATTGAAAATAAATGGAAAAAATGCAAAATTAATTTCTGAAAATCTTAAATAAATGAAAACTAATTTCTAAAATATTTTTTTATTTTTTTAGGATTTTTATGATTTTTTTGGGATTTTTGGTAATTAAAAAGTATTAAAAATTGTTAAAAACTAAAATTAAATAAGAAAAATAGCAAATGAACTCAGAAAAATATGAAAAATTCAGGAAAATTCTAAAATATTATTATAAACCTAGGAAAAATTTAAAAGTTGAAGAATAAGCACTGGAACTACTGAATGCTTTGAAACAGCTTAATTGAAATGCTTATTTATAAGCAAACTTTGACCAAACTTGACAAAACTTTGACCAAGTGATTTTATGGATAAATAAAGCTCAAATGAACAGAAATGAGACCAAAATGAACTCAGAAACACAGGTATGGAACAAATCAGATTAAATAAGCACTTATAGGAATAAGCAAAGACTAGACAGATTAAGCAAATGGTTCCAATACAGTGTAATAAGCTACTCTAAGCACAAATGAACTTAAATGAACCACAAATCACAAATTTGAATCAATTAATCACAATTGCAGGCCTTGTAATGAAAACAGGAACTAGTTCAAGACACTCAACTAGACAGGACAAATAAGCTGTCCAAATAAGCTGAAAATGGTGAGCTTATGGGGGCAAACAATTCACTGATCTACTGAGATGTCAAATAAACCAAGAAAATCATTTCTAAACTTAATACACTACTCTAAAAGATGCCTAGAAAATTGACCAAAACCTAATGAGCAGGGTATACCCAGGTTCAAATAGACAACTTAAGCTCGAAATTTCAATAAGCAAATCAAATCCAAACAGAGATTTACTTTTTGATTTAGATTCCCTTACTGCCAAACTTCACAATTCAGTAAACAAAAAGTATTTCCAACAAAAAGTGAACCCTAGAAAGGCTCACAAAGATCTGTCCAAAAACTAAGTTCAAAAATTGTTTGACTTTCTGATTTCAAAGCTATTTTGACTAAAATGAATTTTTAATGCTCTAATCTTACTGAAAATATTATGATAACCTAGAGTATGAGTGAAATAAGCTAAAACACAAGTTTATGCAACTACTTTTGAGAGTATGCAACTAAATACCTAACTTACTAATCTGATATGACTAATTGAAAATTAATTTTGACTTTTTATGTGATAATACTACTAAATTATGCTTAACTGAACTTACTAATACCCTAAATATGTTGCTTAAACACTTAATACCCACTGAATCAATAATAATACCAGCAAACTAAACTGATCCAAACACCTTCTAATATGACAGTGGTGAACTTATATGTTGCAACTAATCCTCAATTCAATTCCAAACACCAATCTCAGTATTAACTATGATCAATAATGCTAGTATGAACCAAAAACACAGATCTCTGATACCAAATCTCAATCAGAAACACAGATCCAATAGTATGACAGATGATGAAACATATATGACTAAACAACAATAAATCTATGATGAAATGGTAAATAAGACACTACTACACTACTTATGATGCAATGAACATAAACAAGCAAATAATAACAGATCTACACCACTATTATTCTATTAAGCAAATATAACAAATTAAATTGGAAACTTACAAAGCAAATTCCCCCTCAGCTTAACAAAGGGGGTTCACTAAGCTTGCCTGTCTTTATGACAGGCCAATGGACTCCTTTTGGCTGCCTTTACTCCCTGAATAAGCTGAGCTTATTGTAATAAGCTAACAGTTGGCCACAATTGACTTTTTTGGAAACTAAGAGATATGATTGAATAAGCTCACAAAAAGCTATAAGGAAGCTTATATGAGCTTATGATAAACACAAAAAGGCTTGTTGAAGCTTAAATTGAAAATTGAAACATTTTTTTTCTTCTGATTTTCTATTTTTTTTTTTTTTGTTTTTTCTCAATATAAATGAAACAGAAAATTAAATGAAATATTGAAACAAACTATAAACTACTGAATTAAACTAGTAGAAAGCAATAATAAACAAATTAAAATAAAAATTGAGACAATAAGCTGAAAAACTGATTTATATTAATAATAAGAAATTTAGTACAAAGCTTGAAATGGAAATTACAATAAAACAGAAACTAAACACAACTTATAGTAAAACCTACACTCAGAAACTACACACCTAAATGACTGAGGAGGGGGGGTATTTATAGGAAAGGGGCTGAGGATGCTAGGATTTGATAGAAGCATCTCAATCCTTTGAGGTGTGTTTTCTATCCTTCAATCTTGTCCTTTGATTCCTGCTTTGATCATACGCATCAATTAAGGCCCTTGGATCATGTGTGAGTGAAGAATGAATCCTGCGTGTGTTAACTAATTGGTCCACGTGTCCCTGACATTCTCTGTCCTGCGTCAGCTTCTAGAATCACTCAATCATGGGGTAATTATTAGTACGAGGTGGGTAATTGGAGCATACGATGAATTTAGGGTTCTTGCAATAGTGGTCATTTTCTGGGTTAAAATGGGATTTGGGGGGGCGGGTAATAAATTGGGATTTTATTGTTTGTTTGTGTTTGACCGGGTATAAGTCAAGTGTTGACTTGGGTAAAAGGGACACGCCGGGTAAAAGTTATTAAGGGTTGTGGGCTTTTGTTTCTTGGGCCAGTGTGGACTGGATTTGGTTTGTGGATCCGGTTGTGTATTTAGGAGTAATATTATTAGTTAAGGACCAAATTGTAATTCTGAATTTCTTAAGGACCATTTATGTAAATCTCCAAAATTAATATCCAAGGGCTTATTTTGACTTTTTTGAATTCTTGGAGGGTTGACTTTGACTTTTTTTGAATTTTACTCCAAGGGGCTATTTTTGTAATTTCCTGAAAGCTAAGGGACTAAAGTTGCCAATTCTTCCAAACTTTGCTCAGGGACTAATCTTGCAACTTTATGAATCTCTGAGGACTTTCCTTGATATTTTGAGCTTTCTTTTATCATTTTTCTTCCCCGGCTCTGGCTTTTGACCTTTTTCCATTCTCGTGCTCGATTTTGTCGGTTTTGGCTTTGTTTTTGTCCATTTTTCACATATCCATACCTGCACATACACAAATACAAAAACATACATTCTTTTGGCATATTTGGTTAGTATTTGGTATATTTTGTCTCATTTAAGGCCTAAAAAGGGTGTATGAATAAGCACACATCATAGATTATTTAACATATAACTTACTTAGTATAGGTCAAATATGCAATAATAAATGTAGGGTTACCTTTACCGATAGGGATAGCGAAATAGTTAAGAATGGAAAAGTCATAGGTAGAGGAATTAGGAAAGGAGGCATATATGTTATGAAACTAGGAAACAAACCGGAAGATAGTGTTAATACAAATATCGCCTAAAAACGTTATTTATATTTTACGATCTTTCTTAGTTTTGTTAACTACAAAAGGTAAAGTTTATTTTTGGCAAATCATAAATATAGTTTAAAAGTCTTTTACTTAACTTCACTCAAACTACATTTTCATGTTTTCACAAAGTGATTTCTAATCAAGTATACTTTAGTTTAAGTACATGTGTTAAAAATATCTCTTATGTATACTTAGCAAGTTTACTAAATAGTATGTCATATTAGGATATAAGCAAACAAACTCTTTTTAGTCAAATCATTCAATTGCTAAACATCTCAAACAAACATGTTTGATTCTACACATAAACTATCTTTACAAGTATACTTTCCTTTTTAAGAATATCTAAAATTAGAAATATAATGTTACTTACATCATCACTTGCATTACACATGTCCCTTCAAGGAAACATGTGTGTAAGAAACATGTTTTATTTTGTATAGATTCATACTCAAGATCTCAAAGTTGACTTTGTGAGATCTTGAGAATATTGTGCTAGATTTTCTAATATCTTATGCAGGATTCTGTCAGGCTGTCTGGCGGAACCCTCAGAGACAACGGACAGAACCAAAGTATTGGTTCCGCCGTATCCGTGGGTTGTCCTGGATGTTGGCCTATAAATAGCAACCCACTCCTTGAGTTTTTCTCATCACTTACTATCATAATACACTGCATATACTTCATTTCTAACTCAGTACACTTTCATATTTGTGAGTATTTCTTTGTAGCAAGAAGATCACGAACTTACAAGCTTCAACACAACGTTGCAAGACTTGTCAAGCATAGCATAGTGTAAACTAGTAAAGTTTATACATCATTGTATTGTATCCATTTGTAGTGATCGGTTAGTATTTTAGTCCTCAAAATACTTAGAGTAATGGGAGTTGTTGTACCCTTGTAAAAGAACTATCGGGAGTGGTTGTACCCTTGTGAAAGAACTCGACATCTAGCTTAGTGTCGGAAATAGTATGTAAGCGACGTGTAAGGTTTTCTCCGCCGGATAAAGGAGCTTGTTGACTAGTGCAAGAAAACTATCGAGTTGGATACTCGGGGCGTGGAGTAGGGCAAGGAAAAAGAGTCCTTGTAGCCGAACCACAATAAACAATCGTGTTATGGTTTGATCGTTTCTTACTTTTATCCTTGCATAATATTTATTGTTTGATAAGTCTTAATTGTCAATTACACGTAAAAGTATTAAAAGAAAATCAAGTTAAAACTGGTAAAATATTCAACCCCCCTTCTAGATTTCCACAATTGGCATCAAGAGCTACGTTACTCAAGATTTTAAAATATATTGTATCTTAAAACTTGAAACGATCCATGGATTTTGAAAACTTCAAAGAAGGGAAATCTATGCAAAGACCACCACTATTTGAACCAAATGGTTTTATATATTGGAAAAACCGTTTTGAAACTTACGTAAAATCAAAGGACATAGATCTATGGTATATTATTATTGAAGGTGATCATAAGGCTACCGGAAGTGGTCGGGATGAGGATAGTTCACTTACTAAACATAGTGATGATCAAAAGAACTAATTGCCAAAAATAATAAAGCAAAAATGATGCTTTATAATGCCTTACCAAAGAAAGAGTATGAAAGAGTTTTTATGTGCAAAACCGCTAAAGAAATTTGGCAATCTTTAATAACTACTCATCAAGGAAATTCACAAGTTAAGGATAACAAAATTGATCTTCTTGTCCAACAATATGAACAATTTTCTATTCCCGAAGATGAAACTATTGATAGTGCATTTGCTAGATTTAACACTATTATTACTTCACTTAAAGCACTTGATATAACAACCCCAAACACCCATTACTATCATTCCCATTAAAAATACCTATAGTAGGTATTTCACAGGTAAATTTTTGCTTTTTATATACATTATTACTTGCATGACTCACTAGACCTGCTCACGTATCTACACAAGCCAAATAACTCAACACTCACATCCTATAAACCCCAAGTATGTCAAGCATAAACTCATAACAACACCATCATAAGTAATTCACCAATCTAAAACACTAAACATAACACAAAACCCTAATAAACCCTAAACTAAAACTTAAGTAGGATTATGTGCTTATCTGAACCTATATGCTTAGTTAAACTAGTATGAATGTGTTCAAGGCTTAAGTAAGAGTTACTTGAGGAGTATTAGGATATATTAGGACTATTAGGCTATAAAATAGAACCCTTAGAACTTAGATACAAACCCCCTAAGCCATAAACCATAACTAGGTCATAGATAACTAGAATTAGGTCTAAACCCTCCCAAAACTTTCCCATAGGCCACTACCACTTAGTATAAGCCTTTTAGAACTTAGGAATAGTTATTAGATACCCTTTGGACACTAACATAGGCACAAAACTATAGGATAAACCCTAGTCTCTCACTAAACCCACTTAGGTCATTTAAGTTACAAAACTAGGTCAAACCTTCCCAAAACTTTCCCATAGGTTACCCACACTTAGAATAAACCCTTTAGGTCTTAGGATTAGTCACTAGACACACTTAGGAACTTAATTTACGCACTAAACCTTAGGTAAAACCTTAAACATTTAATAAGTAGAAACTAGGTCTAAACTTAACTAAAACATAGTAAAACCTAAACATAAGCACCTTAAACATCTCAACCTAGCACCCTAACACCTTAGTCATACCCAAGCACACACACTAACACCTCTAAGCACACACACAAGTAGGTGCATCACCTACTTGACTAATCCACCACTAATCACCACTAATCCACCCCTAATCACCCTAAACCACCCTTAAACCCACCAAGCAGCTTACAAGCACCTCCAAGCTACCAAGCAAGGTGGTGGATCACCTACTTGTAAGCTACTTGTCACCCTTCTTCCCTAAATCGCCTCTACGGCTCACTCTCCACCACAACCGGCCTAGGCAGCCCCCTTGCTACCTCCTAGCTCATCCTCATCACCACCTAGCCTCACCACATCACCTCCTAGCTCTGCTTGCTCAGCCCTCCCCCTCCATGACAACTACGAGTCGTTTTCCACCCAAACTGCCTCATCGAGGCTATAAATACCCCATCCCTCTCATTTCTTCTCCACACCTCTCCCCCTCCTCTCTACCTCACATTTCTGTAGTACTAAGTCATTAGGAGCCATTAGGAACGTGTAGCTAGGCCTTGGTCGCGTTGTGTTGTAGTTTGAAGTCGTACGAGCCCTAGAAAACCCTAACCCTAATTCTAACCCACGTAAAACCCCCTAGCCAAGTAAGTCTTACATTTAATTAATTTAGCTTTAGTATAGTCTTAGGATAGATTTAGTATGCCTTAGATAGTTTAGATACCTTTACATGAGCCTAGAACTATTTTAGTTGCTAGTTTACGTATTAAAACCCTAGATCGAATCATATACTTGCCTGCATGCTATAAGTCGTTAATTTAGGTTAAACACTAGTTAAACATAACTTAGATAAGTTAAAATAAATAAAAAAAATAAGCTAGAAAACTTAAATACTAGATAAAATATAAGTTACATGCATATTAGGACTAGTTTTGTAAAACTTTACATGCATAAGGGTATATATCATAAATTCCTGAAATTATAAAGTTTATAGGACTGTTTTTGACATTTCCTAGAAGTTATAAGTAGTAAGAACTAGTTTTGCATAATATTAAAACCCTATGATAGATAATAACATAAATATAAACTAAAAAGGACTATAAAGGTAAATAGTATAAAGTTAAAGGTCTAAAATGGTAAATATAGAAAACTTAGGAGTCTTAGGTTAATTACATAAAATATAGAAGTCTAGGGACTAGTTGTGTCAAGTATAGATAGTTATTAGTATAAGTAATATAGTAATATAAAACTTAGGGTAGAAAATGTAAATATATAAACTATAAGGGTAAAAAGTGAAAATACCATATAAGTATAAAACCTAAATAAAGTTAGAAGCATAACACAATACTAGGGAGCTTCATGCAAGGAGTACTATGTGGATATTTTGTTCTTGACGAGTTTGTTGGGTTTACGAATTAAAGTGCGCTGACTCCTCGAACGATTATTGCATATACTTCTGAGATATGATGGCCCGAACAGTGATATGATTATAACTAAACCCTAATAACAACATAAGTCAATAATATGGAGCTTTGTGTGAGGAGTATTAACTTCTGAATTATGATGGCCCTGAATGGTATTATGTTGATAACATAATACAATAGTAGGGAGCTTCATGTGAGGAGTCATATACTTCTGAATTACAATGGCCTGAACGGTGTTATGTTATATCTAAAACATTAACAAACCTAAAAACAATAACTTGAAAAACATAAACATGATAACTAAAGCTTGACATACATACAAAACCAACAACACACTAGGATACGTGAGTAAGGCAGTCTAGTTCCCGAGTCACTATTTGCATCACTTAAATTACTCTATACCCAGGTGAGTTTTTCATAGCCTTACATCTTTTTAAACTTTCACTCTAAATGCTTTTATAAACCCTGTAAGGGGGATACATGCTAAATGCTTTACTTAAAATTGAATACAAGTCTTTTTCTTTGGTTGTTTGCACGAGTAAACTAACTGCCACCACTACATAACCAAAATTCATGAATCTAATCGTTTGGGACGTTTTATCCAAACGAACGCGAATATAATTGATAGATCTATTGGAGTTTGACAACTCCCGTTGGTATTAACACCCCACTAGGTGGTACCAATAAGTACTATATTTGAATCCACTCAAGGTATAACTTTGGCAAGTTATCCTTCTATCCCCTCATGTTGGATCTGCAGCCCATATGACCCGAATCGTTAAGGTGTGATTCATGAGCTTTGTGCAACCAACTAAACTCCTGATAATTGTGCATGCATCACAATTATCACAAAAACTTGCATTTTCCCAGATGGGTGTAACAACTGAACCCAGGGAACTTGTATTCACTAACCCCTAAACCTATGATTCTCACTCAACACCTAGTGTTGACTTTTTAAGCATGTATTCTAGGTATATTACTTCTATGGACCTATGGCGGAAGGAGGTACTGAACTTGGAGGACTTTTCATGGTTATCATTCAAACACAACCAACCTAACTCTTAGATTTTTGGGACCTCAACAAAATAAAAGTATATCTTTTATAATTAAAACTCTAATGATTATGAATGATAACTAAATTTCCAAAACGTCGTCTCTCTTCGAGTCGTTTGCTATTACTGTATCTGTGATTCTATGAAGTAATACCCCAAACACTTTATCTGCTGCAATCAGTGAAAAATGGGGGTGTTACACTTGATGAATCTTTTTGTAGCTAGAATTTTGTCAGAAAATTCCTTAGAGCACTCCATCCTAAGTGGAGAGCAAAAGTAACGGATATTGAAGAATCTAAAGATCTTTCAAGCATGGCACTTGACGAGCTTATTGGAAACCTCAAAGTTCACGAAATGGTTATGGAAAAAGATTCGGAGATAGTTAGAGGCAAGAAGGAAAAAGAAAAATCTATTGCCTTAAAAGCTAGAATAGAATCAAATGAAGATGAGGAATCAAGTTCGGATAGTGAAAATGAAGAATATGCCATGGCGGTTAGAGACTTCAAGAAGTTCTTTAGAAGACGAGGAAAGTTTGTAAGACAACCTAAAGATGAAAAGAAGTTTCTACGAAAAGGTTGGGATACGAAGAAAGTAAAGAATGAAAGAAAATGTTTTAGATGCGGAGATACAAGTCACTTAATAGGAGAATGTCCAAAACCACTCAAAAGCAAAACTCAAAGTGCTTTTGTGAGTGGTGCTTAGAGTGATAGTGAGAATGATGATGAAGAGCCGAAAAATGACGAAATAGCTCTTATGGCTCAAAGCTCAAATGAGGTACATTCCGATTCATCTTACTCCTCTATTGATGATAACACATTAGAACAACAATACAACAAAATTTGTGAGTTAAGCTTAAAAATCATAAACAAAAATAATTTTTTGAAGACTAAAAAGGAATTTTTAGAAAACAAGGTTTATGAATTAAAAGAAAAATCTAAACGTTTGGAAAAGAATAAAAATATTGACACAACGTGCAAATCATGTCAAGAATTCAAACTTGAAATTGAGAAGCTTAAAATTACACAAGATAATCTTATTAAACAAAACTCAAAGTTTAAGAAGTTTGATAAAAGTATTGCGGATGAAATAATGAAACTCCAAAAATCACACTTTGATAGAACAGGGTTGGGATTCATGAAAACAGGATCAATAAGTAGTTTAAAGAAACAAAGCGAAAAAGGGCAAGCAAATGACAAAACTGCAGCAATGACCCACAGAACTGACGGAACCAAAAA